>JAGFBZ010000035.1:2295000-3743065 GCA_018398805.1 Hirundichthys speculiger | reverse complement strand
GATCTGGGCAATTTAACCTGGGACATTGAGATATATTGAAGGAGTCGGATTCCTTGTTAAAACGGAAATCTGAGGTTGTGATCAGTCTCTGACTGACCAGCTAACTGATGAGCTGGCTGAGGATATGAGCAGACACATGGGCATTTGTGGGGGTTCACAGGAAACTTGCCTTACTTACCTCTGATATAACTTCAAACTAGCCAGCATCCGTTCATTTTTGCGCTGCCCTATTTTCATAATGCAGCTGCATCCCTCTCTGACTTTCACTGTAAAGTTGTTCGTCCTCTGGCAGGAAAGAGGGATTAATGGAAAGATGTTTTGAATTCATAACTCAAAACATCAGAGGTAAACATCAACCCTATGTCCATAGAAGAGGATCAAGTGCATATTATTTCAGATCTCTACAACTCTCTATGTGGCTGTATTGATGCAATTTCAACCCATTTTCCTGATGAGTGCCTCAGTTCTGACACCCACACAGCTTCTCATAATCGCAGCGGTCAGCATATAAGTGGGTTCTTCACCAGCAACTCAGCAATATTGAAAAGTGAAAATCTATTCATCAACATGTTTTCCCGTTAACTACATCTGAATGCAGAGTGGAATCCCCAATAGGGTTGAGTCATTACTTTCAGTAAAATAACTCCATTAAATAAAAGTGAACACAAAGCCATCCCCCACATGTTGCCTCCACTTTTCCCCGAGCTGCAGTCCTGCCTGCTGTCTCTCAGAGCTCTTGGTTCAGAAACACTAATGCCGCCTGCCAGCTCAGTCCTACATAGATTTGTGAGGAGACCAGGGGTGATCATTTCTTCCCCCTTTTTTTCCTCCCCTCAGGTGACACTCTGAAATATATTTTGTGTGCCCTTTCACTTCAGACGAGCTCAGTGTGTAGGAAGCCCAGAGGAGACTAATGAGAGAGCAGAGGGGTATGGCTCCGTCTGCCTCCATGCCTCATTTTTCTTGATTTCAGCCACTCCAGTGTCGGCATGGGCTCCTGCTGGTCAGGTGATGGCGGTGCCAGCTGGTGCATCCAGCTCAGATGGACGGCAATTCATTTCCCCCAGCTGGTGATTTATGGCACAGCAAAGCAGAGGGAAACTGGTGTGCATGGCACCAGGCCTCCTGAGTTAGTGCACTGTCCAGCCCCGTCATGCTTTACCACACAGCGGGCCGGACTGCCTAATTTACGCTGGCAGACAGTCACATATATCACCCCCCTGTCTGGCCAATGAAGATTGGTGGTGTTTGAAAGGGTCTGTATACACAGTCGATTTTACCCACGTGTTACTGCCTGCCCAGCATTGCACGAGGGAATATTGTTTTTCTCTCCTTCTTTGTCTATTTGATCTCTCATGCTTCATTTCTGCTCTTCTTTTTGTTCTCGCTCATCTCTATTTTTCTGTTGCCCCCTCTCTCAGTATGCAGACTTAATGTGAAGTGACTGTGTTGGAGGGAGGTCCTCTTACAAAGCTCTGGCTCCTGAGGACTGTGCCCTTCTGTTCAGGGAAACTGGGGGAGGTCACAGTAGGTAGCTCCCTTGAGCCATGGTGTATTAATGCCTGGGCTGACCTCGGTGATAAGAAGGAAGCTTCGGGCACATGTTTGATTCATGAGTCCATCCTCAGTGGCCCCCTTGGGGCATTTTTCCACTGCTGTCCTTTTGCTGGTAGGGTGGAGGGTTGCTGCAGGGGAGATCAGTCCTGTCTGTCACAGAGAGGTTGGGGTATGATAAAGGCAGAGGGCTGAGAGTGGGCCAGGGCACACAGATCTGCCCCCGTGTTGGACACAAGCGATGACTTAATGGTGGGTGGTGATGTGACAGCCAAGTGTTGAGGGATATTAGAACAGATATCAGTGATGGGCACTGATGTGACGAGTACCTCAACAGCCTGGAGGAGGATTTTTTTTTTTTTTTTTTTTTCAGGAAGGGGCACGAGAAAGCGAATTGAAGGACATTTGGCAGCTCCACTTTTTTCTGCTTCTTTTTTAGTGTCTACATTTTACATTTTCAACCCCTTTAAAAATACTGGATCTGTTTGAGGGCTGGCAAAAAAGAGTTAGATGGCTCAGTTCCGGTGAAAGATAGAGTTTGTGGGAGTAAGCCGACACAGTTTCAGATCCAGCGCATATCTCCAAATTACATCCTCTGGAGTTTGGTTAGGGATTACTCCTGTCTAATCCTGACAAATGCTGCAGAGTGAGACACATCTCTGACACAGAGCAACTACACAGCCTGCAGTGACCATGCTGATCGGTTAAAATAAGTGCAGGGTACAAGACATACTCTGAAGCTCTGACAACATAAAAGATGCACATGCTGTGATGACAATTTGTACAACTGGGTTGACAAATTAAAAATCGGCCAAAATAAGACTCTCAAAGCCCAATTTCTGACAAATTTAGGAGATTTCTTGCCCACTAAATGGTCTGTGAAACATTTAGCTTCTGCGGGATGTGACTATTCAGGCCACAGTTGCATACCTTCACAAGAAATGGTTTTCTGAAAGCACAGATCTTGGTAATGACAGTGCACACAAAGAGAGAACGTCACATCCTTGAACAACACTATCTTGCCAGACACTTCAGAGCTGCTAATGCCAGCTGTTTGAATATGGCTGTGTAATACATAATCCTGATTTGTGTTCCTTTCAGTCACCAAAAGATCTGTGCATGCCTCAAAGAAACTTGTCAGGGCTTTTCAGTGCACATTGCCTTCTCACAATCAAGTGGATGCTTGTCAACCCCTCTGATATCAAAATAGTCACAGTAGGGAGGGGAAATCCACTTTTCACACATCCCTTTACTGTCACCTTCTTCTGCCCATCACTAATCTTTAAAAGCTATTTGCAGTTTTAATATAGATTTCAAATCCTGTTTCCCTTTCTCTCTTCTACTTGTACAGACACACAGTCTTTGTTCCTCTTTTGTGGTTTTCTGGAGAGCTGGGTTTGGTGGGTAGAGCAAGCCTTCTCATTTCACTATACGTTCCCATGGTCTTGCTTTTGTTTTAGCTAAGCTGGTGCCCCCGGATTAAAGGGAAAATAATCCTTCTTTCATTGTTGTTTTTGTTTAGAAAACCTGCTGAAAAGCGATCTGTTAATTTTTCTCTCATCTTTCACAGATTAAGTTTAAATTGAACGATGAAAGGAGAATTTAGTGGTAATGTCTGGTTTTGTTTGTGCACGCTTAGGCGAAGGTTATGTTGACACTATTTATTCTGGTGATTTTCTTTACACAGCAGAGTGAAGGAGCTCTACAACCTTGTCCAATATTACCGTGTGTAATGCACATTTATTATGAAATGTACTAAATGTTTAATTCATGCAATCACTGATTCATATCCACTTGAATTATTGTCTGGCCGAGCAGCCAAGATACCCATTTGTGTCAGATGGCAGACTAATGGTGATATTAATGAAGTCATTGCTTTAGTCAGAAAATCAATAGTCACTCGAAACAGTCAATGCAAGCGAGTAGGCTTGAATGGTGACCTAGTTCCCACGTAATGACAGCCTCTAACCCATTCCGTATTGTTTGATGCGCGCAGCATCTGTTACCTTACTGCTGTACAGTCAAATTTATGCAAGAAAACACAGTAGAATACAACGCACAGCGGCAAAGAGTATATGAGGAAGAATTGGGGCAGCTGTAATTTCTTTGTTTGTATGTGACAATCGGCACTGCCAAGCAGAAAAGAAGTTGCTGATGCTTCACACCACTAGTAATAGCAATATTATTCCACATCATTAGCTGTGAAAAACAGCTCTAAGAAACATCAACCAGAGTCTTCTCTAAGCCACAGAAGGCTGAAGCCAAGTGAGGCCAGGGGGTTAACCTGGCTTTCGTATTAAACAGCCTGACTGTTATTGTTTGGTCTTCTGAGTTCGTAAAAGGCCCAGCAGCATCAGAGTTAGAGTGGGGCCAAGCAGAGGTCAGCAGACCAATGACGGTGAAGTGGCAAGGGGGCCCGAACACCCGCTCTGTTTCCAGCTTGTGGTCCTGCGCTTCACTGACATCAGTCAAAACTCCTGACTGTGTTATTACTGTGTTCTGTTGTGCGCTCTGAGATGAATAGGCGCTGTATTCAGACTAACAAAGAGTCTTGGCCTGAATACAAGAGCAGGAAGTGGGAATTCTAATGCTGCTTGTATAAAAATAAAAGATAAGGGCAATAGAAGAAGACAATATGAGCTTTGCTCTCTGAACAACTTTGCTGAACACTCACATCTCTATATGCTGTGACTGACACTTCCTGCAGATCATTCAGGAAGAGGACATTTTTTCTCAGTTGGCTTTTAGTTGCATGAGTGCATCTTTATTTTAGTACTCATAGCTTCAGTCATAATCAGTCAATATTAATTTAACATTGTCATGTGTTATGTTACCATTTAACTGTCACATCGTTCTTACAATCCAATTATCTCTTAACACTCTGGTATCATTTACTTGTGGTAAATTGATTTTTCTTATGAATGGTTCTAAATGTCAACTGTTATTTTCTGTTATAGGTCTCATAAAGTAAGCTTTTTACACAACAGTCATTTTGACTTCTTGCTATAGAAGGAAAAGCACAGGTTTTTCCAATCACTGTTATATCTAAGCAGTCCAGTAAGGCACAACACTGGCCATTAGACCACATGCACTATGCAAGGACTCTGCAAGGACCCTGATCCCAATCAAACAAGATGGAATTCAGCACCTAACAGTCTATCATGAAAAAAGATCACTCTCAAAATTTATTTTTAACCATTAAATCAGCAGTTTTATGACTACATCAAGCCCTAGTTGATAATTGAAGAATCACTAGGTGTTGTGCAAGCAGATTACTATTCATGAACAGTACTTCTGAAATCTGCCAAACACTTAATTTCATACTCTCACAGAGGTGCTCAGTGGGGACTTCAAAGGTCATTGCAGATCACTCACATTATTTACAAGCTCAGGGGCTCTTTATCACCCATCTCACCACATGCTATATGCATTAATTATTTCTTTCTCCACTTTTTTTCTGCTTTTTCGTTTTTTTCATTTTGTTTCACAGGCCTTGTATACACTAGAAAGTGTGCAGCCATACAATGAGTGACAGTGACTCTCTGAAAGTCTATGATAAAAACATAATTTTTTAAAAGTACAGAACTAATAATAATCATAATTAATTATGCACAAAAGGCCATAATCTGTGTCTGTGGGGCTAAGTGAGAAATAGTAATGTGAGTAAACACTTCCTCTGTGAGCTAGATACAACTAAAATGCCATTACCTAGAGACAGTCTGGTCCTCAGGCAAAGCTCAAATACCCAAATGCCAACTCTCCATCTCCACCTCCTCACCCCTTCAGCAAAACTTCCACATTTTAATCCAATAGTGTGCATAGAGCTAAAGGAAATGATATTTAAGAGACAATGAGTGCCCTGCAGAGAAAAAGAAGGGAGGCAGGGATTAGTGTGTGCCTCTAAAGTGGCTTTAAGTCCCCTACTGATGGAGAGTAATTAAAGCAGCCTACTGTGTTGTCGATGTAGCTAAAGGGGGATAGTAATGAAACATCACAGCTCAAAGAGCTTGAGCCTGCAGCTTCATACTTTAGCCTCAAGGACTGATTAGGAGCACAATCACTATGTAGGTTGTTTGTTGACTTAATGCACATGGATGCCAACATGCAACTGCTTTCAAATGTTAGGTTTTGTTCTGCACACTTATGACAAATTTGGAATATAGAAACGACCTGAAGCTGTAGCTGAAGGGATCATTGCCCAGATCGACAACTTGATCAAATGACACACAAAGGCCTATGCACGTCAACTGTGCTGAGAGGACATCTTGATATCACCTGATTATTCTTATCTTTCTTTAGCATAATCTGGTGAGCCTTAAATGCCACAGCTTGCATCTTGGCTCATGTCATCATGCTTGGCAAAGTGCATCTTTGATACAGCATGGAGTAAAGGCTGCCTGATTTATGTGGAGTATCCCAGCTCCGAGTTGAAGAGTCAGCCTGCACCTACACACTCTTTTCTGTAGGCTTGGGCCATGCGGGGAAATGAAACTCAAAAAAAAAAAAAAAAAAAAAAAAAAAGGAAATTTTGAGATTAAAAAAAAAAAAGCAGCTGAGCCATTAGGCTTCTACCTGCTGATTGTACTGCAGGGATGATACAGAGCAGAAATTCACTTTTAATTTATGAAATGCAAGCTCCCAGACTATTTTGGATATAGTTTCAAGGAAAAAGAAATTTCCTAAAACTAAATGCTAAAAATAAGTAATTTAGGATCTGATTCACTAATTTCCTCCTCTTTCCTATAGATAATTGTTTTTGTTGTTGTTGTTGTTCAAATGACATAGACATGTTTAACAGAAGCCCAGTAATCATGTTTTTGTGGTACTTTAAAAAAAATGCATCTATGTGGTCTTATTTTATTTAGTTCAGTTTAAAAAGAACTTTAACACAAAGATACTGTCTAGATATCTTCTAGCTCAGCTCTGCATCTGCATTATCATGTCATTGAAGTTAGTTCCTCTCAACAACATGGCAAGATTATAGATCTGTAGAATTAAGGCAGGCAACAGATGCTGTAATTATCTTTGACCTTGCTGACTTGTGGTTAGAAAAAGTGTTTAATATAATCTTTTCTTTTGTGTTGCTGTTTTTCTAGTTTGTGCTAGCTTTATGTTACCATCTAGTGATTAATTGTGGCGTTTCACCAGATGATTTTTCAAACACTTTTGCTGAACATCATTGATACTCTACAGTCTTTAGTCCACTGTTCCTTCCAGATGTGGGATTTTATGATACACTGGAAACTGTGTGAGAGTCAGTTCTCACACTTGAGCAAAATTACCTGGTTGTATCTAATTGGACATGATAAGAACTGGCTGAATGTTCCAAATGTTAAGGAAAGGTTTTTAATTATCTCTTTAGTATGCATTTTAGATAGAAAAGCTGGGAAAAAAGTGATAACTCCATCACAAAGTTTCTCATGACAGCTACATTCATAGGGATGCTTGATTGTTTTTATCAAGTTAAACTCACCAGGATTCATTAAAGCATGCAGCCAGGACGTGAGCAGCTGGTGACATCATTCACTTCAGTGAAGTTTTCTTTTCTTTTTGAATTACAGACCTTAATATTGAAGTGATATTCTATATCATATTTTATTATGCTAACATGAACAATGTGATAAGAATATATTAGGTGATGTAGCCAAGTTAATGCTCTTTTTGTGGAAAATTTTTTCAGAAGATCTGTAGTTTCACTGCTGCAGAGCCACATCACAGCCCTGTGTGTGGTCTGATTCCTGTTCAGGTCGACTTTCATAAGTTCTTAACAATTTGTCTTACCGTATTTCTCTAACCTCATGACATTTTCCAGCAAGGTCAGTGCTTAGGAAAAAAAAAGATGGCAGGTGGTCTTTTTGCTCTTTTGAACAAAAACCTTGTTGAACTGTGAACTGTAGAATCTAACCATCTACCAGTTTATGGTACATTTTATTTGATCAAAGGAGCATCATATCAAGCTGGGATAGGCTCCAGCAGAT
Organism: Hirundichthys speculiger; assembly: GCA_018398805.1. Lineage (NCBI taxonomy): Eukaryota > Metazoa > Chordata > Actinopteri > Beloniformes > Exocoetidae > Hirundichthys > Hirundichthys speculiger. The sequence continues at coordinate 3,735,533 of JAGFBZ010000035.1, read as the reverse complement.
CCCCATGACCCTACATAGGATTAAATGGGTATGAATAATAGATGGATGGATGATAAAATCATTGTAATAGTTAAATGTTTTCCTGTAAATGTATTCTTCACTCAGTTCTTTCTTTAAACCCTTGTATTTCTTTAGGAAGTACTGTATGCCATGTTTAGCTTATTTTGAATAGAGCACCATATTTTATTCATAAATTGGAATACACATCAGTCCCATGCATTTATTCAAATGTATGCAACTCTTCAGCCACTCGTTTGTTGGCTGTCCTACAGAAAAAAAAAATGTTAATAAAAATCATCATGTTCAAATATTGGCCATATCTGTACCTTGGGGGGGTTGGTCCCCATTAATCGCGAAAAATAAGTGATCACTGTATTCATAATCACAATGTTTTCTTTCACTCTTAGCACCAAATATAACAGAAAGAGAAAAGAAAAAAAAGAAAATGTATTTGAGTCAAGATTAAAGCAGGTAATATGTTTTTCCATGACTAACATGTCTAATTTTGAACATCACTTTCCATTTTTTTTTTTATGACCACATTTATTTGTCATGTATCATTAATTTAGATTAGCCTGAGACTCTCCTTGTGTTGCAGCCTCTAACTCATTTATCATTGTTGAGGCCCACGGTAAAAGCTCAATACAGCAACAGAGTAGAAGACCTGTTTCTCTTAGTTTCCTCAGTCATCACAAAACATTTGATTGGTTGAACATGTGCTTCCCAAAGGTGTCCACTTTGAATATATGGATGATTGTTTCTATTTGTAAACTCAGCCACATGAGGCTGTAATGGCGTATATGGTTGAAGAGTGGTAAACGAAAATTGCAGATGAAAGAGGAATGTAGATTTTTTTTTTTCTGTTTCTGTCAAGATCAACAGTTGCCTTCTGATCCTGACTGGCTTGGTTTGGAGACTGTTCAGTGCACATTAAAGTGGGGATCACAGTCACAGAAAGCAACAGCTGGGATAGAGCTCACTTTGCCCAGACACATTTGGATAATGGATCATTTTCATTCCTACTCCCATGCGTTTGGCCAAGTTAGGAGCTATAGAGCGAGGGTGGAGAAGTCAGCAGATGTTAAATTAAGCATGAAGTCAATACATAATTAGTTATTTAGGGAGAAAAACATGTCCTAAATATGGTAATGTTTAACAGACATCCCAAATGGTCAATGGACTCTCTAAAAACCCGAGCCCATGTTGGCTCCAGAACTAGTGAGAGAAAGGGAAGGATGGATTTTGCAGAGGGCAATTGTGGTGCTTTTTGAAAATTGGATTTCAGCATTTAGGTCAAACTTTACCTCAGGTCTTGCAACCATCTGCTCCTGGGATGCAGGCCAAGGCTACAGGGCAGGGTTCTGGTTCTATCAGGATCAATAAAGAAGCCTCACAAAGCTCAGTATATCCCTATGATGTGCCCTTTTATACCATGTGTTTCAGGTGTTTTCCCTTTTTAGCTGCACCCTCCGGGGAGCCAGCTTTAAAATGGATGATTGCCTGCAACCGTTGCATTAAAAGCATTAATCCCACTCTTATCAAGCAGGGAATGATGAATTAGGAGCGTCAGCTCTGGGCTCACCTTTGTTGTCATTTGAACAGAATCAAAGCTTTAAATCACATGGCTGCACCTGGTAAAATGGAGGGGGGAGGCATTCTAATACTGTGTGTGACAGAGCTGCACTGCTTCCAGCTGATTTAATAAGTCCAGAAGGAGGGGGTGGTGCTGGGCTCAATGAAAATGTGAGCAATGTTTTGAAATATATGATTGCAGGATAGTGGCAGTTGTCCTCATTTTTCTTTGGTTACTATTCTTTTTCTTTGCTGCATGCTGCAAGTCACATGAATCTGAGCTGTCAGACACTTTAGGCCATTTTTGATAAAGCTCGTAAGAATACAGCACTGTATGTGCTCAATATATGATACTTTCTTTCCTTTTGGTTTAAAGCGAACTAAACTCCTCTTTGAGAGATCAAACTGACTTGCTGATGTCTTTGGCAAATTTCTGCCAGTGAAGGCCTTGTTATATTTAAGCTTGATTTGTTTAGAGGGATATCATGTGTCAGTACAAGAACAAAAAACTTTCTCGCCCAGTGGTGGTGAGAAACTATTTGCTGCCAGCTAAAACAGCAAGCCGTACTGCATTAAACCACTGACGACCAATCTAAAAAATATTCATATGGTGTACAATTTTTGGACTACATGCTGAATGATATTTTAATTTATTTCTTTGCCGTCTTTTCATATAATTTTGACAGTGACGTGTTGGAGTACAGCGATAGAACAAGACTAAACAAGCCAGTCCAGGCTTTTTATGTGTACATGCCTGAATGCTGTATTGAATAGGAATTGATTATGAGCAAAATTTAAGCTGCTAACCTCTTTTCCTATTTATGCAGTCCTGCCTTGTATTTATGATAAAAACAGGCATGGAATTAAGCACCTGCTTCAATGAGAAAAGACAAAGTAACTATTATTTAAATTATTATACTGTGTTATATTCAGTAAATTCCCACATCAAAGCATCACATTGCATTTTACTAATTAGACCAAGAATAATTGAACCTTACTTCAAAATGTATGAATATGAGAGTAGGTTTAAGCTGTTGGAAAAACGGGTTCGTCTTGAATCCAAGTTTAGTCTTTTTGCAATATCTCAGATTAAGGTTATTTTCCACTTTCTAAATTATATTATTCCCCTCACTCTATAGACTATGATTGTTATACCACCCCCCCACCCCCCAGTTTTGCTATTTTGAATTCTGAGTGCTCACAACAGCTTTAAAGCATTCACTTACCTCAATCCATATCCTTCAAGTGGCATGGAGGCTACTTTGAATCTGTAAATCCTGTAGAAAAAAAACGCATGAAAAGCCCGTTATGTTGCAGTGAATATTAATGACTCTTTGAGTGCTTGCTCCTTGGTAAACAGAGGGATTGAGTTGACATGTACCCAAAGACATAATTTAAATCCGGGGAGGTCACAGGAAACATTAGCAAATTATCTATCCAATGCCTTCCAAGATCTTCCCGCAGATAATGGAAAAGCCAATCTATTTGGCTGATCGGTATCTTATCGGCATACGCTGAGAAAAGCTCACAGTAATTTCACTTGATATGATAGAAGATTTCCCTTCACTTTGAGATTAGCTTTGCCTCTGGGGTCTGTGCTATAATTGTAAGCCTCTAACAAGGTGAAACATTTGTGGAATTCACTACTATATTTTTGCTAAAATTGCAGAGAAAAGACAACACTGAATTTTGTATTTATTAAAGGCTAAAGATTTTGTGCAAGATGTGTTGCACGTGCAGTTAGGTACAGTCTTTATTTTGCCTTTAAATACCACCACAATGGATTTGAAATAAAACATTTAAAATGTGAGCAAGTGTAATAATATTAGCTTGTTGGGTTTAGATCAGGTAACTGACTTAGCCATTGAAGAATATTCCATTTCTTTTTTTAAACACCTTATTTATAGGAGTTTTTAAAAAAATATAAAAATAATTTAACATGGAACAGAAGATACAAACAGACCCCGCAGGACATCTCCCCAAAACAAAACAAAGCAACACAACACTTTGAAAGACTAAAATAAAAAAATAAATACAACTTTAAAAAGGGCATCATAATAGGTATACATAAATACTGACAGCGGGGTGGGTTTGTTTCATTTTCAAGCACTCAGCATAGCAAAAACTATATTCAGCAATGATTGACATGCAATAAGCAAAGACCAGCACAACAACAAAAATATATGAATGGCATTTCTGGTAGCTGTTACTGAACAATTATAGTCAATGAACCAACTCTCAACAAATGTATGGATGACCATAAGTGGTTATGCCTTTGGAGCAGTTTTGTCATGACTAAGAAAGTGAGAACGTAAGAGCAACTCAATGAATGGGCTTCAGGTGTCAAACTTCTGATGAGATTTATTCCTTTTATGTATCTGAGATTTCTAGATGAATCAAGGAGAGCACTTCCTTAAACCAGTCGGTGAATGGAGGAGGCTTCTCTGGCTTCCAATAGCGGAGGATAAGCCTCCGTGCTTGTAATGAAGGGAATGCCATAAAGTGAGCCTGAGGTTTTGTGGTAGCAATACTCTCACCAGGAACTCCAAAAATGGCAATCGTTGGATTAGGGTTGAGTTTTGGTATGGCAAATGACAAGACATCAAAATATTCCATTTCTTGAGCCATTTCATAAGTTTTGATTTGCTTTTACAGTATGCTTATGGCCATTATCCATCTATATTGTGACACGCTGCCCTGTCACATTGAGCTGGCTGAATGTGAGCTGAGAGCATAGCCCTATACCCCTCACAATTCATTACGCTGCATCTGTCAGAAGTCATATGTTGAAAATTAATTTAGTTTTGCAATAAAAAGTAAAAACAAATATCATACCTATAATGTTTTTATGTGGATTACCGTAAGTTTTTAACATCAGTGGCTTATATTAATGGCTTACATTTTTTGAACATTAAATGCTTGTGCTCATGCTAAAAATATATAACTCCATGTTTCCTCAAGGATAATATTATACCTAAAACAAACTAAGAATGTACAGCCATGTCAGCAGTTTTGAGCCTGTATGTAGGCAATGGTGGCCTGAGATAAATGCTAATTCCAGCATGAATTTTTTCTTTACTCTTTAACCAGTTTAGCAGGTATTTTGATAGAATTATAGAAATAGTCACATTATTTCTAAGCTAAATTATCTTCCTTTTTATTTATTTTTGGCAAGTGATGATTGTCTTAAACGTGGAGCATGCTTTTGTAAGATTTGTTTTTCATTGCTTGTGAAGAAAAAAAATCTAGAATTCACAAAATTCTTTGCTCATAGTAAATAAAGATGTAATGCAATCTCTTGTGGTGTTTCACCAACTGAAGTAGCATGCAAAACAATTCTTCCTTTAAATTCCACTTTGCAATGACTCATTATTCCATCTTGAGCATCAACGTCCACGTTGCCCTCAGAGAGGAGGGGGAGTCGAGTTTCAAGAAATCACAGATGTCTTTTAAAAGTGTAAAAACTCTTTGTGACATGAACTGCTTTCTCATTCCATTAATCTGATGAAAAAACACGTCAGCACTGAATGAGCTCCATGGTGCTTTTCCATAGCATTTTGTAATAGCATCTTACTAAACTAAGCACAAAAAGACGAGACCTTCAAGAAGGTCAACACTGTCAGCACTTAGGAATTGCAGTACAGTTTGTAGGACGGATATGGTTCTCTGCCCAAATAATCAGAAACAAACTGCACACAGCCAATGTCATGTCTCATAGCACTGCCAGGAGGTCTGCCATGACTGCCCTTTATCATCAGACCTGCTTGCACTGGTGTCGGCAACAGGTGTGCTGGAACCTGAACATGTGGACGAATGCTATGTTCAGCGATGAGTCCAGATTCTGCCTAAAGCACTTAGATCATAGGGTCAAACCAGGGGCGATTCTAGGTGTCAGAGCTTTAGGGGTGCTGAGCACCCAATGAGCCCCACCACAACCCACAAGTAACGTTAGTGAGAAGAGGACGATACCATTAGGCGGGGTCGTTTTCATTTTCATTCCTAAAATATAAACTTAAACCACAAACTATGGATTAAGTTTTGGACATTATCTAAGCCTGTCAAATGCGAACTAAAATTTTAAAATAACAACATTTCTTACTCCAGGTTTTTGGGGTGCTGAATTTCAATTTAGGGTTGCTGAAGCACCCCTAAAAAAGGGCTAGCCTCGCCCATGGGTCAAACTGTGGAGAAGATGCAGAGAATGCTTTGATAACTGCTGCACTGATAGAGTGACATCTTTTGGTGGAGGCAGTGCGATGGTGTGGGGCGGTATCTCCCTCACTGGAGAAATTAGGCTTATCATCATTGGAGGCAATCTCAAGGCGGAGAGATATTAAGATGGAATTCTGCTAACAGTGGCAATCCCATATGTCCACTGTCTGGGATCAAGCTCTGTCCTCTAAGATGACAACACTCACCCCCACAGAGAGCTTTATCAGAGACTACCTTCAGAATTTGGGAGTGGAGAGGATGCAATGGCCTCTCAGCAGTCCTCAACCTCAACCCCACCGAACACTTGTGGGATCAGCTGGAGCATGCTGTTTGTGCCAGAATGACCAACACAAGGGGAATAAACAGGCTATCCAATGGTCCAAGTATATTGCCAACAAGCATTGTTACAACAAAGAAATAATCTAACCAACACAAATTTCCTTTTTTGTGCTTAGATTACTTACCAGAAACACATATGAGTTACATTTAACACAGCACAGGTCTGAACCATTGCAATCACATTAACATAGTGGCAAAAACAGCAGCAATGGGCTTTCAACATAAGATCAGTTGTTGAGAGAAATTCAGCAGATCATTAGATAACTAATACTGCAGTCTAAATTCCATGGATGCTTTTAGAATAATTAACTGCAACAATGTCTTTATTTTTCTAAGCCACTGAGTCAAGACCAGAACCGTGCTTAGCAGTGGCTACTGCGCTGCATTGTTAGTGTATGACTGTGTGTGCACTGTTTCTGCCTCACTGTTTACAACATGTCTGAATGAAGCTATAAATGTAAATGTGACCAGTGTGACTGAATGTTGTCACGTCAATAGATCGATAAAGTTTTAATGTTACATAGAGTACCTTAAGTCTGAAAAGAGCTTTTGGGTCCATTGTCTTGAGCACATTGAAGGACCAACTACAACAACATGAAAAGCTCTTCACAAATAACCACCAAAATGCAGGTTTTGGGGACCACTGCCATAGAGGTTAAATGAATGAGCAAGAAATGGACAAGCTTCAGCACTGATTACAAGGAGCTGCTATGAATAAAAACTGATGGCTATTTTAGTAAAAATGTCAACTTTTTCTTCTTTTTGTAATTATTTCAAATGAGAGGATATGAGACTGTAAATGTCATTGTGGTGCAAAAATAAAAAGCCACTGAATCACCAATTCATTACTTGGACATGACAGTGACTCGTGGGGTAGAGCAGTTGTCTGCCAGTCAGAAGGTTGGCAGTTTGATCCCTGACCTCCATAGTCCACATATCAAAGTTTCCTTGGGCAAGACGCTGACTTCCATATGTTCCCAGAACCTTATATTGATCATAATGTGAGTGTGTCTTAGTACCTAACAAGATTTGAAACCAAACACACGGGAAACAGAACTGATACCTGGATAGATTGGTACATGATGGTAGAATGAAACTTTGTTTTAATTAAAGTGTTAGCCTGCACGTGGCCAGTTATCATAGCAATCTGTCTAAATTATGCTTTATTAGCATTAAGGGATCATTCTTGGTGATAAATATTGCACTTGCTGTTGGTGAAGCAATTATCTATGACCTTAAAGATGTGGAAATGAGCCATCAGTAAAGTTTATGCCATCTGTTGCACATCTGTACATTTAGGATTCATCCATTTCTAGGAGAAGTAGAAGACGAAAGGAGAAAGAAAGGCAGGTGCAGACTGAGAGAATGATTGCCTTAATCTTCTGTCTATCCAGTCGTCTTCTATCAGCCCAGCTTTTGCCCCATATTGCTCTGCCCTCTAAGGTTTTGTTTTAGTTAAGCCCAGCTGAGCTACCTTCAGACATGGTGGTCCACGTTGATGGGAATGAGTTGAGACAGCTGTGGCTATAAAGTGGAAACAGATATGTGGCTATGTGTATGGCCTCTGGAATTCCACAACTCTCTGGGGCCAAATCAGGCATCTTTTACAACAATCGATCCAAGGCTATTGATTGCTCCACCAATTTAATTTCTTTCTGGCGTGTGATTAGTAATGATTTACAGAGCCCTTTGTTCTCCATGAAAAGCCTTTTGATGAATTATCAGATTTCTATTTTCTGTGCTCTTTCATGTAAGAGCCTTAAAAATTCATGGGTGATGACCCCAGCCACTAGTATGGAGCCTACCGTGACCAGTGGGAACTGGAGGAGGTTGTTTGCACCTCACCACAGTAAATCTAGTAGCACAGGTCATCGACTCAAGACACACTCTCATGAGGAAGTGATCATACATGTTTCTGCATTTCGTTTCCTCTCTGAACCATAGCTCCCTACTGGGGCGGACTAGTAATCTGTGCATTCTGGAAAAGTCCAGAACGGTCTGTTCAATAACCAACATTTTCGGTCTATCAACTAACAGCAGGGGGCGCTAAGACGATCATTTATCAGATATAGGCCTAAAAACCAACAAAGCAGACTAACGTTAACGTCTGTCAACAGAAAGATGGCAAGTAGAAAACGCAAGGAGAAAGGTGGATGGGAAAAATTGAAACTAAAGAAAGCCAAGTCATTTGATGCTTCAAACTATAGAAAGTAGGGGTGCACGATAACTATCGGGCCGATAACAAGAAATTATAACGTCATCCCGATAAGTCCGATATCACGACGAATAGCCCTGATAACATATATATTTTTGTCAACATGGCAGTGCCTCGCTTCCTCTGAGCCTTGAATAACCGGCAGTGAATGTTATATTCAAGTAACGTCGGCATAATCAGAAAAACGATTACTCAATAAGGAAAATCAAAAATATCCCATCATGCCAGAAAACAACTTGTTAACTCGGTCATAATTTTGGTAGTTGCTGACTCGAATTGATATTCGCAGTATTCTCCCACATGTTACACATAAAAAAAGAAAAAAAAAATAGAAAAGGCTGAAAGAACGACTAGCAAACGAGGGAACGTGGAAATTTACGTTACACCTTGAATGCAGCCTGGAGCACAGCCTACTGATCACAACAAACATGGCGGTGTGGAACTTCGTTAAAGTTTCAGAAGAAGACAGTTTGGTGTTTATTTGTGTCGAATCCTCCGAGCGAATTCTACGAGGAGGAAAGCACAAGCATCAGCTTTATTACGTAAAACCCGATCGGCCACCTACAACATAACAATCGCTTCCATGGAGTTTTGAAATCGCGCTAACGTGAGCTAACGGAAACTAATGCTAACATGCGCAAGCCAGCAGGAGTCTCTCCTCCCCTCCCCTCCCTATCCCTCATTCCTCTCATCTAAAGCTTCCATGAGATTAAAAAATAAAAACTACTGAACCTCATTTACTTTAATTAAAGATATTATTTAAATGGAACCACAAGCCAAAATCCTTTAAATGTTAATCTTTTTCAGTTTGTAATTCTGATGCATGTATTTCCATCAGTTCAAGGTATTTCTTTTTTATATCAGTCAGTAATGCACCTTATTTAAGTTAATGTGAGATATCAAATAGGTTTGTTTGATAGCTTTAAAAAAATGTTTGAGAGGCTTGCCAATAGTTTTTCATTGGAAAAAAAAAATATCTGTTCATTTAAAAAGTCAAAACTATTTTTGATTTTGTTCATAGTATTGATGTAATGATCTTAGGTATATGTGTGTGTTATCGGTTATCGGTATCGGGTATCGGCCTTTAGGAGCTGAAAGTTATCGGTTATCGGTATCGATTTTAAAAAACAGTTATCGTGCATCCCTAATAGAAAGCTCATAGAGCTTTTTGCCAGCAGTGTAACTGCAAGCAGCAACAGAAACGTTGATATCGACTTAGACGACGGTGTCGACCAAAGCACTAAAGTATTTTCACCAAGTGAGACTGAGAGCAGGGTGGACATCTAACCTGACCAACCACAGGCTGATGAGGAAATTTTACTGCAGGAGGAGGTACTGGTAAGTGACAACGACCTAAAACCATAGCATTAAACAGGTTACGGTTCTAGATTTGCGGTGTGATGATGAGAAATATGTGGCTTATTGCTGTCAAAACAAACACATAATAAACAAGCACACCAGTTATAAATAGATAAGCAAGCACAAATGGCCGCAATTTCATATTCATCTCTGCATAAATCATGCAGATTAGGCTCTTTACGTTCAAGAGAACCAAAAGTTTGAGGGGGAGAGGGGTTTTCCATTTTGGCACTATTTATCTTTGTCTTCTCTTTTGTGCGTGGTGGTGCAATATCTGTGGAATAGGCTACAAATGTTGTTTGATGGATGATTGATTGAATGGTACCCTAACTAATCACAGCAGCATTGTATTGGGCAATTTAATTTTAAAAATAAGTATAATGTCAGGGTCCTATAGTAGTATTTGCTAGGTAGTCTAGTGGTTGAGTGGGTGGACTCTCATATAGTGGTTTGTGGGTTCAATTTCCAGTGTTGTATTATGTTGTTGTGTCCCTTTTTAGCCATTGCTTTCTCTCTATCCAATAAAGGCCACTAGAAAATCTTTTAAAAAGATGCTGATATGACATATAAAACATAACCTCCTAACTACTGCTTGACCAAATGGTGAATAATCTACTCTGTTGGGTTCATGAATGTGTAAATCTGATTCTGATGGAGTCAGTGTCTCACCAGCCATGAATCTCAACACATGTCACTGGATGTGAGGCATTATTTAGGTTTACATATCAGAACATTTTCATTTCAAACAGAAAAGGGATGTTTTAAATAAATGTATGGTTTATAAAGCTACTTTGTCATCTTTGACTATCTGAGTATTTTTGCAGTATCAACAAGAGGCCAGTAGGGTGTCCTCTTTTTGGGTTCTTGGGTCACCCTAGCACAATATTAAAACTATAAAATGTGTCAAGCAGGCTAATTCTTACACAAAATAGACCAAAAAGGCTAAAAATGTAATGGGATTTAGGAAAGCCAAATCTGTTTTATTCTTCTTGTCTGTAATCTAGGCAGGGGCGCCGCTAGGGATTTTGGGCCCCATGAAAAGAATCTTTACCGGGCCCCCCAACACAGCGGCGAAATTTGTTGATGCTATTTTTGATCATCATTAGGGGCCTCTCTGGGCCCTCAATCATGGGCCCCTATAATCCGTATCCTTTACCCCCCCCTTTTCGGCGCCCCAGAATCTAGGTATCAAATAATATGTTTATCCAAGGCATTAGAATTTTAGAGGCATAAGTACAGGTTTAATGGCTGTCATTCCAACTAATGCTGATAAACAACTGTTAAATCGAGCATATGTGATATAGATTTTTTTTGTTTAAAATACAAGCATATAAGTAATTGTAAAACAGCAGAATAAAAGATAATGTTCGTGTTCATTTTTGTTTAGGAAATGCAAGTGATGTTTAGTCATTTTTTAATATTAGTGTTCTTGATTTCTTGAATAAACAATCGACAAACCTGGTTCCCTACATATCTTGAAGGAACAACTTATTTATGTTTCCTAAGAATATTGATTAATAATAAGCATTAGATGTTAAATGAATTAAAAGTAGGTTACAAAATGTTTGTTGCAATGTATTGTAGGGACGTAATAGAGGGAACCCGAGTAGCAGGAATATTACGTGTAAGGGGGCACAACTCACACTCTTCCGGGGCTTTGTAAACCATAGCGGCCTCTCCGGTATGGTTTCCTCCAGTTATTCCAGTAGAAGTAGACAGGATCACCACTTGCCTCTCACTCAGAGTTCATCAGTTTTTGGACGGAAACATAGCCTGGATTTTTCTTGTGAGCTTCAGCTTGTCAATATTCTTCCCCGTTTTGTCTTTATCGTTGCACTTTAAGCATGTGCCTTCTGAATCAATGAAGTTTGCATAGTTGTTTCAAAACCACAAAAGCCCCAATGCAGAGGTAATGGTGGGGGATACCATTACTCAGGTTGCAGTACATTATAATTAACGTTTTACAACACCCTCAATAGACCCTTTAATCATGCTGAAAACAATAAAGCTACCTGTGTTATCATTTAAATGCCGACTCTTTTAGATGTGTTTACTAGGTGTGTTTGTTAAAAAACTGCAGATGCTTTGATCAAATTCTCGCTTTTTTCATTTAAATAATATTTATGGAATTAGATTTTAAAGTGCTGCTCTTCGTTTATATAAGAAGGGGCCAAAATACATTTTTGATCTCATTGTAGGATATAAACTAAATAGAGCTCTGAGATCTTTAGGAGGCAGTCAGCCGGTAAAACCTTTAAGTTAGGATCAAACAGGTTGAAAATGCATTTAGCTACTATGCTGTACAGATGGAATAAACTTCCTATTGATATTGAATGTGTGAATGTGCCCCAACTCAAGCCATATTTAAAATTAAACATAAAATTTACCTGGAAAACCTTGTTTTCCCCATACCTTTCTTTAATTTAATTATATGCTGCACCTAATTACTGCACTGTTTTTACTTATCTAAGCTTTCTTTTATTCCTTTTTTGTCTGAACCTGTTTTTGTGGTTTTATTATGGATTTTATTTGCAATTCTTATGCCATTTGTAATAATTTTTTTTTCCTGTTCTTTTCATCTGTGCCTTTGCAAAGCACTTTGAGTTGCCTTTGTGTATGAAATCTGCCATACAAATACAATACAAGTTCCTTGCCTTGCCAGAAGTACATGAGCATCCCTGTGGAGTTGATGTGTTTCATGATGAATCCCTTGATAAACATGTCCCAATATTTATCCAGCAATAATCCAACCCAAATTTCTAGTGTAATGTCTAAAGACGACTCCATGAATGCAAATTAAATTTCATTTACATAAAATAAAAAAAATGTAATGTTTAACTGAACAATAAAAAGAAAAGACAACAATATCTGGGTACAGTGCCTATGATGTTGAAAGCCACCATAATCTAAACTTGAATGTGTTTCAGTAACATCAGAGAATCAGATCAGTGGCTCTTCTAAAATAAATACAGGATCTGAGAGTATCAAGAGCATACAAAAATAGCATACATTTCATAGATCCATCCTGCTTGCCATGCTCTCCACTCTGTAACCTCCTCCCACTATGCAGTGCAAAGAGCTTTGAGGTCACAGCTGCAGTATGTGGGGGATGTGAGGGCAAGCCGGGTGGAAACCTGGGGCTGAGAGGAGAGCTTTTACTAACGGAAAGGCTTGGAGCCTTTCTTACTGTTGGCGTGAAGAGCCGGAAATGAAACTTGTGGCAAAGAAGCCTCGTAAGTGAAGGGCTCTTGTCTTGGCCTCGTGACCTGTGCTGCAGGTTTTTGTGAGTTAACACAAAAAAAACCTTCATAGAGGCGTTTACACCAACCAGTTAGCATAATGTCTAACAAAATCTTGGTGGAGAGATTTTCTCTATTTTCTTTAATATTTTGGAGATATAATTACTTCTGTATGGTATAGTATACTTGGCTGAACACAACTTTACATACTATGTTCTATTACAGTGCATACATGATCCCCTCAACGAACAGGTAGGTGGAACGGGCTGTTTCTGAGCCTCTGAGATACTTGTAGCTGACATAGTAGCTTCCACGTAGCCTGGCGTGTAACTCAGACAAATGTAACTAGATATCATGTCTGCAACAACTGTGACTGTCTGTTAGGAGTGCTGTGTTTGCATAGCAGACAAATCCATCTGTATAGCAACAATTGTAATAATAATATTCTGTAAGTACATAAGGTGTAACCATAATTCCAACACAATAACCAGTAATCTGTCTGTGTTGCTTTATTCTGTTTTGTCATTTCGAAGCTTTGTCTGCCCATGTATACACTTCTGACTCCTCTGTATTGCTGGTTTTGTCCATTGCGCGTTACAGTAAAAATGTCTGGTGCTTGAAATGTATTAGCCTCCTGCACATTCATAGAAATAAAGATGACATCAAACCCTTTTTCAGTTAGATCCTTTATAGGGGTGCTCTGGAGTTTGCATCAGTCCATAAATATCACAGCTGTTGCTTGTATTTCTGGTGGTGTTTACAGGCCAAAAAGATCATATTCAATTTGTGAGTTATTCTTTTACTGTCAGTTGCTGTTAGGTCAGGTTTAGGAACCTTATTAGCATGATTAAATATAAAAAATAAAAACTAGGAAATTATAATTAGAAACTTTTCTTAAAATAGGTCCTCTCACATTATCTATGGTAAGCTATAAATCCTCTGTTTCTACTTCTCTGGGTTGACAAATCCATTTTGTGGACCAGTAATGCTTTACTGTTTTTTTTTTTTTTTTAAAGCTTGAGATTTTTTGGTCATATTTATTTTCATAACATCACAAACATAGTTCATAAATCAAAGCTTGACAGCAATCTAACTACCAAGAAGTCAGATTTCGATTACCATACCAAGGGCTCCTGATGGGGGAAAAAAGGAAAGGCACATAACCTCTGCTGTGTAAATGTGAATGTTTGCCCCGAGTCATTTGCTTGCCAACAGACATGAAGACTCGGGGGAAATGAGGTGTGACACACGGGCCCGCACACGCCAGGTTGTGGCAGTTGCTGCTTTGATGATTCGGTGAGCTTATGGGTTTCCAGGTGAAATGCAACTCCTTGTCCCAGACGTTGACTGTAAATAACAAACTGTTGTCTGCAGCACCCAAGTAGGGGTTTGACTTTCCTTTCACGTCCTTTCATGTTATTTCACCTTGCATGGTATTCACAGCTTCCCTGAGAACATTGTTGTATGCTGATTAGTTGCATGAAAAAGCAACAGCTAAGTAGATTTTTATCCTTTCTTTTGTGCGCTATGGACTGTCTGCATGGAACAATGGGTGGAGATTGGTCCTGATTATTTTGAGAAAGCTGATAGTTGACTCTGATATTTGAGCGTCATCTACAGCAGCCTTGTAGATTACAAGCTCTATATGGCAACCGGTCTCATGATAACCCCACACCTGGCCTGATGATGAGATAGAAACAAAAGGAGCCTTGATCATCTCAAAATACCTTGGATTAAAATCATCTAAGCAATACAGTTGGGACAACAAAAGTCTTTGAGATGAAAGGAGCATGTATTTGTACATTCTCTAAAATCAAAGGCCACCTATGATGCTCCTCTGCCTCTTTGTATATCGGTTCATGTAAGGTGACATCGTCAGTAAATCAATTTGTTTTCAATCATAGAGGGAATTTTTGCAGCGATTCTTCTGTTTTGCCCCCCACCCCCCGATTATTTCGTCTATCCTTGTCTTCAAAGTATGCATCAATACAGCCTCAGATGCCAAAAGTACAAGGCCTCTGTGCAAACATTGTCACATTCCCCCTTTCTGTCAAATTATTTCACTCTGTCTTTGCACCTTGTTTTCTACAAAAAAAAAAGTGCCCCTGTGTTTTCTTCAAGACTCGTTTTTTTTTTTTTTTTTTTTTTGTACACGTGAATGTGTGTATGCACAGTTTTTTTTTCTCTTCACACAAGCACATAGTCAACCTGACAATAACTTTTGAGGGCCCGATCGACTTCTGTCAAAGAAAAAAAGCAATTCAAGTCAGTGTTGAGGCTGCAGACAGACAATTCTACAAACTGAAAGAATCTGCAAGAAACAAGATTACAATGACCCTTGACATTGTTGTGTTCATATTGCTTTACACAATATGCAAAGATGTGATTCTATAAAAGCTACAACCGAACCCAGGCAGATGTTTTTTTCAAACTACACACCATGTGCATAAAATTAATAAGATTCATGATTAAAACAGTGTCTATGCACCTAGGAAGTAATGCGCATACACTTTTGAAAAAATGACAATAATGAGAAATATATTTTCTATAAAACTGAGTTCTTTTATGTTAACATTTTGTCTTGTCTTAATTTTCATTTCCCCTTTACATCAGGCTATAAAACATCTTGTTTACCCAAATTTAGATGTATTCATGTGGTATGCACGTTTGCACTGCACACTATTCCTTAAAAAATGCCATAATGCCATAATGTTTATACATCAGACAGCTGGTCTTAAAGAAGTATGTGTAATGACCACAACCTAACATGCCAGCACCGTAGTTTAGTGCAAATGGGAAATCTGTCAGGAACTTTGCTAAAAGTGGGCAAACAAATTTCCTTCTTCTGTTCAGGTTGTATAAAGACCAACCAAATTCTGTTTCCGTTATGTGTGCGAGTGTGTGCACTGTTATATTCACAGGAATAACAGCAATAACACTCAGCCTTTGTTGTTGAGAAGTGCACATAAAATGTCAGACCTCATGATAGAAAAATAGTGTCATTGTCACCCTCATAAATACAAAGGAGGAAGAGATTGTTACTTTTCATGGGGCTTCCAACACTAAGATCAATGTTGAGATGTGATAGACACTGCACAGAGTTGTGAGAAACTGAATGGTTTTCATCAAAACATCGTAAAAACACATGAAAAACTAAATAAATAAAATACTTACTTATTTGGCATGTTGAAAGATGAGAACATTTTGTAATATCTATCACGTCATCAAATCTTACACAGTTCCGAGAATTAGAGATTTTCTGTTTATGGAGAACCAGGCAGAAACTAATCCATGCTTTTTTGTAAAGAAGGATGTTATTGAAGCCCAATTGTCTTTACTTGGGTTACCTTAAAAAGTTGTTTCTATACAACTTTAGTATTTTCTCCAATACATCTGGCACAGTGTAATCACAGACCGGATTCCACACACACTCTTTCGTTACAAATAAAGTGCATAACACCAGTTTATGGGTTCCTGGTTACACAATGCAATTTGAATAAAAGTAGGGCTCAGTTGTTATTTCTAGAAGCAATTTGAAAAGAGACTCAAGCTTAATATAGTTGCGTCTTTTTTCAAACAATCAGATAATTTCCATTTGTCGTCATTATCAGCCTCAACAGAAAGCCTGACAGATGCTGCAGTAACTTTGGGCGACGCAGCATTATCAACAATCGACCATTTATGGGCTGTCCGGGTTGCATGGCGTGGCTTCCTGCCTCCACCCACACCTTTCTCCTCTTTATTGCCTTTTTCTTTCCTTTGCTCTTGGTGGTTGGGTGTCCTCTCGCCTCTCCTCCCCAGAGGGCCCTCTCTCTTATTCCCTTCTCCCTTATCTGACACATCAAAGGATCTCATTACGAGCTGTGACACAGCCCCACCCTGAGCCAACCTGTTCCTACCATCACATTTAAATAACATCACATTGTATTCATAATGGGTAATGTCATGCACTGTAGTCTCCGATGTCTCACAGATACCCATTTTCTTTCTTTTCTACCTCTCCCTATTTCAACTACACATGCCTGACAGACACCCCTCTATAAAATTCTCTTTTATTTACAGCTTGTTTGCTTTTTATAAGGCAGCTGTGTAGACCAAAGTCGCTCGTCTTGTTTGATGTGCACATCTCTCATCTGTGATTACTAAGTGAATCTTAAAAAAAAAGGACAGGCTATTAAATGAAACGACTGGAGTGGAGCCTTCTTAGTGAAGATTATTCTGCATGCATTTTATTTGCCTCCCCTCCATTGACAGCACATAATTTGTGTCTGAGATCCAGCACCCCCCCACACCCTGCCCTTTCTCGACGCCAACAATAGACAGAAGGGTCTAATACGACAATCCCACTTGGAAGCTTCAACATCCAAGCAAGGTGAGGAGATTTTGTTTTAGCAGAAATATTTCTCAAGACCAAATGCTGAGGGGGGGGGGGACACTTGCTGACAGTAGGGTTATCATTATCTGCTGTGCCCCGTCCCTTGTGCTGTCATCGTGCTGCCTCTGACTATTCCACATCTCTCCCTGAACCTGAACCCGTGTCGTTTACAAGAGACATTACTCATTTTCCATACTCTGAAGTACTGAACATCACACAGTTCAGCACAAGACTTTTGTCTTAATGTTTTTACATTTATAAATGTGAAAGGGCTCTATATTTCATAAAGGTGATAAAAATCAACCACCTTCCCTGTGACTCTCTGCCTCTCTCTGACAGTCTTTTTCTCACTGAACCCAGCTCTGTTCTCTGTGTTGCGTTCTCCTGGTCACACCGTTATGAAGCATTTTCAAAAGCGCTTCCCTCATTTTCTATTAAAATTTAACAAACCATTTTATTTATTATTTTTTTAGGATTTTCCACTTGGTTGCTTTGGTCGCTTTGGTCCACTGAAAAATGACCGGACTTCAAATTTTCTTTTCTCTGGTTTTTAAACTGAATTGGCTGCCTAACAAACAAACACACACACACGCACACGCACACACACACACACACACACACACACTATATTGCCAAAGATATTTGCTCACCCATCCAAATGATCAGAATCAGGTGTTCCAATCTCTTCCATGGCCACAGGTGTATAAAACTAAGCACCTACCGTTTCTACAAACATTTGTGAAAGAATGGGTCTCTCTCAGGAGCTCAGTGAATTCCAGCGTGGAACTGTGATAGGATGTCACCTGAGCAACAAATCCAGTTGTGAAATTTCCTCACTCCTAAATATTCCACAGTCAACTGTCAGCTGTATTATAAGGAAATGGAAGTGTTTGGGAACTCAGCCAGGTCAGCAGACGTTGAAGAGCATAGTGAGAAGAGGTCTCCAACTTTCTGCCGAGTCAGTCACTACAGACCTCCAAACTTCATGTAAACTTCAGATCAGCTCAACAACAGTGCGCAGAGAACTTCATGAATGGGTTTCCATGATCAAGCACCTGCATCCAAGCCAAACATCACCAAGTGCAATGCAAAGTGTCTGATCCAGTGGTGTAAAGCAGCCACCACTGGACTCTAGAGCAGTGGAGGAACGTTCTCTGGAGTGATGAATCACACTTCTTCATCTGGCAATCTGATGGAAGAGTCTGGGTTTGGTGGTTTCCAGGAGAACGGTACTTGTCTGACTGCATTGTGCCAAGTGTAAAGTTTGGTGGAGGGGGGATTATGGTGTGGGGTTGTTTTTCAGGAGCTGGGCTTGACACCTTAGTCATTAAAGCTCATATGTGAGTCAAGGCAGGTGAGTAAATACTTTTGGCAATATATAGTGTATGTAGTAAGAGAAACAACAGTTCTTAAATAAATTAAAATAGAGAACTTAAAAAATAGAAAAAAACGTCTCTAATGTTTTAATGTCCAGAATGCTATAAATCAAACTATCAATCAGTAAAATACCCAATATTTTAAAGCACGATTTGATATGATTATGTCTTTTTATGGATGAAGCCTTTATTTCTAAGCATACAAACAGAATATCAGACAACTAATATGCAGGGGAAAAAAAGAACGTATTAGCAGTAGATTTAGGGTAGGTTATTATAAAGATTACACACTAAAAATACTGGGTTATTCTCTCAACCCAACCACTGGGTTAAAGTGGTTGGGTACTTTCATTGGGTTAATTTAACCACTGTTGGGCTGTTTAATCTGACCCAGCTCTTGGGTTATTAGTTGGGTCAGTTTTTTTGATCATACCAGAGTACAATAACCCAACCCCTGGGTCAATTTAACCCCATCTGCTGAGTTATTTAAGATTTTAAAAGCATCAACTTCATTTAAACAGCCATTTCACAACTGACAAAGAGGCTGGATCCAGATGACACAACAAGCAAGGTTTGTTTCTCCTCATTTTCATCTTTAAAAAATTGTTTTGCTTATTAATTGTGGCAATAACTCTATAGTAGTACTGAAGCTTACAGTAATTATTCACACAGCACTGAAGACCGCTATAGGAGACCAGTTGTCTTTATGTGAAGATCACTGCTAGGAAGCGCACAGACGCGCGTACACACATAATAGTGCATTTGAGCTTGCTTTTGTGGCATTTTGCTATCATGTAAAGCAATATCCACATATTCTTAGTAGCTATTGTGGTGACGACAGACAGCACAATTCCTGTAAATCCGATGATGATTCTAGGTCCAGGTCTTTATAAATCTCTGATCGAGGTCCATGAGCAGGCCAGTAAGCAACTCCACACCGCACCATACCACACCACTTAACACGTTTAACCAGACAGCTATAGCAAATGTAAAAAAACAGTTAAAAAATAACAAGTCAGCAGTCAGTCAGGTTGTTTTAACCCAACGGTGTTGTTATTATTGACCCAACTACTGGGTTATTGGCCACAAAGAAGCCGTTTCACAGGTTTAGGCGGTCTTTTCTTGTTCTACAAAACACGGTCAGTTCCACTCGTCAAATGTAAAATTACTGTCGAGATTATTCATAGCAGTAATGTTAGATAAATAAATAAGGTCACGTTAACCCTGCTATTATCGGGATGCGTTTCATCAGGTTAACTAACTGAATGTATGTTAGTGTTCATTTAACGTTACAACAGTGGATGTACGTAGTCGCTAATAATCTGAGAAATGTACGTCAGTGCTCACTGTTGTTGATCATGCTGGGGGGGGGGGATCTGTTTATAATCCATAAACGATTCGTAATCCATTGTATCGTAGTTATCCAGTTGTCATGGTGAATAGTCTGTATAGCTGGCTAAGCTAACGTTAACCACGAAGCAGGTGTAGCCAAAGTTCACCAGGTAGCATGAGGGCTAAAGTAGACGGTCTGTAGCATTTAGAAACATCCTCATACACTCCACAGGCAGAATTCCCATGATTAACAGCCAATTTAATGATGACATCCCACTCTGTTTTCAGAGTCCTCCATTCCTCCTGAGGATGCCAAAAATTGGACGGAGCGGTTAAAATACAAATCGCAGCCAGCCAGCCAGCCAGGTGGATGAATACATGAGTTACGGCCCAATACAGGAATGTATCAGGCAAAACTCAGGGAAAAACATCACAGGTATTTTAAATGAGTTTCCACACCTGAACACACCAGGAATGGTACGTCCACCTCACAGTTGAAATTTGCAGTCGTGCAAATGTTGTGCCACAACACTGACACAACACTTATGATTATTTTTTTATTATTATTTACAGATTGCACAGGACTTCAGTGTCTTGTATCTTGGCAACGGTGACATGTTTCTCCAGTGGCTTCAGTATGTGGACAAAATCATTCTACTGGCTGTCGCAGAGAAGAAGGTCCAGGCACCAGGACACCTCTCAGATAGTAAAAAGCAAATTTGTATTTGTGTACCTGCATTAAGTTTAAAGCCAACATGTCTGCATGCTCGCTCGCTCACATGTAAAAATATTGAAAGTGACTGTAGAAGTGCAACTTTGCTAAGAATGTTTACGCCCATGCACTCTAGATAAAGCATATCTAAGAAGAAAAAAAAAAGATTTGCGATGCATTCAAGACAATTCAAATGTTTGGTTTTTATTTAATTTTATTTTATTGATTCATTCCAGACATGTCAAAACAATCTTTTAAAGCATAGACAATTTTAACACTATCATGAATCTATGTATCTGAAAACAAAGTATAATATATTTATAAAATATATAATAATGCATAAATCAATATACACTGACACATGTGCATAACCATAATTTAGAAACATATAGAACCTCTTGTAAATAAATCTAAATATTAAATGGACATATTCCCCCCAAAAAATAAAAAAATAAAAAATAAACAAAATGTATACCCAATGTATACAGACCGATCTATATACATACATAAACATATCAATATGCAAAACACATATCTGGTTTAACATGTCTGAAAAGGGGTAGGAAGAAGTAAAACTTATTTAATCCTACCCCTTCTCCAATGTTCCATGATTACCCTTAAAATTTATCCGGTTTTTGAGGCCTTATCCTAAATTTTAGTTGTAATTTCATATCTAGATAGACATAGACATCTAACTACATACATACATACATACAGACTGATTCACACACATTCACACTACAGTACATACTATAATATATACTATAGTATATACTACAGTACATACTACATATACTTCACTCTGCATATTCACACAGTGCACCCCGAGAGCACCCAGATACCTCCCCCCATCCTACCATGCTGCACTCTGACACCAAACCCACCCGAGCCCAGTTCCCCCCACCAGCCCCCCATAATGATGGCGCAAGAGCAGAACCAAGAGGGTCCCCGACCCGGTTGGGTTGGCCCACATAAGACACCACATCAACACAAGCACCCAGACCCCCGACAGCAACACCCATGAGCCCACCCAGGCACCACCCACCCCCCTCCGCCAGCCCCTAAGACCCCCCCACCCCCACAGCGGAAGCCCCCCCCTGCTGGGGCAGGTTGGGTGGCCGCCTCCAACCTGCCCGGCGAACCCCCGCCATGCAGCGAAGACATCCCAGCAGCGACGAAGAGTGACGGGAGGCACCCGAGTAATACCCCTGAGCACCGCTACCAAGGGCCTGAACACCCATGCCAGTGCTGTGCCCCACACAAACCCCCCCGAAGGTCCACAAAGACCCTCAGAGCCCCTACCCCACCCCACCACCAAGGGCACAAATGTTGACCACTGAGGGAAACCAGACCCAAACAGCCACAGTGCCAGACCACAACACACAGGCATGAAAATCCCTCACCTTTCGGTGAAATTCGCCGTTTTGAAGTCAAAAAGGGTGACCTACGTGATTCGTGTAGATCCGAGGAGTTTTCTTTTTTGAGGGGGGGGGGGGGGGGGGGGTGTCGGAGTCAGGAGATTTTTATTTTTTTTTAAATTATCATACAATTGCCCTAATAAGCAAACTGAGCACTTCAGAAATCAGCCCTTTAAATGACACTTGGACGGTCAGTGAATCCTGTCCAGAACCAATCAGGCCAGATTGTTTCATTATTCCAGTCATACCAACATTCTTTATTCATGTGTACTTGGAGTACTCGGAGGATACGTTGCTAAGCGGGACTAGAAGCAGGAGCTAGTGCTGTCCACGCTGGGGATGAGGCAGACGAGCGTACGTTCACATTTCCTACCTGCATTTACCAGTGGATTGAATTTGGTGAGTTATGGTTTCAGTCGTTTTCATACTTTGCGGTAAAACAAAGTTACTGCTGTTCGCTACAGCTAACGTTGAGTAGGGCCCTATGAAATCCGTGATCACGGAATCGCGGAATTGAAGATTAAAAACGGAATTCACTCTAAATCTGCAATATGACAGAACTGAAAGGCAATTTGCGTAAACCCGCACACTTTTCTTCAAACGCAACCTGCATCTCTGCGCGTACAAGAACGCGTCCAAATAGCATCGATGTGCGTCCACCTGGTCACATGTGGACGTGCACAAACGTCTCTACCTCTGGAATTAACTCTTGTATAAAAAGCGTGATTTGGCCTCAGTTGAACCCCTGAGAAAATAGCAGAGATCATCTTAAACGGCTTGCTCGCCAGTTAAACCATAGACGACCAGAGCATGTTTACTGGGAGGACACCGACTATCTGGGACTTTCAGGTAGCCACAGTGTTGGGAAAGTTCACTTTCTACACGAACTAGTTCAGTTCATCATTTAAAAAAAAAATTAACTAAATAGTTCTTTTTAAATTCTTTTTTCTTATTCTTTTTCAATGTTGCTGCGAGCATGGGCAGCAACCACTGCCCATATACTACACCACCACAAACAGCAATTATTTTATCCATTTTATCTGTCAAAAACTATGTGTCCAATTCAGAATCTTTATCCAACCAGGGTTCACATTAGCATTGAAGGAACAGCCCGTGTAAAACTGTTATTTCCCTTTCAGTTTCTCTCTACAGCAGCTGTTCACAAACTTCAGAATACCATGGGTAATATACGTGGTCCACCCAAACCTTTCATCACAACTATGATCACCAGACAGGACTAGAAGCTATTTTCTGATATTAATGTGAGGGATCAACAAATTATTAAGAACATATTTAAAAAAGATCGAGGATTTAAAACGTATTTGTTTAACTTTAATGACCTCTCACGGCCCACCTGCAGTACCAACTCGGACCACCCCCCCCCCCCCCCCCCCCCCCCCCCCCAACCCCACGCCCACACTTCTCACCTTTTTAACCCCTGACCCATTTTCATGCCTGAACACAGAAGGACCAAGAAAAGCAACTATCTCCCAATGCACCACATAGACACACCCACACAAAAATACACAATCACACCAATATGTACCAGCTATTTACAGACACCCATTCAGGTTCACCTCAGATTATCATCCCTGTACTTGTTGAAAATCATCAGTCTGAGCCTTTTCTTAAACACACTCATGCTTGGACATTGCTTCAGTTCTTGGCTAAGTTTATTCCAAACCTTCACACCACTGACTGAAGTGCACATTCTCTTCATGGTTGTTCGGACAACTCCTGGTCCTAAAGTTAAGGTTTCCCCTGTAATCATAACCCCCCTCACTATCAGTAAAAAGTTTTTGGATATTATCTGGTAGTTGTTTGTTCCTGGCTTTATACATCAGCTGTGCTGTTTGAAATTTTACCAGATCTGGGAGTTTTAGTAGGCAGGAGTTTATAAATAACTGGTTGGTATGGTCCTGGAAACCTGCCTTATGGACCATTCTGATGGCTCTTTTTTGGAGTGTGCATAACGGTCGGAGTGAGGATTTGTAGGTCTTGCCCCAAACTTCCATCCAATAATTCAAATATGGCAAAATAAGTGAACAGTATGCAATATGTAATGCTTTGTTATTCAATAAATATTTAGCTATACTGAGAACTGAAATACTTTAGCTTGAATATATTGGATGTGAAGTTTCCAGCAGATCTTATGGTCGATCATCACACCCAGAAATTTTACTTCAATAACTCTGTCTATATGTGTACCCTCTATCTCCACCTTTAAATCACTGTTCTCTTTACAATTTCCAAACAACATAAACTTTGTTTTGTCCAAATTCAATGATAGCCTATTTATATCAAACCACTTTTTTTTTTTTTAATTTTTTCAATTCTGAGGTGATTTCCTCCATAAGTTGCTGTAAATTCTCCCCATCACAGAAAATATTGGTGTCATCAGCAAAGAGAACAAATTTAAACACTTTTGAGACTTTACATATGTCATTTGTGTATAGAATAAAGAGTTTAGGCCCCAATACTGACCCCTGGGGGACACCAAAACCAATATCCAAGCATGATGACTGAAAGTCACCTATTTTCACAAACTGCTGTCTGTTGCTTAAATAACTTTTCATCCAGTGTAAAACCACTCCCCTAATACCATAACGCTCCAATTTATTTATTTATTTATTTATTTATTTATTTATTTATTTATTATTGATTTATTGAATCAAATGCTTTTTTAAGATCAATAAATACCCTTACTGCAAATTAATTTTTTTTCCATGGAGCTGGTAATTTCTTATATTAATTCCAGGACTGCCAGTGATGTGGATCTTTAAAATCTAAACCCATATTGGCTTTCAGAAAGTAGTTTGTGTTTGCTGATAAATTTGTCCAATCTATTAATAAACAGTTTTTCTAAAATTTTGGAAAACACGTGGAATGTTCATGTTTTGAGTTTTGTTATATTTATTCTTTATTTATAATGTGAAGAAAGTCTACTGTTAGATGGACTATTAAATTACTTAAAATCTGTGTAGTTGTTAACTTCTTTATTGATTAGAATATTTTGCCCAGAATAGATGTATAGATGTAAAATGGATTTTAAAATACACTTCATAATTTGCAAACATTTATTATAATAATAATTATTTAATAGTGGAAAAGATAATACATAAAACAACACATAGATTGGGTTAATATAACCCAGCAATGGGGTGAAATTAACATCAATGCTAGGTTAAAAAAATATACCAAATAATTGGGTAGAATTAACCCAACAGGTTGGGTACAATCAACCCACTGTTTGGGTTGAACCAACAACCCAACTAGGTTGGGTTGTTGGTTCAACCCAACCCACTCGGTTAAAACAACCCAGGGTTGGGTGAGACCAATAGTGACCCAGGGGTTGGGTTAAAGTTGGGTTATTTTTAACCCAGTGTTTTTTAGTGTGTAGGTAATATTTTTAAAATATTTTTAGTATCATCTACAAAAGAAAAAGTTCAGAAAACGTACATGTTCAGTTAAACCTGGCTTCCAAAACTGTAAATACAAGACCACATGAAAAGTGGTTGAAAATTCAATGAGTTTTGAGGATTTCAGTTGTTTGCGTCTACAGAGACACACAAGCTGACTGCTGCACACACAGTATTGACACACAACATTTAACTGCATTTTTTTTAAGATGGTCTTGTTACAACTGTAGACATGTTTATTTTATATTTACTTGAAAAAAAGTGATAATTCTTTTGTTTGAAATTAGCCTTTACAAAGTGTGGTGTGGACCATTTTTTCTTTTTTTTCTAGTTAGTCAGGTTGTCAATAATAAGTGGGAGCTGGGGGTTGGGTCTCTGTTTTTCACAAAAAAAACCAGACCACCCTGGCCTGTAATCTGTGATGTCTGCCCCCACCTGTTAACTAAGCAGTCCCAGAGCCATAGTCAGGCCATAATTAAGAGGAGTGGGGTCCCACTCCTGCCGCCCTCATTTGCCTCCTTAATTTATTGACTACACAGAGCAGAGTCACACTGACAAGCTGTTAAAGAACAGAGCGGTGCTTTCCTTAAGTACCCGAAAAAATCTCTGAGGACAGCCACAGATGAATGATTGTAGGAACAGACAAAGCACATCTGTGAGCTGAGTTTATCTTGCCCAGTGTGAAGAGAACAGTATTTAGCAGGTATGATAGATCTTCGACTTTCCGCTCACTAGTTTGACAGATTTCCTTCAGTCCCCACCTACAGACAGCCAATTAAAGCAGTATACAATCTAACCTAGATGCTCTACTTCACTGCCTCTGCTGCTGTATGCAGGTGGATGTGTGTATGCTGTGTGAGAAGCATATTCGTGTTGGAAAGGGCACATAAAAAGTTCAGGCAGAGAAAGCACAACTGCAAGGCCAACTTGTCCATCTCTCCCAGACATCTATCTGACACCTGAGAGTAATAGATGAAGGCTGCAGCCTATTTGGATGGGGATTCTCGACTTTTATTTCACTGGATGTTTTGTTTTTCCCACTGAGGTTCTATTTTGGCAGAGCTGTTGCTCAGAATTGTTGCTCATTCCCTTCTCCTCTCTTCCTCTCCACCTATCTCTGTCCTCTCTTCATCCCTGTCCTTTATTTCTCTCTGAGGTGTTGTCTCTCCCTTTCTTTTGATAAACTTTTGAGAATTTGTAAAACAAAGGACACAAGAAACGGCAGCCATAAGGGAAAAAAGGGACAATCACTCCGTCAAGGTGCTTTGAAGAGCAGAGCTCTGCAGCAGCAGATTAATGTCCTCATAAAGTGAGGGAGTCTGGTTTTGATGGAGGACTTTATAGTTTTTGTAGGTGGTCCATCTCCTTTGGGTGATATTTCTTTTCTCTTTTGTTCTGCATATTTGAAGTAGGAGAGGAGTGTTAGAGCAGCAGCAAGCTTGCGGGTTGATGATGACACCGACAATAACTATATCTGTAATGCAGTCAGTCATTTTAATGGAGTCTCTGCCTTGTTGAAGAAAAACATCCTGTCTCAACGATTATTACCTCTTAGGAACAACAGTCAGCATGTATCACCTTTAGTTTTGTCCTGAAAAACTAACAAATGGTTTCCAAAAAGCTAGAAGCTACCATTCATACTGGACAATAATGAGGCAATCGTCCAAGAATTGCTGGCCCCTTGCAAACAATGAATCAACAGTTAAAATGGAAATAGAGTCAAAAAGACAACAGTAGTGGTTATCGATGTGGGCAGGTAATGAAATGATAATACTTCACAGTTGCAGTGGTTGTCAAGGAGTCACTGACCTTGATTACTCCTTCCTGTTCCCTCTGCTCAGAGTTGATAAGAGCAAACAGGAATGTGCACGTTCAAAATATCTGTCAGATCAATGCCTTTGTCTCATCACACATTTAGAATTTTCCACAATTTTGAAATATTCCAAAAATCTATCTGTTACAAGCTGTGTATCCAGTGTTTGATCATGATGAGCAAAAGTGATAGTGTATCCTCCTCTGGAGAGTAAAGTTTACTGGCGTGATAAATCAGATGATGTTTGCTTTTTATAAAGTCAAAAGCAAACAGAAGCCCTTCCTGAACATTGACTATATGTGATTGCATATTTGCCTAGAGGGCAAATGGAGAGTCTGTGGAATATGAAGGCCATGTGCTATATGTCTTCCTTTTTTCCTGAGACCTTTTGATGAAATTCAATTTGATGGCCCAAACAGAAGTAAAAAGAGAGCCTTGACAGAGGAGAATTGAGCTTGAACCACACAAGCCAGGGTAAGGAGACCTCCCTCTGGGCCTGGCAGCCCAATCCAGTTTATTGATTTTCTGTCCTCTCCTTCAATATGTGGAATGCACCAAACCCAATAGATTATGACAAACGTGCCCGCCAGAGACCACCAATCCTCTAATTGATCTTGATGGAGTACAGCTGAGGATCAAAGGTTGGAAAAATTCGGTGACAAAGCAGGTTTCTTTACTCCTCCCACAGACACTCCAACAAAGTGTATAAAAACAGATCAGATCCTTAATGAAAAAGAGTAGGGACACTATAATACCAAAGTATTTTCATGCCTGCCTTCACAAGCCTATGAACTCGAGTGACATCCCATTCTTAATCTATAGGGTTTAATATGACGTTGGTCCACCCTTTGCAGCTAGAACAGCTTCAACTCTACTGGGAAGGCTGTCCACAAGGTTTTGGGTTGTGTTTATGGTGATTTTTGACCATTCTTCCTGAAGTGCATTTGTGAGGTCACACACTGATGTTGGCTGAGAAGGTCTGGCTCTCAGTCTCTGCTCTAATTCATCCCAAAGGTGTTCTATCGGGTTGAGGTCAGGACTCTGTGCAGTCAAGTTCTTCCAAACCAAACTCGCTCATCCATGTCTTTATTGACCTTGGTTTGTGCACTGGTCATGTTGGGACTCACTGTGCACCAGTCAGTTCCAACATGACTGGAAGGGGCCATTACCAAACTGTTCCTACAAAGTTGGGAACATGAAATTGTCCAAAATGACTTGGTATGCTGAAGGAGTTCCTGTCACTGGAACTAAGGAAATGAGCGCCACTCCTGAAAAACAGCCCCACCCCACACCACTACTACTGTGTGAACATAACAAAAAAAGTGAAACCGCCTGCAGTAGCTACGTATATGAACTATGAAAAGGTTCCTGCAAGCACCTAGTGACTTCCCTTCTTTCCATCAAGCCATCTCTTCTGTCTTGCATTCTCTGTGGCCGTGGACAGCTAAACTTTCACTGCACTGCTGAGCACAATGGAGTCAGTGCTTTACGATAACAACCTCCTGCCAAAAGCACAAAAAACAAGGCAAGAGAAAAGCTCAGTGCTCTATTTTGATGAAAGTAACAAGCACAGCTTGTTGTAAATAGGCTTTCTGAAGCCTGAGGCAGCTTTTCTCCCCAGGGGACATGCTTTCTGCATCTCTCCCAAGGTTGCTGTCGCCAAAAGGTTCTCTATGTAATGAAAAAGGGAAGCACAAACAAGAAGTTGCTTCAGCTCTTCTGGAACAGAAAAAAAAATCATCCCTATGTCGGATAGACTAGCTAGGATTTATTCCATTCAAATTAGGAAAAAAAAAAGCTGTTTAGGCTACAATACATGCTTTCGTATGGACCTTTGTGTGAGCTGTGTTGTTAGGATTACTGTCCAGGTGCACACAGAGACATATTGTTAGCTGAGTGTGTTAAGATGTTGAGCTACTGAGGAAAGAGGTAGCACCCTGTCTGTGAGCTCATCTTCCTGATCCCTGATTACTCGGATGTGTGCTTATTCAAATTAGTCCTGCTCTGGGCAACCTCTTGCAAATCAAGTGCCATCCACGCTGGCATTGTCACACAAATGAGAAACGTATGTTTTGGGCGGAACAGAGATGCAGAGTGTGTGGACATAGTTAGCCCTGGTTTGTTTGGCGTGCTCGTTTGTCTTTCTACACCTCCACTGGAAGTTCAGTATCAGTCCTGGATCTCTCTTACATGTTTGCCAGACTCACGCTACAAGATTTTGAGCACAATCACAGATCATTGTTGCAGGTAGTTGACAATTAAGTCGTATCAGAGGCAAATCGATGTTCAGTCACCAATAATTATGTGTGAATGTTTCAAAGACATGGTTTGTGAGGTGACATGTGAGGTGACACTCCAATTAACTGTCTATCATTTATTTATTTATTGAATCTTTTGGAGAAATCCATGGGAGAGGAGTTGGTGAGTGAGGACTGGCAAGCTGTTACAACTGTTTTCTGTGCAAAAACAAGAGGAAAATAACAAAAACATACATCAAACACTGTAGAGAGAATGGCAAAGTACAATCTGCTCTACTCATTAAACAGCTTTTGGTTGAACTTTGGCAAGAACCATTAAAGTGCGGTCTGATGACACTGACAATCACATAGTCTGAACTTAGCTCTAAAAAGAAGAAGAGCCGCGAAAGATGATTGTCTCCACCCTGCCACCCATATTTGAGAGCAGTTTTTTTTTCTTTTAATAAATCTCCTCAAAGCTTTCTTCAGTTACCTTTCTCCTCAATGCTTATAAGCTCCTGATCCTTTCCAATAATAATGGCATTGCCAGCCAATCTCTCTGAAAATGGGTCAGCGCATACCTAATCCTATTTAATTACTTATACACACAGGGCTCAGGACACACTCCTCAGGCAGTGCCTTCCCCCCTCTGTAAGCATGCCCTGTTTGCACCCCAACCACCTCTTCTCATGAATTATGGATCCCTGTCTGCAAGGCGAGGGGTGATCATTCTGCCTGCTCTGTCTTAAGGCTCAGGGAGAACCTTAGCTTAGTGTAAATATGGTGCCTGTCTGGGGTTGGGGTGCCCTATTGTGCATGGTATTAAAAGCTCACCACTCTCCCACTCAGTCCCTTCACTGCTGCAGAGCTCACAGCAGGGGGGCAGGGGTAATCGCATAGGCCTTCCAGCACTTTACTCTACTGCAGCCAGGCTCATGCTGACCAGCATTATGGTTGGCAGTCATCATACCTGTGAGGTGGGGGAGAAATGAAAAGAAGACGGAAGCTCAAAATAGAAGAAATAGGCTGAAACAACCCAGTTTCACTGTTGATTTGTTGGACAAATGCTGTTTTACACAGCAAGAAAGCAACAACACTTCAGTATGAGCAGACAAACTGCCTGAATGTGTTCTGGGTGATGTGATGGAGAAATTTATATTGATTTCAAACTACTGACTGAACAACGTCTTCACTGCAACAATTTAATTTACTTTTAGGAGTTTTTAAAGTGTCATTGAATTGAACTGAACTGAACTTAACAGAAATGAACTGAAGTGAACATTCAGTTCCCAAATGATAAAGGTCTTGAAAGGTAAACAGTTGTTTTTTATTGTTTAGATAAGATAACGTCACATCATGTAAATACTGGTCTGCTGATGTTCATTCCAGTTGCTGCCACAGCTTTAACAAGTGAGCAGAAGAGAGGAGCACACTGGATAAATCATGCTGTCCAGTCCTTATGAGCTCAGTTGACAGGATCAGACCCAGACTTTCCTGCTGCTATCAAGTGCCTCAGTTACACACACGTCTGGGAATGATCTACCTTCCTCTTGCGTCACTTACTGGTTAGAAACATGATGACATGTTAATTGAGAGAAAAGCTCTGCAACAGGGTTGTATACATTCACAGAAACAGCTAAAATAAAGTACAAGATGGCCATCTAAACATACTATAATTGGCAATGTCACAGTTTTCCTTTTGCCCTGGGAAAAGAAAAGAAATATGATGTCTGTGTCAGCTCTGAGATGGTTCAGTGTTGTCTGTCAGGGCCTTTAGCACATTTCTCTGAGCTTGATACAGACAGGGCTTGTCTCGCTGCCCTCAGCAGCAGACAGACATCTCATCTTTATCTCTCCAGATTTTTACCTAATCTGTTTCTCTCCCCCTTGGTCTCTCTTCATGAATCTGTCATAAATCATTTTAGCATTCTGGCTGTGTTTGCACAGAAGATTTCATAAAAGGAGGGGAATGGGCATCAGATATCCAGACTAAATAGCGATCAAATTACACGGGATATGAAATGCTGTAGTTTGGAATTCATTATACTACTCAATAAGAGTCTTCACACTGTAATATGTCAGCACTGGCCCTGAAGGGACAAAAGCACAGATGGTGCTGTATATGTGCAATATGCATATGACTGAACAATTTGATAAGTATGGTTGACAGCTGAATGAGCAATATACAAGCTGGGTGCACACAACTTCATCATACAAGCCTGCTTTGCCATTAGTCGTACCATATAGACATCAAAATTTGCCTGACAGCAGCTAATTTTGTATATCACACAAAGAAGCTCAAATACACAGCAAAACAGTTGAGGCCTTGAAAATTAGTTTGTGGTTGCTATCAAACCACCCACACCAGGTGCACTTAACCACAGATGAGAGCCCATCTTATGCTTGACCTTCTCTACTGGCAACATTGATTCCAAAGGTTAATTACAATGTTTTTTAGTTTAGTTTTTTCATCTTTTTTTCCATTTCATCAAAACAACTAATTACATTCAATAACAAACTAAAGTGATGATCACACTAAATGGACTGGCCCTATCTGCCTCCATCTGTTAAAACCACTGCCGATTTTAAAGGGCTCTTCATTTTGACAAGTATCATTGAAAAATTCAGTTACCATAGCAACAACAGACTCATTTCATTTAATCCACTAATTGCTAACTAGCTCCACAAATGGCTGTAATTGCTTTGGGGATACAGTTAACCCCTTGGTTGGTATGCAAAGCCAGGCTACTTCTGCTGGCATCGGACAAAGGCCAGACAAGAACGACGCTGGAGTGGGAACTCGACCAACAGAGTCCAATCCCCCCCCGCGCTTCCTAAAGACAAAGAAAAAAATCCATGTACTCCATCCTCATCATCCAAGTATCCTAAATCTCCAAACGCAATATTAATTAATGGGGACGGTTGCTATGGTGATTGATCGCCATACTCTCTGTCAGCACTATTTAGTCAAATGGGCCCTAATGTTTGTTTGTTAATGGTGCCATAAACAATGCTGCTGGAGGTCTTTTATTATCTCTGCTGCGGCTCTGTTCACACCTGTGCCTTCAACATCCCTCTGTATGTCAAACATCAACCGAAGGAGAGAAAATCTATTTGATAAATTGCAATTCTTTTGGCCCTCCTGTCTAAAGTAATTGTGATACAGAGATTGACCTTACACGACAACATCATAGTAAAATACATTACAATACTGAGGCCATTAAAGACTGCAAACATCTGTCAGTATAATGACTTAAAAAAGAAAAGTCACACACAAAAAAGGATTTTTTTTTTCAAAGTAACAGCAATCTTTCTATTTACTTGTACAAAATTATGAATGGCATCTGTGTCACCCTAAAAATGACTTACAGAAATGAAATAACTGTGTCTCGAAGAAACACAAAGCATGACCAGCTCGGATGGCGCTCTGACTGCGTGTACGTTCATGTGTATGTGTGTACATATGTGTGAGTCAGGACCCTGAACAAACCCGAACCCCTTTGAAGAGTGAAA
The DNA here is from genome assembly GCA_018398805.1 of Hirundichthys speculiger. NCBI lineage: Eukaryota > Metazoa > Chordata > Actinopteri > Beloniformes > Exocoetidae > Hirundichthys > Hirundichthys speculiger. The sequence goes on along the minus strand of JAGFBZ010000035.1, from coordinate 3,702,402 downwards.
GGCTCAAAGGATGGAGAGGCAATCCGAGAACTTCACAGGCGCAGAGGGGAAATTGCCTTGAACCTTGAGGTGTATGAAAGTGCAATTTGTGTCCCATCTGTTCTGCTTCCCTTCCATTAGGAGGAAGGGTGCTCTAAGGCCACCGAGGAGAAAATGCCCCGGTGAGGGTCTCAAGGTACACAGAGGCTTTTCTAGATTTAATTTGCCAGACTGGTCGTAACCCTCTTCCTCCCGGTATTATTACAGCTTTGAATATTATAACCATGGGTCTCTTTGTATTTATTTTAAATGTAAAAACTATGTGTTTTTATTTTGTTTGCTTAACATTTTAGACACACCTCATGAAGGTAGCTTTTGGACTTCTATGTTTGTGTCTGTGTCAGTCATTTAGACTGTAATATTTCCAGACCTTTTTGAGAACAGATATGAGAGGAGCCTTCAGCTCTGTGGAGGAGTCTCCCCACCTTTACTGAATCCTGTCTCTGTCACACTACTTTACAAAGTGGCGGGGCCGGCTTCCTTAACTTTACGCCCTTTCTTCAGAGGGATTTGCATGACAGAAGCCAAGAAGGAAGTTTGTTGCCCAGGCAACGGATTGCCTCCATTTGCAGTTGGAGCAGAGGTGTTACCAGAGGAGTTGGAAACCATGGCATCAAAGATTAAATGAGCCCAAAGGATACATGTTTATCTGTGCCAAGGTAGTGCATTATTGGCACCAGAAAGAGTCACTATCACCAATCCCCTTTTTAAAAGTAACATTGAGGGAGAGAATCTTGAGGGGATCAACACACTCACATTAAATTTTAGATAAGTATGTTGATGAGTTTGCAGAGTTAAACATTGTTTTTTTTTTTTTAATTTCTAGAAACAGTGTTCGTATATAATCTCAGGGATTCACATATGCTCATTGACTTGATTTGTAGTCTAGATATCTGTTGATAGGAACCTATTGGATGAATGAAACTTAGTCTAAATTTGACTCAACTTAGCATTCTGTATCACCTGATGATTATTGGTAGTAATTATATCTAGATCAGTGCATTGTAAATGGAATTTACCTTTAATTTTGTTGGAAAATGACCCCAACAATACTTGATTAATTCTGTTCTACTATTTCCCTGTTAATCACGTAATGCATTCATGGTAAGGTTTTTTAATGTATATCCAGGAAAGTTCCCTTTAACTACTGCAGCTTCAGTGCAGCTAAACGTCCAACCAAGTGTCTGATAACTTCTGTGGGGCAGAACACTTAACTGAAATGATTTAAAGTTAATTTTCAAGCAAATCTTTACCAAAATGTATGTTTATCATATTCAGTTTAGGCATTTTTGGACTAACCTCTGTCCAGGAATCCACCAAATATTTACTAAATTACCAGTAATTTACTACTAAATTCTAAACACAGTATACTAAATAAGATTTAAGCAATTTACAAAATAAAGCATGTCTTAGATGTTTCCCTGCTTCAGCCCACCGGATTCAAATTGAGGATGAGGGTTGGCCACCCCTGCTATAAGTGTAAAAATATCCCCATAAATGTCTTTTGATCTGCCAGGGATCAATCTCATTATAAAGACGTTAATTCTTGTCAGAATGTTCTCATCTCAAAAACAATAAAACAGTGAGGGGAGGTGGGGGAGACTTTCTCACTTCCACTTTCTGAAATGTACTACAAATCATCATTTGTTTTAGTGAAATAAAAACAATAAAAAATAAAACATTTCGTTCAAAAAGAAGAAATTGATGTGAACTTTTTTTTTTTTTTTAAAGATTTTTTTGGCACTAGCGGCCTTTATTTGATAGTGGAGAGACAGGAAGGGGGGTAGAGAGAATGGGGAAGACATGCGGTAAAGGGTTGACGAGCCTGGGAATCGAACTCGCGACCAGCTGCACAAGGACTGTAGCCTCTGTATATGGGCTGCCTGCCCTAACCACTGCGCTACCGGGGCAGCCCTTGTATGGTACTTTTCATCTTTAGCGAATATCACTTGACAATTGTTGGTTCCTCAAGTCCCATTCTGTTGGAGGAACCACCATTGCTCATTAAACTCCTCTGAGATGAGTACCACACAAGCTTGTGCTCTGGGATGGATTGGCAAACTGTTCAGGGTGGACTTTGTTTCTCACCCTGTGACAGCTGGGATGCTCGATGACCATATGCGGAGAAACAGTCAGTACATTTACATGCAGAGTTTAGTCATACCTACAGTCAAAGCTCAATGAGGATATTTATTTGGCCTTCTCTTTTCAACTGAAGGGCATCAATTTATTGACTAAAGTATGTCAGACTTCACCATAAATGATAGCAATATATTTGCTTTTGGCCTGTTAAAACCAAACTTTTCTCCCTGACCTATAGTTTAGTTGAATGTTGCAAATACAGGAGCAGCTCATCTTACAGCCATAGTATCTGGGTGTGTTAGTCCAACTATGAAAAGTCCAATTTAGTTTGATTTCAGTCAGACTAAGATGTTTACATGCATTTTATAACTTTCTGTTCCTTTTTGTTTTGTTTTGTTTTTCAATGTGAAAGTAAAGTAGCACATATGTCAATTGGTCTGGGCAACATTATGAGAATTTATTGTCTGGCCAGCATTTTCCATCTAACTGTGTAAAGCAATTGCAAGTGCATGTACACGTTTGCTCTTTCTTTACACTGGACTCACAAGCTGGATTCGCACAAGTGCCTTGCGGCAAAGCACGGAGGAGTGGTGTTATTGATGTTTCTTCATCGTACCAAAAACAACCAATCAAATTTGTTCCTACTTGCTACACAAATAACCCACGTGCTTTGAATTTGCACCGCCTCTGACGGAGGCACTGAGCCCACAATTCAGTTCGGGAAGGAATGACATCACCCCATTCAAAATCTAAGGTGACGGACACAGACGATGGACACGAACGATGGACACAGACGATGGACGCAGATGATGGACATGGACGATGGACGATGGACGCAGACGATGCATGCAACGCCGCTGTGAGTCCAGTGTTATCCTGGAGTGTGGAAATATCAGGTAACGTCTGCTAAAAAACAAATTTACCCATGGGAGCAAATAAGATCATCATGTTGTAGGGACTAAAGCAATATTTTTTTTTTCTAATGTCATTCAAAATACAGTGATCCCTTATTTTTCGCGGTTAAATGGGGACCGGCGCCCTCCCGCGACAATCAAAATCCGCGATCTGGAGCCGGAGCCCCCCGAGCCTCAATAATGTGTTTAAAATATGTTTAAAAACCCCAAAAAAGTAGCGAGGCACTGCAGCAAAACAAGACAAAGGCTCAACTGTGGTCTTTCTGTTACCTTCACAGCCTCTGGTCTCTGAACCGTTGTAAACAAACTGCTGGTATTGTGCTATTTTTGGCTCATAATTAGCGGCTAACACGCTAACAACAACAAAACAAAAAGTCCGGTTTTCTCTACATGGAACGAGCACTTTATTCTGGCACTGCAGGAACTTGTAACATCACACAGGTTGTATTGTTCGGCTCCTGTTCGGTTAACAGAGAATGTAAATCTATACACGCTGGGCTGCTGTTTATGCTCACTCCACTTTTCATCTAACCTCGTTTTCTTCTGCCCTCCCACGACACACACACTCCATTACCCATAAGGCCACATCATTACCCATAAGGCTACCTTCTTAAAGGGGCCAGGCTGGCTCACAGCATTTTTTCACTGTGAGAGAATGCGCACAAAATCCTGTGATGTTTCCGCGATTTAAAATTTTTTTAAAATTATATTATATATTTCTGGAAAAAAAAATCAGCGAATAACTAAAACCGCGGAACTTAAACCGCAAAGTGGCAAGGGATCACTGTACAGAGTGACTCTACACTGAGCTCAGCCACTCCTATAGATTACATTAAGTTAGATTTTTTAAATTTTATTTATTATTTAACTGTTATCAAGGAATGAGAGTAATTGTTTTGGGTGCCAAATTTGTTAATACTGATGTGGGCTGTGTGCAAAAGGGTTAAAAAAAGAATGTGGTACACACGGAAATGCCTGTAAATGCATGTTTGTAAACATCTTCACAGAATAGGTTATAAATTGTATTGGACTAGTCTGCAAGAATGCTCTCAAAATCCAAGAATGTATCACTGATTGCTGTTGCAAAAATATATCTATTCAAATTAATATGCTTCTCATGCTGTCAAGAAATTATTCATCGACATTGATGTTAAAGTCTAATTACTTTTAACTGGTAAGTTCTGTATCTTAAGTTTTCCTCCAGTTGCCTTTGTCCCTGCTTCTATTTATAGACTTGTAAGCCTGTTCATATATAGAATGGCGACTGTCCTAAAAACTACTTCGCCAGGCCGCGTGTAGGAGGTGCTAAATATCTGAAAATTGCATTCAAGAGCAAATTGAGAAGTTTCTCTTAAACGTGAAAATTTATTTTATGAAGAACCAGGTCACACTGCCCAACTGAAAAATCTTCTCAAAAATATCTTAAGTTGTAAGCACATTCAGTTTAGTTTGTTTGCCCTCTCTCCCGCCGCCTCTGCTGCTGCATTTCAAAGTAGACTAATAGGCTAATAAGGAGCAACTAATTTTTTCAAAAAGCTAGTGTTAAAGGTATATGTGTGCAAAATTAAACATTCCCTAAAACAGTCAAATAGTTTTATTTGATGAAGGAAACTGAATAAGATTTATGTGGAAAACCTTGTTTTCTCTTAAAGTTGTCTTTGTTGCTGGCAGCTAAACAGTGACAGCTGTGCAGTATCGGACTCTGCCCCCACACCCATTCAAATAGCAAGGAAAATATTTTACTTTGGAGTGTGTCAACTGCCATTTTTTGACTATCTCTCTCTCTGATGATTGTACTCTAGAAGTTAAAGAGAACGTACTATGAAAATCAGTTGTTTTTATGAAAATGAGAGTTGAGACAGCAACCTCGGCTTATGGCAGAATTATTAAGTTTGGCTCAGGGTCATCCAGGCAAACTCTTGCTATAACCGTAATCAGAAATAAAGAAAATAATTTTTAAGCCTAATCTTATAGGTGGAGAGGGTATCTGTGTCCTGAACACAAACTGGAAGCTGTTTTCACTAGAGAGGGCGCTGATAATTGAAGGCTCTGCCTCCCATTCTTCTTTTGGAAACTTTAAGAACCACAAGTAAGCTTGCAGTTTGAGAGTAAAGTGCTCTGTTGGGATAATGGGGAATGACAAGTTTCTTAAGACATGAAGTGGGAGGAGAAAATTTTAAAATTCTAGATTTCAAAGAAAGCCAGTTAAGAGAAGCTAAGATTGGACAAATCTCCCGTTTATCATCATCACATGTTCGCTGCAGTCTTTTTTATCAGCTGGAGGCAGTTCAGATTCAGTTTAAAGGACATCCTGTTAATGATTAATTGCAGTAGTTCAAGCTTTTTTTCTGCATAACTCTGGGACAAGATATTCCTTGTCTCAGAAATATTCCTTATTTGGCAATAGTAATGGACAAATTCTGGTCAAAAATAACAAAAAACCTTTTGCTCAGTGGTACTTGATTAAAAAGTCATCCAGGCATCCAGAGTTACTATATGAGGAAACGTGACTGCAGAGCTTAGGTTCAAAGACAACAACCTCAGTCTTATTTGAGATGAGTAGAAGGAAAATGGTCATCCAGGCCTTCATGTCACCATTATATGTTTGTATCCCAGCGAACTTACTGGTCTCATCTGTTTTTAATGTTCTAATTCAGAAAATATCAGGGACAATAATGAAGGAGTTGTTGCTAATTTTGTGCTGTTTTAAAGGTTTTTCAGAGATAATCGAGAATCACTCATGAGGAAGGGGTAAGTGCCATGTATTCACAAATATCCATTTCCATATCATTGCTTAATGATTCATTAACATGGTTCATCGTCACCCTATATGTGGTCCTCAAGAAACATTAAGGAAGTACATATTTATGAATCATCTAGTCACTCCTGATTTGTTACTCACACATTTCACATATAAATGACCTATTAACTAATCATTAATTAATCATTAGTTATTTAATAACTTTTGATCAGAAATTCTGCATTGAGTAAAGGTTAATTGTAATGTAGTCCTTGCAAATGTTGTGGCTGTAATTGTAAAGAGTTACTGATGACTCCCCCCCCCCCCCCCTTTTTTTTAATGATCATGTAAAAAAAAAAATTCATTTGACACAAGTGAAGTTACTTGTGCAGATGCCTCAAGTCCTTCCCTGTTGAATGAGAGTGAATCCTAATTATACCTTTCAGCGTAACGATTGTCTTGACAAGTTGATATCGAAGGGTGAAAAAGAGAGCTGTCCCTTGAGACAACAGCCTCCCAAAAAATAGTCCTTACACATATATTTGGCTAATTCAGAGGAAAGGGCGGAGAATGAACATGATGTAGAAAGAAGGTTGGGTTGCAACAGAATATTAACAGTTGAAATGAGTGCAGTTGCCATTTAGAACCAGAGTTTATACAGATGAGAGTTCACACTGTCTCTATCACCAGCTGTGAAACAAATGGCATCTAAATTGAATAATTCAGTCTGGGGGAGAAAGATGTGGGATTTGCAGACAAAGACTGACTGACAGATAGATTGAGAGGAGAGGCAGCCAACCTTTAACAGAGCTGCAGAGAAAAGACAGTAAATGGCAAGTTAGATTAATAGATTGGCAAGGTCTCAAAGAATATGGGATAATAATTCACCAAGCGCAAGAAAGGCAGCTTTTCTGAGGTTAAAGTTGAGTGAAGAGGAGTGACGAAGATGGAAATATGAATATTGAATAATTCAGAGAAGATCCTTCCATGAAACAAAAAAGAGATTAAAAGTGGTAGGAAGAGTCAAAGGTTAGAAGCAGTTGTGGAGAAAAGCAGAAATGAATCTGTTGGGTGAACAAGAAAAACCTGAGATGGAAGGGAAATGTAGTGGAGCTAGAACAGCTGGAGAAAGATGAGTGTGTAGTGCTGGGCAGAGGTCAAGGTGTTATTATAATCCGCATCCAGCAGTCACCTGTGTCAGTGCACCTTTTTGCCGGTGGCTGACATGCAGACACGAAGCAGAACACGGGCATGTAAATGAACACCTGGACTGCTCGGAGCATCTTTGGATCCAGTTTCTTACAGAGTCATTTCAGCGACACAAATACAAATCACTCTAAAAGTCAATTATGGTGAAATGGGCATGGGCTATTTAATTTTTACAAAGCCTCCACTAAGTAAAGCTAAAAGCTTGTAGGAGCTAGATTTTCTTCAATGTGAAGTGACTGTTCATATCCATCCAGCTGCAGCTCCCTGCTCTTATGAATATGAGATTTTTTTTCTGATCTCTTTCAATCTTTGCATTTTGAGCTGAGTTAGCCTGCTGTGAATGTTAACCAACTTTAAACATAGATTTATCACCAATGTTCTCTGTTGTGGTTAAGTCCAGATCTTTCTATGTTTTTTTTCTTTACTTTACTGTATCATAGAGATAAAATATTATCTCTATGATACAGTGACTGCAAGTAAGCATCCATGCAGTGATCACAAAAGATCATGTTGCAGTGAAAGAGCAATTTTTTTTTCGAAATTGGTTAAAAAAGAAGGTGTCAGAAGAGAATGTGCTGGGTTAAAGTTTACCAGGAAACCAGATCAGATTTACAACTTCACATGAACTGGTGCTAGATGTGCAAAAAAAAGTAACTAACAATTGTAAATAATAATTGTAAATCTGTTGACACAAAAATCCAATATTGCGGGTTTGACTCTCAGCCCGGATGACCCTTTGCCACGTGTCCTCCCTGTTCTCTCTGCCTTGTTTCCTGTCTCTCCTTCACTATCAAATAAAGGCCACTAGTACCAAAGAATAAAAAAAAAAAAATATTGCCAACATATAAGAACATAAAAGATATAACTATTGGAAATTCACTGTGGATACAAGAAACAAACCTGGAAGTAAAAGTAAACAGCATTGTAGAACTGGTTGTATGGGTGATTTAAATACATGCACGCTCACTCCAGATTGTGTACTAGCTACAGTGGTTCTTAGTGTAAACCACTATAGTTTCTCGAACTAAAGGTTTAAAATAAATTACATCTCTTTCTGTAAAGAAAATCTTTCAATGCGTACATCTGTTTTTTTTAAATCCCAACATCCATATGTTTTGCATCATGTAAAACTGTCATACATGTATGATCAAAAACTAAAAAATTACCAACCAACATTTTTCAAGGTTTAACAAAAGCACATGCTAATATTTCCTTTTACAAATTCAAACATGCATTTGTATTGTGAGAACTGTCACAAAAGTAATAGTATGCATATTACATGATGCAAATGTCTCATTGTAAGGCAACACATATATATGCAATTATTTTTTTTCCTTTGATTCTACAAGATTAGGAATATTATGTTATATTTTAATAACAGATCCCCATAAACCATACATCCTAGAAGTATAACATCATCATAACCATAATCATTATTATTGTAATGATCAACATCATTATTATTGCCAAAGTGTCATTATTCCGATAGTTAAAACTCCTCAACTGTAAAAATATTGTAATAATCTGAACTTGCTTTCAGTTGCATCGAGGATGATTTGTACGAAGTTAAGTAATTGGACCAAGAATACAACGAGGCATTTTCATTGTGGTTCCAGGAGGACAACAGCAGCAGAGAGTTGCAGTCAGGTTACTTCTAATGTGATTAGCTGTCTATTTCAAATTAAACACAAGCCAATAAATGGAACTGGGGACTAAGTATCTCATTGTCCTTTTTTTTTCTCTAAAGATATCTTTACTCCTCTGTGTCTTTCATGACTTTGACAGCTTTTGTTCAGCTATTCATTTCCATTTATCTGCTTTTTAATAGACAGACTGGATGATTGGTGTCTGTGGTTGCATAGAGGCTATGTGTGTGTGTGTTTTGGGGGTGCAGGGTGGGTAAAAGGAGGAAGCTCTCAAATCCCAGTTGCTCTGGGGAGCTGTCAGAACTGATAGTGCTCTATCACTTGCGAACGGAGGTGCAAAATTGGGCAGAACTGAGCACTCTGCAAAGCAGTGCATGATGGTCCCTCTGTCCACTGGAGCCTGACTGAAAAGAGTTGGAGTGACGTGGAAAGTCTTCAACCAGCTACCTCACAATTTGAAATGAACAGTCCAAAGCCATCCAAAATGTATCACAAGGACTTCAAAGTGCAGTAAGTACCAACAGGAGCAGATAAAAACACATGAATCTTCTGATGTGCTTTACCCATCAATTCAAATGTCTATTTTTTTCCCTCAAAGTTTTTAACAGACTGTGAGCTCTGTTCCTTTGTTGTGCTTAACATTGTATTCAACATACAGGGCCATGTTAGTAATTTTCTATTTGTTTTCTTGCAAAGAGTAAAAAAGAAAATCATTTTTTTTATGTTTTTATGTTTTTTGGCCAACTGTTAAGCCAGGTGATGGCTTATTTTTTTTTTCTTTAGATGTCAGTGGATGAGTCGTGGAGAGTGGAACATTGGGCTGTTTTAAATCATAATTTTCTGATGATAGAATCTAGTTTGTTCATGAAAACAATAAGTCTCCCTAAAACCAGATATAATGCAGTTAAAAAACAATTTGTTATCATCAATTTTTAACCTACTTTATTTCTACGTAGCCCACTTCATTATTATTGTATTCATATAGTGTCAGTTTATCAAATTAGCAGCAGAGCTAAAGAACCCAACAGATGGGATCAGATCTTCAGTTCAATTCCCCACCCTGAGCATGCAAAGGGTGGAGGACGACAGTGGGAAAGCAAAATGTTACATCCTCATTTAAAGGAGACATATCACCACCTCTTTTTTTTTTTTTCAAAAGTTGGCATATTTTCCTTACGTCTTGAAAATATGTCTGATATGTTTTGGTAAATATTTTGCAATGATGTAGTGCAAATGCTTCTTTTTAAGACACATTTGGTTCCTGTCCCACTCCTGGCATCTGACTCTTACTTTGAAGATGTCTTCTTGCTCTTACTGCCTACATTGCTGTTGGCTTGGAATCGGAGCAGTAAGCCTGATCCAGTTCACCTGCATGCTCGATTTAAACAGACTCCACCCTTCCCCAGCAGTCTAGGCCTGAAGCAACATAATTAAGGCCGACTACACAACCTTCAGACTTGGCAGATTGTTGAGCTATTCAGCTTATATTACATGGTGCTTTGTAATCAGGGGCTATGAAGTGAATTAGTGTTTACTTACATGGCTCATCACCAATGGAGGGTCATACACAACATGATCTGACAGTGACTCAGTCAGCTGACTAGTCTCTAAAATGACATTTTAGACAAACGGTGCCTAAAATTCTGTAATATGTAGCTGGACATGTCTAACATTGCTGTCTGTGTAATCAGAAAGTGCCATTTTTAGGCCAATTATGCAAGTTGCAAAGTTGACAGGCCAGTGGCAATTTGGCAGGTGGTTGGCAGTCAAGAGTCGAGATTTGATCATTAAATGTGAACAGCCCAAAGACTCAAAAAGATGCTTGCTGATTTGTTTCTGAGCCACTGACAGTGGCTTCTATATATTAGAAAGTCAAATATCTCAAGTCATCGGGGAATCATTATTTGAGCTACGGTCATTGAGAGAGCAAGGCATCAGGTGAGGTCGCCATGAGCAGGGGGAACCCAAAGTAGGAATCTGTAAAGCAAGGGGAGAAGCACCTACATATGAGCACGCAGCTACTTTTCAGTACAAAAATTTTTTTTACTCATTGCGCTAATCCATTCCTTTACATAAATTCTTTACCATTTATTTTGTTTGTTTGTGTTTTGAGCAAATCGTTGCACAAACTGTTTGTGCCATCTATTTCCTCCTCAGACAGTTTTGCATATTAGCAACTTGTGATCTGTGCAAGGTTGTGCCTCATTTCCCATGTTTGTTGACAAAACATGGTCTTATGACTTAAACAGCAAAATGACTTCCAGACAATTACAAGACCACAAGTCCTGTAATCTGAATAACCTAGCTATCTGCATGCTCTGAAAGTCAATTATTCTGAAACCAGCTTTAGTCTGCTTTTACGCCCTACTATTATTTTCACACAGAAAATAATTCCAAGTGTGTTACTTCAAATAATAGAAGTAACGCACATGCTAACCGCTTATTGGTATGCGTATGCCACTGGAACAAAAATATACAAGCAGTAAGAGCATTGTGTGCTATGCAATACCTGGCTATTGCTTGTTTTACTATAAAGCAAATCTATGTAAGCTGGTTGTCATCCTGTTGATTCTTCCTTGCTTCTATTTATCATTCTCACCAGATACTTCAGTTTTAAAATGTGCCATGACTATGGCTGGAGAGAAATGTTCTGATCCACTGGAGAAGTCAAAGGTGCGTAATAAAACAGTACCGGTGGTATTGTGTAAATCATACAGAACTGTGAACTACATGATTTAAATTGTAAATATTTTGAACTTCAGATTTTGTAGAAGTCTGACATTTGGTATTCTTGTACAACTTGAAAATGTGCTTTCATATATGGAAGATTTGATGAATAAAGAATATTAGTAAATGTGTAGGGATTTAAGAACCTGCAAAAAATCTGCAGCTGACACAAAGGTACTGGCAATCAACATGAAAGGTGTTAAAATGGTTTTATTTTCTCACCAGGTAGTGACAGTTACATGCAAGAACTTTTGCTTCAAAGCTTTCCACTTACTAGCTAGGGGTCGCAAATTCAAACAGTTGAGGCATCTGCTTCTTTGTGTCTTCAGTTTTTAGGAGGAGGAAGAGCTGCCACAAGATTTAACACTCCCAGGTGTGACTGTGCATGTCCTCCCTACAATAAAGCACTATGCTTCCTGTTTTATGAAGACAATGCAATGATCTGACAATGTAAAATGAACAGTTCTTCTCATGTGATCTGTTTTTACATATGAGAAAAGAAGAAATAAATATTATTTCAGTCTTTTTTCCCTTTGGTGTTTACACCGTCATGCCATCAGAACAGTTTGATTTTGCAGTTTCTTTTCATATCTGCCACGATCCCATCAATTGTCTCAGAAAACCACACACATTTCAAAAACAGAGAGCATCACAGAACCCTAACGTGACTTGTCTGCAAGCTTCTTCCTGTGCGTGTGCTGTAGCACAGGAGGTGGCAGTGAGGGTGTTATGAAGACATCTGAGTGGTCACACGCAGGAAACAAACATGCTTTCCAAGTTTGAACCAATGTTTGCCGAGGAAAACTGCCTTCTCATATATAAACGAGTGATCATCTTGCATCGGTTTTACCTACACTGCACCTTGCATGAGAAATAATCACACAAAGCACTTCAAAGAGCCTCAATCAGGAACACCTTGTCCTTTTTCAAACATAAACAAGTAACAAACTTCCTGTCAAGTGAGCTACATTTTTACCACATCTTGAACAGAAAACCCTGACTGAAACAGCTTGACAAAGTTAAATGAAACAAAATAAGAAATATCACAGTTTTCATCACGGCAAGAAGTGAAAAAAATGTTTCTCATTTTTCTGGCATACCACATAAAAAAACGTTTGAAGGTTGCCACACAGGCAAGGAATTGCAATAGCGACCACATTCTCCTTGTAGATGTGAAACGGCAAACAGCCTCAGAGGAGGGTTAAGGATTTTGTAAAGATACCAAAGTTCAAGAGTAACGCTGCTCCGTCTGGGTCTGCGTGGCTGCCCCGGTTTCTGCCCTCTGTCCAGGCTTCCCCCCCTCTCAACAACATATGGTTGTCAGAGCGAAGTCTCTTAGGGGGCATCTGCTTACCAGTTGCTGTGACTTAAAATTCTGCAAAGGATGCTTGTCTTGCAGTTGCAACACAGGAATTTGGCAAAAACTTATGCATACAGTATTATTGTAAGAACATTTAACTTCACACTGGAAAAAAAAAAAAAAACTCAACATAGACTGCTGTTGAACTGCTGCTTCTGTGGCTTAGAAATGCTAAAATACACCATTATGATGTCTTATTCTGTGATCTGGTGAAAGGTTCAGGGCAGTCTAGGTTTTACCAGGCTGTTGCTTTACCCTTAGGCCTTTTGTCCATAGTTCACTTAGTTTTTTGCTGTCTGCCAGCAAAGAGATTCAACCTTACATAATATTGGCATCTTTGCAACATTATTCCCTCTTATCAAGCTTTTGTTCTTCCACTCTCTTCTGCTTGATACTTCATGCCCTTGCACACACTCCACTCTACTCCCTGCCACCTTTGTCTGCCCCCCCCCCCCCCCCCCCCCCCCACACACACACACACACACACATTCCCCCGGTCTCATCCTCCACCTCTGTGTCCTCTAACCACTTGACACCTTTTCAGATTCATCCCCATCAGTTGGCAGACAGCATGCATTTCACCCGCAGGGCACAATGCGGCGATCCTCATGAATCAATGGCAGATAAATCAATGCTATCTCTTTTTTCCATGCCTCTGTTGCCATCGATTTTTCTTTTTCTCCGTTGCTTTACTGTTTGTGGAATCTTGAACTTTGCTCAATTAAACTGAGTTCACTTTCAGGAACAAATTGTAACAGCATAAGGCTTTCAGCTCTGAGACAGGCACTAATGTTAGCGCTGGATGGTGCCTGCAAGAGCGTTATTTATGAGATGCTCCATTCTGAGAGATGCAGCAGTGATTTTTGCAGAGGCTTAACCTGAATTTATTGATATTGTGAGCCCTCTTTCCGATGAGGCATGCAAAAGGCTTAGCTTAATTGTAATGTCTTTAATTTTGAGCCAGAGCCAATACCAAAACAAAAGACAGAATAAATGTCCTTTGATTTTATTTACTAAGAAAGAAGAAGCCACAATTAGCATTTAAATAACCCTTGCTTTTTGTGTTTTAGTGAAACAGTCATAGGTTTCTTGGCAAAGATATATCTAAATATGATTTCATATCTGATCTTCAGGCTCTAGATCCTGTCGGATGGAATGATTTCTGGGAAATGTGCAGACCCAGACATATTATTTTGAAAACTACATTTAATATAGCCTACAGAAAATTATCCACTGTGATATTTCACTGGTCTCTCCCATAAATAATTCATTGTTTTTATGTGCCCTCTTTCTGCCTTGGGGATTGGAACAGCTGAGTGTTTTCAATGTATTTGTGCCCAATCTTCTGCGTATTGGACGCACTCTAATCAAACCACCATAAACATGCCTTGAATGTTTGTTGAGTCATCTGCTTATCAGCTAATCAAACGGCTTATTTGCCTGCCTGCCTCATTGGAGCACAACACAGCTCTGGTTGAGTATTTTTCAATTAGTTGTTCATCTGTTTGATTGACTATGTAGCCGCACAGTGCAGGGGATATGATTGAACTCCGTGGACTGTAGTGCATGCTCTATAGGACCGCTGTAGCAGTACAGTGGGTGGAAATTGATGCTAATACATTTAAAGGACTGACTAAGTCAGGCAGTCCATTAGTCTGGAAAATGTACCTTTCCAGGAGCATATGTTCACTGCTTGTATTATTTTTCATGAAGGTGTAAGACCTCATAAAAGACTATGTGAACATACAGCATTCGCCTGTTTTTCTGAGACAGACCTAGCATGAAAGTGCAAGTCATAGAGAAAATTTCAAAGGCAGAAGCCAGGACAGCGACATGGAGCTGCCAGGGATTGGTGAGCAATCAGATAGGGCAGAATTGATGACCTGGCTCAGGATGGATTTCCTGGAGCAGGCTGCCAGACCGAGGTAATACTTTCAGGCTCTTATCAGCACTGGCATAAGCTGAGTGCTGCATCACCCACTTCCCAGCGTCAGCTTATTATGAGAGTCCATGATGTGTGATTGCTTGTACTGCCTTTGTGTGTCCAGAGTTCTGTGTGCACTGGACACAGCCGCCAAGAAGAAAAATACTGAAGGCCTCAGAGAAAGAAAGCTGCTCACTTTCTTTCTGTTGATGTTTAGCAAAAATAGGTGTTTTGTGAGGTTTCCTGTCAATCATGCAAGCTGGAGGTGTCAGTGAAAGAATTCTGCAATGACAAATGTTTTTTTTTTATTTCTCTAAAAAATGTTAAAGCAATTTAAAGGCTGTCTGTAAATACAGCCTATATGTGCAAATAAATATACATTCTTATAATTATTGTTTATAAGGATTTATCTCAGTTTATTAACATATCACTGATTCTGCTTCATACAAAAACTGATGAATCTTTGATCACTTAAAAGTTCCAAACTCATGAAATACAAGCAGCCAAGTGTTGCCTTTGTCCTTGATGATCACTCAATAGACTTTTCATATTCTAAACTTAATACAGTCCTTATTATGGAATACTTGTCCTCTAGGAGTTTCTAATAATGAATAGCACTTTCACTAGTTCATTAAACAATAGATTCAGTTAGCACAAATCATGCTTAAATTCATTCAGCTTGGATAATAATACTTTATTTCACCCAGCAGAGCGGCTTAAAAGCAACATTTCTACAGCATGCAGTTAATCAGTGTCTTGCTCAAAGGTAATGGTGGGAGGCGGCAGCAGGTTTTAGCCCCGCGCGTCCCATCACAGGATGGTGCCTTTAACCTTTTCAGCTTCCTTCACGCAGGATGCTGAGAAAAAGGGTTAAATCGCTGCGACGGTTGAAAGAGTGATTAAAGATCTCAATCTGCATCCTGTCGTGGCAGTTCATATCAAACATCTTTTCTTCTTCTGCGAATAAACAACGTGGTTTCAGACGCTTAGACGCCGAGCGTCTCTATGGTAACAGCCCTCAATTACCCGCTATTGGCCAGCCCGTGGGAATGTTTCTATTCCCCCAGTACAGTGATTGGTCGGTGGGCGGTCTGAGCAGGCTGACAGGCTGCAGCGTTCCGGGTTATTGTCAGTCGCGGCAGCTCGGCAAAAGGGCAGGATCGCGTCCCGGAGCTGCCTGAAGCGTATAGCTCTTTATTCAGACTCAGCTGTTTCTTTTTTCTTTTTTCTTTTTGGTTTTATACCAAAGAGGGGCTCTCCGAGCTTTGCTGTCGGGGTTACTCTTAAATCTCGCCTGGAAATCTAAGTCTGAATCGGGAAGCAACACATCTCAGAGAGACTGCCGACACTACGGAGAAAGTGACAGACGGAGCAGAGCCTGTTCACAGGGATTTTACGTCGCATCGCATCAGTTTAGGATATTCCAGGCAGCTACTTTGGCCCTGCTTTGATTTCTTTCAGGGTACTTACACACAATATTGCCTAATAAATATATATGAATACACACACACATATATATTTATATATAAATATATATATATACAATTGCATGGTACATTTCACACAGGGTCGTCTGTAGTGAGCAGGCGGACCCATGCGTAACAGCGGGAGATTTTGGATTACTGCGTAGCGTTCAAACACTGAGTCTTTGAATCAGAATTTTTCTATGTATTCATATTTTTGGAGATATCTACAAGCGAAAGAAACAACCAACCGGGACCCCTTACTTTGTTTCGGAGGCTAAAACGTTGAAAACCCGGAGCGCACTTGGTGCGCAATCCTTCCGAGGACGTCTCTGAAATTGCCGACCTGCGCTCTTGCCCTCAACAAAAAAATTTGGCAGCCGATTCGAGCGAAACGGCAAAGCTTATTAACTTAGAGCTAAAGTGTGGGATCTAATTTGCAGGGAAACTGGTATATTTCCGTACCATCGGAGACGAGGATAAACTTGATCAACATCGACGAAGCAGCAGCTGGATTTTTTTTGGGGGGGAAACGGAATGAATCCCTTTTAATTTAGCCATCAGAAGACTGAAGCAGACTGCTCAATGAGTGCTATAATCTGCATGGAGTTCTAGTCTACACCAAGGAACAATTTATGGTAAATATCTCTTTTTTTCCCCCCACGTCTTGTTGATTCTAAATGGTTTGAGTCTGTCTTATGTTGCCATGATCGTAGTTTCTCGCTGAAACCTTTGGGGTGGTAAAAATAAAGGGACGGCAGAAGAAAAAAAAATGTTTGTAAAGACTCTGTTTTCCGTGAATTCTGCCCACGGAAGGATACCTCAGATATAAAGTCTTTGTTTCCATGCCTGACCCCCAGTAAATGAAAGTGTTGTAAAAACCCGTCTTGTTAGAGAGCTGCTGCTGAAATGGCTTTAGGAACTGCTTTGATGTGTAATATTGGTCTTTTCAAGTATGGGTAGCAATTAAGTGCGTTGTGGAAGGCAACGCACCGCAGGCACCGCAGACTGGGATGTGCGGCACCAGAGGGGTTGCGGCTCAGAGCAAAAGGTGCGAATGTCTCATCGGTGCGCCCCCGGGTGTCACTGCATGTGGGAAGGGCGACTGTACTGTCTACTGGAATTAGTGATTTCTTGCACCCTGGGGTGTTAATGATGAACAGTCTTTTTTTTTTTTTTTATAGTGTGACAGGCTTTTTATCGAGGAACTCGTTAAATTCATGGAGATGTGCGCGTCAGCACTGTAAAACTTTTCACATTACGCTCGGCGACACAGCTGATGCTCTGTGGCACACTGGGGTCTGCAGACTATTTGTCATTGTCCTGGGAATTCTTGTAAATTTGTCTTACCAGGAAGGATTTGTTGATCATGAATATATGCAATATTCATGTATTTCCTTTTTAATGTGACTGTGAGCTGGCGAAGTTTAGCCTGTTTCGACTCCTCTGAACTTGAGCCTCACGGGGTTGCTGAGGTCGCTTAGTAATATTTAGCTTCATTTCTCACATTGCATGGAGAGAAGCTTCACATTATGCTGACAGTGCAGGGGAAAAGCTGCACACACTATGTTTTATCATTAGACGACAATAATCCCCAGAAATGATCTTCTTCACCGGATTCAGTCATTCTCTGTCGAGCAGCCTCGCAGACAGGCGGCTCACTGAATGTAATATGGGCCCCAACAGCAGGGCAGGCGCCCCCACAGTCAGGGCACCTGCCATAGAGCCTTCCTGGCTGTATTGAATAAAACATCCAGTGATGTATGAGGCAGGAGCTACACCCGAGGGGGCAGAACTGCCTCATTTACTTCCTCCACTCTGTGCCTATGACCTGCTGAGCAAATTGTGCTCATATTAGCTCTGTGACTGCTCCTCACCTAAACAAATAGTCTTTCCAGCATAATGCTTGCTTTAACTCAACATGATGGTTGGACAAGGCAGGAGAGAAAGAAATGGACTGGAAAAAAAAAGCTTTAAAATCTAGGTCACTGAATCACCTTCTGGAGTTTGTAGATAATGTTTTGCCTCATTTTTCTTTATTTTTTATTTTCTTGTGGCTTGCTGTCAGAGCTTCCCTTCTTTGTAAAACTGAACCTCCAAGTGTCCCACTGCAGACTCAAGGCTTTACTCAAATGTTACTCCTCTTGTTTTCCTTACGTTTGCTGATGCTTTCAGCAATCCAGTGTTATTAAACATTAAGATATCAGTGGCTTGTAGATTGAAAACCTTTTTAAACCATCTAAAATCTGATCACATCGCCGTTTTCTTCTGCTTTTCTTTACTTGTTATTGAAATTAAGAACATTTAAATTGCTCAAGTAAAATATAATCTGCTGTGCTCATTAAGTTGGCAACAGTAAGAAGGTTGAGAGCATATTTTAGCAGCACATTAACAAAAGTGATATGCTAAGAGAAGCCTGGCATTTTATCAATTTGTAACTCAAATTGCATATCACTTTGATTGATTGATGGTATTTGGGTTCCTTACTGTATTCTTTGCTTATTAAAGTGCCTGCCTGAAGTGAATAAGTGAGCTGCGCTCATGAATATCGTTAAAGTCACTGAAGTTTAATTTCCTGTGCTGTGTATTAATCTTTTTTAATCCCTGCATGGTTTGATTGTCTCAACAGTTTCCCAGAGGCTGCAAAACTCATTTTGGCACTTAAGATAACTAAAAACTAGATACAGATGTGTGTGTGTGTGTGCGCGTTTGTGTGTGTTTGAATGAGTGTTTATGCACATGTGAACACTTTTGTCTGTTACGCTACCACAAGTGCCCAAGCTGGCATGTCCATTTATGTGTAGAATTTGAGACTTGATTTTTTTTTTAATTCAATTATATTCTTAAGACAAATGTATTATCCCTATATTTCTTAAAATAATTTATCAACTTTTGATTAAAATAATCATTTTTGTCTTGTTAAAGAAACTATATGATTTCCTGTGCTTTCTGATAAAAATCCGAAAAAAGCATAAAGCTTCTAAGCTGGAAATATCACTGGACACTTAAAGGGAAAAGAACATTTTATGACAAAGCCATGTCAACAACAGCTCATTAGTTACCTGATCAAAGTGATTTATATCTGGAAAAATCCACAACAGCCACTGCTTTAATTCCTTTTCATGTGCAGCGAAACAAAAGAGATGCGCCCTTTCTTGTGGTTTGCAATTTTACATGATTTGATATAGACTCTTGCACATCACTACTCAGGATGTGGTAAAAGAGCATAAAAGAGGAACATGAAACAAAAGCATTACATGCAAATGACTGTAGGGAAGCAAACACAACCATCAGCCAGTCAATGTGAATGAACACAGGTGAAAGAAATGCTCTGTTTCCAGCTGAGATGATAGTGCTGATGAGATTTGACAGACAGAATTATGAAGAATTGTTCTATTTGTGTTTTCAGAGATATTGATTGCGGTTGTGTTTCACTTTATGGTTAGTCTTGCTGTGTTGTGTAGCTGCTGATATACATCACACTGCACGCTATCAGTGTGTCTATTTTAGCACTGAATGACTGAACCTTCAGAGACCTCAGGCTCAACTGTCGGCAGTCAGATGAGCAGCTCTCATCCATTAGCTAAAACCACTTATCATGCAGAGGGTCGCAGGAGGCAGGAACCTTGACCAGCTAACAGCGGGCAAGAGGGCAGGACACACCCCGAGTGGGTCACCTGTCTCGCATCTCAACATGTAAATTGAATGAGAACTAAGCACGCAAGCATGACCAATTTATAATCAACAGTTAACCTGATATACAGTACAATTTTATCAACTGTAGCTAGTGTAGTCTGAATAAAACATTTTATTTTCCTCACTGCAAAATTGACTAAAATCACAATCTTACTTGTGACATCAGAACACAGTTTTTATTAACTCTGTATCTCACAAAGTGCACAGAAATCTTCTCAATTTATTGCAGGAAATTGGTGACAGTTTTAAATACAGTGCAAGCCAATTTCTCTTATGAACAAGATCTTTATCATTGAAACTCATGTGTGTTTTTGTTTCATTTGGAGTTCCGACACCAAGATTCACTGCTGACATGTGATTGCACACTTGCACCCCTGCTGAGTTTCTGGTGGTTGGTATACTCAAGGATAGCATGCGTGTGGCTCTCTGCCCATTACTTCACTGATGATTTCCTGTTATATTGACCGTAGTCAAAGGATAACCTGACCACTGCTCTGCTCATGAGACCTTGGCAGCTCTTTATCAGGGTTATCTTGCAGCCAGTTAGCGCATGACGGACAGCAGCGTCCCTCTGACCTCCTCCTTCTCCTCCCCTCTCACCCCCTGTCAGCCTGAATGGAAGTCACATCTCACCAGGCCCGGAGGTTAATGTATAGCCTTTCATTTGGAAAGGTTAGGGGCGGCTGGTTCATTTTACTTGACTGAAAGCGCTTTCATGCTTTTGAAATATAGTCAACAGGAACTGTGCAGTTTATATGTGGTTAATGAGTACACTAGTATAGAGAGGATAAGTGCTGTGCAGTTTATAGTTTGCTCCATAAGTCAGTCAGAGAAGTGAGTGGAGGCACGTCCCTTCCAAAGAGTTCTTCGGGGCAGAATGAGAATAAAGTAAATCTGACAAGCTCTCCAACAGCGAATTTGCTCTTCTTAAAAACAATGCCGCTCTTGCCTTCCTCATGGTCACATTGATTTGTTCTGGGTGACAATGCAGGCTGCTGTGAAATCACCCCAGTGCCATTGATCTCAAGGAGAAGAGGAGGACAGGGAATGAGAGTCTGGCGACAGAGAGCAACATGGGAAAATCCTCAGTGTGACCTCTTCAACCTTAACCAGTAATAAAATGAAGGCCTTAGTTACTATCAGATCAGGCGCTGCTGTACCTCTCCAGCCGCTGTGTTTCAGTCTAGTCTGCGCTTTGATTTGTTTTGGAGGCCCGCACATGCTGTTTGATTTGCTATTGTGCCTCACCATGTTTCACATTATCAGCTGAACTCTTTATTGCCACTGTTTTCCACGCCAGAAGCAAGGCTGTTTTTATCTCATGCAGGCTTCTGATTAATCTCCCCCTCTATGCTGGTGTACTTTAATCTTGAATGGGAGATATCTGATTCTCCTCGGCTATTGAAGAAGATCAAACTTTAATGGAACAAGGAACTGCACATCATGCTAATCTCTATCTCCCTGCATCTTGGTTGACTGCTCTCCCTTGGGCTTCGTAGCTTTCTGCAGAAGCAGGAAATACATCAGGCTGATAGGATGTTTTTTCTTAATGATTTAGTCATTTATTCACTGTTAACAGTGGCCATCACTTTACACCTCTGCTGTTTGATTACTTGGTTGAATGAAGTCCAGGTAAAAACAGAGAAAATGACTGGCACTCATAAATGGCTGTCCTCTTTAACCTCAACACGATGTGAAACTTTTCCAGAAGCACTAAATGGGGTTTCTTCACAGTCTCGACAGGCAAATGTGTCAGCCATCGCTGTAATTATTGACATGCACAAGAAGGGGGCATGTGTAGCCTTAGGAAATATATGTCAGCTGCATGGACGTATCAAGGTTCAATGTTTTTGATTACAGTGCAATCATTTCAGGAATTAGCTATTGACCACTGATTTGTTCTTTCACTTCATCCACACCATGGTGTAATGGGACACATCATGCTGACCAGCATCTGGACTGTGACTGGCTCGATACATTCTGTCGCAAATGGATAACACTTATGAGGTGTCACACCTCCCACAGACAGCATCTTTTTGTCACAGACACAAACTATTACCCAATTCCAAGGCGGTTGGTGTAAGGTAATGAAATTTCCACTGACTGGAGAAAACAATGTTGTCTGGTCTGGGTTGTAATTGCAGAAGCCACATCACCATTTTCCTGAGTTCAGCGTGAACGCAACACAATTTAAAAAAAAAAAAGAAAAAAAACTGCAGATTTTTATCATTTATTACCAAGCCTGGCAGCTGCATCATGGAAAGTAAGCTGAGGCTTGCACAGATAAAACTCATTCAATTTACATGTTGAATTTTAAACAAGCCGGAGACCATTTACATCAGAGCCTGAGTATGACCCATAGGGAAATATTTATGTGTATGTATAGGAATAGTGCAGGTCAGCTATATTCTTAATATAAAACTGCCATTTCTTTCATCTAAATGGAAGAGCACTCTGGAATTTCCATCCTTTTCTCATGTGTTATTCTTTGATCAGGATAGGGTAGAAAATCCATGGGATATTAGGCCTCAAGGCCAAAGAGCTTCTGTGTGCCTGCATCCACTCACATATAAAAACACAGGAACGTTGACATGAGGACATGTATGGACTCACACACACACAAACACACACACACACACACACACACTCCTAGCCCTGTTTTATTACCTCCTGCCTGCTGCTGGAATTGCTTTCCTCCCTCGAGTGAGCCAGGCAAAGCCGGCTTTATTGTGTTAACCTATTTGTGTGTCAAGAGCGATTGCAGCGTTCTTTATCTCTGTTTGTATTCGGATGGGGAGACGGCAGAGGGAGCGAGGAAGAGGGAGGGAGAATGGCAGAGGGAGGGAGGGGTCGGGAGGAGTAGGGGACAGGAGCCAGGCAAGCCGCTGGTTTTTAGACGGATGGCCAGCCACCTCACTCCACTCCGGAGGATAATGACTGGTTGCTTAGCAATGACCCACCCCCACCCACTTCCACACTTGCATTCCCAGTAATCACTTTTTTCCCCTAAAAGATTTCATAAATAATTATAATGTGGCTTCTCATTTTATTTAGCAGAGTGGGATGGAAAGCAGGATTGAATCTCTGTGGTGCTGCTTATTAACCCCTTACTTTTGTTGAATGCAGAATTGTGCTTGTGTGTGTGTATCTGCTCCGTTGGCGGATCAGGATTACCACGAGACCTATAGTTCCTGCCAGATAGCTGCAGCTGTCCAACTTTTGACCTATGTAATGCTGCAGTGGCAACCCAATAATCGAAAAGAGACACAAACAAACAAACACTCGCAGTCACATGTTCATGTTTTTTGATGCGTGACCAGAGCCCTGTGAGCGCTGCTTCTTGTGAGCTCTTAGGTTTATTAACATTTTTATTGAGTTGAAGAAATTGCTGACCTTTTGGGCATAATGAATAGCCTGGCTTGCTTAGGACAAATGTGAGTTTTGGCATAAGTGACTGGCTTCAATCCAAGCTGTTTAACTCATGATTTGCAGTGTGTTTATTCAGCCAGTGGCAACATTTAATATCGCTGAGTGTTTCTAACTTTTCAGCGCCTTTCCAGCTGTTCTTTCTTTTCAGTGTTAAACTAGGATGCCACTGTCTAATTTGTTCTATTCTCTTGCAGGTTCTGTAATACTTTAGGTTACTGTATATCAGAGAGGCAGAATAAAGGTATAATATCTGACCATGAACCCAATTTAAAATGCTTTTCATCCCCACCAGCCACAGATGTTGGCGCAAAGTCCAGAGTCATTTTAATGCTCAGCCAATTACGCTATCTGCTTTTGAAAGTAGATTTTTTTCCCCCTCACCCCCTTTTTATTAAGTAAAAAAGATTAATTTAAAAATCCCTGTGAAGTTGATATTAAATTTTTACTTGTTTGTGAATTTAAAAAAGTCGTGGCTGCTGAAACAGACTTTGTGGATCAAATTAAATGTTTTGACTTGTGCTCACCTGTTGGTGCATTCGAATAGACAATTCACAGTTTCAATTTACAGAAAAAAATAGTTTAATTATAGGAGTTCTTTAAAGACCTTCAGTGATGTCTGATATTTTCCCATCTGTGTTCTATCTCCATAAACTGTGCAGTGCTATCTTTCCTTATCCAGGCTCATGCACCATTGGTAAAACTGACAGCTTTGCACGTCCTGGGAACTTCATACGGATAAAATAAACATACCTCACCACCCTCCCTCCCTCATTTCTGTGACATGCTTCTGTGGCTGCGTCTATAGGAACAGCTGTCCAGCTGTCACAGCAGCCAGCCAGTCAACCGCTCTCTAAGGCAACATCTGTAGAGACTGGATGCACAAGGGCAGCCTGCCATTCTCCGCTTGTCCCCAAAGACCGTGGAAGTATGTCAGGCCTTTTGGCAACACATTACCACTGACCACATCAACCGTATCGCCGACTTTTGATTATGACCGGCTCCTTGAACTGTAGCTCCCTCTATGCCACTTAAAGCATCAAACTGCCATTCATGTTGTCACAACAGTTCTTGAAAAACAAAACATAAAACTGAACAAACAAACAGACAAACAAAAATCCACAGCCCATTATTGCATCCATTAATAGTCATCTACCTCTGTGTGGATGTGCGTGTGGATGTGCGCACGTGTGTGTATGTGAAAACAAAATCCCAGCGAGTAAGGTGCAATGGCCTGGAACTGACGAGAACCCACTGGGAGGGTCTCTCCTTGATGTAGCCCCCACCGCTCCTGCTCCCCCTCCCTGCCATCTTTCTCCTCCTGGCAGTGTAGCGATGGTGATGCGGGCGGCGGGGGGCACAGAGCCATGTGAGCGGGGAGATGAACAGAACTCCAGTCCCCTCTGTCAGCCACAAACTAGGATCAGGGAGATCACATGGGACTCTCTCCTGGGAAAGAGCAAAGGGAAGAGGGAGGAAAGCAGCTGTTTAGTGTTTTTCTCTCCCTTCCTCGGCAGCTCGCTCATGTGCTCACTTGTCATCTTATCAGTGCCTGTCATTAACTTCTGTCATGAATTTTTAAAAGACAGTAATGGGGACATTTTTGGCTTAATTTGATGACAGGAGAGAATGTGAGACAAATAAAGTGAAGGGACATAGAAGGAAATTACATGCAGCGAAGGTCCCCCAGCAGAGCAGAGCCGTGGATGTTGTCAGAGATCCCCGAGTGCTCTGTTTTCATGCTCTTATGATGGTTTTCTCTTAATGGAGGAAATATTTTGAGTAAACATGGATGACATGAAAACATGCTCTCTTAAAATGAAACAATCCTTTCTAGTCCTTTTTATAGACGTTTTTAGGAACTATTAAAGAACTTGATTTCTTCATCACTCCTCTTGATAACTGAGGGCCTCTCAGGCATACTGTGTCTCTTCCCCACAGACAGCTGCAGAGTCATACAGGCTGTGGGCGAAGTTTGATGGATCCTGTTTACTGGAGCTGAGAAAACGGCTGGGTATCTCAAATTAAGTGTCACTTAAAGCTTGTCTTTTAGTCAGCTTTCCATTTTGTTCCCGCATCTCTCATGGCAGAGCTGTGCTGCCAGTTGTAACAGGGATTGAGAGGGAAACATTTAGTGATTACACATTCTGTCAACTATTCTCTCAGCTTTGCTCTCCAGGTGCATTCTGTGCTTTCATCGGTGTTGTGGTACTCTGAATAAAAGCCTCAGTGTTTATGGTTGTTTTCTTTTTCTATGCAGTTATTGATCTTTTTCATTGTGGTGGAAATAGGTTTTTTGTTTTTTTTTCACTTTTGCACTCATAGAAAAACAGCAACATAGTCTGAAATGGCAAATCATTTATGTATTGTGATGTGACCTGGTGAGGACAGAGCAACACTTTCTTCTCCAGCAGCTTGTTTAAAGATTGCATGGGCATGAATGAAATAATGTTGTCTTTGCATAAAGCATGTTTGTTACAACCCAGGAAAAAAAAAAAAACAAGAAAAAAACTATTACGCCTCAATCCTAAAAAGCCTTCCTCTGCTCTGATTTCATGGACTAGGCTTTCATGTTTAATTAGGTGTGATTTGTGAACATTTCCAGGGTGGTAGGAAGTCTTTTTGTGAGCCTCTACTTTCTTGTCAAGTGGTTGTTAATGGAGAATTGCTGGAAGGCTTCTGACACCCTCTGTTTTGTAATGAACGCCTTCCTGTGCAAAATAGCCTCATAAACAAAACCTCTCAAGAATGAGGAACATGTGGCAGCAGTATTTGGCACCCCAGTTATAGGAATAATATGCCATATGAGATTCCTAATATTGAGGGACTGGTCCAGACCTTCATGTCTGTCTCCTCTCTGGCTGTGGAAACCCAGTGAGGCGAGGTAACTTATGACTAATTGACTCCCAGGTCAAAGCCACATGATAGCGAGACTGGTGGTCAGTGGAAATGGATATATTTTCCCCCTCGAGCAGGCTACAACTGCTTTGTGATCATCTGTGTGGAGCGTGCACCCAAAGGAGCGACTGAGCTCGCTGTTCGTGCTCCAGAGTTGCTTTCCCACTTTGAAAACACACAAAAATATATTTATTAAGGACAAACACATGACTGTTTGATATCATTGTTCCTGTTATTTATTTTCTTTTTCTTTCTTTTGTTTTTGCATGACATTTGGGGGAAATATTGAGCAGGGAGAAATCTTTGATACTCTTAAAAGTTAGAAAGAATTGCAGCCTAGTTTTATAAAACTTGACAGCAGCTTTAACCTCAGTAGTTTATTTAAAAGAAATGCCCTGAGGGCACTTGACTTGTTTCACAGTGAAGGTTCACTTTCACATATCGTGTCATTGCACAGACTTTATATTTATCAGCCATTAAGTTCTTTATTTGTAGATCTTTGTGCACAAAGCTGAATGAGGTTCTGTAACAGCTGGTCCTTGAAATATGCCTTTAACTGTGAAGCTATGAGTCTTCTCTCTGAATGTGCAGAAATGTGTGACAGGGATGTCTTTTATGTGCTTGTTCGCAGGTTAAACACAAACACTGCTGTCCCAGATTCACACACACAATACACACCCGACCCCCACAACCACCACCGCCACCTGATTCTGATACACGACAACCAGCTTGAGCACCCTGAGCCTCCTCCCCTGCGCTCCAAAAAAGGATTCTCTCTCTCTCCTCCAGTTTCAAAGTGCTCACATAGCTTGACTGTGTCAAAGCATGCCCCGCCTCCCTGACCCCTCCTCCTGGAGACAGCACTCTTGACCTGCTGCCCCATTGTTTCCAGCGGGGATGGATGGGGAGCCGCCTCTGCTGGCGCGATCCTTCACTCAATAGCTGCTCCATCTGTTGACTGCGTGACTCTGGGTTACAAGCAGGGATTTTGCTCCGTCTGTGCGGGGTGTGAAAGGAGCTATCTCAGGGGGCTTCCTCAATAGGTTTTTAAAGCTGCAGTAGAAGGGTGTTGTGATGTCTCTCACACCCCACCCTCCACCCATCGTCAGCTCAGCACAGCCGGCTGGGTGTGTGCAGGATGAGAGGCCTCCATTGTGCTTGTTCACAGGCCCCCAGGCAACAGGGTCACCTTGTCCCCAAACAAATGCTGCCCTCACTGGAACTGTTGGCACTGTGCGTCTGTGTTTGCAAGGGTGTGTGTCTGTGTGTTTGCATGTTAAGGGGGAGTGGGTATTTGAGTATAAGAATGCATCATAAGGAAGAGGGCAGATGTCTTGCCTCTGAGGACATTTATCTAAAATCTCTGTCTTTCACAAGAGCTATTCACTGCAACTCTTCTATCTTAGGCATTCAAAGGATATCACAGGCAGAGAAACATTGAAGCTGCTTTACAGGTGAAACTGCTTTCACTAAACATTCAGACCTACGAATCTACATGTTCTATTTTTCTTCTCTGGTCACTGTTGAACAAAAAAGAAAGAAAGAAAATCTCTTATTAATTTGGGTTTTAACTTTTCCTCATTAACTGAGGGTCTTACTGAACAAAAACCTAATATGTGACTGTTTTAACAGGTGGTTTTCCTTCAGTAATTAAAAAAAAGTGCTTTTTCTGCCACACATTTGTGTTGAGGTCTTACGTTTATGTGTGCGTGGGAGTTGATATTTGGCATTTCTTCTTAAGTGTACTCTCCTCTGGGATCCTTTTGTTTCTCCTGAATAAAATTTCCATCAACTAAATTGGAATGACTTTGTTTTGGAAAATGCATTTTTTTTTATTGCCATTTACTCACAAACAGTAGGGCACATTCACTATATCTAGGCTTCTAAAGGCCTAATAAGGGGCTCCTGGTCTTGTCAGGAGCTTAGCTCTGAAAAAGGAGCAATCATGCACCTTCTTCCCTGCTTTTCTGTTTCCTTTATCACAACAGCTACAGCACTTGGGCCTGAACCTGTCAGATGTCACAGGACGTCCTCAATACAACTTTTACCTCAGTTACGATCTCTAGTGGAATTGTTCTCATCATACATTCTGCACATGCATTTCACCTCCACCTTTCTCCTCAGGCTAAGAAAACACAAAGTGAGCATGAGACAGAGATGCAGGTTCAGGCTCAGAGACCCCTCAGTAGATGAGACAGACTTGAAGGAGGAGGGGGTTGTTGAGTGGAGTGAGCGGTGCTAGAAAACTGCAGTGACAGCAGAATGAATAAATTGAAAAATTCTCTCATTGTAAATTGTCTATCGCTCGTGACAAACGATCTGATAGGCGAGCGGCCCGGGTTTCCAACGCATCCGTCCCAATAGAGCTGTGAATAACTGGTCTATCTTCACACTGCTTAGCACTGGCCCCACACTTAATAATTCATGCAGTGTGAAATATTTTCCCCACTACAGATATGCCAAAGAGCTGCCGCCAGCAGGCGGGGGCGGTGAGGAAGGTGTCCCTGTGGTGCTAATTTGGGGGATGGTGACGTGCATAGATTTCTAAGGGGGCTCCAGTTTAGAGGAGATGCCTCAGACTCATTTGCTCTCCTGTATCCTCTGTCTGTTATTGGAAAGAGCTGAGTTGGAGATGCAGAGTGTGAGAGAGTGCAAATGACATTTAACTCATGGCTGATCTCCCTGGAACAGTGTGGGGAGATACACTCCCATTAAAGCAGACTGAACACACTTATCTGTGACTGTGGGGACGAAGTGAGCCTGTAACCAGCTAAGTACTTTTTGCTGTTTGCCCTGCTGAGTGTTGTGATCGCAGTTGAAATCAGTGGTAGCAGGTGTTCATGGGCACCTGTTTAAGGTCTCTTGTTTCCATCAGTTCACTTCTCCTGTCTCAGGCTCTTTCAGGAGTTGAGCAGCCAAAAGCAACTCTCATGTTCTCTGACCTTATTGTCCCCTTCATCTAGAGCTCGCGCCGGCCAACGCTATAAAGGCTCTGCTCACATGTGAGTGTATAAGCACGAGCAGATGTGTGCTTGAATGTGACAGTGTCATATTCCCATGTGTAGGTTTTTTTTGTGACCCGTTCTGCGGATCGGTCCTGTACAAACTGGGTTTTTATGGTTCACATTCAGAGCCTGATACCAATTATGCAAACTATTAAAAATTTAAGGAGGACAGTCTTTTATAATTTAATCCTAAAGTAATAGATTCTATTAAAAATGCATGAGAGGAGCTTTATAGATGGAGCTAGAATTAGTGTCTATCAAAGACTCCAGTCAAGGATGCAGGGGGAATGGGCAGCAGGAGTGGCAGTATTGCCTCATTCAAATGGGATATGATTACCATAGAGCAGCAGTCCCCCAGAGCTGAAGCACACCTCGCTGGCCACTGTGATCATGAACAGGAAGCTTCTCAGAGGAAGATCTTTCCTTACTTGGTGAAATGAAATTGGCTTTGGATTTTCTGTTATAACTTTCACAAATAGGACTTAAAGTGATATGTGATTCGTTTCGGTTTCAAGCACTCTGTTACTGAAATGTTTTTTGTCATCTTGGCGTTCTCCTCCCTGTTGTTTCAGTTGAGATTGTTTCTTGTCCTTGCTGAAAGCTAGGTGTTCAAGCATGAAAACAGGAAGCCTGCAGTGTTGTAAGTTAATGGCTTATGCTGCAAGAGGAGGCAGACCTTTTACTGGCCTCAGTACTCCTTGGTTTTACCATACAGAGCTTCCTGAGCTGGTCTGAATTTCCACAATATGTGTGCTATATCTAATAAAGCAGCCTTATCTGCACTGTTTAACAGTGCAGGACTGAAATGTTTTTTCTGCATCGCCGCTTTCAAGAAGGACAGGTAGCTGAATTTCACTTTGTTGTGATATTTGCTTCAGTTATTGCTGGTTGTGAGACTGCAGTCATTCAGATGCCTTAAAAACTGTAAAAGGGCTCTGTGGTTATTAATGTATTGCAATAAGTGGATTTTAAAAGCCAATAAAAATTGGAATCCTCATGAAGCTTATGGATTTTAAGTTCTGCCTCAAAGGTAAATTCCTTGCCTTTTTGATGTAATGGTTGCCTGTTTATGGAATAAATCCAATTGGCTTAATCGATTATCTCTATGGAAAGGTCAAGTGGAGAAGCTCTGGTGTTTGAAGTGCTTATCCAGTGGAGGAGTGCCAGAAATGTGACACCTTCTTATGAGTGGGCTGGTGGCGGGCAGATTAGTGACGGACAGGGTGGCCCAAGGGGATGATTTAGGGAGATTCAGCTCTAAATACTGTGTGCATATCCGAGAGGGAGAAACTATAAGCTGCCTTTCACCAATCCGTATTTTCATCAGAAAAGCATATTAGTAGATAAAAAAAAAGAAAATTTTGAAAAAGAAGCAAAATATGCCAAAACAAGAGGGTTACAGCTAAGTGCTGAGATGTGAACAAAACTTTGGGTTCTCTACCCTTTTGTCCACCCTTTATGTTTGATATTTCTCGAAGTTACCAGTTGGTCTCGTCCCTCTACTGTCTAATCTAATCTGGATAGGGTGGCTGTGGGCAGCATCTGTGCTCAGAGTTGAAATAGGGCTTTCTCTTTGCCTAATCCTCTATCCAGGGATCACTCAGTAGGGTGAAGACAATTACCAGCCTGCTTTCTCATGCTAATGGAATCTCTAACTAGATCTTACCGAAAGAGGAAAAAATAGATGAAAGAGGAAGAGAAGCGGGGACAATGGTGCAGAAAGATGACCCAACTAAAATGGGTTTTTAGATTACCATTTAATTATTGATAGAGACCCAGTTGTAAGGCCTAAGGTCAGGATTTGGAGAGTATTTTCTAAGAAAAGAGACAGATTATGAAGTTATTTTGGTGTGTGTTGGAGGCCAGGGAGTTGCTGAGACAGGGCTGATGTCACCAACATATCAGCAGCTGTGTGCCAGGTAGCCTGCCTTTCACCTTTTTATCACCTGCCTCCAGCAAGGTGTCTGGAGTGGTTTTAAATTGCATTAATATGCAGGAATTTATAGATTGCCTCCCTTGGCATTTCTGCAGGGAGGGGAAGAGAGTATTACAGTCTCCATCTGCACTAATTACTGGGTCTTGGCAGTGTTACCTGTCTCTTGTGAAGGACAAACCAAAGCACCAAGCAGTAACACACACAGAGCAGAAGGAGCTCATCTGCCAGGGAGTCTTCAAGAAGAGAGATGCCTCTGAGGCCTTTTTACTCTGATATGTTTGATGACCTGACTACTATAAAAAAATCTTTGCCAACAACATCAATAAACTAAATGACTTTGTCCAGCTTCCTTCATGTAGAGCCAAACTTTGCACCGGAATTTAGTGATATTTGCATGTGGGCTGCAGATGTTGCAGTTCAGTTTATCAGAATAGATCTCTTGATGCAGAAAACTTAGCTTAGTGTGTCAGAACAGTATTTTAAGAATAAATCTTAACAGATGCAGAGCAGCCTTGGTCTCCTTCAAGGGCAGATTTGAAACCTGGAACAGAAAGCAAGTTCTAGGTCTACCAAATAAATCAGAGGAGCAATGAAATGCATCAAAAATCCTTTAGAGGAAAGAGATAATCAGTCTACACATACAGTAAACTGCGATTTCCACGATGACCTCACTTAATAATTCTCTCCGTGGGTGATCAAGCTTGCTAAAAAACAATACCAGCTTTTATCGGGCTGTTTTGGCCTTGGAGATCATCTACTTTTATAAATCCTTACAACCTTTTTATTCCATTCCTCAAGCCTACAGTTTACCCGTCAAAGGAGGACATAGATCAGCGCTTTAACTCTGAGTTTGTACTTGAGGAAGCTCATTCACAGCCAGGTTGCCAGTTTTCTGCATTGAATCTGCATGCAGTAATTCCTCAGCCTGCTGTGGTTTTCTCAGGTTTCTGTATTTGTCTGTCAACCTGTCAGAAAGACTCCTTGGATCACCGCGGCACAAACATTTGCTGATGTTTGGGCCATCTGTGCCTTTAGCCAGCAGGTGATTACCAACCGCAGGCTTCACCTCCCACTCTGTCCAACTGGATTTCGTTTTCTGGCATGGTCACGGCCAGCTTCTGGAGGGAGAAGGATAGTAGCTGCTGAAGTAAAGGGGGAATGCTGAGTCTCAGTGATGGAAATTGCTGTAAGAAGAATATATGAGGAGAAAAATGCCTCTCACCATTCCCAACTCATTTAGCTGTGAGCACTTGTGTCATCTACTCTTTTTAGTCTTTAATATCCAACTGTGAAAAAGTGGCTTTGTCACATTTAAGAAATATCAAATGAGATCAGTGTCAACAACTCAATGGTACACTATTTGATTGCCTTTTAGGCTTCAAGACATATTAATGTTATGCATGACTGACTATTGGATCTGTGACATCCTCCAGTGAAAGACATTAAGTTGTTGTTGGACCATGGGAATTGGGGTCACCTTAGGCCCTGCAAAGAAGGGTGTAGACTCGGACTTCGGCAAGCGAAAGATGAAATTACATTGTTTGAATTTAATTATATTTGATTGATTTATTGAACACCCATTAATAAACACAAGTTTCAAGGCAAGAGCATTTCTTTTTCTTCCCTCCTGTGTCATCTTCTCACTCCGTTTCATCATAAATTGACTAAGCCTTTCTTTGAAGTTCAAGAACTAAGCTTAGGGATGACAGTCCAACAAACAATGAACAAAAACACACACAAAAAAGACAATGAATGCTGTTTGAATATTCAAGTGAACTACTATAGGATGGGTAGAGGGGGAGACAAAAAGAACTGTTGTTTTATTGTTGCTGTGTTAAGCCTTGAATGGACCTGTCTAGGACAATAAAGAAGTGTGTCATATTGGGATAAGAAACTTTGCAATATCAACAATGCTTTACAAATGGTGTGTAATAAGGTTTACAGAGGAAAATCTAAATCCCAGCATGAAAACCATAAAACATGGCTTGTTTCTCACATCTGGGTAAAGTTAGTGTGGAGGGCTGGTGATTTGTGTTGTAAATTCTTCACAGTGAGGCTGAATGAAAAAAAGATGTTATTAGTTTATTTATTTTTGTAGTTGTAATAATCTGCACGTAGTTCTAATGTAGCTATGTTTTCTGGCTCATATCTAAAAAACATTTCAATATGAGTTCTACATTTGTTCAGTTCTTTAGCCATTTGCAATGTTTAGTTTATGACAAGAGCTACCCTTTAAAACAGTAACAAACAGCAAAGACAGTGGCAGTAAGAGAAAGAGAGGATGTGTTTCCCCTGTGGTTTGTCTGACAACTGACAATCTTAAACTACGCTCTCATTGCTCAATGTCCCTTGCTGTCAGAAGCAGGAGTGCAGAGACTCAGTCATATTCTAACAGCACTATATATATATATATATATATATATATATATATATATATATATATATATATATATATATATATATATATATATATATATATATATATATATATATATCTATATATATATATATATATATATATATATATATATATATATATATATATCTGTATATATATATATATAAAATAAGAAAATTTAAAAAGCCAAAACATGGTCCAAAGTTCAGAACAGAATTCTATTCTTACAATGTAGATTAAGACATTTGTTGTCTGTTCTAAAGAAAATATGTTTGATCCTATACTGGCTAGAGTGTACTTGCTTCATTTACAGCATATATATATATATATATCTGAGGGATATGACAAACCCAGTCATCATCAGCAGTCTCCAAACACTATCAAGTGGCCCTCTAATACGTCAGGGACTTGAATGTAAATGTCACATGTATTGGACCCATGTGAAGGTCAGCTGGATAGCTTGGCTTGGCTTATAGTAACACCTGTTCTGCTCATCAGTATAAAAAAAAAAAAAAGGAAGAAAAGACTTTATTTTAATAATACTTTGGTAATTCCCACCAAAACGCTTCTGGTGTAATTCCTCAGGGAACAGCCAAGTGCATTGTTTTTCTCACTAGCCTGAGTGGTCATACTTCACATTGTAGCAGAGCTTGTTAAGAATTGCGGCTGCAGGAGCGAGGGTAAAGCGAGTGTCGAGCCCTGGGCGCTCCTCTGTCGGAGATGATCTAGACTCTGTCAGAACAGACATTAAACCCAGCCAATAACTCATTCCTAACTGTAGCAATCTGAATGCTAGTCTAGTAATTTTTTTTCTTTGTTTAATAGATCTCACTGGAGATGGTAAGGACCGTACAGACCAACACTAATTCCCTTGAAGGTTTACCCTCACATTTCAGTTCAGATAGACAATAGACTTTAACTCTCAGTGCAAACTGCTCTTATTATTTCTCATCATCCCAAATCTAGTTTAAATCATTAATTTATTTATTTCTGGACCTCAACCTTTTATACTTTTTTAAAATTGAAAGCTTTAATCACTCAATGTTTCATCATCTTTTTTTTTCCACATTATTAATGACACCTATCGCAGCACCAAGCAATAGTTGGCTGTGAAGTCAATTAGTCCGCATTGCTATTACATGGTTGACATTAGTCTAGGCATGCGTGTTTTGATTAGAGATGACAGGCGACTCACTGCTGTTGGACTGCCAGACATTCCTCACCCTTCATCTCATGAGTGAAACTATTGAAGCTGACTGGAATATGGAAAACTAGTAGTTGAGTGTTTTTTTTGTTTTTGTCCCCCCCCACCCCCACCTCCCCCACACACACCACCCTCCCCGCCCCAAAATGCCCTTCATCTGCAGGGAAAACCTCTTATAAATAGAACTGCTCGGCATGCTGGGCTGTATAAGCCCCAGTAACAGTAACATGCTACATCACCTATATAAGAGTCAGCTGCCAATATGTTACACCAACACTGTATATCATGGCAATAATGCCCAAACTGTAGGCTTTTACACACAATGGCCTTTTGTTGTGCTGGTTATTTATTGTGCTGGTGTGAGGTTGTGCAGAGCTGGTGGGTGATTGCATCCAGGGGCTTGTATTGTTAGGGAATCAGTGGCTCTTGTTTGTGGAGCTGGGAGGGTTTGTTAACAATGCCTTTTTTATGTCCCAGAGTGCGTGCCTGTCGGCAAACGTCCCCTCAGAATTTTTGTTTGTGTGCAGTTTTGTTGTTGATGCATGTGTGTATGCATGCGTGTGGATCAGGGTCAGTGAACATAACCCTCTCATTGTGTGCCATGTCCAAATAGACCAGTTTTATATCAGGCATATGTGAGCATTAGTGTGTGGGTGTTTTGAATATACAGTCTGAGTGCAAATTATTTAGTGCTGGTGTGTGGAAAGTGCCGAGCCGAAAGGGGTTTACTGCCAGTCCTCCCTAATGGAGCCTTTCACTCTCCCTCCATTCATGTGACAGTATGGTGACGGAGAAGGGGGAGCTAGGGATTAACGGGGTAGAGGCAGTGCCTTGTTAAAGAAAAAGAAAGGGTTTGAGTGTGTCGATTGGATTAACTTGTTTGGGCTTATTAAGAGGGGAGACACAGCAGCTTGTTAAAAGCACTGCATGGGGCGTCCCATAGTGAGATGGCAGGGTCACCATTCTATTCGGATGAAACACCGCCTCCATGCATTGGAAGAGGCTGTCTGACAAGCTCCTGACACAGGAATAGGACGTTTTATGAAAAGAAAAAAGGGTATTTTTAGAGAAATAGTTTTTGTTTTGTTTTATTTTTAATAAAAAACAAAATTGTAGTAATGCTTTTGCGATAACATTGAGAAATTCGGTATAAGTAATAACCTGTTTGTAACACCACAATTATTATTGTCAGGAGACACTAATATTGATGTTAAATGAGTTCATAAGATCTTAAATACTACATTTATGAATGTTGCTTAAGTTCTTACATTCATCCATAAAGTTTGTGATTATGGCTAACAAACAACAACTATGATATAGTTAGACCAAATAAGGAGAAGAGTCCCCTTTCCTTTGTCACAGACCCAAACATTCACAAAGAGCATCTGACTTTGCCTTCAGTGAGAGTGGGTGCCATTGGCATTGTGTTTGGTGTCAAATGACCACAGTCATCAAAAATAATAACACTTTCTTATCTGAAAGTCAAGTTTGTGTCAGTCCCATTTTGCAGTGTATAAATCCCATCCTTCCTAGTGGTCTACACGGTTCTCCCTGCCGGCAGTAATTGATATGGATGGCATCGGGTCACTGAAGGTAACCACACTGCCTCAGGAAATAGGAAAATAATCAGTGGCTGTGTTTTAAGAAGTTATACAAAAAAATGGATAAATAAACTATTTTTGGTGGGAAAACAAACATTTAAATGTGACACTATATGTTACTTTAACCCTCCCCTTATGG
The DNA here is from genome assembly GCA_018398805.1 of Hirundichthys speculiger. Taxonomy (NCBI): domain Eukaryota; kingdom Metazoa; phylum Chordata; class Actinopteri; order Beloniformes; family Exocoetidae; genus Hirundichthys; species Hirundichthys speculiger. The sequence continues at coordinate 3,665,995 of JAGFBZ010000035.1, read as the reverse complement.
GGGAAGCTATTAGGTATTCTGTGGCTCAGCACTGATATTTGATTCAGATTGACCTATATGAGCATCATTCTATTGGAGGTTTTTTTTTGTTTGTTTGTTTGTTTGTTTTTAACAGAAACACAAATACTTTCTGAATGCAAATAGCACTACAGTTGTGTATATAAAATTGTGGCCAGCTTGCTTAATTTCTTTTGAATCAGGTCCTTTAGGTACGTTCAGTACCACCTTTAAACCCTTTACAGTTTTTTCATTAAAGAAACATTTCAGTTTCATACTAAAAAATTCTGAGATCTAATAGCCATCCATGAGTATCGGCTGCCTCAGCGTGCCTTTCACCTGAAACGTATAGCTCAACACACACACACACTGTTTATTCACCCATGACCACCCTGTTGCAGCCCGCACTTGGCAGGATGCTTATCTGAGCAGACAGCTATGGGCACAGGGAGCCATCTCCTCTGATCTCTTCTGCAGTTTAAGAACCTTTTAACTAAGAAATAGCCCTCCGCTATGCCCACCGCCTCTTGATTCCAGCTTATTCCCTCATCTCATGGGACTGATCTTCCGCCCCCATTGCAAACCCTGCAGCAGTGTTAGCAGAACAGCAAAGAGCTGATAGACATCCTGGCTTTTGAGATATCCCTGCACTGGTGTAATAGGAGACCTGTGAGTGGATTTGATGAGTGAGTGAAGTGCAGGTGGTGTTTTGAGCAGCATGTAGGGCAGTGACTGTGAGTGCTCACACACACATACCCCAGCGCCTTCACAGAGATTGACCTCGTCAAGAAAGGCTGTTTTCAGGGCAGCTGGGTGATGGGTCACAGGCTTTTGGTTTCAGAGATAATTTCCTGCCACTGATAGACATCTGCTAAGTAGCACAATAACCTAATAGGAGAAGATGAGGGGAAAGGGGGACATGACAAACAACCAGAAGACTTGTTCCTTTTGCCTTCTCTCTTAAAGGCAATAATAAGAGAAAATTGGTTCTTGAAATTGAATTGAAAAAAAAAAGCCAGTCTCTTTCAGCGAAGCATTATGCCTCCGAATACATTTGGTGAGCAGCAAATGGAGAAAAATGGAGGGTAGTTACACGATTGTCTTTCATTTCAGAGAGGGAAAAACTGCCGTGGTATCCCCCGTTAAGACAGCTTTTAGTCTCAATCTACACCACGTGTCCGCTTCCCCTCTCTCAACCACAATCTTTGAACAAATGGACTGTGAGGATGGGCTCGTTGTGAAATTAGTACCCTCACAGAGAGAACACAGAGAAAGGATTATGTGAATAGCCAGTAATGAGCTCAAAGTGCCAGTGTGTTTGGGCCAGGCTTCCCTGTGTGAGAGAGGAAATGGCACTGCAAGCAACCTTTTTTTTTCTTTTTTTTTCTTTTTTTTTAATAAGTTGAGCACCTGGCATGACATAGAGTGGTCCCTCTTTTCCATCTGCAAGGTGTGTGTTCGTGCGTGAGCATGTTTGTGTGAAAGAGAGAGGGGTGAACTGTGGACTGTAGAGATTTAATTTTTTGTTTATGAGGGAGATGCATTTTTAGTGCTTTTCACACTATCAGATCTGTGCTAAAAGTGTTGTTTTGTGCTGCATGTGACAGGCTTTAAAAAATACTCATGTGACTTTTGTTAAGTGCGTTGTACCAGCCTGAGGCTATGAGGTCAAATGTAATGTCTTGAGAAAACTGTTTTATGAAAAAAGGCTTTTTATGCGAGAAAGGCTGACTTATTTGCACAGTTGAGGCATTTCTGTGACACCTGCTCCTGATCTTTAACTATTCAACCCAGGGAAGTGATTATAGGGCAGGAAGATGTGCTTGCCTATCATATTTCCTTCCTGCATTTGTCAATCCATCCGTTACAGAACGAGCTAAATGGGGCTAGTAATTTTAGATCCTCTGACCTACTCTTTTTTTTTTTTTTTGCTTCTTTTTTTTTTTAAAAGGAAAATTTGTTTAAGGAGGGTTATAGAGTGAGTCCTTTTTAGCTACTATAATATTGTCTTTAAAAAATGATTACAATTTTATGAGTTTATCTTCGCAGGTTGTGAACTCATGGGAATACATTTCTCAAATAGATATCTTTATTTCTCAAAACAAAGAAAAATTGTGTTCTTTTTTCCAGAAAAAGATTTACTTTAAGGTCAGAGGATATTGCATTTTCTGAGAAGTAAAAGCATAGATTCAGCTTATAAAATAAACTGATCTCAATTTGTTATCAATATTTAATTTTGGTGTTCACCACTGGTTTCCTGCAAAATAGCACCAACTTCTAATGATGGTGGTGATTTCGCTTATGTTTAAACCACGGCTCTACACCTAAGTGAAGCAGAGAATTTTTTGTGTTACTGTAAAGGTTGAGTAAAGGCTTCACTGAGTTCAAGTAATATTTTCCATGGTTTCATGGGTGGTCTACATTTTGCTGTATTCCTTTAAATTAGAAGGACAGGGGCCAGAGCTTTATGCACTGCCATTAATTTATCTTCTAATCATTGTAATTGCTTTCTTTCATATTAAAATTATAATCTATAAAAGCTAAGTAATGGAGTGACAGCAGGTGGCTAAATGTTCATTCAGTGATTCACAGAGAAAATAAATAACAGAGGACTAGCTTGTGACAGGCACATGAGAAATCATTTTTCAATAATCTGCCACGCATCATGGCAGGAGATGCTGGTGCTGACAGCATATATGAAATATTTGCCTCTGTTCTTTGTTTTAATATGGGAGGAGACCAGCCCAGATGGAAACAATAGTGTTTCATATTGATGCATTTTCGGACAAGAGAGTCAAAGACAGGCAGAACTAAGATTAAAGATGCAGTCCTTTTTATAGATGCAAACATCATCCATTGTAGGTGAGCCTGAGCCTCTGCAATGTTAAATACAATGAACACATACAACACTATGCACTGAGTAAACAATTGAGGAGTGAATCTTCATCCTTATCACATAAAAGACACTTTTTCTGAGCCTAAATTGTTGCTTTAGCCATTCTCATCTGGCACATAATCCAAAATCTTTGTAATCAGTCATCATTGTGTTATGTGACATTGCTGTGTTCCTGATGAATGATAGCCTCCGTGCTATTCGATTGTTGACGGTTCTTGCTGAAGGAGCCATGGGTTTTTTCTATATTATATATATATATATATATATATATATATATATATATTTCAATTTATGACTGTGCCCCTTGTTTTGACTGGAACTACGATGGGCTTTTTGAGAAGAAACTAGCAGCAAATGGCTCCCTTCTCCTGAGCGAAGGTGGCTGTTGAGGCAAAGGAGGAGTGTAGAACCAGAGATTTATGTTCTAGAGGGAGATTGATTAGTGCCGTCACTAGCCCTGATGTATTGTTGGCAGAGTCCCCTTCCCAACCCATTGCATTTACTCACACACATTGACACGCAACTATGCAATTCAGCGTGCAGCTACACATGCATCCAGACACTGTTCAGGCCCCCAGGCCTCTTTTGCAGTTCCCCCAGAGCTGTTGCATGTTAAATTGTAACAGACAGACTGCTATGGTTTTGTTTTTTTTTGTGGAGGGGGGGGGTCCATGGATAATGGCATCAATCAACACATACACACTACTCTGGAAAGAATGGGTCTCTGTGCCTGTGTATTGCTACTTTCTGTGTTAGCCTTTATGTTTGCTTTGAGGATGGTTTCACAGACGGGAGACGCGGTTGAATGGTTGTATGAATGTGCTGTTTGAAGCTGCAGAGTGACTGGCCTGGACTGTGCTCTGAACCCATGTCAACTGCGCCGCCGCCCACTGCAGGTGTGTGTTTATCATTCAGCACGCAGAGCTGAGACGCAGGCAGCTGTAGGCATGCTTTCCCAATTAAATCCCTGGTGAGAAACTTAACCCATAAAACCCAGAGCCAGCCCATGCTGTCTTACCAGACACAGCCATGGAGCTCTGACCTCGACTAAGCCTTTTTTAATGTTCCTCTTTTTCTTCTTTTTCTGTTGCTGCAGGTTGGCCGCAGAACTCCCCCGGCTGTATTACTGTGCACACTTCGCCATGCTGGCCTGTCTGCAGAGAAGGCAGAACCCTCCACCCCAGCACCCGGTGTGTGCCAGCAAGACCCTGGAGCCACCACAAGCCCTTGGACGGAAATGTAAGTTAACAGCATAAGGGAGCGATCCAGGTCAGGAGTTCAGCTTGCCTAAAGCTAAGGAATGAGCGAGGCCCGTGTTTGTCATTTGTATTTAATCTCTCATGTTGAGTGATGGAAATCGGTGGTTAATCCCAACTGTGAAGTGAAGAAAAGTAGACTTTCCTTTTTCTATTGTTGACACTGTCTTCCCTCACTACACTGTGGAATCCTAAACAGTTTCATTTGCTTTTTCAGTTAGACCTTGGATTGCCAGGTTGTTTGGTTACTTATTGTGAGGGAGGCTGTTTAACTGTGCTGATTGTGCAGTCGTGGCAGCAGGGCTGGACAGACAATGTTTAAGGTGCCTCACTGGCCCTGGCTGACTCTGAGGGTCTGTAAACATTTACAATGTCTGGCCCTGGCCATGCTGGCCGCATGTAAAGTGCTGTGCAGCTGCTGTGTTTGCTCCACCATCTCTGGTCCACTCACAAAATGGTGTAAAGGGACAGAGAAGAGCCAGGGTTGAAAGCTGTCATAGCTCACAAATCTAAGCTCTAACCAGTTTTGGATTAGACAGAGCAGCAGTCGTCAGGAAGGTGAATTTCTCACTTTGTTGAAGATTTGAAAAAGCCCCCTTTCAGTTGAGTGGAATTGTTTTTCTTCATATTCAACACTTTAATGGCCTTTGTTTACGCGGCAGACCTATGAGCAACTTTGGGCCAAATAAAAGTCCTAGCAAATGAGGAAGGAGGCTTGAACATGGCACTTTTTTATTTAAGATTTCAGAGGTTTAGTGGGAATATCAGAGGAACATTGTGACAGACCTGTAAACAGCCCAGTGAAATGCTTTAAAGAGTGGCTTTGATTGAGGAAGCAATGAAGCACTGCCCATATTCATCCCCCTCCTCACACTGCCAATTAGCTACTTCTCAGCTGAAAATCACACTCTAGTTGCCTGATAAATAGGACACCAACAATAAAGGTGACTGTGTGTTACCTCCATCTTCAGATCTGGGCTTGATTTTGCTGGTCTGTGTGAATGTTCCATATGGTGCTATGCATGAGAGAAAGGGGAAGCTTGAGAGATAAACAGCTCCATGTGCAATTGGAAAGGGTAGCTCTCTTCCTGAATGAGGTTCAGCAGTGCTCATTAATGAAGCTTCAGAGGAGAGAGGATGTGTGTGTGTGTGTGTGTGGGGGGGGGGGGCGTCTTGGTTGGGTGGCTGTTCAAAATAAAATTAGTGAAGGTAAAAATGGAGGGGAAGGGAAAGAAATGGAGGAAATCCTCAACAGTCCTCTTAATCGATCCCCCACTTCCAATTTCACAGGATTAGCCCACTTCCTCTCAAGGTCCTTTATTGAGGAGCAGCCAGTGGGAGTTAGGACTCAAATCAATAGAGAAAAAGAACAGTCTCCAGTCTTCCCCTTGCCCTCCCTTTTACTGACCCTCTGTCTAACTCTCCCTCTCTCTGCCTCTACTACTCCACCTGTTAAACCCTTTGATTGAAGAACTACCACAGCGACTGACTTGAGGTTCATAATGAGGATGTTTGGGCATAATAGTCTTTCTGTCCTTGGATAGGAGTGGTGGTGGGTGGGGGGGCAAGTGTTGGATTTCCACCACTGTGCAGCACTTGGCTTCAATAAGCCAATTGTTCATACAGGCTCAGAAGGGGTGCAGAGATGCAGACACGGGGTCTGGTTGCAGAAGTGGGTACACTCAGGTCACCATGCTGATCAGCTCCTGTAACTGATTGACTGTGGCCAATTTTTTTGCCAAAGTGGAAAGGAGGCTGTGGATAAGGTGACCTGGAATCTCATCAGGGGGCCAAAGAAGAATATACCCCTTTCCACAGATTAGCTGGTAGTGAGGTGGAGGTGAACTGTTTCATTTGCATCTGCTGTACTTTACACATGTTTTAGGTGTGTGGGCTGGGGTGGCAAGCCAGTTGGGATGAGAGGGCGAGCAGGGTTCAAGAAAAAAAAAGTTCATGCAGATGCTGAGTGGCTGCACAGTTCATTGATGCGACTCCCATTAAAAATCCCTCATACCCTCAATAAAAAAGGGCTTAACTGGCTCTACCATCAGCTGGAAGCGCTCAGATCGGCTAGCCAGACAATCAATTTCCCCCGAGCGCACAGAGCTTAGCAGAAGAAACGGGAGGCGGAGAGCGGGATGTTTCCATTATCACAGCCTGCTCTGTGTCTGGGCTTGCGAGGGTGGGGTGAGGCACTGAAGAGCGTGGAGCGCGGGGGAGAGGAAGGAGGGAGCAGCAGAATGAGATGGGGAAAGACAGACAAGTGGAGAAGAGAGAGAAGCAGAAAGGGAGACAGAGAAGCTGGCTTTTCAAAAAGCTATTGACCGCCTGCCCTTAAAAATATCATATTGGATTAGCCTCACAGGGGCAGGCTTTTGATATTTTTTTTTCTTTGGCCGTAGAATTAAAAGCAGTGCAGAGCATTACTTGAATTATAAATCATAGGCACTTGCTTTCACTGCACCCAAATTCCGCGCATATGTGGCTTCACTCTCCAGCGCCAGCCCCTGTCATTTTTAATTAAATCCCCCTTATGGGTGACATTTGTAGCTTGCCCCCGCCTTCGTCCTCCCCTCCACATCTCTCTACCACTGCCCTAGATGGAGACATAAAAGGCAGAGACAGCGGACAGAGCACGGGCCTCTCAACATGCTGTTCCCCAGAGAGAGGGCACCCATCCAGACAGATGAGAGAGAAAAACCCTGCAGGGAAAGAGAGGTGAATGGATGCCACTGACCCTGGCCACCCTCAGCAAGTGACGACCTCCCTTCTCACCCATTCTTCCCTTGATCGTCGTCCTCTGCTGCGGGTTTGAAGGACTAAGAAACAGGGGTCAACCTTGAAGCTGTACTCCTACAGAGGGATGGAGGTACACCAGTCTGTAGAGAAGTAACACTGAGGTGGCCGTACAGGGAACCCAGCAGCCTCCACCTCTACTCTGCCTCTTTACTGTTCCAGACAGCAATTACTCTGCCACATGTCAGTTAAAGAATAACAGGTCCAAAGTCTGCAACTTCACTGCCTGATGGAGATATATCTTCCAGGTTATTTTTAAGAATATCTTCAAATCTGTTTGGTTCCTAAGCAGCTGCATTTGCCCAGGATGACATTTTTCTAAGAATGCAACTGTTACACTGTGTCCACATTTTTTTTTCAGGCTCGCTGTAGATACTCCTGTTGTTAACCAGTTAACTCAGTGCTGCTTCCATATCTGTCCTGTGACTGGATCAGACTCCAGACTAAGCCAGGGTATTCCCTTTCCTTGCTAACAGCAAGCATTGTGATTTAGCATGCTCTTGATTACAGCGTAATAACCTTCAACTGAAGCAAATCAAAACATAAACGATCACGCATTATGATGAATGCATCTGCTGCAAAGTCAAATGCAAAAGAAAGCTGCTTTCATTCCCACTTAAATCCAGTCTCCAATTAACTGGTGTGTACATGAGAATTTGTCCCCAAATCTGCCTTGTAGCAGACACATATTCGCGTGTGTAAACACAAGCACACCTGCAGCCATAACCTGCTATGACAACACCCTGGAGGCTCAGGGTGCCAATCAGCCAGGTGTCGATGAAAATTCCCAAAGGGCCTGATATCCCAGGCTCTTGCCATGTCAGGGCAGCTTCAGCCCTCCTCCAGCTTGATCGACAGAGACAACCTGGTCTTGTCACACTGAGCCTTAGGACATGACATGGAGGTTCACCGGGGATCGCAGTTTTCCTAATAGCTATGTGCCTCTGCAGGCAGAGCTGCCAGAGCCATTAGTTTGCTTTGCTTTTAGCTTCTTCTTTTCCTTAAGCTACACCACCATTACAAGGTAATATGCTCAAGTAACGACCTCCAGCCACCTCTCCTCCACTGTTGACTGAGACAGTGCTAGACACAACAGTGGAATTAGTTGGCAATATCAAATTGCAGCACAGCACTTGAATCATTGCTATCTGGGGGGAAAAAAAAGAATAACTGGGGAGCATTTTCAGCTGAATATTTAAACATGGTCACCGACAGCCGAAGAAAATACCAACCTTTACCCTGATTGCCTCAGCACCCTGGAGGTGGGGGGCAGTGAAACTGGGGGAGAAGGAATGAAGATGGCGAAAGAGAGCGAATCTGCATGCACTTGACCTTTTCCCACTGATTGAACCACCTCATTTCTAACTCCCATTTGAAATTCCTCAGCAGGCTCACTGAGACTGTCATTATTCCACAGTCTGCAGCAGGGAAGCAGAGGTCATGAGGTATTTTTCATCGTAAAAGGTAATTCACATTTATCCATGGTATCCATACAGCAACTCCCTGCCTGGATTCCTACTTTTGCAGATTTATTTAGGGGATTGCTGCATAGCCCCATGGAATGTATCTTCATATTTTTCATTAGATTTCTAGATTGTGAAATTCAGAGTATTAGAGTTGCAGTCCTTTCCCCATGCATACCACAGTCTCTCCTGTCATGTTGGCGTCTCAATGCTGGCACACGGAGAATCATTTCCGGCTGGTGGTGTCCCATGGAGCCATGCCTTCCCTCTGCCCTCTGCCTTCTGCTGTGAACACAGGGGGCCAAGCAATCTTATTGCTTAGAGAGGTGAGCTTGAGGAAGAGGAACTCTGCTGTAGTTTTGGTCACAGTAGGACTTGGGTTCAAAAGCAGGTTCCTTGTTCCAAAGCCTCCGAGCTGGCATTTGGGCATCCCAGGTGCGAGGCTTCACCACCTTCCGTCTTGGCCTGCCAGAGTGGGGGTGGTTTGGAGGATGGGAGCAAGGGTACATCGAGTGTCTGCACTCCTGTTATGTCCCACAGGAAATAGCACATAAGTTGCGTCCTCGCGGAGTGAAACCCACCACAGCCTGACTATGATATGCTGCTAAGGGAGTGTTGGATGTTTCTGGCACAATGTTCAGTGTTTTTAAACTTAAAATAAAACAGTTGCTTTGGTCCAACATTTGGCCTTCCAAAGTGTGAAATCTGGAGGAAAGGTTTCACAATATTTTCATTCTTTTTCTGTCCAGTCACTGAAATCAAATCATCAAAAAAGTAAAGCGCAATAAAACATTTTTAATGAAAATGTCATTATGTCTTCCCTCTACAGAATTGGCTCAACACAACTTGTCTAATCTCAACTAATGCTGTTATATTTGTTACATAATACACATTTAATCAGGGCAGTAATTTCCGATCAGAAGATCAGTGGTTTAATTTCCAGCCCTCCACGTGTCATGATGTTCTGAACCCTGTAGAGGCAGACAGGTTGCATAGTCTATCTGGTTTTAGGGTCTGTAACATCGTAGAAGCTAGACAAGGTTAAAAGCTGCTATATAAGTGTGGGCCACTTGCCATTTTGTCCACAACTACAGCTTTTGCTAAGATCAGGCAGGATGTTATAAAATACACACAAGACCAAATCAATTAAATGTGAGAGGGTCTTAAGCGAGCATTAAGCATCATTTATTTTGGGGTCACAGTGGGATGCAAAGTTTTGGATAATTGCCACATAAATCCTAAGCTATCATGCCATTTTTGAGGGTTTGTTTTAAAAAAAAAAAATAGGCCATGATTCAAATTCTCACAAGTATGTTCATAAATGAGCATGCTAGCACAATGGATCTTCAATAAAGAGTGAAATGTAACTGGAAAAAGACAGAGAAGCTGTGTGTGATCAAAATTAAAATTAAGAGAGCACCACCTCCTCGCCTCATGGTCATGAAGTGTAAATGTATTTCTTGCTTTGGTTTTTAAACTTGCTCTAAAAGTCAGGAGTGTTTAGCAGAGGAAGTCCAGGACTGCAAACTGACTTCAGAACAATGTTTACATCATTGCTCCTGTGAGACATTTGAGTACATTTTTTGTGGTGTGCTGTCATTAAGACAATCTGCATGAACTTTGTCTGCATCGTTATTGTAGCGTACAGAAATGATGAGTTTTCTTTTGTTTAAGGTTAGAGTGTGTTCTTTACAGACCTTTGGGTACACGCTCATCCTCTTGTGACAGTCTTCAAGGGCTTCAGACACATTTTCCATCAATCCATTTGCCCAAACACCAAAAGGAAAATCTACAAACTGAGGCCCATTCATGTAAATGCTGTCATTGAGTATCTAGAGTTTAATTTGTAAAATTATTTTTTCCTTTGTGGGATAGTAGAAATGTTACTGATCTCAAAGGTACAGAACTTGAAAGCATAAAATCTACATTGTCAGATGTCACCTGTAATGTGTTTTAAAGTTCCATTAAAACACATTTACAGACTTCAGCTTCAAGCTGAAACTAAAACTGTAAAATGTTTCTAGTTAAACCATGCCTCACTGACACTAAATGTTTCAGATATCCACCTAATATCTTGCTAAAAATGTATTAATTTAACCGTAGCGACCTCCTCTTCATCTCCGCTCTCCCCCTCTCACTCTCCCTCATCTTCTCTTCTTCTCTTGCTGGCATGTGTACTGCAGTGGAGTGCCTTGTTGTCTGTGCAGTGTTAAATATTAATTGGGAATCAGTGGAGGACTTGTCTGCTAAATGATAGAACAGAAGGGCCCAGGCTCGCCTCAGGCAGCCTGCAGGCGGCTTTCTTCTTCCATTTACCTGCAGGCCTGCGCACCAGCACTTCCTCCGGTCTGACAGGCCTGCCCAGGCGCCTCCAGCCTCCCCTCACATCTCCCCCTTTTCCTCCTCCTCTTCTCTCTGCACTGGTTCCTTTTCTTATCTCTGTATACGCCTGCTATCTGTACCTCTGGGGTCTTTTACTCCAAAACTGTGTGTGTTTGTGTTGTTGCCGTGTCCATTTGAGTTTGTGCATGGCTGTGAATTCTGCTGGCTCTTGGCTCTACATGTATCCCTTTGAGAAAACAGTATCACAGCGTGGTGTATTCTTTTAAAGACAGGACAAAGAGGGCCTGACATAAATCTTTCAGGTCAGGTTTTGTCTTTTTTTTTTCAGCTCTGTGTTTTGTGTTGCTCTCTGCCTCATCGCTGAATGATTTAATCTCTGTTTCCTCTTTCTGATGTTTCTTTATAACTGACCTCACACTTTTTCTCTGTGAACCCTGCTCTGTTCAGCCTTGTCGTATGGAAAAATGTACTGGGACAAAACAACTGATACCAACTGCTCCTTTGTTACACTTGCTAGCTGTAACTTGTGGCCTACCCCCCCGGATGGACTTAATGAAGCTGCAGAGATTTGTTTTGAAAGTCAAACCAGACTTTTCAGCTGTTTAGTTTCTCTACTCTGATTTAATCTCAGTGAAACTTCTATCAAAGTTCACCCAGGATGCATTGTGAAGTGGCAGGTCTGACTGTAAAATAAAAAGACGTAGGGAAGTAGGAGAGAGGGCAGCAGCGAGACAAGAGTCGGAGGTGGAGTTGATTCTGATGCCGTAGGAATGACTTCACAGGCTCATGAGCACAGGCCTAATCGCACATGACAATATCGGCTGGTGTGCCAGTCGCAACGCATAACCACCCACTGCTTGTGCTGACTCGGGGTATTTGCTGATAAAGCTCTGCTTTCTAGACCATGCTGTATGCACAATGAGGATGACCTAGGCAGGCCCGAGGGCTGGCTCATCACAGACAGCCCACAAACCAGGGGCTACGTACCCCCGTCAATACAGAGCCGTACTCTCCACTAAGCCCTTTGGCAGGACTTGATTACGAAGCAGGGAGAACATTTGTGGTTTTTTTTTTTTTCCATTTATAATCTGTTATGCTGCTCATTCAGGCCTCATAGATAATGGTATATGAAAGCTTGTGAAATTCAAAATAAGATTGTGTAAAATAATCAGAGTTGATATTTGAATTGCATTTTTTGGGTTTTTTTTGCTAACTGTCAAAGAAACAAACATGAATCGCCCTGTTTGTTTGGCCGTTTTGTTTATGAAGTGCTGTGCGTAATGTGAGGTAAACATGTTGCCCCAGTTTCCATGTTTGTTTGGTGCACGGGTGTCCTACAAAAGGCCCGACACGGCTGCTGCTGGTCTGCATTCCTTTGTGGCTCATGGAGGATACAAACTGCCCAGTGTTTTTGTGTTTGCCAGACTTGCAGCCAGATCATCAGTAATTCACTACTTGCGGTGATCTCTGTCTGGTTCTCTTTTATGCTGGCTAACATTTCTTGCCCTAAACTTAACACAAAGACGAGTTCACTGCCTTTTTTCTTTTTTTTCTTTTTTTTCATTTCAGGGGATATGTTTACAAATGTCAGTGTTGATAATAATGTTCTAGCTCTCCTGACAGGCTGTAGGTCTGCTCTGCTGTGGCCAGTGGTGTTAATGGGGCAGGAATGCAGGACGAGTGCTTTCCCACGCTGTTAGCTTTCTTCTGCTGGGTGCGTCTGAGATGAGGCTGTTGGCCCACTCGGCCCTCCTAATGCAGCCCGAGCGCAGACAAATGGAAAGTGACACTTGTGTGTGTAGAATGGTATTTGTGGTGACGCTTTGACTACAGATAATAAAGTGTTCGCCCTGAGGTGATTTTGCCCAGCAAGCACCCCAGATGAAACTCACTTACTCAGAGAGGGAGACAGAAGAGACAAGGAGGCGGATGAAAAGACAGAAGGAAGTGAAGCAAGAGAAGAGCACAAAGAAATACGCAGAGAGGAGTTGAAGATGACAGAAAAGAGAGAAAACAGAAAAAGGATCCAGAGACACATAGAGAGATTCAACCAGTTGTAATTTCAGTCTTTTATGAGTCAGATGGTGCACATATTGTTTTAGAGAGTGGGGGATTTTGTAAGTCGGAAAACTTAAAAGTTAAACTTCCTTTTTAAAATCTGCCTTTTAAAGAAGAAAGATGCTTTTTCAGATTTTTGACACATGATGAAGACTGCTCACTGATGTTTTTAAAGGTTCTTCGTGCGGGTGAACCATTTGAATTAACAGTATCTGTGTGTGTTTGTGTGTCTGCCTGGCCATATGTACAAAGGAGTCCTTCAGGATCAATCAGTTCTCAGTAATTTCCCCCACAGCCCATAAAAGCCAGGTCTGTCTGGAAGGAGCACGAGGCTGCCACATCAAACCAGCTAATTAATTTTCATTGCTAATTCGGTAACATCTGGCTTAGGAGATAAATTCTTACAAGCAAATGTAAACATGACACTGTCCTCGTGCTACAATATTTCACAATTCTTGGGTAGAAACCTTTGTAATAGAAGCCTAATTAGCAGTTTTGATTGGACATGTTGTCCATGATCATTATTCACACATGTAACGCTGTAAAACAAATATTGCAGAAGTGAAAAGGGATCATGGTTTTTATGCTGCTCGCTCCCGAGTGTTATCTATACCTGTGGACCTTATCTCTGTCTCAGTGTACTCTATTAACCGCACACATGTACTGCTTCACTGCAGGCCTACTAAATGACCTCATGTTGTCTTGTCTGTGAGGAGGGAGCCCATATCGGGCTCTCTAGTTGGTAGTTCTTCCATCTGCTTGTGCAGAAAATAGATAGATTAAATCTGGGATGAGATTAGCTTTAATGAAATGAAAGATTAGATTTGGGAGTTTTGTCCAAGTTTGTCTTTAAATCTATTTTAATGATTAAATCCATTTTTGAAGCTGTGCCACATCTATGTGCCTGTGAAGGATCAGTGTGCAGATTGCTTTAACATTCTCATTATCCTCTTTGCTATTTGTGGAGTGTGTTGGCAGGTTAAAAGCCCAATATGTGAGGCGGTATGGCACCCCCTGCTGAAAAAATATGTCCAACTACTTTTATTTAGGCTACATGACTATCAAATTGATAAGAACCATCATTTCACTTGCAATTCATTGTCTGATTAAAAAAAATAACAATAAAAGGGTTTGTCTTTTTTTTTAAGGTGATATTAAAAATTGGGGGAAAAAAGTAAGTAAGTTAAAATTTAGAGAGAGGATGAGAACATATTTTCCCTTGTCTTACAGTAAGCACTTGTTCAGTTATTATGATGACACAAGCAGCTGCTGAATTCAGATGTTTCCATCCTCTGAGAAATCACTACAGTTTGATTTTTATCATTGCAATTATAGATAGCAAAGGCCTGACAAATAATTGCCTTGATTCTTTTTTCTTACTGCATTGTTGCACATAAAATCAACCTTGAGATGAGCAGAGGGAGATGAATGTTCCTCAAAATAGCTTTTCTGATATCAAACAAGCAGCAGGGTTTCCTTTCCCCACATGTGCTCTAGAATTGATTAGTACTTTGGTTGAGGGCATATTCAACATGTCTGCCCCCTGCAAGGCTGCTCTACCCTGTTGATCACTGATTCATACATATGCTTCCTCTGCTCCCTCTCTCCTCAGAAAGCTCCTGTGGGGCACTAAGGCTTTGATTGACTGGCGGCTGAGTCCACAGGACGCCTCTATTATTATCATCTCCACCTCGATAGAGGGCGGGAATCTATGTCCAGGGGGTCTGGCCAACAGCCCCCGTTTTGTGTGCCCAATAGTCAATTAGAGGCAGTGCACTGCCGGAGACGAGTGGGATGCAGGGTTAATTGCAGAGGACCAAACAGCTGGCTCTATCAGGGCCCATTGTGTTTGCAGCAGTTGTCACGGCAGTTGAGGCCTGGCTGTAATCGCTGACTAATCAGCCCAGTGCCAGATGACACCTCTATTAGCACAAGGCAGGTATTGTTCAAACCGCGAAGCTGCCTCTGACTTCCCCATGCCTGCCCATCCTTTTACAGCCATCTAATGGAGGTGGAGAGAGGATGTCATGGACCCTGATCCGATCTGCTTGGACTTAAACAATAACAGGTCAAGGGGTCCTTCAAGGAACAATGGTGTTCAATCAGCCATGTCTTGACACGTCAAACTTTTTTTACATGCAGGGATTCTGATTTAAAGGTTCTGAAGACTGTTTTAACCATTAATTAATTTGCATACACATATTACATTGGGGTAAAGAGCAAACTTTACATTAGTGGTAGTATGTGGTACAAGAGTGTGGAAAAAGGGGCCATCCACAGAATTCCACAGTTTGAATTCTGTGTAGATCCTGTGTTGTATGCAGCTTCCAATAACAAAAAAGGCTGAAGAGAAAAGAGGCCCAACACATATGTGCATATGAAGGTTAAATAGGACACTCATTCAACACTGATGGGCTTTTTCTGGAGAAGAGGCTCCCAATGAGTGTTGCGGAAGTTGAACAAAGACTCAGCCCTTTTTAAAAAACAAAAAAACAAACAAAAAAAACATTCTGCTATTCTCTGCTTTATTTTGTTTGGCCAAAGTTAATGTGTATTACACGCTCGATGTTCTGTGAAAACTTAATTGCAGTTCAACCATACGGTCCTCTCCCTTGATGTAAACAAGCAGTTTTCCCTCATGCTCACCAGTGTACATGGTCAGAAGGGATCAAAGCGTGCTGCAAGTAGGGATACAGGCATGCAGGAGTGAGTGAGAAAACGCTAAGGGCTTTTTGATGTTTTGGAGCGTTTCCTCCACTAATAAGAAGAAACTTCTCCAACCTGCTCATAATTTTAGAACACTTGGAACACTAATAAATGGGAGCAAGGGCATTTCAGGCAGTTCTCTCAGATTTTTTTCCCCTGCTTATTCATTTAAACCTCTAATTAAAATGCAAAGCATTCTCATGGTCTTCTGGATTTGGCGCTGCACTCTCACACAGCCTCTGACTCCCTATCTCCTCTCCCTTTTTTCTACACCTCCCTGCCACCCCCTCCCTCTTTCCACCCTCACCTAACTCCCTGCTCTCATACTCTCTGTCTGCCTTTGCTTCTTGTGATCAACACAATTTGACCTCTCACTTGGAAGAAGTGCACGAATCTAATGGATTTTTTACAGTCTAATCTAACCAGTTCCCTCTTTATTGCTGTTTTGTACCCAGTGGACCTCATCTTTACCAGGCCTCCCCCTTCTACTGCCTCCTCCACCCTCACACCAAGAAAATTAGTTCATCAGAATTCAGAATGTACTGCTGGCTAATTAAAAGAGTGTTAATTGAGTGTTCAGAATTGGGTACCCCCTTCACTAAACACACACACTCATGTGTGCATATACGCGAGCACACATGCAATCACAGTGACAGCACAAGGACGTTGCGCTTGGGGAGTTCCATGCCAATCAAAAATGGAGAGAAAAGAGAGTGCCCATCCTCCAAGTAAAATGGGATTTCTAGATCATATCATGGCCTATTGCAACTCAGTCCAGCTCTGCGCTGCCATGCTATCCAATCTCTGCCTTGCTATCTGTGTCTGACCGCTGGAGAGTGTAGCACTGCAAAGATAGCCTCTCTCACCGCATGCATCGTGCTAATGAGGGGTGGCATTTAGAGATGTGCTGCTCTGACACATGGGTATTGTGTGCCAGGCACTGGGTGATTAAGGACGAAGGTCAGCCCATTAATTGCCTCCCTGCCACCTCCGCTCCCTGGCGCGTGATCTCTTAGAACTAATGCATGTGTTTGCCTGAGCTTTTATCTAATCTCCAATGCAGTTCAATCATATGCTTGGTTTGTTTACATTCCTTTCATGTGAAAGTTTTTTTTCTTACTTGTTGTAAGAGCAGTGCTTGCTCAGGTTTTCTTGTTAATTTACTGTAAGCTGTTTCATGTGCTTGTGAGCGCACGTAGCCTCCTGCTCTCAGGAAGAGAAAAAGCATATTCTTCCATCCCCAGGGGAAATAATTAATCCTTACAAGGCTGTCGCATGTTGAAATGAAGCGAGTGTGAAGCATTTAGCCCAGGAGGCATTGCAGGCTGTCGCCCGCACAGGCACCTGTTGTTGTCCCTGCCCTACATTTCATGAGAGAGCGCTGAGCAGAGGATAACAACATGCTCCACTGATGGCAAATGAGACACACAACTGCAGATGCATATTTTGTTTGTGGGTGTATGTGTGTGTGTGTGTGTTTCCATTTTCATGCATTATGTTTGCACGCATAACCACACCAAAGTTTGTTCACAGGTGTAGGAAACCCCCCCTACCTTATGAGGAGCTGTGGACTCCCACAAATGTTGTGTGCCTCAGAGGGTGTTTATCAGCCACCACCATCTGTATCCTGCTGCTTATTGCTATGATCTACTGCAGCCTAAACCAATAAGTCACAGAGTGCCAGCCTAAAAAGAGACTCTCTCCTTTAACCTCCATGTCCTCACTTATAGACTTAGTGCTCTGGAGGAGAAAGATGCGGAGGCTCTGCACATCAAACACAGCGGGCCTATCTATAGCAGCTTGTATATAAGAGTGAAATATGCTCTGGTTTGTGGCTATACTTACTGTAATCAAGTTTGCTATAAAATTTATACCATGGAACTTTTTAAAGAGGAAGCCGGAATCAGAAGCATCCAGATGCTCATTTGCCTCCTCCTCCTCCTCTTCTTCCTTTATGCCTGTGGGTTCTAATAACCGGAAGCCTTTGTGGAGCTGAGATGGGTTTTGTAGGCCTGAAAGGCCTCTAATCCCTGTGGCCTGTGAAGTGTGAAGCCCTTTGATGCCAGGTTGGTGTGCCAAAGGCTCTGCCTATTGACAAACAAGGGCCAAGCTGGGAAAAGAAGAAGGAAGAGGGCTGTCTCCTCTCTCTCAGAAGAAACACAGGCTCAGGCATGGAAAATATGGGCTCAGTCAGTGAGAAGGAATAGAATTAGCTACCCTTTAATGAATTTCCTGGCTGTTTTTATAGGTTTTCTTCTCTCATGTGGCAGTAATTAGGTGGAATGATGGGCATATTGCAGCTGGGGGCTTGTAGGGGCGGCAGGGCACAGGCCCTTGATATGCCTGAAAGCCAAGTATCTTTCCTCATTTAGACCATGTGATGATCAAAGATGTTTTTTTTTTTTTTTTTTTTTTTTTTTGCCCTCATGTAAAGAAGATCAGAAAAGATGCTGCCATTCCATTTGCATGTGGACCAGCAATGTGCTTTGAAATGAGCATGTTTTTCTCTTCTGAGCAAATGAAATAAGTCTTCTGTCAGTTTTCCAGTACAAGTCAGAACATCAAAGCAAATGGCACTGCTGTCACCAGGGAAGCGGGGCTCTGCCTCAGTGAAGCTGGTTAAATCTCAGATAGGCTGGCCTGGCACACTTACACTAGCCTATTAGGATGGCATCAGCTATGGTTAAATCTAAGTTATTGATGCCACAATATTTTGCAAACGTAAAGTTAAATTTGAAGTTAGTGTTTCTGATTTTAAAAAATATGTTGTCTGTCAGATGAATCAACCCGATACGTGTATTAGATTTGGTCCAGGATTTTCATACTCTCTCTCCTCTGCTGTTAAATGTCTATTTTATTTCTTTTATGATATGGATCTTCTAGATTTAATCACCTTCAAAGATGAAGACCCATAGGGTTGTGAAAATGAACTCCCCACGCTGTCTGTAATGGGATCAAAGAAATGAGAGTTGTGACTACTTGGCTGTGGAGTCTCTTTAAAAATTATTTTACAATTGGAAAGGAAATGGAGTGAGTCCAAGTCACAGCCAGTAACCTGCAGACCCCTTTGGTAGCCACGACATTTGCTGACAGAACAGTTATGGCAGTAGATTTTTGAGCGTTTTGTTAACTTTGGCATCAAAATGTCATTTTTGAAGAGGTTGCAAGTCATTTGTGGTAGCTGATATATTGCTTGTAAATTGAGTTCTTTTCCCAGCCCCCTACGTTTTTGTTACACTGAGCTAAGTAGCCATGAAATTGCCTGAATAATGTCGTTTAAATCCAATCTCACCATGGCCCCTCACCTCTCTGCCCAGCCCCCAAACAACGACACATGGTGGGCTTTGTAGAAAATTGCATTTTTTCCTGTTTGCCATCTCAACTCACAATGGCAAAATGTTGCTTCATTGAGTGAAGGGTACTGTCAGTCTCACTCACCATCTTCACTGGTTGATGAAATTTCTGAGTTAGAACCGGTCTCATATGGTGAACAGTACAGCATTTATACTTTCATTTAAAGCATCATTGAGCTAATTTTATGCTACTTTGTACTCATAACTGAAATATTTTGCTTTCACATTAAAGTAAACCACTTGCATTTCTCACGTTTGATTAATTTTATTGTAACCATGATGTGTTTTTGGTGTTTTTGTGATTTATGTCACAAATCATTTGCAAATTCAGGTTTTCTATTTTACCCTTGACCAAGTTTGCAAAAGGCAGTTCTTGAGTATTCTTTATGGGTTCTGTTCTGATGTATTCACCTTAACCAGGCTAGTGAGTCCCCATTGACATCTAATTGGTTTTTGTGAGGGGCTCCCTCCTCACATACTCCTGAACTGAATAAATGTAGAAATTCTATGGCCAAGGGTGAGACCTAGTAAGTGATACCACTTCTAAGTCTCATATGTAACACTGCAATTAAACAAGCTTTTATCTCCTCCCCTTCATCCCTCCCTGCCTGGTATCCAAGGCTAACCCAATTCAGTGCTAAAGAGAGTCCGAATTAATTTCACAATGCACTGATTTAACAGCGCCTAAGGTACTAGGCTTTGACAGAATGAGTTTTTAAAAAGATTCATTTGTCTAGGGATGCACATCCACAGGAGGGCGTGAAAATGAGATGGAAAGAAAGCTCAAATGGAGGAGGGGAATGATGGAGCATAAATTAATACTAGTCCTCATTTACAGCTTTCAAATTCATTTTGTGTTGTTCTGAAGTATATCTGCTGATTTTTGTCTATCTTAGGCCTCTGATGAAAATGTTCTTCATGTATACTTGAACACTAGATCATTTCAGAGAATGTTCCTGCAATTCATAAAAGTTGCTATGCATTAAAAACCATGCAGCCTGTTCATCACTTGTGCATGGTGGTTTGTAAATGTTGTAAATAGATAATCTTAAATCATCTCTGCACATAAAAATCACTTTGGTCGATTCTAGAGTCTGCTTAAAGGCAATATCTTTTCCACATCAAAGTTTTATCAATAACTGCTTAGATTCTGTTGTCTGTTTAGCCTTAAGATTAGAAGCCTTTGCTTTAGAAATGAACCCTTGAGTCTTGTGTAATACTGCTTGCTTTTGATGTAGTCACATCACAGCTGCCAGTTTGTACAGTTAAATAGCAGTTTGCAGTCCACTGAGTGATCTGGGTTTGCTAATAATGTTCTCGAACATACCCCAGGTCAGCTGTGCTCTTCTATGTCCAAGCATTAATTTTTATTATTTTATTTTATTCCATTTTATTCATTCTACTCATTCCTATCTGTCTCTTTGATTTGCAGGTGACCTGGTGGTGCCAACACATTCCCCACGCTATCCGACTGCAGCAGAACTTGATGCTTATGCTCAGAAGACGGCCAACAACCCACTTTCTATCAAGATCTTTCCCACTAACATCAGGGTTCCCCAGCACAAGCACCTTAACCGGACTGTGAATGGATATGATACCACAGGGCAACGCTACAGTCCCTACCCTCATCTCCACTCAGGAGGATACCAGGGTCTCCTTGCCATTGTTAAGGCCTCCTCGTCATCTTCATCGTCAACATCCACCTTCATTCCTTCAAAAGGTGTTGTCAAGAACTCAGAAGGCAGGCGGACTAAGCTCTCTCCAGCCCATATAGCTGTTGCCCCATACCCGCTCCCTAGTAGTAGCACTTTAGCAGGTGGTCACAGCCAAATGGTATATCACACCGGACCCTCAAAGCCTCCAGAAGGCCCTGGACTGTCAGTTCCCCCAAATGTCACTGTAGCTGGCTCAGTGATTCCTGTAACAGGGGCCCGAGGCCTGGCCCTGCCCGCACAGTCCAACCTCCCCTCCATCCAGAGTATCATCTATCAGATAAACCAGCATTGCCAAGCCCAGGCTCTGCAGCAGGTGTGTCAAGGGGCTGCCACTGCGCCGACAAATTCCAGCCCGTCCAAGCAGGGCACAGCTGTAATGGGGGTTTCATCTAATTCCTCAGGTGGAGGCTATGTGGTAGGAATGGGTCCCCAGGCTAACATGGTGTACACAGGACCAGGGCTGCCGGCTCAAAATGCAGAGGCTATGAAGACCGGTGTGTACGCAGATAACATGGACTACATCCTTTGGCAGAAACAGCAACAGCAACAACAGCAGCAACAACAACATCAGGCCGTGCTCCGCATGTACAGTGGAGGCAGTGGAGGAGGGGGCGCCATCAGCAAATCTCCCGAAACGTGTGTTCCTGGGGGAGGGATGATGGCAGCCCAGGTGTCGTCCTCTTCCTCCAGACCTTACCACCTAACAGCAAGTGCCAGCGGTGGAGGAGGGCTGGAAAAAGTCAGCTCTTCCCCTTTGAACTGTGTGGGTATGCATGGAAATTTTTCAGTGGGTCAGTACTTTGCACCACCCTGGAACAGTGTGCTGGTGACACCCGACAGTGACTGCTACAACCCCCAGGAGCTTTTAGGCACCTCCACAGGAGGGCCATCGACAGGGCACAGAGAGATCAGCTACCCTCACCACCATCACCACTACCATCATCACCATCACCACCACCCTGCCATAGACAGTGGGGGAGGTTTGTGCTGCAGCCTGCCCAGCAAGAGCTTGTGTAATACATCGGTGCTGAGCAGCAGCTTGCAGTCTCTGGAGTACCTGATCAACGACATCCACCCTCCCTGCATCAAGGAGCAGATGCTTGGCAAAGGCTACGAGACTGTGTCTGTGCCTCGTCTGTTAGACCACCAGCATGCACACATCCGCCTCCCTGTTTACAGATAGAGAGGGAATGAAAGGAAAAAAAAGAATCAAGAATTGTGAATTTATGAAGATATTCAAAGATAAAATGCAGAGATGTTTTTGGGGTACCGAAGTGTTGCGAGTTGCCACCGCTTTAACTAGAGAGGGAGCTTATAGAAGAGCAGTTGCTGCGCTGTGTGACCCTGGATTTGGTGGTTTCAGGACAGGCTGTGGCAATCCTAAACACAAAAGGTGGTCATTATTGCCAGTGGCAAAGAAAAGGGATTTCAAGATTCTCCTAATGTTCCAATTATGTGGTTTGCCAATAGGATTTTTGGATTGATTTTTTTTCTTCTTTTACTTTTTCTGTTGATTTTCTTGCTCAGACTTTAAAAAAAAAAAAGAGAATCATAGCTTGACATGAAGTACAAACACCATTTGTATCCTGCTTCCAAATACTAGGGATGAAGCTACTGTGTAGGTTGTCACTGAAACGGTCATAGAGGACCAAAATTTAGGGCTGCTCTGGAAATCCAAAACTCTGTAACAGTACATATGTACACCTACAAAAATGTACTGGCAAATAAGAAGAGTAAGATGACAAGCAGTACTGGGGTGTTATGTATAAGGAACATGAGGTTGAATTTAAAAGGATAGTACAATATTAGTTATTGTTGCTGTTATAATTGATACATTAATTGCACTGCTTGAATTTTGTTAACTTTGAAGTTTGGAATTGGGTAGTTTGGATATGATATATTTAAGAAACTTGAAAAACTTGAACCTATTTTTTGTTGTTTGATATATTTGTAGGTATATTATATGTATTGGCTGCTACGGGGAAAAGTGTCTCAAATGTTTGTTTGTTTTTTTTCTTTTTATTTTATTATTTTCCCCTTTTGTTTTTATGATTTAATAATTCCTCCTCAAGCTGATGTGCAGTCTCTTATGTCCTGGTGTGAGGCATAGCTGCTGCTTTGGTTCTGTAAGAACCTGTTTGGAGAGCTCTTCTTTTCCCTAACCAACACTGGAATCTACAATAAATCTTGAAATACTTATTTAAAAAGAAAATGTTGCAAAAAAAATACAAGAAAAAGAAATGTTACAATGAAGAATGTGATGGGGGAATTGAATGAATGTGATTATGGGGGTTGTGTGTGTGTGTATGGTGATGTGTGCACGTGTGTGTGTGGATGAGTGCATGTGTGTGTGTGCATTTTAAATTGTGTTCTTCAAAATCCTCAGACTTTTTTTTCTTTTTTTTAATTGTGTCGTTAAAGCATTTTTACCACCAAGACTGACAGCGTGATTCACCAGTCCCATAAATATTATAACAGCGTAATACACAGGTGATTGTTGCAAATTTTGCTCCTTTTTATTGGAGGCTTTAGCTTTTCTTTGGAGTCAAAGTAGAGACAGAGTTCTCATGTGACTCCTTTAAAGATGTAGTTGCAGTACTGCAGCCTCTTGTATTATTGTAATGACAGAATGCAGTGAAAACAAATAAGATCATGTTTTTGGGGTACTTCCTCCCCTTAATCTCGCAAACTAAACAAAATGAAAACAATCATGCCCTGTCCTCTGGTACCAGATGGAATAAGACCGAGCTCATTGTTTTCCCTCTTCCATTTCAGTCCACAGTTCCGTTGTGTTTGGACTCGGCCAGTCTTAATTTGATGATACAGAACAGTGAAATATTTATTATGACTGTGAGATTCCCTTGAATGTACTGCACTTAAATTACTGCAATGTTTTATTGCCTTGTGGGACTCAAGTGAAAGAGAAAAATTGGATCAGTGCAGCAGTCCTCTGGTCTTAAATTAGCATTTCTTTTGTCAGTCAAATTTCTGTGGTAAATTGAATTTATTAACTGGAGAGAACATGAGCTTTGTTGTCAGGAAATACTGGCATCGGTCTAGATTT
Source organism: Hirundichthys speculiger (assembly GCA_018398805.1). Classification (NCBI taxonomy): domain Eukaryota; kingdom Metazoa; phylum Chordata; class Actinopteri; order Beloniformes; family Exocoetidae; genus Hirundichthys; species Hirundichthys speculiger. Next base: position 3,642,348 of record JAGFBZ010000035.1, on the reverse strand, counting down.
ATGAAGTGCAATTATTATGACTGTATTAACATTTTTTTCTCTGAGCTACACCAAAAAAATGTAAACTACAGTTGTCAATACATTCCCAATGTACCACATCCCTAATCCTTTTTTTTTTTTTTTTTTTTTGGAGGTGTAAAATAAATTTCTTTAAGAATACATTCAGAAGCCACGTTTTGGCTTTGAAGTCTGTGATCATTTTTCTTAACACTTGTGTAGAAGTCAGTGGGACTTTGAGTCTTGTTTCCATAATAAAGTGTCATGTGTGATTCTGTAGCAATTAGAACCCTGAAGATTTAATTCATAATCATTTAAATGTTAACCCTCCAACATAAAAGACAGACAAAAAAAAGAAGTAATTTTTCCCTTGAATACTGAAAATGTATTAGATTCACAAATAAGAAGGAAAAAAAATCAGAAGCAGGAATTCATATTTCTTTGATCGTTTACACTCTACAAATGGACATCCCTACCTTTATCTTAACTTTGAGCCTTAAATTTTGAGGTACTGGTGTTATTGTGTTTAAAGGCTGCCCAAGATTTCAAGGATCTAAGGATCTCCAAGCCCCTTGGCTTAGATTTGCACAGTAAGCCTCCTTAACATTCCAGTGAAAATTTTTCATGTTGTTTCAACAGCCTAATGCTTCAGTCACAGTCTGATTCCAGCATATTTTCCGTCTTGTAGAAATATTTTGACAGATTTACAGATACACGCCATCCCTAAATCCTTTCCGTTTGCCTTCTGCATCTGAGCATTAAACCATGTCACATGATGTTGAAGTGAAGAGGAGACGCTTGAGGCAGTAGTTTCTCGTGTCTGGCCTTTCCCACCAGTCATGGTCATAGGCACCAGGTCTCGCTGCTAATGGGAATATTGGGTGACGTCTGGCTACTGGACACTGTCAGTGAAGAGTATTCATTCAGTCAAGGGTTGAAATCAAACCCTTTTCAAGTAGCCAAGGGATTTCCTATGAGATACTGAGAGGAAGTTGGCCACTTTAAGCCAAGTAAACTGAATAAAATACAAGTAAGCCCATGCAAATCGCATCATTTGGTGGATTTCATTTTCAAAGCATTTTTATTAAATGTGAAGAATAGTTCAAGATTTTTGTGATGACTTTTTTTTTTATGCACAGGTTCTAAACTGTCTGCCTCTCTAGATTTTAACACATTTTAATGAGCTAGTATTGATTGAATACATATTACCGCTGCAAGGCTGCAACTCTGGTCCATTTCACTATTCATGATTTGGACAATGGACATTCAACTCATATTAGGATAACGGAATTAAATTTAAAATAGATTTGTGACTGAGCTGATCCAGCAATGGCTCACTCAGCTCCAGAGGCAGAGTGGCATATGGCATGTCATTATCTAAACCCTCCCTCCCCCTGTCCGGGGCCAACAGGGTTCAGCAGTGCTTAAACAAACTGAAGGTTAGGACTGGCTGGTTGGCGTTTAAAGGGAGGACAGCAGGGTTTGGGTGGTGGCAGTGATGGTGGGGGATGTTGCCTTCACTGTGCCTTAGAGGGCCTTAGTGCTGCACCATGGCGCCTGGCTCAGAGGCCTACTTTAAAAGCTGGACAGGGTTTGTTTTCCTTTGGATTATACATGCTTGTTCCCTGTGTGACTGTGAGGCTCTGTGCAATGTAACAGACAAAAAGAAAGAAAGAGAAAGATACTGGGAGGTATTTGAGGGTCAGAGAAGCCCTAAAACATCAGTAATGAGGTTTAATTGCCTTATTCCTGCTCTTGTTTTCAGCCTCCTTTCATTGACTCGGCAGTCTCATATTCAGATTGAACCTGAAAGAATCACCTTAATGACTGCCAGACTCATTGTGCCTCAATCTACTAAATTCTAGCAAGTGAAATTCTCATTTTAAAGAAACTTCCAAAAACACTTAGCAAACATTTTTACACTTGTCAACAAGGAAAATAATAAGTTGCACCAATACCACTATGTGAAGGAGGACATATAGATCTATAACTTATCTCTGTGGCCATGGACTGCTATTGACTGTTAACGTGTTTATCAAGGGCAATGAGATGCTCGAGAGGATGGCTGGGGGGCAAAGTGGAGGAGAACTGACTTGCGCTGGTTGCAAAAATCCCTTAGTAAATCCCAATAAGTCCATGAAGACCTTTACCCAGTGTAAAGGTCTAGTCACATATTATGCACCTTAAATACTGCTGAGAAGGAAGGACAGCAGACGGCGTTCAAAGCAGGGTCAGCTCTTTCACTCTCAGAACAGAGGGCATGAGAGGGGAGGGTGGAAAAAAAAAAGAAAGGCAGCTGCTCACTCTGTAGAGTCTTGGCTCTGCTTCTCCAACCTACAGATGATGGCTGGGTTGGGTGGGGGGGGGGGTCCCATCTACAATACTTTGGTCAACCTCAGTCGTGTCCCTTGGCTGCCCTTGGGCTCCTGGGGCTCTCATCTCAAAGGTCTTCCCAGCATCCCTTCTTAACATGTAAGAGAGGATAAATTCATGAGGCGGGACCTCTCCACTTGGCTCATACCTAGCTAGAGAATACTTTAATCAATAATTCAGATAGTCCTGAGGAGGCTTGTACAGTTAACCCACCAACCTTATAACTATTGCAGAGAATCATTAAAGATTTTCTGTTTTCCTTCACAGTTAGAGCGCATCTCTTCAGCGCTGGATGAAATTGGATGGACCAGATGTTGGTACAAGAATTAAATTAAAATCCAGGTTTTAATATTCATTCAGTGTGTCGCAAGGTAAAAAAAAAATCACCACAGATGACAAAATAAATCAGCATCTTTCCCAAAAGGCACAACTCTTGAGCCCTTTTCTAAAAATGCAGTGCAGCAGGACATAATTTCAGGAGCTCAAAACATTTTATTTCTTTAATACCAAAACTACAAATGTTCGTCTGAAAATACTTATTGCCTCCAAACATAACTTAGTTTATATAGAGGGCATATTACTGAATCAAAAACTGAAATGCAAAAGTCTGGGGATTTTGTTCTTCTTTTTCCTCCTGATTTCTTTTACTGTTTGCATAGCTCTCCAAATGTTCCTGTGGACAAACCAAGCTGTCTTTTCTTTCTTTTTTTTTCCCAGATGATCTCATGTGCACCAACGCTGCCAAAGTTTGAGGGTGCCACAACCTTGAGAAAATAATATATATGGAAATGGGAAAATCTATGAAGCATCTTTCTTATTGTTCTCCTTGCAGTGTTGTGTTTAAAAAATATTTTGTCTCCTCAGGATGAAAAAAAATGTAAAGAATACCTTGCTTTCTTTTTTGAAAATGATCATATATGAGTCTTAGATTTCAAAATAAGAAGTCTGAATATTGAAAAAAAAAAAGCTGTAAAATCCTTTAGTCGTGGGGTTTTCAACTTTTGAATGTGCCTACAGCCAAGCATCCCAGTGATTGCTTACTCTTTCCAGTTCTGCAATCTCCCCACAACTATCATCTTCAATTTGCTGAAACTGCCACTGTTCCTCCTCCATCCAACAATCACAGTAGATATTTTGTCTTTTTCCTGCTTTTTGTCAATCTCAGGACTGAAATTTCTTTACTTTTAATGTAGATGGCTGTTTTCCATTTGACATCTCCTCTCTTCTGTATTATTGTTTGACATAAGAAAATAAAGCAGATGACTTCTATGTCTGTCTTTCTTTCTTTCTTTGATGCTGTAAACATCTTAAACAATTTGTAAGACACAGGACTAAACCTTCCTTTTACCATATTAGTATTTGGATTTACTTTGCACATCAGCACCATATGCCAGCTTTGATAATCCTGTTGTTCATTGACCTTTTCACCTTAGTAGAACAAAGAAAAAAAAAGGTCACATTACGATCTATATACAGTTGCAGTGACTGACATTTTTCCTGGATAGTACGTTGGATTTAAAAAAGAAAAAAAACTCCTAAACAGGCAAGAACAAGTTAAATCCTTTAGCATGTAATTCACCAACAGGGTCAAGAAAGGGCATTTCCCCTGAAGGCTGGAAATTCTAACCACCCTTAATTGTGATTTGTCAAAAATTACAGCGCAGCAACACTGATCTTTGGCTCTTATAGCAGCTCAAGTGAGCCCTGCACTTTGGAACAACTGACAAAAATGAAAGGCCACCTTCCTTCCGTTTGTACTGTACTTGATTATAGTCATCATCCTGGTCGGTTAACTGTGTTTAGCTGAGCATGTGTTATTTTTCAAGTTACTGCCAACAAGCTCCCGAAGAAAAGCAACCTCCATAAGCACCCAATCTGCATGTTTTACAACATAGGAACCTTCGAAAACTCAATAACAGACACTTTCCGTCTTTTTTCTCTCCTCACTCCCATCCTCTCCACCCACCTAAATCATCAGATAAGCCCCAGACTGATGAGCCAGCCGCCTCCACCAGAGCGTGCGGCACTGGCAGACTGCACACTGATTTCATACGCGCCTGCTCAGACAGAAAAAGAGCTCTGTGGAGCAGAAATGCTTCTCTTATTAGCAAAACTCATTCACCTGCACGCCACATTGAGTCCCTGGCAATTTCACAATAAATCATGAGAGATGCCTACAGAGGCCAGGCAGCAGGCTGAAACTCTGCCGCGGCCGTGCCCTCGCCTGTCAGTTTAGACACTCTGAATCATTTCAGGTTCAGCAGCCTCGCTTCATCTTAGATGAACTGAAAGGTCATCTCACACACCACCTGACCAATATGTCTCTGGCTCTTCATCTCCCACTGCTTACAGTGGTTGCTCATTTCCATTTAGATATGTACCTCTGTGAAATATTTTACTGAGGATCATGAGAGAAATGATTTCAAAAAGGGAAAATTACTGGTATATTAAGCCATATCGAAAACTTGCAATTTTCAGGAAAAGTCCTCCCTCTTTTGAAATAGATTGGTAAATTGTTGGTAAATGTGGGTGAGAAATACAAGTTTCTTCCTCTCTCAGGCAGCAGGACTTTATCCAGACAACAAAAGTGGCACTTGAAGCCATCCGTCAGTCTGAAGGATTGTTTTGTGATTGAAGAATGGGTTGGCCCAGGTTCAGCCTTGTATCCGCTTGAACCTCATCAGCCTAAACACCTTAAAGTCTGTCTGGACAATAGCTGAACAAACTGTACTGCCAATATCTAAGCTAGTTAGTAAACCAAAGACCATCTGTCTGACACTGTCAACTTTCCCTTACATGCAGTTACCAAATAAAGGTCGTTACAATGCAATCCCCCTTGGTTTGTTGAGACACTTCTGTTGCAGTAAGCACACGCCTGCTGCAAGCGAGCCATTTTGTTAACAGCTCACACTTCCTGTGCAAGTGCGTGGTTCAAGAGTTGCTGACAGTGACACTTGCAGGACCGAGGCCTGCCCTACTTAACAGGCTGCAGGGAGGAGGGCAGGCCAACTTGTCAGCAGCGCTAGGTGCTCACTGCTTAGATAAACCTGGAGGATTAGTGGCCCAGTTAAAGTTGGGGCAAAGAGGATTAGCCTCTTCTCTGAGGTGGTGAGAGATTCCCTGTGTCCTTCAGCGCCACTGGCCTCAGAGAGAGGGGAGGGAGAAGGGTGGGAGGTGAGGTCTGAAGCCCCTGCTAGCATGAGCATAAAACACTACGAATGAAAGGAGAAACGAGGGGTAATTATGAAAGGTGAAAGGCAATGAATTTGTGCATAAGTGGTTGCCAGCCTGTCGTTTCATTAGGAAACCAAAAGCCCGTAATTACTGTCCAGGTGTTCAAGAGAAACAAGGTCTGCTGCAGAGATTATTTCATAAATAAATTGTACTCTACAAAGTTAAAGCTTTCATATAAACAACAATTATCCCTGCTAATTCGATGTTTACGGCTAAAAGAAAAAGAATGTATGTATTTGTGCTCCAGCGTAGCTGCCGTAGTCATGGCACACACTCATCTTTGTAATCTGGGGTGCCTCAGAGCAGCACACACAGCACAGAAATTTAGACCACTGCAGCCCTCAGCAGGTTCACAAAGGAACTGCAAACGATACAGATGAAAGCTGAAATGAGCTCAGATTGGTGACAATTATCTCAATGCAGAAGTTACTGTAAATTAAGAACGTCAGGCACAGACACTCCTGAAATCCTTTTCCTTGTAGATAAAAGTATTGAAACAATACCTGATGTGTAGAGCATTAGAATATTCAGGTAAACATTGTGTTAACAGCCTGATTATATAAATGGATATATAGATTTACAAGTTAATCATACTGTTTTAATATCTCTCAGAGAAATATAGCATGGTGGATGAAACTCTTACATTGCACATGTTGCACCCAAAATTAAAATAAATAAATAAAAATCTCCCTTCTGCTGTACGAAGAAGTTGAGAAAGAGACAACTGTACAGTTTATAAAATGTGGCAAAGGTTTACAGTTTTGTTCAGAAATGTACACACAATATAAAAATGCACAGACTTCTCTCAGAAATGTAAACATGGTGAACAATGACCTGTAACCTTCAACAGCAGTGATTTATGAAACAAACGTATCTAGCACAAAAATACACACATGTGCCCACATGCAATTGGTTTGCATAAAAAAAAATGCTGTATAGAGCAAAGAGCCAATTGTGATGAAAATACTGCAGCAAATAAGGAGAAAGTGCATAATGGCAAGGAGCGATTATGCAAATACCCCAGCTGCAAAGGAACAATAAGTTTGCAAATTCAAAGACAAACCATAACACGGAAGGCTATTGTCTGGCATTTGCATATTTGCTTGTCAACTATAACCTGCTCGTCATGCCCGTCTCGTTCATAATAACATCTTTGTAGTCATACAATAATGCACACATCAGAAACTGGCATAGTTCATTGTTTCAATTCAAATGAAAACTGTATTGCCTGAGGTGTCAGCCAAATGCTGAGTTTTTCAGAGTAGCATATTTAATAAACACAATATAGAAAAGGGAAATAAAATATACTTCACATAATAGAAAATATACTTCTATACTCTAAAACCTTCCACCTGACAAACAAATCAGTACAATCTTTATGGAAAACTCATCTTATAAAATGTCAGGCAAGCAAAGCCCATTTCTATTTAAAAAAGAATATAAATATTTATTGGAATACCTTCTTGAAAAAAATGTTACCCATCATGGTAATACCATCAGATTTTTATCAAAGTTTTTGTTTGCAGTACTAATGCGTTGACAAAATAGCGCTCCTGGCAACAAGAAAGGCCTCGATTCTCTTTTCTTGAAGAATATAATAAGACTGCATGTCTGACATTAGTTGGTTGTCACTTAGGGGTTTTAGAGGTCACAGGTTTTCTATTTTTCTTTGACAAGTAAAAAAGAAATTAACAGTCACCTAGAGTGTCTGTGTAATTAACCATTTTGTGTGTGATCTCAGGATTTCTTTTCAGCAATATTTAGAGTCATTATTTGATGGATTTTATTTTCCAGTGTCATGCTCAGCTCTTTTTGCTATGCCACTGAAAGTGTTTTAATAATCAATATACTCCCTCAGAAAAAAAAAAGGCAAATGAGGTGTGCAAATTTGTACAGTTATTGATAATTAGATTACACTGTAGAGAATGATCTTAATACTTTCTGCTGTATGGGATTATTCCTCAGGAGGCGTCAGTGTCTGGGCGTCAATGGCTCCATCTCTATCATTAGCTCATGTGACTGGGAACCCTTACTTAACTCCACCACCCGTGGGACCACAGTGGACCAGCGATCTGAGGGGGATGAAAAGAAAGTCAGTATGAATAAGTGCGAGTATGGTCCACATGAATATCCATTGTTTGTGAGAAACTCACCTCTCCTCAAGGCTCTGACACTCTGCTGTAAACTGTTTGCTTGGCTGGTCTCACTCTTGCCCGGATCCTCATTGATTATTGCCAGGTTCTGATTCCAGTGGCACCAGTTAACCTCATCTACCCTGATAGCAAGACATCATTAGGGTTTGAAAGGCGGCTGAGTAATGCTGCTAAATGATGCCCCTGCATGCCTCAATGGCTCATGCGACATGTGTTATGAATCTTCCACTACACAGAGAATCAGAATGTCATTTTATATGCTCCAAAATCATCATAGATGCAACAGGATCTTAATACTAGAATATATTAAGGGACTGTGTTTCCTGGAACGTACCTGAAACACCAACGCCGATCTGGTGTGCCATCCCAATTCTTCCCCACAGTCACTATCTCCCCAGCTCGAAAAGATTTCCGAAGGCAAACTGGGAATGAGCGCTCAATGTCCAGTATGGTTGTTGCCCACTGTGAGTAAAACATTATGCAAACAGTTAGGTGAAAAAAAATAAATAATAATAAAAGCACAAATTTCCAAGGTCATGAAATTTGGTGACTCTTCCTGTAATTCTTCCGTAACACCAACATTTGTACATTTAAAGGAAATATCTACCAATTATGAGATGAATATTTATGGAATCTGCTCCAAACCTTCATTTCACACAGAGGATAAACTGAAACGTGCTGCTATCAGGTCAAAATTTCAGTGTGGGATCAACCCAAATACCTGTCAAACTCCTGTTAAAAAAAATACCATATTTTCAATGCCACTGGTCGCAAATGTACGTGATAAGGATGAGGAGTCACATTGCTGCGATCATGGCACCACTTTTTTAGTGTGAATGAAACCTTCTCATTAAAGCAGACAGATGAAGACTGATGCATAGCTTTAAGCAGAAACTCCTTTGTCACCTGGAGCTTCCAAATCTTCTTGCTCTCCTTGGACACCTGCCCCACCGTCTCGCCCATTAAAGCGATCAACATGTTGAGCAGCAGCACAAAGGAGAGAATGATGTAAGTGACCAAGAGGATGAGGAAGACTGCTGGATACTGTGCACTGTGGATCATGTCCAGTTCTCCCATCCCAATGGTCAGCTTGAATAGGTCCAGAAGGAAAGTACTAAACGTGTCGGGGTCCCTGCATTTTGGGTAGGTGGGACAATCCCCTTCACATTCTGTGCCTGGTGGAGGACACACTGTCAGCAGGGAGACCAGGGCTGTGGGGTGAAAACACAGGTTGCATTATGTGTCTATGAACACTTCAAGGAAAAGTTAACCATTCTGAGAAATACACTGAACAGTGTGGTAAGAATCCTGTTAGCTCACCAGAAGCATATCCAATCATGAAGAGCACATAAACCAGCAGGAATCTGAAAAGGTCTTTGAAAAGAATCTAGGAGCCAAAGGAAAAGAGGATGTTATGACTTTTGAGTGGATTTATTGGTGTCTGTGTTAATTGTCTAACCTTCTGTATCATGATGCTGTAGGTGCCAGTAAGCTTCAGGCCTCTGGTGAAATAAAGTGTGTTCATCCAGCCCAGCACAAGTGCAAACACCATCACAGAGACATAGGCCTCGATGCCAGAAAGGTAAAGAGCAGCTGTGATGACAATCAGTACAGAGTAGACAAAGCTGGAGAGGACAGAGAATAACTTTATCAGTGAAGCAGCTCCATTACTGCAGCCATACTTAAATGTAAGAAGTTGTGAGTGCTATCATTTGGAATTTTAACAGAGTGTAAACTTCACAGCTAATGATTCAAATCAGCATGGGTCACATCAGTGCTTAGCATCTTCTTATTTATGTTTGGATCGTGGTTTTAATTAAAGTTTCAAACCATGAAATATGCCAGGCAGAAGGCTGAGAAACTAATTAGATGACTCAATTAAGAGGGTGCAAAATTTGGCTTGGGTGAAACTCATGAGATATAGCAGGATCTGGAAGGACAGAGGATGGGCGACTTACTAAAGCAGTTGAAAGGATCCATCAATAAATAGTGACTTCACCCCAGGGCACTTTTTCAGGAAGAGGTCCTTAACCTGGGAAAAAAAGGTAAAGAACAAGAAACATTACCACTGATGACACAATAATGCAGTCTTTACTTGTTTATTTCAGAAAACTAGGAGAGATCAGCGAGTAACCGACAATCACGCCACATCAAGAGTATGTTTTGCTTACATTTGTGATAAAGAAGAAGATTCCTGATGCCAGAGTTAAAATCTCTCCTGCCATCCGCCAGTAGTCAGATGTTGTGCTGTAGGGGTACGGAGGCTGGAAGGAAAAAGACTTTGCTAATCATTTACAATGGATCCATTATGACTTAGCAAAATCTTAGCAATGACAGACGACGTGTACGCAAAATAAACATGATAGAAAATCTGAAGAGTAAGAACGTTAACTGGAATAAACAGCAAGTTTTCTTAGTCATTTTTGGACTCCTTTCTCCTCACTGTCTCAGTGGTGAGATGAGAAGACCGCCATAAAACATTGGAATAAAGCTACACCTAACAGTGGTTCATCTTCGCTTAGTCCAACATGTCAAATTCTAAAATGTGTTAAATTTTAAACTTTATATATATACAGTTAAAATAGCTCTATGTAACTGCTTTTTCCATTGTGATACCAACGCTTTTAGCGACAGGTACAATCCCAATTCCAAAAAAGTTGAGACCATGTCTAAAATGTAAATAAAAACAGAATGCAATGCCAATCTAACCTTTGCTAATCTCATAAACCCATATTTTATTCCCGATACAACACAAAGAATGTTGAAACTGGGACATTTTACCATTTCATGGAAAATATTTCAACTTGCAGCATGTGTTTCCATCCAGAGAATGGCTCTTTGAGCCTCACATATTTCAGCAAGACACTACTACACCACTGCATCAGACAAGAATCCTGCATCAGACAAAAATGGAGACAACATCCCAACTTTTTTGGGAACTGAGGTTGTTGGTTCATATCTATTATACAAATATGAAACTGTCATCAAATCAACTTATCAACTTCTTTATTTTTAAATGGCAAAAATGAATCATTGTTCATAAAATTATACAGTATATGTACAATTATTATATGTAACTACACCTCTGAATATGTTTTTATATAATGACTATGCAATAAAAGCATTGTATTACAAGTGTCCTTGTGTGAACGGGTAAATGTGAAAACACAATATAAAGCATTTTACTTAACCTGTATGACTATTTTACTCTTATCGTAGCTGTCATGAGGTTGTCATTTATCAGAAACTGAAATGACAATGCAAGTCTGTTCAAGCACATTTGACTCATCAGCTTGAATGTGTTGGCAGTAATGTGTTCCTAATGCTAAATGAAACGTGCTCATGAACAGCAGTTATGACGAGTCCCATCCTGCAAGTTGACAGGGCTAATAACTTTCTTTTTTTTTTAATGAAACCCTGACTATCTGAAGCCATTTTGATTTCATACTGATGTCATGCTGTGTAATTTATGACTTACCTTTTATTTTCCTAATAAAATGCCTCTTGCACATAAAATACCAGCATATGGGCTTACACGAGCAAAGTTAAAACTGATTTTCAGTGGAAAGGGTCTCTAATACATTGCAGTAAATTATATGATGGTTGAAAAAGTTAGTGGAAATTCAGAAAACAGATTTGCAGTTTTGGTACATGCATTGAGTGTCTTGATTGTGGCCTACATGAAAACCAATTAAAATATTGATTAAAAACATGTTCATGTGGTCCAAAGATTCTGCCAACCTCATTTTCAGTAACTTCACACCCACCATTCCCTCTGTTGGGTGGTAATAAGCCACCAAGGTGAAGATAATCATGGTGATGAGGTAGGATATCACGCTGATGTAAAAAGTGGCAGCAGCAAACTTTTGCCATTTGGCCCTCAGCAGCTCATTGATGGGCTCCACAGCCAGCATCTCATGGCGGTTCTGACAATGGGACAAGAAATGTGACACAGTGAGATTTGAAATAAAAGATTATTTTTGTCATAACTATGATGAATTCTGCCCCCCCCCCCCAATAGACAGAACATGTTGGTGCTCTTTTTTATAAATGACAAACTGAACTTGCCTCATTGCGGCTGTTGTAGACAAGGATTTCCAGCACAGATGGTTCCTCCCCACATGTGTCCAGTGAAGACAAGTCATAGAGTGAGGAGTACACTGGACCATAAGCCCAGTCCTTAAACTTACGTGAGAGATGACGAACTTCCTCATCTTTGACCTCACGCCGGATAATGTGTTGGAAAACCTGAAAGAATGTGGACAGTATGTATTAAGTATCATGGGAAAGAGGTATGATGATGGAAGATTTTTTGTGATCACATTAATGTATTTACTCCTATCTTGCCAAGTTTGGCTGCCATCATGAGAGGAGACATGCCATCATTGTCCAGTATCGTCTCGAGGCTGCAGTCTGGGTAGAGCTTGGCACTCTTAATCAGCAGCAGGTCATACATCTTTGTGAGGAAACGGGTGTTGTCCTTGGTGTTGTCTGCAATGTGCACTAGGGCGTGCAGCACCGTGTTTCCACGTGAATCCTGCCGTCGCAAGTCAGCCTTCTTATGTGTATTTTCAGTCAGGTAGTGCACAATGTCAGGCTGGTTAGTGCATGCGGCCAGTGAGAGGGGCAGCTCACCTAGACAAAAAGAAAAGAAAAAAAAGGAGAAAGGTCTCACTCAAATTTGAAACCACACTGGATTAACAGAACTCAGTTTCAGAATAAAAATAAACAAATCATCTGGATAGTTAATTAAGAACTGTAGCTGACATTTGTAGATTTTCACAAAGCATGCTAAACATGGATCAAAGATCTGACTTAAATCCCTGCCACGAAGGCAGCACAATTAGTGGTTGTTTGAGGGAGGGGCGCAGTGGGGCCAGAATACCAACAGCAGCTGCTGAAATGAGTCGTTGCCATGGGTGACAGATTACTTTGTCACCTCACATAGAAACGCTCCTCTTCATGGATTTGCACGGGTGCATACAGAGTTAGCGTGAGCCTAAATCCCATTAGCCATCAGCTCTGCCAGGATCCTGTTCACCTCACTGCAAAGCTCCGCAGCAAATTACTCACACTGTGCCTGGACACGCTGGGGTTTGGGAATGACAGCCATGCTAAGAGAAAATAGAAATGATCTCCTCTGTGATGAGAACCAAATATGACATTTGATAGTAATCAAAGAGGTAATTTAAGCAATTTTTAAATTTGTCTTGGGTAAAAAGATTTTAGACTTGAAAATGCTACAAATGTCTTTACTTTTAGAAGAATAAATTAATTGGTTCCTAGCTTCAATTAGCAACAAAAAAGTAAAATTATAACTGATTTTTTTCTCTTTTTTTTTTCCTGGGCACACTATCTACTATGGTTGAGGTAGAACCAATGAGTAGAGTCCTAACAGCAGCCAGCAGAGGGCAGTGTTTTTCAGCTGTTATTTTTCTCTCTTGTCTGTTTAATATGGAAGCTTGAGTGTCAGATTAAAGTAATGACTTGTCTTGTCTAATGAGTATAACTCTAACTCCTCAATTAATTAATTACAATAACAAATAATGAATTCACATGTCATGAAATAATGAAAAAAAAAAAAACAAATAATAAACACACACATCTAAATACTGAAAACCCAAATATAAAATTATAAATATACAAATTTTAACAGTAGAAAACAGACATTTTTTCAGTTTGTTTCATTATTTCATGTGCTCATTTATTATTATTAGAGGTGTTCAATTTATTAGAAGTGCTGACATCCAGTAACTCCGCCTGCAGAGGAGGATACAGACTGTATTTTCAGTGTTGGATAGATAAACATAGATAACATAGATGTCTTATTTATTTGTTTCTTAAACTCTCTTCTGTCAAGAAAGTATACATTACTGTTCTAAAAAGAGTGTCCACTGTCCTTTAGATGTGGGTGAACTTGCTGAGTCTTATTTTGAGGAGCTGGTTCTCCTTTGTTGTACACGTATTGGAGGGTTTTTTTTAGTTTTTCCCATCTTTCTCCCATTAAATTTCCCCCTTGAGGGTTGAATAAAGTACATCTAATCTAAACTAAACTCCTGGACTGCACCGGGCAGCAGTGGTCAGTTTTGTCCTTAGGATGAACCATTTATTGTGCATGTTTTTCTTTTCCACCATATTTTTGCTTTTTGTTTTTATTTTTTCATCTCTTATTTAATAAAGACCCTGTCTGGGTATTTGTAGTTTTTTCTCTGCTTTCTTGGTATGTTTGTGTCCTTTTTCTTTTGCCTCAGTCTTAGCATTCTCAGTTTGAGAGGGACAGTTTATATTCCAATGTGTGGTGTGAATCAAAAAGATATTGGCCTGTCTGGGTTTCCAGTTTATTCCAGTAGTAAGACTTCTGGCCTCATCAATGTACACAGCACAGTCCAAAAAAGGCAGCTTGTTCTTATTATTTACATGTTCTCTAGTTTTTGATGTTACTGTCCACTGAGCAGATGGGTGTTTGCTTAAGGCCTCTACTTCTTGAGTTTGGATTTTGAGCCATATCAGTAGCTTACCGTCATTTCCTTGAATAAGTTTAGCGCTTCGCTTTCCACTTCCCTCACAAAGAGACATCCATGTTTCTGAGCCAACAAAAAAAGTCCAACTACCTTCAAATCTAAACACTTGGATAACAGGGAATCTACAGTCCCTGTGTTAAGGTCAGTGAGGTCCTTCCCAGCAGAAGAGGATGTTTACTTTTCTTAACAGCAGAACACAGAAACCTTTCACTAAACACATGACATAATGTGTGTCTTTTCATGCATTTACGGGCATTTCTGATGACGGTTTCTCGTATGATACTTCAAAAACATTTGGATATAAGGTGGAGTTTACCTCAGCAATAAGCTAATTGTATTAGTCCTGCCAAAACCTGCCACCTTATAAAAATTAAAGGGTGGGGTCCAATGTCACCCTCTTCCTTCCATGGCTCTGGAAATGTCTGCCAGAGACGTGTTCCATGACGTAATAATTTAATCTTGGCAGTCGCTGTAGTGCATTGCGCAAAACACAGATGTCAATTCAAAGTTGCAAACGCCCAACTAACCACTTTTGTGCCAACACTTTGGAAACTGGGTATGTGAGAGTGAATTCATACAAGTCCCACATATGCCACATCATTACTAACATGAAATGCAGGACAATGTAGTAGCAGCTCTCCAGAGCTCAGTGTTTGACTCAGAATGAAGAGTTCTAAAAATGGAAACACAGATCCACAATGATGCCTTTTGATGTTGCTGACAGAGTTGTTACCGAAGTAGAAGTAGCCTCCCTCATCTTTGGGCTGGAAGAAACGTCCCCTTGCCTGGGCGTGAACGTCTGCTCCCTGCTCCACCAGGAGCTTCACATACTGCTTACAGCGTCGCTCGATGGCAATGTGGAGCGCCGTCTGACCTGACAATCAAACACACAAGAGTTATTGTGCTTCATACTGCTGCTTTCTGCAATTGAAAACATATCAACTGCATTAAGGCATCTTCTAAGACACAATTACAAAGCTGACATGCATGATTAAATTACGTTGTCAGTACAAGAAATTGTATCAATCTATGCCATTCGTGAACAAGATTTTGTGTTGTGAAATACCCAATTAGTTTAAAAATAAAACAAAATATGCAGGGTTACGACCATCTGTATTTAGAGATTGTTAATATATATACAATTCCATTCAAACAAACGAGGCCTGAGTGTATACAGTGATCCCTTGCCACTTTGCGGTTTAAGTTCGGCGGATTTAGTTATTGGCGGATATTTTTCAGAAATATATAATATAATTAGAAAATATACAAAAAAATCGCAGAAACATCACAGGATTTTGTGCGTGTTCTCTGACAGTGAAGAAATGCTGTGAGCCAGCCTGGCCCCTTTAAGAAGGTAGCCTTATGGGTAATGATGTGGCCTTATGGGTAATGGAGTGTGTGTGTTGTGGGACGGCAGAAGAAAACGGGGTTAGATGAAAAGTGGAGTGAGCATAAACAGCAGCCCAGCGTGTATAGATTTGCATTCTCTGTTAACTGACAGGAGCCGAACAATACAACCTGTGTGATGTTACAAGTTCCTGCAGTACCAGAATAAAGTGCTCATTCCATGCAGAGAAAACCGGACTTTTTGTTTTGTTGTTGTTAGCGTGTTAGCAGCTAATTACGAGCCAAAAATAGCACAATATAGCAGTTTGTTTACTACGGTTCAGAGACCAGAGGCTGTGAAGGTAACAGACCACAGTTGAGCCTTTGTCTTGTTTCGCTGCAGTGCCTCGCTACTTTTTAGGGGTTTTTAAACATATTTTAAACACATTATTGCGGCTTGGGAGGCTCCGGCTCCAGATTGCGGATTTTGATTGTCGCGGGGGGCGCCGGTCCCCATTAACCGCGAAAAATAAGGGATCACTGTAAATACATTCCTGTTGGTAGAGTTCAGGCCTCAGCAACAGACTAGTCCATCACAGGAACTTTCAATGAAATACATTCTCTGTAGGCTTTGACTTAGTGGACAGGATCACAGTCTTAAAACTGATCAATTCCAATTTAGGCTCATTTATTTATGTTAAAAACAAGTTTTATACAAAAGCATGGTATCATATAAGATTATTTTCAAACCTCTGTAGTAAACATCCCTGAAGGGTGTATTTATGAACTCTCTGAGGTTTCCAGTCTTCTCTGCGATGTCCACGAGTAGCGGGATGGTGCTGTTCTGACCACCATAAAGGTTCAGCAGGGCTTTAGGCAAACACGTCTTTCCAGTGGATGGCTCTAGGAGGCAAATTAGATATAAACATATACTGTCTTCAGATGTAAATGGAACAGGTAAAAGAGGATGATTGATGTTTCTTTGTCTAGACCAGAGATGGCCAAAGTCAAAGTTGGCCCTTGAGGACTCTCAAGGGCCAGTGTACTGCAGGTTTTGCATGTTTCCCTGTTTTAACACACCTGATCCTAATTAATGGCCATCAAGGTCATCTTGTCATCAAGGTCAGCACATGTCTGTTAATAACACAGCCACTTGTATCAGGGTGTGAAGAAGGAGGGAAACATCTAAAACCTGCAGGACAGCGGCCCTCGAGGACTGACTTTGGCCACCCCTGGTCTAGCCCAATATGTGGGATAAATTGGCCACTGTGGTCTTTAGCCCCACCCACATATGAGGACCTTCACCAGCTGCAGATCAATTTATAGACAACAGCTGCTCACAGATATCTTGGTTTTTCTGGTAACCCTCATGTATATTTCCAACCAAAAATTTGTTGGCATCATCTTTCAGTTGAAATTTCTCTTATGTTTAATTGGTATAATTAGTCTCAATCTCGCCTCAAATTTAAGACTATTTACACACTCACCATTACATGGTCAGAAGATTTCATGGTCATTGCCCTTTGTGCTTGTGTCCTCTTGTGTGTTTATACCTCTTTAAGGTTTCCAAGTCCTCTCAAATAAAGTCATTGATTGGTCGAGTTTGCATTGATATTTAGGAATCTCTCTTATTTCTTAATTGCCTATATTTGTTTCATCTTGCACAGGATTTCGATGAGGAAATTATCCTAATGTCATTGGGAAATAGGCAGAATACATCCTGGACAAGTCAGTGGTCCATCACAATGTTGAGAAATCTCATTCAACTGATTTTTTTTACATCACATTGGAATAGCTGTTTAGCCTTTAACCACTTGTTATGCAATCTACTATAAATGTAAGCTGTGGAGTTTATCTGACACATAACTGACTCATTATGACAGTATGTGTTTTTTCACTGCCACTTAGTATCCACTGAATTACCCTGTCTGGCCCTCTACTTTCATATAAAATGTGGCTTCCTGGTGGGTCTGTAAATGATTTGGGAATAAGGTCAAAATGAAAGAAGACAGCCAGTTTCAGGACCGTTATGGGCAAATATGTATTTGAACTTCATAGTAATAAACTGTTTAAAAGTAGTGGTCAAACAAGCCTGTTCATTTTGATAAACAATCAGTAAAAAAAAAAAAAAAAATCAAGAAAGCTATATTTATCTCTCTCAGTTTCAGCAGTTTGCTGTGAGTTCTCTCTTCTCCCTGTTATAACCCTTGGAAGACTTCTCAGGCACACACAGGAAGCTTTCTTTTTGCCACCTTTGACAGGACAAAGAGTGACATCACTCCGCCTTTCCTTCTCACATCCTTAGAGCGATAAAAACCCCAGAAAGAAGGGTGGAGGAATACAGAAGGTCAAAAGCCTCTGCTTTGATACAGAGGCAGACTCAGCACTTAGGAACTGGAAGTTTCACAGAGACTGTATAGAGCAGTGGGATCTTTGGAAAAAAAAACTTTTTTAATTGAGACATTAAAGTCTTACCTCTGAACTCCTCATCTGTCAACCTCTTCTCGTGGCTTTGCAGGTACTCCAACAAGCCCTCGAGGGCCTCAGGGTCTCCACGTGACACACAGTCAAACAGTAGAGAACGGTTGAATATTTTCACTACTTTTGGTGGGTCAGCGTTTGGACCATCATCACAAGATGCTTCAGTTTTACTTCAAAGACACATAAAGTGGAATTGTTATGTCAGATTTCACATTTACATTCATTCATTTAGGTGACAATTTTATCCAAACTGACTTGCACTGTAAGACAAGACAACAAAAGTGGGAATTCCCTTTGAGCATACAGACTCTAATGACTTCCCATTGACAAAAAAAAATTAGCAATGAAATTAGTTTATGTTGCATAAACCATCTTTTAGACAAACACCACCACCCCTGAGTGTTCTCATAAATGGACCTCTGTGTGCATGAAGCAGGTTGGGCGGCCAGGCACAGACAGTGGCATAAACATTACCTAAACGGCTGCAGAGGAACCAACAACATGCCCTCTGTTAGGACAGGGAATGGGCTGAATGGAGGTCTGCTTTGCCTACAGTGTATATGTGTGTGTGCATACCTTTTCATGTGGCACCCGCCTGTCTATAAAGCTACAGTATAGGAGGTTTCTGTTTTATGAAAGCATTTTTCCAAACTAGCCAGTTACCCATGAAGAAAAAATCCAGCAAGAAAAGCAAACCCCTAAACCAAGTTGCTAGAATTAGCATACATGCATAAAACCCTGGAAATACACAGGAGTTGCAGTGTATAGGTAGTAAGGCTCCTCTCACCCTCTTGGGAGCTTCTTTCTGCGTCTCTTCTGGTTGCTTGTATTTCCATAGGTTCCATAGTCAAAGAGTGAGTCCATGGGTGCTTTTTTAGGACCTGGAACTACACTGGACTCATATATGGTGGATTCTAGCATTTCCATTGGGTTAGAAATGCCCTTCTTAAAAGCACCCTGAAATTTCATTCGCAGGTTCTGTCTGCTGTCCGCGGGCTGGCCGGGCTGAACCAGCTCCAGGACTGATGAATCCTGACTCGTGTCCTGAGCTGAGTGTGAGCCATCCTCACTTTCAAACAGGTGTGAGAGCTCAGACAGGGGGAAGGTAGCATCACCCTCAGCCTGAGCAGCCACGCCATCTGCAGAATCTTCAGACAGAGCAGCTCTACCAGAAACAGAGCCGAGGGTGTTGGCCTTGGTCAAGGCGAGGTGGCACCTTCTGAAGAGTGCAGGACGGTTCTGAAAGAATAGCAAAGACAACACTATTCTGAGAACATGCATTCTCTTAAGGTGGTCGAAAGTCTTGCTTAACTATCCTGAAGCCCTGAACTTTGCTGATAAAATGAGCAAATTTCTCCAAAAAAAAAAAAAAAAAAAAGTTATAAGAAACTGTGACTCTGAAAATCTCAAACTTTTGTCTTAGATTTCCAATAGATACTTTTGAAACTTAGCTCCACTCTACCTCACTCATTCCTTTAATAGCAATGGTGTGCAAAATTCCTCTTTAGGGGAAACTGGAAACAGCGTTGAAGCATGTGGGCCATCTGTAAAATGAAAAAGACAAACTATTACATTAAACATTGACAAAGAAGCACAGACAAAAAATGGTGCTTGTCTTAAAGGACTTAACCAGAGTTCCGTTGTTAACAGATAGGATGTGTGGAAACAACACAGGACAGTTGCCAAAGCCAACATGTGTCTGTTCTTTCATTGGTCAGGACATGTTTTCTGAAGCAGACAGAATCCCAACACTTTTCTAACACAAAACTCATTGAAATATTAAAGAATTCTCATAACTCCAGTATGTATGTCATATTAAACATGTATTTTTCATGCTTCCACAACTTCCACTAACTTCCTTTCAGACTATAGGACTTCCTCAGTTTGTTGTTTAAACTGACAACCTATCTAAACTGGTGCTGCACAGGAGCAACACAGAAGAGGGGGCTGGGGTCCCACAAAAGGAACAGGAATGACTCATAACATTGTCTGACACAGGGGATTGTCATGCCTTTACACTTCAGCAGACATAAATACAAGCAAGAACAAAGATCGGGATAAACTGTTATAACAGACTAAGAACAGAGACCTGCATAATTTGGAAGGACAGCAACGACCTTAGTGTGAATTATTCCTGTCAGTGTTATAGTTTCATCCTAAAACATCAGGTACATTCAAAGATCACACGTTATTCACTTATTTGGGTCCTGGAAGTGGAAATTCAGTGTAAAAGTTTCCAAATGTGAGCGACCCTGATGTCTCCCCAGAGATGAGTGTTCCTGCTCTGCCACTGCTGGTCTGACATTATGCAGAAGACAAAAGGCAGGGACTGAAAGTAGATGATAAAGACGGATCTAATCTAGGAATACAAATAATAGAAATATCAAATCATTTTTTTTAAACTATGCAATCATATTAAAGACATAAAAGATTTTTTGTAATATAAAAGACGAAAACTAATTAATTCTAACATTTTAGGTGGTTCTGAGTACAAAAGACATTACAATTATTAAAAAAAAAAAATACATTACACATTTGGCTACTTACCTCGTTTCAATCAACTGATCCATTTCTCTTCCTTAAAATGATCTCAACTTTGTTTCATAATTCTCGGATCCATTTTTCCCTCCCATGCTGAGCGCTCTGTGTCCTCCTCTCCAGTTTTAATGTCACTCCAGGAAGATGAAACTGTTTCAGCTAAAACTGTACTGGTGCCCTGCTTCATGTGTCCGACCGCAGTTACAGTCCATCAGAACAACGATCACTTTCAGAGATTTTGGGTGGAGCAACCACCGCCTTTTCTGATGGATGGAGCCAAAACAAGGAAGTTTGAGGTGCAGTACCATTTACGGACGCTAGAGGGTGACTTTAAAAAATACAAGATTGCAATGACGACTCATTCAACCAGGTGCATTATTCTCTTAAACCTCCCACTGATTCATGGAAATACAGAGACAAGTTAGTACAGTTCCCATAACGTAATAAAGTCAGGATGATTACAGCAGGATTCTTTTGCTTCATCTCATTCTAACTCAGAAGATAAAGTAGAGTCAGTGCATACTGTTCTATACATTAAAACTTGTTTAAATTGTAGGCTTCTTGTGCATAATGGTCATACTGTTTATATTTCTTTTTGTTTTTGGAGCACTTTAAAGACTTTGGTCCATGCTGATGTATGATTTTCTATCACTGTTGAATTAACATGTGTGTTGAAGGAAGTGGTTTCGCAAATACTGGCCTATTTATCATCTATTCAAAACCACAGAATAGAGTGGATACAGTTTAGTAAATATATTGAAGGAGGGTGTGACTGGCATGCCGTCAAAGGGAATATACGTTGAGTTAGAAGGGGTAAGTTACCCTTTTTACATACAGCTTCTGAAGCCTTTTCATTGCTAGATTTAAACTGGTTCATACTTTTCCACTGACCTCTATAGTGTGCAAGCAAGGTTGTGCTCATTGTAGTTACTGCGATCACAGTAAAAGAGGCTAATCTGTCCAATTTCAAAATCACTTGATAACAAACAAAAATCTAGATGTTGATATTTTTGCAAGCAGAGGTAAAGAACATTGTGATTTTTGCACCAAAGGTAAAAGCAACAATTAGAAAACAGGCTACATGGACTGGTATTACCCAAGTCAAGCCAAGTCAATGTTTATTTGTTTATTTAAAACAAACAGTCATTTGATCAAAGTCCTGCACAGGCTACAACAAATAAATAATCAAATTAAATCCAGAAATCCCTAAATCACCAGTAAATATAAGCTTAGTTATTTTTTAAAAAATGATTAAAAACACAAGTACTAATATGAGAGTAGCCTGTGCGCAGCATTTCAGTGATTCAGGAGGGCATGCAGATCATTTCCACTACATTATATTTTTTATTGATATTATTTTTCTCACTTTAGAACAATGTGTCATGTTATATGACATCACTATATTTATTAGGAATAAATTGTGGAGTTAAAAGTGGGACTCTTTTCAATCCACATAGATCTACTCATTTCCAAACATGGTTCAGGTATCCAGCTTTTATGGACTGGTTTTTCTGTTGGTATCTATGATTAACATAATAATTACACAAGAGAAAAAAATAAATGTTAAAAAAAAAGAGTACCAACAAGTGTCTATGAAATAATTTGAAACTGGTAAGTTAATTTCACATAGTGTTATTTATTTATTCCAAGTTTAACTGAAATCAGACTTTGTTTTGCCAGAAAACAATTTCTCTAGCTCTTAATGGGATCTACAAACAAGTATCAACATTGATTTTCTGGGAAAAGAGCCATAGATGTAAAGTTTTCATCGAAGAAAATAAGCAGAAATACCAGTAAGCACTCTTGAATGTGTCCCTTCTTGACATCTATTTAAAAAAAAGAAGAACCAAACACTTTTAACTTTTAACTCTAGCTGAATACGGTAGGCAGAAATAGCTTCAAAATGCTATCATCTACCAGTCAGCATGGAGCATTGGAGGAGACTACCACAAGATGGCAATCACAGAAAACCAGAGCTGCAAGAAAATCCAGAGGAATGTAATAGTGCCTGAATACCTGAAAGCATACAAGACTTGTATTTACTACATATATATATATATATATATATATATATATATATATAGATATATATATATATATATATATATATATATATATATATATATATATATATATATATATATATATATATATATATATATATATATATATATATATATATAGATATATATATATATATATATATATATATATCTATATATATCATATATAAAGTAATTCAAAAAGTGTGGACTATTCTTTATTAATAATTTATCCAACATTAATGTCAGGCTTAAGATAGCACTGATTACATTTTCTTTTGCACCTGAATGTGACCTATTTAAATTAATCTTTTGTAATTAAACAGGAATCAGAGGACAGTGAGGTGGTACCACTGGAAGGATACAAGTAAGAAAGTCTCAAGGGTCAAGTAACTGTTAAATAAAAAGGTTGGTAGACCCAAGGACCTCTTTGATCAAATTTTACTAATGTGCAAATGAGACATAAATATACTTCTTTGCAATGAAAAGAGAAATTACAAATGAAATAAAACTGAACAGAGCTTAAAAAGAAAAAAGACAAGTTTCATTCATATGCACATTATTTGTTTTAACTTTTAATTAAATAAGGAAAAACCGAGGGATTAATTATGGTTTGTACACACACCGCAAAATAAAGCTGAAAGACGCAAAATCCAGCATGATATCACAAGAGAGAGCGGACAAGCTTTTTTTTTCTTTCTCATCTAAGAAGAAAAGTATTCTAATAAAAGCCATGGTCTCTTGACACTGAGCTTCAAAGAAAATACATATATGGTAATTGGTAAACACCTGAGATCAAGGTACAGGAGACTAAAAAACACATGTAACTGATGAGGCATTTCTTTGAAAAGATAGAAAAATAATGGATATCCAGCATAGCTGATAAATAGAGCTCCTGAAAGTCAAACAAAAATTAAGAAACAGAAAAGCCACAAAGTTAATCAAAAGTGCTGAAACACTTGGTGTGAAACAACAGCTTATTATGAATACATCCACCCAGTGACATTTACATGACCTGAAGGGAGCCAGAACATAAGACTCACTTGAGGAAAGAGGAGCATCATGCAGTCACACCTTGTGGTCAAGATCAGCATTCATCTTGTTATATATATCGTAAATAGCATCAACAGTCGCAGAAAAGTTAACCAGGAATTTTTTGATTTTTTCCAGGCATTCTTCCTCCTTGACGTCCCGACCCTTGGACAGAGCCTTCAGGAAATCTGACTTATAAGGAGCAGCAAAAAGAGCAGCCTAAAAGAGTGAAAGCAATTTAGACACAATTATATGCATCCTATGAACTTGTTGATAATTTTCTAGACATACAGAGTTGTTAAATTTGTCATAAAACTGTGTCTATTTCTAAACTCACCCTAAAAAGCTGTTGCACAAACCAGCTGTGATACCGTTTAAGAGCTATTTCATAGGCTTTGGTGATATTGACTCGCATGAGTTGAGGATTGTTGTCATCCTTTTCACCATCCACCAGGCTCTGAAGGAAGACCTGGATGAACCTAAGACCCCTTTAAAAAAGAAAAAAAAACAGATAAATGGACTGCACTTATATACCGCTTTCTCCACATCATTAACATTGGCCTCTCATTCATCCAACCACAAACCAGTGGGCGGCTGCTATCATGCAAGGTGTTGCCAAACCCACTGGGGGCAAGTGAGGGTTCAGTGTCTTGCCCAAGGACACTTTGATATGTGTGATATGTTGATCAGTTGGAGCCGGGATTGAACCGCCAAACTTACAGTGACCAGACGACCTGCTCTACCAACTGAGCTACAGCCACCCCCAAGATGAGCACAGTCATGGCCTGAATGAACTCATCCAGTATTAAAGTCTACCAAAAAACCTGATGCGTAAAAATTTCCAGACCTTTTCAGCCACATGAGTGCCAGTGTCGCTCCAACTTTGGGCCATTCCCCTCCGTGCACTTCCTTCTCTGCCTCCAAAATCATCTGGAGTGTCTTGTACCGCCCCGGGTTGGTATCATAAACTGCTTTGATTTTCTGTTGCAGAAAATGGTATGTATTACTGTGATGTAATGTCGCAGAAATGTCAATCTGGGAGGACAGATTTAATTAAACTTACTGTGATGTTACCGGATATGTCAGCCTTCATTGGTGCAAACACAGCAGAACCAAGGCAGTCTGGTGAGGAATATTTACACAAGCCATGAGAGGGACTTCATAAGGAACACAAACAAACAGGACAGTTGAACAAAACAACCAAAACTATATGAGTTTTGTTCATAGCTTTTCAGATTGATCACCAATTTCTTTCAGTAATTAGCGCAGAAGCTGAAAAGGTAAAGTAAATTTCACTTTTTCACCTTCACTCCAGAGCAGGATTGTT
The DNA here is from genome assembly GCA_018398805.1 of Hirundichthys speculiger. Lineage (NCBI taxonomy): Eukaryota > Metazoa > Chordata > Actinopteri > Beloniformes > Exocoetidae > Hirundichthys > Hirundichthys speculiger. Next base: position 3,617,324 of record JAGFBZ010000035.1, on the reverse strand, counting down.
TCATGTAATTTTCTTTGTTGTTTATAAAGATTAGAATAAACTGGCAATTCCAAAAGATGCTCAATCATAAAAGTTTACATAAGTTTACATTGTAATTTAAAGCTTTGCTTCCTTTTGTGTACAAATGAGCTACTTCATGCGAAAAAAGAAAAAAAAACACAAGTAATCGTGATAACAACATGAGATCTTGATATGTGAACAAATTTAAAAAAATGGATGATATGATACGGAACGGAAGCACACCAAGATAAGCAGTGAGAATAAGCGAAAAGATACATCAATTTGGAATAAATGTTGCTTTTCTTTTTTTAAATAATTCTTGTCTTTTAAAAAGTCACGCTAAAGCTAGAAAACTAGAAATCTGTGGAAGCCTTTTGTTGCTCCCTGCGAATAGCTTCCGGCGTCACACTGTAAATATTATGTAGAGCTTTTCACTGCAGGTGTATTGTCTAATCCTAGCAGGAAAAGCAAAAGTGTGACTGATTTGTATCTGACTTCAAAAAGAGATTTATTCTCTGATCTAGAGAATTCATGTTTAGGTGCACATCTAAGTATCTTACTATCTTACTAGCTATGATCCTGGATGATGAAAGAGATCTATATTAGACTCTCTGTATCATCAGTTTTATCATTATTTATTATTATTATTATTATTATTATTATTATATCATTATTATTATTTGTTATTCAGTTACTTAGGGTGCTGGACCAGTGGCTCTCAATCTGAAGGGGGTAGATCTTTCAGATCTTCACGAGACCATTTCTGTGTGTCGACAGCCAGTTGTGCATTTATGTCAGTTGTGTGACATAAATAAAATCATTAATAAAGACTATACTAATGGACGTGAGTGTTTGGTGACAGAATTGTGAACAATGAAACATCCTGAGTGCTGATCACACGGGGCTCCTGGTTGACCTGTTGACATATCGGACCACATTAACCCCCTGAGCTGTTAATGGAAACTAATCATGACTAAATTCCCTCTATTGTGCCAATGTTATGCATTGGCACAACACTGATGGAAACATATCTTGTTTCAGACAGATCCACAGCTCGTATGGCTCTCACTATAATTCATAGTCTTGTCACAGGATAAAAAGTAAAAAATTAACAGCATTTCTGGAAAGTACAGAGTATCAACCAGCCTAAATCTAAAAACTGTTAACAGGAATGCTGGGAATGCTTAGCAGAACCAAGCAAACAGTTAGGGTCTTAATCAAACACTGTCCACACAGGCCAGGAGATGCATACATAAGACTCTGCAGGACCTCAATAACTTAAAGGAAAGTTGGCCTACGATTTTCTGGGTCAAGGAAAACAATGGTGGCAAGGAGAAAAGAGTTTATTACCAGCACCAGACTTGGATTATCTCAAGGGTTTCACATGGCAAATTCAATGGAAGGACTTTGCCGTATTAATACAGAATGAAGCCACACAAAGATGCCCCGGTGCACCATGCCACCAGTGAATGGACAAGGGGAACTCAACACCGTACTAATCAATTTTCACAACTTAAAATCCAGGCCAGTGGATTAAATTATGCATGGTCAAGGATTGTGGACAGCTTGATGGAGAGAAATATGATCCAAAAAAAAAAGATTGATATTTGGAAATAACATTTTTACAAGCCTTATGAAAGAGTTGGGATAAATTTCACTTCTCTATAAGTTGTTCCTTTATAATCATGAGAATGGTGAGAAAACTGCTGATTTAAAACAAAAATCTAATGTGGACATAAAACTTTGTATTTTCGTACCAATTCAAATCATTTTTTCATAGTTAGCAGAACTAAAATTATACACAATAAAAAAAATACATTACTGACACCTTTACATGCTTAAAATGAATTGGTCAGTGCCATCAGTTCAATTAATGATAAATCTCTTACTCATAATAAACCGATTTCTACAAATGTAAAAAGACTTATTTTCCTAATGCCACTGACACATCTGTTCTCCAGATAATTCTGAAAGCAGAAATATGTCAGTGGCCACACTGATGAGACAAACTTCACTTACCAAAGAATGGTGGAAGGTATGACACAGCTTCCAGAAACGGTCTTGTTTCCACCTGTCTGTCAGCTGGCAGCTGCCTGAACTGGTGTTCCATCAACAGAGCCATCTCTTTAGACACACTGTTAACTCTGAAATAAAACCAACAGGCTGCCAAATCATTCACTGAAGATCCACTGTGACACCAAGAGGAGAACCAACACACACATAATTATCCTCATACACGCACACAAACGCGGGCCCGCGCGCGCGCAAACACACACACACATACACTGAAGTCACCTACGTTGAACCCAACTCCTGCCGGGACCAGCGGCTCATGTGATCGCCTTGTTAGTGATACATCCAGGCCATGGTCATTTGTCGAGTAAAAAGGCGGATAAACGGCGCTTAGAAGTCCAGAACAAACACAACTAAGGCACCTGGCTGACATCCCTCCATCAGCTGACACGGTTTTTCTGACCACCCCACTGCGCAATTTATGGTTCAGAAGACGTCTATTTGACGTCTTTTTGCGACGTCGGAATCACGTCTCGAAAAGGTGCAGAATGAAATGTTTTTTTGACGTCTTTTCCCGACGTCGTGTGGACGTCTTTCCCCCGACGTCGTGTGGACGTCTTTCCCTCGACGTCCTGTGGACGTCTCGAAAAGGTGCAGAATGAAATGTTTTTTGACGTCTTTTCCCGACGTCGTGTGGACGTCTTTCCCTCGACGTCCTGTGGACGTCTCGAAAAGGTGCAGAATGAAATGTTTTTTTGACGTCTTTTCCCGACGTCGTGTGGACGTCTTTCCCCCGACGTCGTGTGGACGTCTTTCCCTCGACGTCCTGTGGACGTCTCGAAAAGGTGCAGAATGAAATGTTTTTTGACGTCTTTTCCCGACGTCGTGTGGACGTCTTTCCTCGACGCTTTATGGACCTCCACTTCCATTCATCCGGGGCTGGATTAACGTCCACTAACTACCTTCATTAAAGTGTTAAAACTGGACTATTCTGTAATTTACTCTAAGGTAGCAAACTAGAAACCAAACCAAATTTACATTGCAATTTCTTTTAAATGTAACAATTCTGTAAAATTAACACATTCAGTAAAATTATAGCATTACATGCAGTGCAAAATAATATAACCATTACCCGTGTTGCAACAGATGATAGCTCACAGAATTAGGAAGAAAGGCAAAAAACAACTTTATTAATATTGATTCACACTATTTACATATTAACATTTGTCATACTATACAGAATTTACATATTAAAAATGATTAAGACTACACATTTACAAATTAACAATGATTTAAACTATTTACATAATCTCTACACTACGTACCACATCATCTGCATATGAACCACAAGTCCAGTTAAACTAGGTGTTGAGGCCTCCACTTCTGGCTGGTGCATGTTTGAGGTGGTCGGCCACGACTTGTTTTACTTCTGCCTCCGTCGCCAGGGGGTAGGCCTTCATGACAGCATCTAGAAAAAAGTTGTGGATTGTCACCATGTCCCTGTAACTGAACTCTCGTAGAAAACTTCTACAAAAATAAATATTAGCTTACGATTAGCATACAATTAGCTTAGCAATATTAGCAAGCTGGCTTCAAATGAGAATCAAGAGGAGCACCAAGATTGACAGTTCAAAGCATCTTGTGGGATTTAATACCACGTAAAAGACATTTAGCAGAAAAATCCTAACTCTTTTAGTTTGATATTACACACTTAGAAAAGAATGAAAACTGTTTTGATAGTTACCGGTGAACACCATAGCCGCGGAGGCACCCATCACTATTGACAACACCCCCATCATGGCTTTGGTATGCTCCGCTGCAGGCTCTCCCTTTGATATCTAAGTATTCACGTTTCAGAGACTGAAAGATGAAATGATGGTGGGATGTTGAAGGGTATGTCGGGGCAGTACTAACCTGAAAATTATGTTTTCAATATTAAAACCAACGAATGGGAGGAAAAAATACAAACACTTATTTGAAATGTTTAATTACATTATATAATTTTCATTTAGCCCCGTAATATGTACGAGAACCCTCAAAATACTTACATTTCCAGTAATACTCTTTAAACACATTCAGCATGGACCAGGGTTTTACCTCGCAGCAGAGGATGTTTTACAGTCAGCTGTGATATGCAACAACGTGGAGTGTGAGATAATTTGAGTCTCATATCGTGGTCGACAGCGGTGTCCAGATGAGTCCACTTAAGGACGTCGATATAACGTCGAGATGAGGTCCGATCGGCGGTGTGCCTCTCCCCCGCAATAAAAGTGGGAATAAAAGTTCATTTCTCAGGCGGGGAAAAATCACATTGGGCATAAGGTGTCTGGAACTTGGTGACCAGTGGAGCACTTGTGGACGTCAATATAACGTCGAAATGAGGTCCTCGTTGGACCAAATCACTTCCAGTGTCTGCGCGTGTTTAAGCGCTTCCGTGCGGACTCAGAAGCGCACTGTGCGCGCGCACAGTGCGGGAGCCGGTCCGTCGCAAATGTCGAAAAAAGGTCCAATAATGACGTCTACATCTCGACCCATTATGCACGTTGAGCCGACGTCTATATTTGGTCTATATATGACGTCCAGATTCTGAACGTCATAGCGACGTCTAAAAAGGGTCATATTTTGACGTCGAAGTTTCGACCTATTTTCTACGTTCCATAGACGTCGAGATCTGGTCTCTGACGGACCGACCTAAAACTGACGTCATCTGCACGTCTTTTCGACCTGCAATGTTTGGTGGGACATGTGACGCTTTACTGTCAACTAAAAGAGTTTTGTACATCACTTTTGTATTTATATTTAGGATCTTTTTCATTTGTTTAATATCACCTTACTCATTATTTTATAAATCCATCAACATTGATTTAAAAGCCAAAAAACTGATTTTATATTGACTGTCTCATATTGGTAATTGTTAGATAACCTGATCAAATATTTGTGTCCCTTGCGGTATTGTGTTGTAATTGAATTACAACTATTACTTTAACTAAAATACAACTATTAAAATCACCACCAGCACCATTGTTATTATTATTATTATTGCTATTGTTGTTGTTATTATTATTATTACAGTTATATTTTACAAAAATATTTTGTAACGCAGATGTTTGAATGTAAAAGTCGTTTTTTTTCCCAGTAGACAATTTGGACTTTACCACTTCCCGTAGCGTGGGAGTAACTAGGAAGCGTCTCAGTAACTAAGGAAGCTAGGGCGGTTAAATTAAGGCAGAGACGTTTCAAAGGTATGCTTTTTGTTGTTGTAGTTGTTTCTAAATATAACATGCTAACTTTTTAGATACACACCATGAGAAGAAAAATCATCTCAACTTTGAAACGCTGAATACGTGTTTTTAGGGAGCTGCGGTGTCTTTAGCGTAAAAACCATCGAAGCCCACTAGCTCTCGTTTGTTGATGTAGCATGGTGTACATTGATGTTTTTTGTAACACTTAAATAGTAACAATTTAAAGGGAAACATATATTGAATGAATCTAAATTTTAAAGGACACGTAACATGGTTTATGTAATGGGGTATTTTCATTGTCTGCCTCACAGTGATTAAGACTTTACAGTTTGCCAAGTAAATAGCTATTTACCAAGTGATTAGCCTACTCCTTATGACCTCTGTTATGTTGTTGTGTTGCTGTGATTCAGACCTATGGCTCTGCCAACATTCTCGACCCGTGTGCCCAGTCGGTCCAGGATGCTGGCCGACCAGTTGGCCCGGCAGCGGGAGCAGGAGGCGCGGTGGCGGCAGCAGTGGGAGCTGCATGCTCAGTACTTCAGGACAGCAAAGCGTTCACGGCGAGAGACAGGCTGCCTGGAGCTCCCGTTACTCCTACCAGCAGAGGTAACCCGTCTACTGACGACCTCACATCTCAGCAATCCCCGAAGCTTTCAAGGAACTGTAAAGCCAAGCCACAGAGAAAAAAAGTTATACATTTTTGCAATATCATCTGATATATTTATGATACAAGTAAAGCACTGCCTGCGATGAAATGGCTCTGTGAGTAATAAAGCTATGTACTGATCTGTGAATGTGCATAGAACAGTGAATAACAATAATCAAAAGTTCAAAGACAAATCATCAAACTACTGATCTCAGTAAATTATGTTGCACAACACCTGCTCACAAGGACCTTGTTATAGAAAAAAAGAAAAGGTGATTAGATTAGCTTAAACCTGTCAGCCAGTAAGCTTTAAACTCTACTTTCTAAATATATAGTTTGTGGTTGACAGATAAGCTATTGTTGTGCCCGTTTTTAAGTGTATGTAACAATAACCCCTACCAGGAAAGCTTCACTGTCCAACTATAAATCATAGGTCAAAAAATTAAATATACAGTAAATATACAATATGTTATATGCAGTATGCATTCGCTGCATATCACATTGCCACTATAATAATACATCTTATAATAATTGATATTTAAAAAAATAATAGTGATAGACTTAGAATAATATCCTCAAGTCACTGCCTCCTCTTCAGTCTCTTGTGTTGATAATGTACAAAATGTAAACATGTTTGCCCTTATACAAGTGTAACTGTGAAGAAATTCGCTGGTTTGTGTGTGTGTAAACTTGCATAAAATAAACTGACAATGAATACGTTTACTACTGTTAAGGAATTTAGGTTCTAGGATGCTATCCCGCAACCAATTGGTCAGTTTAATCAATTGAGATGCAAGCCAAAAAAAAATTCTTTTTAAGTTTTTCTCTTCTTTTTGTCAGTATGTCAGCATACCATAAACAGAGACTGAGGGAGGAAAAGGTGGCCAACCTTGAGCGTCGCAGGGATCGACTCAGGGCCCTGCTTCAAGAGGAAAGAAACCAGCTTGAGGCAGAGCTTAGGGAAGTAGTCCCCGACAGCAGTGCACTGGCAAGTCAGTTGGTGCAGAAAACTGAAGAACTTCGTATAGCAAAAGAGGAAAGAAGAAAAAAGGTATTTATATTGAATTAGTTGCATATTTAATGTCAACTCTCAATGAAATACTTGCACACATTCAAATACTTGTAATTGAAGAATTTCAACCACAGAGGGTTATTGGAGATTACTATGTGATCTTTGACTTTTGTGAAAAGAAATTTAAAGATTTTTCATTTCATTTATGTCTACTGAAGTTACCAATTATGGTAATTTGCCCAGTGAAGGGTTCATAGAGAACTATATAGTACAACAATATAGTATAACAATATAGTGCACACACTATATTGCCAAAAGTATTTGCTCACCCATCCAAATTATCGGATTCAGGTGTGCCAATCCCCTCCATATCCACAGGTGTATAAAATAAAGCACCTAAGCATGCAGACTGTTTCTACAAACATTTGTGAAAGAATGGGTCGTTCTCAGGAGCTCAGTGAATTCCAGCGTGGAACTGATAGGATGATACCTGAGCAACAAATCCAGTCATGAAATTTCCTCGCTCCTAAATATTCCACAGTCAACTATCAGCTGTATTATAAGGAAATGGAAGTGTTTGGAAACGACAGCAACTCAGCCACAAAGTGGTCGGCCACGTAAACTGAGGGAGCGGGATCAGTGGATGCTGAAGCGCATAGTGTGAAGAGGTCAACAACTTTCTGCAGAGTCAATCACTACAGACCTCCAAACTTCATGTGGCCTTCAGATTAGCTCAACAACAGCACAGAGAGCTTCATGAATGGGTTTCCATGGTGGAGCAGCTGCATCCAAGTCATACATCACCAAGTGCAATGCAAAGCATCTGATGCAGTGGTGTAAAGCAGCCACCACTGGACTCTAGAGCAGTGGAGGAACGTTCTCTGGAGTGAAGAATCACGCTTCTCCATCTGACAATCTGATGGAAGAGTCTGGGTTTGGTGGTTGCCAGGAGAACGGTACTTGTCTGACTGCATTGTGCCAAGTGTAAAGTTTGGTGGAGGGGGGGATTATGGTGTGGGGTTGTTTTCCAGGAGCTGGGCTTGGCCCCTTAGTTCCAGTTAAAGGAACTCTGAATGCTTCAGCATACCAAGACATTTGTGGCAATTCCAATGTCCCAACTTTGTGGGAACAATTTGGAGCTGGCCCCTTCCTCTTCCTACATGACTGTGCACCAGTGCACAAAGCAAGGTCCATAAAGACCTGGATGGTAGAGTCTGGTGTGGATAAACTTGACTGGCCTGCACAGAGTCCTGGCCTCAACCCGATACAAGACCTTTCGGATGAGTTAGAGCGGAGACTGAGAGCCAGGCCTTCTGGGCCAACATCAGTGTTTGACCTCACAAATGCACTTCTGGAAGAATGGTCAAAAAGTCCCCATAAAAACACTCCTAAACCTTGTTGACAGCCTACACTGTTTCTGCTTTTTGGCTTAGGTTATCTGAATAATAACACAATTTAATATGCCATATGTTGTTGTTTATTTGAGATTGGATTTACCTAATTTTTATGCCATGTTACATAAAACATTAGATTTGAAAGATGGTGTACATTCTATAATAACAGCATTCTTCTGTTGTTTACTTTTAGCTTGCGCAAGAGTTGCTGAGGGAGCACTGGAAGAGAAACTGTCCAAACCTTCGAGAGGTTAGCATGTTTAAACTATTGATGCCATTGTGATTAAAATTGCCTCAATGTCAGACTGGTGCTGATGTGATTGATTGCTTCGAGTATGTAGTGATCATCTTCTTTGGATGAAATACACAGCAACTGAAAAAAAAACAAGGATGTTTGTTTTATCAGGAAAAATGATAGCACTTGTAAAAGGAACACACATTCTAAGTTAACTTACTGTTAACTTCTGCCTAAGGTTTTCTTAAGAGAGTAAAAAGCTCTGATATCCTATCCATGAGGGTCAGGTTCATCAGTATCTCTTTCTTTGCTGTGACACAACTCTTACTCTGTCTGCAGGTCGAGTCAGCATTACATAAAGATCATGTTGTCAGTCTGTGGCAGGAGCAGATATCTGAGAAGAAAAAGGTCAGACAATCATCAAAGCTCTCAGACAAAATGGCTTAGATTCTGGTCATTCCAGTGGTAATCAAACCAAACTCTGAAGAAGCTGTCCTGCAGTCCACACATTACCTCTCAAGTCTGTGACACCACATAAGACACACCAGTCATTAAACTTGTCATTATCCTTCTACATGATCAGTTACTATATAACATATCAATTTTTAATTAAACACTACTCATGTACTCTGTGAACACAGTATTAAGTCTGAAATCTACACTGGTTAATCCACTCAACATAGTACATCAGTGAAGAAGTTTTGACACATGCTGTAAATGGCCCATTTCATCACAAATGCAGAAAGAAGTGGCAGAGCAGGAAGAGAAAAAGCGCTTTGAAAATGAATATGAGAGGACTCGAAAAGAGGCTCTGGCAAGGATAAAGAGAGCAGAGACAAAAAAGAAAGAAGAGGATCTTCAGAGAGCAGAGGAGCTTCGTAACCAGATGGAAGAGCTGAAGCTGAGAGAGGAAGAGGTATTTGAAACCATTTATGCTTTGCATAACTGGTTTTATGCATAAGTAGCTATATGCATTGGTACTCATGGTATATTCTCTCTCAGGCCACTCGTCTAAAGAAGGAGCAAGAGGCTCTGCTGGTCCAGCAGTGGGAGTTGGAAAAGATAGAGGAGGAGAGGAAAAAGATGGAGGAGAGACAAAAAAAGGCTGAAATGAGGTATGGGAGGCTCCTTCTAGAGATAACTCATCAAGTCTTTTCATATATAATTCTGTTAAGGTACTGGGCTTATTTAATTTTTATTTCAACAGGCATTTTCTGATTCGTCAGTACCGAGCACAAGCTGAAGAGGAGAGCTCAGCAAGTGCAGGAGGAGCTGGTGAATTTACATTGCCTCCAGTGTTTTATCCTACATACATCCACCGGCCACTTTATTAAGTACACCTTTGCTGGTACTGGGTTGGACCCCTTTTGCCTTCAGAATTGCCTTAATCCTTCGTTGGCATAGATTCAAAAAGGTAGTGGAAACATTCCTTCATACAGTCTGGTCCATATTGACATGATAGCATCACGCAGTTGCTGCAGATTTTGTTGGCTGCACATCCATGATGCAAATCTTCCGTTCCACCACGTCCCAAAGGTGCTTTATTGGATTGAGGTCTGGTGACTGTGAATACAGTGAACTCATTGTCATGTTCAAGAAACCAGTCTGAGGTGATTTGCGTTTCATGACATGGCAAGTTATCCTGCTGGAAGTAGCCATCAGAAGATGGGTACATTGTGGTCATACAGGGATGGACTTGGTCAGCAACAATACTCAGGTAGGCGTTGACACGATGCTCAGTTGGTACTAATGGGCCCGAAGTGTGCCAGGAAATTATCCCGCACACCATTACACCACCAGCCTGAACCGTTGATACAAGGCAGGATGGATTCAGGCTTTCATGTTGTTGACACCAAATTCTGACCCTATCGTCTGAATGTCGAAGCAGAAATTGAGTCTCATCAGACCAGGCAACATTTTTCAAATCTTCTATTGTCCAATTTTGGTGAGTCTATGCAAATTGTAGCCTCAGTTTTCTGTTCTTAGCTGACAGGAGTGGCACCCACTGTGGTCTTCTGCTGCTGTAGCCCATCCACCTCAAGGTTCGATGTGTTTTGCATTCAGAGATGCTCTTCTGCATACCTCGGTTGTAACGAGTGGTTATTTGAGTTACAGTTGCCTCTCTATCAGCTCAAACCAGTCTGGCTATTCTCCTCTGACCTCTGGCATCAACAAGGCATTTGCACCCACAGACCTGCCGCTCACCAGATATTTTCTCTTTTTCGGACCATTCTCTGTAAATCTTAGAGATGGTTGTGTGTGTGAAAATCCCAGTAGATCTGCAGTTTTTGAAATGTTCAAGACCAGCCTGTCTGACACCAACAACCATGCCACGTACAAAGTCACTTACATCACCTTTCTTCCCCATTCTGATGCTCAGTTTGAGATGCAGCAGATCATCTTGACCATGTCTACATGCCTAAATGCATTGAGTTGCTGCCATGTGATTGGCTGATTAGAAATTTGCATTAAACAGTTGGACGGGTGTACCTAATAAAGTGGCCGGTGAGTATATAATCCTTCTTTATAAGTTTAATTTTTCTCCTTAAATTCCTGTGCAAACAACAGGAGGCCGACCGAAGGATCCTGGCAGCCTTGCTGGAAGAAGAACAGGAGAACAAGTGCCTAGAGACTGCACGGAGGGAAAGAGCCGTTGCTGATGCTGCCTGGATGAAACATGTGATTGAAGAGCAGCTTGAGTTGGAACGAGAGAGAGAAGCTGAGTTTGACATCCTCCATAGGTGAGCTGCAAGATTCAGTAAATACTGACCTGACACTTCAAAATACAAACTGTTGTGTCACACATATTTTAGAGAAGAAGCTCAGCGTGTATGGGAGAAACGAGAGGCTGAATGGGAGAAGGAGAGGAAAGCCAGGGAACGTCTCATGTATGAGGTAAATTGACTTCAGTGACTGATGTGAGTTTATCAATTAAAATTTCTGTCTAAAAGCATTCTTGTGTTTTTTTTGGCAAGGTGCTTGTGGGCAGAAAGCAGCAGCTGGAGCTGAAAATGCAGAAGAACCGTGAGGCCCAGGAGGAGTCCTTGAAGAGACGAGAAGAGCTGATTCAGGAGCTGGAGTTGGAGAGAGCGCTTAGACGTCGCAATAAGGAGCAAGAAGAGAGCCGTAAAACAGCACGGATGCAAGAGATACAGGCTCAGGTTGGTGCCAATTGTATGCCTTGTCTGTAATTTTTTTAATTCTCTAAGCTTAACAAGCCCTAAATTTATTTGTCCAATGCAGATAGAGCAACACCGGCAAGAACAGTGGGAGGAGCAGTGTCAGCGAGAGCAGGAAGAGGAGGAGGACAGGGAGGCCCTTCAAATTCAAGAGGAGGACTTGAAACTAGAGATGCAGAGGATGACCAAGAACGGGTACCAAGAGAAGGTAAAGGATGAAATTTAAAGAGATGGAGGATGATGCTGTGTGTTCATTTTCCATGTTCCAAAATGATCTTTAATGTCAAATACGCTTGCAACTGTCATTTTTTAGATTCACAGCAAGCCACGATCAGCCTGGACATGAGCAACCTGCTAGACCAAACTCCACCTGAAATATGAGATGCATATTTTTTCGATGCACACTTAGCTTTAAACAACAGGTTCAAAATGGCTCATGTTTCTATGTCAGTCATACCAGCCATATCCTAAAGTGCTGAGTCTCATAGTTTGGGCTACATAGTCACTGGCAGAAGGCCCCACTAGACCATTAATTGTCTTTAAGAATAAGTATGATGAACTTTAGTAGGTGCCATCTTGATTTGATAAATTTAAGACACTTGAAATCATTATGTCTGTGAAGATGACATTTTTTGCACAAAGTATGAAAAAAAGTTTTAATTGTCGCACTGAAATTGTGTGATGAAGAATTTTTTTCATGGTCAAAATGGAGATAAGTTAAAGTAGGTCTTCAAATCTACACAAGGAAAAACATATATTGCTCTATGTTGATGTGCATGTAATAGTAGTGTCCACTTATAATAAAGAAATGTTCTCTTTATTTCACTTGTAGAACTGTTTAAAATGTATATATTTTTTATTCTGAACTTTTTTTTTCCAATAAAATCTTTGCAATCAAATCACTTCGGCATTCAGTCTAAGAAATGGGAACCACTATACACATACAATTTGACAAACCAACAAAGGTTAGGGTTATAAATTAATTTTATTTATAAAATAATTATTTTTCTCGAGTGCAGCTGAACAGCTGCATCACATACATCCCAGCACTTCAGTTGAGCACAAAGAGGGACATTGGAACAGATTTGAAAATTAATTCTGAAACACAGGTGAGGATAAACATTGGGTTGCTCATTTATACAGGAAACATTTAGATTTATATCCCATATGCTGCACATTAAATACAAAGCTAGCAGCAATGGAACAGCACAAAACACATGAATGTTTAGCTCTAAACGACTTAATACCAACAGTGAAATTGCTGCAGTATACAGTGCATTGTTTAGCCTGTAGGAAACACCCCATTATCACTAGAACTCAAAGCAACATTAACTTGGTGCTGGTGAGGAATACAGCTTGGCCTATAAATAAGTATTACATGCATTCACTGACTTGAAAAATGGGCATACATAAATAGCTGGAATAAGTGCTCTGCAAACAGAATTGCTCTTGGACAAGGGACCATCCATATAAATAGTATTCAATGCAACAAACATTAGCAATGCAGAGCTACAAATTGTACAAACAATAGTTTCATGGTGAGATTTTGTAGTGCAATACATGAGAGGAAGCTCTTTTAGCAACAAGAATGTTTATAGTATAGTGTCCAGCAAGAATTCATGTATGGTTTTTTTTTTGTTGTTTCATCCGTGTGTGGTTGGGACCGATGACTCTCACTGTGCTTAATTCCTTGTCTCAGTGGAAATTATGGACTGACGTAAGATATTTTGTAGCTGCTATGTATTACAGAGTCATCTACAAGCAGGACTACCCGCTGGAAGATATTGTTTGACTTCAAGAAAAATTGTGCTGCTACAACATTAGCTGGAAACACCCAAGAAAAGTTGACTTTCCCTAGACACTCAAACTGCCTTTAAATATTGTTAATATAATTTAAAAATGTAAACAAAAACAAAACAAAATGCATGCATACACCACAAATACAAAAACAAAGTCATGGAAAAAATATGTAAAATATAATGCATACAAAAACAAAACTGAGATGCAGATGGCTTTGCAGCCTTGTAAGTGCTGTTCAGTTGGTATTCTCCTTTGTTGTGATTGTGACAAGCTGCTTGGCAGCCTTGGCAATGTCATAAGCACATTGGATGACCTGCTGGGTGACAAGCTGCATGTCCGGTCCTGGGCAGCTTTCTGATGGCACAACCTTCCGGCACTCGGTCTGAAGGCGGCACGCACTGGAGGTCAACAAGCGCAGAGAGCCTCTCACCGTCTCTGAGCGTGGCTTCTGCAGAGCAACGTTGAAACAGCTTAATACCAGTGCAAAGTGTCTGTCCATGTTTGTGTAAATTGATGCTGAAAAGGGGACTCTCTATGTTGCAATACCTCAGAAACTCAGAAATACGCAAATAGCTGGCCAACTTTGTCCAAGCAAAATAAATAGACTGTTTTCAAACCTTGGGAAAGAGGGCAGCCATTTCTGTTACAGCCACGTGTATTCTTTCTGAGCAGGGTATGAAGCTGTGAGAAGAAAACATTTGTAAATGAGCTCAACATACTGTTGTTGCAGTCATACAAAATATTCCTCCACTCATGATTATTCAGACTCAAAAAAGCAAATTAAGTTGATAAAATATGAATCTCCATCTGTTACAGCCATGTTATTTCACACAGTAATTTACCATTTGGTGTTCACTAAAAACCATGCACCTTTGTCTTCAACTTCAAAAAAAACATGCCTGTTTGATGTAAATTTTGTATTCAGTAATTATGGTCACAACCTGAAAAATGAAATGCGGTTAGTTAAGTAAGTAAGTTACTGCACAGATCAATCTTACCTCTTCTAAGTAAAGCAAATAAATAAATAATTAAATTCCAGTGCTTAACAATGAAAAAATAAATAAATGGAAAGAAGGGATAGAAAAATGATAACACATTCAAAAAAAAAAAAAAAAGAACTTGTTAGCAGGTATGAGAAAAAACTAAACCATGTGAGAGAGAGGAAGAGAAAACTGTGCCTGGGAGGCAGGGACAGAAGCCAGAGTACCAGGAGGTGGGATCAGGGGAGCGAAGGCTGAGTGGCTGAAGGGGAGAGGGGGCCTTCTCAGCCCAGGGAACCAGGGTGCTGAAACATCCCAGGCTGTGCCTGAGCCGACGCACACCCTCACGCTCACATGGTCTGCTCGCAGGAGCGGAGGATGAGGAAACCAAAAGAACAGCATGACAGCAGCAGACCATGTCAGTATAATAGTGAGGAAGCATGAAGATAGCAGAAAATAAAAAGGGGAAATGACAGAACAGAAACACAACTAACTGTAACAGAATGATGATGAATGTAGGAGAAAATTAAGCCCAATCTGGACACAATGAAATGAAAACTAAAAATTTGAGCCAAAAATTGATAAAAGAAATATTGTTCTCTACTTGAAGTCTGACCTGTCATGTTTATTCTCCTGAGCAGCTCGCAGGAGCTCCTGAATATTCTTGGTGATCTGCTCGGTTTTGCGGATGACATCTTCTGTGCTGGGAAGTGCAGGGTCTGTCTCAATGTTCAGATCATCCAGTTCAGGAATGGAGCTGCCCTCTCCTAGCCAGCCACTGCTCCTCAGCCTCCCTCTTCTGCACAAACTGCAGAGGAAAAAAATCTAAAAAAAATGATCAAGTCTTCTGCTACGACACTGCATTTGAGTTTCCAATTCATCTAAGCATACTTAAAGAGCTCATATCTTTTTGAAGTCAGACTTGCATTTGTCATTGAGCGCGTGTCATCTCTTACCCTGAGTCATCCATCTCAGATTCAATAAATGTGTTGTCATAGTCACTTTCTGGCATGCTGCTCTGCTTCTCTAACTTTGAGGCCTGGAGGGAAGAGTGACAACAAAACAACTGATAATGTGTAAGAACTCCCGTTTTTGCTGACAATATAAACCAGAAACAGTTGAGGTGAAATCTTTATTTCAATAACATGTGCCTAAAATTGCCTCTTTTGCCTGTCCAGGTGCAACAATGTAAAAAAATAAAAGTAAAAGCAATGCAGATGACTGAATAAATCAAGCCAGTAGAATTGTATAGCCAGAGCAAATGATTTAAAGAATTAGATATAAGATTAGTGATTTTAAAAAATGTGAAGGATTATATAAAGTTCTGATTGTTTACCTGTACAATGTGACTAAATTTAACCAACGTGAATATATCCACGATCCTGCTTTATTCAGCTTTGTTCATCATGAAACCTGAAAACTGTCCATATGTAAAAGCTTATGAACTATGACCTAAAGGTATATTTGTGTGGCATTTAAAACTGTCATAATAACAATAATAAAGAAAAACCTGCACTGATATGCAGTAAACTCACGGGGATTATTATTCAGGATGTAAAGTTTTTCAATTCTAAATCTTATGAAACTTTATACGGTTCTGCAGGAACACCTTCTCTTAACACCAGACAGGTCTCACTACAACACTAGGCTCAAAGCTACATTTTAAAGCAGGAAACAGAGACAGACAAGTATATTCATGCCTCTCTGGCGTACAGTGCACATTCATACATTGCCAACGTCTTTGTCCAAGAATGTGTACCAAATTCTTGCATGCAGCAGAGACTGAAACAGCACAGCTAAGCTTGAATTGGGAAATTTAGATCAGCTCATACTTGTTTAACTTTCTCTCTGTTCTACCTGAACAGATGTCCATATTTGGCTGTTGTTGAAGTGAAAAGATGCAACGTGAAGAACACTTGCAAAAGGATTTGCTTGATTAAAAGAACCTGTGCCTAAAATGCCCTCAAACTCAAGGTATTTGAAAATAAATAAATTTAACAGAAAAAAAATGGATCACAATATGCAATTTGTTTCCCCTTTTGCATCAGATTGTTGTTTCTATAAACGTAAACTCTACAGGCACTTTGCAGACCACGAAGCTTTTTGAACATGTTACACAGCTGCCTGAGGCGCAGAAAGAAGACATACAAATTAGGAGCCGCTGCAACACAATATTCTGCAGAATGTTCAGCAGAGGTTTTACAAAGCCACATCATTCCACATGTTCAGTAGTGCAGTGAGGATGATGCTGATGAAAGCAGATACGTATCTGATGGTGAGGGCAGCCAGTGGAGGTTTGGTTCATGCAGCACAGCAGGTAGGTGAGAGAAGAGGAACAGGTTCTAAGCAGATTTGTCGTTTCTCACAAAATGTGGACCAGCTGTGGGTGTACTTAACCTTTTGAGAACTGTCCTCCTTCGACCAAGACAGGGTAGATGGAAATGAGGGGAGGGATGAAGAGGTGGTCACAAAAGCGCCCCTTTCTGTCTAAAGACAGGGTTCACACCATAGCTTAAATGTATGAAAAATGACCATTTATGCAGACTGAAGTTGAATGGAGATAAAATATTCCACGTATATCCTCATTTGAGTTGTTGCTTACTCAGATGTTTGTTGAAAATGGAGTTGATGGATAATGTGTGTTTGCAATGAACATGAATATGAAATAGCTCTATTTTAAAAGGATCATTTGAGGAGAAAACATAATCCTGTTTCCCATGAAAGTGGTTTTCACAGATCATGCTTCTTTATTTATTCCTTGAACTCCAAACCTGTGTGAATGAGGAGGCAGGCAGCTAATTTACTGAGAATAGTACCAGAAACATTTAATTCATAACATTTATCTGTATGACTCCCTCTCAAAAAAAAAAAAAAAAAAAAAAAAAGAAAAAGAAAAAAAAAAAATCAAACCAGCTTGTAAGTGAATCATGCATTAAAAACAGAGTAAGAGTATTTGTATGGTAGTTTTAATGCTTCATCAACATACATCAAGGTACAAACCTTCAAAGTGGATCCTCGTAAATCTTGAATGAATCTTCTTGCTTTGACAACTATGTTTTATTGAACAAAGAAGCAGCACTCCCGTAAAGAAGAGATACATGCAGATAATGCGTCTAAGTTCCTCAAGCGGACGAAATGGAACGCAACCCGCTGCAGTAAAAATGAATAGCACTGTAACTTTTTATGACCGTCTTTGATGCAAGAACAAATTACCCAATGGAAAATGAGTAAGGAAGAAGGGCATGATGAAGATGTGAGGGAAATTTGTGGAGGCAAGGCAGTGGAGAGGAAATTGCAAAGGACAGCAGGGTACAGGTCTTACTTACATGAGGTGGGAAGGGTTGTAGGGTGGGGATAACCTCCTCTGGGTAGTGAGTTTCCCCTTTGGGGAGATATGGCTTCAGACCTGAGCCAGTCTCATACATAGACATGGGCCGACTGGCCCGCGCAGACTGTCGGCGTTTCAGGGCTGAGGGGCTGGAGGGGTCAGGGTGGTCTGTACTGCTGGGGGTCTGATAGATATTGGTTGTGACCTGCCGCCTGAGAGAGGTGTTCTCGCTTTGCAGAGATTGCAGCTGGAAGAGACGGTCAGCAACACACTAAGAGGTGCTCTCAGCAAAGCAAGCTTTGTTACCTGTTCTGATCCATTCTCACAGCATAATGTCTCAGATTTTATCCAAATGCTTCTCTAAATATTTATCCCCCCCCCCCCCAAAAAAAAAAATGATATTGTATTTTGATAGCATGAGAAAAGTCACCTCTGCCAAGGTTGTTACTTTGGCAAAATTACATTATAAAATATTTGAAAACCTGTCCTTTTCTGTCATCTCACCAATACACAAACCTGAGGCTGCTGCAATAATAAAATTACTAACTTAACTTATTCTGGCACAAGATTCAGAAAAATAGTTATCAATTATTTCTGTAACAGCTTCAGGTTGTTTTATTGATGTAAACATCCAGCAGTTACTAGCTTTTAAATTTTGAGGTAGATTTTTTTCTGTCTAAAAGTGCAAAGCAAGCAATTAGCAAGCAACAGATTGTTGTTTGAAGACGTAGCTAAAGCACAGACAGGACTGACATGAAAAAAAGGCATTCAGGAAAGTCAAAAACTCGCCTTGATTACAACTACTTGCATTGAATAAAGAGAAACAGTTTTGGTTGGTAAAAGACAGTATGCAGTAGAGTTTTATTCACAACACCTGTCTGATAAAGCCTCTGATTCCTGTTAAAGCTAAGAAATGTCCGGATATGTCAATTAATTGTTTGTTTGTTTTTTTCATTTAAAAATTGACATGATAAACTGTCCTGCAGATTTTCGTCACCTCATTTTTGTCTGAATGTAAATGCTACACATTTAATTGTTCTACAGGAAAATGAAAGATCAAGTACATCCAAGAGCGTCATTCCAAAAACTAGGATCAATTAGCTTCATTCTCTTTCTAAAACACAGGCAAATTGAGAAAGATTTCACAAAACAAACAGTACTTCTAACTTGCATAGAACACATTAAACCAGAGATGATCAAAACTTGCCGGGGTTTTGTAAGATACAGACTGCTGGGCTGAGGCTAACTGCATATTTGTGTGCTGAAACCTCACATCACATCAATAAACATGCTGCTAAGTGTAACAGACTTACAGTAATCCTAGTTTTTAGAGTATACTTTCTGTGAAATGTGACCACATGCTGAACAATATGTATGTACACAACAAAGAAAATGGCTGGAAAGCCTTCAAAAACAATTCTGTGCAATAAATGAACGTAAACTTATATGTGATGAAGCAAGACACGCATACAATTTCAGTTAGTCACTGTAAATTTTAAAGTAAAAAAAAACGTATTAATAACATCATGCTTTTTTCTAGAACATGCTTGTTAGTCACGTTATATGACATAACTCAAACTGTATTGAAACATAACAAAAAAGGATGGAATTTTTAGTTATTAAATGGAGGAAGGATGCATTCTTTCTTGTATTAAAAAAATTACAAACAAAAAGCAAACAACAAACACATCAAAATCTGCAGTTTCCATTAAAATTGACCATGCTGGCCAAAACAGAGTAAAAGCCATTCCTTTTTGGTTGGCTCAGCTTCTATATCAGAGAGCGACTGCAATGGGCAATCACCCCCCCTCCCCTCCCCTCCCAGTCCAGCCCCGGTGTTAGTGACCTTATTGGTGGAGCGCAGTGGATACCTTTTGCTGCATCAGTCTTAGCTCCTCACTTAGATTGTTGTTGGCTTTCATAAGGTGCTGGATCTTGGCTTCAGAGGCAGAAGAGTGCATTTTTCACCTCAATATATTCTTGCATAGATATAGGGCCATCAGAAAGGTCAGAGTCCAAGCTCTGTTGGAGAATTTAATTAAAAACAGAGGCACCAACAGAGATAATATCTGAATTTGTTATTCAGGGGTTTCATTTGCGAAGCTAATGGCAAAATACCTTGGTCCCATCTCCTTTGCTTGAGGGGAGCTCTTGATCTGTATCCTCATCAGATGCCACACTATCATAGTCAGGCTGGTCATTGTCCTGGCTATCACTAAAGTGTCTGACAGCGATGCCTTTCATGATAAGTTCTACATTGTCTGTAATCAAAATAAAAATGTTGAAATGTTATTCTGTGATTTCATTGCAAGGAGAACTTCAGAAGAAGGTTACAAGAAGATACCAACCTTTGGGAGTGACTACAGAATTCCCTTGCTGTCTGCGTTTAGCATCACTTAATATATCAATCACCAGAGTTGCAAATTCATGTGCATTAAATCTTGCAAGCTTCTGTCGTCCCTAAAGAAGAACAACAAAGTTACATCCAAAACTAGAAAAGCACTCGGAGAGCGCAGACCTCCGCCAAGTGCAACAATTTCCCCATGTAGCGATTTACAGATTGCAATAAAATCCGTGTTCTAGATCAGATCCGGATCAGCCTTTGAAATTTGATAGAGGTTTCCATTGTCAATCCCTGAGTTGAAATTTCATGAGTTTTGGGCAATAATTTACAGAGATATTGAGAAACAAAATTTTCGGCCCCATTGACCGCAATGTTATTGAAAATTTGAAAGTGATCCAGAATCCAGGATTTCCTCCATATCACAGCCAAAATGAAATCAGTTCTTCCTTTTCACATTTCTGACAACTCCTGAAAATTTCATCAAAATCCATCCATTACTTTTTGAGTCATCCTACAGACAGACAGACGCCGGCAAAAACATAACCTCCTTGGCGGAGGTAAGTATGCAATATAACTTTGAAGCAAATATCTGCAGAATGCAAATGGTGTTAGTGAAATTGCTTTGCAACAGAGGACTTGCCTGATTTCGTGTTGAAGAATATTCTGGATTCACAGGAAGGAAAGGAACCACAGTTGTCTCTGTCACCAGGGTGCTGTGATTCTGCGTGGCCAACCACACTGCAAACAATGACAACAGCGCCGTTTTAAGATGTGATTATAGATACAGTACAAGTGGAGGTTTTAAACTGTCAGAAGGACAGGTCTTCTCTGCATACAGGACATAACCACGTTCACTGATCACTCTTATTTTACCTGCATCCGTCTCTCGTCTGTCCACTTCATCGTACACATCCATGGCCAGCTCTTCAAATAAATGATTACTGAGCTGCATGAAAATGATGAAGTTACTGTTTGACTTGGGTAAGAAAAGAAAAAGAAAAGGTAAAATAAAATAAATACTTACAGACTGCAGTTTCCTCTTTGCTGCTTTTGCGAGTTCAGATAAGTCTACACTGCTGCAAACAGAAATAACTTTCATAAACATATGTTATTTGACTTTTACTTCATGTCCATATTATGCACACTTTTTCATTAGTTATACTTACATGTTTCTGATCCATCAAAAGAAAGCAAGTAAGAAAAACAAAAAAAACAAATGCATAATCTAAATTATTAGCACACTAATGGTTGTGCAGTACTGTAATCGAATCGCCTACTTGTTTACAAGCAGTGATGATAGTTATGGTCATTTGGGACAATTTTATTACTTTCTGCAATTACAGAGGTCTTGGGTACGTCAGATACCTCATTTGGTCTGTTTCCTCCAACAGACACATTTCAAAGAGCAAGTCAGTGCAAGCCTCAGAGCAAAACTACAACCATGAATAACTTTCTTACTGCGTCACTTTGTTGGCTCAGATCAACTTAAACACAATCGTTTAATGTAAAGACAAGAAGACATTAAGACTGACCTTCATTAATCTAATTTAGTAGCTTTTGCTATCTTACCTGTCGGCCATTTGTGGAACAATGAAGTGCTGACCATTTTTATGATCTGGAAGGAACAAGGTTCTAGATTTAGAACAAATTCAGTGTGGGAAACACTAATAAATTTAATTTAATAATGCTAAATAGACAGTATTTACTGTCCATCATCAGGTTTCAGGCAACCTACTGACGGGAAGTATGGACTTTAACTTTTTTCCAATTAAGCAGAAAACAGCCACTATTTCATATAGTTTTTCCTACAGCCAATTAAAAAAAAAAAAAAAGATTTTTCTGCATACCTGGTTTTCTCCCACATAAGTAAAACGCCAGTCGATCTGTAAGCTCATACTGAATCTCTACCAGCCTGTCTGCCAGGTCATGGTGCCCAGCTTCTCTGAAAACAAAATTAACAAAAAGAAATCCAAATCAATTTCTACAAATATATACATATAATACTGTATATTTAAAATAAGAAAGGATATTTACCTTGCATAGTCAATGGGAGTTTTGCCATTGCTGTCTGGAGCTCCAGGATCTGCTCCATAAACAGTTAACAGTTCAACCTGAGATGCTTGCCCTGCCTTTGCAGCTACATGCAACGGAGTGTTTCCCTTTTCCTGGAGGAGAGAGGATAAACAACTATGAGCTAAAACCAACAGAAAAATAATGCTAAAATAATTAAAATGCTTTGAATGCACAGAGTTAATTCTTACAGGGTGAAAAAAATTTGCTTGTGCTCCCAGAGACAGCAGCCTTAAACAAGTCTCAAGATTACCGGTGCGTACACTTGAGTGAAGTTGCTGAAAAAAGAAAAAGTTATAAACCAATATGGCAAATGAATAAAACTTTGCTCAAAAGCATGTTTTACATTTGTGCAACAAGAGGTGCAATTTCTCCTAACCTTGCTTAAATCCTTTGCTGTAGAGCTGTCATCCTCCCGGCAAGGCATGCGATGGACAAATGCCAGCATTTGATATTTGGCTCTGATAAACTCTGATTTGTTTGGACTTTTTAAACATAGACATTAAAAAAGAGAAAATAACAGGCCATGAATGAGAAAGCAGCAGATATCAACATTGAACTGTCGGGAATCTTTATCTTCTTATTTTTTATTTTTATTTTTTAGCAACAACTAACAAAGAGGCAGTTGTAAATATGACTCACTGCAGCTTGTCCTGAGGGTTGGCCTTGCGTTTCCCACTCATCATAGATGCAGGGTCTAGAAGGGAGTGCTCCCATATTGAATTTGCACCATTGTTGTATAATGTCTGAACCATCTAGGGGGAAAACAGACCTTTTAAAATGTGCCCCATTCATTAAGAATCCAGAATGATGACCATCTGCTGATTCATCTGGAACATAAATGTCAGCTCTTTCAGTGATCAGTCCACTAGTTGTGGGGATTTAGGTGTTTTGAACTTTCACACTTTAAACTCTACCTATAAAGCCAAGTAGGTCAAAAGGTACAAATTCAAATTTGAAATGGAATTTTATTGCAAAATACCTAAAGCTTTTAGAAAGAGTAAATATTTTTACTAAAATGTAACTACAATATAGAAAAACTTACAATATTCACAAGTGGGTCATTTCACGTTAGCCTGATATGCAAACATAAACGACCCTCAGCAAACACTGCTCAGAGAAACAACATTTCCTGCAAGACTTCTTGAGCCCTCTGCAATGCAGTTAGAGTGTGAGCTGCTGGATGGGGCTCCTTGACATTAATCCATGTTGACACTTGCCCATTTTGTCATCGGTAAGTACTGTTCCAGTTCAATGCAAACAGCCAGGAACTCTCCTCCTTTTCTATCTATTAACAGTAGTTTGTGCCACATTTAGAAGTCTATTTGTACGAACTTATACCAAGGTAGAAGTGACTGGAAGGAGATGTCAGGTTAGGCACTGGCTGTATAAATAATCCATTTTATGCACTTTTTGTACACATAGAAAGTTAAAATTAAGGGCCGCCCCATAGCGCAGTGGTTAGGGCAGGCGGCCCATATACAGGGGCTATAGTCCTCGTGCTTGTCGACCCTTTGCCGTGTGTCTTCCCCGTTCTCTCTGCCCCCCTTCCTGTCTCTCTCCACTGTCAATAAAAGGCCACTAGTGCCAAAAAATCTTTAAAAAAAAAAAAAAAAAAAGAAAGTTAAATTACTTTGGTTTGTCGAGACCCCGACCACATTTTCACTTAACAGTTTGTCAAAGGCTTAACAGTTTGGACTTGTAGGCCACTGTAACAAAATAGTTTCCTGCAAAGGATCAGTAAAGTATTATTTTATTCTATTCTATTCTATTCTAAAAGGGCAATTCATTTTGAGTAGGTCTATTGCCCCAAGTGCAAACATTAACATCCATTTTCTCATAAATACATATTTTGGTGTCACGCGAGACTCCTTTAATTCACTTTTTTTTTTTTTGGTCCCTAACAAAGAGTTTACGCTTTTTTACTAGTTAATAATAGACCTAGAGTTCTTTAAACTTCAGAACATTCCTTTGAGAAAAACAAGAAGCAAGATGTTAAAAAATAATCTGCAATGCAAAGCTAGAGGATTTCAGGACAGACAATTTAACCTTTAAGTATAAACTTTGAAAAAGCACAATTTCACTGTAAACAGAACAGACAAAGCTCAACATAAATATAGGTTTGTCCCAGAGAGGATAATTAACCTGCAGCTGTGAAGGAGGCCATGGCGTGTGTGTCAGGTGACGAACTTGGGAGCTGTGTCGGCCCAAGCTTCGATGGACACTGCAGCACTCGTCGCAAATCAATACGCCCCTGTTAACCGACGCCCAGCGAGGTTCTGAGGAGAAGAAAACCAGAGTCATTATCAGAGCACTCGATTTAAGAAGCAAGGACAATATTACCTCCCCTGGCTCTTACTCATTTGATTTGCTTTAGCTTTGGCAGTTCGGCTGAAGTGGTAGCAACATTTCACAAATCATCTGCCCAACTCTTCAAAGTCATTACTTTTACTCTGACACTGGTGGGGGTTTTTGTTTGTTTGTTTGTTTTTCTGGCTTCTTGTTTTTCTTGACACCACACAAACCCAAGAATCTCCAATTGATACTGTTGTAAATTATTGTTAGGTGCCAACACTTTTATTACTGTCATATTAATGTTAATGCATGATTGAATTGATCATCCTGACAAGCCATGTCTGTTTCACACAAGTAACAGCTGTGTTTCAAAGATCTTGACTGTACCTGAAAGTTAACCAACAGCACAGGATGAATAATTTATAAACTACACTACTGCTTATGCCATATGCATTGTTGAGCACAAAATTAGTATTTTCTATAACAAATGTGCACCCTTCCCTTCTGCATGAGCAACAGCTGTGCAAAACCAGTCTCCTGCTGCTTTACCAAATAATTCAGGCTTCTTAAAAAGAAAGAAAACATTATTGTATATTTTGACCTTTTTTTAAAAAAAATAATAATAATACATTTGTTAAGATCAAATAGTTCATGGGTTTGAAACACCTAACTAACAAATTGTTAACTTTCGTCTTTTCAAAAGATTCTTAAACACCTCAAAGTCCAAGCACGCAAGAATGCTGTGCTTCAACTTCATAATTTGTGATATTGATCACGCAGCTTTTTACAGTATCAATATGCCTCAGGGGAAAAAAAAATAGACACTTAGGTGTTAGTTTAGTCATTTTAAAGCGCTTTTGTGTGCAGATTTAGGTGGAGCCATACACTGTAAAAAGGAAGTGAAGTCTAGCAGCTGTAGGTGGAAGTACCTAAAAGAGCAACTTCCTCTTTCGAAATAGTATACAGAAAAAAGAAAAGATTTTAGAGCCACATCTTTAGGTAATGTATGATGAGTAACTGCAAGTTACAGTATACTCTGTGACCAAAAATAAATATGTAGCCTATTTAACCCTGACCCATTTAGCACACCTCGCCTACTGCAGGTGTCAGATATGTCTTATTCTAAAGCTTTCCATCTGTAGTGAGACTCTTTGTGACATCAAACACGTCAAAACCAAAAGCACTGTAAACTCATATGACCCTCAAGCAGCCTTTACACCATTGAAGCAGTCTGTGTGTCTGGCACCGTGACGGGATGAACACAGAAGACTGTAGATGTCTTGACAGCAGCTGAGCTACAGAAGCAACAGCTGCTGGGGTTGCTGCTCAGACTCTGTCTGCTCGTCCGTACTTTTCAGAATCTCAACAACCACCAGGACCTGCTGGCAGGTCTCTTTCCTGTTCCTCAACAAGTGGTGCTAAATTTAATACCACATCTTGAAACTCTAAAAATATTGCACCCAACAACTGGTACCAGCCATATGTTCGAGCA
The DNA here is from genome assembly GCA_018398805.1 of Hirundichthys speculiger. Lineage (NCBI taxonomy): Eukaryota > Metazoa > Chordata > Actinopteri > Beloniformes > Exocoetidae > Hirundichthys > Hirundichthys speculiger. The sequence continues at coordinate 3,591,294 of JAGFBZ010000035.1, read as the reverse complement.
ATCCAAGCCAACTGTTCTGCAGACTTTGGGGTTAACAAATCTGAATGACAAGATGAGAGAAGAGGTATTAAGAACTTTGCAAACTTGTTTGTTTTGTTTTTTTTTTTTTATCCCTCTTCATTTTCACTAAGAAACAAACAAGCAAAATTTGATTTGATAAAAGTAATCTACAGCTATTTTCTTGCTACAAAGGCAAGATGCATCATGGCGCCACAAAAGGAAGGGGAAAAAAATCTGCTTCAAGTGTATGCGGTCAATTCACTCAGCATCCTGTTTTACTTCCTGTAGTTACTGAAAAACATTGTGTCATTTTATGCTCTGAATGGGATTTTTGAAACACCCTCAAACACAATGCAAGGATTTTTTTTTTGTTGGGTTTTCATAAATACACTTGTCTGTAAAAGCTTGACAAAAGTATTATCCTTTTCCCAAAATCAAATATGGAGGAAAAAAAAGATTCATGTTAGATAGATGGTTATCTGTCTCAAATTGAACTGGGGACACTAAGCTGGGACATAGAGTATTGTTTGGTTCAATTTGATGAATATTTCTTCATAAAAACCCTGTTATCTACTTTCATTTATTTGCAAAAACCTTTGGACAAACAGTCGCATGAGAATCCAGCAGAGGAAAGTCCTGCCTTTAATAAATAGTTGTCACAGGCATTCATCCCTCATCAGTTGAGAGTTGAGCTCAGTCTCATGGGACAGCAGACCACTGGCTGTTTATGAAGGATGCAGTCATCCTGAATGGGCCTCTGATATATGACAAAGAAACTTTAAACGCTTCATAGGATCAAACTGACCCAAATTGCGTAAAAGGCGTCCACATTTCAAATTAGATGGGAAAAAAACAAGCCATAATTTCTGGGACACAACCAAGCAAAATAACTCCACTTTAATAAAAGTTGAAACATCATCAACATCATCTAAACCAAAGAAACGCTGTAAAGAGCAGCTGCTTCAGAGGATATAAAATTACCAAATAACCGCAGAATTAACTTTCCCTGAAAAAAGTACAACAAAATGCACGCATGAACTACTTTGAAGAAGAAAGCTTCTCGGGGTGGCTCTTGTAATCTGACTTAATCCATCTTTAATGACTGAAGGACCAAATGTCATCAGATAAATAATCGCAACCAATGCCATTTGAAAATTCCTTACCTAGAACAGTGCAATCTGCGCAGACATCAGTGTTTCGCAGGCGTTTAGACATCCTTTACTCTGGGGAACAAACCTTTTAAAGGGTGTGGAGTTTAATGCCCGTTATGCTAACCATTGATTGCGCTGCAAGCCTTCCTCTTTAGTGAGCTCGACCAGGCTGATGAGAAAGAGAACAAAACTCTAACCTACTACGTTGCTTCAGTTAGCTGCTGCTAGCATTTCAGTCTTGGTTATTTATGCCATAAACATGATTATATTACCAGTCGGGAGCTTCTTGACAACAAGACAGCTGACAACAGGAACCCACCTGCCTTGCTAACTAGCCTATTCCAATCTGGTAGTTTACTTCTCAGTCTCTAGTAGACAGCAGAGTATTCTCAGCAGCAGCTGCGACTGTCGCCCATGAGAGGGAAATGTAAGCCCGTAGTTTTGACTGTCAGGTAGTATACTTCTGAAACTGAGTAAGACTTTTATGAAGATATGACTATCCAGATATCCCGATATAAAGTATGATCACATGAAAGTGAATGATTAATCAGTTGTTATCAGTTGTATATATATGTATATACAGTGTTGGGCAAGTTCACTTTCTACACGAACTAGTTCAGTTCATAGTTCACAGAAATTAAAATGAACTAGTTCAGTTCACCATTTCAAAAAATGAACTGAATTGTTCATTTTTTAAAAAAAATATTTCTTAATGTTGCTGCAAGCAATTATTTGTCAAAATGATTACCACTGCCCATACACTACCCCACCACAAACGGCAATTATTTTATCCATTTTCACTGTTGAAAACTATTGGTCCAATTCGGAATCCTTGACAAACCAGGGTTTACATTAGCATTAAAGGGACAGCCCATGTAAAACTGTAATTTCCCTTTCAGCTTCTCTTTACAGCAGCCATTCCCAAACTTCAGAATACCAAGGCCCAATTTGAAATGTGAAAAATCTCTGCAGCCCACCGAAACCTTTTAATCACAACTGTGATCAACATACAGGACAAGGAACCATGATCCGATATTAATGTAAGGGGTCAACAAATAAGGTGACACTGTGTCATATTAAGTTAAGATGACAGTAGAATAACTTAACTGGTTTGTTTTATTACTTCTTAATGTTTTTTAATCATGTTTTAATTCATTGCTTTTAGCAGATACATATCAGGCTCGTTTGTGGAGTATTTTAAATGGGGTTCACTGGAAACCTGGCACGGTTTTGACAGTGTGTGAACTTTGAAAGGGCGCCGTTAACAATTGGCCAAATGAACTGTTCACACACAAAGCTCGTGAAGGGGAAAGTGAATGCGCTCAGTTCACATTCATGAAAAATATGAACTAGTTCGTAAACTTTCGTTCAATGAACGCGTTTATGTACAACACTATAAATATATATATATATATATATATAGATATATATATATATATATATATATATATATATATATATATATATATATATATATATATATATATATATATATATATATGTATATACAGTCATGGAAAAAATTATCAGACCACCATTTTTTCTTCACTTTCTTGTTCATTTTAATACCTGGTACCACTAAACATCATCATGTGACTAAAACAGACACTGAATGCATAAAAGCAGTGTTTTTGGCAGTACAACGCCATAGCTATTGATGTAAAAACTTAAGTGATTTAGGTTATAATCAAGAAAACCATGGAAAATGATAAGATATCAGCCCTTAAATAAAACTCTTATGAGCAATCTTTGTGGTTATCGTTATGTTTGTCCAAACAAATGTACCTTTAGTTGTACCAGGCATTAAAATGAACAAGAAACTGAAGAAAACAAGGGTGGTCTAATAATTTTTTCCATGACTGTGTATATATATATATATATATATATATATATATATATATATATATATATATATATATATATATATATATATATATGTGCATGTGTGTTGCCTTACAAACTAAATTATGGGTAAACAACTCATGTGAGAGAGGTATGTCGTATGTTAGATTTGAGCACTTTGTGAAGCGGTTCAACGGGAGTCAGCTTGACATCAGAATGACACTTCTTCGGTGCGAGGTGGGCGATTCAAAATACACTGGAGAATAGTGCATAACAATTACCACAAAGCGATACAAAATTACTTTGGGGTAGAGAACACAAGGTGACACAAATTTATATGAGAACAAGTGTATAGTGACAAAGTAGATATAAAAAGTGAAAAAACTAACAAAAGATGCATAATGGCCCAACATACAATAATATTTTTTTAAAGAGATCAAATTATCCCGAATATAAGCCAAGGTTATTCCAAAGTAATACAAAGTTCCTGCAAAGACAGAAAAAAAATTATCACAAGAGAGACAAGTGGACCCCAGAAAAGATACAAAATTAGTAGTGACGAAGACTAAAAAACAAAATAAAATAAACAGACTTTACCCACCCCCCACCCCACCCCCCCAAAAAGGAAAAAAAAAATTAGCAGAACAAACATATGCAGAGATGAGTTTACAGTTGTCTAAAAGGATTGTAATCAAACAGTAGCGCCACACTGGCAGTTCAGTTTCAGACTCTTCATCCTCCACGATGACATTTGAACGTCAGGACCAAAAGAAACCTGTTGCTATCTGGAAATACACAAAATAATTCCTCAATAAATTCATAATAAAATGAAACTCATAATATTATATGATGTTGCATATTTAATATTCTAATATTCAAAAGTCTTGAGTTTGAAAGTGAATTGATTGAGGTTAGACTTGATACTTTGTGAAGGGTTTGCCATCCCCCCACGCTGACGCGTTAAATGGTTCCGTCCAAGTTGGAACTGTTTTATTTTTTTCCTTTTAAATAAAAACGATGCGCCTTGCTACAAATCATGTTGCTGTTGTCGATGGACTAGATAATCAGGGGTCATTTTGCTTAAATTTTGCTTAAATACTTTCATATAAAAACGGTTTGGTTCGGTGTCTTATTTTGATTTTACTCATAACGCTTGTTGGTGTGTTTTTATGTAGGACACCCCTACCGTTGCTATTGGGTGCTGCTGCTTCAGACACTTCCTTGTTCAAAAGTTTTATTTATGGGAAGACTCTGGGGGGGAAGTTAGCCACTGGATTTGGTGTCATTTCGCTGTAAAGCCATGAACCCCATGTGTCGCACATTTTCGGAGTGAATAGCGTGTAATTATCGCAGCTTGTTTTCATGGCTGTAACTAATAGTGGCTGGCGACACTGAAGGCTCCAGAAAGAGGAAGATGTCCACGGCTAACGTTAGCGAAGACATCAGAGGGAAGTTTCCTTTGCATTCTGCTGTGTGGGAGAATGATTACAGGAAACTGGAGGAGCAAATTAAAATACCACAGGTTGGTAAAAACCCCGACTTTGTCGCTAACTTACACGGCCGTACCTCGCTAGCTAGATGACGCCTGTCGGGAGCTGTTCAGTGACCGCAGCCAGATAAAGTAGGCCAGTGATGCAGACAGATGCTCGGTAGTCACCCACAAACAATGCTTGTTTATGTGATAGGAGTAAAGTTAACTGTTGACTGACCAGAAGATTAAATTAGTTAGAATATGCATCCAAATTGTTTCAAATGTAAATTGAGAAACAGAAGCAGATCTAGTTAACACAGAACTGTTCTCCATGTGTACACATCTACAGAGTATTATGCACCTGGGATTAACTGATTATTCTTATTTATTTATCTACTACTGTGTTGACGTTTCATCTCTGAAATTATTGGAATCCATTAAAGTGAAGTGATACCAGTAGTGAAATGTAACTGCATTTTTAGAATACATCTAAGTGAAAGTTGATTTGAAAACTGAAATGTTAATCACACAAACTGAAAAAAAGTACGTTATTTTTCCTAATAATTAGCAACTTAAGACAGAACAGGACATCTCAAACAGTAAATTAATATAAAACTGGCAATCGTTTAGAGCAATTGTGGCAGCATTTGTTGCCATAAGTGCTGTGATGTAGTTATTTGTTCCATTTAATAGTAAATAGTTGAAGAAGACATTTGTGATATTGCATGCATTAGTTTTACTTAAGTTTAATTTCACAGTAAATGCTGGAGTCTTACTTGTAACAGATTGTTTTTATTGTCTGCTATTGGTACTAAATGTAAATGCTTGTATCACCACTGAGTGATACGACTCACCGATGACTGGTGCCGCATTTACAGCATGACTCACATGAGAAGCAAACCTGATGTTTGTGTACTGCAGTCATAGATCATTACCAGCAAAGACATATAAAATAGTATAAGAGTATAGAACTACTGTATTTTGTCCTTTGCTTACAAAGCCAGCACAAAAATACTTTTTTTTCCTTAAACTTAAAACTTGTAGTATTTATTATAAAATGTACCAATATTTTTATTATATAAATGGAGTTCCAAAAGTTAGATTTCTGTATTTTCCCAGAATGACATAGAGGCTGTGGACCCCAGAGGTCGGACACCTTTGCACCTGGCTGTGTCACTCGGACACCTGGAGTTGGTGAGAGTCCTTCTGAGACATGGTGCTGAAGTGACAAAAGAAAATGCCAAGAATTGGACAGGTTAGCTCTTAAACTGTTTACATAATACTGCACATGCTTTTTTTTTTTTTTTTTTGCAAATAAATTACTTTGTTGGTTGAGATCCCTTTTCTGTTTAACATACATGTCGTCTGCTGTTGATTGGATTTCAGATGCAAGTGCATAATGGACTTCTGCAGTCTCAGTAAAACATTTACAAGCAATGTGTTGACTTTTCTTTTTCTTTTTCTTAAGGATAATTGCAGCACCAGGGGACAGAGATTTTAACGTGATGTATTTTATTATTCTTGTCTTTACTTGTGTAGTGCTGCAGGAAGCAGTCAGCACTGGAGATCCAGAGATGGTTCAGTTAGTTCTTCAACGCAGAGACTACCTCAAAGCCTCCACTGCGCTAGGAGGAGTACCTGAGCTGCTTTCAAAGATCCGAGAGGTTTTTGCTTCATATATTTTCTTCTTTTCTTGTATCCATCTGTACACATGCCTGGAAACATGTACCATTAAACAGGTATGAAAATCCCTCACCTTTCGGCAAAATTCACCGCTTTGAAGTCAAAAAGGGTGACCTATCGTAGATTCAAGGAGTTTTCTCTTTCTATTTTTTTTTTTTTGGGGGGGGGGGGGGGGGGGGAGTGTCAGAGTCAGGAGATTTTTTTTTTTTTTTTTTTTTATTATCATATAATTGACTTAATAAGGAAAATGAGCACTTCAGAAATCGGCCCTTTAAATGACACTTGGACGGTCAGAAAAATCCTGCCCAGAACCAATCAGGCCAAATTGTTCCATTATTCCAGTCATACGAACATTCTTCATTCATGTGTACTTGGAGTGCTCAGAGGTTACATTGCTAAGCGGGACTAGAAGCAGGACCGAGTACTGTCCACGCCGGGGACAAGGCAGACGAGCATACGTTCACATTTACTACCTACATTTACCAGTGGATTGAATTTGGTGAGTCATGGTTATAATCGTTTTCATAATTTGCGATATAACAAAGTTACTGCCGTTCGTTACAGCTTGCGTTGAACACTGTCAGAGCTAGCCAAAGCTCCGGTGAAAAACAGCTCCCGTTTGCTAGAACTTTGCGGCAAGCTTGTGTAGTTAATGATAACATAACAGAAGAAACACAGGGTTCTTTCTAATATCTCTGTAATTGGTGAATCCAAGTCAGGGACGTGTGAGGATGATATTCATTAAGGGCTGAGAAGGCTGAAGGTGAAGTTGTAAACTCTAGTCACCTGATACCCTAACCCAGTGGTGCGCAAACAGTGGTCCGCTCTCTGGTGGTACGCGGAGAACGTCATGACTTTCTACATTTTTTCTACATTTTCACTTAAAAAAGAAAAAAAAAATCACAAACATACAATGCATTATAAATACAAAGTTTTAAAAGAAATGTGTAGCTAGAGATAATTAAAAAAGTATGTTTTAAAAAAATATTTTTTTGCATATTCAGTTGCAGTGCAGATGTAACAACTTTTGAGTGTGTTTATTTTGCTCTGTATGAGAGTATGAGTATGTGAGAATTGTTGGACAGAGTTGTAAATGTCTGATTCAGTAAAGTAACAATTCAGGTAAGAAATAACCACAATAAGGAATAAACATCACTCCTGTGTGTTTAAAGCTATTTGAGAAGGCATAGATGGCTTTATTTTAAGATTGGTCATCATGGTGGTACTCAGAAAGCTGAACAGTTTCTCAGGTGGTACGCACTATTAAAGGTTTGAGAACCACTGCCCTAACCCCATTTTGCACAGTGTACCTGAAGTATTGCCCCCCACCGCTCCACTCCCCCGGCGCATGCACTGACCCATTTTCATGTCTGATTAAAATAAACAATTTTTCTATTTTTTTTATCCCCAGTCTCCAGACTTCTATATGGAAATGAAGTGGGAATTCACCAGTTGGAGTGAGTGATTTTTTTGTGTGTGTGTGTGTCTGGATAAACAGTATATTATGAATGTAAACTCTATGTAAATAACAACATAATAATTTTAAATGGGCTGTTTACCAGAAATTAAATTTACACAAATAAGTATTTTGAATCCCTTAGTATCCAGTGGTTAATCATCTGCATGAAATACCATCTCTATGCCAGCTTATTATGTTTCAGCTTAGTTATGAGTCACGTTCCTTCCAGTAAGACATTTATGTGCTGTTGCTTTACAGTCCCCCTTGTGTCCCGGGTTTGTCCAAGTGATGTTTGTCGGATTTGGAAAAGGGGGGCCTGCTTGCGAGTGGATGCCACTCTTTTAGGCTTTGAAAACATGACCTGGATCAGAGGCCGTAGGAGCTACATCTTCAGAGGAGAGGGTGTGTGCATTTTGTGTGTTACACAAAATGTTTCGCCAAGTCCTCTTCATGAGTTACATTGTTTCTGTGCGAGTCTGAGATTATTCCTGTTGTGTCTCACAGGCTCGTGTGCAGAGTTGATGGAGGTCAATCACGATGATAAGGTAGTTGACATTGAACGCTTCAACATATCTCAAGAAATGGAAGATGTCACACTAGAGTCAATGCAGCCAGCTGAACAGGAAGTTGCCAAAAGGTTGACAACACCTATTGTCAACACCTACTTGGACACAAAAGATATTGCTTTTGAGAGGTAAGAAGCTTTCTTTTGCAACACGAATAGGCACAGCTTTCTTTGCTCATCCATAAACTCTGATGAGATGTTATTGCATTGTCACGCTTGTTTTAATGTAGAAAAAGTATTTAGATCCAGACTGTTATGCAGTGTTATACTGATCACACAGGGGACATTTCCAGTATTGAATTGTACAGTATCTACCTCAACTCTTATCTGTATGTTTGACTTTTTGTTTGACCTTAATGCATATATCATTTGACACTGTTGCCCCTCTAAGAAAGGAGGTACTGTAATCAGTCAGAGGTAGCCAGCTCCATGGCTTAATTCAGAACTGCGTACCTTAGTGTTTAAGAAAGCTAGAAACATAATGGCTGGGAAATCTCATTCAGTCTGGAATACTAGCCTTGTAATGTATAAAAGAGCTTTTCACAAAGTTAAAACTTCTTGTTAGTCAACATTAATCAACAAATATAAGAATAACCACAGGTTTCTTTTCAGCACTGTTACCAGTCTAAGAGTCATAACTCTGTTGAGCCATGTATTCTTTTAACTCTCAGTAGTAATGGCTTTATTACCTTACTCATGAATAAGATTGTTTCTGTTAGAGAAACACTCTTCTCACTTCTGCCTCTGGGGTGTTGTTGAGTGAAGCAGTTTTGCAGGGGGTCCCTGTTCTTCATTTCTGGTCATGTCTGGACTGTTTCAATCCTGTAGAACTCTCAGAGCTGGCTGTGACAATAGTTTTGTCAGAACCGTCAACATGTCTATTAGACCCCATCTGAACTAGACTGTTCAAGGAGGTTTTTCCCTTAATTCCACTTTGGATGTACTCAATCTGTCCTCACCAACAGGCCATGTGTCCCAGGCTTCAACCTCTACTTAAAAAAAAATAAATAAAAAAAATAAAACTGGTCTTGATCAAGGAAGGTGAGCACAATTATAGATCCATATCCAGTCTCCATTTTATTTCTAAGGTTCTTAAAAAAAATGTTGCAAATCAACTATTCAATCGTTTACCCTGAAATGATCAGTTTAAAGAGATTCAGATCACATTGTAATACAGAAACAGCACTGGTGAAAGTTAGCATTGATCTCCTCAGGGCCTTAAACAGTGGAGTTGTCTGTTCTTGTCCTGTTAGAGCTCAGTGGTGCATTTGATACAGTTGATCATAACAATCTTTTACAAAGTCTTGAACTTGTTATTGAGATTAAATGAATCACATTAGCTTGATTTAAGTCATATTTATCTAATTGATTCCAGTTTGTTTATGTGTAGGAGGAGTCTTTATACACCAGAGTTGGTCATGGTGTTCCTCAGGGTTCTGTACTTACTTTGACCCTTACTTTTTACTCTAAACATACTTCCATTAAAGACTATTATCAGTTACTATGGCATAAACCTTCATTGCTATGCTGATGATACTCAGCTATACCTATCCATGTCGTCAGATGAGACCTATTAATTAGCTGGACTACAAACATGTCTTAATGGCATAAAAGACCTGGGTGACTTCTAATTTCATGTTACTAAACTCAAAGAAGATTGAGGTTGTTATATTTGAACCTGAACACTTCACAAATAGACTGTCTAGTCATTTACTAACCCTGGATAGCATTACTCTGGCATCTGGTGTTGCTGTGAAGAGTGTTGTGGTTATTTTTGACTCAGTCTTGTCCTTTGAATCACTCACAAAACAAGTTTCTAGAACAGGCTTCTTTCATATAGAAATGATTATAATGTTGTAAAAAAAAAAAAAAAGTAAAATATTTATTGTAAAATTGTAAAAATTAGAAAAATCCTTTTTTCAGAATGATGCCAAAAATTGTCCATGAATTTGTTACTTAAAGATTGGACTACTGCAATTCCTTGTTTGAAGGATGTCCGAAAGTGACTGATCAGCCTCCAACTGATCCAAAATGCTGTAGCTCTGATGAAAAAAAGAAGAAAAAAAAAACATTTTTTTTTTTTTTTAGACCAGGCTGTAAATATGTTTAATCCTGCTGCAAAGTTGGCCCTTTTAACAATGGAGGATTTCCTCTGTTTTGCTGTCAGCACCTAGGGGTCAGTAGAGGAATTGCAAAAAAAACCGTACTTCCTGGATGAGCTTCAGTATGGAAGTGGGATGATTGCAGCTTGGTCCCATCACAATGATGATAAGAGCATCATCATTTAATGTTCATTTGTCAGTATTAAATACTGCATCAGAAGCATAGGTGTATTATATCGGGATCAGCAGTCAGCTAAAATTAGTTATCAGATGCCTATAACCAAAACTAACCATTATTCCAAGTCCATCATTCCGTCTGCCCTCAGACTACTGAACTGGGATTTTAATTGATTCTAAGTATGTATTATTGAGCTTTTAGCCATTAATTTGTATTCTTGATTTTGTCGTTTTTCTGCTTTGTTTTTAACTTGTATCTGCTTTGTTTTTAACTTGTATTTATTCTTAAGTGCTCCTATTATAAACTTTTAGTGTAAAATATTTTTTTCAAATTTTTGCATACACGGCTCTGACACGGCACTGCCGATGTGTGTGAACTGAGGCAGTATACCTCAGTATGTCTGTCGGTCGTGTGCGTGTTTGTTTGCTTAACCAGGTTGCTGAAAAGAATTGCCCTTCAAGGGATTAATGAATTTTTTTTTTATTCTGATACCTGCTCCTTTTTTAACATTTTTTTGTTATGACTGTTGTTTTATTATTGTTATTATTATTATTATTATTATTATTATTATTATTATTATTATCATTATTATTATTATTATTATTATTATTATATGTGTTCAAAATAAAGCATTTTCTCATATTTAACTGACCCCAGCTGACTTTAAGTGCTCATTCATAAGTTGCCCTTTATCCATATAGCTTCCATAGATGCAGGTTTCAGTTTACCAGACGGAAAACTATCATTATAGCTTTAATTGTTGTGTTCTCCACCTTGTTAAAGTCATTCAAAACTGAAGAATAAAGTTGGCAGTGTTCCTTTTGCTTTCTAACTCAAGAAGCTTTTTATCCACAGGTGTAAATCTGGCATTTGGGGCTGGAGAAGTGACAAAACAGAAGTGATCAATGGATTTGAAGCAAAGGTTCACATAAGTCATAAATAATTAGTTTGTTAACATTGGACTGAAAAAGGTACAGACTATTTGTGACATTAGATTCTGGTTGTTTTTCTCAGGTTTTCAGTGTCAACAATGTAAATGTCGTGATAAGGACAAGAACAGAGCATCTTACAGATGAGGAGAAAGCCAGGATTAAAAGTAGGTGGAAAATAAGGTTTTGTGTCTTACTTTTCTGTTCTTCATTATTCATGTAGTGTTTGCATGCTCATTTATGTACTGTAGTTTTCTAATTGACACACCTTAGAAAACTACATCTGACTTTTTTTGTTCAAGGTGAAAGGAACATTCTTGAGTCTCTACTGGGAACAGTGGAGCAGCACATAAGTGCACAGGGGGTGAGAAGTGCAATCTGCCTTCATATTTAAAAATAGTTTTTATTTTTGTTTTGTTTTTTTGTTATTTTTTTTCTTCTTCACAATCCCATTTCATGTGACTGCTTGATTTTGTAGGATTTAACTCTTGAGTACGCAACTGCAACAAATCCCACTGCAATCACTCCAGAGGAATATTTTGATCCTGACTTTGACCTGGGGAACAGAGACATTCGGACGTCCCATTGAACTGAGCATTCGGACACAAAAGTGAGATGCATTTTATGGCTTTAATGACTTCATGCTTCTTTTTTGCTATGAGTTTTACAATTTTTATATCATGAGTATATTTGAACTAAGACTTCTTTGCTTGTGTAAAAGACTATTTTAAATGTCTTTTAAATCTCCATATAGGTTCAAAGGTACATTATGGATGAGTGAGGAACACCCTTTGTCTCTGGTGGAGCAGGTGACCCCCATTATAGACCTCATGGCTCGAACCAGTTCCCACTTTGCAAGACTACAAGACTTCGTAACACTGAAGTTTCCTCCAGGATTTCCTGTCAAAATAGGTATCAGAAACATTCTTTTTTTTGTTCGTTTTTTTTATTCTTTTGGAGCAAGACTACACTTTGGTCAAGAACACTTTTATTCTTTCTCATCTCTTGTTCTACATCTGCAGAGATTCCCCTGTTTCATGTGCTGAATACCAGGATAACATTTGGTAATGTCAATAAATGTAGCACTGAAGAGGAAGCCAACGCAACACCAGAAACCACACCAACATCATCAGGAGAGGATGAAGCATCTATGGGTAGCAATGCGGCTGGATAATTTGCTTTATTAAATAACGATCTGCATGTTTGTGGTTTCTAAACTCCCTGTATTGTGTGTTTTACGGCCCAGCAACCCCTCCATTTCAGGTGTGCCCTTCAGTGTTTGAGGTGCCTGCGACTTATCATCGCAGAGGGGGAAGTCGCCACATGCCCATATCTCACAATGATGAGGAGCTTTTGCAGTTTGCTATCCATCAAAGTCTTCTAGAGTCTCAGAGAGCACCACATCAGGTCAGGAAAATCTGCCCCGTCACATTTATATGCATTTGTGTATCTCATATTTTGAATGTGCTGTAGCATTTAAATGCCCATTGCGCTTGTGTGGTTGTAGGAGGGGACCTGGGAGGAATACTGATCCAGAATTCAATGATGTAATTCCAAGTAGCCCAAGTGACAGGTAAGAACAGGTTGTTAACATAACAACTACATGGTCACTTGCAATTAGATGACTCTTCCATCTGTCTGCATCAGTAAAAGCAACTGCATAGAGCTGGATCTCATTTTCTCTCTTAAACTTTATTTGAGGAGTGTCCCAGAGGGAGTGCTGGTGGAATATGGAGACACCTCAAGCCCTGCTAGCTCCCCCTCTGCCTCCAGCCCTGACTCAGACCTCCGGCTGGCCATTGAGCTCTCTGCGCGAGCTCAAGAAGAAGAGGAGATGTTGAGAAAGCAAGAGGAAGAGGAGCTGGAGAGGATCCTGCAGTTATCACTCACTGAAAAGTAAAAGGAATAAAAGGGAATAATGGAGTTTTTCCACATCCAGAAGCAACAGCCACACCTCAGTTTTCCTTCCTAAATGCTCTGTCTCCATCTATGCAACCACAGATTTCTTTCTGTAACAGATCAGTTTCTCACAGGCAATATTCAACTCCATTATTTTCCAAAAGGTATTTTTGTTCAAATCAGACTTTTTAAAAAATATATATTTCTGTGTTGGTATTTGATTCTTTCTTGCTCAATTCTAAGATTGTTTGGTTTTTTTTTTTCTTAAATTTTGTTTCCCAATTAAGACCACAAAACACACCCATGTGCTCAGTGTCATCTAGAATGGGACTGTATCAGTGAAAATGAGGTTTTATGATATGGCACTCTAATGTGGCACTGAAGGCTTTTATTTTCTCAGTACTTATTGCCTCAGATTTTGTTTGGGAGAATGGAAACGCCACAGCACAACAGAGCTAGAAGCACTGAACTTTGGAGAACAGTTCTAAGTGCTTCCAGCCTGAATTCTTCCAGCAGAGACACTTTCTGAAGAATCTTGAACTCACAAAGTAACAAAAATCTCAGGGTGTCAACTTTTTAAAGATCTTCCCTTGGTTTGGAATTGATTTATCAAATGTAAAATAGTTAAAAATTGTAGCTTGGTAAATGTTTCTGAAATGGTACCAGTCATGCATAAGACTCTATGCTAAAATTTGATTTCAGACAGTTGGGATTATACATATTTTCATGTACTTTGTGAATGTAAAGTCTACAGGTGGTTAAGCAAAAGCATGTTTCTTTGAAAGAGAATTTAAATTAACCGCATAGTAACACATCTTTGCTCCAACAAGGATGGACATTCAAGTATCCAGGCCTTCGTTTAAATATTTCCCCCTCATTTTGAGGTTGTAAAGGAATTATTTTTGTAAACTGTCATTGAGCAGCTTCACCTTAATTCAAAAAAAAAGATGCAGTAGCAGAGACCAGTCTGTCTGTGGATTTACCATCATGCAGCTTAGAAGTAGTCACACAACTACTCTAGCAGAGATTCTTTTATTTCCTAAAGTTTGCCTTTTTGTAGCCATGGACAACTTAAGACCTCTGAGTGGTACAAAAGACATTAAAGACTAAGTTCAGACTTGTTTAGCGGTAGTTTCTCCAGCATGTGCCAAGGATTGCTTTACTCTGAAGATGCCTGGTGGGGTTGAAGCATGGCTACAATTTTATGGAGTGCCACTGGGACTAATTTGTTTTTATATATATGTATTTTTTAACATTCTATTACTCAGAAGCAAAATGCAGAGGCTTCATTCGTACCAGACTGATTCTGAGCAATATGCATTAACCACTGTTGTTGATTCCACTGAAAACCAACCACTTTTAAAAGGTCTCTACATCAGAAGCTTCACCTCAGCAAATAATTGTAAAGAACAAGTTGCCAAACTGCTGAACAGTCAAGTTTGTGAAGGCTAGCTAAGGTTAATTTAATGCAGATATTGCGCACTGTTTGAACTAATTTTGGGGGTTTATTTGTTTTTTAATGTTGAGATTTTAAGAGACTGTCTAAAAACATATTGTTCTAAAATAAAAGCACTTTATTTCCCTGAAAACTACAGTTTGTATCTTTACTTTCAAAAGAGCAGCTGGTAAAACAGATGAGCCAGTTGTGCTTTTTTTCCCTTCATGCAAAGTGATGGGTATGTTGATCTAATCAAAACAAATTGGGCTTGTATTGTATTGATTCTTTTGCAAATAAAAGGTTTTTCTGTTGTGAATTGATTTTGTTTGCCATGAGGCGTTATATGGCGATTGCCATTCAGTCCAAAGATCTGTGTTCTAAACTGGCTGAAAGCACTCCTTAGAAAAACTATGGGTGACATCCCAGGGGGTTTGTCCAGTTCTAATTTCTTTAAGATTTAATAATATTGCTTATAGTTGATATGTTCTCAGGGGTCATGCTCTGAGTCTCTTAAAAAGCACTTAGAGGCAGTTTGTATTGTAATAGACACTATACAAATAAAGGTGAATTGAATGTGTAAAGACATGACTGAAAAAGGTGAATTGATAAACTTTGTTGTAATCTGTCAAAACATGTCAGATGCATTTCACTGCTACTTTAGAAAATTGTATTTTCTGATAAATCTGCACAATGTACATTAACCTAGTTTGGACTTTCACACTAAGCTAAATGGGTTATATTTGTTTTAACACAACCCACACAGGAACCCTCATACTTGTCATTCCCATAGCAGACCAAAACAATGGAAAGTCTTTCAGTTTATCAGCCAGCATTTATTATTTCAGCGTATTTCAGAGAATTTATTTCAGTGACATTTTGTTCTGCATTGCAGCCAAAAAGTTTGATATTGGTTTCATCTGACCAGAGCACCTTCTTCCACATGTTTGGTGTGTCTCCCAGGTGGCTTGTGGCAAACTTTAAACAAGACTTTTTATGGATATCTTTGAAAAATGTCTTTCTTCTTTCCACTCTTCCATAAAGGCCAGATTTGTCCAGTGTATGACTGATTGTTGTCCTCTGGACAGACTCTCCCACCTCAGCTGTAGATCTCTGCAGTTCATCCAGAGTGATTATGGGCCTCTTGGCTGCATCTCTGATCAGTCTTCTCCTTGTTCCAGATGAAAGTTTAGAGGGACGGCCGGGTCTTGGTAGATTTGCAGTGGTCTGATATTCCTTCCATTTCAATATGATTGCTTGCACAGTGGCTCCTTGAGATGTTGAAGCTTGGGAAATCTTTTTGTATCCACATCCAGCTTTAAACTTCTCCACAACAGTATCTGGGACCTACCTGGTGTGTTCCTTGGTCTTCATGATACTCTCTGAGCTTTAACCAGAACCCTGAGACTATCACAGAACAGGTGCATTTATACAGAGACTTGATTACACACAGGTGGATTCTATTGATCATCATCAGTCATTCAGGACAACATTGGATCATTCAGAGATCCTCACTGAACTTCTGGAGTCAGTTTGCTGCACTGAAAGTAAAGGGGCCCAATAATATAGCACACCCCACTTTTCATTTTTTTTGTTAAAAAAGTTTAAAATATCCAATAAATTTCGTTCCACTTCACGATTGTGTCCCACTTGTTGTTGATTCTTGACAAAAAAATTAAAATTTTATATCTTTATGTTTGAAGCCTGAAATGTGGCAAAAGGTTGAAAAATTCAAGGGGGGCCACATACTTTCGCAAGGCACTGTATGTATATCAAATGACCCGAGACAATGACTTACTAAACTTAATTTGGAATAATTGTGCAGTTGTGCATATTTTCCGTGAGACTTTGTGGAGGCTGAGATTCGGTTTTGTCCCGGAAGAACAGCAGGATTCTGGGTTCTGGGTCTGAAGGTTTCGTATCAGTCTCAGCGGCGGGACATGGGTTTGTAGACACAGACAGCCATGATGATCATGAGCAGCAGGAGGACAGCGAGGACACTCCCCAGCGTCACTGTGAGGAGGAAAACACACGCTGCAGCTCCGATCACAGTCACCAACAACTACACACTGACATGCAGCCAATCAGAAGCTTTTAATTATTCTACCAAGAAGACACGGTGGGAGAAAGACAGGACTACAATGCGATGTGCAAACACCTACGAGCAGTGACGGCCTGCAGTGACCGGCCTCACTCTTGTTTCCAGTCAAACATCAGATCTCACCTAAGTTCTGCTTCTGCAGGACCACATAAGCTCTCTCGGTCAGTTTGAAGTCTTCACGCAGAGCGTCCACTACCACACTAAAACACATAATTACAGCTTGTAGGATGAGAAGCAGCATCATAGTAGTGAAGGATGGAGAAGTAGGATGATGAGGATGAGACGAGCTTCTTCCGCTGGATCAGGGTCCTAAAGCCGTAGTGTTACTCTGTTATGAAACGAGCACATTTTTCTGGCCACTGTTCCAATAATAGATTTATTATCTAAACAATTTGAGAATCTCGTAATTATTTCATTTACAATTTTCCTTCAATTAATAAGATGAAAGTGTAAACAAATTTGCTAAAGATTTTCATTTATTTTCACATTGAAACAATGTTTGTCAGCTCAGTCGAGAAGGGTGAAGAATAAAGCAAAAAGATTACTCTACAGTTCAGGATGCAGGTAGTATTTTCACGGAGTGTGACTATAGAAGTGCAACAAGCAGAAAAATCCCTTGTCTTATCCAAAATAAATGTGCCACCTTCAATCACATTTCTGAAATGTCAAAGAGGAATAAAGATCAGACAGAAAAGTCAAGCTTCTTAGGGTAATTTCCTTATATAATCTCTCTGCATGACTGATGCATGACTACAGATGTGTGTCTGCGTGTGTGTGGCCTTTATCTTCATCCTCTATAGAAGAAAACACAGGCTTACTCTTACATGCCTGAGAAGCCTAATGAACATTAGGAAATGTCACTCACGGAGGGCTGAAATTAACACAAGAGGCTTCCTGGATTAAGTTACGGTAGCAAGAAAGTATTAACAGTAATTATTGCATGAAGTCAGAGGTCTTGTTATGAAAATAAACAGTTTCCGTGGATTATTATATAGCACAATTGGTTAAGCAAGATGGTGCATATGATAGAGTTTATAAACTAATCAAAAAAACAGAGTGAGGTTAGTTGTAGATTTATGAGCATGAGCAAGTGACTGTCATGTTTTATTTTACTGAAACCAACTCACTGTTTAATTTAAGGAAGAAAAAAAAACAGCACTACCTGGAATAATCAGTCGGTTATGACTATCAAAACATTTAAACTCAAAGTATTACCAATCATTTCAGTTCATTTAACTTATTTTATTCTATTAACTTGTCTTTAGTATCAAGATGGCAGCTGTGTTTGTCTTTAAATGAAGTGAAAATACCCTCTGGGAGGAGATAAAAACAGTGGTTAATGAGCTATTGAGTCATACTAAAGTGATTATGTAACCTTCAAACTTTAATGACAATACAAATGCATAACATAAAAAAAACAGCATGAGAGATCTGACCACCACAACAGTATCATTCAGCACTAATAATACATACATATTTGTAAAATTCTGTTGGAGGAATAATGGACTGTCAAACAAAAATAAGTCCACAATATTGCAGGTTGTGTCCCTATGTAAAGGCCAAAGCATGCAATTCACAGGAAGATTGTGTTGACACTCATGAAACCATTCACTGCCACCTTAATGCTTTTTGCATGAGAGCATTGACCGCATGCTCATCAGACAGAACGATTTATGTCCAGGATAAAGGTGACTTTGTCTGCAGTGACACTTCCATCTGTTGGGACAAGTGAACCAACCCAAGTCAGGAAAATCAGAACACTGTCACCAGATCTCTTCACTGTGAAGGGTCTTATTCAGATCTTTGCAATATGTCAGTCACCTCTGTCAATACATGGAAAGTTCCACAATAGAGATTCAACTGAGCTTAGTGTGCCATAATGAGGTTCAAGTTTGTTGCTGTTGCAGTTGAAATAACAAGTTCAGATATCATTCATGAAACATGAAGCAAAAGTAAGTCAGTAAATCAGAAGATAAAAGAAAAAAAAATACACCAGCATGTTAGATAAGGAGTTAAAAGAGAAGAGGTACACATGCAAACATCTGCGTAATATTCACCCGTTTAAAAAAATCCAAACAAAAAGAAAGGAAAATCCAGTGCAGTTTACAACTGTTTTTAGTCATCACATGGGTCATTAGCTGAAAAAAATAAATCAGCAGCAGTTGGCAAATTGAGACATTTCTAAGATTTCGGAGTTCTCAGATTTCTTATCTGGTTTGGTGCTCAGTTCAGACAAAGTCGTCACAGTGGGTGACTAACATTCACATGGATGTCGAAAGTGACAGCCTAAAATTAGCTTTTACTTCTCTTTTAGAATTGACGGGCATCTCACAAAAAGTTAAAAAAAAAAAACGACGCACAGCTTTAATCATATCCTGGATCTGGTCCTCACTTATGGTATAGATGCTCATCACCCATTAGTGTCACTGCTGAATTCTCTTATCCTGGATTTAATGTTCGAAATCAGCATTCTTGACGCTACAACGGATAATGAAAAGTGTCATTACAGCAGATACTTATCTGAAAATGCTGTGAATAAATTTAAAGAGGCCATTCTTTCTCATCTCCCTATGGTGGAATATGGTAGAACAATTGAGGGTGATGACCTGAAATTTACTTTAGCAGATATTGCCTCATCAACAGTACCATAGATATTTTACATTCAGCCCTGGATGCTGTTGCTCCTCTGAAAAAGAGGGTCTCAAACCATAGGAGCTTAGCTCCCTGGTATTATTCACATATTCACACGCTGAAGCAAAAAACAAGATGAAAAGGAAGTGGTACACTTGTAAATCTGTGGACTCCCATTGTGCCGGAAAGATAGTTTAATAGTCTACAAAAGACCTCTTTGCAGTGCTAGAACATAATCGTCATTAATAGAACAAAAATAAACCCACATTTTTCTGTTCAACACTGGCCAGGTTGACAGTCACAACTCTGTTGTGCATTCCTGCTACTCTCAGTAGTGAAGTCATGAGCTTCTTTAGCGGGAAAATAATCAGAGTTAAGGCTGATTTATACTCGAACGTCAGGTCGTCTGCGTCACCTACGCAGACGACGCAGAGATGCCCCCCCACCCTATGCAGACAGTCCGGTGCACCTACCCAAAATTGTAGGTCGATGCAGACAGTGTCGCAGAGAGGAGAGAAAGGGGGCCTCTCATTGGTCAATTCTACATCCGCGTAGAAAAGAGCGCTTCATCGAAGAAATTAGGAATTACCCACATCTGTATGATTCTTGTTCCCCACACTACAAAGACAGCACATATTCTAGTAATTCATGGAGGGAGATTGCGATGAATGTGGGTCTTGATACAGCCGAGACGGTGAGGAAGTGGAAAAACGCAAGAGATAAGTTTAGTAAGTTTAGCTAGTTCGTGATTGTCCATCTTGCGTTGTGGCGTGGAATAACATAGCGGAGACCACGCTAGTATAAATCAAAAGTGACGGTGGCATCTCTGCGACAAGCTGACGGCGACACCTTGCCGCGAGAGTATACACGGCCCTTTAGAAAGAGAAAAATCAATCAAACCCAACTATCAATGGCTCTGGGCATTTCTTCAGCTTCAGTAACTTCTTTTGGTCCTAGCCTGACTCTGGACTGTTTCTCTCCTATGAGCTGACCTCAACCATCAGCAAAGTCAAGTCATCCACATGTCTTTTGGACCCCATCCCAACTTGATTACTCAAAATGTCATGTCTTTCGTTGGTACATCAATATTGCATTGGATTAATCGCTCTAAAATCAGGATATGTACCGCAGGTTTTTTAAAGTTGCAGTAATAAAACATTTGCTTAAGAAACCTTGAGAAACTCTCTTGATCCAGATATTTTAGCAAATTATAGACCAATACCCAACCTTTCATTTATCTTTAAAATTCTGGAAAAAGTAGTTGCAAGCCAGCTAGGAGACTGCCTGCATAGGAATTATCTATTTGAAGTTTTCCGGTAAGGTTTCAGAATACATCATAGCACAGAAACAGCGCTGTTAGAGTCACCAACAACTTCCTGGCCTCAGACAATGGGTTAGTGTCTGTACTTGTTCTGGATCTCAGTGCTGGAATTAAAGGGACAGCACTAAGCTGGTTTAAATCATATTTATCTGACAGGTCCCAGTTTATTCATGTTAATGACATTTCATCTGCACAGACAAGGGTCTGCCATGGCGTCCCACAGGGTTCAGTGATGGGACCGATCCTTTTCACTTTGTACATGCTGCCCTTGAGAAAAAAAAATATCCAGAGCCACGGCATACATTTGTTGCTACGCAACTGTACTTATCCATGAAACCAGAGGAATCAGATCTGTTGGCCAAACTTCAAGGATATCTTAAGCATATGTCCCCTTTGCTTTTAAATTCAGATAAAACATGTCATCTTTGGTCCCAAACACCTGAGGAACAGATTAGCCAATTTTATGTTGGCCTCTAGTACAACTGAAAAACCCTGGAGTGATTTTTGATCAGGATGTGTTTAAACAGCAGCTCAGGTTAGTAAGAGCCTTTCCTCATCTCTGAAATATTACCAAGATTAGGAGCATCCTCTCCCAGGGTGATACTGAAAAACTAATCCAGTCAGTTGTCAGTTCTAGACTGGATTATTGTAATGTGTTTTTAGCAGGATGTCTGAAAAATTTGCTGAATAGCCTCCAACTGATCCAGAAGGCAGCAGCAAGGATGCTGACAGGAGTCTGCAAGCAAGATCATATCTCCCGTTTCCTCCCCTCATTGGCTTCTTGTAAAATTTTGAATCAAATTCAAAATTCTGCTACTTGCAAATAAGGCCCTTTATGGCCAAGCCCCTTGTCATTTACAAGACCTAACACTTGATGCTCCAAATAATGCTCTTCACTCAGAGTGCAAGTTTGTCATTACTAGAAGATCTAAGTAGATTTGGAGGATGGGCCTTCTGCTACCAGGCACCTTTATTATGAAACCAGCTACCAATTTGGGTTAAGGATGCTGACACCACCTCTTTAAAACTAAATTGAAAACATTTTAGTTGAGTAAAGCCTATAGTTAGTCTAAACAAAAGTGTGTTAGAGCCAATAGTCAGAGCTACAGTTATAGGAGCCAAGACTAGAGCAGGCTCATCTTAATGTGGCAACCGAGTGATGGGAGACAGCTGTACAAGCGTTTTGCCAGATATGGTTTTAGGAAATGCGTAGAGTAAAAAATAAAATAAAATAAAACACCACTCTGAGTATATCAAGACAAAGCCCATTTAGTGTACAAAATACGAGACATGATTCAAGTTCAGTAACAACATTTATTGTACCTTGAATATATGACAACAACTGTAGGGCCCAGGTAGTCCAAAAAGTGGATGGTAAATTTTCTTAGCAGCAACACTAAGAAAGATATAGAAAGGCAATGACTTTCAATGTGCGTAAAAGACGACACACCAAAAGAAATACAAAACGACACCACCACCAGGGGTCACCGAACCACCATGTGGAACCTCAACTCCTGAAACAAAACACACGCATGACTTGGCACAATAAAAAGCATATGGAAAAAAAAATTGCAAGTTGCACAAGAGGCACTCAAGGATGTTCCCTCATACAAACGGCTCAGGTTATTAAATCCATGTAAAACCGACCCATGGATGAGGATGAGTCCAGTGTTTTGGCAAGACGGCAATCATGTAGGCAAACAAATGATGACTTTAACAAAGGTCTGCATCAATGCTCAAGCTATGAATGCTATCAAGTACAACACAAGATGGCTCTTACCTGCTAATTAGACATTAACAATAGAGACTAATAAATCGATAGAGGGAGCCGGGAATGCAACCCAAGAGGCAGAGGCATAAAACACCGCAGCAGCAGCTGAGCGGACACCGGAAGTGAAAGCAGCGGAGAGGTGTGACACAGCCCGAGATCACCACCCTGGAAAGTGTTCTTATACTATATATACAGGCCCTATATACAGGGCAGAGTTTCCAGTTACACACTAACCTGGAGTTCCAACCTCTGGCCATCCCAGCATTTACCTGTGTGGGTGTAGATGTCTCTGGGATATCAACTAACATTCCGACTTGCAGTCTGATCATCTGACCACCTCAGTGTTGCTGCCTACATCTGTTTTTATAGTCATCTCTGTAGTTCATGTACTAACAATTAACTAGTCAGAATATAAGTTCATGGAATTCTTAGTTCTAAAGTCAATGGATAATTATTATTTATACATTTTGTCCAATATAGTATTGCCAGGATGTATGTGTTCTTGTCTCTCTGTCCTCCATCCTCTCTCTATTCTATCTCACTTCTCTTTTTTTTTCTTTACCCAGCTGGCCTTGAGCAGGAAGGTCTGCCCTTATGCTCGAAGTTTCTTCCTCTTAAAATTGAGTTTTTTTTTGGCACTGTTTGGCTTAAAGTTTTTTTTTACTAGCCATTTTCTTTGATTAGAATTTAATATTATCATTTTAGTTAATGATATTTGCTCGAGGGTCATGCTCTGGGTCTCTGTAAAGTCCATAAAGACAATTTGCATTGTAATAGAGGCTATACAAATAAAATTTAATTGAGTTGAATTAAGACAAATGATAAATGTCCACATTCCTCTTACAGCTGAAAAAAGAATCAGCAGTTTAATGTTTTCACTAAGCTGAATAAAACTTGTAATTTTTCTTCTTTTTCATCTTATTTAATCACTTACGTTCCGCCGTACTCTATTTTGTCAGAATGAATGGCATCAGCAGCGATAATTTCCTTAATGCACTCTCTTTATCAGCAAGAGGGGAAACCACCATGTTTAACAGCATCTCTTTTATGCTTCGCCAGCGCTTGCCTGTTCTCTACTTCAATAACAGTCACTGACACAAAAGGGCTTTGATCTGCATGTCCATCAACCAGCAGCGGCTTAACAGGAAATTATATGTTTTGAAACACTTTCTGCTCTGTAAATTGATACCCACTATCCTTCAAGTAATTAGGCTTGGCTTAATAAAATATACCTGTATAAGTGAAAAAAAAAAAACTGCAGTGAAATGTTATGAGCAAACCTGTGAGTGTATCAGGATGAGAGTCTGAGGAGCGTGTGAAGGTTTTGGTTGCTTTGTTTCCTTGTATATTGATGGATTCTGGATGTTGCAAATTAGCTTGTTAATTAGAATATCTAATTAAGGCGAACAACAATAACAAAGACATGAAGATCCCCATATGGTGATTTGTAAAAACAAGAAAATGTCAGGAACTGTTGTGATATGACCAATGTAATTTAACTGCTAAAATAGAACAAGATTGTTTGAATTTTTATGTTCATGTTAAAGCACCAGCAAAGAAAGGAAGCTCAAAGACATGACATGTAGGCTTAATTTGTAATGTAATCACTTTATGCACATCTTTACAGAAACCATGTTTGGCAAGATACAATAATCATCACATCATTTTCTGAATCTAATAGGTATAAGGTAAAGCTTTTAAAATAAGCAAATACTTGTGACTAAAACATACTATACCTGCTAAAACATCTTAACAGTCTTCAGTTAGAATAAAAATGTTTCCGGAGAGGCACAATATCAACACCACCATTATCAGTTTTGTAGTAAGGCAAAAACCATCGGACTAGAGTTCGATGAAGCCATTAGATGAAGACCAAGAATTTGATATTTTGAAAGCCAAGATGAAAACCATGCAGTCATACAAAGACAGGCTATACTTGTTTTGAAATTACCTGTAACCTGCTGTATCAATGTACAGGAAATCAGTTTTACTTGTGAAACAATTATCATAACATTTAGTCTTTTTTTTTTTTTTGCCTGCTTTACTTCCCTCTTGCAGGATATACTTCTAGGGGGAAAAAACAAGTGTTTTTTGTAGATATATCAGCATGCAAGCCTCCTAAAGAACTGCATTACAGTGTAAATATGATCCTGGAAATAATTGACTGGTTTCTTCCACTCTTAAATTAGATGCAATAAGATGTTCCTGTGATTAGCGTCAAAGAAGTTAGATAGCCCAACTCTTGCAGTTCTGTCATCCTCACTGAACCGTTCAGCATGGAAAGCTCATTTCAACCACATTTCACAAAGTATGGAAAATATTAGAGGAAATGTTTCCACGCTTTAGAAATAAATGTTAAATTTAAAAATATGTGTTTTTATTGTCATCGGCATTGTGTTCTTGTACTATTAATACTGACAGATCACTGAACTTACCATGGCCTCCTACAACCACAAGAATCACACTTATAAAGAGCAATATGAAAAAGCTGTAAAGTGTCTTTGTAATGTACGTCCAAACCACACGTGGAGAAAAGATATGAATATTGCTGTCTCAGTTCTTCCTCAAATCACAAATGTAGCAGCATTCAACTTTTCACAGAGTATAAATGCAGTAAAAATCAACTGAAAAAGTAAGCATCATTAACAGGTGAACAGTCATGATGTCAGATCACGTTCTGGTTTGGTCACATGTAACTCAAAACTGTTGTATGAAAAGGAATTCACTAGCACACAGAGGTATTTATGTCTCTATGGTACAGTAACCATGTTGAGGCTGTCAGCGTGCATGTCGGGGAGGGTCCTCTCTGGCCTCAGACACACCGCCAACCTCTGTGGAGAGCAAGGCCGTAATGGAAGACAAGCAGAGCTTTGTTAAGAAAACATGGGAGATTTTTTTTTCCAGTATTTTCTGCACCTTTCTTTATCCACTGACCTGTTTCAGAGAACCAGGAGTCCACACCAGCTTGTAGACCATGTAGATAGGGATCCACATGAAGGATGAGAAGCCGACGATATACCCTACTGTGATGGTCCAGTCTGGGTACTTATAATCAAAAAGCGTGAGGGGTGGAGCTTTCAACAGGGAGCTCACAATGATATACTGAAAAGAGATGTAAAACATTACACTTTCACTTCACGAAAAATGCCAAAACAGAGATGGATGAAAGTAAGAGGTAAGGATATTAAATAATAGTCCTATGTGGGAAAAATCTGGATGACATTTGCCCAAGTGTTTTATAATATGCATGCTGTGTAAAAAGTTTGAGGAAGATATATCATGTAGAGAGGGGCTTCATCTACAGAGGGGGCTGGACCAGTTGGTTTCTGCAGCCTTCAAAGGCCTCTGGTCCCAGAGTCTTTTGATCTCACAACAAGCACTCACTCATATCTTATCTTCTGTGGTCCATTGATCTCTGGGTATCTTAAATAGATCATGCTTTTATGATCTATTTGAAAGGTCTACATCTTAAAATATTGCTTGTATGTGAAAATATGTACATCTTAGAATTGTAGACATTTAGAGTTACTTTTTGGTCTATTAATGTCAATACATCTTAGAATACTTTATTCTTTCTTTTACCGCCAGAAATGCTGGGCTGATGGCAACCCAGCACACCCTCCAGAATAAACCCGGAGCTTTTCCCAGCATTGCCTGAACATCACTGCTGAATCTTTTGATACCTGTAAGCAGCGAAAAAAACAAAGATATTACAGCATTTCCTTTTACATACCATTAGGACATGGGACTCTAAGAGTTATAAATCTAAATCAAAATTTTAAATAATCATTATAATGATAAAATAAGCAGTCAATACAAAATTAATTTATACCATAGAACCAGGACACTGCAATGGCCTCAAGGAAACCAACAGCAATAATGGAGGATCCTACTCCAAATTCCTCCAACAGCTTCACCACATAGGCACCACCCTGCCAATGAGAATTTATATGGCCTTTCAAATTCACCATTCAACACTTACTGCCCCCTTTCAAGCAACTGATATTAGCATTTCAATTCATCACAATAAATCTGAAACTCATCCAACTTTGCAATTATATGAATATCATAGTGGCTTCCATTTATTTTAACTATATAACTGTATTTATTTTATTTAACTATATATATATATATATATATTATATTATATTATATTATATTACTATACTACATTTGTAAGTGTGCTTAGAGAGCCTAAAAAACAGACAACCACCAAGCACAGAACGAAAAGTTCACGTCTGTGGTAGAGATGATCTGGGTATTCATCCAGCACAGCGGTGATGATTGCCTCGAGCCCTCCAAACTTAAGCATACAGAAAATTTGAAATAAGAAATCATTAAGTTTAAATACATGAACAGGATTGTAGGTCTTCATTTCAGGGATAAATACACATTACTAGGCACATTTGTGCACATTACAATACACATTTGTACATTACTAATGTACAAATTAAAATGTGTCTGAGAAGATGTGCACAACAAAAAAGGGCTACTTTTATTCTTTATTTTTATTGACAGACTAATCTAATACATCTTGTAACTCATGAAGATAGATCCTAAAGGATCATAATTATAGTTTTTAATGGCAAAATGAAAACTAAAAAAAGTCACATTGTGTTCAGTTTTCTAAAACTAATACTGAAACTATGTTACTTGCAGGGACTCCTATCACTCATAATTTACAGCTGATACCGTGCTGTCCAATCCCAGTGTGATCATCATCATAAAAAAGATGATTGCAAAAAAGGTTGAGCCCATCATGTTTGCAATTGCCTCTGGGTACGTGATGAAAAGTAAACTGGGTCCTGGAAAGCAAAACAATGAAAAATGGAAACAGATCAGTGTAAATATTTTATTTTAATTGAGTTTATTGCTTTGTTTTTTTGTTTGCTTTTCTTTTTTTTTGGTTAGTTTTTTTTTGGGGGTGGGGGTGGGGGTGGGGGGGTTCTTTTGCTGACCTTTATCTCTGGCAACATCCTCAACCTCCACCTGCCTCATCTCAGCCATGTAGCCCAGCACCGTGAAGATTACAAAGCCAGACACAAAGCTGGTCAGACAGTTCACTAAACTGGTCACAATGGCATCTCTGATGAGGAAGAAAAGAAGTAGTAAAACACTGTTCAATGACACCAGGAGTTATAGTTGTAATTGTTTGTGCACAAAATGTGCTGGAGCTGAAATTTTCATTTCTTATAGAGACACCATTCCAGTGAATTTCTGCCTGCAGGGGAAACTATTCAGCACTGGCCTTTTCACTTTTTCACCTTTGTTTAATGAATTCAAAGAATTTGACATAAGGCACGACATAAGGCACGACTACAAATTGTACACACTCTGAAAACAAAATTATTTCAACTTTATGGGCAACAGTGTCCATGATTCAGGGTGTCGTGTTGGGGAACTTTTACCGATAGCAGTTATTTGTGAAAGGATTGTAGCTGGAAAGAGCCAGGAGGACCCCAAACCCAGGACCTAGAGAGAAGAATATCTGCGCAGCTGCATCCACCCACACCTAGAAAACATAGAAAGAAATCCTTTTCACCCCACCTGAGACATCAACTCCTCACATTCTGGAGTGCTGTAGATTGTTATTATTAAGTTATTTTAGAGCATAATAGCATATTATATACAAGGATGGTAACTTCGTCATCCCAAACTCATTTCCTTCAGGCCTTTTTAAAAGATTTAATATCATTTATTTTATTCTTCTTAATTTTTTTCTGATTGTGCAATGTAATGTTGTTAAATGGAGTGATGGTGTGTGAGTTGCATGTAGGTCTAGTAGCCACACAGCTGTATGCAGGGAGATCTGAAGAGGAGCTTGCGTTCGGCATTAAAAAAGAAGAGGACAGCTTTGGATATTGGTGAGTGAGACAGAAAGGGAGGCCTTTGTTAACGGGCAGAAAATCTAAACCAATTATGCATCTTATTATCCTGCTCTGTGGTTTATTTATGCATCTCATCTAATCTCATCCATATTCTCTCCCAATTGAAGCACTTACACATGTTTACCAAACAACAACAGCGAGCCCAGACCAGAACAGACATGGCAATGTTTTATAGCTCTAACAGAAATATTGACATAAATGTAGACAATTCTACAAACCAGCTGAGGCTAGTTTGTAGAACAGCTTGGCATATTAGCATAGAATCCACATGTGTCATTGTATTTAAAGTTTGACTCCACGGGTTAACACTGTGGAGAAGTTTAGTCCCTTATCAGCCAGTTATGGAAAGAACATCATTCAGTTTTTGTCATTTTGTTTTTCTACCTAAAGTTCTCAAAATAAAATGAAAGACAGAAAAAAAATAAGATATCTAAAAAAAATATAAAGAAGCTATAAAATGAATGCTGTAAAAACGAAAGGTTAAAACTGACACTAAAATAACTGACAAATACAACATATGTTAAAAATTAAATTAACTGAAGATATTTTTTCTCATCTATCCTGGTTTTGGATTATTTAAAATCAATTCCTTTATTCATTTATTTTTATCAGCAAAAGATTTGGATCAATTTGCTGAGTGTGATCTTAGACAGCCTAACCAATGCGGCATAACCATGGATGTGAAAAATGGTATCCTTTTCTGAAAACACAAAACACACAAACACACCACACAGCATCTTTGCAACTCACACTGGTCTCCAACAGTTTTTCCCACTGAGGTTTTAGATAAAACACCACACCTCTCCAGGCTCCTGGCAGAGTGGCCCCTCGAATTAGCAGAATGAAGAGTACAATGTAAGGCAGGGTGGCTGTTACCCACACAACCTAGAGTTAAAGAAAGAAATATCATGGTAAGGGTGAGTTATCAAAGGTATGTGATTAAAGTAAAGAAAATGTACAAAATATAGTATATTGCTGTCATATGCTACCTTTCCTGAGGTCTTCACACCCTTCCAGAGGCTGAAGTAGACTATAGTGAAAATGAGAAAAAGGCAAAGCATCAGCTGCCAGCGAACACCCCCGACGTCTCTCAACCCTGATGACTTGTGGATCTCAAGAACGTTTCTCCTATTGAAATGAAAGACATGATTCATCAGCTTGGTGACAGACAGGATAAAAAGTTGCTGAATAAAATCACAACCTGGTCTTATTGCGGCAGCATTACTGTAAACCTATTTATATACGTGGTTTCTGTTACTCACACTTACATGCACTTACGTGTAAAATTCCTCTGCCGGAGACCTTGAGGAATTCGTCCAGGTCACGTTATCCATACCAAAATAGTTGGTGCAGTCAGGGGTATTCCAGACGTTGTCACAGTTTGTCCAAGGCAGGATGCTGGAGAACGAGGAGTAGAAGTAGAAGAGGGCCCAGGCGATGATGGTGTTGTAGTAGAAAGACACGTACAGAGCAATGATACATATAGCATATCCTATACCTGAAAAAGAGGAAGTGAACCATGAAATATTACTTTTTTAAATCACAGGTTTGCTTTAATTTACAGCCATGAGATTAATTTTAGATGAACTATAAAATAAGAGTATTGTACAGATTTTCCTTTATTAATCTAATTAAATATGAATATGTGTGGTAGAGCAGCGTTAGGCCTTACCTTTAAAAATTGGACAGATATGTTTCCATATGGATATGGCTCCAGTTCTGTGGAACTGCCCCAGCGCCAGCTCCATGTAAAAGAGTGGCACACCACCAAAGATGGCCATCAAAATGTAGGGAATCAGGAAAGCACCTGGACACAGTTACACAAGAGCAGGTGTCCTGCAGTGCAGTGGTGTTTCATGTGAGCCTCAATAACTCTTAGTGGATCGGTCTAACAGTATCTGGAAATAAAAAAAACAACTCAAAAACTGAACTCAGAGTGGTTTAATTACATATACTCTTTTCAGAGGCAACAGACGGTTGTTAAATTAAATATCTATAGAGACCTCAAAGTATTCGCCTAATAATCTTCTTGATGATCATCTTATCTTCTCCCCCAACTGTACTGATCTATTTGTCTTTTATATTTTCTTTCTAATATATTTTTATAAGTCACATGAAAATAAATTTAATTAATTTGTTTCTGAAGGGAATCATTCACATAAACCTCCCTTGTCTAGCAATGTAAAGACCTAAGTTGGTCATATAAAAGTTTGGAGTGGAGTGGAAGATTAATCTGAGCAGGATATGTTTTAAAAGAGAAAAAAAGAGAAAATTTCACCAACATACGTTTTTATATGTTGAAAGGGTATTTATTGATAGTAATTTTTCAATTTAAGTCTATCAAACATTAACATCACGGATATAGGTTATGTCTTATTAAAGTGAAAACTTATTGAACATCTCAAAAACGTGCGCTCAGTTCAGAACCATGGACAGTTCCTGCTGTCAGTCGAGTCATTTTAAACCTTTCTGACATTTAACTGGTTTCATGTGTCCCACGCTATTCAAGTTTAACCTTACTTTTTAGAAACAGAGGAAATTAAAAAAGTAGCTTGATGACCTGTTTAAAAATCTCTAGACCACTTACCGCCACCGTTTTGATAACACACGTAGGGAAATCGCCAAACATTTCCCAGGTCCACCGCAAAGCCAATTACAGACAAGAGAAAATCCATCTTTTTGCTCCATTTGTCCCTGGAGTCGGTCTGCGTGATGACCGGCACTGTGACAGCGTTGTTGGGGCTGTAGCCTGGGTTCGGGGAGCCGTGGTGAGTCAGACTGCCGGCCATGACCGCTGAGTTCTGTCGGGCCACTGGACTGTGAAAAGTCAGTCAGAGGACCGGCTCCACAGAGACGTGGACGTTTCTCCTGTTGTGATGACAGGGCCGAGGGGGAGGAGTTGATGGAGCTGCAGCAGACACTTGGGAGTACCTGCCTTTGAAGAAAGAAGAAAGAGGCGTCGTTTGACGGCAGATTTTTACACTGTTTTTAACTAAAACGTCCACAACGACTAAGACCTTCCAAATCTTGTGCTTTATGACTGATTAAGCCTAATTAGTCATAGAAAGTTTGGTCAGTTTGTCACCTCACACTAATAGAGATATCCTTGACTGGTTGGACTTACGTCACATCTTTTAATTTTCTGGTTACCTTAATGAAAGCTTCTGTCATTTAAATTTGAATGTGTTTCATTCCATGAAGGCCAAACAGGCAATTTCTCTGTTTCTTTTTTCTTGTAATTGAAATTTTTTGAATTGAATATTTTTCTCAACTGGGATGAACAGGAGGTGAAAACGTTCTGGTTTGCGTGCTAAAGGCAGTAACTCGCCCATAATTCTTCATTCATCTTTTAAAACAGTAACTGCTTACATCTACTATGTGGTGATAAATTACACATCTGAAAGATTTTTACAGCCAAATTTAAAAGATCATTGTCCATGTATTGAGTAAAATTATGAAATTGTAAATAAAACCTTTGAGGGTATGAGAGTCTCATCAAGACACAGCTCAATTCTGTCAAGTTATAAATAAATTCATTTTGGTATGGCTTTAAGTGTCCGAAAATCTGTTGTTTGCTTGAATTAATGAGAAATTTGAAAGTATTGTGAAGAATAATTATCCTCATAATCATTGTTTTAAATTAAAAACATACACTGAAGTTAAGAACTATAGCAACTGAGAAAACAATGTAATGATTTAAGTATAAGTTTAGAGGGACAGGTTTCTGTGGAGTAGGTACTTTCATAAGACTTCAGCTAAATAAATGAGAGAGTGGTATTTAAATGTCCCTTCATCTGGATCTTTCAGACCCCGAGGAGTTAAAAAAAAAAACAAACACATAAAAAAAACTACATCCTGTTTTTGTAAATGTTTTTGCTTTGTCAAGGTAAATATAAAATCTTTAGGGTTTTAATTTTTAAAGGAAAGTTATGCATCATTTTTAATAGACAAGGAAAAAATGTTATTCAAAGCAGCTTCTTACATTAAATTTAAACATATTTTACAGCAAAAGATTATGGAAAACTATAAAATGTTGACACAAAATGAAATAAACAAAATAAATGAAACAATACAAAGGCGAAGGT
The DNA here is from genome assembly GCA_018398805.1 of Hirundichthys speculiger. NCBI lineage: Eukaryota > Metazoa > Chordata > Actinopteri > Beloniformes > Exocoetidae > Hirundichthys > Hirundichthys speculiger. The sequence goes on along the minus strand of JAGFBZ010000035.1, from coordinate 3,558,783 downwards.
AAAACATGAAAAAAATATAAATGTTAAAAGGTGTAAGAAAAGAAAGTCAGATTGGCAAAAAAAAAAATGGTCACAGTGCATTTGAACTTCCACCAAACTGATGCAAAAGCTATAAATAGCACTTGAAACCATCTTGGCATCCTGATCCTATGTTAATAGGGTTTGGTGAAGACAGCAAAATCAAATCATGGCAGCTCAACTACACTCATTAGGAAAACCTAATAAAAAGACTTAATCAAATCCACCGCTTTTAGCTCTGAGCAGTTTGAAAAGACTTCTAACTGGATATCGAGAGAGCAGCGGCCACGCAGGTGTGTGAGCAGGGAGAGTGCCTCAAATGAGGTTACTTTGGGAAATGGATATGACACAGTCTGAGATAGGACGAGAGACATCAAGCACCATCGGGAAATTGTCACTTAGAGGCCAAAGTGGTAGCCAAACTGTCTGGCCTGGTGTCACATGATTTGCTGTCTGACTCTCTGGCTCCGTCACCTGAAGCTGGGAAATGTGAATGTAGATGATGTAGTTGATAATTGTTTCAGTCATTTACTGCAAAGACAGAAGAAAGTCCTTCAAAGTTTTTTTTTAAAGTCAGACAGACAGACAGATAGATAGATAGATAGATAGATAGATAGATAGATAGATAGATAGATAGATAGATAGATAGATAGATAGATAGATAGATAGATAGATAGATAGATAGATAGATAGATAGATAGCAAAACAGCAGTGTTTGTTCATCCAATGTGCAGGGCCCCCTGGGGGTCAAAAGCATCACAACATAACAACAAACCATTGAGTTATTGCCATCTCAAACAGACTGTCCTGTCAGTCTGCATCGGCATACATAAGCAGAAGAACATCAGACTGACAGGAGCCTCTATGAATTGCCCTGCTGCCTGTTGGAGCATGTCGACTCCAATCACACATGGACTTTCACATGTTAGAACCTGCCAAGACACACTGCTCATAGTCAGGGAGACGTAATAACAATCCATTGGATATGACACTAGTATTGTTATTGTTATTGCTGGAACACCAGGGCATCTCTTCAAAAAGTCATGAATTAGTGCGAATTATTGACTTGCCTGTGTAGAAAATATGAGTCTGCACTGATTGTTTAAATTTAAATCACCGAAAAACTGACACAAAAACATACTAAATGTTTTCTCTTTCTGGATAAGTAGGCGAGGGCTAACTGGTGAGAAGCTCTGGTGTGCTGTCTACCGAGGCAGAAGTCCTGCTATGACATTTAACAAGACAAGCTATAACCACAAATGATCTAAAGCCATTGCTGGGCATGAGGGATTGCCTGGGCTGAGGATGTTTGTGCTGTAAACAGAAGGGAAAGGGGGTCCAGCCCTGTTCTCCTCAGTCTGTCATCTCGTGTTATCACTCTGTCTTTTCACCATCTGATTCACCTGACAGTTCAGTCCTTCAGGAAAAACCTGACTTATGGCCCCAAGACTTCACACTTAAGCTCACTGAAGCTTAGACCAGCTCCTCCTGCCCATATTCTGACTCAGAAAGAACATTTACTGAACTTATATGCTGCACAAGAGTGTGAAAACTGTTGCCATGTTTCAATAAAACCTGAAAAATTACAGTCGGTGTGGATTTACTGGTTCTTCTTGAGAGGTTGGTGGGCATCAAAACTGAAATGACGTTGTCGCCATCTTCTGGGCAATATGGGATAAATATTTGTAACGTACTCATATCCCAAACCCTGGACTAGCAGATACCTGCAAGTGTTAGCCATTAATGAATATTCAAATGTTTTGGAATCATGAAAATATATATTGTTTTCAGTTTTATGCAGGTTAAAAAAGTCTCAGTGTTTTTTTTTTAATAATCACTATTAATTTTAACCCAGGATTTTGGATTTGATGTGATAAACACTTGAAGGTTTGACTTGAAAGCATAAAGCAACAAGTGCTCTGAAAATGACGTCAGAGGTTTGAAATAGGCTTTTAAATCGGCGAGGACTCATAAGCAATTCATTCTTTCTTTCATTCATGTGATTTGCGGCTGTCAGGATATTTATTCTCCCTATAACTGCCCTTCCACATATTGACCACAAGATAGAGCCAAAACAACACGTTTTCTTTTCGGTGAAAAATCTTACCTTCTATTCAGTTTCGGAATACATTTACACAAAAATCATTATAAAACATAATGATTTTTATCCGACCTTATTAATCCATTATTAAACTGCAAAAGACATACTTGTCTATCTTTGTCAATTCTGATATAGGCCTACATCATTGATGAAACTTCATTCTAGGTGTCGGAGCTTTGCAAAGGCAGCTACACTTAGTTGAAATTTAATTCAGTAATATTGACGTTTGGTCCAGCCAATAGCAGCAGTGCGTGTGTTTAAAGAGGCGGGTGTTCAGTAGAGGTGGAGTCGTGAGCCACATCAGTGTAGGAACAGCACTCTGCTGTTGGGAGACAGGATCCATGGCAACAATCATGGCAGGTGGGAGACAAAACATCTACATTTCTGTTATTAGATCCCAGTTTGTGTTTATTATGAATACCGACTCGGTTAAGTGATGGCAGAGTTTAAAAACGACCTGTGTGAATCATGTTCTGTGTTTTAGAGGCAGAAACCCGTCAGAAGCTGCTGCGCACCGTCAAGAAGGAGGTGGGTGTTTTCAGCTCAGCAGTTGTCGTGCCGGAAAAAAAAAAAAAACAAGCATGCTGGTTAATATGATATTCTAAAAATAAAACGAAAAACATAAAAAACTACTATAAATGAAACTAACTGCACATTGAAACTTCTTGGATGATCTTTTACAAAGCCGAGCAGACACTTGCGTCTGCACCGTTTGTCTCAGATGATGACACCTGAGACAGAATATATCTCGGAATCTCATCTGTATCACAAACAAATATCTTTCAAAAGACATAGCGATATCAGATATTAAAATGACACTTGTTGATTTAGCATTACTATTTCGATTGAAATTCGTGTTCTTTATAGGGTGTTCCCAGTCTGAGTTATAGTCTAACAGCTCAGTTATACTAATCAGGAGGAGAAGCAGCACAAAGGAAACAGGTTGTCTGGAATCACTGTTTGCGGTGTTCATGGCAAAGTAAACCATCAGCCTTCTGCCAAACCATTTGGGTTTTAGTTGGTTGTAAACTGTGTGTGCTTGTGATGTCTGTCATGAGTTGTGACGCCGAGAAGCAAACATTAAAGTAGCTCCAGTGATTCAGTCAGTATCACAGATACACAGATAGTAACACAGATGACTGAAATAAAACAATGATTTAGTCAACCTGACATTTAAACTCAAAGGTTTTCTCTTTGAGGTTTTATGCAGACATTCAAAGAGCTTATTCTTTTCAGAGGTTTGGGTGAGGTTATGGTAAAATGACATTAATGGATGCCTACATACAGACCTGTGACATATTAGTGACACATAAAGCACTCTACTTTCACGTGAACATTTAATGTACTAACTGAAATGTAGCTCTAAGGTTTTTGTTTTGTTTTGTTTTGTTTTTTTTAATTAATTTTGCTATTTCTCTGAGCATTACACAGTCCGATCTTGGAGTGAACTTACTTGGGCATGCATTCCTGGAAAAATTGGAAACTGTCTTCAGTGTTTTGCCACTTGTAAATAATCTTTCTCACTGTAAAATGACTGACTCCAAATTGTTTAGAAATGGCTTTATAAGGCTTGCCATACTGATTGGCAGTAATAGCTGCAACGTCATTGCTGATGTGTCATATAGGTGGCCACTCTTGTTCAGTGATGAAATCATCAACAGGATTTGATTAGCGGCACCTGACTGCTCTTTGTCATTTTAATTCTTATTGAAGGAGTAATCCTGGACTAAGCTTTTCACACACTGTTTCTGCCTTTAGGCACTGTGTAATATGTCATGTGTTTCTGTGTGATCAAACCTGTAGTTACAAAATGTTAAGACTTAATGCGGACAAGATTTTTTTTTAATTATGTCCTCTTATGTAGAAGCTTAGAGTAAAAAAGGTTACTGTAATGATTTGATTACTTGTAACGGCTGTAACTCACCAAACAACAGCTGGTCATCCAAACAGAGGTCCTTTGGACAGTCTCCAGTGCCTTTTGGTGAATCCAAATCTTTTATTATTTATTTATTTATTTATTTATTTATTTATTTATTTTTTTTGGGGGGGGGACTATGTTCCCCTCCCTGAATCGCCCCCTCAATGTGGTGAAGGGGTTTGTGCACCCGAATGATCCCAGGAGCTTTGTTGTCGGGGGGCATTTGCCCCTGGTAGGGTCACCCAAGGCAAACTGGTCCTGGGAGACGGGCCAGACTAAGCATGATTCAGTCGACTCTTATGACAGACAACAAAACACAAGCTTGATGTCCTTCGCCCAGACAAGGGTCATCGGGGTCCCACCCTGGAGGGGCTCGTTTGGGAGCGCCTGGTGACCTGGGCCTTTACCCATGGGGCCCAGCCAGGCTCAGCCCGAAACGGGTTGCATGAGTTTGCCTCCCATGGGCTCACCACCTAAAGGGAGGGTCATAGGAGTCGGGTGCAATGTGTTTTGGCCAAAAGCCTTGGCGTGCTGACCCCCGGCTGACTAAACTGGCTACTGGGACATGGATCGTCACCTCTCTGGTGGGGAAGGAGCCTGAGCCTGTGCGTGAGGTTGAGAGGTACTGGCTAGATGTAGTCGGGCTCACCTCAACACACAGGCTCTGGAACCTTCTTCTCGAGAGAGGCTGGACCTTATTCTACTCTGGAGTTGCTCAGGGTGAGAGTTGATGGGTTGGTGTGGGTTTGCTTATAGCCCCCCAGCTCAGGGCCTGTATGTTGGGGTTTTCGCCAGTAGATGAGAGGGTCGCTTCCCTGCGCCTTCGGGTTGGGAATGGGCTCTGACTGTCATCTGCACTTATGCACTGAATGATGGTTCAGAGTACCCAGCCTTCTTGGATTCCTTGGCGGGGGTGCTGGAAAGTGCCCCTAATGGGGACTCCTTTATCCTGCTGGGGGACTTCAATGCTCATGTTGGCAATAACAGTGATACCTGGAGGGGCGTGATTGGGAGGAACGGCCTCTCGGATCTGAACCAAAGTGGTGTTTTGTTGTTGGACTTTTGTGCTCGTCACAGTTTGTCCATAACAAACACCATGTTCAAGCATAAGAGTGTCCATAAATGCACGTGGTATCAGGACACTCTTGGCCGTAGATCGGTGATCGACTTTATAGTCGTATCATCGGATCTTCGGCTGCATGTCTTGGACACTCGGGTAAAGATAGAAGCTGAGCCGTCAACTGATCACTACCTGGTGGTGAGTTGGATCAGATGGTGGGGGAGAATGCCGGTCAGACCTGGTAGGCCCAAACGTGTAGTGAGGGTCTGCTGGGAACGTCTGGCAGAGGAACCTGTCAGAAAGATCTTCAACTCACATCTCCGACAGAGCTTCAATTGCATCCCAAGGAAGGTGGGGGCCATGTTCTGCACGTCCATTGCTGAAGCGGCTGACCGGAGCTGTGGCCGTAAGGTCGTTGGTGCCTTCCGTGGTCTCCGAGGTGAAAACACGGGTGTGGGAGGAGTTCGGTGAGGCCATGGAAAATGACTTTCAATTGGCTCCACGGAGATTCTGGCAAACCGTCAGACGCCTCAGGCGGGGAAAGCATCGCTTTAACAACACTGTGTATAGTGGGGGTGGGGTGCTGCTGACCTCAACTGGAGATGTCGTTCAGCGGTGGAAGGAATACTTCGAGGACCTTCTCAGTCCCACCAACATGTCTTCCGTAGAGGATGCTGAGCCTGTGGATTTGACTCGTTTTTTTAGCTGAGGTCGCCGAGGTAGTTAAGAAGCTGCATGGTGGCCGGGCTCCAGGGGTGGACGAGATCCGCCCTGAGTTCTTGAAGGCTCTGGATGTTGTTGGACCGTCTTGGTTGACACCTCTCTGCAACATCGCATAGAAAACGGGGGCAGTACCTCGGGATTGGCAGAACGGGGTGGTGGTTTCCCTTTTTAAGAAGGGGGGACGGAGGGTGTGTTCCAATTACAGGGGAATCACACTCTTCAGCCTCCCTGGTAAGGTCTATCCCGGATTCAAGGAACAATGTGGGTTCAGTCCTGGTCGTGGAACACTGGACTAGCTCTATACCCTCACTAGGATCCTTGAGGGGGCATGGGAGTTTGCCCAACCAGTCCACATGTGTTTTGTGGACTTGGAGAAGGCATTTGACCGTGTCCCTCGGGGGGTCCAGTGGGGGGTACTCCACGAGTATGGGGTGCTGGGCCCGATGTTACAGGCTGTCCAGTCCCTGTACAGATGGAGTGGGAGTTTGGTTCGCATTGCCGGTTGTAAGTCGGATTCGTTTTCAGTGAGAGTTGGACTCTACCAGGGCTGCCCTTTGTCACCGATTCTGTTAATAACGTTTATGGACAGAATTTCTTGACGCAGCCAAGGAGCAGAGGGGTTCCAGTTCGGTGGTGTCGGGATCTTGTCTCTGCTGTTTGCAGATGACGTGGTCCTGTTGGCGCCATCGAGTGGGGATCTTCAGCTCTCGCTGGAGTGGTTCGGAGCGGCAGGGATGAGAATCAGCACCTTCAAATCTGAGACCATGGTTCTCAGTCAGAAAAGGGTAGAATGCCTTCTCCGGGTTGGGAGTGAGATTCAGCCTCAAGTGGAGGAGTTTAAGTATCTTAGGGTCTTGTTCACATGTGATGGGAGAAAGAAGCAGGAGATCGACAGACGGATTGGTGCAGCGTCTGCTGTGGTGCGGACTCTGTACCGCTCTGTTGTGGTGAAGAGAGAGCTGAGCCAAAAGGCTAGGCTCTCTGTTTATCAGTCGATCTTTTTTCCAACCCTCACCTATGGTCACGAACTGTGGGTAGTGACCGAAAGAATGAGATTGTGGATGCAAGTGACAGAAATTAGTTTTCTCCGTAGGGTGGCTGGACTCTCCCTTAGAGATAGTGAGAAGTGAGAAGTTCAGTCATTCAGGAGAGACTCAGAGTAGAGCCGCTGCTCCTTCACATCGAGAGGAGCCAGTCGAGGTGGTTCAGGCATCTGGTTTGGATGCCCCCTGGACACCTCCCTGGAGAGTTGTTTCGGGCATGTCCAACTGGGAGAAGACCACGGGGCAGACCCAGGACACACTGGCGAGATTATATCTTTCGGCTGGCCTGGGAACGCCTCAGGGTTCTCTCAGAGGAGCTGGTGGAAGCGGTCGGGGGGAGGGAGGTCTGGGCCTCTCTGCTGAAGTTGCTGCCTCTGTGACCTGCATCCGGACCAAGCGGCAGATAATGTATGGATGGATGGATGAGGTCTATGTTGTCCCTTGGACAACTTGCTCAGGGTTACATTTGATCTGTGAAGTATGCTGGTCTGCACGTTCATGGAAGTTTGTCTTGTCATCCATCTATCCATCTATTCATTATCCATACCTGTTTAGCCGTATCTAGGGTCACAGAGATCTGCTGGAGCCTATCAGAGCTGTCTTTGGGCGAAAGGTAGGAGTACACCCTGGACAGGTCGCCACAAGTCCACTACAGGGCCTCTCTCTTTGTCATGTCTTTTCTATTTACTAACAATTAATTTAAAGGTGCTCCAAGTGATATTTATTGTATTTTTTTATGTTCTATATTGTCTAAACAGAACCTAAACTAAGAGATATGTAAAACTTAAACATTCAGGAAATTAATTTCCGGGCTGAAAATCTGAACTTTAGAGTTTCACCTTGTGTTAACATTTCTGTACCTGGTATTGATAGTTTCAGCAAACTGTAACACACCAACTGTATTGAAGATAGATGGTTGACAGATAAATATTGACAGGTGAATGGAAGCTGGCTTATTTGTGATCTGATTTGTGTGTTACTTCTACTCCATTGTGTTTCTACTGTACCTCCCTGTGGAGGTCTTTTGTTTTCCTCTGTTTGTTCAGGGAAGGTTTTCCTCAGCATCACCCGTGCATCAGTAAACATGTGCAGTAAGCTCTGGCAGATCTGGAGACTTTCCAACTTATCCCCAGCATTCCAACTGTTGCTGGCTGTGGCACAAAAAAAAAATAAAGTAAAGAAGATTAAGACTAATAGCAGAACAGGAATATATATATATATATATATATATATATATATATATATATATATATATATATATATATATGGATTTCTTGGACCTTTTTACCAGCCCTGTTAAATATACAATAAAATAAATAAGTAAATGTCTAGAACTTTTTGCTTCCAGCCTCATTTTGGTTCTTGTAAGAGGAAGAGCGAAAAGTAGTCTGATTTGTCTTCCTCTGCATCCTGTCTGCAACCTTATCTATGGATACCAGACCCTTCCCAGGACTGAAGCGCAGGGGCTCTTTCACTGTTTACTTGTAAGTACCAAATGCAGACTGCTGGAGTTTCTGAACTGCAGTTTGGTTGTGTGAGAGTCGACTATGGTCTTAGTTCCAGGAAGTTAAAGAATTTTCATAGGCAGTCACATTATGAAAATGTGTAGAACATATGAGTTTGACAAATATTTAATTACTTTTGTTTTAAAATGTGGCTTAAATACATCTCCTTTTTATATCTTAGTTTAATTGGTTACTGAAAATGTGAATTACCCTTTAGACTTACTGCACTATACTATCCTTAGCTGCAGGACTTTTTCAAGGAGGATGAAATGTTCATTTGTTTAGATATGACTGAAGAAATCAACCCTAAGTTGTTTACTTTGGCATGACCATATCTAGGTGTTTTGCTAATATATTTCTGTTCCCTTAAATGAAAAATAGACTTGTTTGTGCCATGTTTCCATTGGTTTATGATTATTATTGCTCAGTGTGGGTTGTACCATATGGTGTCATGATGCTGTGTGTTTGCGCTCTCTCCCTGTCCAGCTGGTTTTATGCCATCAGTCTGCTCTGACATACCTGGATGTGGGCCATTATCCAGAGAGCTGAGGCCGTCAATGACAGTGGAATTACCTTCTGGCACAAAATTGGTTCAAATGATTTGCCTCAGAGCCTTTTAACATAGAGCCTTTCTCTGTATGTCTCTGTTACTAAGTCCCACTCTGACATGGGCCTTTTTAAATATCTCATAATCACACTTAACACAAATGCACACCTTTGTTTGCCAAAGGAGAGAAAGCCAGGAGGCACCATCATTCACTTTTAGATTTTTTTTTTTTTTTCAAATGAGGACTCTCCTCTATCACTTTTATGGTATTAATGTAATCACTGTGCCACATGAAATAAAATTATATATATATATATATATATATATATATATATATATATATATATATATATATATATATATATATATATATATATATATGAAATTTATCTAAACCATACCTGGTGTTAAAACTATGTTCATAAAACCTCAGATAAATAGCAACACATTAAATAGTACACTTATAACTAAACAAAATTTAAGTGCATGAATATCTAAAACTAAGTACACCCTCTTCCTGCTTTCACAGGAATCAGAAGGTTAAGTAGCAGCCAGGCGCTGCTAATCAAATACACTTGATTAATGATCAGCAGCAGGTGTGAGTGCCTCTATAAACACAGAAGTCTGTGTAGGTTGCTGGTCTGGTCTATGTTAACACTATACAAAGGAGGAAAGACATCTGCAATTATTTTAGAGAAGTAACAGTTGCTGCTATCCTCTCTTTATTTCCTCCTGTTTTAATGTACTTTTTAATGCTCTGTAATACTTCTAATGTTTTATGTAAAGCGCATTGAATTGTCTTGTACACAAAATGTGCTATACAAATAAACATGCCTTGCCTTGCTCAGAGAAATGCTATGAGACAATTTGGAGTCCATTATTCTACAGTGAGAAAGATTTTTTTTGGACTAAAAAAAGAATTATAACAGTTTCTGATATTCCCAGAAGTGAATATACCAGCAAGCTCACTCAAATGTCAAACTGTGTAGTGCTCAGATATATTGCAAAATCTAAGACCTATGTGTCAGAGTCCATATGCTTCTGTTAGCAACTTTAATCTCAGCGTTCATGACAGAACATTCAAAAAAGATTGCACAAGTACCTTTTGTTTGGAAGGGTTACCAGGGGGAAAAAAGCTCTCTTCTCTCTAAAAAGAACATAGCAACACAGCAGCACAGTTTAGGTTTGCAAAGTTTAATCAAAGTAAACCACAAGTCCTTTTGAACAGTGTCATTTGGACAGACAGGGGCAAAGGGAAGATGTTTGTCCATAATGCACCGTTGTGCATTATGGACAACGTTCCAGTGCTGGCAAAAATCAATCACAACGTCTCAGAATAAGCACATCAGACCAGCTGCCAAGCACAGTGATGGTTTGTTATACTTTTCTAACCATAGGACCTGGTTACTTTGAAGTAATTGAGAAGTATTCTAGACTCAGTTGGGAAGCCAGCCTGTCTGACAGCTAAAATGCAACTGAAACTGAGTCAAGGACAGGACAACAATCCTATCACACCAGTAAATTTACAAAAGAATGGCTTAAAAAAAAAAAGGAAATATACTGCAATGACCCAATGTCTGCGATGGACTGGCGACCTGTCCAGGGTGAACCCCTGCCTTTCGCCCGTAGACAGCTGGGATAGGCTCCAGCGGATCCCCGTGACCCTTCAAGGATGAAACGGGTATAGAAAATGGATGGATGGATGACCCAATGTCTGTAAGCCTTAGTGAAATAAAACAATGTTGCAAAGTAAATTGGGCCAATATTCCTCTGCAACAATGTGAGAGATTGTTTGTCTATAGATACTATATACACTATATTGCCAAAAGTATTCGCTCACCTGCCTTGACTCACACTTAAGCATTAGTGACATCCCATTCCTAATCAATATGATGTGGGCCCATGTCATATTGTGGGTCTAGAACAGTTTCAACTTTTCTGGGAAGGCTGTCCACAAGGTTCCATTCATTCCTGCCATCCATGTCTTTATGGACTTTTACGAATTAATTGGTTCTGGAAGTAGTTTCGTAACCCGGAAATTTTGTAAGTAGAGACGCGTTTTTCCATGTAAATGCTCTAACCCATTCCAAGCCCCCCAAAATTCTAACGTAAATTTTTTATAAATTATAAATAATACATGAAATGACATAAAAACCTGTAAGAAATAAATATTAGAACTAGAAAAGCACTCAATGAGCGCAGACCTCCACTAAACGAAACAATTATCAAAAATTTGAAAGTGATCCAGAATCCAGGATTTCTTACGGATCACACCCAAAATGAAATCAGTTCTTCCTTTTCACATTTCCGACCACTCAAAATCTATCCATAACTTTTTGAGTTATCTTGAACACAGACAGACAGACAAACAGACAGATAAACGCCGGCAAAAACATAACCTCCTTGGCGAAGGTAAAAATTGTTCGTTTACCTGGGTTTCTGGGTTACGCTCATACAGACAAGAGGCCCTCCTAGCCAATGGGATGCCAGGAAGATGCTAAGCGATAGCCAATGGCAGAGCAGCTCTGACGCACCGCTTTCAAACTGAGATACTGAGCCGACAAGTATGTTTACTTTCAGTAAACTCTGGGAGCTGCGAGTAGCGGCGCGTACTGTATTTTTTCCTTTCGTATCCTGAAACTTCTTTTCGTAACAAGAGGCAATATTTTCCCATTGAGGGGTTTCATAACCTGAAAATTTCGTATGTAGAGACGTTCGTAAGTAGAGGTACCACTGTACCTGTATATTCTGATCATCCCAGCATTTACCTCAACCTGTGTACGTAGATGTCTGTGGGATCTCAACTCACATGCTGACCAGCACTCCGATCCTCTGACCACCTCAGTGTTGCTGCCTACATCTGTTTACAGTCATCTCTGTAAAGCATGCACTAACAATGTATCACTCAGAATATAAGGACATGGAATTCTTAGTTCTCCAGTTAATGGATAATTATTATTCACACAATATTGTTATATCTTTTTATATATATTGTTTTTTAATTGTCTGCTCTCTTAACTCATTCCTGTCCAAACAGATAATGAATAATGAAGGATGAATGTTAGTCGATGGGGCTTTTCTTTCTGGCTCCTATTTCTTTGCTCTGCTTTTGCAGGACTTTATTGGAGTGCTCAGTAGATCTTTGATCACTGTGTTTGTTGCCTTCAAGCTACAGTGATTAGTTACAGCACATTCATTAGGCTTTGCTGCAGTAGAGATTTTTAATGACGACTGTAACATCGTCCACATTGTTATAACTGTAAGTTCAAGTGAGAATATATTCTTGTTGGCATATTTGGCAACATTAAATGGTCATCCCTGGGTAGATTTCTGCTTCCCCGATACTAAACACATGACTGGATGATGTGTGACATGACAACACCACTGTACATCTAGATGTGATAAGTGGCTGAAGTTGGGGAGCTGAAGTTATTATAGTTTATTTAAGATGACTGTTTATTTTTAATGCATCTATTCAGTGGAAGTGATCCACTCTGAGACTTGTGACGTTTCCATAGAAACCTGCTGGTTGCCTGCGTTCAGACACTTTACCAGATACATTTCTCAGAGGGCTGATGGGTAGCCCAGATGAAAGAGATCAGGAAAACGCAAGTGAGCAAAGCAGCCAGCGTTCTGTACATCAGGCGTAAGAAAACCTAAGAAACAAGTCCCCTGTGTTTTGTATGTTTATGGGTGTGAAAGTAGGGTTTTATGTACGGATAATGCTGGTGAGTGTCTCATAAGAGTGCCACTGTTTCTGTTGAGTTGGTAGCATGAATCATTTCTGTTGATGTGGAAGAGAACAATGCCACTGATGCTGTGTTGTGACTGTTGCCTTAACGATTAGTTAATTTCCCTCTGGGAATGAATAATTATTACTGAGTTGAAGTGATTAATTTTATTTATTTATTTTTAATATATGATGATTTTCAGGTAGCAATTTTGTTTTCTAGGTGTTTCAAAATTGAGATTTACGATTAGCTCCTCATCTTGTTTAACAGTAAGAGGAGAGACAGTGTTTTTTGGACAGATTGTTTCTCAGCACCCCTCCATGTGAGTGTTTCAGCATTCATTTTTAAATGTTAATTTGCTGAAAAATAGGATGGGAGATATGACATGGGCTTGTTAGTCTAAATTTGATTTCAGGTATTTCATATCACAAACCATATAAAGTAGTTATTTTGAAAATATCAACAAATAGCTTTCATCGTTAGGTTTCAGAAATGTTCATCATATTATGATGTTGATACATTTATCATGATATAAGTAATGGGAAAAGACTGTGTGCAATTTTTAGTGCATTCCTGCGTCTTTGATTATCTCTGTTTTATGCTGTTTCTTATTTACTCTTATAACATTTCAAAGAGCCTCAGTACTTTTTACTCAGCTGCATTTGTAAGAGCTGCGTGTATATTCCATTGATAAATACTTTATAGTTTGTATAAATATCAAGAGCAAAACAAGCACAAAGCTACTAAACTAGATAGAGTATCTCTATATTAAAAATAAAGGCAAAGATTCCTAAATTCACTTTAACTTTAATTTCATTTCAGACAGTATGAAACCAAAATATCTAATGATTTGTCTTTTTTATTAGTTGACATACACACCTGATCATAATTATAAGACCAGTTGAAAATTTGCAGTAATATACATTTTGTACTGTTGGAGCTTAAAATGGCTCTAAGTAGAGTTTCAAAATGCAAAAAGAAGAAATTGGAGTGAGAAAAAAAATATTTGAGTAAGCAATCTATTGCAAACAACACTTAAACTAAAATAGTTTGTATATCAGCAGATCAAACGTTTAAGACCGTAGCTCAAAAAAAAAACAGAAAACCCACAAAAATAGAAATAAAAGTTTCAAAAAAGGACCCAGTAATGGAGTAGCTCCACCGTTCTTGTTGATCATTTCACTTCAGAAATTTGTTTTGACATATTTGATGCGAGTGTTTCTGGAGGGCATCCACTGCCTGGAACTGATGTCCATTTTTGTACACTTTTCTTGCCCTCCATCCCCAAATGTTCTCAACTGGATTTAGATCAGGGGAACGCGTAGGATGGTCCAAAAGAGTGACGTTATTCCTCTGGAAGAAGTCCTTTGTCAGACACACACTGAAATGCAGGATTGTCCTGTTGAGAAACCCAGTCATTACCACACAGAGGAGGGCCTCAGTCATGAGGGATGCCTCCTGCAACAGCCGCCGTTTGATGCCTTTGCACAACCTGAATTGTTGCTCCATTGTTGTATTGGGGGAAAAAGCACCCCAGATCATGATGGCGCCTCCTCCACCGTGCCCTGTAGAAAACATCTCAAGTGGGATCTCCTTGTCATACCAGCAACACTGGAAACCATCAGAACCTTAAAGGTTAAAATTTTTCTCATCAGAGAATAAAACATTCTTCAAACTTTCAATGTCCCATGTTTAGTGCTTTCCTGCAAACTCTAAATGGGCAATTTTTTGCATTGAAGGAGACGAGACCTTTGAAGACATTTTCTGTCCTTAAAGCTCTTCTCTCAAATGCTGTCTGATGGTTATTGGGCTGCAGTTGGCACCAGTAACAGTCTTAGTTTGGATTGTCCCATGTCTTGACAGACAGCCAGTCGGATCCTCCAGCTCAGCACCGGTGAATTTCTTTTGGGTCTACCACTTGACTTTTTGTTCCATATTCCTCGGGATCTTATAAGAAATTCAAAATTACTGTCTTACTGCATCCAACCTCAGCAGCGATGGCACGTTGTGAGAGGCCTTGTTTATGCAGCTCAACAATCCAACCACGATGAAGGGAAAAATTTTTTGCCTTTTCCATCAGGAGGTCATGACAGTGTGAATGCCTGACAGACAATGACACTGAATCCACATTTTTGGCTTTTTTGATTTTGGCTTTTAAAGGCTGTGGTCTTGATCTGCTGATGAACAGTATGGCATGTTCTCCATCTGCTTTTTTGTTTGTCTTGTTTTGAGCAGCATTTCTATACCATACAATTTTTTTTTTTTTTTTTTTTTTTTTTTTTTTTTTTTTTTTTTTTTTTTTTTTTATCATTTTGGTTGCAAATTAGTACAGTAACGTAGACAAGAGTAGTGCCAAGAAGACCAAAAGCAATTTTAAAAAGCAACATTTAATTTTATAATTTGTGCACTGGCCCTCTTCTTGCGCTCCGACCACCCAAGATGTGCTCAGTGGTAGAAAGTAGATGTCATCATACCTGTTCCTCTGGTTCAATGCTCATCCAATGCTTCGTTCTGCAGTATTTTAAAAAGCACATCAGCTGTGCGCACAGCCGCTCCCTGCACCACTGCTGAGGTTATGTTCTCGCAGCTCTGCCTGAGTGTGTTTACTGGGAGCGCACCAACTATCTAGGACTTTCAGGTAGCTGGTAGGAATTGTCTGTGTAAAAATATCTTTACCTCTGCCAAGGAGGTAATGGTTTTGCCGTCGTTTATCTGTCTGTTTGTCTGTCTGTGTACAAGATAACTCAAAAAGTTATGCATGGATTTTGATAAATATTCAGGAGTTGTCAGAAATGTGAAAAGGAAGAACTGATTTCATTTTGGTTGTGATCCAGAAGAAATCCTGGATTCTGGATCACTTTCAAATTTTTGATAACATTATAGTCAATGGGGCTGGAAATTTTGTTTCTCAATATCGCCGTTAATTATTGCTGAAAACTCATGAAATTTCACTCAGGGATTGACAATGGGAACCTCTATCAAATTTCAAAGGCTGATCCAGAATGTGGATTTTATCGCAATCTGTAAATCACTATATGGGGGAACTGTTGTGCTTGGCGAAGGATCTGCGCTCTCCGAGTGCTTTTCTAGTTAAAAAATGCTTTCCTGGAAGTTCACTGGCTCTTTTTTTTCTGAGCAGATTGTTGAAACTTCTTGGAGTATAAAAAAAATTGATAAAATCATTTGCTCCACATGAGTTAGAGCTAGTTATGTATATATCAGTGCGGAGGAGGAGGAAGGAAGAGGAGGAAGCTCTACAGCAGAGTCCCAGACGAGCTGCGCATCAGAGCTGCTCCGATCTGGGTGAAAAGAAGCTCCATAGCGGGTTGCGGGTAGCGGGTTGCGGGCAGCGGGTAGTGGGTTGCGGGTAGCGCAACCTGCTCTTAAAGGCAATGGCTACTGACGCACTGATTGGTTTAACAGGTGGGATGCCCTAACCACTCCCATGCATAAATCTAGTGGTTAGCGCAGGTAAGATCGCAGGTTTAGGGAGGTGGAAGATTGCGTTCTTTGTGGGGGAACCCCCCTCCCACTACCCGCTATATTAGGAGGTCCTGCGCCTGCCCCGTGGTCTTCTCCCAGTTGGACATGCCCAAAACACCTCTCCAGGGAGGCGTCCGGGGGGCATCCTAACCAGATGCCCGAACCACCTCAACTGGCTCCTCTCGATGTGAAGGAGCAGCGGCTCTACTCTGAGTCTCTCCTGAATGACTGAACTTCTCACCTTATCGAAGGGAGAGTCCAGCCACCCTACAGAGAAAACTAATTACCGTCGCTTGTATCCGCGATCTCGTTCTTTCGGTCACTACCCACAGTTCATGACCATAGGTGAGGGTTGGAACAAAGATCGACCGGTAAACAGAGCCTTACCTTTTGGCTCAGCTCTCTCTTCAGCGAGATACTTAAACTCCTCCAGAAGAACCTCACTCCCGACCCGGAGGAGGCATTCTACCCTTTACCCTTTAGCATTTTAGTTATGTTTAAAATAACCGCTTTGATTCTGCGTAAGTGCTGTTCTCAGTACTTCTTGGTCAACAGTCACAAATTAACTGTCTGATATATTAATGATTTTAAAAGTATTTAAAATTGATCAGACAAGTTTTCTCTTTACCTGAACATAAACTGTGACAGCAGCCCACTTATGTACATAGTTTTTACAACCCTTTGATGTACACATTTAAAGTTTAAGTGTGAAACATTTCAGGTTTTTTGTATACATTTCTATGAAATTGATAAATATGTTAAGAATTGTTGTGTTTTCTCTGACTTTTAACGTGCCATCCTTGTTGCACCGACATGTTACTACAGTAGCTCAAAAGGGCCAAAATAAATATTGGCTCAAGAGTGAGCCTTTTGTGTTTTTCTGTATGCATTATGTTATTGGAATGTCCTCATAGGGGTATAAAAGCCAGCATGTGTGTGTCTGTGGGAGCACGTTTATTTGTGCGTAGATGATGAACTTGGCAGTGTAATATGGTCATTGTGGACAGACTCATTTCAACAGGAAATTACAGCTATCTGCAAGGCTGTGTCCGGAGGTTTATATTCCTCATGCAGATTGCAGAGTGGAGCCCACACAGGAGGACATCTCCATAGTCACCAGACGGATTTTGATTCACGTCATCTTAACTGTTGGTCTGTTGCAGTTGTTGGGTCAGTGGAGAGAAGGACACATTGCAGTGATGACAAATCTAAATTAATGAGCGCTCTCTTCTGTACATGTGTGTCTGACCTCTGCCATCTTTTTTAAAGAGTAGTTATGAATAGGTTTTCATCAGCATCTCACGCAGTAAAATCAGGCACTGAAGAGTATGAACTGCTCAGAGACAACGGTATGTCATGTATGAATTGCCCTCCCTCCAACCGTAAAAGTACTACCTGTATTTCCCAGTAGACCTTCGGATGAGAGCTTGTGACTCACCCAGAAATTGAACACAGTCATCCTTCCTGAAAGTATTTCTCCCCTTAATTTTTGAGGCACAGATCACCACTAAGCTCTGCATTCTCTTTTAGCATTTTGTCTCTTATCCTTTTTTTTTTACACAAACATACATTGGACTCATTAATTCACTTAATTATTCTATTATCACTCAGTCAAATCCTTGCCAACAAGCTGCTCAGAGACTGTGCCAGTTGTGGCATATTAATGACTGAGTCATCCAGTATCTGCTGTATCGTTGACAGGTGAAGCAGATTATGGAGGAAGCCGTCACCAGGAAATTTGTTCATGAAGACAGCAGCCACATTGTGTCCTTTTGTGGTGAGTATCTAAAAAATAAGACCACTTTCTTATTTGTCACCTTTGACTAAAACATAAATCTCTAACCATACCAGGGTGGTCCAAGTTGTCAGTTACTGTTTTCAAAATCAAATTTGTAAATAATTTTAAGCATCAACAAATTTTCAATTATTTATGTCGTCATGACTTTATTCTTCAGTTGACACCTGCGTGCATCAAACGACTTATTTATTAGTTATAAGACAAAATTAAATACACACTGAATCAGCGTAGTATACTCTAACCAACCACAGTTTGTTTCTCCAGCCATTTTTAAACTTATTTGCTGTGCATCAAGGTGCACTCTCATGCTAAAAGGCACCACTGCCATTAGAGAAGACCGTTGTTAAGAGTGGGTGCACATGGCTTGCAGCTACAGTATATTTAAGAAGGTGATATGTGGCTAAGAAACATCCGCATTTGAGAACCAAGGTTTCTCATCAGTACTTTGCCTGGAGCATCACAGAGCACTGGCTCCTGCTTTCTTTCCATACAACGTTCTGGTGACATTTCTTCCCAATGCACATGCACCCAACTGTCTAAATGGCAAAGAAAAAGAAAAACTGTTTATCACAGGCTGCCCTCTTCCATTGCTAGACAAAATCACAGCACTGAGACAGGACTGATCAAGGTCTTTGATAGTACTTATCTGAACACATCAGTAAAACATCATAAGATTCTTGACAGACTGGAAAACTGGGTGGGGTTATCAGGTTGAGTTCTCAGTTGGTCCAGATCCTATTTTGAAGGCAGGAGCTTTGTTGTCTCCATGGGTGATCATAAATCTTTTCTTATTCTCATGACCTGTGGAGTCACTCAGGGGTCAGTTCTTGAACCGCTGCCATTGAACTTTTACATGCTTCCTGTAGGCCAGATCATACATGACAACAATGTTGCTTACGTTCTGCAGATTTACTTGTTTCTTTCACCAAATGACTCGGAACTATTAGTTTCACTCTGTCAGTGTTTGGAGCAAGTGGATAGCTGGATGCAATCAAGCTTCCTTCAAATAAATCACAACAAGACAGAAATAATTCTATTTGGTAACAAAATGGAAAGAAAAAGAGGTCCTCCCCAGCTTACATCCAGAGGTATCAAAAAAATCAATGCCTTAATCTACAGCAGGCTTGACTACTATAACGCTCTTCTGTCTGGTCTTCACAAAAAGACGATTAGACAGCTTCATCTTCTTTCAGTATGCTTCTGCCAGAGTCCTAACAAGAACCAGGAGAACTGAGCACATTACTGCTGTTATGAGATTCTTACATGGCTACCAGTTACACAACAGAATTTAAAGTGTTGTTAGTTTGCAAATCAATAAACAATATGGGGCCAGAGTACATTTTTGATCTCCTTATAGAATATAAACCAGCTAGAGCTCTGAAATCTTTAGGGGCAGTCATCTGGTAGAACCTGGAGTTAGAACCAAGCAGGATGAAAATACATTGAGCAATTATGCTGTACACAGATGGAATAAACTTCCGGTTTATATTAAATTTGCCAGCCACATTTAAAGTTAAATCTAAAACTCTGCATTGTCAGCAGTGAGCAGGGGTCAGGATTAGGGATGCACGATAACTGTTTTTTCAAACCGATACCGATAAGCGATAACTTTCAGCTCCTAAAGGCCGATGCCGATACAGATACCAATAACGATAACCTATAACACACACACATATACCTAAGATCATTACATCAATACTATGAACAAAACCAAAAACAACTCTCAAACATTTTCATAAAGCTATCAAACAAACCTATTTGATATCTCGCATCAACTTAAATAAGCTGCATTACTTGCTGATATGAAAAGAAAATAAAGACTCCTTGAACTGATGGAAATACATGCATCAGAATTACAAACTGAAAAAATACATTCCTCAATGACTAAATAAACTAAAAAAGTGCACTCCATAGTAACAAAGAAATTATGTTTAAAGGATTTTGGCTTGTGATTCCATTCAAATGAATGCCTTTAAAGTAAATGAGGTTTAGTAGTTTTTTTTTTTTTTTCTAATCTCATGGAAGCTTTAGATGAGAGAGATGATGGGGGGGGCTGGGAGCAGAGGGGTTGACTTGCTGCTGGCTTGCTCATGTTAGCTCACGTTAGCTCATGTTAGCTCACGTTAGCGCGATTTCAAAACTCCATGGAAGCGACTTATGTTTCAGGTGGCTGATCGGGTTTGACGTATTAAAGCTTGTGCTATTTTTCCATCCTTCGCTAGGAGCATTTGTCACAAATAACCAGCGAACTATCTTCCTCTGAAACTTTAACAAAGTTCTACACCAACCATTTGTTTTTATCAGTGCACTGTTCCGTAATGCTGCATTCAATGTGTAACGTAAATTCCTCCGTTCCCTTGTTTGCTAATCGTTCTTTCGGCCTTATCTATTTTTTCTATTTTTTATCTGTAAGATGTGGGAAAATACTGCGAATATCAATTCAAGTCAGCAACTACCAAAATTATGACCGAGTTAACAAGTTGTTTTCTGGCATGAGGGGGTATTCTTGATTTTCCTTGCTGAGAAATCGTTTTTCTGATTATGCCGACGTCACTTGAATATAACATTCACTGCTGGTCATTCAAAGCTCAGAGGGAGCGAGGCACTGCCGGGTCGTCAAAAATATATATGTTATCGGGGCTATTCGTCATGATATCGGACCTATCGGGATGACGTCATCATTTCCTGTTATCGGCCCGATAGTTATAGGCCCGATAGTTATCGTGCATCCCTAGTCAGGATGGATGCTCTAAATTATCTTTATCAACAAAGCATGATATGCAGCAAGTTGTTGTTCGGGTTCTATCTCTGACAGAACAGCACACACAATTGCTAAGGTTGTCTTTATTATTGGTCACAGAAAATGCTACTTTTCAGTAGCTGACAGTTTCACCCATCCTTGGTCCCAGCGTGCTCCTCCTAAATAGAGAGACATGATTAGCAAATCCACAGCAGCTGTGCCCATTTGTCTCACCTTTGGTGTTCCCAGTGCCACTGCTCCACATCTGCACCTGCAGCTGAGCAGGAACCACACCCCACACCATCACTGAGGGAAAAATCAGTTCCCAAGTTTAACAAAATATCCTCCTAGAATGTCTACAAGAATGCAGCACCACTGGCCGCCAACTGAAGCTTAGCAGAAGATGGGTGATGCGGTAGGACAGTAACTCTTGGCATCGCAGTAAATCCTCCACAAAATGGTTTCAGATGAAGAAAATCTGCCATTTAGAGTGGCCCAGTCAAAACTCAGATCTTAACCCCACAGAGGATGCTGTGGAATGACTTTAAGAGAGCTGTTCATACCAGACATCCTAAAAATGTCAAACTGAAGCAGTTCTATAAAGAGTAATACTCAAAAAATTCTCCTGAAAGTTGTGGAGGGGTAATTCAAATCTATCAAAAGTGCTTGCTTGAAGTCATTGCAGTCAAAGAAGGTTTGATCATCTATTAACTCCAAAGGTTCAATAACTTTTCCTCCAGTATGCATTCATTGAGTGTGTTCAATAGCAACCCACGAAAAATCAAAATTGTTTGTGTGTTATCCCCAGAATGCACATTACATGATTTGACTATTATTACCTCCACCAAGGAGGTAATGTTTTTGCCGTTGTTTATCTGTCTGTCTGTTTGTCTGTCTGTGTACAAGATAACTCAAAAAGTTATGGATGGATTTTGATGAAATTTTCAGGAGTTGTCAGAAATGTGAAAAGGAAGAACTGATTTCATTTTGGGCGTGATCCAGAAGAAATCCTGGATTCTTGATCACTTTCAAATTTTTGATAACATTACAGTTAATGGGGCCGAAAAATTTGATCCTCAATATCTCCATTAATTATTGCCCAAAACTCATAAAATTTCACTCAGGGATTGACAATGGGAACCTCTATCAAATTTTAAAGGCTGATCCGGATCTGATCCAGAACGCGGATTTTATCGCAATCTGTAAATCGCTATATGGGAGAACTGTTGCGCTTGGCGGAGGTCTGTGCTCTCCGAGTGCTTTTCTTGTTTGACTTTATCTGATTTTTGTTAGATGAAGATCAGAGCACATGTTATGGCAGTTTAATGGTTCATATACTTTTTCTTTCAATCTAAATTGAATGTTTAATAGAAATATAGCTAATTTTGGGTTCAATTATTCACCAAATGTTATTGCTCTTGCTTCTCAGTTACAGTAATAGATTGCTGTGGGATTGTGTGTGAAAAGCAAACTGCCCACACGGGCAAAAACTCACACTCAACATATATTTTCTTCATACTGGAGCTGTAATCTATAACCAGATATATTTTTACATTTCAGTGTGAGTTTCACTGGGGTAATAAAACACCTCTGCAAACAAAGACTGTTTCCAAGTCACATAATAAGACCCTTGGAAAGGCAATATAATGTGAAAAAGCACACTTGTTGCTTATGTAAGTGCTTTTTTTTTTTATTATTAAGATGTGTTGATAAACAGTCCCAATTAATGTGCTGATATCATTGCAGATCCTTGGGCATACTTGCAAAGAAATGCTCTCTCCATAGGCTTGTCTGCTCTTTATTGCTGTGAAAATGCAAATTTCACACTGTGACTGTTGCATTGCTGTATTAAGTGACAAGGGTGAGGAAGACGAGGTAAACTCTGTCCCAGTATAAGTTTTACCAGTTACAATTCGAACAACACAACACATTCCCACACACACACATATGCACAGTGACCTCAAACCCAACTACTGTTATTTCACAGAAATTATTCCTACGAGGCATGGGTTTCATGCTGCAATCGGATTATATTGAATCCGCAGTTAAGTTTTGGATGCTTCTTGTGTTATTACATAATGAAATCCCAGTATAGCATACCTAGATTTGATTTTGTATTGTGGAAGAGTGTGCAGCATTACTTGTCAACCTATTAAATGGTCAGAAGCAAATTATATTTAACATCATTCCCATCCAGTAATTAACTTAACCCATATCTCTTCTTTTCATCACACATGTAATGAAGATAATCTTTCACAGGACACTGATGTCTATTAAAGGGGACATAAGAGAATGTTTTTTTTTCATTTTCTCGTGTTAGAGCGAGTCGGTTTGGGTGCTTGAAGTGACTGCTATCTCAGAAACTAGCATATAATGCAACACTGTCATTTTGTTTTAGGTAGTTTAGATCTTCAGTTTTCTCATTTAATGAGTCCTTCAGATTTCTAGAGTACTGTGACATCACAGATCCAGATCAGAGTGGAATTATCAGACCTCACCATCTTTAGTTTTACCTATCTTCACTGTGTTTGTTTCTTTTATACCAATTTCAAAAGAGGTACAAGCCATTGTGGTTGCTATGGTCAAGGAGTAAAGACATTGTTGAAAAGCCTGACATCTTAGGAAACTGTATCATCTTTAGTAACCACACAGAAAAAGCTCATATTTCTTTTAAAGTGTGGCAAAAGTCTTCTTTTCCACGTCCGTGTAGTGGGGATTTGATGTGCTGCATGCATGTCCATCAGTGCTTAGAGTCCATTTGCTGTGTCAATAGATTTCTTAGCCTGCTCTGTGGATATAATTGTTGTTCAAAGGCGCATCTGTTCTTCCACTATGATACATCCCAGTGGATGTGTAGCAGTTCAGGATGACCCTCTCATCTCCCTGTTTTGTTGTCAGCCTCCCCCTGTGCCCCTCTTAGTGGCTGTTCTTATGTGTCTTTTTAGCTGTGGACTGTTCAGAGATGAGGCTGAGTGAAAGGAGAGGAGAGGAGCTCAGTTTGTTCACTGGGGAGCCATTAACCTCCACCATCATGGCTGCTTTGATGAGCTGCCAAGATGAGTCTGAGGGAATAGACACAGAAGGGAACGTGTGTCAAAGTGGCATTGTTGAGTCAGTAAAGTAGCAATGAAAACTGCTTTCTTAGTTTATGGCAAATCTTTATTTTCCACATGAACACAAAGTTTTATCTTTTCATCTCAACAATGAATAGTCAAAACACTTCTTTAATTACTCTTTGGTAGCAGTAGTTTCGTCTCATCTCTTGTGTGTGTTGCCTTGAGAAATGTATTCAGAAGCTGTGACTGAAAGCCACCCCCCATGCCTTTTGCAGAATGCAAAAAAAATTGATGTGAATAAGCAAACAGAGTTTAAAATAATAGTATATTGACTTTGCAAATTTGATTACAGTCACTAAAGTACAGCTAATTTCCAAACACTGTGTATGCACAGGGCTTGAAATATGCATTTAGTGATCTCCACATAAATCCTGAGATAAACCCTCTCTTGACAGGGAAACATCTGTATCTATGCTTATTAAAATCTAGGAGAGTGGTGAACTGGGTGACGCAGCTTCCCTGCATGTCAAAGAAATTATATGCAATGTAATAAAAATTCAGGTTACAGGGAATGTTGCATTTTTGCTTGTCGGAAAGAAAGCTGATTTCAGTTTTAAGCTACGAAATCTAAGTCAGATCATAGATTGCATATGTGATTCATCTTTAGCTTTGGTGTAATCTTGCTCACCAACTGACAAATGGATACACAGCTCAAAAAAGACAGTTTCATATTGGCTCTCACCTTAGCAGAGGAACTGCTGATATACTACTGTGACTCATAATTATAAACCCATAAGCCTGCCCCAGGTGCTTGTGGAGAACCACGGCATGGCAGACATGCCATGGATAAGTCCAGAATACTTTGAGTGACAAATTTGGAAGCCTTGATGTTGAATAGTTACACTATATGGACAAAAGTAGTCAGACACCTGACAATTACACCAACAGGGACTGTAATGACATAGTCTTCAAATATGTACTGTATATACTTTAATTAAAGGTGGGGTAGGTGTTTTTTGAAAAAACGGTTCCAGCAATCCAACTCAAGTGAGATTTTGAAAATATACACTCCCTCCCTCCTCCCAAAGGCTCTGCCTCCTCCTGGGAGTGCAGTGATATTTGATGGACGTATTAGGCAGCCAATAAATGTAAAGATGATCAGTACATTGATTGGTCAGAAGTTTTTCTCTGATTAAACCCTCTAGACCGGACCAAAATGTTTCATTTTTTTTGCAAACATTTTATTTCAGTGGGTGCAATGGGAATGTGAAAAGGTTTTCAGGCAATATTGTAAAAAGTGCTGCAAAAAAAAAAACCACCTCACCCCACCTTTAAGAGTTCCCCCCTTTTTTTTTTCAGCTATGAGAGCTTCCACTCTTCTTGAAAGGCTTCCACAAGTTTTTGGAGTGTAATCTGTGTTATTATGTAGAGCATTTAAGGGATCAGGCACCAATGTTGGACATGCCTGTCTCGCAGTCTCTGTTCCCGTTCATCTCCAGGGTGCAAGATGGCGTTAAGGTCAGGGCTCTGAACATGCGAGTCCTGTTTTCCCACCCTAAACTCATCAAACCATGTCTTTATAGTCCTTGCTTTGTGCTACTAGGACACAGTCATGTTTGAAAAGAAAAGGACCTTTTACCAAACTATTACCTCAGTTTGAAGCATCATTTGTCCAAAATGTCTTGAAATTGTAAAGCATTAAGATTGTCCGTCACTGGAGAAATGGGGCTGAACTTAAACCCTAAAATACAGTCCCATACCATTATCCCTTCCCCACAAAACTTAACAGTTGGCACAGTGCAGTCTGACAGGTAACGCTCTTCCAACATCCACCAACCCAACTCGCCCATCTGACTGGCAAACGGAGAAGTGTGATTCATAACTCCACTGAACACTTTTCTACTGCTCTGCAGTCCAGTGACAGTTTGCTTTTCTAAACGCTTCCATTTTCTAATAATATCGCTGACAGTTGACCGTGGAATGTCCAGCAGGGATGAAATTTCAGAAACCGTCCTATTGAAAATGTTGCATCCTATCACAGCACCACACATGAAGTCACTGAGCTCTTCAGGACAATTCATTGTGTAGCACAAATGTTTGCAAATGGAAAGTGCATGGCTGGGTTCTTGATTTGATACACCTGAATTCAAAAATTAGCAGGTGTGGCCAAATACTTTTGTCCATATAGTGTAATTGTGTAGCTCCTGGGCTTCACATTTGTCACCACAATGGCTGAAACACACACTCTCAGCCCTCTCCGCCTTGCCTATATTTGTCCACGTCTCCATTTATTATAATAGGTGAAATTTAAATTGTATATAGGACTTTTGAGTTACATACAAAGTTTATATATTAAATGTTATCTCTCTCTCTAAAATCTTGATGATAAAGTCAAATTTTAATTAATATAATTGGCTGACGAATAACTGTCTCAGGACTATCTGGAACAAGATCTTGTGTCTTGGTGGCTATTCTGAGTGAAGTGTTGATGAGTTGCATGTCACTGGCAGCAGTGTCTGTTGCCACAGTTACAGGATGATTAGAGACAATTTACTGCTTTTGCTGTTTCCCCAGGTGTGATCTTGCAACAATCTGATCTTCTGCTCATGATGCGCATATTCTTTGAAACACATTTAACTGTGGTCTGTGATTGGCTTAATTTTAACAGTGAATTCTAATATATATACTGAGATTCCACTATGTAAAAGACTTAAAAACTGTCCAAATTTCTTATAGTGTATACTATTACCACTGATCCTGTTGGTCATTTTAAAGTGTTTTTGACTGCAGGTACAAAAACTGTGATACTGAGGATTTTCTGTATAGCTTGATAGACATTAGTTTTTGAAAAGTGGCAAGGTGTGTGACTTTTAGTCTTTGCCCTTTAGCCATCTGAGACCACTTATAAGATGACGATAGAATAAAGAGCATGAGCTATAGTCTGGGACCTTTGAATCTGGCTCTTTGTTCTGACATTTACCATCTTGCTCTTGTAATCATATTTATTAAAGGAGAATAATATGAAGGGAGGCAGTAGGAAGGAAGAAAAGTGGTCAGTATACAGGACTTCTATTTTTCTTTCTTAAAGTTATACATAGTGGGAGGACAGGAAAGAAATAAGTTATGTTTGTTTAAGCAATGACGATGGAAAAATAGAGATTATGATGCTCACAAGTTGCCACCGTCCCTCCCACCATTCATTTCACCAGAGCTCGATCGCTCCATCAACAGGGGTTGCCTTGGCAACTCTAGCCTCCCCCCTGACCCCTTGTGAACAGAGCCGCAGGATTAGCTCTGACAGAGAATTCAAATGTCAACACAGCTCCAGGCACTGCCACGTAGGTCTGAGTGGGAAGCAGGGTGCCTGATCTCAGCCAAAGTCAATTAGGGTGTTTCAGCATGTCATCAAACCGTGTGTCCAGTACCGCTTACTGTTGAACTGGAAAAGATTACGTGAGGATGTAAATTGATTAAAACAAACAGTTGATTATCAATTTAGAAAACATGCCATCTTCAACCTAAAAAATAATTGGAAAAATCTTCCTAAGAATGTAGCAGAATGGCTTGATAATTTTAGCTGAAAGGTGCATCATTTTTATTAAGCTTTGTTTTGATGGAGACCAAAACAAAGCTAAAACGCCGAGCAAAAACTGAGACTTGAACCAGATATAACTGCCAACTCTTGCAAAGGACTTCTGGTGTTTTACTCTCTGTATAATGAACTGCGTTAAAAGAAGTAACACTTTTACCATTCTGAAATGATAAAGAAATATATTTTTGTTTTGGCTTTTCCCTTTAGGAGTCGCTACAGCAGATCACTTGTTTCTATTGTTCCCCGTCTTCTGCATCTTTTTCTGTCACACCAACCACCTGCATATCTTTTAATAGCAATTTCATCAGAATTACAAAAGAGTTTTCAAGAAATTACAGGTGCAATTTATTAGATGGTGCAATGCATTTTTGACTACCCAACATGTTTTTACAAAATGTTTATACCGTTCCTTTTTTTTTTTTATCATTATCTTCTGGCATACAATCTTGATAAAGTACTTTTAAAATAAAGGATTTTTCTTTGTTTCTACTCGACCACGTGTTCACTCCTCACAGCTGCAGTGGAGGCATGTGTGCTACATGGACTGAAAAGAAGAGCTGCTGGCTTTCTGCGTAGCAACAAGATAGCGGCACTTTTCATGAAGGTGGGAAAGAGCTTCCCCCCTGCTGAGGAGCTGTGCAGGAAGGCCCAGGAGCTGGAGCAGATCATTGAGGCAAAGTGAGAGATGCATGCATCACAGCCTGTGACCACACACGACAACAGACTTCAGCATCAAAGTCTCTTTGATTGCTACAACGATGAAATCATTTGGCTGTCAGTCTAAAGTTGTTGTTGTTGTGTATTGAGAAACTTATAAATAACTCTTAAGCTAATTGAAATTACTGATCATCAGTGTTGTTTGTTTGATGTAATTTTTAGATCATTTAAAATATCAATTTTTCTTTTTTTGGCAAAAATAAAAGTCTCTTTTCTCTTGCAGGCGAAGTCAAAGCTTGCAAAGTCAGGATAGCCTTCGCAAGATGCCCAGGTTGCCAATCCTCAACCCGCAGGGTGTGAAGAACCTGTGGATCAGGGCAGCTCTGTTTGAAAAAGTGCTGGACAAGATTGTCCTCTATCTGGTGGAGAACAGTGGGTGTGTTGACGGGAAAAATGGTTTTCTGATCATCTGTGTTCCAAGGCTTCTGTGCCTCCTCAAAATTCCCTTTTCACATTTGTCTTCCAGTAAATACTATGAAAAAGAGGCTATTCTAATGGACCCTGTCGACGGACCTATCCTTGCTTCATTGTTGGGTAAATAATATGTGACATTGCAAACACTTATGTAATTGAGTGTTATGATTTAATTTCATGTGCATGGCTGGGGCTTGCATGAAAATGTAAGATTATAGCCTGAAAACGAGTAGAGTAGAATATCATCCAACTATTACTATAAGCTATTTTTGCACCCTTTTATTCATCCATTCAAGCATTACTGGTTTGCCTCCACTGAACAATAATTTTTACTGCACATGACACAGTGGCACTACATATGAGCAGTACCTCAGCCAGTGTGTCTGAAATGGTTTAGTTGTCCCTGAACTGTCATAAAATTATTTGTATTTTTATGGCCAATAAGAGGACAGATCATCTGAGGCCTCTTTTTAGACGTCTCTGAAAAATGAGCCTTTAAGTACAAAATATACTTCTTCCCTGCTTCTATTTTTGAGTCTGACTTTAATGTTTAAGATCATTTAAAGCTAATTGTTTTGGCACTGTCTTTCTTTGCTCCTGCCTTGTGGTAGTTGGCCCTTGTGCTTTGGAGTACACAAAGATGAAGACAGCAGATCACTTCTGGACAGACCCATCTGCTGATGAGTTGGTACAAAGACATCGTATCCACAGTGGCCATTGCAGGCAGGATTCACCCACCAAGAGGCCTGCATTGTGTGTGAGTATGATATCTGGAAAAACACCAGTTGATCATGAAAAATTAGCCTCAAGCTCTTTTTTTCTTTTTTGGCTCACATGCATTGGCAGATGTTCCCTTCTGAGATGAATTAAGTGTATCACAGTTTGTCCCAGGATAAAGAACAGTGTGTATCTGCGCTCT
Organism: Hirundichthys speculiger; assembly: GCA_018398805.1. NCBI lineage: Eukaryota > Metazoa > Chordata > Actinopteri > Beloniformes > Exocoetidae > Hirundichthys > Hirundichthys speculiger. The sequence continues at coordinate 3,529,418 of JAGFBZ010000035.1, read as the reverse complement.
TCTCAGTTGATGTGAGTGAACCAGGTCAACTCGGCCTATTTTATTCACCACAGTGGTCTTTACCGCTGAAGGTGCTGCTCTCAACAGTAGTGGTCTCTGGCATCAGGATCAAGGGTGGCTGCACTGATGCACATGAAGGAGTGGGTGTTAGTCATCGCGTTGTTTTGTTTAATATTGTTTGTGTCTGTACTGCACAGATTCAGAAGCGACACTCCAGCAGCAGCATGGATGAGCGCCCTTCCCCCTCACCGTCAGCTCGTGAATATGTGGAGTCACTGCATCAGAATAACAGGGCGACTCTGCTGTTTGGAAAGAACAATGTGCTTGTGCAGCCGGTATTTGTCTGGTTCCTTTTCAGCACGTAGAGATCACATACATGTAAAACAATCTACTTAGAAACTTGCATGTTAATGCCATAAAGCAAATGGTTGTCTTTGTATAGTTTTAGTTTCTTATATACAGTATCTCAGAACAGCTGTTATACTGTACACTCTTAAAACAGTACAATATGCTCTGAAACATACTTTCTAGCTGTATACCCTGGGGTCTTCAGCAGCTTGTCTCAAAATCTTGATTTCATTTGTCTTTTCTTTTTCACAAAAAAACATGATTGAGTAGCATTTGACCAGAGCAAATAAATACATTATTATTATTATTATTGTACCAGCACCATATTCTTCAAGTTTGTACTTGTTGACATACCATTTGCCTTTAAAGACAACATCTGTCCTGGTGGCTGTTTCAGAGGGATGACATGGAGGCTATCCCAGGTTACCTCTCTCTGCACCAGACTGCTGACATCATGACACTGAAGTGGACCCCCAATCAACTCATGAACGGCTCTGTAGGAGACTTAGACTATGAACGCAGGTGAAAAATCATCCACCAGCAAATTTACTATCATGATTACAGTGAATCTGTCTGCAGAGGCAGGATTTGATGATATTTGAAATCCCTCTAATACCAAGAAAAGTTGACAAGTAAAGGGCTTCCACAAAAAGCATATTCCTTTTCTTCCTTGCTGTGCCATTTGCGCCACACTTGAGTGTTACTGAATAATGCAGTGTGTTTGTCTGCCGCTTAGGGGCTCAGCGCACAGAATAAACGCTGCTGATCTGATGAAGCCTATTTTCAGCACACCAGCAGCCAACAGATGGGTTATTGACTGAGACACTGTCAGACATCTCTCAAACTAGTAAACCATGTTATATTTTAGTGTCTGCGCATGGTTTCCCTCAACAAAAATCAATTGTAGCATTAGGTAACTGTGCCTGTTTATGTGCAAGATGTCAACTTTTTTTTGATAGACATAAAATGAATGTCTCTTTGTATTTTCACTCATATGAAAACAATACCTACTGATTTATTTTATTTTTTGACCTGATGTGGAGAGACAAGGATGGGCTGTAGATTTATTGACAATATATCCTTTGTTTTCTTTATTTTTCAGTGTATACTGGGATTATGCCATGACAATCTCTTTAGAGGAGATTGTTTATTTGCACTGTCATCAGCAAGGTACAAATCTTGACTTTGTAGAGAATTTTAATTCAGAAAAGTCAAATTAATATTGCCCTTTTTAACTTTTTTTAAAATAAAACACACATCTTCAATCAAATGCAATGTAATATAAATAAATAAAGATGTTTGGTCTCGTACATCTGTCTCCTGTAGTAGACAGTGGAGGGACGGTGGTGCTGGTCAGTCAGGATGGGATCCAGAGACCTCCACTTCGCTTCCCCAGAGGAGGCCATCTGCTCCAGTTCCTCTCCTGCCTGGAGAACGGCCTGCTTCCTCATGGCCAGCTGGAGCCTCCACTCTGGTCCCAGAGGGGAAAGGTCAGTAGATCTTTATGGACCTCTGTAGCTTCAAATCCAAGCCAGGAGCAAATATATAATTTGGCATACATTCAGAAAACATTAATTATATTAGCCTAAATTAGGCTTTTCTGATAAAGAAATCAATAAAAAAGACATTTGGATTTGAAAATTGATTCTTTGCCTCACTTACGTATTGTATTGGAATGACACTAATGAATGTGGGGATTAGTGCTCTCTCAGCACCACTGTACAATAAGTAACTATTAAATGAATAGATGCTTTTGTTGAGACCATGGACAGCTTTGTACTTGCAACTAAACCAAAAATAAACATCAGTCACACATTTTTTTCACAGCACTATCAATGGGCTTTTCCATTCAAATGCTCATCATCTGTACACTGATGTGATAACTGGGCTCTAATTATGAGCATCCCTGTTGTTTGCTTTATTTAGTTTTATTCCCGTATTTTTCAGGGAAAGGTGTTCCCTAAACTGAGGAAGAGGCTTCCTCCAGGATCTGGAACTTCAGATTCGGTCTCTGACAAGGAGGAGGACGAAGCCATGGACTATGTCTTCCGCATAATCTTTCCAAACAGCCAGTCGGAGTTTGGTGGGTTTCCACGTTGAGAAGCACGTTGGCAGGAGCAGTACCCAGGGGTCGATAGATTGTTAGATGTTGAATGAAAGTGTTGCTCCTTGTTTGTTACAGTGACTGTAACTCACCCTCCCCATCTGACTTCTTCTCTCTCCCTTCAACTGAGTGGACAGCCCTTCTCCAAAACGGGGACCCTGGTTGTACCCAAAAGATCCTTGAGCTGTCACGAAGAATCCCGCTCACTCACAGGAAGCAGCTGTAACACACTCAGCTCGTCTGTCAATCCTTCAGCTCGCCTTGCTTTAATTTCTAACATCTAATATCCTCCTGGCCTGACCTGTGCCTCTGGCAGAGTTTATTGATGTGCTGCATTATTAAAGCCACATTGTCTCACACCTTTCCTGCTGCATTACAACGCAGTAACCTTTTAACAACCTTTTAACAGCTGATGGGGTGATTGATCAAATATGGCTGCTGAATCGAGATAAGCTCTTTTTCCTCTGACTGCTCTCTTTCCTAATAATGTAATAACTGATGGCTTTGGGCTTTCAATTTTCTCTTGAATTACACACTACAAAAATGTTTTTGTGTGCTTTTTCTTGGGTCCATCAAGAATCAAGGGGAAACAGACTATGCTTTACTAAATGATTGTTAGCAAGTCATATTAATAGCACAATTCTGCTTTTGCAAAAGTGTTTACATCTGCGCATCTAAGTGCAAACGCATTTGTTCTTGTGAGGTTGCGCAACACTTCAAAGTGAGAATGAGGGGATGTGTTTTTTTTTTGTGCACAGTGACTCCTCCAGACCTGATGGATCAGGGAGCTACGATGTGGCACCCCAGTCTCAGGAAGTCGTTGTGTTCCTCTTGCTCTCAGGGGAGCTTCTCTGATGGGGCGCAACACATAAAGGGTGCAACCACGAGAGGTGAGAAACAAACACAGGCCCAACTGAGTTGTGTTTGATCGTGACAGGGAAACTCTGAAGGTTGCAGATACTCACCAGACATACTCAACAATGCAGAGTAAACTGGAGATGAAAAAAGATGCAATCTAGCAACTATCAAGAGGACAATTGCATGACATTTAACTCACTGTAATGAGGATGTGTTGGGTAAAATACTTGATAAGCATGTCAGAAAAAAGACAAGGAGCTTGACTAATTTCTACTGTATGGCAGCACACGTTTATTATTAGATAAAAGGTCAGCCTCAAACCTACAATAATCCTTAAATCAGTGTAGTATCAGTTCAAGAAAAGAAGAAAGAAAATAAATCTCATTCTCAAGATGATTGTTTAAATGGCAGTTTAATGATAGCAATCTAAAGAAAGAGAGCTGGGTAGTAAAGTAATATTGCATGTTTCCTTGACCCAATTAAAGTAATCTTTGCTGTATCTTTCTGCAGGACTCCTCTGAAGCTGCTATGTGACAAAATGAAATATCAAATCATCTCCAGGGCATTTTATGGCTGTATGTGACTGCTTACCCAGTATTATCTATTAACATTGACTGTAAAAATACTGCATGTTTACATCTATTAATACAATGATCGCTTTCTGCTGCAGCAGCAGAAATAACTAACTGTATTGCTGATCAGGGCTGGCGTACTGCCGTCACCTGTCCACTGTGCGCACACACCTCTCTGCTCTTGTCAACCCCACCATTGTGGCACCTGATGTACCCTGTGATGCTTACCAAGGACTTACTCCAGACGCATGGCAGACATTCCTCCAGAACAGCACAGTAAGCATCACTGGTATCACTGAACTCCAAGACAAACGTCATATTAATGGCTGGCAGAATGCTGCCCACACATTTCACACACATTCACATACACTCCCAGCATCTTCTTATCATTCTGTCAGTCTCCTTTCTCATCTTTATTCATCCTCTGTCTGCTAATCATGCAGCTCCAGCAGTTAGTCTAATGACGGTGTGCATGAAGCGTGACTAATGGCCCCATGAGTCTCACATGAAGTCCACATTTGCAGTTTATTAGGACATTACTGAGATTTACATAGGATCAATTAGAATCTGGCTAGTGAATGAAAAATAGTTTTGAAATATTAAAGCCTTTTTTTCCCAGACTGTGATCATTGTCATGATCGCCACTTCACCACTGGCAGCTTGTTGTTGATGTTTTGGTGCTATAATCAATGCATGGGTGATAATTGTCATTTTAAATGAAAGAGTTGAAATACGAAGATAAGCATTCATCAAAGGCATACTGTGCATTTTCAGGCCTACAAGGAACAGGAACTCTACCGTCTGGTCTACTTTGGTGGCGTGGACCCCTCACTGCGTAAAGACGTGTGGCCTTTCCTTTTGGGCCATTACCAATTTGGGATGTCAGAGGCCCAGAGGAAGGAGGTTTGTCACTTTCACAATTATGTCTTTACTTAGGATGGATTATTCGTCTGAACAACTGACCCCTGAGTTTATCCTTTATCACAGGTGGATGAACAAGTCAGGTTGTGCTACCAGCAGACAATGAACGAGTGGCAGGGATGTGAGGAGGTAGTCCGGCAGCGAGAGAAGGAGCAACATGCTGCAGCCCTGGCAAAGTGCTCTTCTGGGGCGAGCATAGACAGTTCCAGTCAGAGGATGACCCATCACGATTCTACTGTGAGCAATGAGGTAAAACAGGAATAAATGACACATAAAGCCTGATACGTTGTATTGGTACATGTTAGGCTTCCTTTCTTCGGGATCAGAATTACACACACCAAATGTCTTACAGCATAATTTCAGTTCTTTGCAGAGATAGATTAGTGTTAACTCAACTAGATTTGCATTCCCAGCCTTTTTGCTTGGAAGCTGTAAGGATCTCTTTGTGCCTCTTCCTTGGAGCTTTTAAAAAGAGGAGATTACTGCAATGCATTTTTTTATGGGAGTACAGCGCACAAGGCAATAATCCACAATACATAAATAGAATGCATGTACATTTTTTTGTTTTGTGTTCAATTTTGCAGTCCCAGTCCTCTCAGAGCTCAGACAGGCAGAGTCTGGCTCACCTGCAGAGTGATTCAAGCAGCAGCACACAGGTATGAACCCCTCGTCCCGACAACTACCAAAGCAACCAAATGTGGCCCCTAAAATAGATTCCAGATTTTTTATGTAATATTTCTAAGTATATAGCTCAAGTAGTGCATGAAATCTTAACATTTTGAACCAAAACTTCTCACTGCTGCATTCTCTCTTGCTCGTTTACATCATTCCACCCCTTACCCTGGAGTAGTGCATTTTCCTTGACTTGTTTTTTTTTTCCAGGTGTTTGAATCTGTCGAAGAGGTGGACCAGATTGAGATGGAGACCAAAATAGAGGAGGCCAAACAGGCACCCAAGATGACAAATGGAGCTCTGCAGAACGAGACGAGCTCTCCTGACTCCGGACATCCTTCCTCCCGAAACTTTTCCATCACCTCTGGTGTGTCTGATGGCTCCTTCAGCACAGAAGACAGCTCCTGCACCTGATGCCAACCACAGAGCTGCAGCTGTGCCTCAGGCATCACAAAGCTCAGCCAAAGCTGCAGGGCCACACGGTGAATCTCTGACACAGGGACTGGACAGCCAGGTCACAGGTGAAGAGAAGGACAAAGGGATGGAAGAAAACAAAGCACTTCATGGGACCAAAACAGCAGAAAATACGATGACTGAGGTAATAGATGAAAACAAACAGGATAGTTTGCTGCCTGAAACACAAGAAAATATTGAATCTGAGACTATTAAAACATACGAAACCACTGAGAACACTTTATCAGTATCAACAGCTGTCACACAATCCAAAGGAAACCCCAGTGAACAGCATTTTCAAAAACAAGTGGCTGAGAATATTGAGGAAATGGCCAAGCTAGAAGAAACTAATGTGAAAAAGATTCAGGAAATTGACAAATCAAAGGTTTTGGAAACACATGGGGAAGACAAAATATTCAAAGGTACCGGGGTTCCTGAAGTGGAACAGAAGCTTAGTCTCTTCAGAGCCAGAGGAGCCTTCTGTGCCTCTCAGAGAGATGAAACCCAGGCCACGATTGAGTCTGATGAGTCTCCCTCAGCTATAGAGATGGAGGAGATCCCCACAGCCAAAGTTTCCATGGTGCCTTGGAGTAGGAAGGGACGTTGTGAAACTTTGTCCTCCTCTGAGGAGTCGGCCCCTCCTGTGGAACTCAGGCGGGGGGATGCAAAGCTCAGTCCAGAGGACGCTGCATCCATTGTTTCGGAGCCAAAGATGGAGAGCCTTTGCCCTCCTTTTGACTCCATGGCCACATCTGAAAACACAAAGGATGGAGTGACCTCTCGAGAACTTCCTGGCAGTCCTTACTCTGTATGTACACAAGTTTCTTTTAAAGGGTTCAATTCATTTGTGACAGTGGTTCTCAAATTGGAACAAAAATGTATTTTCAGGCAGATCAGCTTTATTATGAAGTTTTTTTTATCCTCTCATATTTTTTTGTTTCAGCAAGAGCTTTTGGACTTATATACACTCAATTTGCACCGCATTGAGAAGGATGTCCAGCGCTGTGACAGGAACTACTGGTACTTCACTCCGACCAACCTGGAGAAGCTGCGTAACATTATGTGCAGGTAAAACACTGACACCTGCAGGGAAATCATGGAATAAGGAAATTAACATTTTTTTGATGATTGTTTAAATTTAAATCACTTCCCCACACTCAAAGGGCATTCATTAATGAACATAAGAACTGTTGTTTAATGCCTACCACAGCCCAAATCTGGTATAATGTAAAACACATTGAGTTTTGGCTTTTTGTTTATTTTTTCCAAACACTAAAAAGGAAAAAATAAATAAAGTGACAGTTTCATTCTCTTTTCTTTTCTCCTCTTTTCTTTCTATGAACGTGTCTTAATCTCTAGTGCAGCAGCTAGTAATCTGTTGGTCACAAAGCTTGTACAAATGTACAACTGTGAGACCAATAGTCAGGAGCAGCTTTATTTTGGACCAAAAAGCATTGTAACTTTAATGAATTGTGAAGATTGATTTGGGTGAAGAAAAAAAATGCCTTAATTTAAGAAAAAGAGAACATGAGTGAGGTTCATCTGTCTTGGTTGTATTTTTACAGCTACATATGGAAGCACCTTGATATCGGGTATGTACAGGGAATGTGTGACCTGCTGGCTCCACTTCTCGTCATTTTAGATGATGGTGAGTCATCACACTGATTCACTGTTTACTTCCTCTTTCTCTGACATATGGTGTATTTTTACAGTTGTAGATGGAAAAGCTATGAAGACATGGCCCACTCACTTTCTCACTCCAGCTTCCCATCTCTGTCCTCCTTTCAGAGGCCATGGCTTTCAGCTGTTTCACTGAGCTCATGAAGAGAATGAATCAAAACTTTCCACACGGAGGAGCTATGGACACTCACTTTGCAAACATGCGCTCTCTAATCCAGGTAGAAACGGCTACTAAATCCATTCATTACTTACCAATGCTTTTTTACTTGAATCTCCCTTGATCTCATTGGTAATAGATCCTGGACTCTGAGCTGTTTGAGTTAATGCACCAGAATGGCGACTACACCCACTTCTACTTCTGCTATCGCTGGTTTCTGCTAGACTTCAAACGAGGTAAAGAGAGAGCAGTGTTAGAGAGGTGGTGCCAGTTAGGAGAATAGAAGATTTACTGCTTTTTAGGGGTCGTTTGAAGATAAAATATCAAAGCACAGCAGCCATTAAGGCTTGAAAAGGATAGGGATTTTAGTTCAGTTCAGTTTTTAGAAAATTTATTCAAGCTGTGGTCTGCTGTATAAATTGGTACTATATAATAGGGAACTGCCCTGTGTTTTATATCAGAGTTTTAGCTTTGATTTACTTTCATTGCCTCATTTTCTTCTCTCTTTTTCTCTTTAATTTCAACATATCTGCTTTGCCTTCTCAGCAGGCAGTTGCTTCCTTTCTCATCTTTCTCCACTAATAGTGGACAGACTAGCCTCCAGCCCAAACTCTAAACACTTGAGTTTGAAATCAAGAACTAAATGGACATGTGCAAGTCCTGCTGAGCCAGAAAACACACATTTACACTGAACACATTATTTTATGCTACTAATAAGTATTCTGTTTGTGCAATATGCAGTTTCAGAAACGATCACAAATGAACATCCAGACATATAACTAACTAAATATACCTCTACATAACTCTGCAATAAATGTCAAAAGCTAGTTGTTGTGTGCTGTCCAAGTATACCGGTTTCCTCCTCGGACCATGGCTTCATACACAGTCTTGTACATGTTCTGCATCCTGCAAGACATGGTTCCTTTTACGGGGCAAGACAGTGAAAAATGAGCAAGTTCTGCTGCAAAGTCTGCAAAAAGTGAAGACTCATGGACAAGGAGAATAGCAACGTTTATAAGTCTGCATGAGAGTGCTTGGGCACTTGACGAGAGAAAAGGACAACTCAGAGCTCTTGGCAAAAATGTGTAATAAAGTTTAATTGAGTGAATGCATAGTTTAGGATTTTTAAACAAGTAGCAGCTGACATAAAAGACAACCTGAAAAAAAAAGAGTAACTAGAGATCCCCTGGAAAGAGAGGATTGAACCACAGAGGAGATCAAAATAAACGCATGACTAAGAGCAAGAGCAAGCAAGTTCAAAAACTAACAACCTTGACAAACCTCTGTTCCTTTGTGTTTCAGAACTGGTGTATGATGATGTGTTTGCAGTCTGGGAAACCATCTGGGCAGCCAAGTATGTCTCCTCCAGTCATTTTGTCCTCTTCATTGCACTGGCGCTGGTGGAGATGTACAGGGACATCATCCTGGAGAACAACATGGACTTTACTGACATCATTAAGTTCTTCAATGGTAAAACACAGCACCTTCCAGCCAATGCTTTGGGAAAAGAAATGCCAAGAATATTCTTGTCATTGTGGCAAAAATATTTGGATCACTCTGAAACACTCTGACTTCATATTTGGTTATTGTCATGCTACAGATAGATGAAAAATGTAAACATTTAATATTCCTTAAATTTGTACCCAACAGTATATAATTTCACAACTACTAAGGCTGAAAATTAGTGTATCTCAAGTAATACTAAGTAATATTCCACTCGTAAATACATTAGCATTGTTATTTAATCTGTGGCCCCTACAAGAACTTGATAGAGTCTGGAAAAATTACATATTGTAATCAAACCGTTGACCAGGATCTTCAGTCCATAATAGTACATCTATTTATTTGAGCTTGTGTGGATCTTTCCAACATCTGTAGTGCCTTGTTTCAACTTCACTCTTCAGCTCCAGTCCTCAAGGGCCACAGTCCTGCATGTCCTACACGTTTTCCTGCCACAACACACCTGATTCAAATGAATGGATCTTCATCATCAGCTCATCATCAAGATCTGCAAGTCTGTTAATGACTCATTCATTTTAATCAGGTGCACTGAAGCAGGGAAACATCTAAGACATGCAGGGCAGCATCTCTCAAGGACTGGATTTGAAGAGCCCTGCTCTAGTTTTTCATTTTAAACAGATTCTTGCATCTCTGTGATGACAACAGAATGTTTAACCAGTTAGTAATCAAGTACTAACACACACCTGGATGTAATACATTGCCAGCTCAAGACTAACTGCATTAGGGTGTCAGGTTGCTCAGCTGGTTGAGTGAAGACCCCACGTAAGAGGCTAAAGGTCCTTGTTGCAGGCAGCCTATGGCCCTGTGCTGCAAGTTATGCCCTGCCTCTGCCTGCTTTACTGTGTAGCCTCTTTCAATTAAAGCCACGAGTGCCCTAAAAATCTTTTAAAGAAAGAGATGCAGAAGGCTGTGCAAATGTTATAAGCGAGCCTTCAACCGCTTGTTAATACAATACAAAATGGCCACCTATTGCTAATGCTTTGGAACCTGAAGCAATGTCAGGCAAACATTAATCATTGTGAAATTACAGCCTGTCTGATTAGCACTGCTGTGCTTCTTTCAGTAATGGCTGAAAGATTAATACAAGCCTTCTCATTACTGTTGAAGCTCATTTGGAACTGAGAGTGCACATTCACTATTTATTTATTGTTTCCATTGTAGAGGTCCCTGTATCAGAGGCAGATTATGCATGTTGTAAAAACTCACGCACGGCACCATTTTTCACCAGTTGCCCAGTGTGTTGAATTCACTGTAGAAGCCATAGGGCAGCCATTCCTAAACTTCAGAATACCAAGGCCCAATTTGAAATGTGAAAAATCTCCACGGCCCACCAGAACCTTTAATCACAACTGTGATCAACATACAGGACTAGAAGCAATGTTCTGACATTAATGTAAGGGGTCAACAAATAACGTGACACTTGTCATATTAAGTTAAGATGACAGTAGAATAACACTTAACTGGTTTGTTTTATGACTTCTTAATGTTTTTTAATCATGTCACTAATATTTTACAGTAATTAAAAACATATTTAAAAAAGATCGAGGATCTAAAACATGTTTAATTTTAATGACCTCTCATGACCCACCTGCAGTACCGCGACGGCCCACCAGGGGGCCGCAGCCCACACTTTGGGAAGCACTGCCATAGGGGATTGCTGTGTCTAAAATGATGCACCATCAAGTATTAGTTGAGAGTATACAAAAAGAACATTGTTACAAAACTGTTTTTTCGTCTTTAGGCTCTCCGATGTAAACACCTGGGAAAAATGTCAGTCTTTGATAAAGTGTTTCTGAATCTCACTCTTGCTTCCTGTGTAAAACAATGAGGCTTCTATATTTCAAAACTCCCCCAAGTGTTTGTTATCCACACAGCTCAAGGTTATTTCAACTTCTAACCTTGGAGCTGTTGCAGACAACATTTAGGGATAATTTTTCAGCCAAGAGCTTCAAGAATTGATTTATTCCAGCATGGGCACACTTTTGTACACTTTTCAATTAAACTAGTTCTTGATCTGATTTAATTGTTTCTCTGCACAACCAAGCAAACTTCAGTGATTTATTGGACCCATGAAAACTTTTAATTGAAACACAGTGGCTGTCTTTAATGAAGTAAAACCTAATTTTGAGAGAGTGAATGAACATTAAACTTGAAGGGATCCATTAGTTCAGTCACGCAAGTTATTCGTGGCACTCTTGCAGTGGTAGAAAGATGAAACTTCTGCTTTTGTTTTTCTTTCTTTCAGAAATGGCTGAACGCCACAACATTCAACAAATTTTGACACTGGCCAGAGATTTGGTGAGCAAGGTGCAGATGCTGATAGAGAACAAGTGATTGTGATGTTCGTCTTCTTTTCCTTCCAAGTAAAGTGCGACGGCTGTAGCAGCACAAGAGTAAAACCGACAGGAATACACATGCTCTCACACAAATACACACTAACACTCCACAAAGCCTTTACAATCAATGTTTGCTGCTATGAGCCTTACTGACAGTATCCTCTGTGTTATTTGTTTTGTCAGCAAGTATGTTAGAATATTATGCTTAATATATGTTGTATGTACAAGTAAAAGCAGATGTAACTGAGAAAAATCACTAATTTCTACATATTTTACCTGAAATCCCGCAAGTGTCAATATTAATCTGAGTGCACTTAATATCTGATTATATCTTAAAATCTACTTGCACATTTCAAGTCGAAGACAGAGCTGAATTCAACCAGAGAATATATTTATGAGATGAAAGTTTATATTAATTATTTTAATAGTTAGCAAGTTTTAAAATAAAGATATATTTCAGCCAGTATTTCCATCCCTTGATGAAAGAAAGAATGCTTTTAATATTCTTCATGTACAACACTCCAAAAATCATATAACATTTTTCCTGAGCGACTCAGAACACTGACTGGTTGTCTGAAATGTAATCCAAACTCCAGTTGTGTTTATCACTCAAAATTCTGAGTTATTTTTATTGATTTAACAGCCAACAGTGTTTTCAGTGTTCTTGAGCTGCCTTGTCTGCCGAATAGCCTACTATGTAAGTACATTGTATGAATTCTTGTGTGTCCTCAGAAAAAAAAATTATTAAGTGTCAAAATGATGATTATATATAATTATGTTAAACCTTGTAAAATCATAGCTTAATATTTGATGTATTTATTTACATCTGGGCAGAGATTTATATATAAAACAACCTAATTTAATAATCCTTGTGAGCTATTTTGAATTACCCAGTGAACCTCTGTATATTTTGTAAATTGTGCAGTTTTCTCTCCTTGATTTTAGTGTTGTCTTGTATTGCCTAGTGCCTACTTATTAAATCAGATTTTAATTTAAGCTTGTAAATGATTATCAAGCAGGGAGATCAAAAGCAGTGGTAGCTTGTAGTCAGAGTGCCCTGATGAATGCTGCTGCTGTTCCAGATAATTCAGATTCTTGAGCATCATGTCTATTTAGAGACCAAGAGATGGAAATGAAAGATACAGTAAGACATATTTCCAACAAGAGCTGAAAATGATCTAATATCACGAGGTAAACTCTTTAATGTTTTGGCAGAATGGAGGCAGGCTATAAACCTCAGTCTACGTTACCAATGCTCATGCCACTCACTCACAGTTTGAAACTTCAGTAGTGTTGCTTCCTGAATACCACAAATTGATTTCCATTTAGCATTGTTTCTTAGTGAATGCTAACAACTTTCAGAAACATATTTTCAATTTATTGTAACATTTATATGCTAAAGTATTTATTTCGTTATTTATTTATCAGTTTTCACATTTAGATGCTGATTTGTTTGTAAAGCTGATATTTTTATTTTGTGGCCTGTTCTTAATGTGTATTGTAAAAATTATATATATATATATATATATATATATATATATATATATATATATATATATATATATATATAGTATTTGTCCCTATTGTTACAGTCATAAGTATATATGCATATAAAAAAAATAAAAATTGGAATCAATATTTTACCAAAATATACTGTGATGTGTGTTTTACCAAACATAATCTGACTGATGCTAAAATGTATAGAACGCACAATAAAAGTACAGGGTTGATAAACATCAACATTTAAAAACATTCATTAGTCTATAAAAAGAGATTATAGGGTCAGCTAAGAGTCAACTCGAATGGGTTGCTTTCTTTAAGTGTTTTAAAGGTCATTAAATAATTATTACATGATACAGTCATGCAAAAGTTTGTATCCTGTCTTTAAATCCTGTTTTTTGTATAAAAATATAATTTAAAATGTTGTGGGAGCTGGAATTAGTAAAATTCAACCACAGACATAACTTTTTTCACAGTGCCATTATTTATTAGTCAAAAAATGAAGTCCAATGTATATGGGAATACAAAGTACCCCCTTAATTCTTCCCTGTGCTGCAAGACAGTAGCAACCTGGTAGGAACCTATCCATCAGTCCCTGATGAATTGATCATCAGCAGGTTTGCAGACCTGAGCATGTTAAAAGTCCATGATGGCACAATTACCCAAAGATGGAACAAGAACAGTTTGTATGGGAGGGTTTCCAAGAGAAAACCTCTTCTGTCTAAAGATAACATGGAAACTTGACTGATGTTCTTAAAATTGCATCTGAACAAACCATGTGATTTCTGAAACAAAATCCCAAGAACAGTTGAGACCAAAGAGGAGTTGTTTGGTTGCAATGCGGATGGGGAAAGTTATTGACATTAAAAACATGACGATTGAACAATATACCCTATATTGTCAAAAGTATTTGCTACTCACCCATCCAAATTATTACATGTGGTTCAACGTGTAGCTGAGGTTTCTTAATTTAATTTCCCTCAAAAAATGTCACACTAGAATCACAAGAACTTTTTTTTTTTTGTATTTCCGTTACGTGATACGCGTAAGTTTTAACAGGAGTCTAAGAAATTGCTCAACACAAGAATATGTGTCACATCCTGAGCTTTAATTCACTTAATTTTTTCCCTCATTTAGGCTTATGCAGAGTGCTGCCTCTAAATTTTAGACAAAAAGAAAAAATCTACATTGGTATTCAGGTGGATCAAGCAGTGTCAGAGTGAGGAGAGAGGGAAAACAAAAGCACATGAGGGTATGACGTCACCTGAACAGGTAGGTTCGTAACACAGTGCAGTCTTTGGGATTGGACTGTTTTCACGTCGAATATTTAAGTTGTTAAATTTGCATATGAAAGAAGTGATCATAGGATTTGAAGTTCACTGCATGTCCATCTGACATGCTAAACAATCATAATTTAACTAAGCCAAGATAAAACCGGTTTTAAATTGTATGTGACCTTTAAAGGCCTTGGATGGGCAAGAACAAACATTGACATTCCACTGTGTGAGAACTTCATCCAGTACCCAAAAAAAGAAAAGAATCGTTCGCCCGAACAGGGACTTGAACCCTGGACCCTCAGATTAAAAGTCTGATGCTCTACCGACTGAGCTATCCGGGCTCTGAAAAATCACTGGGCGCGGACAGGTATTCACGTGATGACTGCTTCAACTTCTTGGCTTGTACTCTGTATTTGTCTCCGGGTCATTATTCTCCCTTAATATTGTTCACGGTGTTATGTTATGACGGTGTTGTGTTATAAAATTACTGCAAAGCGGGTCTGTAAACTGCGTAAATATAAACATTCTCGAATAAAAAAGTCAGTCTGCAGCGAACAAGGAAGTAAGATTACTCGGTTCAGCTGCTCCTCCTCCTCGTTCTACGGCAAGTGGTTAGCTAAGCTAAGCTAAACCCTGTCATGCTAGTTTAGCTTCGAAATGACCTTTGTTCAAAAACAAAAAAGTGAGTCTCTCAAATTGCGGCCAACGCCAGCTGAGTACGTGTGCTAAAGATGTCAGCGTTGCAGCTCGCTATCTCCCGCACGATTCGGCCTTTAGTGAGTCCGTTTATCAACAACACATGCTCACAGACAAATGTTGGGAGCCTCCACGGGATACGCAGCATCACCTGTCTGCAAAGCTACATGTTAAATGCAACCCGTCTATTCAACTCCCATCCACACAACCCGAAGGTAAGGTATACGTTTCAGTTTCAGCCTGTTAGCGGCCAATAGAAATCAGTAACCACTTAAACTTTAGCCTGCGTGTCATTTCTGCAGGTCCCAAAAGTGGCAACATGGAAACCAGTAGCTGAACACCAGCTTCCTCCGGTAACACCTCATACCTACCTGGGTGTAAAGCACTTGACTGGTATCTTTAAAGTTTTGCAATTCACGCTAAATGTTAATACATTTTATTCTACTAAATACAAGAGGTCACATGGCTGTGAAAAAAACATTTTACTTTCATTAAGATGCAGATGTCATCTGAAGAGTGAGAGACCCTCAGCCCTCAGAGTAGACAGAGATGTGTTCAGGCATGTCGGAAAGTGAAACTTGAGTGACATGTTGATACTTTTTAATTAGTTAATCATTGTTTCACGGGACTTATTTCTTAGAGACATACACGTTCTCATTACAATGAGCATTTGTTTGAACTTCTCAAAACAACACAGTAGATATAAACAATAATAATCAGCATTTTCTCGTGAACAGACACACATTGCTGTCCATAGCACAACCAAGTAAATTTGATAAAGCGAGGATCAAAACACAATGCGTTTAATGTGTCATTTGGATAAGGACCACTTTATATACTGCATATATATATATATATATATATATATATATATATATATATATATAGTATATATATATATATATGTGTGTACGTACATATATATATAGTCATGGCCAAAAGTTTTGAGAATGACACAAATATAACATTTTCACAAAGTCTGCTGCTTCAGAGTTTTTATATGATTTTGTCAGGTGTTTCTATGTTATAATGAAATACAATTAGAAGCATTTCATCAGTTTCAAAAGCTTTTATTGAGAATTACACATAATTCATACAATAAGTCAATATTTGCAGTGCTGACCCTTTTTTTTTCAAGACCTCTCCAACTCTCCCTGGCATGCTGTTAATCAACTTCTGGACCAAATCCTGACTGATGGCAGTCCATTCTTGCATAATCAATGCTTGGAGTTTGTCAGAATTTTGGGTTTTTTGATTGTCCACCCACCTCTTGAGGATTGACCACAAGTTCTCAATGGCATTAAGGTCCGGGGAGTTTCCTGGCTAAGGGCCCAAAATCTTAATGTTTTGTTCCCCGAGCCATTTCGTTCTGACTTTTGCTTTATGGCAAGGTGCTCCGTCGTGCTGGAAAAGGCATTCTTCATCACCAAACTGCCCTTGAATGGTTAAAATACGGTACGGTTCGGTACGACCTGCACGGGACAACACGGGCTTTTATGTCCCGCTGTATTTATGTTCCAATAACTTTGCATTGGACTTGCACGTGAGAATGTGTGCCTTTTAGGCAACAGGCCCGCCACTCCATATCAATGTGCACTCACCTCCGCTCACTCACAGTGACCAACCTATCACACTTTGGCCGGTTGGCTGCAGCTCATAGATGCAGAAACAAAACAAGCAGGCATGGCCAGCTGTAGTGGAGAAATTGGGAAAAACTTTTTTTAATCACCGGTGTGGGAGCATTTTGGTTTTGCTGTTGAATACACCGGCGAGGGAGTGAAAACAGTTAACAGTTAACAGAACGCAATCTTCCACCTCCCTAAACCCAAATCTTACCTGCGTAAGATCCAGTTGTTACCAGTTGTGCATCTTGGTGCAGCTGATGTGCTTTTTAAAATACTGCAGAACGAATCATTGGATGCGCATTTAAAGATCACGAACAATTAATGTTCCTGTCCCTCCTCGACCACCAACAGTTTCAGACATATTGGAAATAAATTCCTGCATCCAACCTTTTCCAGCTTGACACCAGAGACAAAGATCTCCTTGGTTTCCTCCACAGCAGACATCTGAATGAGAGCTGCCACAGCTGTACAGACTGACTGTCTGGCCGTGACTGTTCGGACATCCACCACAACTGCTGACCAGACATCCTCTGAACTCACGAGAATAAAAACGTATACAAGAAATACAGTGATGCGTAAACGAGAGGTAGAGCTGTTTGTGCACGTCCACATGTGACCAGGTGGACGCACATTTATGCCATTTGGACGCGCTCTTTTACGCGCCGACATGCGAGTTGCGCTTTCCACAAACTCGGTATCTTGTGATCGCAGGTTTAGGGTAGCGGCTGGTCTGAAACTGGACCGAATCCGTACTGAAATCGTGACACAAAAACCGTGGTACGGACCGTACCGTGAGCCACCTGTACTGTTGCACCCCTAATATGTGTGTGTGTGTATATGTACCCATATATGCCTCTTGCATGAACCTCTTGCATGAATCAGGATCAGAAACTGTTCACAGTATTCCCTTTTGACCAGGTTTCACCTTCGTGTTAGTAGGAAATAACTGATTTGTTTACTGTGCCATAATCAAGCAGTATCAGGGTGAGGAGAGAGGGGAAAACGAAAGCACGTGAGGGTATGACGTCACCTGAACGGGTATGACAGGTAGACTTGTGTTTACAGCAAGTTCAGTGTTTGCACAAAAGGTTTGGCCAAGGGGTGTGTCTGTTAGATTATTAGAGTAAATGCTTGATGCACAAAATTCTTTATTAGATTAGATTAGATCTACTTTATGTACTTTATATACTTAAATACTTGTTGAGTTCTGACATTAATTTAATTGATTTTACTAATACCTCATTAATTCCGAAAGGAAAATTATATTGTTGCAGTATAAATTGAGAATAAATAAATAGAACAATTAGAAAAAAGTAACTTTAAGAAAGTTAGAAGTGTAGCAGAGAAAGGGGCTTGTTTAAGATATCCTGAAAATGCTATGAATCAATTGATGTGTTGTAATAGGGGTGTAATAATCCATTGACCTACATGATTTATTCATTTAATGATTTACAATCCAGTAGCATTTATACAAAATGAAAACATCAATGAGACAACAGTACATGTCATCCTTAGCAATACATGTGATCAAGGGACACTAAATAGTCTGTTTTTCTTCCAACACCAATTCCAAAAAAAAAAGTTGGGACACTGCATAAAACGTAAACGTAAATAAAAACAGATTTTTTTTTTTTATGATGAGGTTTATGATTTGTGAATCTCATAAACCCATATTTTATTCCCAGTAGAATAAATGGAACATCTCAGAGGTTGAAACTGAGATATTTTACCATTTCATGGAAAATACTCATTTTGACTTAGGTGGCAGCAACACATCTAAAAAAAAAAAAAAAAAGCGGAACAGGAGCAACAAAAGGATGGAGAAGTAATTTGCGCAAATCAAAAACAAATGGAGGTGAATTTGACAACTAATTAGGTTCATTGGCAACAGGCCAGTAATAGAACTGGGTGTAAAATGAGCATTTCAAAGAGGCAGAGCCTCTCAGAAAGACTTTGAAGATCCCACCATCTACAGGACATTATATCATCAAAAGATTCAGAGAATCGGGAGTGTCTGTGCGCTGGGGACAAGGCTGAAGGTCACATCTGGATTCATGTGATCTTTCTGCTCTCAGGCAGCACTGCGTTAAAAACAGCCATTGATTCTCTACTGGACATCACTGCACGGCCCCAGAAACACTCCCAGAAATCACTGTCTGGGAACACAGTTCACTGTACAGTCCACCTAATGCCGTATGTGAATATGATCCAGAGACCCCGCCCTCTTCCCTGGGTCATCAACACTCATCTTTTTGGGCACCGTGGACACTGTGTCCTGTGGACTAAAAAAAAGAGGGACCATCCAGTTTTTTATCAGCAGACAGTTCAAAGGCCTACATCCCTGATAGCATGGAGTTGCAGTGTTGTCTATGGCATGGGCAGCTTCCACATCTGGAAAGGCACCATCAATGCTGAAGAGTACATACAGGTTTTAGAGCAACATATGCTCCCATCCAGGCAACATCTCTTTCAGGGAACACGTTGCATATTTCAATAACCACATACTGAATCCATCACATCAGCATGGGTTTACAGGAGAAGAGTCCAGATCTGGGTTTATGAGATTTGCAAATCATTCCATTTTGTTTATATTTACGTTTTACACAGTGTCCCAACCTTTTTGGAATTGAGGTTGTAAAAGAGCAACAGAATATTTTTCTTTTAAATGAGAGATTAAAATCTCAAATATATTTTAGTTACTTTTTGTGATTTGATATGAACCTGAGCAATCGTATTCTAGCAACATATGCAATGATCCCATATTGATCGCTGGCTCCTGAATAAAATTAATTTGAAATTGTATCGTGGCAGATTTTGTGATATTGGCAAACGTCATCAGCCGTCAGGTAAATCGATGTAATATTATCTCATGATGAAACTTGTGATTTACACCTCTGTGTTGTACATAGGTGCTACATACATGTTGTACTTTGGAGCTAATGAAGTGACATAGCATGGCCAGAAACTCATAAAACTTTCCAAAGACTATTAGTAAACAATACATATGTCTTAGCACTACTAGACTATCACAAATATGTCAAAACATGTAATTACACAACAACAGAGTTTTCCGAACACTAAAGGTCAGACATGGGACATAAATATGGATCATGTAATTATTATAATCATTATTTAATTTAAATCTAAATGCTTTTGAGTCAGAGTTTATTATTATTATTATTATTATTATTATTATTATTATGATTATTATGGAGAGAAGCTGTCACAACTGTCATTTCAAGCAAGACACTGTTGATTTCACAGCCTGCCCAAATCCCTGCTGATCTAGTGGACAAGCTGGAGCGACTGGCCTTGGTGGATTTCCGCACCAAGCAAGGACTGGCCTGTTTGGAGAAGGCCATACGGTTTGCAGACCAGCTTCATGTTGTCGACACTTCAGGGGTAGAACCAATGGATTCAGTTCTGGAGGACAGGTAATGAGTATCATCTCACCTAATATGAAATAAACAGAGCAAAGCTTATTTGTTGTGTTTCACTCATTCAGGGCTTTATACCTCAGGGATGACACAGTAAAAGAAGGTGACTGTGCCCAGCAGCTGCTACAGCTCTCAAAAGACACAGTAGAAGAATATTTTGTTGCACCACCAGGTATGCAAACCCTGAACATCTTTACTTGTGAATGGCACCATTCTGCTTTGAGGTGCTGAAATAAAGAGTACCGTGTATGTTTTCAGTTTTCTTTTTAACTGTGGGATCATTACCAACTTTTATTTTTGTGTCACAGGAAATATTCCTCTCCCGAAGAGGGAGGAGAGGACTGCTATGCTGAAACACTCTGAGTTCTGATGTTTCATCATTCATCATTGATGGTTATTGTTGTTTTCTGTTTTGTTTCTTCAATTCGAAGACTGGGTGTGTCTGTCATAACTTGTCACTTCCTTTCTTATCTGCATTCAAGAACAGTGTGCAAGAGACTTTACCAAATGTTCAATAGGTGTCACATTTTCAACAGCAGCAAAAATTAGAGGCTCCCCAAGATTTACAGTTTCAGTTTCATTTAGCACCGAAGTTTAAGTTTCACTACCATTTTACAAAAATTGTTGACCAGCTCTGCATAGCCTTAATGTCTGAGGATTAAAAATGATTGGGTTACATTATACATGCAAGTATTTAATGCTTCCTTAGACTTTAATTGCATGTATTTTTGCTGTGTTAGTTTTTAAATGATTTTTTTGAGCTGCAGCCCTTTGTTGCAGATGTATATACGTGATGTGCATTTCCTGAAGGCTGACAAGAATTTCACATTAAAGATAAGCAGAAATAAACCTCTACATGAGAACTTGTGTGTTTTTCTTATTTATTCATGTCTTTATTGCCATCAGTCACCTCGTGACCCCTCAGGATTCTCACATGAATCTTGGTAGGAGCTACACCAAAATGAAACACTTAACATGCAGATAAAACAGTAAATTGCAACTCATAAAGATAACAGTCCTGAGGAAACTTTACTGCAGTCATTTTCTGGATGACATTATCGGTCTCCACCTTGCTGTGGAGGAATTGCAGTGTACTCTTCTTTATAAAGTTTCCTCAATTTAATGAGATTTGAGGGCATTTGCAGCTTTCTTAAAGATCCACCACACCACAATACAGATGGTTACTGTAACGGCCTTTTGACTGGGCCATTACAGAACCATCATTCTTGTGTTTTACTGGTGTGCTTGGTATTGTCCTGTTGCATGACCCCATTTCTCTTTATCTGCTTGATAAATTTCCCCACATTTGACTGGAGAATACTTCTGTGAATAGAGGAATGCATAGTTGACTCAGTGACTTCACAATACCAGGATCTGAAGTGGAAACCATTATCCCTCAGCTGCCAGATAGGGAGTGTTTGGAATGATTTGTGAATTTTCCTGGGACATCCCCTACTGGGAAAATTCTAGAGTCTAGAAAAGTCTGGGATAAATTTACACTCGATAATGATGGACTCTAAATTGCATAATCATTTTTTTAGATTGATGATATGCTACAAATTACAAATAATACCAAGTCATTTGTAGTTATTAAATTATTTTAAGTAATCTGGCTAACCTGACTCCGGTCAACGTTTGTTTCTCCTTTGTTATTTTTGTGTATAAGCCTACTTTTATATTTTTAAAACATCATCTGATCGAGTATTTGCTTGTTCTGATTTGACTCATCTCCGTAAATCAGCTGAACCTCCGCACAACAAGTCTTTCAGAAACTATGTGACGTCATCACAACAATACAGCGGGGTCATGATCGGAGAATAGAAACCGAAAGTCGTTGATGCTGAGATGGAAAACGAATGTTAAGTGAAGGGGGAGGGTTTGGAAGACTGTATATAAACTGGAGAGCTGAAACCATCAGAACAGCTGAGCATCTTTGCCCACGCGCCATCCTCTGAAGACTCAAACTTTACATAGAAGAGAAATCCATCAAGAGGTAGGAGGATCTCTTTACCAGCACTTTCCAGATATTCACTAAAAACACGTTTTACTGTTAAAGTAACTTTCTTATTTTCAGACCAGATCCATCATGGATATCATCATCACCATGTTGAACGGGACGTCGCGGACGCTGACGGTGCAGCCAAGCGACACGGTCGGCTCTCTGAAGTTGCTCATCCGGGACCAGATGGGAATCGCGGTGGAGATGCAGAAGCTGGTGTACGTCAACTGCCAGACGATCCCTCTGGCCGACAACTCCAGGTCCATCAGCTCCTACGGCTTACAGTCCGGCTCCCGGGTGTCTCTGCTGGTCACCGAGCCGGCCCGGCCCGCCACCATCCAGGTGTTCCTCAAAAACGAGAAGGGGCAGACCCATACTTACGACATCAAACCCGATGAGACCGTGAGCAACTTCAAGATAAAAGTGGAAAAAGTTGAAGGAGTGCCGGCGAGCCAGCAGAGGCTCATTCACCAGGGGAAGGAGATGATGGGCGGGAAGCTGGCGGACTACGGTGTGGAGGAGCTCAGCACCATCTACCTGACCTTCCGCCTCAGGGGAGGCTGAGGACACATTAACACGGCTCATGAACTCTTTTAATTATGTCGATTTATATTACTTTTCTTAGCACTTTTATTTTAGGAAAAAAAAAATCAAGACATTCCATCACTTTAATTTTATTTACTCTCATTTAGCATTACATACGCATTAATACAATGCCCACCTGAGAGCATGTCTGATTTATTTAAACAAATACATGTAAAGCGAGTTTTGTTAAAAAAAAAATTTAATAAATTATTCGATGAAAATGTCACATTTCCTGTTCTTTTCCTCAGCTCAGTAGGTGGAGCTCTATCTTATTAAAATGACAAGCACAAGAGTGACAGAAAATGCCGTCTTTACTACCTATGTTTAAAAAAAATGGCTCAATTCCGGTATGTTTACATGTCTTTCTAAATCACGTGATTCAAGTTTTATCATATGAGCTTAATATGAGCATATAGCATATGAGAAAACGTATTCTCTACAAACACAGTGACATATCCAAACACTTACAGCAGCATGTTAAAACGGATTAAACCTGTTGCACAGAATTTCAAAGAGTTGATCTAAAAAGCAGCTGCATTTCCTCAGTCCTCTGTCAAACCCATGTGAGCCATCATTTCCTCACAGATGCGAGGTAGGCATACCAAAACAAGGCGATCATGTTGGCAAACAGCACACGAAACTGAAAGGGGGAAAAATGACAGGAACACACGAAGTGAGAAAAAAAAAACAATCACAAGGGTACAGTCACTGGTATGGTTTGATGACAAGATGGGAGTGAAGAGCATACCTGAACAGGCACAAAGTTTATATTTATGAACTGGAAGGGGGTCCACACTTTCCAGTTCATCTTCAGAGCTGTCCAGTAACTTCTTCTCATCTTATTTTCAAAGTCTTCCCATCCTTTAGCCTAAGGAACATTTCGACTGGTTACACTGCGTTCATCTTACACCATTTGTTGGAAAAACACTTGTATCATGTTTTATGCTGAATATGCAACGATGGAGACCTGAATGCTTTGATGAGTGTTGGGGATAATAAGCGCTTCACAAATTTCACACATCATAATCAGTCAAAATCATCAAAATTAACTTTTAAGACTACCCATGTTTAAAGATTACATATTTACTGTTTCACTTACCACATTCACATTGTTACAATCTGTCATCAAAGTAAAGAGTTGGTACAAAAAATCTAAACTTGATTGATATTTTACTTTATTACCACTTTTACTGAGCTAATTTGTATGGTTTATCAGAAGACCAACCTCAAGAATGTTCATAACAAAGTAGAAAAGGAGCAGAAAGCCCGGGGCAAATATAAGCCTATCCAGTAGAAGTCGTTTGACTATGCAGAAGGGATCTGTTGTGGGCATCCACAGCTCCATCAGCTGGTAAAAGAAGTGACTCACTGGTCCTGTGATCAACAGCCTGCAGTAGACAACAGGGGAAAATACAACTATATAGAATAAAGCCATATATAGGAATACAGGGATGATTTTGAATTTGTTAGCCAAAAAAAATGACGTGCCAGTAGAAAGTGGAAGGTTAGAACAGAAAGATTACTGCAGCAGGCAACATTTTCTTTACAACACTTTACATCACTACTTCACTATCATCACTGCAGCATAGGTTGCAGTATTTTACACTCTCTCATGCTCTAGTTAAACATTACATGACAATTACATTACATAGCCTTAAGACCATAGGAATACTTCATTGTCTTTTTGTACTATATCTCACCCATAAATGGCATAGCGTGTTGCTCCAGCCACATCAATGTCATTGACTGGGGCTCCACTTTGGGCTTTTTTTCTTGCCTCCAAAACCTGAGAAAGCAGATTTCCTAAAGCTGAGAGGATGCCACTGAAAATGGGAAGAACAAACACACGCAACACCGTCAATATGTACATATGCAACAGGTACTTTCACAAGGCCCCATCATAGGGTCTTTGGGGGAGGTTCTCCTGTCAGTTGCTGATGATTGGATGAAACTAATGTGGTGACAAAAAAGGCAGTGAGAAAAAAAAGAAAAAAACACAGCTGTTTGGAAAATAGAATAAACAAACAAGTGGACATGAAAAAAGAACTTTAAAAAAAAGGATAAATGAAAACAATTAAGGCCTATTGTGAGTTAGCAGCGCGTCAATAAACAAGAACATCTACTTCTTAAACTCGCGGAGAAAGCGCGTCAGTAAAAGATACCAGTTAGTGACGGAGCTCATACACTGACCTGGTTACTGACTTAGTGAGGATCGGGTATTTCTTCAGGAGGAGCAGATATTGCTGCAGCAAACGTAAATGTAGAGAGGCATCCCGGACTGGCAGGCTCTGCACAGGCATAGCTGCTTCTTTAAATTTACACGCACATAACAACCGCACAGAAATTCACTGACAAAAGGCGAGCCACGCCAGTCTTCCTGTCTACGCGCCTGCGTCACTGGTGGCGCCACGCCTTCACGTAAACGTCAAAAAACTAAAGTAATACGTTCATCTTCAAAAACTTAATGTAACACAGTTAGTGGTAGTAGTGTTTGTTTGTTTTTTTCACTAAATTCAAGTTTTAGTTTAGGTTGCATTATTTCTTGTAATTGTGTGGGACCCACAACAGCGAATAAGCTGTATTACATTAACATTTACTCACTGAGCAAACTTTTATCCAGTGCAACATATAAATGTATTTTCATTACACTGCACCAGTGCTTTATAAAGGTCACTGACAACTTTGATAAAATTCAGATAGTTTCTCCCCCCCCCCTTCAATTTGATGAAGATCACCTAAAATCCTTACATTGCAAACAAAAACAGTATTAATATTGTAAATGAGGGTGATAATAGACCAAAGAATAGGCCAGGAAAAATAAGCATCATCCTTAAAGGGGTATTGCTTAAAGAGTGAGAGGAAGTGTATCATCTATTACACAAAATACAAGATGATTTATGCAACCGCGCCAACAACACAATTTTACCTTAGAAAAGGGTTAATTTCATCATAAAAGTTAACTTGAAAAGATTTTTAATTTGTGACATTCTTAAGTTGTAATAGATTTAAGTTTTTTTTGTACACTTCTTTTCACAAAAAAAGTGGTCTCATTCTCAAATAAAGCAATAAACAAAATCTTTTAAAGTGCTAAATCTTTTAAGTATTAATTAACTTGACTATTTCATGAGAAATCTATTGTAGCTGATGGTAGAATTTACCTTGCAGGTTAAGATTTCACATAACATCTTTTTTTTTCCTAATTAATGAAATCAACATTCTGGACAGGCACCCTCAGAGTTGAGCAGTGAACAGTATATACAGCAAAAATACAGCAAGCATTCATAAATTAAATCATTATGGGAAAAAAAACATGCAATTTTTAAAACCCTTTTAATGTACCAAACACTTAATTAGAAAAAGTTATTCAAGAAACTTCAATGTGCAAACTAAAGAGGCCAATAGTGTACAAAAACATATTTACAAAACTAAAACTGGTCTAATACAGATGATACACGGTTGCATTAAAAAAAGCAGGTTTGAGAACAAAGGCTGTACAAAAATCTAATGAACAAAATTTCAAAACTGAACTCTTTATTACAAAAAAGAGGTGAAAAAAAATTTACTAACTTTTTTTTTTTTTTTTTTAACATGTTAACATGTAAGAAAGCTTATGGGTGGATTTTGGTCTGTAGTTAAAGAAAAGACATGTTGAACAAGCTAACGTACAGCAGAATTTAAAGTGCCTTCCAGTCAATGGGAGACTTTCCGGATTTCTTCAGTAGCTCATTGGCTTTTGAGAAATGCCTGCACCCAAAAAATCCCCGATGAGCAGACAGAGGAGAAGGATGCACGGCCTGCAGGACGTGGTGGCGTTTCTACAATCAGGAAACCTTATGAATACACAGAAGAAGAAAAAAGTCCTTGTTGAAAGTGTAGTAAAAACTGACATACCCTGTTAATAGCAGCTCCTTTCTTCTGAGCATATGATCCCCAGAGCATGAAAACAAGGCCCTCCAGGTTGTTGTTAAGCTGCTGCACCACAGCATCAGTGAAGGTCTCCCAACCTCGGCCTTTGTGGGAGTTGGCCTGGTGTGCACGAACGGTCAACACAGCATTAAGCAACAGCACACCTATAAAGCAAGTTCAATAATGGAGAGGACAGCAGGTTTGTTGATGACAGTCAGCTCTGTTGTTGTGCTACTGTGGGTTGAATCATTCAACAGACTGCTCTGTACCCTGTTTGGCCCATCCAGTGAGATCTCCATGACCTGGATGCTGAAAACCTTCCACATCTGAGGCCAGTTCTTTGTACATGTTCTCCAAACTGAAAATGCAAAGCCATCAAAGAGATAATGTTAAAATCTAACAAAACTGCAAAAATCAAGAAAACATTTCATCTTCCCTGAGCTCATATGTCATTATGATGTTCATGTGTGTTTGAAAGCGTACAGACTGTCAAGATACTTGGGTCCTTAGCACCTCCTGTTCAGTTTCTATCAATGAAGAAAAGACCCTTTGAAAAGGCTTCAAACCTGGGTGGAGGAGGAACCGGTCTTTTCACACTGAAGCACAATCCATGAGCTTGGTTGGGACCATGATACGGATCCTGGCCGAGAATCACCACTTTGACCTTGAATCACACACACATCGTTATGACATTTAGTAATACTTCTCAACAAAGGATTTAAAAGCGGCCACAGTTCTATGCTTTTTAAAGTTAAAAACATTTGAGGGTCAATCTTCTGCAATGTCTGCTGCAATATAATCTTCCATTGTTCAGGGTGTACAGACCAAATAAAGAAACATTTCAAAGTCAGAAATGAATTAAATTTGGTGAAAGAAGCTAAATGGAGTTCAATTTATCATCCTGAAGATTTATCAGATTGTTTTGAAACTACACCTTACTGGCAGTGTTGTTCTGATTCCGATACCAGTATGAGAAATTGCTCCAATACTGCCAAACATGCCGGTATCGGCGAGTACAGGAGTCCAGGCACCAACCGATACCAAGTAATTTATATTTAATGATTTATTTGCTGGTTACTTTCATGCAAGCAAAAATAAATACTTTTAAATTTTGCAATACTGATTTATGCAGTTCTATTTGGAAATAAATATAGACATAAATTGCTTATTTATTCATGTTTTACAACAATGATGATTCTATTACAAGTCAGGCAAATTTTTTTTCAATAATACTCGGATCGGTAGTCGGTATCGACCGATACCCACAGCTCAAGAATCGGAATCAGGAGGCACAAAATGATATCGGAGCATCTCTACTTACTGCAGTATTTTGCTCATGCAGGAGATAACAAGATGACAACATTTAAGTTTAGAAAACTTAATTTTAGAAGACATTTAGCATGTAAAGCACACCCAGTCGAACTAATGAGTTTCTTTATTTTTTTCTTGGAAATTTCTCAATACCAAAAAAGTGTCAAAAAATGTTTAAAACCCACTTTAAACAATGGGGCTTATGGAGTTCTGACTCCAGGAATCAATTCTGATCATTACATAGTTTTTGAAATAATTCTAACTTTTACAGCATATTTTTGCACTGCTGTTACTCGCGTGAGTCTCCAGCTATCATTACACGACCTACACAATACATGCAAAGCTCTGAGCAGAGTTAAACGCTTCTGTTAGACAGTGCCAAAGTCAGGGCATTAATACTTACGTCTTGGATGTCGCACATCTGAGTCCAGGTGAAGACATGTTCATCAGGTGGGTACACGGTGTGGCGTTTCCTCTCCTCACAAACAAACTGCATCAGCTGTGGCAGGGACACGAAATCATTAAAGCGTTTGCAAAACAGCAGAAACGCCATGTGCAGTGTGACGCCTGGTCCTCTCACCTGTTTAAAATAGGGCTTTCCAAACTCCGCCGACAACTCCTTCCTCCAGCTCTCGCCAAATCCTTGCGGGGTCTGTGCTGAAGCGAGTCTCTCCAGCGCCGCTCTCTTGTTACAGGCGATCCTCTCCAGCTGCTCCGGGGACAGAGCAGCGACAGGCGGGCTGGGCGTCTCTGGCTCACCCGCAGCCAACTTCTGCTTCTTCTGAATTATTTTAGTGTATTGACCAAAACACAGAGTTGGTGAGAAGCTTGCTGTTTGAGATAAAGGAGGCTTTACAAAAAGCCGTCCGAGCGGTGCTAACACTCTCATGTTATGCTAGCAGGAAAGAAGCGTCGGGCTCGACAACATTCACGAACTCCGTGGTGACTGTGAACGCAGCTCAGATTACGCTACACGTGCCGCGAAAAAGATAAAGAATACTGCGACTAGAGTGAACCGTAAGTGTTTTCATATGAAGCAACGTTATATTTCATCATAAAATACTGAAAGTGTTTCTAATATTAAGTTGTCATCTATTTTAATAAAAAAGTGACACTCACCGGCTCTTTACCATCCTCCGTAGTTTCATCTAACTCCTTAGAAACCCTCTTTTTCGTGACTGGCGAGAAAAATGAGTTGATAGTTTTCTGTCCAATCATTCTGCAATTAAATGAGAGACGATGAATTGTCCTAAACTAGGTATCCTAAGTTCAACAGGAGCAAAACTGCAGGAGTATTTCTGTCTTCGTACCAGTTAAAGAGTTTGGCGCCTAAACAAAGTGACGAAAGCAGTTATGTTAATAAGCTGAGTGCTGTTCAAGACAAATGGTTTAGTTGTATCCCGCTGCAGCTCTCACTTCAGCAAGATTTTATTTGTTTTTTTTTTTTTTACTTAACTTTTACGTCATTTCAAAATCAGTTTATGTCATATTGGTCTCCTACTTCATAATTAGTTTTTATTTGTGGAAATGTATTGCTTTTTTTCAGGTCTATGTTTGTAAAATTTATTTTCAAACAAAAATAATACAAGTTGAGACTAATGAAAGGTCTACCAAATTTGTAAAAAAAAAAAAAAAAGTTATAGCTGACCAACTTCACATTAAATTAATTGATCAAATTACAATATTAAGAGAGATACAATTGAATCAGCCCACATATTCTTATGCGGGACCACATTTAAAATACTTTTTTTCTTTAAAATTTGTCTTATTATTTTTTGTCTTATACAGGGAAAATATATACAGTGTATGTAATTAAGCTCATCGGGTTGCAGGCTGTTGCAATGGAAAGATTTCTGCTTCGAGGACAGAATAAACGCTTGTGCAAAAATGACCTACGAAGAAGTCCAAGGAAAGTGATTAAACTGGAGGAAGATGAAAGGATAAAGCAAGAAGATGAGGACTCAGCTTTAGGAGAGTTCTCTCATCCTGTCCCTTGGCAAAAAATTGAGGCTGAGAGGTTAGACTGTGACTATGCATTGCTTTTTCCAAAAGAGGAAGCTGATGACCTGTTTAAACTGTTAGAAAAAGGAAGTGGCATATTCAACAGGTACAACATCAATAGTTGTTGTTTTGTTTAGAGTTATGATCCGAAGTTGCAGTGTAGTTGAACTAGTTTTGTGTTATTCTTCCAGGTGAAGAGGCAAAGGTCCAGGTGTATGGAAAGGTGTACAATATACCCAGAAAGCAGGCAACATATGGAGATGCAGGTCTAAAGTATACTTACTCTGGGGTGACACGTTTGGCCTGCCCTTGGACTCCTACCTTGAAATACATTAGAGATGCTGTCACAAAGACGACAGGCCAGACATTCAACTTCGTCTTGATCAACAGGTGACAAGAGTTCTAAAAGCAAATGCAGAGGTTACAATTTGAGATGCTCAGCGTGTCCCTCTTGCCACCAGGTACAAAGATGGGCAAGATCACATGGGTGAGCATCGTGATGACGAAAAGGAGCTGGACCCATCTTGTCCTATCGCCTCTGTCTCTTTGGGAGCAGCCCGAGACTTTATTTTCAGGACACAGAGATGCTCGAGGAAAACAGAGCAGTCGACAGATTGAATCTGTGAAGCTGGAACTCGCCCATGGAAGCCTCCTCCTCATGAACCCACCGACCAACACCTTCTGGTACCACAGCCTTCCTGTTCGGAAGAAGGTCCTCTTGCCACGAATTAACCTCACTTTTAGACGAATCTTACTGGACAATAAGAAGAGCAAACAAGCCTAAAACATCTATTTAGCATCCTGACCGAAGCTGAGAACACAGTGAGATGAGTGAGGACTGTCAAACTGGGACTCAAGAGGATGGGAACATTTATACAGTGAATAAAATATTTAACCAAACTAAGGTTCATGCTGACCAAGGCTAGAACAACAAGCTGATACTGAGTTGAATCAAAGAGAGAGATGACGGGTACTTGTAACTAACTACTGGTAATATCAAATCTTGATTTCAAAATAGGTGTCCCCTAGATAACACTTCAACTAATTTCAGCAAGTTTTGCTTTTGTTACAGCAACTAACAGCCTGAGAAAGAAATGATTATTAAAAAAAATGGTGGTCTTGGAGGGAAAAGTATTGTTAGCCTTTATTACATGCAGACCATAAAAACGAATTCAAATTAATGTATAGCTTATAGTTTTGACCACTCAGAGGGGGGCCAAGGTCCACAATAAAAGGACAACTCAGAAAGGACAATGTGCCCAAGGTCACATTTCTTTGTGTCTGCATTGGTCTGGGGCCCAGGATGAACTTTACCTCCCACTAAATGACAACTGGGCACCCTGAGCAAGATTGAGTATAAAAAATGGAACGGCGGGATTTAAAAAATAAAATACACTTGAAGAAACCATTAATGGAGCTTTCAACCTCATGTTCAGATTCTGAGTGGATGACATTCATCTCCATCAAAAATGTGTTTCTTTTTTTTTTCCTTCAAATTACCTGAGGGTGGCTCGGTTCAGAGTCCCACACTTGGTTGAGGCTTATTAAGACCAATCTGTTGTAAATTATTTTGCATTAATAAATACATCTCTTAAATAAACTTTTTTTTAATACCTGAAAATAATCTCCTTCAAAGACTACACACAAATACAATCTCCAATGAATATACATTAGTGCAAACATCAGACCAGACCATGAATTTAGTTGGTTTAGTAATAAATGGCAGTTATCATTTGCTTGTGAAAAGAAATATTCAGAATAATTTTCTCTAATCCTTTCATTCACAGTAAACTTTAACTGAGATCATTGTTCTCTTGAACCTGGGAACTCTGTCCAACGACTGTGATGCAATATATTTAAAGGAAGGTTACCTGCTGGACATTCACATTAGTGGCAGCGTATTCATGGTTTCATTTGTTAAAACTCTCAATGTGGCACTTGAAACTCAATCATGCAGCTGTGCAAATCATGACCAAAAACTGTATCTTCAGAAACCGTGTCAATTGTAGCATCACAGCTTACATACATTACTTGTAATGATATGACAAATATGACAAGAGATTCAGAGTCAAGGAAAATTCTACCTATTCTAAACAGCATCTCTGAGTCTTCATCAGCTATTTTTGTGTCTGTAATTTACAGGCCATTGACAAATTAGCAGTAACACCTTAAAATATATTTATATCCTAATTTCACCCCAGACATTACAGTGTAACAATGAGTCAGCATGTCTAAACAGCCCCAACAAAATTACATTTTAAATCCACACATGAACAGGTGACACAGGGCTCTTATTTTCATACAATATTGTCAAGTGTTTGTGTTTTCTTGTCTAATACAAGCCAGGATGTTACATGGCAGTCACAGCATTTGTTGGATGTGTTTAAAAAACATAGCTTACATGATCAAAGATTTCTGACTAAAACCCTGCAGGTCTAGTATCTTTGGGATTAAAATTCTCCTGCTGTGATCAGAGCAGCAGAAAAATGTCCACAACACATCATACTACCACAAGACGCTGTGATCCATAATGCAAAACTATTATCTCTGGGATGGCTTTTTTTCTCTCTGGACTCCTTGACACAAAGCCAACGATGGTAACAGAGTCATTGTCGCCACACCAGGTGTAACAGTATGACTGGAAATGCACAAGTCAGTCAGACTGCAAAGTTTTCGTCACTCCTCTGAGCACAGGCTGAGGCCAGGCCTCCGAACTCTCTCATAAAAGAGCATGTACGCATTAGATGATAGCACCTCGTGCAGGCTGGCTTTGCGTACCGAGTCATCTGACAGCCAAAGCCACTGGGAGCTGAAGGCTGAGGCGTTGCGAGGTGAAGAAGGGCTGCGCCGGTATGTGACAAAATGTCCAGAGTGCATGTCTCCGTGATGAACCAGCACAGCCATGAGCTGGAAAAGGTACTCTGCAGAACTGGAAGGGAAAAATGATGATCAAAAGACAAATAAAGGTAATGAATGGTTAATCACCATTATGCCTGGTACGGAACCATCTGCAAGCACCGTCCCTCCTGAGACATTTTCTACCTGCGCATGCAGGATTACAGGTGGGACACAGTAGAATTTACTCTACTTACTAGCAGTCGACTATAGATGTATAGATTAACTATATTTTATTAGTTCCAATTTACTGTGTGGTGTTTTTCTCAATCATAAAAAATATAAAAATTTAAAAAATTAATAAATAAAAATACTTCAAAGGAAGTCGTCTCCGAACTTTCCCAACCTTCCTTATTTTGGCTTCTCTCTGATTCTCGTAAAATGTCCTACCACACAAGATTCCCAATACTCAAATTTCCAGTTTTTAATGCATCTGCACCAGCTTCTCTGAAATAAGATGGCAATGTCCAATTTCATATGAGTGCATATTAAAATAAGGACATAAAATAATATTGTGATGACTCTGTACATCATAAGTAACTAAAGATGTTTTAAGAGATATGTTAACATGATGGTCACTTGTAGTAATTACATTTAACAAGTCTTAGCTGAATTCTATCAGTTTAGTTTAAAGGCAGCATCAGCACAAGATTATTTCAACACTGAATATCTTGATCTGTGTGAGTTTTTTTGTATAGTTGCACCTCCATAAAGTGCTGCTGGTGAGTTTACCTGTAGTCATAAGTGAGGCCAAACTGTGGGTTCACACCAGGAGAGTGAAGAAATACAGAAGAACATGTTCCATTAGAAAAAGGTTTGTTGTTGTTATGAAGTTCTGCATCTGGAAAAGAAAGCACAAATGTGGGATGGGGAAAGAAAAAAAAAAGAAAGCACACAGATTTTACACATAAAAACTAACTCACCAGTCTCATGAGCTGTGGACTTAACTGTGGAATCATCTAAACTTTGTGCCTTTACGGCTTTGGGAGCACATTTAATCCGCTGACTCCTCTGTGTGGTGCTGTTGTGTTTGTATCGGTCCATCGATAGATACTCTGTGAACTGAACATGCTCCTGTCGTTTGATGGGGGTTCCTTCATTGGACCACGTCAGTCTTTGTAAATGGATGCAAAGGCACTGCGGGAGCTAAGAGATACAACAAGCAGGTGGTAAAATTCTTTACCTGATTGTTCTTTTTTTTCTACAGGGGTGGGGTGGGGGGCTTCAGCTGTGGAAACAGAGTGATAAACTTCATGCTATTAATATTAAGCTAAGAGTGATATGATGAATGTAGTCACCTTTCCGAGTTTAAGCTGTTTAATAAATGTTGTCCTCTGGCTTTCAAGAACTTGCCCATTGACTGCTATGCTCTGTTGAAGCTAAAGATGAATGAATGAAAATCAGTACAAGAGATGTTTAACACATGCAAAAGAAACACCCACAAAAAACAAGGTAATAATAATAATTTTACACACATTTTACATACATTATTTTAAAATAAAAGATATGTACACTTTATTAGACAAATGTCACAGATTAAATTTGCTGCACAAACCCTCTCAATGATCTATGATTGCAAAAAATAAAATGATACTAATATAATTGCTCATTAATTGTTATCAAGGTAACTTGTTCATTTAATTGCAATACTGATTTAGGCTTTCTCCAATAACACTACCCTATAGTAAATATACCTTGGTGCAGTTTTCACACTCCACTTCTTTGATGGTTTCTGAGGAAATAAAATGCTGCAGACAGTGATCTAGAGAGATAGGGCGACCCTGAGAATAAACACAGTTTAAATTAAAAGAAACAAATAAATAGCAATTGAGTACAGTATACCCTTGCCCATTTGCGG
Source organism: Hirundichthys speculiger (assembly GCA_018398805.1). Lineage (NCBI taxonomy): Eukaryota > Metazoa > Chordata > Actinopteri > Beloniformes > Exocoetidae > Hirundichthys > Hirundichthys speculiger. Next base: position 3,494,706 of record JAGFBZ010000035.1, on the reverse strand, counting down.
TTCACTGTTCGCTGTTCTGCATAGTCGCAGATTTTGCTCTTAAAGTTTGTTTTGCATAATGTATTTGAATTTGTGGTAGTCCCTGGCATTTTCGTTAATTCCTTAGGCCATATCTTAGCAGAAAAACACTCACATTCACCCTAACTAGTATTATTCTATTATTATCATCATCATCTCGCTACAAAATTAAAATGTTTTTAATTTATCATTACTACATTATTGCTGTATTAATGAGTAAGAATGTCTTTAGAATGTGTTTGGGAAGCATATTTTAGCATATATAATATCTTACATAGGCCTTTTAAATACTACATCAATAATTTGCAGATTTTTGGGATTTGTGGGGGAAGGAAGGAACGTAACCCCCGCGAATATTAAGGGTATACTGTAGTGATACTATAAAAATACTCATGTTGCTGACATTATTACTTACCCACTGAGGTAAAGGAATGGACAAAGAAAGGCTCTCAAATGAGTCATACCGCACTGGACTCTACAAAAGAAAACATACAGAATCAATGATTTCTGGGGGGGGGGGGGGGTTGACACATATTAACATGCTATTCGTTTACTTCACCAAAGACAAACTCACTTGTATTTCACAATGCTTGCATGACATGTTGCTAGTTAAACGTCCATGAAATGGATGTTGAAACTTCCAAGGGTCTGGTATTGGATGAAGAGGAGCTACAAAACAAAAAAAACAAACAATTAAAAAAAAACCACAAATATAATTTTCTCTGGCTCTCTCATTTAGAGTCTGCGTTTTAATCATTATTATTACCTCTACTTATGCAGGTCATTGTTTTCTCATCTTGATCAGGGAGAGTCTAGTTAAAACATAAACACAAAGAGTAAGTGCAAGTGCATTTTTGACACATCAGCAGTCTAAAATGATACAAAACCTTCAGCCTGTACAAACATAACTACAGTTTATGGTAAATGTTGCAACATGCAAAAGATTATGTAATATTAAAACTGCATTTTGGGGCCTTATTGTATATTGCAGATTCATAAGTCCATGACTTATGGTCTAGATTCTGGTCTGTTGAAGGCCACCGCTTCTGGTTATCGTTCTGGCTCCATTAAGTCGCTAAGTTTTGACACATAGGCATCTGGACAACTTATCTCAAGGTCTCCATGTTTTTCATGTGATGCTTAATGATGACTGTTTCCTAATGGCAATTTGGCATTTCTGATCATCCTGCATTCTGTGATATGAGTTTAATGGCCTCTCTAAATTGTATACGACTTGGAGAATAAATCCCTTTGCACCTCCGTTGTGGTCACTGTATTGTTTAACAGCCGATTACCTGCCTCACCAGAGCACAATAAGAGTATATACTTATAAATAAGATATACCAAAATTTATATATAACAGATTATTTTGTACATTTGCAAGTAAGGGTGAAGATAACTTGCCTCGAGCGAGAGTATATCAAACAAATTAGTGACTTTGGGCTGACGATCTCGCTCCTCCTCCAGAGAGGACGTCAGGACATGGAAAAGCTCATGTGCATCCTTCAAAGGGAGAAATGGATTTTGATAAAACGCTGCATCCTACATTGTATCTACACATATCAAAAGATGGTTGGCATAACAAACAAACCTGCTCTTCAAATGAGCTGATGTGCCAACGATAAAGTCTGAGAACATCCAGGACGCATCCAGCATCAAGAACATCTTCCTCTCCCAGATCATCACTGGACAAAGCTGTCAGAACACAATGTGAAAAATATGAATGTGAGTACAAGCCTGTTCTTTACACTTAAAGGACTTATATGACAGACTTGATTCACACACCTTTGAGAAGCTGTAGTAATGTGGTGGACAGCTGGTTGTCTTTGTGTGACTGAATTGTGGGCAGACCTGAAAACTTTTCCAGCCACCTGATGAAGGACGGACATGCTGCTAAACCCTGAAGCAAAGAGTTCAAGAAGCAGGTGTTGCCCAAATTTAACAGACCTGGTACCATACCTGTGAAGATACACATTACATTGTACATTACATCAACCTAACATGTGTCCGACATATGCACTGTCTAACTGTTACATAAATTCTTACCTCTCTTCCTCTTCTTCCTTTCTGTGATTGGACCCCACAAAACGTAGACTCCAGCTGCAACTGCAGCAGCAATCCCTCCAATGACACTCCAATTCTTTATCATCTTGCGTCTGGAGGGAGAGAAGGAGGAGACAATAAATATCAAGAGGAAACAAGGCAAAACAGTAAAAGGAAAATACATAATTGAATTGACTGGCGTTAATGACATCAGATTGGCAATGGTATCAGAGTTTCGTTTATACCAGCTATCCAGGACAGCGTGTTTTGTGTAACTGTTGCTACAAATGGAGGGTTGTACATCTCTGCTCCTTGCAGGAGTGAGGAGAGAGCACGAGTATGACTCGTTGAATGACCCTGTGAATCTAAAACTGTAGGTTTACTTTGTACAATTACATGTTCTCCTCTTTGGAAAAGGAAAAACAAAACACGCAAACTAATTCAGAAAACTCGCGATATTAGTCAACGACCAAATAATATCTAAGCGAGTCGAGCACACCGAGCTCTCTCAGCTTCCTCCCGTCTTCCTGTGATCTGTTTATATTATTTTAACGTTACAAAGCACCCACAGTTCATGTCACCTTAGTGGTGACTAAATCTAAACACGAACCAGAAGCACGCAAGAGCCGAGCTAGCTTTAGCGTTTGAGCTAACTTACCGACAACACCGAGGTCAGAATGCCCTCCCAGATCTAGGTAGATTTCATTAACACCAGATATATGCAACGCTATTTTGAAATAAAAGTATAATATCTCATTAATGTCACCACGTGTGCCCACGGCCAGGACTGGAAGCATGAGCCCGGACTGACTGCGTGTTCTCCTGTCTGCGACTATGGGTTCTCTCTCTGGCTCCAAAGTACGACAACGGCCTCGTGACCCGCAGTTCCCCTTGTCCCCTTGCACTAAAACATAAGGAGCAGTCCTTCTTTGCCAGAGGAAGAGGTTTTACCTGATTACGGTCCCTGCCCCAAGGAACTCTGCAACAAGCTTATCAGAGCTTTGGGGTCTGCTCCATAACATCATTTCTATGTCTGGGGAACTCTTGTCTTGGGCAGCGTGTTTAGGCACGGACCTTTGGAAGCACGCACTTAAGCGTTGCTTCATTAACGCTCCGACCACTTAAAAGGTTGACGCGCAGATTCATTGTTTAAAAAATGTAAAAATTAAAAATTTGTGTTAAATATACATACGTAACATAACAAACATTTATATTTAACACAATAACTATAATGGTTTTGACTTATCGTGCAGCTAAATGTATTGTAAGATATTGGTGGACTGTGTCCATTTTAATACATTAATAGAATTCATTATAACGCTTTTGGACCGTTTGTCTGCTTTTAACTGGCATTTTACACTACCAAACTTTTTTTTCATTTAATGCCTATCTGAATTTAATAGACATTTCCAAGTAACTGAAAAACACTGGGCATAATTTAATTTAAATTTTAAAAAAGGAATAACAAGACTACAAACATTAGTGACTATGACAAACTTTGATATTTTTTAAGAAAAATAAATCAATTTAATTTGAATGAAATTTAGGTAATCAAAATAGCCGTCATCTATATATCAATAAAGTCTTAAACAAACAAAAAGAAAAACATTACTAAAAGTAACTTGTGGGAGTTTGCATTCCTTGTTAATAACCACTCAAATTGAAAGACTGGCAGTTTTATTGAGTTGCCTTTGTTATCTTTCCATCCATCCATTATCCACACTCACTAAGTCCCATGCACGATCACAGGGATCTGCTGGAGCCGGTCCCAGGTCTCTTAGGGTGAAAGGCAGGGGTACTGGTACACCCTGGTCAGGTCTTGCCTTTGTTATGTCTGTTGTATTCTAAAAGTGTGTAAGTCCATATGGCTATCTATATATATTTATTATTTTTAATGAATTGTAATGTTTTTATTGTGTAAAACAAGCCTCTCTTGAAAATGAGACCTTGTGTCTTAATGAGATTAACTTGTTTAAATAAAGAAATAATAATAACAACAAAAGTAATAATAAGCAGCAGCAACAAAAAGAATCCACAAAATAAATGATGTAAGGAGTGCCTGTGCCCAAGACAAATTTATTCAACCAGTAGATGCTAAATATACAAAAATCATTTTATTTAAAATTCAAATGATTTCAAAGCAATTAAGTCATTTAAATTAGTGTAATATGAAAAATAAATATTTGTTGAAAATACAGGTTTAAAAACAAGAGTATTGAGTAATTTTTTTAAGTAAACCATTATTTATTCAGATTATGTGTTTGTAATCTTATGGTTTATGGTTTATGAGAGACTTGGTTCACACACCAAGTCTAACAACTTTTTTGTTAGGATACCCGTTCCATCTTGTTCTGTGTCAGTGTTTAAATCCAATATTTTTATACGGTATTTAAATTATTTGTGTTCCTCCCCTTTCATTAGTTTTAATTCTTGTTCTAGATAATATCATTACTCTCTATTAAGCCTTGCCTCTCTTGAAAAACTGCAACACAAATAAAAGTGAGTTATATTAACTTCTAGGCATTTCATCAGCTTCTTAAACGTTTTAAAAAAATATTATTATTATGAAAAATGCATTAAAGATTTAATTTTGTTTTGGGTGGTGTACTGTGATCCCACGGGGCAGAACTAGAAGCACACAAGCCTTTAAGGCATCAGCTGAAGGGAAGCACTGATGTCTGTCACTCATCACGTCTGCCACACTGTCTCTCTGGGAGTGTTGATAAGTCATGTGGACCCATGTAATCAGCAGTCATTCAGTCGCAGATCCCCCTGAGCTCGTCCTATCCTCTGTGAGTGTCTCGCGCAGTGCCTCGCGCAGGGCTGCCTCTCATTGGCTGTCTGTGGACACCAGGACCAAGTCGCTCGCCTTGGTGCTGAAATCGCTGCTCGTCGCGATAATGTAAACGGCGATGAGGCCAAACGGAGAGTCAGCCAGTAAATGCCAAAATGGACGATGATCTGTTCCAGCTGAGACAACTTCCGTGAGTAGACAACAGTCTGCATATGGACGCCTTTTTGGTTTGAATAATCTGTCTTCTATCGCGACACCGTGTTTGTCCGACGCATCGCCCTCTGACTGCTTCGTGTTTGTTTAATTAGCTTGCCGGACCACAAATAGCTTGACGTCGCTCAAAAGCAGCAATCATTTAACAGTATCCATCCAGACATGGTGTTAAATTGATGAAATATTACTATATCAAATCACCTTCTGGCTTTTCTGACTACCAGTTTGTTTACGGTCATAGCTTCCCCTCCAAAAAACCTCAATTTAATCACAGGAAGCAGTTTTGCTGTGATTTCTAAGCTGATTAAGTTTTCCATCTAACTTGTTCTTGTCCTGTCATGACTCAGTACATTTCATGATTTATTCAAACCTTGCTGCACATAGCTCAATTAAGCTTAAAGCTTTGCCATGAAGTGGCCTTGGGTATTTCTTGAAGACACACTGAAAACAGAGGCTATCCTTCTCCTCAAATATGACATAAAATGATACCAAAAGAATTAGAATAAATAAATGAATACTTAATTTAAAAGTACAGTTTTTTTCAAATGGATTTTCTTAGTCAAATAATGGAAATGCATGACTAATTTGTTAAAGGCTACAGGTTATTGCTATATGATATAGCATTTAACTTATGAGCATTCATAAAGAGATTAAAAAAGTAAACGTGTCTCCATAGACATCTCATAAAGTCATTATTAGCACTGATCCTTCACATAGCAAAGAAGCTATGTTATGTAATTACTGTGATTAAGACATCACTTCCCTTTCTCTTTAAGTGTCTCATCCTGAACAAACTATCAATTATCTGCCTGTGGGAGAAGATTATAAGCTACCTTTCCATATCTAGAAAAGATGTGCATCTGGGCATTTAGCCTTTATAACATGACCAGACAAGAGTGCACAGAACTGTCAAATACTTGGACAAGGTTCACCCATTTGAGCACAATACCAGCAATTCACAAAATCATAGACAGAAAAAGCTTATATCACCTAGGCAACAGTCCATGTCTCACCTCAAGTACTCAGCTTTGACCTGGCAGCATTCATATGAAGCTTCTCTGACCCATCACATTACTGAGAGCTTAATCCTTTTGGGCTTAAAAAAAAAATTATCTACAAATTTTATTTTTGCAGTGTTGTCCGCTTCCGGCGTACAGGAGAGAGCACGCGCTCTGAAGAAGACATTGAGAACAGAGAACAAAATGCGAGGACAACAGAGAATACTGATCTGGAGTCTGTGGCCTTTGCAGAGGGAGCCCCAGTGCCTCGAGAGTTTGCCAATCCAACTGATGGTACAGTATGGCCGGATTTAACTTTTCTCATCTTTGTTTCACACTTGCCTATTTTACACATGACTTTGAAGACTTCCATCTTTTTCATTCACTTAGACACATTCATGGTAGAAGATGCCGTAGAGGCCATAGGCTTTGGGACGTTTCAGTGGAAACTCTCCATCCTCACTGGTCTATCCTGGGTGAGAACTGCTCAGATACCAAACAAGCTACACAGAAAGTTTTGTGTCCTCTTCACAGTAATTTAGGGAGAATCTGTGGGTTTCCTTTTTGATCAGATGGCTGACGCCATGGAGATGATGATCCTCAGCATCTTAGCTCCACAGCTCCACTGTGAATGGAGACTGCCAAGTCTCGAGGTGGCACTTCTCACATCGGTAATGGCTCTATAATATCTGTGAAGTTTTTCTGTTTTCAGTGCTCTACGACTGTCCTTTTGTTTTAGTTAAGAACATATGGATTGTTTTAGATTAAGTGTTCATGTAAAGCAATGACCATAATAAGAAAAATTAGAAGACTTGATTCCTGAATTCACGGCTCTGACCCTGAATTCCCCATTGCCAACTATGCAGGCAACATTTTAATGTTATTGGATATGTGCTGCTTGGTTTAGTTCAAACTAAGATAATACTCTTTCTTGACAAGGTGCATGAGAGGTTCTGCTTAAAAGCATCTAAATGTAATGAGGTTCAACCGCAGTACATGTTAAAGTTGCTACAATGCTCCAAACCCCCCAAATAGTTATTGCTCTTTTTTTAAAGGCAGTGTTCATTGGGATGATGATCAGCTCCTCCCTTTGGGGAAACATATCTGACAAATACGGCAGAAAGACGGTGAGTTTTAAAAATCCTATCCAGCTGATAAATGAAGATAAAGGATTTATATGTGTGACTTTGTCTCTGAAACCATTATAGTTTTGGAACTTTTTCAATTTCTAAATGTAAGATTCAATAACCGTACACATCACAAGTGTGTCATTCATGATATCACATTCACAACATGCAGGATATTAAATAAAATGTTAGATCACTGCTCTGTGTCTGTACACAGGGATTGAAAATGAGTGTGTTGTGGACTATGTTCTATGGCATCATGAGTGCATTTGCACCCATTTATGGGTGGATCCTTGTCCTTCGTGCACTGGTGGGCTTTGGTATTGGAGGAGCACCGCAGTCGTGAGTATTTCTCATCCGTCTCTCTAAAATAATCTGTATAATTCATGAATTGATTTGGGATTTACGCTGACGTTTTCCTTTCTTATTAGGGTGACCCTGTATGCTGAGTTTTTGCCCATGAGGTCCAGAGCCACATGCATCTTGCTCATTGAGGTGTGGGTTACCTTGCATCGGTATTTCATTTTATATAAATATTAAAGCATTTTTTTTTATCTCTTCTTGTTCTTTTACAACTTGTATTTGCTAATGTTGCAGATATTTTGGGCTCTAGGCACTGTGTTTGAAGTACTCTTAGCAATCCTGGTGATGCCCACTCTGGGCTGGCGCTGGCTGCTTGGCCTCTCTACCATTCCTCTCTTCATCTTTGCCATTCTGTGTTATGTAAGTATGATAGCCTTGAGTGGTTACACAGCATTAGTGTTCCCCCCCCCCTCCATTTCACATGCTTACTTTTGGGAGTGTATGTGGTAACAGTGGCTTCCAGAGAGTGCTCGATATGATGTGCTGACAGGGAACCAGGAAAAAGCTCTGGCCACACTGAAGCGCATTGCCATGGAGAACGGTGCCCCCATGCCTCTGGGGAAACTAATTGCTGCCAGACAGGTACATCACAGTCTGTTTCTACAAGAAATAGACGCTCTGAATGTGATTTAGACATGACTCATGTATGATACCAGATGCATTGATTATTTATTTCCTTGCTATGTTAAAACAGGAAGATCGTGGGAAGATTCAAGATTTATTTTCATCACACTTCCGCTGCACAACAGTTCTGCTGTGGTTTATTTGGTAAATGAGTGAATGATGAAGGCTTCATATATTGTCTTTGTTATAGTTCATGACCTTTTACTGTCTGTACATATTTTGCTTCTCGGTTCTAACATACATTAGTCTGATTTCAAGTTGTGTCTCTGTCAGTGCAGGTTTGCAAATGCCTTCTCTTACTACGGTCTTGTGCTGCTTACCACAGAATTGTTTCAGGAGGGAGGCGCATGTGGAAGTGAGTTTGAGAATGGTTCACATACAAGTCAAGGACAGTTGTTTTTGCAAAAAAAAAATAAATAAAAATAAAATAAAATTACAAACGTAACAGAATTACTGTTTGATGACTCCCTCTAGTGTCCAAAGGGAATAAGAAAGAGCTCCTGTGCAGCTTGGAATGTAAATATCTGAACTCTGATGACTATAAGGACCTGCTGTGGACTACATTATCAGAATTCCCAGGTGCTATTTTTCATTTAATTGTTCATAGTTTTTTTTCCCCAGCACTAAAAGCTGAAAAAGTTTTTTTTTATGTGTCAGTTTCAAAACATGACATAAATTCACACAGTGACTTTGGAAGTGTAATTCATCACTCCAATGATGATATTAAGGGATCTCTCTGGTCTCTGTGAGAGTGATTTCCTAAAATTAAATTAGCCATATCCAAATTCTAGTCACTAGAATTTGGATATGGCTAATTTAATTTAACATGCCACTAGAATCTAGTGGCATGTTGAAGCACCAGCATGATGACTTCTCCCCACACTTTCCATGCCATAATAGCATTTATTCTGGTCTTACTCCATATTGAGTGGAAAATATGTATATATACTTTTTATTTTGCAGAAATAAAGTTTTCCCAGATTACTGATTGCTATGTCGTTTTCCGTTAGGACTGCTGGTGACACTCTGGGCTATTGATCGACTAGGAAGGAGGAAGACTATGGCCTTGTGTTTCCTCATCTTCTCTCTGTGTATCATTCCACTGTACGGCTGTGTTGGGAGGTAAGCTTGGCTGTAGTTTATGCTTTTAAACTACATTTATTCATAAATTATTTATTTATTCATTTATTTATCCACACCTACCATCTCTGGTTCACCCTTCACAGAGCTTCCATGACCGTGCTAATATTCATCGCCAGAGCGTTTATTGCAGGAGGCTTCCAGGCTGCCTATGTTTACACACCAGAGGTAAAATATCCTATCAGAGTGTAATTTTAGCTTGGAGGGCAATTCACATGAATAACTGTGTAATCAGAGACAGAACCAAAAGATGTCAGTATTTTCCCTGTATCTCTGTATTTTCTGGAGGTGTACCCAACAGCGACCAGGGCTTTAGGTTTGGGAACAAGCAGTGGAATGGCCAGAGTTGGCGCCCTTATTACACCGTTTGTTGCTCAGGTAGGATTGTACTATTATAGCAATATGCTATCATAATAACGCAGCACAGAATAAAAAAGAATAGACATCCTGGGCTTCATCCTGCAGGTGATGTTGGAGTCCTCTGTGTACCTGGCTCTCTCAGTGTACTGCTGCTGCTGTCTCTTCGCTGCCATCGCTTCCTGTGCACTGCCAATTGAGACCACAGGCCGGGGTCTGCAGGAATCCAGCCATCGTGAGTGGGGACAGGAAATGATAGGCCACAGCTCGGGAGGAATTCCCACACTCTGGCTCCGGCTCCCAGGGCTGAAGACATGTCAGAAGACGATTAAGATGTGACAGCAGTAACGAGAAGAGGCAAGGAGAGGTCAGAAAGGTGAAGCAGCTCTCAGGCCCTCTTCTATGTTGCTTCTGTTTAGGCACCAATGGTGTCAGAGACCCAGACAGCAGAATCTTTTTACAACATGTCACTGTACTTTAATCTGTAAACACCATTGCTGTCACACTGTTGCCACTGTATAATTGCACATAGAGTGACATAGAAAGACCAAATGACCTAAATGAGAGCAAAAGTGAATGTGGGGAAAAATGGGAAACACAGTGAGCATTTTAAGGAAAGTGAAAGTGTTAACATTTAGCTTCAAACAACTACCTTCTATTCAAAAAGCCTTAAAACTACCTATTCAGCTCTGGGCGATGCACCCACTCTGGACCCAGTTAGAAAGTTCCTTCTGTTAGCATACTAAGACTAAATCCATACGTAGAAAATAAGATTATTTTGCACACGCAAACTGCCTGCTGAAATACACTTAGTACACTTTATAAAAAAGTGCATTCTTGGAGTAAAATACAACTCTTCAAATCAAACATTCAGATGAATAATGTTTGGGGTAATTGCATTTAATAGTCACTGCTGTCAGACTGAAAGGACATGATGTACAGTCATTCACAAATGTTCTTGCATCCAGTAGACATCCTGGTTAAAACTCATGTGTTATTCATTGTTTTTTTTTACTTGTTTCAGTAATGTTTAATATTTTATGGAGGATGATATTTATGCCAACAAAAGACATGAGGAAAGCACACGTATGACTCTGGAAGAATTAAAATTCCTAATCATGAGTTTATATTATTTGTAGAAAGATGGGAGATAAGCTGAAGCCTTTGCCTGAAGATGATATGTTCAGAAACTTGACAACGATATTTTCTGATTACAACACGAGCTAAGTGAGCTGACAGATCCCAGACGTCGCCTCAGTCTGAAAGGTTTTAGTGTTCTGGCATAACTATTACATATAATACTGTATCTAGCAGTAATTTTCTCGTGGGATTAAAATTCTTATTTCATTCATAAAAATTCAGATCTCAAAATGACACCATCAGGATGCATATTTAATCTTTATCATAAATGAAAAGCAGCAAACTTGCAGATTTACACATCTGGAACCATAGACGTTCGGCTGAGTTTACAGGTTCAGGTTAAAAACAAATCCTTGACATTTCAGCCCTGGATTACGTTAAAGCTGTTTCACGGTTCCATTTCTGCTCTGTACTTGGCCAGTTCAGCCATCCTAATAATTATTTGGAACATAAAGAATAGCATAACCGGGCCCAGGTCTAAAAATACTGGAATGCTTATTTAAAATCCCCATGAAATGGCTAAGTCAACACTCGGCTACATTGTAAATCAGGTCTCTGCCTCAATGTATTTCCAAGTTTAAATAAAGGTTAAATTAATTAATTAATTAATTAATTTACAGTTCCTGTAAAAACAAATCTAAGGATGTTGCACATCCTCCCCAAAACCCAGTGTTGCCCTGTTTGTTCAACTCCAGTGCCCTTGTCAGACCAACTTTCTGTATCAGCTATGCTGAAATTCGACATTCAAAAAAGGATTTCATTGGATGCAAAATTAGTACACGATCCTTGAGTGTGGAATAGGTTATGAACATTTTTTTAAGTGGGTCAGCAGAAAATGACAGACTGGTACACTGGAAGTGGAAAGTATAATTTAAAACATCAAATTTGACTTCAGAGGGACTGTAAGACCCTAGGGATTTAGGGTCTTACATCGGCTCATAGGCTCCAGCAGATCTCCGTGAGCCTCTATAGGATTAAACAGGTATGGATAATGGATGGATGGATGTGTTGAAAATAAAGTTTGGAAATTTGATGACAGAATTCCAAAGCTGACTTATCTTAAAAAGTGAGCTTTTAAATTATTTTGGTGTCGTGAATGATATGGTGTAATCATCGATAAAACATGTCATTTCTTTTGCTCTCTACCTGACTAACACTGCATGCACATACACCCAAATGTGCATTTCAAGAGGATGTTGCATTCAGTCCCTGTAAATAATGTATCAGTACTTTGTTTAGTTGTTGTCTTTGCTTTTGTTTGTAATGAAAGTGATGTGGAGACAGGCCCGCCCCAGTCTTGCAGGTAAAAAAATGATGAACAAGCACAGGTCCAGCAGGCTGACTCCTACCTGCCAGTGTTTCAGATATAGTGCTGCATTAATTGTCTGTGTGCACAGATTCTTGTCAGTACACTGGATGTAAATGTGTAAGATACTATAGTAAATAATATTTCAAAAACAAGCAGTGGACTCATGGCTATTTATTAATGAAAAAATACAATTTTATTAGTTATAACTCTGTTTACTATATACAATTACAAAGACAGGTACACTTCATTAAGTTTAAGTGATTTTGTTTATATTTCAAGAAAAGTTGAGAAGTTTTGTTGAAATGTAGCAAAATCTTAAATTTGAAATTCATTAATTCACTTGAACTTTCATTTAAACAGACAAAAGTAGATTTTCAGTCTTCATTGATCTACTTCATTGACACACTTGATAAAAATCCAATGATATTGTTTTTAATGTCTGATTAATTTTCTAATGTAGACAATATAAAGAGAGGTGTTAAACAGATTTTACTTTGAGCACGCTTACAGCATTGCGTTTTTAATTAATTAACTTAATTAATGGAAACATAGCTCTAAATTATTTTGGCTGCAGTTTACAATGTGGGATAATTTTTTTCAATTAAATCTTCTGCTTAATGATCTCTGAACTGTGACTGATCAGCTAGTGGTCAAAATAAACAAAATAAAAAGACTTGGTGTAAATAACATTTTCCATAATAATCTGAAAAAATTTGAAGCCTTTTCCATCAATTTATGAATTTAAAAATTAATTTTAATAACTGAAAATCAAAGGTAGGACTTGTCCCATTATTCAGGATAGACCTGTTTCATAAGTGCACCCTCGCAGGCCCCTTTGGCCTATCTAAAAATGCATATTCGTAGCTGCAAATCTGATGCAACCAGGATTCGAACCTGGATTCTCCCATATGGTCACGGATAAGTGATAAAAACAAAAATTACCCACATCTGTAGGGGATTTATGCTTATATCTAGTGCATCCCTGAGTTAACAACATAAAAAAGTAGCAGGTGTGTTCCGTCCTGCATCTAATTGTTTTAAAGGGATGCCATAACCTATTAGTTTCAAACTATTGATAATATTTCCCTGAAATTTTAGCATTGTTAAGAATACTGAGTGCTGATGTTGTTAAAATATAACCATCATGATTTCTAGAAACAAATCTACAAGCGAGCTTTGGCACATTTGCCTTTTTGTTTCCACAATCTGATCAAAAAGCCTTGCTGCCTCTTCAGCGCATCCTCTGTGAATGGTGAGCCCATAACCTCCATGGCCATAGTTGTGTATCACCTGCATGAGAGCCACAGTACTTTAGAATCAGAATCAACTTTATTGCCAGGTACAATTTTACACATATGAGGAATTTGTTGTGGTGATGAATGACTAAAACGTTCATGTTTTACTAGCCACTTTGATTCCTAAACTCACCTCTACTGTAGATGTACCAGCCTGTATCCTCTCCCGCTCCAGTCGAATTTTGCTACGAACTGGCCTGAGACCAGTCCAGTCCTCCACTATCCTGGCATGCTGAGGAGGAGACAACAAGACACATTTTTTGTTTAAAAAATAATAATTTATAGTGTGTGTGTGTCTGTATTTTGGTATCATTTCACCTTGAGACTTGGGTTGAGCTGGCAAGCTTCTTCCCAGATCTTCTTATGGTCAGTGGAGTTGTTCTGTTCACTCCAGTTTCCTAACTGGAAAATCCCCCCAACTGTTACAAGGCGACTCCTGCAGAAATAAAAGCCCTGTGTGCTTAAAGGTAGGGTGGGAGATGTTTGAAAAAATGGTTCCAGCAATCCAACTCAAGTGAGATTTTGAAAATATACACTCCCTCCCTCCTACCAAAGACTCCGCCTCCTCCTCTTCAGCCCACCCCTCAAAACCACGCCTTCACACGATTCACGACTACATGAAAGCCCACCCTGTCTCGAGCGTGCATTGATATTTGATGGACGTATTAGGCAGCCAATAAATGTAAAGATGATCAGTACATTGATTGGTCAGAGTTTTTCTCTGATTACACCCTCTAGACTGGACCAAAACTTTTCATTTTTTTTGCAAACATTCTATTTCAGTGGGTGCAATGAGAATGTGAAAAGGTTTTCAGGCAATATTGTAAAAAATGCTGCAAAAAAAGATCTCCCACCTCATACCTTTAACTTAAAACCCTAAATCCGTCCAAAGTTTAACTATGTGCAGCAATAAAGTAAAATCATGTCATAAAACAAAGCAAAACTGGACAACAGCTAGCCTATGTGTTATGTGTATTCTGAAAATACAATAGTTGCCAAGAACTAACAGTCAACAGTCCAGACACTTTAATAAGAGGAATCCTTGAGTGGTAATGCGGTGCAGTGCTTATCAGTACAACTTGCACTACCCTGGAATGATGTATGGTGAATTGTAGACTCCAGTCTTAAAGTTGTGGGTGATAATCCAGTGTTTCAGCCATGGAGCATCCACCTTAAACATAGAGAAATATCCACGTGAGACATCTGTCTCTGTTCGCCTTTAAAGGTAATTTACCAACAAATATTAAAAGCCTCTCAGTGTCACCTTTAAAATCTGGCCACGACCTGGTTTCAGGTCAGGGTCTGGCTGCAGCTCTCCTGATCTCACCCCAGTGCAGTTTATGATCACATCTGCCCCAGTTTCAGCCAACTAAAAATAGTCATGATGATAAGAGACAAACATTTGGAGAGAACATTTTGTGAGTCTTTCTTGAAGGATGGAAATGTAACAGCATTGGCAAGTATATAATGCAGGTCACAGTAAAATTTATAAGACTGCATCCAGAGAATTTCTAGTATATAGAAGTGTAATTGAAAAGCCATCACTAACCTCTTTAAAGGACTCTATTTTCTTGTGATAAAATTTCACACCTCTTTTTTGTAACCTGAAAAAGTATATATGTATTAAAAAAAAAACATGAATTTTTCATTTTCAAACCACAAAACAGATTTCTACTTTACCTCAGTCCATCTTAAATAAGCTCAGCCTAAAAGACTTTCTGAATCTTTTAAGATGATGGTGTATTCACTGGTGTTATATACCATAGATCAGATGTGTCAAAATCACAGCCTGCATATATATATATATATATATAGTATAGAGAGAGAGAGAGAGAGAGAAAGAAAGAAAGAAAGAACAAAAATGTAAATGCAACACTTTGTTTTTGCCCCTATTTTTTATAAGCTGAACTCAAAGATATAAAAGTTTATCTATGTGCACAAATGGCCTATTTCTCTCAAATATTGTTCACAAATCTTTGGTAGTGAGCACTTCCTTCTTTGTTGAGATAATCCAACCGCCTCACAGGTGTGACATATCAAGATACTGATCATACAGCCTGATTATTACAGGTGTGCTTTAGGCCGGCCACAATAAAAGGACACTCTAAAATGTGCACTTTCACTGTACTGGGGGGTCCAAAAACTAGTCAGAATCTGGTGTGACCACCATTTGCCTCATGTGGTGCAACACATCTCCTTCACATAGAGCTCATCAAATTGATTGTGGCCTGTGGAGCGTTGGTCCACTCCTCTTCAATGGCTGCACAAAGTTGCTGGACATTGGCAGGAACTGGAACATGCTTTCGTAGATGCCGATCCAGAGCATCCCAAGCATGCTCAATGGGTGACATGTCCAGTGAGTATGCTGGCCACGCAAGAACTGGGATGTTTTCAGCTTCCAGGAATTGTGTATAGAGACTTGCAACATGGGGCCATGTATTATCATGCTGCAACATGAGGTGATGATCTTGGATGAGTGGCACAACAATCGGCCTCGGGATCTCATCACAGTATCTCTGTGCATTCAAAATACCATCAATGAAATGCACCTGTGTTCGTTGTCCATACCATAACCCCACCACCTCGGGCCACTAAATCTACAATGTTGACGTCACACAACCGCTCACTTATATGATTCCATACATGCTGTCTGCCATCTGCCCTGTACAGTGAAAACCAGAAATCATCCGTGACATGAACATGTCTCCAAAGTGCCAGACACCATCGAATGTGAGCATTTGCCCACTCAAGTCGGTTACAATGATGAACTGCAGTTAGGTCGGGGACCCATTGAGGATGACGAGGATGCAGATGAGCTTCCCTAACACTGTTTCTGACAGTTTGTGCAGAAATTCTTTGGTTATGCAAACAAATTGTTGCAGCAGCTGTCCACATGCCTGGTCTCAGACAATCTTGGAAGTGAAGATGCTGAATGTGGAGGTCCTGGGCTGGTGTGGATACACGTGGTCTGCGGTGGTGAGGCCAGTTGGATGTACTGCCAAATTCTCTGAAACACCTTTGGAGATGGCGGATGGCAGAGAAATGAACATTCAATTCACAGGCAACAGCTCTGGTGGACATTCTCGCAGTCAGCATGCCAATTGCACGCTCCCTCAAAATTTATGACATCTGTGGCATTGTGCTGTGTGATAATACTGCACATTTTAGAATGCACATTTTATTATGGTCAGCCTGTTTATGTCAGTGTAATAATCATGCTGTATAATCAGTAACTTGGTATGCCACACCTGTGAGGTGGATGGATTATCCCGGCAAAAGATCTTTAGAGTTCAGCTCATGAAAAATAGGAGCAAAAACATATTTTGTTCTGTGTGTGTGTGTGTGTGTGTATCGTATATACGAATTATATAGCAATTTAGTCTGACAGTGTTGTGTCAAGTGCAGAATTTGCTTTACTTTTTAGTTTTTGTTACCCACTTTATGTAGTTCAAAAATCTTGCGAATGTGTTACTCTCCATTACTAAATAATAAATGATGTTGCAAAAAAGGAAAATAAAAGACAGAGAGAGAGAGAGAGACAGAGAGAGATAAAGAAAAAGAGATAAGCTCAGAACAAAAAGCTGATTCAACATCAAGACAGGTCACTTCAGAGATAAGTTAATCACTCACCACTCCATCAACCACGGTAAGTATGATTTGCCTTCAACCATGAGAGCTGTGTTGAACCAGCCAAAACTGGACAAATGAAAAGAGACAAGCATGTTGCAGTAACAGCCTTTCACAAATACTGATATACATTATTGCTATTGCGTTGTTTAGGAAGATAAGAAATGCTATTAATCTGAAATACTGATAAGGTGTAGGGAAAGTAACTTTTAGAACAGTCACGTTCATACATTTTTTTCGTCACTTTATATGTAAAGTAGTGGAGGGAAAGTTGCTGCATCTTTACTGTATGCTTTTTAATATACAAAGGGGAAGAGCGGGAAGCATGATATGGTAATAACTGAAGGAGCCCCACTTTTCATTCATTTTCATTTCGTAGTCTTTGACAGCAAGAACTCACTTGTATCCAGGAAACATCTGCAACTCTCGTTCTGTAAGTTGTCTAAAGCCAAGGACGATGTCCTTAAATGAGGGGTCCTGCAATCAAAAACAATTTACTTACGATCAAACAACAATACCAAAATGTCTTAGCTATGCTACTGTGGGGCCAGGATACAAAATCCCAATTAACTCTGTACAAACCTCAACCTTAGTGAGGCCTCTCTACTGATATTTTCTGTGCACTGCTGGCAACTATCCTTTGTGTGCCCTAACAAAGCTGTACTTCAGTGTAGTGGAAAACTGATGGACTTTGTCTATTGTGGTTAATGCACTGGTATGTGATCCATTTTTGAATTATCTTTTTAGAGGTTGCACTATAACAGAGGTTGCACAGGACCTTTGTTCTTCATTGTTTATAGTCTAACAAGGCCAAATCTTATCTTTGAGGTCATATTCATAGTACATTTTTCAAAATCTCACTCACCGGCACTGGCTCAGTGCAGAGGTTGTAGCCAGATTGAAGGAATATACCCATTTTTACTGACTCTGGTGAGCCGAGCCAGCTCAGCAAATAGTCAAATGTCTCCCTGTTCCATTTTCTAAAGGTGGGGGCACATTCAGGATTAAAATGAAGGTTGTATTTTGTTAATGAAGATATGTATCAAATGACTGTAAATGAGACTGCACTCACGTCTCCTGGATGTTGCCCTTATCATAGAGATAAGGCTGCCAAAAGCCAGCTGCTCCATCGCTGGTGGTCAGAGGAGTGAAGCAGTCTGCATACACTTCAATAGTCAGTGGACTAATGGTTGAGTGATAGTGCTCATAGATGCTTTGAGCTGTAGACAAACCAATGACTCCAGCTCCAATCACTGCTACTCGCATGTCTGTACTAAAATGAGACACAATGAGACTCACTAGGAAGGGATCCTATGAACCACATCATGTGTAAATGTACATGAGGCACTATAATGATAATGTATTTAGTTATTCATATATATTAACAATGCATTAAATACAATGATGTACTGGTCTGTGAACTATGTATGTGAATAGGTGAATGAGAGGCCAATGTAAAGCGCTTTGGGGGCACCATGAAGGTGTCTAGAAAGCACTATATTAAGTGCAGTCCAATTACCATATGTATGGATGAAAAATATATTTAACGAATATTAATAGTATTAACAGACAAGCAACACAAACAGAAGAAAGTCACAATAACTGTTCAGACAATAAAATGTACCCACTCCAACAATATCGTGCTTTACAACCTTGCATTATTTGCGTTACTCACGAGGATGTTGTATTATGTAACACCTAATATGTCGGATAAATGTGCATCTTGGTTTAATCTATTACTTTGTTAACAAAGTAGCCGATTTATTGAAAGTTACAGAAACTTACGAGAGAGCTGCACGGATGTAAACAGAGTCAAGATGATACAATCAAAACAGCACCCAAAAGTTTGGAAAAAGTTTTGCCTTACCTTGTACCGGGATCAAGCTGCAACACAGTCTTTCACGATTGTACTCGCTGTCATTGGCCGGGGGCGGAGTCTGCAGTCCGCCGCGTTCACTTGCTCTTCGTTTAAGCAACAATTACAGCAGCCGTGTGTGCAATGCTTTTAAACTGTATTTAAGATTCGTCTTTCTGTTATTCACAAGATCTCTTTGAATGTCACAGGCCCACAAAGACACTATTGTATGCAGTTTGTCCAAAACAAAATCCCGAACCATTTGTAACATAACCAATTTGGCGCGACTTCTAAGATCCAGGTCAGACTACATGCCAATACTCGGCATCAGTATGCAGCAAACACGCCACACATAATTGTTTTTTAGCAACTTTGTGGAATAAACCCGGTGATTACCTAGGCAACATAGCTAAACAAGCATGACTACCCACAAGAGAATACGTGCTTCTCTTCTTCCCATTCTGCCCTCGCTGCCTGAACGCAACAGTCACGCACTAGGAGAAGGAGAAAGAAGGAAAATGACTGGTAGGGCCCGAGCACCGAGGGTGCAAACAGGGCCGTTTCTAGTCATCTTGGGGGCCCTAGGCAAGAGTGAGCATGGGGGTCCTCCCGGCCCAAAAACACCAAGAAAATCATTCAATCCAAAAATCTTTTATTTTCAAATAACAGAAGTGCACACTAATGTAAGAACACTTAAAATACAGTATAACATAACAAACACAACTGAAATGTGCAAAGTTTGACAAAAACACAATCAAGCAAAAAAATAAAAAAGTTAAAATGAATAAATAGTTAGTGGTCTTTGGTTCCATATCCACGTCCTGGTGGAAATTGTTTTTAAAACCTTTGCTTGCGGGCCTTGGCTTGTGCAAATGAATTGTCCAAAGAACATCTCACATCACGTTCTATTGAGATCAGTGCCTGTCCACTTTGAAGCACCACAGAAAGCCGGCACGGGCAGTCGGGGCCCCATTAGGGGGGGTTCCAAACGTGTCGCTGCAGTGTCTATGGAGGTTTCAGGTTGTGTCATTGATATGGATCGATATTGGCCGTGTCTCGGGGGTCCCTTAACACACGTGGCAGTGACAGCTGGTGGGGGCCCTATGCGAGGGGGTTATCAACGTATCGTTATTGCATTGTCTAAAGCAATTCAGTCATTTTGTCATTGACAAAAGGACCAATGTCACCGCTGTCCTGGGGCCCCTTCCAGCTCGGGGCCCTAGGCAATTGTCTAGTATGCCTACCCCGTTGCAGCGTCTCTGGGTGCAAGGAACCTATTGTATTTCTAATGTTTAAAATTATTATCCTAAATGAATCGCTGTTTTGGGGGCCTTAAAATGCTCGAGAACATACAAAATCTTGCACACATATTAGTTGTGTGTAAAAATTACGTATTTTATGGGTATACAAAACTTTTTACCAGAGGGCGTGACCGTAGTGACGCTGCGAAGTTTGATGTCATTTCATTAAAGGTGGGGTGGGTGTTGTTTTTTTGCAACACTTTTTACAATATTGCCTGAAAACCTTTTCACATTTCCATTGCACCCACTGAAATAAAATGTTTGCAAAAAAAACTAAACATTTTGGTCCAGTCTAGAAGGTATAATCAGAGAAAAACTCTGACCAATCAAAAAAGTGATCATCACTATTTTGATTGGCTGCCTAATACGTCCATCAAATATCACCCCTCGCTCCCTCCCTCCCTATGGTTCATGCAGTCGTGAATCATGTGAAGGCGTGGTTTCGAGGGGTGGGCTGAAGAGGAGGAGGCGGAGCCTTTGGGAGGAGGGAGGGAGTGTATATTTTCAAAATCTCACTTGAGTTGGATTGCTGGAACCGTTTTTCAAACAACACCTACTCCACCTTTAACTCGCCATGAAAGAGAAATGGGCTGTAACTCGGCCATACGTTGTTTAATGTCGTCCAAAACGGATGAGTACGATTGTAGTCTTACCCTGAACACATTGAACCTGTAACATTGAGGAACGGTTGTAGCGCCACCTATTGGCAACAGAAAATGTCATGTTTTGCTTTAGGCATCCCTGTTCCGAGTGGGATGAGGCAACACACTTCAAACCCGGTCTGACTATAGCTTTTTTATCAAAGGGCGTCGCCGTGAAAGTACGGAGAAGTTGATGTCTTGCCATGAATGGAATCGTTGTTCTAACTTGCACATGCATTGTCCAATCTGCCCCAAAATTCAATTCAAGTAGGATGTGGCTTCCAACTGCTACAACTGTACTGTATATGGCAATCTTGGATGAACTCCATAGCACCACCTTCTGGTTAAAGAAACATGATTTTGGTCACATTATTTAGTGTATTTTATATTCTGTCAGTGCTTCATCAGATTAGCCTGAGTTTTCCACGGATCATACTGATGAATGTCCTCATGCACCATACAAGGTTTTCTGGATGTCCAACTGCCTGCACTGTGAAACAGAAAGTGGTTCTGGTTCTGCCACAAAAATGTGAAAAGTTCATTAAAAAGCTGACTTTGCTCACAGGGAGGGAATGAAAATTGAAAGTGTGTTCTGCAGATAATTGGTCGCCAGTGAAAGGATCTCATAACAGCAGTAATGTACTCAGTATTCCTTGTTCTTGTCAGAACTCTGGCACCATTCTTCCTAATGAGCTGAAGCTGTCTAATCAGACAGAAAAGTGTTACAGTAGTTAAGTCTTCTGAAAATAAACGCTGGATGGGCTTCTGTAAAACTGCTCTGGACATCAGATCTCTGAATCTTTATTTTTTGTTTAAGAAGATCCACTGTTTTAGTTTTCTTGATGTGGCAGCTTGTAGAACTCAGCTCTGAGTAGGATTCCTAACCAGTTTTTTGTCTTCATACTGCTCGATTCAAGCTGGGCAGCAACTTTCATCCTTTCCATTTTATTGGTGAAAATAATTATTTCAGTATTGGTTTATTTCAGACTGGCATGTGAAATCAATAGGTATCTGGGGTGGTGGTGATAGGTGCAAGGCCTGATTAATGCTGCTAGCAGTTTCAATTTGGTTTGGCTTTTACTTGCTGGGTGATTAAAATAAGGACAACAACCATAACCCATATGTACTTAGGCCTACTCAAATTTGAACTCTTTTATTTGTTCACACGCACACAGTGGAGTGTAGTATCTTATCGAATTACATGTAATAACAATCAGGTTTCAGGTAATAAATGCTTGTTTAACTTTTTAAAGTTATTTACAGGTGATTGTGCAATATAAAAACCTCAATCATCAACAACATATAAAGCAGAAAGTGAAATTTGAACAGTACTTATTGACATATTACTAATATTAAAGGTGGGGTGTGTGTTTTTTTTTTGCAGCACTTTTTACAATATTGCCTGAAAACCTTTTCACATTCTCATTGCACCCACTGAAATAAAATGTTTAAAAAAAAAAAAAAAAAACCGAAACATTTTGGTCCGGTCTAGAGGGTATAATCAGAGAAAAACTCTGACCAATCAATGTACTGATCATCTTTACATTTATTGGCTGCCTAATACGTCCATCAAATATCAATGCACTCCTACCCACCCCTCCCTCCCTCCCTCCCTGCGGTTCATGTAGTCATGAATCGTGTGAAGGCATGGTTTCGAGGGGTGAGCTGAAGAGGAGGAGGCGGAGCCTTTGGGAGGAGGGAGGGAGTGTATATTTTCGAAATCTCACTTAAGTTGGATTGCTGGAACCGGTTTTTCAAAGAACACCTACCCCACCTTTAATGTGTGCACAGAGGGTGCATATAGGTTATGGTTTGTTCACGATGCAGAGATAAGCTGTTGAAAAGTGAAATGCAGAAAAGATGTCCTCTATCATTCTTCATAACGGTGTGTTAGTGAATGAGCTCCTCTGTTTCTGTAGTGTCATGGGGAGGCTGGGATGGATTATTCATGATGGAGAGCAGTGTCTTCAGTGACTTCCTGTCCCTCACTGACTGAAATGTCTCCAGGTTCTGATCTTTGATTTTTCTGGCCTTATGGTTTTTACAATCCCTTCTATAATGTGATGTCTTATATAACTTTATGTATGTATTTTGAAGTTAATATTATTACCTGTGCTCTTGCAGTCAGGCCATTCAAACCTACTGCCATGAACAGACATGAGAGTCCCTTATATAGAAAAGCCTCAGGTTCTGCTGATGAAACTCCTGTCTACCTCCATGATAGTTGCCCCCATGGGACTGGGTACTAAACATACAAGCCTCTTCATTATGCAGCTGTTATGAGGTGGTGAATGTAGAATTTGGAAGACCGGAACTGGTGCAAGGACAGAAATCACGCATTACAGAGGTCCTCTGTCAGAGGACTACAGCCACAAATTTCACTGCTGCCATCACATACTGCACATGAGCAATCATTTTATATGTTGCCCTAATAACCTTTCAGATTTTGTGTAAACCATTATGAAGAAACTAGTGCAAAATTCTGTTTGGTTTAGTTTCTTTATTGTTTAGTAATCATGAATTATTCTGTAATTACTGTGTTGTATTACTGTTAAACTGCAGTGCCATAAGGATGCATGGGGCCATGAAAGCAGCGATTCCTGCAGAGAGAGCCCAGCCTGCAGGATAATAGTGCGGTCCTCTCCCCTTCAATCACCAGTTGCATGCATCGTTAGCCCAGCAGCTAGCTGCAGCTCTCCAGGCCGAAGCGGCCGGTCGGTGCATCATCCTCAGCTTCCAGCCATGGCGTTGGTTACTCTCCAGCGGTCCCCGACCCCGAGCGCCGCATCCACCGCCAGCACAGCAACCACGACTGCTGGGGAGGTCAGTGTGTCCGGGTAACGTTAAAGAGATGCTCCAGTGCGGGGAGGATGAGAGGGATGCTGCTGGATGGAGGCCCGCTGATTGAAGTTAAACTAGCACTGATATGATATGCTAGGCTCTTAGCTAGTGGTAGCTCTCAGGACGCTTTCGTTACTTATGACTACAGATGGTCAACACAAATGCCAATTTGTATAAAATATCAGCATGCCGAGATAGGAAAGTTTTAAAAGGAGCGTTAAACGGGGTGCGCGGTAAATTTTAAAGAGGTCATGTTAGCTTAGTGTGATAAGTGTATTATGAATGATGTAAGCCGCTGCTAACGTTAATGTTAGCTGTTGATGATGTGAGTGGCTGATTTTCAGGATCATGTCTGTTTTACACAACTATGCACTCTGGACATACAAAAACAGAGTGCTGCTTAGTGGTGTAGTACATAAAAAATTAACATTTATTTGATGCTTCATCTGGTAATATGACGTTTTACTATGGCAGCTGGGTTTAGTTGTATAGTTCCCTTAAAACTAACAAACCAGAAATCACTCTTCTACACTCAAGATCAGTCTGTAAATTTCCACCGTTATGGATTATGGATTGGTGCTTTCCTCAGATTTAGAGGAAAACGTTGAAAAGGCAATTTGTTATATTATTTATTTCAATCTAGAATCACATGTCAGCTTACTTGTTTTCTGGAGCAATAACAATAAGAACAAATAATGGCATATATGATATAGGAAGAAGGGGGAAAAACCCTGCCATTTAAAGATATGAATGATATCTTAATATAAGTGCAAATATATTAGCACATGTATTACTTGCCAGATGGGGGCGCTACTTATCAAATAAAAACAGAGGAGCTCATAGGAGATAGAGGAGATAATCAGAGGAATAACAAGTGACATATGTGTTTATTTACAGTTATAACTGTTTGAGCTAGTTTTTTTTTTTCATTTTCTTTCTTTGTTTTTTGTTTTTTGGTCAGAAGCCTGGCAAAAATACTCATTATTTTAACAACACCATAAAACCCATGCAGTGCAGAAATATATCACTTATTAATCCTAATTAAGTCCTTTTAATTGACAAGAATTGGTTTGCTTTTGTCCCTGTGCCTTATTGGTGCATGAGTGTTGGGCAGAAGTGAGATAGAAAAAGCTGGCAAAAATCTGCTGCAACTATGATGTCATCTGTTTAGGAAGGATTGGAGGGGCGGAGGAGTTGTGTTTTACTGTAGTGGAGTAAAAGAGCGGTTGGGTACATACGCATGCAGAACGGTGTTTGGATGAGGCTATAAGATGGTTAATGCATGAGATTCACTTTATTGAACACAAGATTATTTTGTTCATTGTTCTAAGAAATGGCCATTCTGCTTTTTGTTTTTTGTTTTCTTTTTACTTCTGCAGGAGCAGCGAGAGTGCAGTAGTGCTTCTCCAAAAATGGAGAAGCTTCTCTTAATCTTTTCTACCACTATTTGAGTGATTTTTTTTTCTTCTTTTTTTCCCTTATGCTCAGTGACTCATTCATATTTGCACAATGCAGAATTAGGGTCTATAATTTCAAAACTGTTATCAAAAGGATGCACACTTTGATAAATACAGATTTAGATTGTCTTTAAATTTTTGAAAAGGGAAGCTTATTATAAATCACATAAGCTTTTTTTGTATTCTGAGGACCCAAACACAGGACTCACAGAATGGAGGCAATCAGAGAAGAATTAAAAAAGAAATCTTAATAACTACATAATTAAATGATTAATAACAAAAAGCACTGGAGATGCAGGAAAACCTAAACAGAAATGCAAAAACAAAGCTGGATGAGTAGAAAGTGACTGAAGTGTCATGGGGGATAAACAGAGCAATCTGTCCAATAGGAACAGAAAGCCAGGAAGTGGAGATACTGGTAGAGGTGAGGACCAATAATAAAGCAGATATAAAGCACTCAGATTATATCTAAACAAAGGTAGAAAACATAACGAAACAGAAGGTATATGAAAACAAGATCCTCAACATAAAGCAGTGCTTCTTCAGTTTTGAAGGTGAGCAGGAAGATTATTAACAACAACCTCTGTGAGATCTGCCAGGTGATGGTACCGTAAGGACCTCAGCCTGGAGGCAGACCAAAAAGGTGAAGCTGGAGTCGGTCAGTAGGTGACTGAGCCCCAGGTAGGAACCAGAATGGGGATTTCATGGTTTCTCAGCTGTCCCAGTGGCCAACACAGAAATCACAGTCTAAGAGGATGGTTGAAATGATTGGACAAAATCTATATTTGGTTGTTAGGATGCAATAAACATTTTCCAGCTTTAGCTGCATTGCCTTTACAGCCATCCCAAACTTAAATTTCGGTATGTAAACATTGCTGTTGCAGTTCCTCAGGCTGATGACCTTCGTTCTCCAGATTTGATTTTGACTCTAACATTTATGGTTGTATTTCTGGAGATGTTATTATTTAAAATGTGAGTAATCTCTCAAAGTTTTGTTTATGGTAGCTTGGTCTGGAGTTCTGCGTGCCAAGAGGTATGGCACTTAAATAAGACAAAAATTGCTTGAAATGGCCATCTGATGTCCACTATAAGAGTAAGAAATTAACTTTCTGCAGCTCTGGTAAGACCACCATCCGTGGAGACGGAGAAAGTTGCATCACCGTCAAAAGGCCTGGAGGGGTCTGGATAAGCTAAATTGCTGCTTGTCTGGAGATTGTAACATGGACTCGAGTGTATCCCCTGGAATCACAGTTACTCCTTTTAGGTTTCCTAATTACAGTAACTACCAGGTGTTGAACAAGGACAAGAAAAACTAGACAAAAGGCACAAATAAAAAATAAAACATCAAGGAAAGCAGACTAATGTACAGAAATAAACCTGATTTAGACTTACACTTTAAAGAAAACTGAGTAAGTTGTAGTTCCTCTCTGACTGCAAGGCTGGCTGTGTTTATTCGTCAAGAAGTCAACTTGATTCAGTATGGTATATTTTTTTTAAATTTTATTCTTCTTATCTCCTTTGCAGGATTTTGGGAGTGAAGATGAACGCCGAATAAATCAGAGGTAAGTATAATTGAAAGTGTGTTATTTTCCTTCTGCTGCATGGTGTGTGGTAATAAAGCAGGTCAAATGATTTTAACAGGTGTTATTGACCAGTTGCGTGTGTCTTTCTCTGAGTCACGCATTGAAATCTGGAATGGCAGCAGACTAACTGACATAAGCAAATAAGAACAAGTCTCATAAAACATTTGTCTATCTTGTTGGCATAATCAGCAGATCCTAATAGCAGACTATAAAAACTGTGTTTTTTTTCTGGCAGTCTGTCTTGTTATTTGTTGGCAAGTTTATCTGTTTGTTTATTCACATTTGTACTGATTAACTTGTTTTTGAACTGTGCATCATCGGATGAGTTACTTGGCTTTCCTCCAGATTTTCGGTGGAATTTATTTTCAAGTCTTTTTAATGCATTCAATCGATCGACAGAAATTGATTATGATTATAGTTGATTATGATTTTGACACTTGATGGTTTTCATAGTTTGCAGTGGTGGTATTGCTTCAAATGTGAACATTCAGGGCCCGATCTTCAGCCAGATCTCCTAAAGCCGCTATTAAGGGATAGCGGGTAGCGGGAGGGCCGTTCCCCCGCAAAGAACGCAATCTTCCACCTTGCTAAACCCCCTAGCTCCTCTGCGCTACCTGCTACATTGTGCATAGGAGTGGTGAGGGCGTTCCACCTGTTAAACCAACAGTGCGTCAGGAGCTATTGCCTTTAAGAGCAGGTTGCGCTACCCGCAAAGTGCTATAGAGCGTCTCTTCATCCAGATTGGAGCAGCTCTTGTTTGCTGCTGTGGAGCTTCCTCCTCTTCCTTCCTCCTCCTCCTCTGCACTGATATACACATACAAATATTTTTACACAGACAATTCCTATTGGCTACCTGAAAGTCCCAGATAGTCGGTGCGCTCCCTGTAAACATTCTCTGGTCGTCTATTGTTAAGACAATATCTGCCATTTTCTCAGGGGTTCAACTGAGGCCAAATCACGCTTTTTATACGAGAGTTAATGCGAGAGGTAGAGCCGTTTGTGCATTTGGACGTGCTCTTGTACGCGCCGACATGCAACTCGCGATCGCAAGATACCGAGTTTACAGAAAGGGCAAAAGACAAGCCCATTGCTACACCTACAGAGTGAGTAGGGAAGTCAGCATAATGGGTACCGGCTTTAGGGAACGGAAGATTGCATTAGTGGTTAGACCCACAATTTGCGGAGAGCGGCTAGCGGGAAGTGTACGATCGGGGCCTCAGACTTATTTTTTTTAAAGCTGTTGAAATCATGGCTGAGAATTTCCAACTTGGATCTGTAGTGCATTAGTGACAAATGCGCAGTAAACTGTCTTGATGTCATATTTAACAAATCTAAAAAATAGTCTCTTTAAATTTTGGGCTGGCCATCGAGGACACAATTTATGTCACATTAGTATTTAGCAACACACCAACTGTTTGCTCAAACTCCTTAAGTTCAGATCTGATCAGTGAAATAACTTGTATAATAATACATGACAGCATAAAACGGACTCATCAAGATGGCACAATGATGACAGCACAGATCTTTATGTGTCACTCATTTTGACAAAATCCTTTGTTGTCTTGTGAATGTTGGTCGTTCCCATGACTTTGTGACATGTTGTGAAATTTTTGTAATTTTACACAAATATTACAGTAGACTTTACTTCAGAAAATTTGTAAACTGGAGGAATCTTTGAAGAAAAAGAAAAGGCCATATCTGACTGTCCAATAAGAAGATACCTCATACTACATGTTCAGTTTCTTCTCCCTATGCAATGTCCCCAAGCAATGCTTGTGTGCGAGAATAATCTATGCTTGATGCAAGTCTTGACCTGTAGGTAGATTTCTTTCATTTTTTGAGGCGCATGTAGGGCACATTAGGCAATAAAGCTGCCTGTCAATTCTTGTTTAAAGTATAGCCATATTAAGCTGACTTTTATTTGACAAACATATTTGTCAGGCCAGACTGATTTGGTAAACCAGTTATGTACTTACATCTGTTGACGGACAGCTGTACATCTTGCCAAGAGGGAGTACTTGTGCGAGCTGTTCCTGGCTGTACTTGATGATAACACCAGTGGGTTGATGAAGGCCAGCATCAACACTGTTCAGGTGTCTGTGGCACTGAACCAAAAAAATGATCTCACTTAGCTATCTTGTACACACAGGAGTTGGGCAAGGTACATAGTTGGACTGGAATGTGTTTTTACGATGCGGCGTTTGGGGTGAGGATGGGAGATTCAGCACTAAAGTCAGATTTTACCTTCACCACCATCAGCAGATACACCAAGGGGATCATCCATTTTAATGTAAAGTTGTATTGAACTCAGAGGCTCACTTCCAAAACTGGTAATGGCAGTATACAAGCACAGAAGTCTCCAGTGTTGAGTTCAACCTATGTAGATAAAATGGATATGAACAGACACACTGTAATAGGAGCTCCACATCTTTTCTGCCATGGCTGTTGCTCTTCCTTGGTAAAATTATGATGTATTTTATTACCCATTCAGCCCCACACACACACATACACACAATTTTCAGTGGTGTCATTGAGAACAATGCCATTTTTATGTAACTTATATCCCCAAGCGGATGTTTTTTTTTTTTTTCCTCATTGTGCTGGTGTGTGATTAAAAACTCTGAGGCCCCTTTTCTGAGGCCCTGGTTTGGACCAGGATAGCTGGTGCAACAGTAGCACCGACTATATTAAAAAAATAAAAACAAAGGCAGTGTAGTAGTTTTGTCTGTAGTTTTGTCTGTTTTACCCAAAACAGAAGCATGAAAACATAGCTAAAATATGAGCTTGAAGTCAGTGGTGATGGTGAGCTCAGTGTTTATACAGGTGCTTGAAATCTTTGAAAATGGCTAAATTTGTCAGTTATTTGTGGATTGTCACAAAAAAAAAAAAAAAAAAACACCAAAATGATGATAATACAGTCTGACAAAATGTTTGGTGATGGGAAGTAAACACATTTCAAAACATGAAAAGTTATGTATTTTGCTTTAATCTTAATTATCTGCTCTTAAAAAACATAATTATGGTTCTAAACAATGTAATAGCATCTGTTCATATGTAATAAAGAGTAAAATAATCATTTTGAATTGATGAAGTCATGTAAATATGTAAGTAAGGTGCTGGAAAAGTTTGAAAATGAACCTTGGAGGTCATTGAAAAGTGCTTGAATTTGACCTGGGTATGAACAAACCCTGTATTTTTACTTTGATGCTCCATATATTAAAAGAATAAATCAAACACTATATCTGTTTTTCAGCCGAATTCATAAACAGCCTTTGCAGCTATTCTGGTTAACATTACAGGGTGCTTTAATAAAACCAGTTGGCTTTTATAGATCCCAGCCAAAAGAGCATTTTTCAATCTTGGAGCGATCTCATAGATACTGGTCAACATTTGAAAATGTCAGTGGGCCTTGAGTTAGAATTTCTAAAAGCAAATTGTAGATATTTAGACCTCTGTTTGCAAGGAAAATTAGACAACAAATTAGGAAACACTGTCTCCACGTGCTGTGGCCCTCTACAGAAATTCAGAATATATCATAGGGATGTTTAAATGAAAATATTGAAAGAGATATTTAAAATCACCTCTCTGGCAGTGGGAAAGTAAACCAGTTCTTAACATCTCTATTGTTGAAGCAGCTCTGAATGGGATCAAGACCAACCCAGCAACAGCACCTGGTAGGAAAGGCTGTGTCATAGCATGACTAAACCAGCATGGTTACAACCTCTCTGTAGTCTCTTTATAGTGTAACTCATTGCAGCTCTCTCACATACCGCTTCATCTGGTAACTCAGGGCAGAGGCAGAGGATATTTGCTCTGTTCCATCCAGATACTTCAGGATTCTTATGGAACCAACAACCTATAACTTAACTCAGTGATATGCCATTGTTCTTTTGAAAGCTTGACTTCAGATGGAGGAGAAGTTAGTCACTGTTTTTCCTGTGCACAACACATGAAGCTGTTCAGGCCTTCATATAGACTGTCACTTGTAAAACACTATAAACTTGTTGTGCCAGTGGTCGTTTTTTTAAGACTCCCAGGGCTACCTTGTTATCTGTATTGCAGTAATGTCTGGCAGCAAATCCTCCCAGATTAACAATCATATTACTTGGGCTGGGTATATTTTTAGGTTTTCAGTGCTTATTCATTCATTCATTTCGCTTCTCTATATTGCCTCCTTATGTTTATCCATAGGAAATATTCTTTAGTGTTTCAGATGTATAGGACACTAAACGTATGTTCTCCTTAACCTGTTATAATCTCAAATAATCTCATGCAGTGTGTTTGATGACGGTGCGTGTGTGAGCGACAGCTAGCACTGGCCACTTGTACGAGAGAGACAAGATAATCCTTCCCTTGTAAACCTGTCTGTAATGGGATTTGGGAGGTTTGGGGCCGGTGCCAGTTCTTTTCACTGTTTGTTCCTCCTATGCTTAGTCCATGTGTTCACCTGTACTTACCCCATGTGTTGAGCTCAGTGGAGGCACTGCCTCGGAGTCTGTTGACCCTTTCTATGGTATGTACTTGCAGATATCCTGCTAGGATTTTTTTTTTAAAGCCAAAACTCCCCTAGTCTGCTTTTTTTTGTCTTCCAAGTGGTTTTGCTTTTCAGACAGAGATAAAGTAGCTTTCTCATCTCATTTTGGAATTTGTTTCAGCAGCACAAGATCCTGGAAATGGACATTTTGGGTTAGATAAACGGGAAACATTTTCTTCACTTAATGTGGATTCTGGCATGATGGTTAAGGAGAATACATAATCGAGTTCAAGCTGAAAGAAGAGGACATCCGTGTCTTAATTATACTGGAATCTATTGGATGTTTGACCTTCATTATGCTGCAAAGAAGATTGTGAGACAGACAAAACAAACTGAGGAACGTAGGAGCTCGGCTGCAGGTGCTTCGGGCAGCGGGTGGAGGCTGCAGTTTGTCCCTGCAGGCAGGAGGCTGACTTGCCGTCA
Organism: Hirundichthys speculiger; assembly: GCA_018398805.1. Taxonomy (NCBI): domain Eukaryota; kingdom Metazoa; phylum Chordata; class Actinopteri; order Beloniformes; family Exocoetidae; genus Hirundichthys; species Hirundichthys speculiger. Next base: position 3,463,023 of record JAGFBZ010000035.1, on the reverse strand, counting down.
GAAATGCACAGTTGAGGGAGGAGGAAGAGGCAACCAGAGGGAGTGGCATCTAAAGAGACAGCACTTTTCCACTGAGCAGCACAGATGAGTTCAGACTGTCAGTCTGTCTCTCAAAAGCAGTTTGGAAACACCTGAAGTTATCCTTCCTCATTTGGTTTTTCACTGTTTCTGGATGCTGGTGAAGAGGAATTAGCTCGTGCCGGAGAAGCCTGTGTTTCTTTCCAGTCAACAGGATGCATCTGGTTGTAGATCCCATTCAGGAGGCAGTAATGAAGATGCTACCTTATTTTGTGGAGAACGCTGTTTTGACCCAGAGTGAAATAGATCGCATGTGAGTGGCTCACTTTTCTTAAATCAGTTTATAACACCTTGGAACAAAGCGCTGTACCGAGGAGAGCTGCCAAGCTCTTGACTGTGGTTTTGACAGTTTGATCGAAGCTAAAGTGTTGGGATTTTAAACAGCTTTTTAAAATTACATAACTTATTTGTAACCTTGATGAGCAATTTGTCTCCTTTGGTCTTTCAGCAAGTGAGTCATAATTATGCAGAATAATTTAGGTTTTCTGGCAACATTCGTTTATACTCTGTGTGTGTTGATACAGCTACATTTTTAGCCCTCGCATTTAGGGACAAATTGATAAGGTGTGCAGGGAAAGGGAGTAGGACTGAGCCTGTCCAGCTAGGATGTCTGCAGTTGGACAGCTCTTGATTTGAGAACAAATTTTACACATCTCCAGATTTCACTTTTAAAGTTGTTTTTTTTTTTTTCATCTTGCTTTAAGTTATCAGGTGTAACAAGTTAAGATTTTTGGTCTTAACCTTGGATAAAAAGGATCAGTAGCTTCAACTTGTAGATCTAGACTTGCTCTTGCTATTGGTACTTTTGCCTCACATTGTCTGTCATTTGCTGACAGTATGTGCCCCCGTCTGTCTTGTAAATCTCAAGCAGGGAACAAAATGAGAGAAAAATCTACCACAGAAGTACAAAAGCTCTTCTTTAAGTGTCCACCCAAGTGCACCCATTAAAACATTTTTTTCTGCAGTGCTGGGGGCAGTCACAATTTATTGTGAGGTGTACAAAATGAAATCCATTGTTCCCACAAAATGTTTTGTTTGGGCCAAGCCTACGTCTCTATATGTGGGTTTTGAATGCCTGAAAAAGCTAGTTTAGAGAACAGTTTGATGACGGTTTCATTCAGAAAGCATTTTGTAAAACTGACAGCATTTGGTAGGTTACAGTATATGTGTATATATATATATATATATATATATATATATATATATATATATATATATATATATATATATATATATATATATATATATATATATATACGCACACTGTAAGTGTGTGTGTGTAATATGGGTATTTTTTTAAAGTGTGCTGGTGCAATTTGCGTTCGGCCTCTTCTAAACTAAAATTTGTCAATTTGTCAGTCACACTTATAGCCATATTTAGAGACAGGTTCATCTTCACAACCTGTCAGGATTTTGTTTTAATTCTGTCAGTCATCAGTTGTGTTCTCTCCTGATGATGACCTGGTTTGCAAGACTGCACACGTAGAGTACATGATTTGTGTGTTCCACCCTGCTGTCAGGTAGATTTATGAATACATGTACATTGTTCTCCAGTGAGATGAGATGACTGAATTCAGCCTGCAGGAAAGACCTCTCTTTCCTTTGGTGCTGTTCCTTGCTTTAGTGTTTTTTTTTTTTTAGGAGTTTCAAAGCATAACATTGAAAACATTTGAATTTTTTACTAGCAGATAGAAGGACATAATTGTTGCTTTTAGACCACTGTGAAAGCTGAACGACACAGCTGCAGTTGGGTCACTTATTTAGGTCTGCGTTGCATTATAGCGAGCCAGAAAAGACCTGACAAGTCAAATCTGAGTTCAGCTCATGCAGCAGAAAGAGGACAGATAAGCATTCGGGATCACAGCTTGATTCATGGCGTCTGCCTCTGTAACGTGGCAGCTTAGCTTGTTCTCTCAGCTGTTGACTTAATTTGCCAGAAGCTGTCATCTACACTTAATGCTTACGGTACCTCTTTTGGCTCCTTCTAACATGAACTGAACCCTCCTGTTCCTAGAAAAAATGTTTGGGCTATCTGCTTAATAAACATTTGTCGCCATTGTGCTGAGTTGTTACTCAGCAGCATGGTCTCTGATTTAAAGTGTATATATTTCAAAAACTGTAACGCTTATCACCTTTTTGCTTTCAGCTTGAGCGAGAGCTTCTTCATGGTAAAGGGTGCCGCTCTCTTTCTACAGCAGGGGAGCAGTCACCAGGGTCAGAAAGCACATCCTCATCACAAGCATGCAGGTGAGAGGCCACAAGTCATTTTGATTTCATCAGTCTTTTAATCTTGCATTGTACGGTGCCATTGTATGAGGAGTTCAGGTGGTGCACTTCTTAACGCTGCAGCAGATGTTTATAGCTGAGGTGAGAAGGATGGAGACTGGGTCATTGATCAGCATGTTCCAGATCTATAGCTTAGGCAGATTATCTTAAATCCAGCGTATGGTAGTGGTGTGGGCAAAACTTCCGGTGACAATTCAAGAAGGGCCTTTCTGTTTATATAACCTTACTAGGGCTAGGCAACGATTAAAATTTTTAATCGCGATTAATCACATTATTTCCCTGATTAATCACGATTAATCGCATTGTATACACAAAATCAAATAATGAATGAATTCAAGAGTAGTGTAAAGTGCACTTTTATTTAAATGTTCTGCTGCCATATGAACTAAAGTGCCATAACATTTGTTGTTTAAACACTTTTAACATCAGTGCTTGTCAGTAACACATATTTAGTGTAAATTTTATCTTAAAAAATGTAAAATAATATAAAGCGTATTGCCACTGCCAGGGCATTAATTTCATCCTGTTTTTATAAAAAAATAAAGTCTACAAACAAAATCCAACAAAATGATTGTGGCTCAGCACAACAGCACAATCACAACATTAAAACTTTCTATTGTCATTACACATCTGTGCCACTAGATGGAGATGCACTGAAGTAACAAGTCAGAGAACAGCACGACAGTGAACACATGGAGCAGATCTGATGTAACATGGAGGAATGACGCGAAGGTTTTGTTGCAGTCCAGAATTTTTTTTTTTTTTCAGACAGAATTGTTAATATTGCTACCTGAGTTGCTATCCGAACTGTAAAGTACACGGATTTTTACCGCTCCGTTTTAGCTTGTCCTTGTTTACCTGCCAATTGTTTTCCAGTTCTGCAGCAGCCAGTAACAGACTTTTCAAAACAAAAGTATGTGAGCAACATGCGTTAATGCACGATAAAATAAATGTAATAACGTGTTAACTTGCCCAGCCCTTAACCTTACACATCTTCTCTTATTCTAACTGTGTTAACTTTACTGAATACAAAGGATATGTGATTAAATTAATTGCACAGAACTGGGATTGCATTAATAGCAGGTAGTTGCCCTAAGAACCTTTTGTTTTGCACTGTCACACTGAATGTCCCAGTTCTTCACAGTTCTTTCTCAGCAGCTGCGTTTGTCAAATGTAGGTAACTTTAACCTGCTGACTTCAAGAATCTATAGAAAATGAACTGATGTGAATTAGCTTCTTTATCGTATTAAATGAAGCCTGACAAGACTGAACTGCCCAAGTTCATTAGTCAGAGCCTGCTTTTAAAACACGACTATTGAAAACCACAGTAGTTGCCCTAAAGATTCAAGGCGGACCTGACAGTCTTGTTGCATGATGGGAATTCTCCATCAGCTGAACAGCCAAAATGTGGCCAAGTCATTTGGCAAGTCTTGGCTGCTACTGGCAGCTTTGTTCATCTTACTGGCCACTTTTTCAGGTACCTCCCACACTTGCAGGATGCACTTTGTGCCCAGGAAGATTTTCCAAGGGAAATTATTGTGTCTCTTCCCAGTGGGTGACGGTGACGGTGAGGTTGACTTATAGAAAGTGTTTGATAAAGGCTTTCTTGTTCTAAAAGCTGGTGCCTGTCCACTGGTGACCTAAAGTTCAACACTGGCTACTTCTGTGAAAATAAATGGCACCAGAGAGCTTTAAAAAAAAAAACAAAAAAAACGGTAGCATTTGAAAGCATTTTCATCTGGACTAAAATGTAATTGTTTCAGCCATGATTGCTTGTGAAAGCCAGTCTTCTTCTCCATAAAAGTTAGCAGCTAGGAGGATCAGTGTATATCCATTATAGAACAGAAATGTTTTAAATCTGAGTTGAAATTGACAATGTAGATATGCGTTAGTTATCTGATGCACTACATTTGTATATCTATGCATAATGTTGGTAGCTTCCAGCAGTTATTCTTCTGCCTCTGACATACATGAAGCAATGATGTCACATGACTTTGATCTGCACTGATCCACACCACCAAATTCACTATGACATTTAAATATTTTTTTCTCTAATTTTTCTTTTAGCAGCAATGGATGGTTAGTGTTCATAGCGTTGATAAAATATTAACAAATTTTTTTTAAAAAAAAGTCTAAAGCATTGAACTATTTACTGTGGCAGCGTATTGAGATTTATTACAGCACTGATCCACTTTATTACAATTTATTTGGTGAATATAATGCTTGACATTAGTTCCAGACTTTTGTATGAAAGTGTATTTGCAGGCAGCAGGTAATGAATAGAATACAGAATATGTAACTCTCGATTAACTGCAGAGGTTGAATCACTGTTGCCATCCTGATGGTGAAGCTTTGCTTTTTAATTTTTAGTAATTCTACCAAAACCTGTTTTGTTAATCTATAGTTTAAAATAAGAAAACAAGATATAAGAAGCTGTTTTTTATTTTTATTTTCACATGCAGGTGTCTGAAGATATTTTAGTACGTAAATGTGAACCTCACTGACTCTAACAACGTACTCAAACAATGTATATTTAGTGAGAAGCTTGTTGGTGTCAACATCCATTCACATTCAGCTGAAACAGTAAAGTTAAAACTATATTTGGTATTCCTGTCTGTGGATTTTGCTGCTAGATTATTTTAGGTAGTGAGGTAAGCTATGATAAACATTTTTAGTATCATTAATTCAGTTTGATTTCGCTTTAAGCACTTAAGAACCTGAGGCTGTGAAGAGAAATTATCACACATGTTCTGTTTAATGCCAGCAACTTAAAAAAAAAGAAAAAAAGTCTCAAACTTTGTTTGCTCTTTTTGATATATTTCAAAATAGCCATCTCCTTGTCAGTTGTTACTTTGCATTGTTGTCAGTCCAACTCTACAGCCTGTTTTATTATCCAGCTCCTCTAACATGTCTTGGCAGGGAGCTGTGAGTGGCGTCAAAGGAACAAAGACAGTGTCTTGAATTGTGGTTTTGTGACTGATGGATTTCGTCATGCTCATATTAGTCGGTGAACAACACATCAGCCATAAAATTCACTGAACACAACATTCGTTATTTTGCCAGGAGCAGGTTTTAGTTTTGACTTGGGGAGTAAAAGACATTGATGTTAAACACGAAAGAGAGGTGCATCTTCATCTAACTTCACAGCAGGTCACCTTTAATTCTTTAAAGCTACCACTACTGTAATGTTATCAAGTTAAGTTTAAAGCAGGCAGTACATTTTTTGTCATAAATAATCTTAATCAGTGTTGTTGCTGCAAAACAATGTATGATGAAGTAAATTTATAGTAATTGACAGGAGACACTATCTTCCTCAACAGGTGACCTGCCTCAACACCTGCAGGTGATGATAAACATTCTCCGGTCAGAGGACAGAATCAAACTGGTAAGAGGCAACATAAGTATCTAGACAAATTAAAAAAGAAAACAAAGGGTTAGTGTTACAGCTTTTTAAATATTGATCTCCATTTAAAGTAAAGTGACTGTAACCTGTGCAGGCAGTGCGGCTGGAGAGCGCATGGTCAGATCGTGTGCGGTACATGGTGGTTGTGTACACCAGCGGGCGACAGGACACGGAGGAGAACATCCTTTTAGGGATCGACTTCACCAACAAAGACTGGTACAAAGAGGCTCATTGTCGTGGCTAATAGAATGACACACTTGCTATTTGAAAGAGAATAGATCTTGAAAGAAAATAGATCCTTTTTTGTATGGCTAGTGATGTTTTTATAATTTTCCATTTTAATAAATGTTTTTTATCTTTCCATAAAAAGAAAAATATTAACTTTTATTCATCTGTTTTTGTGGCACCTTTGTCTGATCGACTTAAATGTAACTTTTGCATTCCTCTGCCAGCAAAAGCTGTTCAATCGGCATGGTACTACCTCTGTGGAGTGATACAAAGATCCATCTGGATGGAGACGGGTGAGTAGTCCCTTTTTCTGTGAACCGTCTTGTAAGGACAGGGAGCCCAGCTGCAGTGTTATTTGTCATGATTTTTTTTTTTTTAACTCAGCTCAGCATCAACCCCCAAGACTCTTAAGATGAGCTCCATTCACACATATCTGCATCGCACTCCAGCTTGGGGAATGACCATCTGTTTTGTCTTCTCCTCAGGGGCTTTACTGTGAATACGGCGGGTCGGACTCATGTCTTCAAACCTGTCTCAGTTCAGGCTATGTGGTGAGTAATGATCAACGTCTGTAGTTACAGTGGTTGTCTACAACAGTTCAGTTTCGCAGCATACTACAGTATTTTGATAGACACGACTGCAGTGATGCAGCTTGAGGCAGTGCTGATTCATTGTGCCATCTGCTGGCATTAAGAGACAAGTGCACAGACTTGCATAAAATCAAAACGTAAATACTGCTTTCATTTGATTGTTTTACTAGTATTTTATGAGTCATCTACATTTTTAGCATTTATTTTTCTGATCAACAACAATCTAGGTCGGCCTTGCAAGTGCTACACAAGGCTTGTGAAGTGTCACGCAGGTTTAACTACTTCCCTGGAGGTATTTCTCTCACCTGGATGAGCTACTATGAGAGCTGCATTGCTTCAGATCAGAGCTGCATTAATGAGTGGAACGCTATGAAGGACTTGGAGACCACACGACCAGATTCACCCATCATGTTTGTGGACAAGTAAGTAGACGCTCATCCGCTGAGAAGCAGTTTCTCATTTAAAGACTGAAACTAATCACTCCTACTGCATACCTGTTGTTGAAGTAGCTTCACAGTTCTGGAGCAACTGATTAACTTTGTGGGGGCTTAAATTTTAATGAAATTGAATATTTGGCTAGGCCTTCAGAGAGAGAAAGGACAGAGTGCCTTATTAAAGCCAAACTCAGAAGCATCATGACTTGCCAGGACCTTGAGAACGTCACCTGCAAACAGGTAAATGCATTGTAGCACAAAGGAATTGTAAGAAACTGCTGTCTGTCTTGTGATTTCATTTCCAAGGACATTTACATTTACATTTATTTCACTAATGGTGAAAATTCATCAGTTTATAATTTGGAAATGGTAAATACAGCATTTTTGTGAAACCTCTTAATTTAAATCTGAAAATTTACACTTTCTGCTTTAATTACTTTAATTACCACAGGTTTCTGTACAAACCAGAGGCTGTTTAACACTAGTCAAAACATTCTTATCAATAAAACTTACTGAACTTAACTTACCTCAAAATACCTCAGTTGTAACTTTATAAGAACATGGCAGGTTCTCATAAAATAACATTGTCATATCCAGATGTTGCATTGCACATCTCAGACGTTATGATTTCATGAATGATTTTTGGGTTTTTTTTTAATGTTTTTTTTTTTCTTAATGTAATCCTACTTGGGTATAAGTGTATTTTTTCTTTGCCTTAATGGTTGGCAGTTTTACAGTTTTATCTGAATATTTGCCTTAGTTTCCCAGTATTAAACTTGGCTACCACTATTTTCCATGGCAGCTATATCTTTCCATCAGTTGAAACTGCAACCTTGAAGCACCTGAAAGTAATGAGAATAACTATAATAGATCAACCTTTTTAAATAGAAGTTTGTTTTCAGCATGTGTTAGTTGCAAAAATCATTCAGACAGACAACAAGTCATGCTATGTAATTTCTTTTTTCAGATACGCACAGAACTGGAGCAGCATATGAACTGCAACTTGAAGGAGTACAAAGAGTTCATTGACAATGAGATGCTTCTAATCCTTGGCCAGATGGACAAAGCCACTCTCATCTTTGATCATGTCTACCTGGTGGGAAAACTTAAGCTGTCGCTTACATTTACTGGAATGTCTGCAGAACTGGCTGCTGTGAATAACTAAGATAAAATGACTCCCTTGCCTTTCAATGCCAAACAAAGACTGTTGAATACTTGTTTTGGAGAAAGAACAAATTTCTAAAGATTTAAAAATAAACTCACTCTGAATGGTATTTTCTCTCATTTGTTTTTAGGGATCTGAATGGAATGCATCTAATTTGGAGGAGCTGCAGGAGACGGGGTGATTTATTTTAGATTATGGAGGAGCTAAGATAGCTGCACACCATAGTTATTTTCATTGTGATTTAACCAAGAAGGAATCTTGTCGATGACTTAACATTATCTTTCTTCCCCAGGGTGGGCTACATCCTCAATGTTACCAGGGAGATAGATAACTTCTTTCCAGGAACTTTCAGTTATCACAACATACGTGTCTATGATGAAGATGCCACTGACCTCCTCGCTCACTGGAACGACACGTATAACTTCATTGTTAAAGCAAAGTGAGTCTTCAGTGGAACAGAAAATGTGTATTCAACGTTGTTGCATTGTTATGCTGAAATAGCAAGATATTCCTTGAAATGCTTCCTGGAGATGCTTTTTGCATGGCAGCATAGGTTGCTCAAGATCTGTTTACAGGAGTTGGACAAAATAATGGCATCCACCAAACAACGGTTTTTCAATTAATATTAAGATGGTCCTCCTATAGCAGCTGTAACTGCTTCAGTATGTCGACCAATAGATTGATTCAAGTTTTGGGTGGTCAGGTCAGTGGTAATCAGGATTAAAGGCTTCTTTGAGCATCCTGCAAACATGCATTTTTCCTTAATCAGAAAGAAGAATTAATCAGGGAAGATGTCAGTCTTCCACTTGGTCTTCTTTTACCCTTTTTTGGTATTTGTATTAGTTTTAAGTCACACATTTTGACATATACTGTAGCACAGATGTTTAAAAAAAATCAAATACAGGATGCTAAAGTAGATAAAGAAGAACATTTTGTCATTTGTGAGCCATTAAAATGCTAATTTATGTCTAAACATTGGTAGAAATGTAGTGTTTGAAATGTGACCAACTCTTGTATGCAGGTAACTCATGGTCCCTTGCAGAGATTACCTATTCTCTGTGCACTATTGTCCCTGAGTCTCTTCCCAAGTATTCCTAAACATATGCAATTTCTCTAAAGGAACTCTTCCTATTTTTTAACATACTTGAAGTCTTGCAGATTAAATGATATGCAGTGTTGATTTGCAGCCTTGTCCTTTGTTTAATTTTCTCCAGACTCTGAATCAGGCGATGATTTGATGATAATGATGATGAAATATCCAAGTCCTTGCTTTTTCTCTGTAATGACCTGTTTCTGGTTAACCTAAATATGGTTGTGATAATTTCTTTTTTAAATCTTTGCACAGCTTTTTAAGTCTTTTACAGCCACTGACACACCTGTTTCGAGGCATTTTGCAAATTCGAACTGAACATGCATATTTTGTAAGGAAAATATAACATTTTGGGCTGCAGCAGATAAGTAATTCCAATTTAAGTTTTTAATGTCTTGGTAACATTTTCAGAGGCTCTGAAACCATTTAGGCAGTTTTTGAACTGATTAACATTGCTCATTTGTTAAGCACAAAATCTTCTGCTGTACAAAACAGGAAACCACTAGCTGAGATATTAAAAAGAGGGATGCACATTTTTTTGTTACATTATTGAATTTTCAGCAACAAATAGAGGAAGATTAAGTTAGTGAAATAGGAACCAAAGCAAATAAGAGTCTGTGGCCATCAAGAGAGCAAAGGAGTAAACGGTTGAGAGACTGCAGCCATGATGGAAGAAAGCGAATGAATTAAAAAACAAATCTCTTGAGCTGGTGGTTCTAAAGTGCCCGTAGGAGTGATTGTGAGTGTGCGTGGTTGTTTGTCTATATGTGGCGTTGCGATGGACTGGCGACCTATCCAGGGTGTACCCCTGCCTTTCACCTGAAGAGAGCTGGGATAGACTCCAGCAGATCCCCGTGACCCTGCTGAGGATTAAGCGGGTATAGATAATGGATGGATGTATGGATCTCTTGATCTGGTTGCTTTGTTCTAGTTATGGTACTAAGACATTGATAAACTACTATACAGTAAAACAGTATTGTCTTGAGACACCGTATTTTCCCTGCAACAATTCATCTCACCAGTTTGATAACTGAGGAGGAGTGAATACAAAGATCAATACAACAAGCATATATAATTGATTTCTTGTGTATGGCTTAGACTCCTCTGTTGCTTTTAATTCATTATTACCCCCGTTTGACTCATCCTGAAAGTTCTTTAGATGCAATGGAACGGCAAAAACAAATGTGCAAAAGGAGAATTGCCCAGTTTATTTCCTGATTGTATATGGCTGTATTCACAGTATGTGTACTAATGTGTGTAAATATTGTTCTTACCAACAGAAAAAACCACTCCAAGTGTCTCGTGCACTGCAAGATGGGCGTCAGTCGGTCTGCCTCCACAGTCATTGCTTATGCCATGAAGGAGTATGGCTGGTCGCTTGAGAAAGCTTACAACTTTGTCAAACAGAAGAGGAACATCACACGACCCAACCCAGGTTTCATGAGACAGCTGGCAGAGTACGAAGGCATTTTAGATGCCAGGTATAAACCCTCACTTCATGTATGTATTTGCAGTGTTGTTGAACAGATTGTTTGAAAAAATAATAAAAATTCCACTTCTGTTCGGTGTATATTTATTTCCAGCAAACAGCGACACAACAAGCTGTGGCATCCAGACTCAGACTGTGAGATGGCAGAGGGTCAGCAGGGGTTGGCTCAGCGTTGTGAGGGAGAAGAAGGAGGCCACCTGACTCCAGAGCCGGGGATGTCTCCTTGTTGTGAGGAGGCGCTGTCTGATAAAGGTGCAGCATGCTCCACCCCATGCAGGACTGTTGCACTGGAGATCGACCCGGCCTATAACAACTACTATTTCCGCCGACTTTCTGACTCTGCACTGGACAGTGAACCATCCACACCAGTGCGGGGTCCTCCACTTCTTGGAATGGAAAAAGTCTTTATAGAAATAGAGGATGTGGAGCGAGATGCTCTGCTAGATGACGAGGCCTTTGATGGACACGAAGGCCTGCCACTCCCCCACTTCGGGCCTACAACAGAGGGGACTGCTGCCCAGACCTGCAGTCGGGGTCCTGAGCCCCTGGAGGAGCTGCGTCTGAGGCTCGAGTTCAGCACAGTGGAGGAAGAGGATGAGGAGGATGTGCAAAAGGAGGAAGCAGAGATGGAGGTACTAATGCAGCCAGATGATGGAGGTGGTGGTGATGGAGGTGGCGGTGAAACACAAGAGGCAGAGGGGGAAACAGAGAGTATTGGGATGGATCTGGCAACCCTCAATGAAAATTCCAACAACAACAACCATTTGAACATTCTACCTAACCACAATGTAAGTTTGAACAATTGAACAAACCCATCCATCAAAATGAAAATGTTGTTGGGAGCTATTTGACTCATCTGGCATTTGTTTTCTGGTATGTCCTTATTTAGGAAAAAGCTTCCTTCATCCTTCTTCCAAGTGATGCTTCTATGTCATCCAGGTGGGATCAGACTAAGTACCCCCAGAAAAAAGATTCTTCAACCTTGGCTCCTAAGCTTTGCCTTAACCTCAGCCCTCCTCCTAAAGGCCCAAGTGCTTCTTTCCCACAATCCCATACCTCTCCTGAAGGCCTCACGTCACCATTGCAGCTGCTGTGCTCCGGCAGCTCTCTGTGTGACTGTTCCAACTGTGCTGGCTCTTTGTCCACTACTCCACTTGACAGAGAAGAGCAGCCAGTAGAATCACTGCAGTTAGTGGAGCCTGAAGACGATGGGGAGTTCTTGGAAATAAAGGCAGAGCTTGATAACAGCCAGTCTGCCTCAGAGGCTCTCCCTGAGCTGATGAGATTAGATTTGGAGGAAATGAAGCCTGCAGTGGCTTGTTACCTTGGTAAACAGCAAGAGACCCTTTTACAGCTGCGTCGATCTGGGCTGGTCCGCCGTTGTGCAGAGAGGCTAGAGAGACTTTCAGGTCTGTCTCAGGAGAGACTGCACTCGGTAAAGCCCTTGCAAGCATGCCAGAGGCCAAAAAAGAGTTCCTCTCACAATGAGGAGGAGAAAGAGTTCCCCAGCTTTACAGTTGATTTCGTTAAATCTTCAACACCATGCCAAGTGCGGTTAGAGCCACTGGAGGTGCCCCTTACCAATGAAGCCTTGTTGGGAGTGGTGGGGGGGCTGGGCTGCTCTGGGCTCCTCACACCCACCTCCTCACCACACGGATCCACCCTGACACGCAGCTCTAGCAGCGACAGTATCCGCAGTGTTAGGGGAAAACCTGGCCTTGTACGTCAGAGGACGCAGGAGATTGAGACCCGCATGCGACTGGCAGGCCTGACCGTTCCCTCGAGCCTGAAGCGCTCCAACTCACTGGCCAGGCTGGGCAGCCTCAACTTCTCTTCTGAGGACCTGTGTTCAGCCTGCTCCTCAGATGCAGGGACACTGCTGCTCCTCTCGCTGTCCTCTGACCCTGATCACAGCCTGGAGTGGGATTCCCCCACCACCCCTGCTCTGCCCGGACAGTGCAAGGGCCTGCACACTACAGAGAGAGTGCTTCCAGGTGAGCCGAGAAGCTGACAAATTAAGTAGAGCTTATATATTTAAATGCTTCTCCTCTGCCATGCTGTGGGGCTGAAGAAGGCTGCACAGATACTGTAAACAGGAGAGTTAAGCCTGTGGAAACAAATGAAAACATAAAGAAAATGCCAACTGTTATACAAGGAGGGTACACCCTCCTTTGCCACATTGTTTCTCAAACTGCTGTTCACAGTGATGAAAAGTCATATTGCTGTATCTGACAAATGTGTTAAGCCATCAGTTCACTTCTAACTTTGTTTGAATCATGGACAAACAAGTGCCTTACCCAAGAGACCAGGGGAACTGAGCTGTGTGACAGACTGCAAAATAAGTGGTACAAGAAGCTCGATCAACTTTAACCTGGTATCTGTTGGCACTTCCATTATATTTACCTGTCAGGTACAAAGTGGTAGCCTCCATTGATGAACTTGAAATCCCTTAAAGAAAACAGAAACTAAGTATTAGTTAAATGTAGAGTTCTTAATAGCAGATTTTGTTTTAGGGTTGCGAGATTCAAAGGTTACCTCATGTTGCATTCATGGAGCTCTAGCCCAGATATACCCTAGGCCATTTTTTAATTCAGTTCCTTTGGTGATGTGAGATAGAGTAAGCAAATCTGTTTTTAAACATAGAAGTGTGTGTTCATGTACAGTGTGTACACAAGTCTATGAGTGAGTCAGTAGGGTAAAAGTGGGGAGAGAAAGTTTTAACCTTTGATAGAGGTACGTTCACTGTTCTCAACAGAAGAGAAGAATTTCTGAGTTTGTTGTTCCTTTGCACTGCTTTTTTTTAATCGAGTGAATACTGGTACACAGAAAGCTATCTTCCAAAATAACACCAGAGTAAAGTTTTTATCCTCATCATTCCCCACATTGTGTCATATTCTTGGGAGAGCAGAGCGATGAGGAATCATGCTTGGCTTAAAATCGTAATAAAAAATGTCTAGTGTGTGTCAAATCTTGTGAAGTCTTTGAGGAATTTCCCAAGCTAAAGTTAACTGAACGTTTCTGACATATATATGATACAGCATCAAGAAAACACCACATCTAAGCATTCTTAAGCTTAAATTAATGTCTAAGTGCTGCCAACATTTTAAACTCATTTGTGCTTTTTTGAATTGTGGAAGACCAAAGTTATTTTTGGCTGTCTTAATAAATTGGAAACACAATTGAAGCTGTACAAAATATGTGAATCATCATGTCAATCACATACATATTTAAATGCTGTCACCTCTTTTTGCACCTTTGGGAGTAACTAAAAAGACTCAGAAGAGTCATAAGGCTCATAGCTGTTAAGCTTTTATGCTCATATCATCAATGAGTTTTAAAGCTCCTGTCACTCTGGTGTGACAGTGATCACTATAGGTTACTTTACAGTTTTGTAACCATTTTTTTTATATTTAAGTATGCAGTAATTTTTGTACTGTACATTGCTGTAATTTGAATGCATATTGCACTTTTTATGTTGTTAAAAGTAATGTACTGTATGTGTCAATTATTAAAATAAACATTTCTTTTGCAGAATTTACAATGATTCTTGTTTTATGCTTTATTTTCTAGACATAAGTTGTTCAAAATGATAAGCCCTGAAATTATTTGATGAAGATATGACAGGCTGGTTCCAGAAAAACATGAACTTCATGAATGGAAGACACAATGGGGTAAAAGTGAAATATAAGTGCACAGGTTGGAATGAGTGTGTACCCTCAGATTGCATCATTGTACCCTCATCTGTATACTTTGGCAGGAGGACCATTTTATAAGCCAGGTTATATAACATTTGGCTTCCCGTCACTGTGTGCATGACATCAGTGAGTTACTTAAGTTATACATTCTGGCCCATTCTGGTCTTTATGGCGATGTGTCTGTATTGAAGAAGATGTGGAGAACTGGGGTGGCAAGGATGTTATTTATTTTTGCTTTCTACAGATGTGTGAACATCTGTGGAAAGGATTGCAATGTTGGTTTTCACATTTGCACGAAACCAGAGGCTTATAATGCTGGATATGTAAAATGGAAAACTAATGAAATGTGTACGACTACTGTAAATGTTTTAAACACCTTAATGACACAGAAACGTCACTTATTGGTATTGTGCCAGGAAACCGGTGGACTCTGCTTTGAACTAAAGATTAGAGAGACTCACTTTTGTCAAGATGAGACTGAAAGTGTCATGTGATACTTTGCAAACACAAAAACAAGAACACTTGCAGCCTGTCTGTTAACACAGTAGCTTTCAGTGTGCAGCCAGTGGGTGTGGGTCAGCTCCTCTTCCCCTTCTTCTGTCGGTGAATTCTTGGCTGCCGTACGACCACTTTTGTTTTATAATCTGAGGACGTATCCTGTTTTGGTCATTACTATAGAAACCAGGAGAAACAAAAGAAGTGGTCTCAGCTGTTTTTTAGATAATGTTCCACACGCTCGGACATACCCATGTTACCTGCATTATCCCACCAGTAAAGTGGCCTAGAGGTGCTAAAAAAAAAAAAAAAAAAAAAAAAAACTCCTTTAAATATTTACCCCCCCACCCCACCCCCAAAAAAGAAAAAGAAAATACAATAAAACAGTAAACATATGCAAAAAATGCTAAATCAAAAACAACATTTCAAAAACCATTACAAAACCAAAAGTTGAAAGTTGAAAAAAAAATGAGTACAACTTTTTTCACTAAATGCATTTCATGAAACAACATTTACAAGGACAAAACAGAAAACAATACTATGTTGCCGCATATACATTTCACAGAAGTCAAACCACAATTACTTTTTTGAAATTGCAACAGCAAAAAAAAAAAAAAAAAAAGACTACCACAAACTTAATTTACAATATACAAAATAAAAGCACATTCAGCGTGAAACATGAAATTTCTAAATTATTTTCCTTTGTAAATGTGTTTTGTGGAACATTGCATTATGTTCTATTTTCTGAAACACCATTGTGTTCTGTGCTTTGTTGCATTTTTTTGAAAAGTGGAAAAGAAGGTGAAAAGGTAACCACATAAAAATCACAGGACTGATTTCTACTCAGAACATTATTATGCATCCTAACAAGAAAACAAAGATGGAAAACTGAAAATCTGAGTTTCCCTGATTATATTAGTCAAATGTGCTGTGACATCACATGGATGTAATATAAGGCTCCCATTGCTCGTGCATTTGAGGGAGGACTGATCATCACTAAACAACCAACAAAGAGAACTCTGTCAGTCCGGCGCAATAGCAATCGACTTGGATACAGCGTCTAACCGGTAAGTCTTAGCTGCAACATATGATAGGAAATTCATTTTATAATCGCCTATACTGTCAGAGAAGCGAGCTGTCATTAGCCGGGCCTGGGCCAGTTTCTTGTGATGTACTTATCAGAACTGATAGAGAATATGAACACTGTGTTTTCCTGATGGTGAAACTTTGATCCATGAGAAGTTTGCGATTTCATGGTTTTGAATTCCCGTATGTCTGAGTATGTTTGGCCAGCAGAGCACATGGTGATCAAATGACCAGATCTGGGAGGATGAGACAAAATAATGGACTGGTTGTTAGCTGCGAAGAAATGCCTTAAAGGAAGTAGTTCCATACTGACAGAGCAGGAGGAGGATAATCAATTGATCCAAATTCCTCTGTGTCCCAAGTCTCACTTCAGCACAAAGTGAGAAAACAAAAAGCTGATCTTTAACTTGGTTCACTAATATTCTTTAGTCTGTATTTAATGTGTGACAATTTCATCATTTATTTCTACTCTCTCCACCATTATCACAGCATCCTCACACAGCTATGCCAACATTGTAGTGTGATGACGTTGCCTCCCTTTGCCATGTGTCTGCTCACTGTGCAGGTTTGTCAGATGATAAGACAAGAGCAGTCATATGTTATTACACAGATGGGGCATGAGGACATAGACAGGAAACAGACTCATGGTCCAGATCATTGTTCATTGTGCCCTGCTATTTATTCTGCTTACTGCTGCAGTTTAGTGGGCAAAAACGTATTAAGCAATTAGCCACTATCATGGAAGCATTCTGCGTCTACAACATGATCATTCAGATTTTACTCATGTCATTCCACTTTTGTTCTGTAAATTTTCATCAGCACTACATCCATCCCGATCATCTTTGCATGAGTAATAACTGCACTGTAGCACAAAGGTAGTGTTATTCTGGAGATTTGTTGAGTATAGAACTAAGAAGATATATCAGTTGATAAAATCTTTTTTTAAGAATTAACTTTTTCTTACATTGATAGAGTTTCAGAAAAGTTAACAACATGTCTTCTGGCAACATGTAGGAACACAAAATATCAGGACTTAGTGGCGCCCTAACAATTAAATGAATCACATGAAGCCAAATCAGTAAATATTTATGACCACAAGAAGTATGAGAAGACCAGCTGACATTTGTCTTGCAGAGCATTTTGATGACTGACTGTCATGAGACTTTGTGAACCTTGGATATTAGGTGAATTAATCAATTAGTCGGGCTGGGTATTTCTGGATGGTAAATGCTAAATTGGATGCTAAATAGATGCTAAATGCTAAATTATCCATTCAATTTGCATGCTTGTTATCAAGATGGTAAATGCAACATCACATGGAGATAAGTTAAATTACTTATCTGTCCAAACTAAAGAATTCATTTTTTGATTGAGACTGTTGTTAAATGTTATTGTCGTAATTTGGCTTACTGATTTCCTGATGTCTTCATGATCTGTCAGTGATATATTTTGGTCAAAATACAAAAGGATTATAGCATAAAGGCACTCTTTTAAACCACATCTTCACTGCTCTGCTACATAGGAACTGGTTTAAGTCAGTCACTGGACTCCACTCCACATCAGTCTTTTTTTTTTTTTTGGCATGTGCCCCTTTTAAAATTAGTGTTAAGGCTTTGCACTACCCACTTCCTTAACACTAAAATGCTGCATGATGTGAAACTGGGTGAAAGATTAGGAGGCTGGATAATTCTGTTCTGATGCTCTGTGATATCATAATACCCTGAAAATCTAAACAGCTCACTGAATTACATGTTTTCATACTAAGATGCCCCTCGTACAAAGTGACAGTTTGACCTGGTTGTCACTTTGAGATAAAAAAAGCGATCTCATGTGAAATGTTGGCAGTGCGCTGTGTGGTCTCATCCTAAAACCATAAACTGTGTTGTTAATCCCAGGTGCCTTCTCTCACATAACTTCCCCCACAATTTTAATTATATTACTACTCAAAATCAAAGAAGTTCTTTGGATCTTACGTTCTAGACATGTGGCCTGAATAATTGATTAGGATGTGGCCTTGCTGTGAGGTTAATATAATGTGTTTTTCTGCAGATCAGTATGGGACAGAACCAGGACAAAGTGGAAGGGGGAGAACAGGATCTAAGTAACGAAGTAGAGGAAACAAGGGCTGACCACGACTGTGGAGGAGTGGAGAGTCATGCAGGTGATGTCATGGAGAGAGAAACCTTATGTGAGGATAAGACTGGTAACACTGGAGAGAAGTCAGGCGAGCCAGACTCTCAGGATCTGGATGAAAGCCCGAGTAAGGAACCAACAACACCTTCTATTGAGAAGCACTTACATTTGTGTGAGAGGGAGGTGAGACAGGGAGGGGCTGCAGGAAAAGAGGGAGGAAGGGGACAAGGAGGAGGCAGGACTGCTCCACTGGTTCCACAGGAGACAGCCAAGAACCAGAAAAGTAGTTCAGGAATTGAGAAGGTGTTTGATCAAATCAAGATTGACAAGAGGAAAACTACAGAGCTGCTTGAATCGTCTTCAAAGATCAAGATGGAGACTCAGCCTGAAGGATCCTCCCCACTAAAAGATGAAAACTCTGGAGGTTCCAGTTCTATTGACAACTCTGGAAAGGACCTTGTACTGCTGAAGAGCAATGCATGTGGAGCTCATACAGGAAGTGAGTTGCCGCTTGTTCAAGATCTGAATGAGAGCATTATGGCTGAAGCTGAGAATGAGGATTTTAAACCCTGTGCAGGAACAGCCAGCTGCTCGAGCGAGAGGAAAGAACCGTCTCCAGGTCAACCTCAACATCCTTTGAAAAACAGTTTGCAGGCTCTATTAGACGTGAGCAATACCATTTACTGTGGAGTCCTGAAAGAGAGCACAAAGAATTCATTAAAGGAAGAAACATTAGCATGTGGAGAAAAGTCTGTTTTTAACTTCTCTTCAGCAAAACCAAAGGTCATTGAAGCAGACGACCAGAGGGAGTCAGTGAACCCAGCTCCACAAATGAACTCTGCTGAAACAATTAAAACCATGTTCTCGAATTCTCCATTTAATGTAGCCTTGGCCATTCAGCCCAGCTCTATTTTAGAGAATCTGTTGAGAAGAAACAAAAAGGTGACGATCCCATCTGCGTCTGAAATAAAAGAAGCTGACTCTGACAACAAGGATGTTCCTGTGGAGACGAATGGAAAGGGGAGCCATAACAGTACAACATCAGCAATATACAGTGACCTGAGTGATCAGTGTGGACCAGACTTTAAAGAGCCTGACGTGAAACAGACGACCACCACTCACAATGCACCTCCGACGCATCCAGTTCTCAGCCCGCAGTGACTGGTCATGCTGTGTGTGACAGCTCACCCACAAAATCACATGAGAACATCAACTCACTGGGTGTTATAGTCAAGGCAGATACGGAGATGAAGCCAGACATAGCCCCCTCTAAGACTGCGTCCACAGACAACTTCCAGTCAGCTGTTTCACATGAAAGAATATCATGTGAGGTCAGTGGTGTGATCTCTGAGGAATCTGCACCATCCATGATGTCTCATGCAGAGGCCCCACCAACAAAAAGGGGTGGGCAAATTGCAGACTCGTGCCAGGATCATCTTACTGCTGAGAAGACAGTCTCTAATACTCTGCAATCACCTCCCCAGGTAAAAAGTGATAATGAGAGCAAAACCTCTGGATCTGACACGGCAGATGCTCAGTCACAGAGAAGACTGAAGGTGAAAGACTCCACTGAGGATGCCGCTGCACCAGCTGGGGATACCGGTACAGTTTTGGTTCCAGACGGGATGATTTCAACGGAGGAAAGCCATCAGTTATCAATCGCGATGAAGCAAGACCTACAAAATGTGACACTTCAGTCAGAAAATACAGTACCAGAACAAACTGATAAAAAAGCTTGCAAAGAGAGAGATGATGGCATCTCAGAGAGAGAAAAATCCCAGAGCACCCCCAAATCTAGGCCTGTCTCAGAACTCATAAAGGAGACAATTCAGCTGCATGAAAAGCTGCAGCACCATGATCGGCCAAAACCAGCAGAACTCAAGTCTGATGAACAGGGCCAGTCTGTGAAGGTGGCACAGATGAAGGCGGC
Organism: Hirundichthys speculiger; assembly: GCA_018398805.1. Lineage (NCBI taxonomy): Eukaryota > Metazoa > Chordata > Actinopteri > Beloniformes > Exocoetidae > Hirundichthys > Hirundichthys speculiger. The sequence goes on along the minus strand of JAGFBZ010000035.1, from coordinate 3,442,921 downwards.
TTTCGATTCACCTCAGAAATCTCCAGACAAAGCAGTTGAGAGGAAGCCATCAGTGAGAAGAGGTAAGGTTCTCTACGTCAGCACAATACATACAGTTTGAAGCAAATCTTAGTGTCTCACTTTATTGTAATATTACATCTTAAACTTCATGAAAGAAGGTTGTTCTAGACTTCAGCATGCAAGGGAACAGTTTTTCATTGGATTTAGGCTTTTCATTTTCCTTCTCTCCTTCATTTAATCCAAGACTGACTTAATCATGGTGAGATCAGAGCTTTGTGGGGCTAAACCATCTGCCTCAGGACTTTTTATTCTTCTTTCCTCTGAGAGTCCTCCATGCCTCTGCTTATACTGCTGAGGTCCTCATCACTCTGCAGAACGAATATTAGTTTGATGGAACACCTCCTCAGTTATTCTGAATGACTTATATCAAAGACTTTGGCGCTGTTTTGTATACATAGAAGTGTCAAATAATTTTTTTTCATTTAGCAGAAAACTATTCCGCATAACAGAATAGTAAAGAAACTAAGTCATTTGTAATTTAAAAGAAATGTAAATTAATATTGAAAGACTCCAATACAAGACTGACTGTAAATACATGAATCACCCTTAATCTAAAAGACTGAAGGAGTTTGGAGAAAACAGATTGGATGATTGACTGCAGCTGTTTCCTGCTGTAAGAATTCTTCTTCACTCTGGATTTGCAAAATAACGCCATCTTGTGGCCTTGGTTGGCGCTTGGGAGTACATTGTGTTCTTCAGGACAACTGAAATACATTTTTAATATTATCGAGGGACGTCTAGAGCATTAACAATACATAAGCAGGCGTTGGTGTGTCAATGTCTCAAACAGCTCACGGAGCATAATAGAAATTATTTTCATGTCTATAATAGCAATTATTGTCCTGAGCATTACAAGCAATCTTAGAAGAGGAAATCCAAATGGAAACAGTGTACTTAAGGCAAAGAGTCACTGAGCCAAATGCACCTGTGTGTGAGTGTGTTTATGGGCTATATACTTTTATTCTTTAACCATCTGCTGAACCCCACCCATTCATAATGGAACGTACACAGAGAAAGGCACTCCCAAATTATAACAGTATCACCCTGATGCCATAGTATGGATCCTTGTGGCAAGTCAAATTACCTCCCAGTGCTGTCAGGTTTATTAAGATGTCATTTGTCAATCCTTCCAAAGTAGAATATTATAAATCTTATTAATTAATAAATCAATTGTCTCCTAATACATTTCTAGCTGGCATCATTGTAAAATTATTGCATAATAATAAGCTATAGCTGGATAATAATAATTTAAAATAATAATAATAATGCAAAAATTAATTCAATGACGACACAATTAATGGTAATTTATGGGAAGTGGGAACCTGAAGAAAGAAAGTGTGAAATCCTTTATCCACAAAGCCTCTATTGATTGGTTGTTGGAACTGTTCGTCAAAGACAGTTGATCCAAACATGTCTTAAACAGACCAAAAAAAAAAAAGTAAGGGGCGGGACTTGCGGCAGAAAGGGAAAAGCACTGAGCAGCTTGTGTCAGCGCAGCTTCGGCTCCAGCGGAAAGTGGGATCTTTTGGGTTGTGCTTTGGACTGTATCTTATTCTTCAGTTTTTGGGAATACTTATATTTTCCTCCTAGAAGGTGGGTCACCAGTTCTATAGATTATTTGAAGACGTGTTTCTTACGTTCTTCTTTTTCAAATATGTCTACATATGTCGGACCGCGGTATCAGTGCTCTTCATTTATCCACCTAACCACAGCAGCCCAGACAGGAAAGTGCATGCGCTAGCTAAAATGAATCGGTATACTCTGTTTAATGTGAACACTTTCCTAGCTAGCATTAGCCTTCAGTTAACTTTCCTCTTGATAGCCAAAGAAATTGAACGTCTTAATCAAGCTTTTGTGTTTCTTTCTTTCTTTCTTTTTTTTTTTTTTTAAAGTTGGGTGGGATTTATGGACAACTCGGCAGGTTAAAATGAGCTGTTGTTCGTTATTGACCGGGGTGGGGTAGCTAACCATAGTGCGACAGGAAAACTTATCTCCGAAACGATAGAAGCACATAGACGGAGGTGCAGTCAGCACAACCGCGCCCTGGCCCGTGGCATTCCCTTCAAACTGCACAATAGCTTCTACATACTAAAACAGCGCAGTCCGTAGATTTTCCATTTAGATTGAAATCTAATATCTTAGGCATTCATCCAGATGTGAGATTCACTCTCGACCCACTAACACAGTGTTGTGGAAGATAAAAGGTCGTAGAACAGAAGTGGTCGCTGAATTCACGGTGCATTTCCCAGCTGCATATATTAGTGTCCTCCGCCGGCTCTGCTTCCCTGATGATCATAACACGTGGAGATTTGTTGGTATGAAATCACACATAATCTTCATGTCATAGTTTTATTCATGGAGTACCGACGCAGCAATATTATGTTGCTGCGTCTCATTGGATTCCTGATTTAAAAATTAAGTCATATTTATAATGTGTTTTTTTTAAACGAGTCAATTTACAGCATAAATTAGTTTGTTTCAGGGTAAATGGATCGGACATATTTTTTTGTACAATCTTGGGTTCTAACATTGTATTTCTTAAAAAGATAATTTACACAACTTGGCCGCATAAGTTGAAATAAACTGAACTTTCTTGCTCCTTTCCTTTTCTTTGGATTGACAAGTGCCCCGTCTCTTTAAACTTGACCCTAGGTCTGTTCAAGAGCAGTAGATGATGTGAATTTTAAAAACAGATACAGGAAATTGAACGGGAACTGGGAGTTTCGGGGAAGTAATTAATGACTCACTTGGTGGACATAAATGAGCTCTTCTGTGGAGTACTAGTGGCTGGATGACGTCCCAAATAGTGCTCTGTAACTCCTCTGTCTGAACACTGCTGTGGGTCCATTTGCTTGCTCATGACAAAGAGCTAGCTTGATTTCTAATGATTGTGGCCAAGAGGGCAGCATGACTTGCATATTTGACCCCTGTGGTGAACTAGGTTACTTAGCCCCTATGTATAATCAGCTGAAGGAGTTTTTTCCCCCCTTAGTAAATCTTGTAATGGCTTGTGGAGCAGGTGAAGGATGATGGAGCACCTCTGGGTTGATAGTAGTATACATCTGCGTTTAGATTTAACTATTACAGACGCATCAACCCTTGCTTGTTGTACTGCACTGTAATGTCTAAGGGAATGTGCAGCCTGTCTTCCTATGGCCTGGTGGATTGAGGAAGTGTGTCAGGAAGCAGAAGAAAACTAAGAATAAGCTCAGATAAATGTTAGTTTTAATCAGGAACTCTTGGGTGAGCTTTCAGTGAACTTTCAAGTGCATTTTAACATCCTGAGTTAACATCCTGGCAATGGAACAGTATCTGATATATTAAATTTTCCATACATTAATTTTTTTTTGATTATATGAAATCAAGTTTTTCTATATAATGCTTTGGCCTTTTGACTGTCAAGCTCTTGGAATGATTTCCATACTTTGGAAAGAAGCTAAATATTCTGTCAGCCATTTGGCCTCTTCATTTCAAAATTGCATTCTTTTAACAAGCCAGGCATACCTCAGTTTGTTCTGTTCTGTCCTGTCTAAGATGCTATCTTAACTCTTCTTTCCCCCAGTTAACTTTCTGCCAGATTGTGAGAATGAAATGAAGAAAAAATTCTTTTTAAAATTTAATCAATTTTGGATTTACATCATCGATTTCATGTGTTTTTTATTTATTTATTTATTTATTTATTTATTTGGTCCCCCCGACACACGAAGGACAATTGTTTTCCCTGAACACAGATGGAAAGAAACATCTCATTAACAACTACCTGCTTACTACAAGGGCCTGTTTGGACTTGGTTGGTAGTTGAACAGGATCACACAGCTAAATCTGTGTCACTAACTGTTTATGTAGTTGAAAACAGACTCACTGTGAAAACATGCAAAATATACATGTCTAAATAACTGTCTGAACTAGCTCTACAGACCCCATATATGCTTATCTTCTATATATATTTTTTCAATTCAAAATTAACTTTAAAAAATACAGTTCATGCCCGAAGGACAATTGATTGTTGCAGTAGTTGTCGTGATTGAAGTCTCTTCCATGATTCATTGTAGAAGGTTATTGCTGTGGGCAGGAAGGATCTCTTGTCTGTGTTGCAGTGGATCTGAAGAAGCCTTTGACTGTGATCTTCTCTCTCCCATGTGTACATTGGTCAAACTTTATTACAGATGCAATTTAGATATCTCTAATTGTATGTTTAAAAAAAAAAAAACAACATTTTCTTTTGTAATTCATTGTAGTTCATTCCATCAAGTACAAACAAGACTTTCTTCCCTTGGTCTTTCCTGGCACAGCCAATGACATCTGTTGAAATGGGGCGGTGTTTTGTACATTACACATCGGGGGAGGAGGATGTAGTTCCTCAGGAAGAGGTGGTGACTTCTTTGTACTCTTTAGTTTTAAGACTTTAGCAGTGACAAGTTTTGGAATTTTCCTTCTTTGGGGCAGCTTTGTGGATTGGTTACCAACAGGAATGGCAGTAAAAACTCAGATGTTAGATGTTAGTTTTTTGTGGCTATTTATGAACACACTTTAAACTAGATCCTTTCCTGTTTTTATTAATTTTGTCTTACTTTAAATGTGATCCCTGTTAAGCTAGGACTTACAAGTAAGATAAGGAGTTTAGAGTTTAGTCTTAAGTCCCACCGTACAGAAAGTGACAGTTAGGAACAGAGGTTTAAGCTAGAGTACAGCAGTCACTGTCACACTAAACATGCAGACTTTTTCTGGCACTTGTTCCTTATGGTTGAATTTGAGGAGTCAGGTTTTCCCTCAAACTCTACAAAAGATAGAAAAACAATATAAAACCTAAATATCTGAGATGGTGTCTCTCAGTTATTGGTGGATTGCCTCTCCAGGATGTCCTCTGCCTTTAGGCCAGTGATTGCTGGGATAAGTTCCAGCCCCAACTGCACTGAACAGGATTAAACGCATACAGAAAATGGATGGGGTGTTAGAGGAATTTGATTGGATCCAGTAATTTTCAAACCTTAATGTGCATTGCACTTCTGGTCCAGTTTTAGTAATTTTCTCTGCAGAGATTCAACTGGGACATGGTGTGTAGTCTTCTCCCCTTTAAACCAACAAGACTGTATATTGCATGGTTACTTAGTGCTTGATTGAGGTGGGGGGGCAGCACCTCAGGTCTTTTTTTTTTTTCTCAATAGTGTGTGACCTTGTTTACAGAAGAGAATTTAATTGGCATTTCACATAGTTTTGGTGACAAGTGGCAACTGTGTGGAGAGTGCTGAGGTGACACCACTGGACAATGTTTAGTGAGGCACAGTGGAGATATTGAGGGCAAAATGTATGGAAATATGTGTGTTAATTTCATCAAGTGGTCCCAAAGCTGTCAGAGGGTGGTATCCCATGCATGCCAAAGGGGGACCCAGGCTGTTCTGGTCAAGATGGTTTGAGTTGTCAGACTTGAGAAGAATTAAGAAATTAAAATGCCAAAGATGAAAATGTAAAACAAAACTTGTAGCAGATAAAACCTGTTGAGAAACATTTGCTTTGTTAGTTGATTGAAGCATTGATGCTTAGTGCAGCCTGTCACTTTCAAGATAAATGGTTTCAGATGACACATGATAAATTTCACAAAGGGGATGGCTTTGCAGAAGAAAAATATTTCATTTGAAAAAACATGTTATCTTTAACGTTTTTTTTTTTTTGTTTAACACCCCCCATTTTCAGGAGAGGTAATATCATACCTGTACTGTTCATCCTGTAAGGTTTAACAGCATTAAGTTAATTATGATTTGCAGCAATAATTTTTGGGTTATATTTAGAGGTGAACTGATTTGTTTTCTTTGCTGATTACCAAATTTATTAATGGTCTGACCTATCAACTCTGCTTTCTTGAAAAAACAAACAAAAAACAAACTAGAATTAACCATGGACAAAATCATTTTAGATACATTTTTGACGATATGAATATTAAAACTAGTGACTATAAGTAACTTGCATTTTCTCCTAAACTGGAGCAAGTTACAGGGCCTTTTCTTTGCATTACTTGCATTAGGTAACCAGAAACTTTTTCATTTTTGTTTTCCATTATTTGTTCAAACTTCAGCAGAAAAGGAATTTCACCCTTTCACATATTTGGCTAAAACCTGTATCACTTTTGAAATATATTGGAAAAATATTTTACATTTCCTTGAAAAGTTGTCCTCTTCATGTCCTTTTATTGATCTTAGACTTCAGTCATTGAGATACTTCCTGGATCATGTGATGAGTGGATGTTTGTTGTTCCTGTAATAACACATGTTAAAGGGATAACATTTTGCAACACTTGCTAAACATGAGCTCTTGATAAGGTTTCTTTTTCTCCGCTTTCTCCCTTCTAGCTGTCTTTTTAGTCTTATGTCAGAGCAAAACAATTTCCCCTTGGTGTAATGGAAGGCAGCAGTTGGTGTTATGACAGTGAGATTGTTATTTGAGGAAAGCCTTACATAGTTTAACACAGGGACATTAACAGTGAGCATGGAGGTTGTAAATTCCTTCATTATGACTTTCCTTGCTTTATGGGGGGGATCTTATCAGCCTTTTAAATTAACTGTAATCACTTTGAATGATATGGTCTTTAATATTGAACCTCTGTGTTCCAAGCACAGAGAAGTAAAGCTCATATCTGAGAATAACTGTAATGACCAAGCAAATCTGAAAGCTCAATACCTGACCACAGTCTGGCCAGTGGGATGACAGTTTGCAAGGATATGAATTTGAGTGAGTGAGGAAAACTAAGTCCATTATTTTTCTATTGTAATGTAAATAAGTCCCACAAGCCCACTGTGTTTCTTGTAGGGAAATGCTAATCACTAGAAATAATATTAATTTCCTTCAGAAATCATGGAATGATGAATTAATGAAATAGTTGATATGAAGTTTTCTGTTAAGGACAGACATTTTGGAAGTTTTATACATTATCTGAGCCCAGAATGCATAAGACAGAGCAGGAGATACTTCTCATGTTGCACTTTGCTGATGGCCTGTTCCAATACAGTGATTGGTTTTACAACAGACATTTTGGCATCTGATTTCAGCTTTATGCCCATGTTCAGTCTAAGTGCATTTTTTTTTTTTTTTTATCACTTGGTGTACCTGTTTTCAAAAATGCACTACTTTAGGCTCAAGGTTTATTTTTGGGGGAGATATTAGTTTTCATCCCTGTAAAAGCACTGTTACCTATTGCAGGTCTGGATGGTCTGTTTTTTTGTTTGTTTTTTTTACCGCGAGACTTAGATTTGAACGCTTTAATTAAAACTTAAAATTGTATGCTCCCGATTTATAGGTCATTAAAAAAAAAAGGATTTAATTTATATAACTTTTTTCTGTCTTGCTGACCACTCAAAGCACTTTTGTACAATAAGTCACATTCACCCATACCCACACACATTCATACAGCACTGTGGTTTACCTCCTGAGCCACAGCTGCTCATGGTGGCATAGATGGGAGAGAAGCAAACAAATGGTGACTGACACCATTTTATAGACACTTGGCGTTCTACGGTTGTACTATTAGGAGTGCTGTGATTAGTATTTTTAGTCCTGTTATTGTTTGCTTGATGTGTAGTTTGTTAATGCTAGTCAGTAGATGTGAGACTTGAAAACTGATGTACAGATTTCTTGAAGAATCAGAACTTTCTATGGAACTCTCTCTGGAAATAAGGGAATCGATAAAGAGTTAGGTTGATAAGCAAAATTGATAATGGCAATGGTATCAAAATCTTATCTACTCCCGTCCCTACTGGTCACTGATCACAAGGTGTATGTGTTGTGGTTGGGGTTTTTCTTTTCTTCTCCTAAATTATGGAAGACTGTTAACTGAACTAATTTAGCGGTTCATACTCTGCTTTGATTCAGCCTGCAGTCCTGAGTCTCTCTTAGAGTGCATTCATACCTAATAGCCTGGTAGAGTCGCAAAATTGGGGACTCGGTGCGATTGGGGTTGTAACAATCAGCCAATCCAAGTTTGTTTTCCCACTGCACTTTGACAAACGAAACAGACCTTTTGAATGGCGTATTCCCCTCCTCGCCTATGTGGCACTGCATCAAGAATTACTGAAGGAGAAGCCAAGACAGAGAAGAAGAAAACTCGCTCAGATATTGGGTAGTGCAGGACAACTTTCGTTTCCGCCACATAAACTAAACATGGATCTGCATCAAATCATTGCGGACTTGGGTTTCTTGTAATTTCATATATATATATATATATATATATACACACACACAGACACAGAGTGCAACAATAGGTTCAGCATGAGCAACAGACAAGGCAACTTGTATTAAAGCTTTGGCTCGTCCTCACTCCACGTCTGACCATGAGCTATTTCTCCTGTCTTCTATGCTACACTACACACGTGTTTGTGTTCGAGCTGTGTTTACCCACAGTGCTCTGCATTGTAATCCACTTCCATCTGGTTCACTTGAAGTGGACATAGATCTATGTTTTTAGGTAGACCAGAGTTCACTTCTTTGGTCTGCATCAGAGTCCACCTGCGCATTCACACCTCCCTAAATGAAGCAGACTTTGAGTCTGGTGTGAATGGACCCTTAGGTTGGATCAGTTCATTCACATTTTAAAACAAAATAGATACATGTTTACATTAGCTTTTCAGTTCTGGTTGTAAAGATCTATTACAGTGGGCATTTGTGTCCAAGTAGCTTTTAGACGCGGATGTCCAGCTGTCTTTTGGACACCCTGTTAAAAAAAAAAGATGGTCTAAATTTTTAACTGGACAGTGTGTAAAATATTTTATTTTTAATTTTGGGTAGTAGGGCTGGGTGCTATAACAGTGTAGTAATTTTAAATACCAATTGTAAATAAAAGTAAAGCAGCTGCCTATCGAAGCCACTTAGTAAAAGCACGGCTGTGACATCTTCAGCACTTGGCCTGCAGAATGATCTCATCTAAAAATGGTCTGTATAGGTTTAAAGCTAGGTTAAGCTAAGTTTTATTTTATTTATTAATAAATAATTGGATATCCTGGCTAAAACCACGTGTTCAAGTGGAGACAGACTGAGAATTTTGCTAGGAATTGCCTTCGTTTGCTCTCATAGTGGCCTTTCTCCTGCATATGTAGGCAGTTGCACTTATATTAAATGCAGAGCTACTGCCTAATAGTTGATACAGAGGACAACAAAGTTAATGTTGTTTACACTGCCACTCAGGTGCTCCAGTAATGGTTATGAGATATGCTTGGCAAGTCAGAGAAAGATGCATAGTGATCCAGAGGAGCATATCATGAAGTTAAACTGCTACTTGAAGGGTTTGGTTTTACCCATCCAGTTTTCATTGACAAACTGAAATGGTGTCTTCGGCAGATTGTTTGTTACTTTTGAAAAGAGAAAAAAAATTGCTACATTTGCACGATCAACACTACACTGGTGACAACAACTCTTAAAAATGTACAAAGATTTTTCATATTTTAAAATTGAGATGCAGTGGTGTGGGTATAAGCTTAGACACATTACATCAGCCCCTCCTCTCTTATGGATCAATAAACACTTTTTCTAACTACATTTAATGATTTTTTTTTTCTCCCTTTAAAGTGCTGGCAGCCTTAGGAATGCACTTTTTAGCATGGAAAGTCTGACATGCCCATTCTGAATTAATGCATGCAATTCTGTCAGTTTTGTTTCTTTTGAGCCAAAAGAGGCATAACCATGCACAAAACACAAGTTGGTTTATTTGAAAATGGTCTGAGGGAAGTCACTGAGCAATGAAAGCTGTGCTATGGTTTGTTCAGAATGCTAACAAAAAAGAGGTGGCAAACTTATTTTGACCAAGTAGATGTGGTGGCTGAGTAGCCTACTCAACTGCAGCTGGGTGATCGAGCAGTAGAATGAAGGAGTAGCAAAACAAAGAATGAAGGACGGGAATTTGAGAGTGGATATTTGCCACTTCTAATACAGTGCTAATAATGGCAAGTGAAAATGTGGGGGTGGGGGTGGGGGGATTTTGTGTCCACCCCAGGCTCCCACTCCCAAGCCAACATAAATAAACTCTGATTCTGTAGGAATTGTTTGCTTCAGTGTCTTATATGGTGGGAGTGTCCAGTCTTCAAAACTATAATGATAAAACAAATACACACCACGACACTCTCACAATGGATTTGACAATTACTGAACTGAGCTGTTCTTAATTTCTTGCATTCTCTTCCTCACCTAAATTTAATATATTCCACTATCAAATGAACGTGTTGTGATCTTGGTTACTTACATGGGCTAATGAGGTTCTGTGCTTGCTAACAGGGTGTGCTTCTGTTATTACGTCACTGTCTTTGGTTTGTTTGCTATTGTGTTTATGTGGTTATTTATTTATTTAAATCAAACCGTTACTGTTGGGATCTAATTGTACGCCTCTTGTTTTTGATGGATTAACACTTGCTAGGAGAGTTTAATCAGACTTATGGCAGCTCACAGTTTTTGTGAGTACCAGTAATCTTATCTTCATCCTCAGCTTGATGTATTTCTACAAATGCACACACACACAAACATGTGGTGAAAATGATATGGGACTGTTTTTAAAGTTGACATCAACCTGTTCTTTCGGTAATTATTAGGGGCTTTGTTTTTCAGAAAACGGTTTATGTGCAAATTCTGTGTTGAAAATAAGTCAGAGAAACTCTGAGTTTACATTCCAGAAAGCTAAGTAACTTGAACACCAAGAGAGGGTTAAGTCAAGCCAATTTCAGAAACCGAGGTAACTTTCTATACTCGGAGTCTGTTACCACAGTAACTTGCTTTTAAACTTGCTAACTAGCTCTGTATCCTTCATAGAGCTTAAACAAGTTTACTTTCTTTGCATTTGTGTAAGGAAAGTATATTTAGGATCTGAATAGATGGTTTGGCATACCCTAATAAATTTTGTAAGCACAGTAGGTCTGTTTTTCTGCACAGTTGCATAAGATCATGTTATATACGTTATCTTTCTGTCAGCTATCATATGACCATACTTCACACAAAATACCTAGGTTTGTTTTATTAGTTATTTTGCAAATGTCAGTTTTCTTCATAACAATGGGGATGCTGAACATGGGCTGTTAGAAATGGAACTGTATGCAGAACTGTGAGAACAGTGGACTAGGTTTGCTTTTTTTTTTCTCCCCTCCCCTTCTCTCTTCTCAGTAGCTATATTAGGAAAATGACATTTTCCTGTAGGGTTTCCCAATATGACTGGATATTTTGATTGAAGCTTCTTGAATGATCATTCCTTTGGTAGGGTAAAATGTTGCATGACCAAGCCTGTAATGTTCAATTTACCTGTCTCTGTTTTTGTATTTTTATGCGTTGTCTTCAACTGTGTCTGGTGTGGGGTTTTTTTTTTTGTTTTTTTTTGCCAGCAGGATTTCACCTTCTTGAAAAGTTGCCTACATTCCACCACTTGTCACTTATTGTATAATCTGTCATTGTATTCATTGATTCTACAATCATGGTAAAGGATCTGCATTGTCTTTTTATATTCCTGGTAACTCGAAATCAACATACTCAAAGATGACACAACTCAATTTGGGGTTCGTCGATTCCGAGTTAATTTTCTAACTCGGTTTGTTTTAACCTCCTTTCTGAAACAGGCCCCAGGTGAACTCAAATTTTTGTTTACATGATTCATGGAAGAGAGGAAGATGTGAAGCTCTTCTGTGGGGTGTGCCTGTTTTGAGATTAATAGCTTCAATGGAAATGTATTAGGGATGCACATTTTGGATTTTTTTTTTTAATGACCGTTAACCAACGCCCTTTAACGATTAATAACCGATAAGTCCGGGAAAGTTGGCTGCTGCGATGTTGCGCGCGTTGTCGTGGACGCATGCGGACACTTCTCCGTGTATACTCTCACGGCAATGTGTCACCGTCAGCTTGTCGCAGAGATGCCGCCATCACTTTTGATTTATACTAGCACGTTCTCCGCTATGTTATTCCACGCCACAACGCTAGTGCAACAATCACGAACTAGCTAAACTTACTAAACTTATCTCTTGCATTTTTTCACTTCCTCACCATCTAGGCCGTATCCAGACCCACATTCATCGCAATCTCCCTCCGTGAATACTAGATGTGCTGTCTTTGTAGTGTGGAGAACCAGAATCGTACAGATGTGGGTACTTCCTCATTTTTTCGATGATGCGCTCTTTCCTACGCGGATGTAGAATTGACCAATCAGAGGCCTGTTGCACCTGTCGACACGCCCCCATGAGTTGATTGAATTACATAGCTTAAAAACAAAATTGACCATTAGTATTAATCGGTTAGAGTTACTGTTATTGGTTAACGGTTAAATGGTTAACCATGTGCATCCCTAAAATGTATATTTGGAGACAAATTAAACTTGGTACCCTTTGAAACACATTACTGGATGACAGAACATACATTACCCAACCTGTAAGCTCACACAATCACACACCAAATTGATATAAAATGGCTGGTTAATTATGTTTAATTACCAGTTGAATATAAAACATTAAACAAAGTATTGGTAAAGTATTATTTGCTCATATCTTTAAGAGGATGAACCTCTACCTTGTGTTGCGATCCTTGTCAGAAAGAAACCAAGCTGTTTCCAAGTGTTTCTTGCTGACGCTCCTTCCCACCCTTCCACGATGTATCTTTTGCCCACATGCACGTACACATGGGAAAAGAACCTTCAAGAAATGTCCTGCATTCTGGGCAGTACTTTGGTAAAGGGAGATTCAGGCTGGGAAAACTGTTCACTGCTGAGAACTGCTGTATTTTTATTAATATTATTATTTTTTAAGATTTTTGCTGTTGAGATTTTTGTTGCATGTGAACTTGCAGTTCACTAGCTAGCTTTCTATGTATATAGAAATGGTCTGTGATTGTATGCAGAACTGCCAAAGGTAAGGCTTTAGAATGTTTAAGGATTTTTCGAGCACATTGCTGTCCTAGTGAACATTTCCACTGAACTAGCCACCAGTCTGATCAGTTTTATTTCCTTGTTTATTTTTCATTTTAGAGAGTGGTTATGTTCTGTCCTCATCTGGAAGCATAGGAGATATAATCAAAATGTGTTGATGGCCACACACACACACACACTTGAGTAATGGATTTTTGCATTGTTGACAGTTCACACCATAATCTGTAATGAAACAAAGATGTTGTTAGTCAACTGGGGAACGTTTGTCATTTCTAACCTTTTCACCTAAGCAGTTAAACTCGGTTGCAGTTTAAGAGCTGATGATCAAGTTATAGAACTTAAAACTCATGTAATTCTTCACTCAACCAAAATAATTAAGTGGAATTAACCCCCCCCCCCCCCCCCCAAAAAAAAAAAAAAAAAAAAAAACTGAATAAATAAATTCTTGGAGGATTGACTAACACTTTCGCCATTTCAAGATGGGGATGTTACTTGGTCATCACAATATGATGTATATCGCAATAATAAATAATTTTCCCTCTGGATTAATAGATTAGTATTGAATAATTGTGGTCTACAGTATGCTGGCATCTGGTAATAAAATATATTAAAGGTGTCATTTGCTGACATGTTCTTTGTTTTTTTTTTTCTTTCCCTCTTGGCACTCTGCAGATATGAGACGAGTTGTACGGCAGAGCAAATTCCGTCATGTCTTTGGCCAGGCGGTGAAGAACGACCAATGCTACGATGACATCCGTGTTTCAAGGGTCACATGGGATAGTGCCTTCTGTGCAGTCAACCCGAAGTTTGTTGCCATCATTATTGAGGCCAGTGGTGGTGGAGCTTTCCTCGTTCTCCCTCTTCACAAGGTGAGGTTGTGGTGCATTGGGTAAAGTAATGAGGATGGTTCTTCAACCTTGCTACACTAGTGTTTCGCAAATCCACACCTACATGTTAGTGCATGTTGCTGACAACAAAAAAAAAAATGAGGCGTGAGCTGCTCTTGGCTGTGTTGGTGTGCCATTTTAGGCCCAATAACTTTGCTCGGCTGTGCTTTGTGATGGAATAAAGGTTTTAAGACAATTGTGTTTAGTACAGCTATTGCCTGTTTTCACCTGTGCCTTTTTTTTATATTTGTGATTCAATTAAATTTTTTTGTGTGCTTCTTTTTGACTGAATCAATTGTCAATTTCATTGATAGTTTCCAGTTGATCAGCATTCAACTGAAGCCTAGCACCACCATCAAGAGCTATGCACTTAGTTTTTCTGTATTGATTAAATACCAAAAATCACTGTGGAATGATGTTGACAGAAAAGGATATCTATCTAATTAATGACACTGTCCAATAAACTCTCCGTTGTGAGCAGCATTAATAGACTTGAAGACGCTTAAATACACAAAAATTGGGTGTATGTTTGGCTTATGATGCTGGAGTTGGGCACTCTGATCGTAGCTGGATGTGAATGGAAACAATTTATCTTAAAATATTGACTCCTTTACATTTTCAGCATTTTCATTATGACCATTTCCCATGTTTGCATACATAAGATAATCATTTGCATTGAGTACTGCACTTATAAGCAGGACTGCTTACTCTTAATGTCGGTGTACTCTGGGGTTAATGATTACCAGCAGGTTGTTTCACACACCCTCATGCAAAAGAGAAACTACTTCAAAGCTCTGGAGCCAGCAGTCTCTTGATTCTTTCCTCCATATAAGGAATCACTCCGCAGGTTTATATTAGTGGTGGGCAAAACTGTTTTTGAAGAATTATTTGTTGTAAATAAGCTGGCTGAGTTAACATTGAATGCCCTCCTTTTGTTTAAACGCTAATATGTAATTAGGTCAGACGGAATTTAAAACTGACAACGATGTCTCCCAGAAAATCCTTGTGGTTGATGGTGAATTGTTTGCTCCTATGTTGTTTTTTTTCTTCTTTCTCTGTCCTTGAACCAGCTCTTGGTAATGGTTCCCTAACAGGTCCTTGCACTGCACTGCAAGCAACATAAGCAGTGCAATGATGTTGACATATCCACCTTGACTTCCAGTGTACGCCAGTACACTGTCGTATCATATGAGAAGGCTCTGGCATAAGGAAACAAATCCATAAACCTGTCAACACCACATAGCTTACACCTTTCAGGATCTCATTCAACACAGAAGGTACTGAAGGTTGGCTACAAAGTCTGCTGTTTTCACACTCCCCCCGGCCATTTCCTTCTTTGAGCTGCCCTCTGTATGCAGCGTAGCAACAGTGTATCCACTTAACAAATTTCCCTTTTTACTAATAAGTTAAAGTGGTGTAGGACACTGAGATCTTTATGCACACAGAGGACCTCAGGACATTTCATCAAGTGAGATTTTATGGGGGTTTTATCTACGTAATTTCAGACTTGGCAGACTAGCCCTTCAGCTATAGTATAGTCATTTCAACAATGCATGCATTTTGATATTTTTCATGATATAGTATGTCAATCTGGAGCTCTCGGTTTAGCTTCAGTTGGTGGTGCAGGTCTCAAGTGGTCATGTCTGTTCCCCTGTAGTGCAGCTCAGCTGCAGCACGGTAGATCAGTATCACAGAGTAGATCTGTTTGCTAGCAGAGCTTGATTGCTTGTTACGAAAATGAAAAGTGGACTTTTTTTCTGTCAGCACATCATCATAAAACTGCATAAATCTTGGACAGTTCCCGCTAGGAGGTAGCAATTATTACCTCCACCAAGGAGGTTATGTTTTTGCCGGTGTTTATCTCTGTCTGTCTGTGTACAAGATAACTCAAAAAGTTGTGGATGGATTTTGATGAAATTTTCAGGAGTTGTCAGAAATGTAAAAAGGAAAAACTGATTTCATTTTGGCTGTGATCCGGAAGAAATCCTGGATTCTGGATCACTTACAATTTTCAATAACATTGTGGTCAATGGGGCCGAAAAATTTGTTTCTCAATATCTCCATTAATTATTGCCCAAAACTCATGAAATTTCACTCAGGGATTGACAGTGGGAACCAATATCAAATTTCAAAGGCTGATCTGGATCTGATCCTGAACGCGGATTTTATCACAATCTGTAAATGGCTATATTTACCACTAAGTGTTGGTTTATTCACAAATAGAGTAGCAACTTTCTAAGGTGAGGTATGATGTTGCGTCTTAAATAAAATTTGTATACACATCTGTAAGTAATCCATAAATTCCATAACCTGTATGGAAGAATTATCAAATCAAATCAAATATACTTTATTGATCCCCCCAAGGGGGAAATTCAAGATCTTTGTATGGGCGGTCCTGCTGCATAGATGAGACTGACCCTGAAGATAGCTTGATTTTTATATTTAATTTCTTTAACAAGGGCACAGACCCCACCCCATCCAAATGCCCCAGCCTCTAATGTGAGTATGCATCTGTCTGAACCTGTCTACTTGTGTTATGTTCCTGCAAATCTCTGAGCAGCCAGCTAATCAGGTCCTTGTTCAACACTTACTCCCACAGCACACATCGCCCGTTCCCTAAACAAGACGTGAGGTCTGAGCCTCATTTTAAACAGTCAACTGATGGGGGTGTGTGAGTCACTGAGATGTGGGTTAGTACAGCAGGCTGCCCTGACTCAGCACAGCCATGAGTATTGTTGCTTCCTCTTGTCAGAAAACAAGGATATAAAGAGGGGATCAGATGTCCTGCTAAACACTGGCATCTCCTTCCCTCACGCTTTCAGTTTGTCCTTTCTCACTCTTAGTTGGATGCCTACTACATTATTCCCAATTTCCATATAAAGGAAGTTGTGAGGGTGAATATAATGGCTAGCAAGGGTTTGGAAAAAAATTCTGCCTAAAATGAATAAAAGTATCGGTAATCGGTAATGCTTTTGTTTTTTTAATCCCTGAAGTAGAAATCTGACTTTGATTCATACAAGCATGGCAGTGTTAGAAGTGCTGCAGTCTCCTGCTCTGTTTTAGCTGCCTTTATTTTCCCAATAGGGTGTCTAGAGCCGCCATTGTACACAAGAGATGATTAAGCGTGGCTTGTGTTTGAAGAATTGAATCCAAATCAATGTTCCATTCATTCTGCACTTAGCCTTTGCTGTTAGTAATCCCAGGGTGTGTGCAGTGGCACATTTTCTGCTCTCTTATACATCAGCTCTTCTGCTAAGTAAACTGCCCTTTCTTGCAAAAAAATATACTTGGTGCCTTGATATCCAGGGTCTTTCCCCATACTTTTGTCAGTTTGTGTTTAGATACCTCAATGCTGCTCAGTTGCCTTTGCCGCTCAGTCCTGCTGACTGCAGATTTTACCATATATGGTCATTCATTGCTCCCTGTCTGACAGCCTTCCAAGACCATTTCCTCCCTGCCCTGCCATTGGCTGCCTCATGCAGTGTCGATACACATGTGAATTCTGGGTAGGCTGAACTATGAAGAGCAGCTGAGATGAGAGAATTGGGTTGAAGTCAGATGTTGTTTCTGTCAAAGTCACTCACTATATCCAAATGCCACATTTAAATGATTATTTAAGTCTGATCAGTGTGGTTTCATGATTACTGAATAATATGCTGTGCCAGAGCAAGATCATTCATGCATTACTTAAAGCAGCGTACCTCAAAAGAGAGCTTATTTATGGTGGGTCCAATGGCATTTTAACCCTCTCTGTTTTCAATGTCTCATTTTAAAAATGCCTTGTAAAAATTGAGGGTTTTCTGGAGCACTTTGAGCTTTCCACTAAGATTATGTTTCCAGTCTCTAAAAAAACAAACTCAAATTAAATCCTTCAGAGGTTAACTGTCATTAAAAATAATAATAATAATAATAATAAAATAATATTATTATTGATGATAATTTGAATTATAAGTCAAGATGGGTTAGGCAGAGTCTCTAGTCTGTCTTGAAACTGTAATGTAACATGTTTCATTCCAGGCTTAAAAGGTAAAAGTTACATGTATGTTGCATTAAGTCATAATCAGTTAAGCTATGAACATGAATTGGAGCTCTGCAGTTGATGAAATCTTAATCATTTTTTTGTTTTTGGCTTTCAAGGATTACAAAAGCTATGCAATTGTGGAAGGATGATTATTTTTTGCAACATTGTCTTGTGTTCTGAATGACATGCACAATTTAGACACGTTTCACTAGTCACAGGTGAGTGATTCGTTCCTGTTTTTGTGTGTGGTTTTAAAATAGTTTGGCATTATCAAGGTCATGCTGGTGTTAGTAAAAAAGATTATTTAAACAGCCCTATTAACATTGGCTATGTTTTGTATATTATTTGTATATAATTGTAAATTTACTGTAACTTAATCACAATTTAAATGATAATGACTTCTTTTTCCCTACAATAGAGGCCACCTGACTACTGCAGAATATAATGTGTAAAGGTTCAGAACTCTCCTCCGGTGCTTTTCAGACACACGCCCCTCTCTTCTATGGCTTCCTCCAGTTATTCCAAGCAAAGTAGACAGGATCACATCATGTTTCACAGTCAGTGATGAGCTGGTCCTTGCCAAATTGATGGGAACATAGCCTGGAATTTTTTTTTTTCGGTTCAACTTGTGTATATTCTTCCCCATTTTTGTTCTTACCCTCCTGCTTATCAGTGCATTCTGAATCGGTGGGAGTTTGCATAGTCACTTTTAAAACTGGAAGTTTACAAATCAAGTAAACGCTCCAAATGCAGCAGTTTTGACAGGTGCTGCCACCCGGTGGGTGCCATTTTCAGGATGCTTAAGTTTCTGCTGTTGAGCAGCAATAACATGAGGTACATCAATCGGACATCTTTCTTGGTGTGCTGCTAAATCTCTTGCGTTTTGGTAGCATATGAACACTGGAACAGGTGTCGCCTCTGAATGACAATTTACAGTCAGGGATACTTCCAAAATGGCCACTTGTTTCAAATGCTTTCTGGAATAACAGACTTGTCTTGTACTACCTAGAATATAATTTTTTTATTTATTTATTTTTTTACTGCAGTCCAGTTGAATTTGTAACGAACAGTGACTGAGCATGGCTGTATGTCATTGCCAACCCTGAATATGTTGCACATGTAAAGTAATGGAGGAAAATTGTAGTTCCAAATGTGGTGATCAATGGAATTTTAAATATTTAATGTTTTAGTAGGACAAAATGGTAACATCTATTTTTTTTTGTGGGGGTGGGGGGTAGGTATAATGGAATTGATGTTACTACCGCCTCAACAGTTTTGTCAACCATACAGATGCAGACTTATAAAAGTGGAAATTTCCACAAAGCTCTAAGTGGCCCTGGACAGTATGCATGGAAGACCTTCGGTGGCGTGCAATGCCGTGCATGTGTGAATCACATGTTGAGCTGCAAGGAAAGGAAGTGTTCAGGCCTCTGTGCGAAATGAAAAGAATGTCCTCTCTTGCCTTGAGGGAATGCTGTTCATATGGGTTTTTTGTATTTCAGTGTTGTGCTTTGTGTCCATCATCTTGTGATTCACTCATTTTCTGCAGTCATACGTGTTGCTATGCAACTGGTTGTTTTCTAGGCCTCAGACATTCCGCTCAGAAGAATTTAGTGTATTATGGAATTCAAGTGTTTCAGTATTGAGTGTGACGCCCTTTTGCTTTGGTGTGGGTGGATGTTTATATTTTTATTTTCTTATTATTCTATTTAGAGTTTTACTGGACAACACCTCTGTTTTCCTATACTTGAATTTCTTGCCTGGTTTATTTTGTGTGGGCCCGTATTGACTCGACTGTTTGCAGCCATGTGTGTGTGTGTATGCATGCGTATGCTGCCTAGCCATGCATCTTGATCTTGAGAGATCTCTAACCTTTGGTCTCATTTCATCCAACAATAAAGACATCAACTGCATACTGGATTTTGAAGAAATAAAATGTAATGTTGAGTCCAAAAAACAAACGTTCAATAACTTGGATATATTCTACAAAACTATAGCAGGTGACGGGGCCTTCTCACATTGTTAATGTAAACCAGAAATTACCAAAAAAGGTTTGCGTTTACTGGATGGAAACATTAGTTCAAAATGAGTTATCCCCTTTATGAACCAGACTACAGATTCTTAATTTTTTTTTCTTTTAGTTTGAGACACATTTTGAATAAAAGTAAATTGAACATGTCTTCTTTCTTAAACCGTGAATTAAGTAAAAATAAAGCACCATAGTGTACTATTTTAAATGAAAACTGGTAAAAGGTAATGACAATTTTTTTTTTTTTTTTTTTTTTTTTTTTTTTAACTAGACAACCAAAGGTTGATAACTCTAGCAGGTCTTATTCCATATTGTGCATCAGGGCTCAGATGTCAGATTTTGGAAATGCCCGTCATCTGCTATGAAAATTCCATTTAGGATTTCTCTCCCAGAGCAGTCTGGTCTAACTTGTTCAACAATAGATTCAGGTTTAAATGTAATGGTTTTTGTTTTAATGGGGAATAAGAAAGCCTTCCAAGACTGGCTCCAACAGTAATCAAGCTATTGACCAACTATTTTCATTTTGACATCTAATCTTGAGTCGATGGGTTTAGATTGCTTCATTATAGTGATTTTAATTTTGCCTGTTCAGTGACCTAGGCTGTTAACCCTATTATGTCACTGTCAGGTTTAGTAACTTGTTTCTCCTTCTTTGTAAATTTGTATGTGATTTGCAGGTGAACAGAAGTCAGTCTAAAAGAGTAGGGACAGATTAACCCACATGCATAACTGCATAACTATATAAATGTGATTCCCACTGTGATAAGGTTTGAGACATTAAATACTTTTTGTGCAGCTTTTGTAATTGCTCATTGTACATGTTTTAGGAGCTCACTCCCAGCAAACTGCATTTGTTTTGTGTACTACACTCGCATATCTTTTTTATGCAGGCTTAAACCAGATTCACTTGTTTGTTCTACAGATTGATATTCTTTATATCAGATGTCCCTTTTCAGACAGGTGTTGGAAACCAATCATGTACTGCTAAGGTAGTTTATCTGAATGCTAAAGCCTCATAGTATGATGCTAAAGCTTTGTAGTATGATTAACGTTATACCCTTTTAAGAATATGTTGTTTAAATAAATGACATAGTCGCTGTGCAGTATAACATTAACAGAAATTACCACCAAAACTCTCATTCAGCAATATGGCAAATTTGGCGAAAGAAAAAAAGATTAAGAGGCAGCTAGCTGCTCACATTAATAAAAAAAATAAAACACATGTCATTTCAGTCAGCTGGTGTGAACATGGGTCAAGAGAGGTGATGAGAGCACTTCCACTGTTAATGATCCAGAGGCTTGGAGTTCCAGAATATGATTAGTATAAAATGAGTCTTAATGTTGGCTAGCGTTATTTTAATGGTTTTGGAAGTCTGACCTGTCACATTTTCACTCTCCTGCTGTGTTGCTAAATGTTATATAAACTGACAGCAGTAAAACACAAACATCATTATTACCTCAAAAGGTGCTAAATATGACACCCTGGAGGACCTCTTGCTTTCATTAGTCATATTCATACCATTGCTACCTTGAACTTGGGTGGGGAATGTAAAATGTGCCTGGCTCTTGGCACCTGGCCTCCTTTGCTCTGCTTGAGATGATCAGTATGTTGAGCTTCATAAGAGAGAGGGCTGCGTGGTTCATGGTCTAAAGTCGTACACTCGTAATGCATTCATTAACTTTCAAACTTTTCTAAACCAACTGTTGGTTATTAAAATGTTGTGCTGGAATGTTTTGAGGAGTTGAAAGGTTTAAGGTGTAGATAAACAACTCGTACAGGTGGTTTAACCTCTGGGAGTTCTGTCAACCAGGCCTTTGCAAGGATAGATGGAACATGGCTGTATGATTCATAAATCTGTGTATGCATGTTGTATTTCCAGTACAGACTATAACTGTTCTAAAATATAACATTTGTCGACTGTTAATAGTCTTTCAACACCGCAACCCTTGTTTGTAAACTCCAATATCCACTGTAGCTGTTTAGTAGTCTTGCATATGATACTTTAAACCAGACTGTTTTTTTTTTAAGTGTCTGTTCAAAGTATAAGATGCATTCCTTTGGACAATAAAACAACATTGAGCTGCAGTTTGTGGTCACAGTGCCTGTCATTATAAAAAAAAAAAAGCTGTGAGGAATATGTGTACAAAACAAACTGATGTTGGAAATGGTAGTCGCTGTCATGGATGTCAGAACTGGTTAGACGGTGTTAATCTAAATAAAAAAAAAACCTACTTATGTTGTGGGTGTTAAATGTCAGAATAAACTGAGCGTGATCCATAATGTTGGTGTTAAAGTGTTGTAGTCACTTTGTTTGCACTATTTCTGTCTCTACACCTGGCCACCAGTCCATTCCCTTCCTGCTTTACATCCTGTTCCTGCCTTACATGTCTTCCTTGGACTAAACAAAGTCATTTCTTTTCTTTTCTTTTTTTTTTTGCTTTTGTCTTTGGAAACACATGGTGCTTGGAAGAGTTGCAAGGCCAGACGCAATATGCAGGTCTTTTAATGCTATGCTGTTCCTGTTGTCAAATGCTTTGATCTGTGTTGTCCAGTCACCCAACCCAAGGCTGAACTTTGAAACGGTCGCTTGATTCCCTCTGTCTGTTTTAGATTGATCATTGGAAACTCTTTGGAAACTGTCACAGATGCAACTAATTACAGTGAATCAAGTGAAGTTTAACACATCATTTTCAAATATTCTTATGAGACCTCATCTGTAAGGAAACATTTAGTCTTATTTCTTGAAAACAACACGTTTTGATAGGTCTAAGCTAACTTCATATCATTTTATGTTTTATTTATATTTATTCAACTCTGATCCAGCTATGGAAAAATGTTGTAAAGTGCATTGTTGGTCTTTTTTGGAATCAAATAAGAGAATTTTTACTGACACTAATATGTTTGAACATGGTTAACGTTCACATTTTCTTTTAAATGCATTTTAGTTTTCAATTGACTTCACAAACTTACAATATTCAAAAAGTTACACCCATTGGATCACTCAGTTTTTTTGGTCATGGATTGTGTGGAAAGGAGGTTTAAGTGTGTGTTTGCAAGCTTCTTTTTGTAGGTGGGATTTAAGATTATGCTGCAATTGTCCTTGTTTAAAAACAGGGAACGGGTTAAGACTAATCACATTATTCTATTGTGTATCTTTCTCTTTACAGTCAGGACGCATTGACAAATCCTACCCTACAGTATGTGGGCACACAGGTCCCGTGTTGGACATTGACTGGTGCCCCCACAATGACCAGGTCATTGCCAGCGGCTCCGAGGACTGCACAGTGATGGTAAGGTTTACTTCACTCCTTGCACCCAGGCTCCGACCTCTTGATTAAGAAGAAGTTGCCAACATACATTCTTGAGCTAAGAAGCAACAAGAGGCTACATGCTCTTATTGCAAGAGGCCAGGCTGTTGTAACCCATGAATGGTTGCAAGCCTCACCCTCTGGATTAGATAAGGTTCAAATATGTTGTAGGAATCAGAGCTGGGGAATGATTTAGCTGTTTATTGAGCTGAGGTCACTAACTTTTATGAGACTGTAGTTGCACTTTTCTCCACATTTCCTTATTTGGTCTGTGAAAGCTGGGACGTTTTCACAGCTTTCTTACCTGAAAGTTCAAACTTGCTGCTTAAACTTACTGAATCTATGCTGTATTTATTTTATGCTTGTAGATGTACAAGACGTGTAGTGAGAGGATTATTCATGGTTCCACGCTTCATGGCATTTGGTGTTTTTTAAAGGTTGACTGATTTGGAAATGTGAACCATGATGTACATGCAGCATACATTCTGTTAATACAAAATAAAGAGTTAATATTGTTTATATAACAGCGCATACACTTGGTAGTAGTAACTAATATATGTTAATCTTTGTAATGTCACAGTAAGTATTGGCATGGATAGATGTTTGAGGAAGTACGAGTCAGTGGAGGGGAAAAAAGGGTCTGGTTCAAGGAATGGATCATGTCAAACACAGTAATACAGGTGGTATGTTGCTTGTTGAGTCACGCGGCTTTATGGTGCTGACAACACAGGATGGTCAATGACTGTAGTCAGAACCACACAGTAACTGTAATTTCAGTATGTTGCAATATGTTGCCCATCCATAACCTGGAGATGGATTGCTTAAAAATGATGGCAACATAATACACAAATGCTTAACTTCTACAAAAGCTTTTTCACTGGATCAGTCATAAGGAAAGTGATCAAACACGATGCATGTTGGCAGCAGTTTGGAAATTTAAGATTTTATATCTATATGTGAAAGGAGAAAAAATTGTTTATAATTTCAGTTCATGTCATTTCAAAATCTCAAAGCCCTTTTTTTTTTTTTTTTTTGCCTTTTCATATGCTGTCATAAAAACTGTTTTTACTTGTTGCTGTGGTAACAAACTTTCCTAAACATAATTGTATTTCCCTGTCTTGAATAACACATGGAGAAGTCTTGGCCACTGCTGCCCCCCTCAGGTTGCTTTTGTTACCCATCATGCATTGACGTATGCAGTAAAACCTACTATCTTGGGCTTTGCACACACACAATGACAACTTTGTTTCACAAAATTATACAATCTCAAATTGCAGGTTTCACTGTCCATCCTGACTTCCTGATGTTTTTTTGTCCTCCTTTAGGTATGGCAGATTCCTGAGAATGGCCTTGTCACTTCTATGTCTGAGCCAGTGGTGGTTCTGGAGGGCCACTCAAAGCGTGTTGGCATCATTACATGGCATCCAACAGCCCGCAATGTCCTCCTCAGTGCAGGTTGTAGCCCTGGCTGCTTTATGGTCTTTTACTTGACTTCAGCTTGTAATTAAAATTAAACACCGATAATGGAGTGGCTGCCTCAAAAACAAGATATTTTAAATGAGTTTGAGTCTGCTGGAAAGCTCATCTTGCCTACATGTTTCACCAGGTTGTGACAACCAGGTAATCATCTGGAACGTGGGCACAGGTGAGGCTATGATCACCCTAGAGGACATGCATCCTGATGTCATTTACAATGTTTCCTGGAACCGCAATGGTAGCCTCATCTGCACTTCCTGCAAGGACAAGGCCATCCGTGTCATTGACCCTCGCAAGGGGACAATTGTTGCTGTGAGTAGTTTCCAAAAAACTTCTGACATTATTTATTTTTGTACTAAATCAGTTGTAGAATACAGTTGACTGGCATTGCAAAGTCCTTCTGTGCAGTCATGGTTGCTTTATTTCTTCCAGTATAAGAGAAACAAATCTGATCTAAGGGGAGGCTCTGGTGTTGCTCATAAGTTAAATAAGAGACAGCTCTCTAGTCTTCATTTTCTGCATTTTCTTCTGTTCCCCTCCTGCATGGTGCTCTCCTGCCATAACCTGCTGTTTTGAAAATAAAGTTTGAAGAAGTTGCCCATTATCCAAGACTTCTTGAGTATGAGTAAAAAAATGATGTCAGACTTCTGCAATGTGATATTTGAAAATGTCCACATCAGTTTGGATGGTGAAACAGTACATCATGTAGCTTTATGCCAAAGTCAAAGTCAGGGATACACCCCTCCTCTTTGATTTTGAGGTGAACAATAACTAAAGTGCCCCTGCCACAGTATTACCTTATGAGGTCATTTCTGTAACTGACATTGACCATTAGTAGAGATGGACTCAAGCTGCTAGTTTCTTAACCGCAGTTTTGTTGACCCCTGAAATGTACTCCACAGGAGAAGGAGAAGGCACACGAGGGTGCCCGACCCATGAGGGCCATTTTTCTCTCTGATGGTAACGTCCTTACCACGGGCTTCAGCCGCATGAGTGAAAGACAGCTGGCTCTCTGGAACACGGTAAGTTCTTTAAAAAATGGATTGGCCCACATACACACACATACAGTGCTTTCCAGCTCCTCCTCAGATAATGACGAGCACAGAATCTTCTGACGCTCATTTCCGAGCATTGCAGCACACCCATCTGCTGTTGAATAAGTCCTTGATCAAACTACTGTATTGGCCCGAATATAGAACGATATTTTAATCTAGAAATCATATTCTCTAAAATGGGGGTCATTTTATAATCGAGGACTGGACTTTCTGTTGTCATTACACATCTGTGCCGCTAGATTGAGCCACACTGAAGTAACCTAGTAAGCGAATAGCACGACAGTGAACGCATGGAGCAGATCTGATGTAAAAATTGAGGAATGAAGCGATCGTGTTGAATAGAGGGGTTTTGTTGCAGTCCAGAAATTTTTTTTTTCCAGACAGAATTGTTAATATTGCTACCTTAGTTGCTACCCGAACTGTAAAGTACACAGATTTTACTGCTCTCCAAGTCTGTTTTAGCTTTTCTGCATGTTTTACCTGCCAATTCTCTTCCGGTTCTGCAGCAGCCAGTAACAGACTTTTCAAAACAAAAGCATGTGAGCAACATGCGTTAATGTGCGATGAAATAAATGTCAGCGTTAATATGTTAATGCGATAACGCGTTATCTTGCCCAGACCTATGGTCAACCCGTGGATGAAATTGTTGAGATGTTCACTCTAGGGAAGCTTAATCTTTTTCATTTTGTGTGTCTGCACATTTTTTTTTTTTTTTTAAATGCACCATTTTTACACAAATTCAGATTTGAGACCCTTTTCAAAAATGTCTTGTAAACCTTAGGGTTTTAAGGAAAATGGAAAGCTGCCCCCAAACACTGAAGAAACCAGTAACATGAAATAAGTTGGCAGGTTAAATCTTGCTGACTTTGCTCTTGTTTATGAATTTTTTTTTTTCCTTAACCCTCCTAAAAACATTGGTTCAATGTGTGCCTTCTCCAGGCTTGTAAAGTAAAAGTACGCTTTACTTCATGTCATAATGTGTTACTATTACATGCTTTGTTCTTAGAATTTGTTGTTTTAGTATTTTATTTAGGCATATAAATCTGTTGAAAGAAGCACTTTTTTTCTCCAGAGCTATGATTTTTCATTATTCCCTTTTTTTTTTTTCCCCCTCTTAAGCAAAACATGGAGGAGCCCATGACTGTTAATGAAATGGACACCAGCAACGGAGTGCTCTTGCCCTTCTATGACCCAGACACCAATGTTGTTTACCTCTGTGGGAAAGTGCGTTTCTTTTTCAGTACCCAACAGTCAACATAATGAAACATTAAAAAAAAAAAAAAAAGTTCCAAAATTAAAACTACTACTTTTCTTTGCAGGGTGACAGCAGCATCCGTTATTTTGAAATCACAGATGAGGCTCCTTATGTTCACTTCTTGAACACCTTTGTCACCAAAGAGCCCCAGAGGGGCATGGGATACATGCCCAAGAGGGGTCTTGATGTCAATAAGTGTGAGATTGCAAGGTAAGCATAGATTGTTGTCCAATATGACATTTAACACCAGAAGTAGTGTTGAGTTTAGACATTGGTCACCACCATGACTTCACCACTAGGTGGCAGAATGTAACCAAGTTATGATCATCCACAGAAAATTGTTGCCTTTGTTTAATGTACTGAAATGTGAATGATTGGTATTTATTTGTCTGCCAGGTTCTATAAACTGCATGAAAGAAAGTGTGAGCCTATTGTGATGACTGTACCTAGAAAGGTGAGTCCCAACTCCCAAGTGGCCACTTTGTGTACTCTTATTAGACCTCCGCTTGTGGAATCACAGGCACCTTAATCAAATGTTGTTGTGGTAGGACTTTGACATCTTGTCACTCTCTTTCCCCATTAGTCGGACCTGTTCCAGGATGACTTGTACCCAGATACAGCTGGACCAGACCCTGCTCTGGAGGCTGAGGAGTGGTTTGAGGGCAAAAATGGAGAGCCCATCCTCATCTCCTTGAAGAATGGCTACGTCCCAGTCAAGAACCGAGAATTCAAGGTGGTCAAAAAGAACATTTTGGACAGCAAGGTCACAAAGAACGCGGAGAACTCGAGCCCTGCCAACAAGGCTGCCTCTCCAACTCCATCCATTGTAAGTGTTTGCTCCCTCCCCTCCAGGTTTTGCTGTGTCAGATAAATTCTGCACTTTATTTTCCAGTCAAATACCTTCCTGTAAAGCTGGACATTAAGTAAAACCATCATCTGTAGAGGTTTTGAATAGAGGCAACCCGACTACCGTGAACTATCACGTGTAAGGGGGAAGAACTCACATTTATCCAGTTTTGCAGACACGCAGCTTTCTCTCTGCTATGGCTTCCTGCATTTATTCCAAGCGAAATAGATGGAATCACCATTTATTCCATTCGGTGTTGACCTTTTCCTTGCTGAATTGATGACACCATAGCCTGGAATTTTTTGTGTGAGGTTCAGAATGTTGATATTCTTCCGTGTTTTGTCCTTACAACTGAGGTCAGTCTTCATGTCTCCTCTTGGCCTCTTTGGAGCAGATTCCCAGGGGCTCATAGTGTCAGGTAGAGGCTTTGGTTATGTTTGAACATGTTTAAATATGGCTTATAGCTGGTTTTCTTTGTGAGAAAATTGACAGATATTGCTCATCCCGGTCTGTGACCCACAAACTAAAGGGTCAACTTGCTCCCTGCTGTGCCTCCACCAGACTGCTACCCACCCAGGACCCAGGCCACATGATTCTCTGTTCTTCTATTCTGTAATCACGGCTCACTGGCCACCAGTGCTGGTGAACACGTTTACCCTCAGACACATGCCGTCATTTGTAACACAGGACTTTCCTTTTATACCATTGACACCAACATTACAAAAACTGGTAGACTGTGTTTAACATCTTCATATAGTGAGATACTAAAATTTAACTTGTCTCTGTCTCCTACAGAAGTCTGAAGCAACTGGAGGAGATCTTGAAAGAAATGAAATCCCTCAAGGACCTGATCAGCTCTCAGGAGAAGCGTATCTTGAAACTTGAAGAGGAAATGTCCAAAATTGGCCTTTAAGGACCCTTTGTCCCAACCTGCTACAATTCAGGACGTTACATTGGCTGGGGAGTGGGCGGGAACAGTCACTGCCTATTTTAATGACGGTGTTTGGTCTGAGCCCTGCCAAGCTACCATCCCTAGCAACATTCCAGAACTTTTTCTTAGCCAGCCCCCAACCCTCAGCTTAACACAGGTGGAATAAGGAGGATGTGGTAAATTTAGCAGGAAGTACTTTTTCGGTGACAAAGGACTCGGTTCCTTTTATTCCGTGGCAGTCTTTTATTTTTCCTTGTTGTATTAAAAAAAACGTCTTAATTCTTCTCATTTTAGAATGACCAAGAAAATTTCAGTGTCAGCTATAGTCCCCCCATTTATTTTGACATAGCGATATCATTTTAAAGTGTCTCGTGTTGGTATATCCCAAAATGACCATATTGCCAAAATCTGGACTTTTGTTTACACCCCTTTTACAGTATTTTTTCTCTCCATGAGAATATTAAAAATATCAACAGTGCACCTGAGTGCAGTAGACTGCTTATGTGAGGATAATTTAAAAACTTATGCACTATGAAATCACTATGAGCAAATTCAAATTTGGTATAAAAGTGACATTTCATACTCTATAGTTAAAAGAAAACACATTCCAGTATGCCACCATAAATACTACTCAGACATCATGTTAATGACATTGTTTCTGTCTGTGTTGAAGTAAAAAGTAATGCCTCCTTTCTGCTCCATCCTTAATTTGTCACTTCTCATCATTCTGTGGACACAAGTCCGTATTAACATGCATGCATTCCTAATTTGCTTCATAAACATGCACTGCGCACTTACTGAAGAAAATGACATTCCACTAATCTGATTGGCTGCTCTTGATGGAGGGAGAATCCACCTTCGTCTTTCTATAAACACTCTACTGTTGTGACTCGGTGGCATTGGCCATTTGATTGATTTGATGTTTTATATGCTACACATGAAAACATCAACTTGTGCATTTTCATACATTTACAATGAAACTGTTTTGTTTTCAAGAGACGTGAAGTCGCCAACCTCATTGTTTATCCATGGGCTTAATACAAGTTTAATCAAGTATAGTTGGATTATTTTTTTCCAGTTTTCTTTGCTTTATATGCAATTTCAGATCTGTTTTTCCTGTACAGTAAGAAAAACGGTATGATACGAGACGTAATCACACAAGTGTGACCATTTCAACCCATCGGATAAAGAAGCTGTTCACGATGCACTTCAAAGGTCTATGTGCCTCATGTCTTTGGCCTTTTGGTACCCATCACTATTGATGTTCCTTCTTTGTTTCTTATTTGAGGGGTTAAGAAGTGGACTCAGTAGCAGTACCAAGACTTGTCTCTAATTTGGAGGAATTGAATAGTTTAGACACCACTTCACTGTTAATTTTAGCCTGTTTCTTGTTCCAACTGTGCTTGTATCCCTCTCAGCACTTCCACATCTTTCTTTCTTTAATGTCCATTTGGCTGAGGCCCCCGATCAGTATAACTATTAATACAAAATTGATAATTGATTGTCCAGTCTTTTTTTTCCTTTTCCCTCCAGTAAAAGTTCTGGGGTTTTTTTTTGTTTGTTTTGTTTTTTCTTGTTGTTTTAGTCTTTTAGATGTGTCTCCCAGTGGGATTCTGGGATAAGTAATGGTTCAGTTTGTTTTTGCATTCCTCAATAGTTGCCACTGTAAAGAGCTGAAAGTGCCATAGAGGTGATCCTGGAAGTGTGTATTGGGGACTGTTGTGTGAGTAGTTAATGTAGTAAATAGAGGAGTTGAGAGGCATCTAGATTTAAAACCACTTGGAGGTGCTATACTTGATACTAACATCCTGTTCCTAAAGTTCTGTTACCAAGCTGTATGACACTGGCAAGTACTGCCAGTCCATCCCACACTACACTGGGCAGCATTAGTGGTCGCAGTTCACGAGGAGCATTGAGCCACTGACATTTTGACATTTTTCATCTTGGTACGGGTAAAAACATCATTAAAATTGATTTCAAACCAAGAATCTGGCGGCTGAATCTACAGCCCTGTAAGTCAGTGAAATGCACTTTGAGTAGTGAGTTATAAAATATTGCTGAAAGGAAATCTGTGCGTGTGTCTGACAGAAACTACTCTATCTTGTATGTTAGACTGTCACTGCAGATTTTTTTTTATTTTTTTAAATGGGATTGTTGGCATGATGGGTAGGTTTTGAGGAGGAGTAGTTTATATAAATCCAAAGGGACAATGTAGGTTGGGGAAGGAAAAAAAAGTGCAGTTGAAAGATGTATGTTTATAATTGAGGTGTTGAGAAATGGGTGAATGCTGTGTAAATAACATGACCAGATGTTTGTTTTGGTGTCTGTAATTTTTTTTAACTCCATTTTTGTTTTGTGGTTGTGCTGAAGAGGGTATTTGTATGGGTTTTAAATGTTTTCCCCGTTTGTGCCACTTGTGCACCTTGCCAGAATGCATCATCATAAAAGCATTACCTGTGTAACAATAAAAATGAAATTCGGACAAAAACCAGTTGGGGTAAAAGCCTTGTGGAGATCTGTTCAGCATTTTTGTTCAATATTCTTGCTTCAAGTATAAAACATTGATTATAAGAAAATGAATAAAGACTTTTTAAAATGGGCTCATGGGTCAGTTTCGAGTTTGTACTGATTTGACTTGGGTTCTTTTACAGTAGATGTGCATTTACATGTTAAACATGTCTGTAGACCTTCTAGTGCTCTTATGTCTCATGTGAACACGGAGCATTTTTTATGTACATCTTTTTTTCTTTTTCCTTTTTCTAACCTCTTAGTCCAGTTTTTATGGTACATTTTCTCTTTAAAAAAAAAGGCTCAAGAAAATGCTCTTAGTATGGGATTATGTTTGCTGTAGATTTAGAAAAATTGTGTTCTGCAGTGGGTCTTTCAGGCAGCAGGACACCACATGTTAGGTAGAGAGAAAATGAAATGCCCCGCTTCATTCTTGGAGAAGTCAAGCACTGCAGCTCATTTGTGTGAGCAATACTATGGCTTTGTTTGTACAGAAAATGCCTGCGGACAGGATGGAATCATGTTTTGTTTTGGAAGGTCAAATACTTTCATCCCTATCACATTTAGGGATTAAGTTAAGTTCCAATAACATTCTGTGAATTATTGTCCTTTTGCCTTCACCAATCCCAAGTGTTGACTGAATCCAGTGTTGTACCATGAAAACTGTCCTTATAATGGTCTGAGGACTAGAAATGATTAGTATAAAGCAGTCACAGAACTTTAATTTTTTTATGCTCTTGGTTGTATTGCTTTTCTATTTGATCTGATGGAAACCAAATATGTTACTGTTTTGAGGCACCCTGTAACAAGTCTGTTACAGCAGTTGGAAACACAGTTACAAGTTGTGTAGCTGGCTTGTTTTGATAGCTGTAATTTCAGTTAAGACGTTTGAGTAATTGAAATAACACTTTCATTGCCACAGAGTCAAGGCTTTTACATTGTGAGGCTGGCAACCCCTTTTCACACTAAACGCACACTGATCCGCTGCAACAGTGCCCCTTTGGTTAATAACTTGGTTAATAGAGTTGTAAGCTGCCTTTAATAAATGTCCTGCATATTTGGAGATGAATTGCAGGATAGGTGTGCTATGAATTTTATATGTTGACTCTAATCTTGTGCTTTTTGGGATGAAATGGGCGCTTTCTCCTTTTGCTGCCTTGTATAGTAAGGCTGTAATCAACATGGAGCTAATTAGAGAGGACTCAGTGGGAGGCAGAGACTACGCTTGGAGAGACTCGCCCTACCAAACCCAGAAATAACCATCTCTTCTAAAACATGGGACTGATGTGCCTATTGCAAAATCTTGGCAGCTGTTTGACTCCTCAAACTTTGAGTGAACAGAAATATGACTTTTGTTGCAAATGGAAACTATATCTGAAAGCATCCATTAAAGTTGCACATTCATCTTTCAAATATTTGATAACACCAGGCTCCCTTTGTGCCACTTCTACATAAACCTTTTTCAAAGAATTGGGGTAAAAGTCTTAAATGACTGCTTTCAAGGATGTGGAGGGAATATGAAAGTTGAGAAAGGAGGAGGGGAATCTGAGGATGAAGGGCAGGGCATCACGTTGCTGTGAGGAGTCTTTTTAGTGCTGCCTTTGGGTGGGAAAGAATCCTCTCAGTATAATTTAGTAGGGCAGGCAAATGCTTGGGAAGTTTCACTCTTCCTTTCCTCTTGCTACCATCTATTTTTCTTTATCCTGCAGTCTTCGTCACTGTTTCTGGCTGCCTGAAAAGATAAACCAAGCTCAGTGCATTCAGTAAGTATACATTCATGTTTGCTGTGTATTTTAAAAATGTTGCTGGGAGGGTGTGAAAACGTATCACTCAGTAATTTTTACAAGGATTATCTTCACATCCTAAGAAAATTAAGGTCATTTTTTTATTTATTTTAAGCCCCTTTATCTTTAATTCCACTACCCTTGAAATCAAAATATTGAACTCCAGTTTTACTCTCAGGTTCCCAGTCTATATGCAGTGAATTGTGGATCAGCATATGTTGTGTACTAGTTAACAAGAACGAAGTCTCCACTGTTATCTTTAATTAAAAAATCAGCAGTATTTGAAAACTTAAACATCTCATTTTTTGCAGATTACACAAGTGCTCTGCTTTCTTCTGAATACTGAATAAGGGAAAAATATTTCATTTGCACTAAAAATGTTTTAAATGTGTCTAAACAAGAAGTTGTAAAACTCAATTTTGTTACATCTTTTAAATACCTTCTTTATTTTAATGCAATAATTTCCACATTCGATTTTAAAGTATTTTGATTCCTATTTTTTGGAATTAATTGGATTATGTTGCTAACTGGAATAATGTTCCATCCAGTTTGTATTCAGAAAGTGAGACAGATCAAAGTAATCTGGATTATGAAACCGGATTTACAATACTCTACAAATGTTTTAAGCACTTCTAGTCTTGCTGTTTTACCACAGTTGTAATGACCATCCATGCTTATTTTCTGGTCTCTTTAGTTAACAGCTTTGATTAAGATTCAGTAATATTAGCTACAGTTAATTGGGGGGTCATTCTCTGGGTCTCTGAAAAGCTCCCCGGGACAGTTTGTACTGCAATAGATGCTATACAAATAAAGTTGAATTGAATCGAATAGACGGATTCCTCAGCTGGCCATTTTTTAATAATTGACATCAGCCACAGAAAAACCCATAATGTTGACTTCTGTATCATATAGACACAAAACCCCTGAAATTTAGAACAAAATGACTCTACAAAGCGTGATTTCCCTCAGAACCAAGCTCGGGTTTAAGTAGCAGCTCTTTTCAAGGAGAGTTTTTTTTTTCTTTTTCCCTCAGATGCCACCTCTGTATGTTTGGCTTTATGAATGTTTTGTATTCAAATGGAGTATTTTAACAGGAAAAAAAGATGTCATTAGCAATCTCTGAAAGAAATCTGCAGCAACTGCCTAGGAAGGACTCAAAGACCGTGACAAAGTTCCTGAGGTGATCACTCAGCATCCAACCTCTCAGATAACAATCTGCTGTAAGCAAGGACAGTTCCCAAAGACCAAACAGAAGCTGTTTTAGCAGCAGAAGAGAACCTACTAGGTATTACCAGGTGGTCATAATGTTAAGGCTGATCATGTACATAGAACATAAAATTAAAATGATCTAACATCTGGATTTTCCAGATATAACGGACTGTAAGGGTGACTTTGAGATTAAGAGTGGATCAAATAATGTTACACATTTGAAAAAAAAATCTTATTTTAACTTGAGACACAGTCTTACATCTTGGATTTTACCAAGACTGAATCACTTTTACACAGGGTGAAACTGGCTTTCTCACTCTTTGAAAGAAGAGTTGTGAAGTCCAGGCCGGCAACAGCAGGGGGCAAGGGTGGGCTCAGCCCATCCAAATCAGTGTCTTGACCAACTAATCAATATCAAATTGTTTTCCATCTCCAAGTTCTCTTTGGGTAAGCAGCTTACAGCCTGCCTCCTCGGTGTCCAGAGACTGTTTCTTTTCCACTCTCCTTGGTTCAGATAAAAAAACATCAATGCTTGTGCTAAATTATCTCTTGGGTAGAAAAGTCTACATAAAATACAGTTTTCACGCATGTGAAGCCATTATTTTATTAGTGAAATTGCAATGCTTCTTAAAATAAGTGGAATGGCCCTTTTGCCAGTCCAGAGTCGTCTTTGTCTTCATGACCCCATTGCCCACCTATTATTATTTGGAACAGTCCACCCAAACCTACCTGGCCCTTTGAAATACTCTAGCGTTATAAAATGAATCAGTGGCAGGATGCCCTGCACTCCTTATGTAATGACTGATAATCTCAGCCCTATAATGACATATAGAAAAAATAATTGTAGGTGTAATTAAGTGGATTTGAGGGCTGGGGTTGTCCCACAGCTGTACATCACTGGATGAAGACCAAGCCCACGATACGGTCCAGTGGAAAACATGTTGTATGTTTGACCACACACGGAGCGAAGGGTTCACACTGTTCAGTGTAAATGGGAGCAGCAGCAGTTTAACTGTTTCATGATGCTGATTAGAGGCTTGTCTTTACAGCTTGGCGCTGCATAATTACACACTGTTAAGAGTTAAACTGATTAAAAATTGTTCAACATTAACTGCCTGCATCTCTATTTCTTAGGTAGAGAAACCTGTAGAGAGTAATGGAGAGAAACACATAGCTTTGGGTTGGGAGTTTATTCGGTCGCCTGTACTGTAAGGACAATCAGGTTTTCCTGGAGGCATAAACGTTTCAGATCAGGTCTGTGCTGCTGCGGGCGGTTACGCAGCAGCTGTTGCCCAGTGTAAATATAGAGGCCGCAGCCACATGTCTCCCACGCCTCTGTTCTCCCTTTGGAATATAGCTTCCTCCTGGCTTTGGTGCGGTGGATGGGTGGCCTCCCTCTACTTTACAAATTATAAGGTCTTCAGCACCAAACTGGCTGTCTCCACCCCAAATAAGTAATGGCTACTCCAGTGCCTGCTAAAATAGATCTGCTGAAGGATGGGGCGAAGCAGACAACCTAGCAAAACCTGAGATGAGATGAATGAAGGAGTTACACTTTAGATGCATTTGATGAAATGGTTAGAAACAGAGCTGAGTACATAAGGTGGAAACCGCTAATGTGGCTCCAGTTAAATGTAGCAGAAACCTCCAGCCAGTACATGAAAAACAGGAGACCTCATCACTGCACAGTATGCTAACAACAAACAGTTACAGAATGTAAAGCTCTAGAAAATACATCTTTTGACTTTGCATCATTATTGTGTGGATTAAACAACCAGACTCTTTTTTGTGTGTGTGTGTGTGTTAATGGTCGGACCATAAAAACCCTCAGAGGGATTAATGTTAGCTGTTTACTCTTGTTTAACAGCCTCCAGTCTGCAACCTTATCATCGATGAAGATGGTGAAAGGAACTTGAGGAATTTACAAATTGTCAGTTTATTTAAGGGATGTCCAGCCTCTGTATTGTCTTAAAAAATAAATAAATGTAAAAAAGCGTATATTTGTTTTTGTTGCAGGACTCACAATAGAAGATGAAGTCCCACTTGGCTTTTCACGTCACCTCTGTGGCCCTGGTTTGGCTGTGCTGCAGTGTGTGTCACTGCACTCCTCTCTTCTACAACGTATCCATGGACGGCAGCGGTGATGAAGCTGAGCTAGAGCTCCTTTTCCCGACGTCTTTCTCCACACGAGCACCCGTTGACGTTACTGCTGTTACAGCGCCTCACCTCCCTCACTTACCAACACTATCACCACCACCATGATCCGCCTGAAAGACTTTGTCCTGAGTCGAGTGGTGGACTTCCTGCAGGAGAATCTGCTCATCATCATTGTTGTGACCTCTCTTCTCATCGTCATGGTCTTCATCATCTGCTGTGCCTCTGCCATGAGTCATAAGCGCAAGCTCGAGGCTTACAAGCCCCCTCCTCAGGCACCCAGGAAATACACAGCCAGTAAAACTGGAAGAAGCAGTCACCCTAGCGAGCTCCAGGAGAGGCCGCAGGGTGTGGACCATGTCAAGAGGGTCCAGAGTCAGAGCATGGCTTCCCCCAAGAACCTGCGCGTGCCCTCCAAGGCTCTGGTTGGAGAAATGGGCAGGGATGTCAGGTCGTCGCCTCGTCAGGAGGCCAGAAAGGTCAGAGAGGCAGAAGAGGTGGAAAAGCGGAGAGAGGAACCTAAACACAAGGAGCAGGTGAAGAGCAGGGAGGAGGTGCAGCAGAGCTCCAGCTCCAGTCAGCCCGTCTGCACCTGCCACCTGAAAAAAGCCCACCACTAGGGCACCATCGAGAATCTTGTTGGAGGAGCAGGTCAAGATCAAAGTTATTCCACACACTTAGACAAAACAAGTAAAAATGTCATATGAAGGGAAATACATTTAAATGAAGTGGTTCTTTACATAAAAAAGAATTTAAAAAAAAAAAAGAATTGTTCAAATAGTATACATTCAGAATGGGTTTTATAGATTTGTGAAGTTTGTTTACAGATA
This sequence comes from Hirundichthys speculiger, assembly GCA_018398805.1. Taxonomy (NCBI): domain Eukaryota; kingdom Metazoa; phylum Chordata; class Actinopteri; order Beloniformes; family Exocoetidae; genus Hirundichthys; species Hirundichthys speculiger. The sequence continues at coordinate 3,405,695 of JAGFBZ010000035.1, read as the reverse complement.
CAAGAAATGTGACTGTTCTAATGCAATAAAGTACTAACAGAAGATTAATGCTGAAGAAATGAAGGAAAACTGAACAGACACAAGTGTGTGAGAAAAGTGAGGATGTAGGTAATGAAAAACAGTACAAAGGCAATCCACTCGGAGTTGATGATTATTTCAAGCATGTGCATGTGCACATCTGTGTATGCAGGACACGGTGTGTGCAGTGACGGAATTTATTTGAACATTTATCAGGCCAAAAATGATCCAGCAGATGCGACTGAAGGTGGCTGATTTCTGCGAATGCAGTTGTGAAGAGTTTTATGTGTTGTTTGTCCTCATGTGCCACACAGTGTGGAAGTAGTCATCCACAAGGTTTGAGTTGGTGGTTAGTTCCATCTGTTCTCCACCACCAAACATAACACGGCTGCACCACCGAGGCAGCGTCACTTCACTGAGATAATAGCTATTCCCATGAACGACATTTTGAGAAAGACTAAACACAGGAACGTCTTCAAAGATTTTAGAAAGAGAACTATTGGGCGGCGTTGATCAGAGAGAAATATTCCAATTTTCCCAACCAGAACAATCTCTTCAGTGTGTCCTGCTGCTTTTTCAAACAGCTAAAAACCTTACTGCTGATTCAGCCATTTAGAGTAAAATCTTCGGTGCTGTAAATACACAACGATGAAGTGCCAGTAAACTTGATAAGTAACAAGTGTTCTTTTTATATTTACTTTAATATCTTCTTTTTTTTTTCTCCTTACAGTGTTGTTTTTGTCATGTGACAAAGGAAGCACACCCTCTTCCAGTTCTAGGGTTTTTCTCATATCAGGAAACAATTGTAGAAAATCATCAGGTCCTTACCAATTTTAAAGTATAAACACTTGACAACACATGACTAATTCCTCATGTCATTTGTGTCATTCTTGAACAAAATCTGCTAAATTGCAAGAGGCAGTGTGATTTTTGAGGTGTCATGTCATGAGGTCTTAACTTGCAGAAGCCAATTTAGCAGCAATATCCTGAAGTAATCGTTTTCTGTATGACATTATTAGTCTCTAACATTGTTGTGGAGGAATTTTGGTCCATTTTTCTTTCCTGTGCTGCTTTAGTTTATTGAGGTTTAGAGGTATTTCTTTATGCACAGCACTCTTCATGTCCCATCACAGCATTTCAAACAGGCTCAGGGCAGAACTTTGACTGGACTGATAGCAGCACCTTTATTGTTTTCTATTTCAGCCTCTCTGTTGTAGATGTGTTGGTCTGCTTGGAATCATTGTTCTGTTGCATGACTCCTTATCAGCTACGTTTTATCTGTCGGACGGATGATCCCACATTTAACTCTAGAATATTTTGGTTCACAAAGGAGTTATTGGTTAAACTAATGACTGTAAGTAACCCAGGTCTTACGGCTGCCAAAATAAAAACATGTCATCACCCTTCTACCTTTGTGCACCCAACTTGCTACTGTGCATTTTAGCCTACATGTTGGTCTGATTTGTCCAAAATACATCATTCCAAAAGTCCTTGTGGTTTGCTCATGCAACCTTGCAAACTTAAGCCAGGCTGCTCTGTTCGTTTTACAAAGAAGGGCCTTTCTGCTGACAGCCGTTCCAAACATGTCACATGTTGCCACTTCTTTTTCTAGATGTAAAAGAAAACCTCTTTTGGATCATTGCCACAGTGGATAATTGTGTTCTGAATATTGGTTCCTGACACAATCCCCCCCCATTTATCTGGTCTAGAGAACACTGGCTTGTCATCCGTTAGTGGCTGGGGCAATGTGGTTCAGTTTGGGGTTCAGTGTGCTGCCCAGAGACACTTTGGCACATGATGGGGCTGGGGATCAATGTGCCAACCTTCCGGTTAACATGCTGACTGAGGCTTGTAGCGTGTGTGAGGTATGTAGTTCATAACTGAACTTAACACTTTTCATTAATCAAGTGCATTTGATTACCAGCACCTGGCTGCTACTTACACTCTTTAATACCTGTGAAGGCAGTAAGAGTGGGCTGTATCTTAAAACCTGCTGAGGACCAGATATTTTTTTAATTTATTTTGTCCATATACATAAAACCTCAGAAATGAAAGAGGGCGTACTTTGTTTTCTCTGTTGCTGTGTGTTGTATGATATTGTATTCTTTAAGAACCCATTTTTCAGATATTTTATTTCTAGGTACTGTTATGTGAATTAGAAGCATACATATTTTATTATGGTTTTTTTTCCATATTTATTTGGTTGATAATTCTGATCTGCCTTCAACTGGCTAGTGTATTAAGCAGGAGTATTGGTAAACAAATTAGTATTTTTTTATATATATATATATATATATATATATATATATATATATATATATATATATATATATATATATATATATATAACCTAATGTAAAGATTCAAAATTAGTACAGTATAGGGATGGCTAGTTGCCTTATATTTGCATAATAATCTGATTTTATTTGACTTTCTATTACTCTTTGTCCCATTACTCAAGTTTGAGCGTCACATGGGCCACTACTTTGTTATGTTAAAGCATTTTCTTTTTCTTCGTTTTTTTCTCCACTGAACCTCAGAACGTTACTTCCTCTGTCAGTTTTCTTGTTTACAAAATGACAGTTTTGTTTTGCTTATGTTCAATAAAATTACTGATCGTGATGTTTCTGTCATTACTGTAAGTTCAGCAGTGGACACGATGGAAGCAGAGCCAGATGAAACACAAATACAGCCTTCAGGAACCCTAACATTAGAAAAGGCGAGGACGTTCCAAAAATAAAAGATGTTCTCCAAGCACATGTTACGCTCAACTGGAAATCTGTAATTTTGAGCTGCCTTGACCTCAGAATCATGGCTGACTATTTTAAGTTAATTACCCCAACGTGATAGTTATGACAGTCTGCTCTGTGATGAGAATTAAACTATGCTTTAATTCAGCATTTGTAAACATTATAGTAACTCCTCCACAGTTTCCAGATTGGCCTCGTTGAGACCCCCCCCCCCTACACACACACACACACACCCAGCAGGACATCAGAGGAAAGTACTCGAGGCTCTTTGTCCTCACTGGCAGCTGTACAAGGTTGTTTAAATATTTCAGCAGCTGTAATCCAGATATATACAGAGCCCTTTGGCGCAGAGCAAGAGCTCATGTATTCTCTGGACAAATCGTGGGGACACTGATTTGTTCCAGTTGGGATTAAATTAACCAATTAAATTATTTTTCAGCTATTTATGTTGAAAAAGAACCAAAACATTTGAGTGCTGATATATAATCTCAATCCTTTTTCAATAAAGCTCCTACTTTTATTGTGACAGGGGGCCCATCATGATTATATTTTAAAACTATAATTCAAACGGGACACTGAACGACGTGATTAAATAGTGCTAAAATAGGTGAAGCACAATCTCTTTTCAATGAAAAACTTTTGGGACTGAATCATGAGTGACTCAGACTGCCAAAGATCAAACAGACATGACAGCAGAGCAAGTCAAACAGGCACGGCGACTGAAACAGGAGATGTGACTGAGCCTGACGCCCGGGTCAGATTCCCTGCTCTTTTGTCAGTGAGGCGCTAAATAATTTGAGAAAATACTACCCCTCCACTTCCACTCCACCCAGCAGGTGACAGGGAGGCATGTCGACCCCGGAGCTCTCAGTAACATGTTCTTTCACAGATCTTCAGGAGAGTCACTATGTGATTGATTTGAAGAGTGTGGCCTCAGATAAGGGAACACTCAGACACTTGTATGTTTAAAAAAAAACAACAATACAAATTCGTCTCTCTATTCGTCTTTGTGTTTTAACCATCTTCTCTACAATGACAAACAGTTAGACCTCTCAGTCAAGGTGGATAGTGAAGAGGATCTAGAAAAGAAAAGGTAACACAGCACCTTAAGGCGATCATTAAACTTTGATGAGCATCAGCCTGGAATTCTGAACAGCGGTGGTTATCTTCAGAGAGACAGTGAACCACGGTGGCCACACTCCTGCCCATCTCTGCGGAGAAGCGGGCAGCACATGAGCAGAAGAATGGTAAGTTTAGCCACATTGGATGGGTTGGACTTTGTTAATAATGGTTTTATTAATGGGCAGCGATGAGGACAACTTTTGGGTCTTCAAGGTTGTGAAAAGAATCTTTCTAACTGTTGAGTCTCTCATACTCTGATCATTATTAAATGTCCACTTGACATGATATTCAAATATTCCAGCTGATTCTCTTAAGACTTTTTGCAAAAAAAGTCACACTCTGTGATGGAAGAAGGTGCAGATTGATTGCATTAAATGCAAAAGCAATGCATTGATGGAAATAATATCAAATTGGACAGAAACAGTTGTGAGATCCCAGTTTACTTCTGGCTGAATCAGTCAGGAGTATTATAATCATTTATCAAGGTCGCGGTGCCAGAACAGATATAGCTGTGAATTAGCAGTTGTAATATGAATCCTGTGTGCAGCAACAGTCTGCAGATTAACTGACTGCATTCTCTCACTCATTTCCCACCTGTTTTAATCCTATTCTGGATTATGAGGGTCAGAGTTGGGTCTGGAAACTATCCCAGCAGTCATCTGGGGGCTGTATACACCCTAGATATGCTGTCAGTATATCAGAGATTAGATTATTAGTTTCCTTTTGGTACTATTACTTTTAGTATCACGCTGCTGTTGGGTAAAGTTTAAGTTTGGTTTAGCAAAGGTTTTGTTACCCACTTGGATAAAATCAAATCCATGATATACAGCCAGTCTGCTTGAAATGCTCTTTTGGCACAAAGCCTTGAGAGCAGTTTCCTTCCTATCTATAGACAGGTGAGATGGTGACAATCATTTCTTTTCACTAAACATCAAGCCAGAACGGTGGAGAATCTTGAAACCTCAACCTTACAATTAATAAATCATGCTGCATTACTACACTTCCTCTCACTATCATCCATCACAGACACCAGGCTGCTCATTCAAACTTTGATTTTGGCACAACTTTGTACACGTTAATATACAAAAAGAGATCTGACTTGCAAATGTTTAAGTCCTTCGTTAATTCTTTAAAAGAAATAAAGTGCCCTTCCTTGAGAAGACCACTTACACGTCTAATATTTGTCCTATTCCACTTCTGAAACCAAATCTAGAAACTTAAACATTTAAGGAAGGGGATGATCCTTAATAAAGCCATCAATTACAACGTCATATATTTAAGAAAGCTGTTTTTTTTTTTTTTTTTAAAGTGGCACACCTCTTTTAGTAAAAGTAAGTGAGACATTATATTATTGTTTGGCAGGGCTTCTTCTAGATTTGTCTAAAGTGCTCATTCCTCCTCCATTTTTTTTTCAGAGTGAGTCATGCTTTGGTACACATGTGAAGCCCTCCTCGCGCTCTACATCTGTCCTCTGGCCTGCTTCGCACTGTCTGCATGTCCGCCTGGCTGCTGCTGTGCTCACCCAGGATTCCTGGTTTTATGTGAGTCTCTGGGCCTGAGATCGCTCCCTCACTCTGTCCCTCTGGGCACCTCAGTTTTGTCTGTGGCTAAAAACCAGCTCTGCAACGTGGACCACGTGCTCTGGCCCTTCTCTGGCCTTCAGGAGCTCAGCCTCAGTCACAACCTGCTGGCCCGCTTCCCTCGTGGTTTACCCCCGAGCCTGGAGTCCCTTCTGCTGCAAGAGAACCGCATCACTTATATCACTTCAGGTGCGCTGAGGCAGCTGAAAAACTTAACTCGCCTAGATTTAGAGGACAACCGCATCCGTGCCATCCAGCCTGGGGCACTACTGGGTCTTGACAGACTGCAGGTCTTAACACTGAAGGGGAACAAGCTTACAACCCTCCCCCTCAACCTCCCGCCATCACTGACACACTTAGACCTCTCGGCGAACTGCATCTCATCCTTGGCTCTGCCCTCACTGTCTGCACTGGTCAACCTGCAGGTCCTGAAAATCAACAGCAACTGTCTGCGCTCAGTCCCAGAGAACACCTTTGATAGTCTACCGCACCTCCGATCTGTGGACCTCACCAACAACCTGTGGGTGTGCAAGTGCAACATTTTGTATCTTTACCGTTGGCTGCTGAGCGGCAGGCTGAAGATGGCTACAGATCTGGTGTGCAAAGAGCCGGCCCATCTTGCCCACCACCTGCTTCTGAACCTCTCTGTCATATCGATCTGCCCATGTGTCCTAAAGCCAGATGACTTCAGGACACATCAACTTGATCTCAGTGCTGCAGTGACAGCAAAACCAACAGACCGAAGCTCGTGTGAAAACAAGGAGGACTTGGGAGACTGGTTGCAAAGAATACCCAAAGTATCCATTGCTTTGAAAGCTCATACTGTTAGAAAAATTCATAAGACCCATGTCTTTCACTACTCTTTAGACACGCTAACCTATGAAGAGTGCTTATCCCTAAACAAAACCCAAACAATGAGCCCGTCCCATTTAAAAACTTCTACTTCTGCTGCTGAAGAGGAACAAAGATGCAGAGAAAACATTACAGCTCTGTACCCTCAGAATAATGCCACCTCTGATGACGGGATACTGTATTTGCCATCAACAAACAGAGACAAACCCTCACCTTTCATCCCTCAGCAGGATTCTGCAGTGATCATCTCTCTGCTTACTGTGCTGTGTGTACTTTTAGTGCTCATAATGCTGGCGGTCCTAACTGTGCTGAAAAAGATACTTGTGCGCCAACAGAGGGTGGCCCCGGCTGATGTCGGATCTGGTAGTTGACTGCGGCTCTCAAAATGAAAAAGTTTTAAATAATCTTGTTCACAATAAGATGGTCTCATAAAATTGTTTTTTGTATGCAAACTTTAGTTACTGGTCCAACTCTATTTTATACATTTAAAAAATAAAACCTCAGACAATAAAAAATAAAGGACAAACACACTTCAACTCACCTGTTCCTGCTTTATTAATGATCACATTTTTGATATGTACAGAATTACTGAAAAGTAGGAAAAGTTTTTGGCTCCCTTGATTCAAAATGAGAACTAGAGTCAAGTATTCAACTGGGAGTCCCATCTTCAACATCAACAATATTTCTGATCACCTGCACCCAAACAAAACCACAAACACCAATCCACCTGCGGCACCTAAACCTTGTGCTAAGAGTATAAAGACCCCAGAAGTCCCTGAAGGACTACGCTGAATCTCAACCTGATGCCATAACTCATCAATCACACTGCACCGTGCTGTGCTTCACTTTTGAGAGATGTTTTTTTTTTTTTAAATTATATCAATGAAAATTCCCATGATGGATAGTAAATAGCATCTTAATTGTTGGCTTTGGTGAGTTCCTCCTTCTTGTCTTGTTTTAATCTGTAGTCTGAAAGCGCTGCTTTTATGGCATCTTCTGCAAGCACTGAAAGAGAAGGAGTAAGGGAGCGTCAGAGACACCATAAGCATGAATTACCTGCAGTGAAACCTTTGCATTAAGGCATTCCTTACCAAGCAAACCAGGAATTTCACATCATACAAAAAAAGCCCAAAAGTCAATTTTCAGATGGTGGGTAAGGTTTACAATTACTGCTTTAATTATTGAGCAGGTTCAGAAGTTCAAAAAAGCTCACTAGAAATGCTGTATACCTATGACTTTGCTAGTGGAGACAGACCTTCGTGCACAGGTTTTGAGTTTCATTGTCAGAAACAGGCAACCAAAAAAATTCATATCAAGTCAAAAGAACATTGTATCTGACCTGTTATGAAAATGTTATGGTGATGGATTGAGAGAAAATATTTTGTTTAGGTCTAGTGCCAGAAGTATCAAAACTGTTTTGACACTGTTTTTTTTTTTTCTCATTTGACTGTAAGCCATCTACTTACTAGAACAATGAAGCTTGACTGGAGGCAGGCAGAGTTCTTTGGCAATGTCTGTGTTTTTAATCTTCAGCGCTTCATCAATCTAAAGAACAAAAGCAGCTTAATCAGATCATCAACTAACAATCAGTATCAATCACTGAGTCCATTTTCATCGACTGTTGTGTGCAAACCTACCGACTTCCCCTTCACCCACTCTGTTGCTAAGGAGCTGGAGGCAATGGCTGATCCGCAGCCAAACGTTTTGAATTTTGCATCCACTATCTTTCCATTTTCGTCGACTTGGATCTAGAATAAATACAGAGCTTAACAGTTTGTAATTCATCGAGACAGAAAAGTCTCGATAACAGTACTGTGGCCTGTGCTGGCTGAGCTGCAGTTTACCTGAAGTTTCATAACATCACCACAGGCTGGGGCCCCCACCTAGTCCAGTTCCCCACTGTCTTGGAGTTTTTGTCCAGAGAGCCAACATTTCTCGGGTTTTCGTAGTGGTCCACCACCTTCAGGGGAAAAAAAACAACAAAAACCCGTAAACATATATCACTGTTCTTTGTTAGGCGGTGAGCTAAATGGAAAGGACACTGTTGGTAAACTACTACTACTGCTTTGACCAACATGAAAGCTAAACATGGGTTATTTACAAGAACAGTCTCGAGACGTTTGGTCAGTCGGTTACCTTTTCGTGATATGAGCAAAGCGCAGTCACCACCGGTCTAAAGAGCCTTTTGTTAAATAATAACAACAAGGACGCAGAGTTTCGTAAAGAGACCACCGCCATTATTCTCCGCTGACTGCAAGCTGTGGACGGAACTCAACGAGTACGCACGAACGAGGACGAACACTTTTTGTTGACAAACAGCTGAAAATTAGATTTTATAACGATGTAGCTCCCACTAGCGGCCATCGTGTAGAAGGCCCCGCCTCTCATCGTGTTGCTGGTGTTGTATAGAATTATGTTTCCCTCGAGAAACCTATTTCCGTCTCTGTCACGTCCTCTTTAAACAGCGAGGGAAGTTCACATTCTTTGAAAACCCACCCCCCGACATGCATTGCGCAGTGCGAAGGATAAAACAACAAAAACAAAAACAAACAAACAAACAAAAAAAAAAAACCCAAGTATGTTTCATGTGTAAAGATTATTCATGTAAGTGTTGCTTTCAGAATTTCATACTCATATATTTATTAACACTAGCAATTACAGCTTTGAATCTCATGACACTCTGTGTAATGACAATAAAGGCGTTCTATTCTATTCTATTCTTATCTCCAGTAATGCATAATGTCAAATATACAAGAAATAAAGAGGTTTTCACGGTGAAGGAAAGTCATAACTACAACACATACTAATTTATCATGTCATGACGTGACACTAAACTGGTGCTATGATAGTTTTGTCACATAACCACGATCAGGAAAGCTGCATTAAACTTATTCAAAATGTATTCAAAAACGAGTGCTGATCCCTCACACTCTCGGTGGGTGAGTTTTCAGCGGGTGCGCGCCTCTTTCGCTGTTCGTGAGGGGGGTGGGGCTAGGGGACTAATTGGATGAGGAAACAAAGTTTGATGCAACACTGACTCGTTGACTGGTTGTTACCAGGCAGACAAGCTTTCCAATATGGCAGCGCCAAGCATTGCAGAGCAAACGCAGTTGCAAGACATGGAGGAGGAAGAAGCAGGGATGGAAGAGAGAGAGATGGAATCGGAGGAAGATGAGGAAGAAGGTATGGGTGTAGAAAATTCAGACGATGAAGACGACGATTCGTCGGAGGATGAGAAAGAAAATGAAGCTGAAATCCAGCGGCTGGAGGAGCAGGTAAATAGGAAACAATCCTCCTAAGCTTGGTTAACAAGCGTTAGCTGAGGAGCTAACGAGAATGAATGGGTTTTAAATAAGTGAACTGCAAGAAGTCAACAGTTTGAGAACCGCAAGACGCTCAGTCAAGGCATGGTTTAATAAAGACGGAGCGTCTAATATTATTAGTAGTTGTTAATCATAACTTCTAAGTTAACACACATACGACGTCACTGATAGAGCTATCGTGATTAGCTCCTGCTAATTTGTTATGCTAACGTCTTGTCTCCCATCACGCGCTCTTTCGGTACCTGTTCATGAGAATATCAGTTTTCAACATATGAGAGACTAGACGCACATATTGTTCAAACTTTATTAAGTTTTATGTATAACTGATAAAATTTTAATCAGTTGCAAGTATGCAATACATTTTGTAATAACAGAAGAGTTAATTAGTTTACTGCCGAGTTACTTAGACAGCAGAGACAGTTTCGTGTCTACGCATGGCCCCCCCCCGGCTTACACCCGCCTCATCTGGAAACTGAAGCTTGTGGTATAGCTAAATTAGAGTGTATTATATTCAGGCCTTTCAGGATTATTGTTGAAGTATTGAAGTATATTAGAGTAATGTGATTATCATGACAGGCATATCAATTTATTGACTGACATGATGAGCCTCAGTATTATCTATTGCCATCGCATGTCATTGTTAATTTAAGAATTGTCCCCCATGTCCAGATCAATCTCTGTGCTGCCGAGCTTTTACCATTCAGGTACAAGGAAATAAATCGCTTAGCCCAGAACGCAGTTGTGTCCTCGACTGAAGTGTTTTTCAGAATTTCATAAATAGAGGGGACGTGACACGTTATCTCACACTGCTCATCTGACAGAAATTTATCATAAAAGCTAGAAAAATTGAGAAGACACAGTTTGATATCATTGCTTGTCTCTAAAACAATTTTGATTTAAAAAAAAAAGTAGATCTATTGTTTTATTTTGAAGTTGAAATCACATGTCGTTGGAACTTAATTAAATTATTATTTGTGGAAATTAATTACTAGTTAATAAATACAGATGGTGGATTAACTGATTTAAATATTTCCTAATTCTATTGTTCAGTTTATGCATTGTGCATTTTTTCCCAGTTGTCAATCAATGCATTTGACTACAACTGCCACGTTGATCTTATCAAACTGCTTAAGCAAGAGGGAGAACTTGTACGTCTGCGAAAGGCAAGGCAGAAGATGAGCGAACTTTTCCCTCTCACTGAAGGTTGGTTCATGTCTGTTACAGCTCTTGAGTCAAATCAAGCTGCAGCTCTGCATTATTTACCAGTGAAAATGCATTTTTCTGTATTCACTTATTTATTTATTTCACACTCTGTAGAGATCTGGTTAGACTGGCTCAAGGATGAGATCCGTCTGACTGAGGAGGAGTCAAATCGAGAGAAAGTATATGAGCTCTTTGAGAGAGCTGTAAAAGACTACATCTGTGAGTGCACCACCCCACTGTCACTACTAGTGACCTAATACTCAGTGGTCTTTACATGGTCTTAACATCTGTTTTTGTGTCTTTTTACACAGGTCCAGATATTTGGCTTGAGTATGCCCAGTACTCAATTGGGGGTATGGGCTCACCAGGTGGAATAGACAAGGTGAGATCCATCTTTGAGAGAGCAGTGACAGCTGTGGGGCTTCACATGACCAAGGGACAGACAGTGTGGGAGGCATACAGAGAGTTTGAGAACGCCATTCTGTCCACAGTGCAGGTTTGTATTTCCATCAGTTGGAATGGTCTCCTCACTAGTCAAATATAGACTCTGTGTTTGTTAATGTTTTCTGTTAAAATTTTTGCACCAAAGATTTATGTTGACTGAGACTGTAGAGTCTTTTGATTTAAATCCTTTCTTGGCAGTATTAGTTATGTGTTGCTATAGGTGTTATCTGTTCATCTTAATACTGTACTGGAGCATGCTTTTGAATTCAAATTTTAATTCATCTCAGAAGCTGCTTTAAATGAAGTTCTTTGATGTACTACAAACTGGAACGGATTTCAGAACATTTTCTCTGCTCTCAGCCTCTCCCTGGCAAGATTCCCAGCCATGATGAACAGGAGCTGCTGAGCACTCAGCTTGAGCGAATCCACACATTGTTTCGTCGCCAGTTGGCCGTCCCCTTAATGGGTAAGCATGGCAGCTCCTTGGTCCAGATGGAGTGCTGTAAAAATGGAGCTGATTCCTATCAAGGCTAATCTAGAGGAAAAGAAATGTGAATTGGGCCATATACATACATAAGTGACTATAATTTGGGACAAGGTCTCAGGGTGGCAGTGTTGCTTTGAAATGTCATGTCACTTTGTAGCGCTGCTGCAGAATGAAGCCTTGTGAAGCATTGAGACTTTCTTCTGGGGTTTTTATGGTTTGAAAAAAAAAAAAAAACCTGGAAAAGCTATGGAATTTGAAAAGATGAATTTCCAGGCCTGGCAAAGTTTTGGAATTTTATAAAATCTATAAGGTTTTGGAAAAGTAATGAAAATTTTCACCTTGTGCTGTAGTAGTAAAGCGTGTGCATTTGTCCGAGTGCACCGATAATTGTTGTGGCGTGACTGAACATCTGCGTATGTACATAGTATATTTGTGACATGAGTTCTACGTGTTCCCACATTATCAGAAACACAGTTGGAGATGACAGCAGCGAGTAGATGAGAACGGTTGGCTAGCAAACAACATGGATAAGACAAGAGGCAAATCTATGAACAGCCTCCTGCTCAGACTACAAACAGGATGAACTGTCTGCAGTCATATGAAAAGTAAATTAATTTGAATAGGGGAAAAAATTACACATTATGACAACATGTTAATAACTGCGAGTGGTCGAATTCATGGGCAAAATAATTAAACAGAAATGTGTTTAACATAATGTGACGTTGCAAATTTTGCATCCCAATAATGACCAGCTATAGTGAATCTGCAGTGAAAATAGTGTGAAATAGCAGTGACAGAGATGGCAAGTAAAGTCAATTTACATACAAATGACATATTTCAAAATAAAAAAGATTTTTTTTTAAATTTCTTATCCTTTTAGAAAACATAATTTGTTTTTTTTTTTTATAACGTAATTCCATCTTTGTTATAAATGTGGTAATAAATTAAATCATTTTGAGTACATGTAGTCACATAAACATATAATTTATCAAAGTAACATGTTGTCATTTTCTTTTTTTTTTTTTTTTTTTTTTTTTCAGATTAACCTAAAAAGGGCTTGATTTTGACCCAGGGAAGAGTGCACAAACCCTGTCTATCACTCCTGATTCATTGTCATGTGACATGAACAGGCTCGATGAAGAGAACAGTAACAGATCTCTTGCTTGTGATGGCTAGTGTTTTTAAAAACGCTGCTGCCAAAGTACTTAATGGTGGTAGAGTTGATATTTGTGATGATTTTGTGGATGTTGATGGAGCACCAGCAGCAAAGAAGTTGTATAGTTTTTGATGGGACTTGTGGTGAATTGTGTTCATTGTGAGGCCTGTGAAACATTGTTGTGCCAAAAAGTACATGATCTTTTATCATCTTTAATAAACACGAGAAAGAATGTTTGCACTGCCAACCCACAGAGAACATATTGCATAATGCAAAGAGAAAAAAAGCAACTGTTTTATTAATTTTAAGTCTTGTGCTTTCCGGCTTTGTAGACATGGAAGCTACCTATGCAGAATATGAGGAGTGGTCTGAACATGGAGTGCGTGAGACCGTCACACATCAGTACAAAAAGACTTTGCAGCAGATGGAGAAGTGCAGACCTTTTGAAGAGGCACTGGTAACTGACTTGAATTGATAATGTGTTTTTCATTTGTTCTTTTCAGTGATGTTAAATTAAATGCGCAGTCTTTGCAGTGTATTACATCTGCCTGCATTTATCTGTTGCAGCTGGTAGCAGAACCTCCTAAGTTGACAGAATATCAGGCATATATCCAATTTGAACTAAAGGAGGGCGACCCACCAAGGATCCAGATAACCTTTGAGCGGGCTCTGGCAGAGAACTGCTTGGTTCCAGACATGTGGGCAAAATACACCACATATCTCGTAAGTAGTGGTCAGCATTTGCTATGTCATCATCTATACAGTCAGCGGAAGTAGACTGTTGTCTTGACGACCATTGCTTCCCACTGTAAGCATGTTTATTCAGCATCTAAAGGTTGGAAACTCATCTGTTAGCAATGGTTACAGGGTCTCCAGTGTCTTAAAATGTTTAATTTATCTTCGACAATCCCAACAGGCTGACAATAATTTTGAAATGATGAAAATAATAAAATATTCTATTAAAAATACCTTTATTGAATTTCCCACAGCTACATTAAATAAGCCATTTTATGTATGGAGAAAGGTTTACCAAATTCATATTTAAGCATTGAAGGTTTGAGTGGTGTCCATCTGTGTGTGTTAGTGTGTAAAAGTCTGTAGTTGCATGTGTAACAGTGCATTTGAATGCAATTTACCGTAATTTAAAAACATGCTTGCTTACAATTTTAACACATTTAATAGTGATGAAGAGATTGCAGCGTATTTTATACCTTTTTTCCTTTGGCTTCACAGGACCGTCAGCTGAAGATCAAAGACTTGGTTCTCTCCACTCATGAGCGGGCTGTAAGGAACTGCCCCTGGACCATGAGTCTGTGGAAGAACTACGTGTTGGCTCTGGAGAGGCACGGAGCTGACCATCACACTGTGTCAGGTAACAGCTGGTGTGGAACATGAAGTGCTTCATACAAGAGCTCCATTGCTAATTTCATTTAAGCGTTTGTTCATAGATATCTATCTGTGAAGAAAATATATCTGTTTAACATATGGATTTGGTTTTGTTTTATTATTCTTTTCCATACAGATGTTTTTGAGAAGGCACTGAATGCAGGTTTCATTCAAGCAACAGACTATGTGGAAATTTGGCAGGCGTACCTCGACTATCTGAGAAGGCGTGTGGATTTCAGTAAAGGTGAAAGCAGTTGCATATTAAATACGGTTTAGGGGAACGACATGTCATCCTGGTTGTGTCATATTCATACTTATTCCTGTCTAACCTTTCTTTTCAGAATCAAGTAAAGAGTTAGAAGAATTACGAGAAGCCTTTTCTCGATGCCTGGACTACATCAAACAAGACGTTGAAGAAAGTAGGTGATTTTTCTCTTGATTTATGTTTGAGGTGCTCTTGTTCTCCCCCCACCATGTCAATAACTGTCTTGTGTAACTGCAGGATTTGGTGAAAGTGGACGATCCTTCTTGTGTCCTCATGCAGATTTGGGCAAGGATAGAGGTAACAAGCGATGATAGCTATTTTTAAGTCTGGGAGAAGTGTTGTTGTGGGAGGGTTAAATATGACCAGAAGCTTGTGTAAAACCATGTTTCATTACACTGTATTTTATTGAAAATATGCAATATGGAGATGCATATTTTACTCTTTAATAAATGTCCTCTGATTACCAGGCCCTCCACTGCAAGAACATGCAAAAAGCCAGAGAATTGTGGGATAATATCATGACCAAGGGGAATGCCAAATATGCCAACATGTGGTTGGAGTACTATAACCTTGAAAGGTCCTTCTATCTTTGAAAGGGGAACAAAAATATTAATTGTCATGATAATGCCTAAAGCTAATCTGATTTAGTTTTTTTTTTTTTAATTCCATAGGTCTTATGGGGACTCGACTCACTGCCGAAAGGCTCTCCACAGAGCAGTTCAGTGCACCTCAGACTACCCAGAACATGTCTGTGAAGTGCTGCTCACTTTTGAGAGGGTAGAAGGTAGGTCTTTGTCAAAATGAAATGGAGCACAGGGGAAAAAAACACAAAACATAATCAACTGTAATGTATGTCAGTGTTTGGTGTTGCAGTACAGATTTATAACTGTTTCCTTTCCTCATAATTTGCCAGGCTAAGTTTTATAATAGTCCAAAGGCAATGACAGCTGTACACTGGATGTCATTTCATATGCCAATAAGCAGTAATGAAACATCTAGAATGATCAAAACTTAATATCTATTTGATGTGATTTCATTTTGGTTTAAATGGATTTATGTGAGTAACTCAAAGGATGCTTTTATTTTTCTAGAATTATTGTTTTGCTGCATTCCTTCATTTGAGCTCCATGCAGTGGTGTTGAAAAGGTAGTTAATGTGGTCTGCTTGTGGACTTAATTGAATAAGAGGGAAACTAAACCTGAATAAATATCATTTTGTTCCTGCCTCATTACTTGGCAGCACCATCTGCCCACAGGATCCTTCTGATGTCTGTTCCTTGATCATGAACAGCCTGCTGATTTCACTTAGATTCAACTACCAGCAGACCATCACCACTGTTGGTGATGTTGATACTGCTGTGGACCAGCAGCCAAACAGCTCTGCTAAATATTTAGATTTAAAAACATCCGTCCCAAGTGACTGCTTTTTTCTGAAGAAAAGGCTTTCCTGCTGTTATCCTTTCAGTTTTCTCCTAACCTTGGAAACTGAAGAAAAAGAGAGAAGATATCAGCAAAGCACTTTTCTTTATCCTTTGTTAACTGGTTTGTTTTTTTCTTGGGGAAATAAATGATTGCTTTATCACCCTGTGCTGCTGACTGTCAGCATCACCCTCTAGCTGTATGTTGAGTGTAGCGATGCACCGTGAAGCTATCTGGATGTTCTGGAAAGTCCAGAATAGCTAGTCTGCCTCTGTACCTGGTACATTGTGTCTGGCTCATTGTACTTAGCTTGAGTCCTGCTGAGTCCTGAGCCATTTAGATGTCCACAAACTATGGTTACACATCAATTCAGGAAGTGTCAGTATGTAATGCTATTATTAAATGATAACATTCCTTCACTTGGTGGTCCAACCAGAGGATCCACAATACATTTTCTCAGCTCCAGAGCGCATATTCTGCATTTTGTAATCTGTTTAACATTTAATAATTTAACTATCATCAACATCAAGGTTCGCTAGAAGACTGGGATGCAGCAGTGCAGAAGACAGAAACACGGTTGAACAGGGTTAATGATCAACGAGCAAAGGTAGGCGCACACATCAGTATTTGGTTGGGTGGTTAGATGTATCATTTGGGTGTTTTTGGCTAAAGTTACTATAATCACCCCATCTGTCAGGCAGCTGAGAAAGAAGCCAACCTGGCTCGCCAAGAGGAGGAGAGAACTGAGCAGCGACGGAAGTCTAAAGCAGATAAGAAGGCTCAGAAGAAGACCCAGAAGGGGGCTCGAGCTGGGGAGAAGAGGAAGGCAGAACAAGATGAAGATCAAGATGAATGGACCAAGGACTCTGGTAAAATATAGTTAGAATTATAAAATGTATTATTTGTGATTTTTTTTTTTTTTTCTTGTTTTCTAATTTTTTTCTTCCATCTGACATTATAAGCTCCAAAAAGGTACAGAGGAAATGGTGACAACAGTACAGAAGAGTACATGGAGACTGAGACTGGACTCTTTGGGAGGAATGCTCCCTTTGAACATAAGAACACTTCAGCTGGCATTAAAAAAACGCAGCAGGAACCAGAGGTGGCAGCCCAGAGACTGAATGATGACAAGCCTGAGCTTCGAGATGATAACTCCAGTGTGTTCATCAGCAACCTAGCGTACAATCTGCAGGAACCAGAGGCTAAGCTGAGGACAGTGTTTGAGACCTGCGGTCCAATCAGACAGATCCGCCCAATTTTCAGCCACAAAGGAGGCTTCAGAGGTTACTGCTATGTACAGTTTGAATCTCAGACGTCTGTCTCTGAAGCCCTGAAGTTGGACAGAGGGGAAGTGGAAGGGAGGCCAATGTTTGTGTCTCCTTGCGTAGATAAAAACAAAAATCCTGACTTTAAGGTTGGTGGACTTTTTTTTTTCTCCCCACTTGTTTGGTGGCCTTAAATAATCAGTTTCTTTAAAAGCGGTTCTATAAGATATTAAGAATCTTCCACTAACTGATATATTGCGAAAAAAATTTACACCTGGGGAGATGTTCTTTTTTTATCAGTGAAAGACAATGCAACTTTCAACAACAATAAGTAAAGGTGACATTGACACTCACTGGAGTTCTGAGTTCACACGAGGCAGTATGAAGTCTTTCTAGAGCATGTGTTTCTATTATCAGTTGCACAATTTTGTATTAATGCATTTAATTTACATTGTCAAGAGTTGCTAGAATCTTCAGCCTTACAATGGTAAACATTTATTCAGTTTGTTCTCCTTCTTAAGTTTGATCAGTGCTTTTCATTACGTAGTTATGTTGAGCCCCATCCTCGTGTTACAGTTCTGCCTTATTTAATTGAACCCAGCCTTAAGAATTGCATAACAGTGATGAATGAAAATGCACATATAGTAAATGTGCATTTTAATTACAATTTTTCTGAAAAAATGTTTGATGCATTCACATAAGACCCTGTGTTCATATTAGTTTTCCTTTTAATTTGGCTGGTATGACTAAAAACAGTAACTAATACTCTCACATCAATCTCCTTTCAGGTGTTTAAATACAACACATCAATGGAGAAACACAAAATCTTTATCTCCGGGCTGCCGTTTTCATGCACGAAAGAGCAGCTGGAGGAAATCTGCAAAAACTACGGCACCATCAAAGATGTTCGTCTCGTCACATATCGCTCAGGAAAACCCAAGGTAAAGTATTAAGACGGTAGTGGTGCCATCTTTGTCTGTTTAAAAGAGCTAACAACAACCAGCAGCTGGGCAAAGTTAGGAGGTATTCTGTCATTAATACATTAACACTCCTCCTGGGTGATTGCAGGGTCTGGCATATGTTGAGTTTGCAAGTGAAACCCAGGCCTCCGAGGCAGTGATCAAAATGGATGGAATGGATGTGGAGGGCAACAAAATCTCTGTTGCTATAAGCAACCCTCCTCGGAGAAACATGATGGATAAACCTGGTTCCAGCAGGCCCATGGCAGACATGTTGCCTCGCCAGGTCTATGGATCGTAAGTGGACCAAGTCCTCTTCTGTGCTCTCAAATTCTGGCATGTTTCCTTTGTTGTCAGACTTGAAACTGTTGATATCATCTTTTTTTTTTCTTCCCCATATTGCAGGAGAGGAAAGGGACGCACCCAGCTGTCCCTACTCCCACGTTCCTTGCATCGTCAAACAGCGGCTGCAGGCAAAGTTGAGAATGGGACTTCAGCTGATACGACAGCGACCGCGGGAGTGAATGCAAGCGCAGAGTTGAAACCTTTGTCAAATTCAGACTTTGCCAGGATGCTTCTCAAAAAGTGAGAGGAGACGAGCAGCAGAATTATGACAGCCTTCACACTGAAAGCCATCTTGTGTCCTTACATATTAGTGTTGGTAATTCTTCTGTAATTGGTCACCTGATAGTCCCTTTAAACTCAGTCACGCTCTTATCATCTGTTCTGCAGAATGGCCTTAATTGTCCCTCAATCAAGATGTTTTTTCTCTGTGTGACAGTTTTCTTTGGGGGTGTGTTTGAAGGAAGCTGCTCGGCTATTTTATAAAAGTGTATCATATTTGTGTGTAAATATATTGTACCTAAAATAGTTAGCCTTCTGTTGCAAATTCTCTGCTTTTGTTGTGTATTTTAAAGGGATCTGACAAATGTTTATTGCAAAGTAATTTTTTAAAAATATTCTAAATAGTCAAAATTGTGAGTGTTGTTTTATAAGGTATATGCAAAACATGTGCAGTGACATGGTCGGTGTGTGAACATAATGTGGATGTGCTATGGTGACGAAAAGATATTCAGATTTTTTTAAGGGAAAATGACTTCTGTTGTGTATCTTATTTATAGGTCTAAGGAAACAAATAACGAGGCCTGTGATTTTGTTTTTCAGACAGTTTACTTTAACTAATTCATTAGTTTTGAACAATTCCATGTCTAAGTTATCATCTGCTATTAATCAGTATTATGTTGTGGAGGTCAGCAAACGGTTAACTGGCTTTTTCTTTCGTTGGGAGTTTATTAGCGTATGAGAGCTGCAGTCATGTCATACTGCTGATCCTCGA
Organism: Hirundichthys speculiger; assembly: GCA_018398805.1. NCBI lineage: Eukaryota > Metazoa > Chordata > Actinopteri > Beloniformes > Exocoetidae > Hirundichthys > Hirundichthys speculiger. The sequence goes on along the minus strand of JAGFBZ010000035.1, from coordinate 3,386,131 downwards.
GTTTATAGTATTCAAACAACTAAGTAAACCATCTACGGTCATTCATAGTTTTAACTGGCTGTAAACAGAATCAGATATCTACATGTTCTGGATATCTGATTTACATTTTGTGCTCTAGAAGAGACTTTAGGTACATTTTGACCAACAGTACGCACCATAATCTCTGGCCTGGGGAGTGAGATATATATATATATATACACACACATACATACTATGTATATTTAAAAATAAAATTAAAAAATGAAACACTAATGCAAAGTAATCTTCATATAATTTGATAATTGTTACATACAGCACTGCATAAATATAGAAGACTTTAAAGTCAGGAGTGTGATAAATTCATCTGAAGTGTGCCCTAAAAGTGAATCTGAAATCTAGTTTGAACCTGAATTTCTTTAAAGGTGGTCTCATTTTCCAACACAAGTCAAGCAGTTGCCTCAGTAATCTAAAAGGCAACGACTGCCATTATAACATATTGGTTGCAGCTCTTTCATCAAAAAAAGAATCTATGCAGTTTTCCCCATGTCAGGGAATGAAGTGTTTACCACCAGTCTTGTATAGATATTGATTCTGTCCATGTATATAATGTCCAGCGTATACATTACAAAAATTAGTAGTTTGTTATAAAAAAATAAAACAAGAACATATGGTAAATATTGCTTTCACCACAGTGCCCTAATCTAAAAGTCTATAAATGTTCAGTTTTTATGTTCAGTACTGAAAGGTTGTATTGTGTGCATTGCTGTTTTGTATAATTCCTTTAATCAATGTTTTAAGTTAGAAATATTAGTAAATAATAAAATACCATTTTTTTGGTTCATCTCTGTATTTTTTTCCCCACTTCCCTTTGATTATTTTTTAAGTCTTTATCATGTTTCATCCCAGTATAAAGCTGAACTTCTTTATCCAAAAACTACAACCTAAAGATGCAATAAAAAATAATAGAACTCTTTTATTTAAAAATAAATAAGATAAATGAAAGTGCTCTACAGTATTAGCAGACATATCTTGAAGATAAATATTCACACACAACTACAATTACAGGAGACATTTCAAGTAAAAAAAGGTCCCTCGTGTCAGCAGTAGTCAAAGTTCAGATTGTATTCTAATCAGTCTTTAGTAAAATGCTTAAACTAAAATTAGGGAACACATATAATGTTATTCTCGAGGCAAATGAGGATTTATAAAAAGGCAGAACACAATTTTGCTTCAGCATCCTACAACACTTCTGATAGTTGAGAAACAAAAATGTCAAACTGGAATCATAAGATTGAACGGTGACTGAACATTTTACAATGAGACTGCTATAAAACAACTTTTTGACAGACTGACTCATGATCCCTTTTTGCTCCCATCTCCAGCTCAGTTGTGGACTGGGATGGTCTGTTTGCAGTTGGGATGGTGTGGGGCTGGAGCCTGACCAGCTTCAGGCAGCCCCACCGCATGTTCTGTTGTAGAAATCAACAACGTGTCCAGAGTTATTTCTGTACATTTGGCAATAAAGCGAATGAAAGGTCGGACGTCACCTTCATTCGCTGTGTCAAGAGCTGCATAATATTCAGCCCTTTGCTCTTTGCGAATAGTAATCGGTGGGTAACTGGCTTGCATCAGCACAAGGTTCATGAGCAGCCGTGATGTGCGTCCATTTCCATCTATAAACGGGTGTATATACACAAGTTTATAGTGGGCGAGAGCTGCATACTCCACAGGGTGAAGCTGCAGGGTTTCATCAGAGTTGAGCCACTGAACCAACTCTTGCATATGTCTCTGCAGGTCTTGAGGATGGGGTGGGATGTGGTGGCCTACAAACACCTGGCTGGTACGCAGTCTCCCACCTTCCACTGGGTCCACATAGCCAAGCACCCGTCTGTGAATCTCCAGGATGTCACTGACAGTGATGGCTCCCGATCTGGACAACAGCGTGGTATTGATGTACTTCATTGCTGCATCCACACCGATGGCCTCGTTCTGCTCCTGAAGACTCTTCCCAGCGACAGCATACCGAGTCTCAATGATGTGGCGAATTTCAGACAAAGTCAGCGTGCTGCCCTCGATGGCCACCGTGTGGTAGATGTGGTGATAGTAGGTTTCCTCCATCACTCGGCGGAGTGCAGAGTTGCCTTTAGGAATGGACATAAGTCTTCGCACTTTACTGTCGATGATGCTGAAATAACGTTGGTCAATCTCTTCCACCAAGGGAAGAGTTCGGTCTCGACTAACTAGAGCTCTCTCATTACACGGAGAGATGGCTAAGGCCTTTGTGTAGAGGTGGTCTGCCTGGACAACATCCTTCTCTTCCTCCAGAATGGTCCCCAACTCTGTCAGAGCATCCACAAAGTCTGGGTTCATACTAAGTGCATGAACCAACAGCTTGTGAGCCTTCTCCCTCTTTCCAAGTTTCTTCATCTCCAGAGCCTGCTGCAGCGCCGCTTTTGCTTCCAGCTCCATCTCTGCAATGAGAAACAGGAAGAACATTAGCAATGATCTCGAAAATATCAATATCCAAGAATATGATTATTTATGACTTATAGCCAACTACTGTCCATTGTCCAAGCCATGGCTAAATTTGCTAAGTTATCTGACACATAAAATGTCCAAGTATATTTTGAAAAATTAAAAAAAAAGTAAAAAATAAAAATTAAACACTCAATACAGAGGAGATCAAAATATAATGTGAGAAAGTTCTTCCCAATAATGACTCAAACACAGCAAACGAGAACAACAACAGCATTTTACCCAATTTTAGGTGGCATTGTTCACAGTAGGCCCAAATGTTTTATAAATGTGCCACTTCTCAGCAGTATTTGATCAAATCCAGATATCCAAATCCTAATTACATGTACAGTAGTAATTATTACTGGGTCAAAACCTCAGCACTTGTGTTTTGTTTTTCTTTCCTATGACTTCGAGTGTTGGGTATTATTCCTTTAAAAAATCTGTGACTTAAATTCCCTCTTGAATTTTTAAAAAACATAGTATTGTGCTTAAGTGCTTCCTGTTTTGGTTTGCACTGCTTACTTCTTTAACATATGGCAGAGATGTTGAACTACAGAAAGAGCACACCTCGTCTTATTTACATAATTTCGCTTTGGGGGTAAATATAGACTTTGAGTCGTGTCGTACCTTTGCTCGGCTTCGTCTTTTGAGGCAGCAGATCCAGGCCAGTGAAGGGGACGGTGAGGCTGGTGGACAGCACAGCTGGGGTCGGCTCTGAAGCCCCCCACAGCTGGCAGCGGAGCCGCGCGATGCCCCCCAGAGAGACACAGCACTGCCTCTCCATCCCGATCAGGGGCATCAGTAGAACCACCAGGGAACCGAAAACGACGCACAGCAGCGGCCCCCATCCTCCGAGGACGCGACGGCCGCTGTCGCAACGCCACATCGTCAAAGCTGCCATAATGAGCCACAGCTGAATGCTCCATCGTTTGGTGATGCAGTTCCCATCTAGTTTCTCCCCTGCTTGGAGAGCCGAAAAGAGGCTGCCAGGCGGGAAAACACGGCCAACATAACAGCGCTAGCGGTTACCGTCAACCTTATCAGTTCGGAGGCTCATTAACTAGCACCCTGTTTCACTGCTGTTACTGTAAGCGGCAGAAACCATAAAACACAAACTAAATTAACCATCAAACCTTCGCTGAATCTCTCCGCGTCGGCACAACTGTACACAACATACACATCATCGACTTCCTCATGCTACCGGGTAAACATTCTCGATTATTATTGGTCGTCGCTCTTTTAAAGAACATTGCTGATTGGCCACAAGTGCAGCAATACAAATAATAGTTCGTAACCGTCTCTGATTGGATAATATTTGGAACATTATACCCTATGCGTGGACTTCCAGGCGGTGTTTACGCAACAGCGTCAGGGCGCGTGTGTGTGTGCGCGCGCGTGTATATAAAGATATAGATATAAAGTATATAGATGTATCCCAGTTCCCAGTCAAAACTTGTTTTTAATTACAAAACAAACCTAAGAAGACAAAAAGAGCGAGAGTAATATTTTTGTGAAATTAAAACTCGGCTCCAGTAATGAAAGTGATCTCAAACAGTAGAGAGCAGCATTGTTCTTTCGTGATATCATCCCAGCCACATCTCCTGTGAATACTGCAGCTGCACTGATGACTTAACATTAGTATGTTTCAAATTTAAGCTTCTGCTATTCTGTTTATTTGAGCACAATTCTTTTCATCTGAGTCACGTCTCAGATGTTTCCATACTCTTAAGACTTATGCAATAATGTGCACTTTATATTTCTAGTATCATTTAATGAAATTGCCTCTGCCTGAGATCACAAGGTAATGAGGACTGATTCTTGGCTGTGTTCCAAAGGCAGCACATCAACACATATCTTCAGCAGATGGTCATGGCAGGTGATCAGCTCCAAATAGCTGTTATTCACTTGCAGCCTGTTACTCTGCAGCAACACATGGTCACTGCAGACATTACAGGGAAATTTGTGAATGAACAAACATGTTAATATTCTCGAGTAAAGTCAAAAACATTCAATAAATCTCCCTGAAATGAATGGTTCTGCATTTGTCTGTTGATGTTGTACAATGAACTCACAATAAGCCCCAGAGCTGCACACTAGCAGATAACAGAGCAAAGTATCTCTTAGTTGTTCTGACAAATAACATTTTAACCTTTGATGAAAATAGAGCCGTCCGCTTCAATGTGCTTGAGCTTCATTTTTTAACCTTCTGTCATCCATGTGTACCTATAAAGCATAGAGCAGGCTGCGACAGTTTGGGACATATTTAATAACAATGCTGCCACTGATTTAATGTGGAGGTTGGAATAACAGCTGTGGGATGCAGCCCTGCATTTCAGCTGACTGTGACTAAAATCAGAATCATTTCTGTATTTTTTTGTCACTGCACCAGGACAACTTTGTCTTCAGTATGGAAGCACTTTTTTCACCATAATGCATGAAACCATGCACATTGCTAAGGATCACCTGAAGGGTCACAGCAGGAATTTGCACACGCGCATACGCACACACACACACCACACACAACCTCAGCAGTTAGCGAGTTTCACCCATTACAAGCTAATATGTCACAACCAGAATCCTAACAGCTAAAGCACAACCATGGCAACAGTCATAATGGCAGCCACAGACAGCCCCAATCAGCAGTTTTGTGAGATTTTCTTCTGTTTAGCTGCAGTGTTCACTGGTGCCAAACCCAACAACCTCTAACCAAAATACATTTCATTGTACTAAAATACGACACAGCCATTTTACAGGATTTTAATTATGAGATACTGAAAAACAGGTTAGAAAAAATTTCCACCCTTCAGAGTCTCAGGTTGCTTTTTTTAAACTGTATGTAAACCAGAAATTAAATTGTTGTTCTCTGTTTTTGGGCACTTTGGGCAATCTGATTGCCTTGATTTTGCTCACAATTTTGGGGTTTCATCAGTAGTTAATTCTGTGTCTGCCAGTGAATCTGCTAATCAACCTTCAAATTATTTTCCTTAACTATATTGTACAGATGACTGATTTGTGGCTCTTTAAAGACTGATCTTTCCTCTCATTTCACAATGACTTTTCCATTCCATTTCTTCATGTGCATGTTTGACTCGATTTAGATAATTGTGCCCTCATCACGCGAAGAACGGAAAAACACATAAGGACAGATGAATCATCATTTTTGTGGTTTTGGAGAAATATTGTGAAGTCCGAAAGAATAAGGCTTCTTACATCATGGTTATGTCAGCTGCTTGACTCTGAGTTTCTTAGTTGTAACTCTGAAAACCTGGAAGAAAATAAAGGCAGCATTTAAAGGTGGCAGGGATGGTGACGGAATAACATGCTTCACTTTCAGTCAGTAGAGCTGGATGTTTTCCTTGTGTGGGCCCATTTTATTTTATTTGATTTTATTTTACGCAACTTCATCTTCTGTTTTCGCTTGCTTATTGGTGGCATTGTGGCACCAGAACAGCTCTGTTAACTTTAGATATTAAATACTGCTTGGGATGTATTTAGGATAATATAGCTTGGCTGAAAATAGAACATTTCATAACATATACTACAAATCTAGAAAGCTACATTTTCTGCATTATCATTTAAAAACAAAACAAAATGTGGCACAAATACAAAAATGTATTCTATTTTTTTTTTAACTACTCTGAATGTGAACAGCTTTTGGTGATTATTTGTGCTGTTTGTACAATTTACTACGACCTTAGAACTTAATTTGTCCAATGAAAAAGATTGATGTTTTTGGGATATTTTGGCATTGAAGCTTTTGAAAGAAACAAGGTATTTCAGTCTTTCTCTTTCTTTTGTTCATTTTTAAAAAACATTTATTTTCAATGAAGTCCTTAAGAAATCTCCAATTTTAGAAAGGGCAACAGTAGCCTTTCCAGTAAGATGTACTTTTGAAGTATCCTCTGATTAGAATGAAAATATTTTACAGGACTATTAAATTCTCTTTAAAGTTTTCACCAGCTTCATATTATTGTGAAAAAATAAAATGGCAGCAAACTTACTGTTGTTCACAAAGATGATTTGTTTTAATAGTGTAGTGTCCCTCAACACCAGTGAAGACTTAATTATCATCTTTTTCTCTGTGTAATACCCTGTTTTAACGAAATAAATGCAACCGGAACTAATGTGAACCATCAATTTTGGTTCATTCTTGGATTCTGTTATCTGGCTGCCATTCAGTGGCATGCAACACAGATGGGCATCAAAGCAGCTGGGTCTAGGTTATTTCACTTTTCGACAACTGAGTCGAAACCTTGCTGTGGTTCAATAGAAAGGGCAAATATGACAGAATGAGCAGCTGATGGGGGAAAATGGATTGCATGAGATGAATAGCCCTGGGGTCATTTTGTGGATAATTCTATGCACATCTGGCATAAAGTCACATGAGCTGCAAACTCCTCAGCTGTGGAAGCAGATAACACCACGAGTTTGCAGTTAAAATCACTGATGAGTACTAATTCTCTTATTAGATGCCCCATATCTCTTTAGGATTATTACCAGAATGGAATAGTCTCATGAAATGCTACGCATCTTTGATCTGTATGCTGAAAGTAAGCTTTTATCTCCTGAAACAGTGCTCGAAAAGGGATGTGATGAAACATGATCATCTGAATATTTTGCAGATTTTGCAATATGTGGTCATGTCGTCCAGCATGATTTTCGCTCCAGTCGACACGTTAACTTGAAGCAAACTTCAGAGATGAGTTGTCACAGACTGTTAAAATAACCATTTTTTTCACTGGTTCAAGATGCGGGAAAAAAAAATCCATCTGCCCAACTGAAAAAAGGTGACCTGTCAGGGCAGGATATAAATCCCTCTGGCACAGGCACAGAGCCTCCTTCCCCACCGGCTCACACTTCCCCAGCCAGCCTCTCTGGAGCCGTCAGTGTGCTTGCCTTTCTGTGGGAGACAAGGCTTTGTTCTGGTTGACCGAGCTGGATGTCAGAGATCGAGGATCTCGTTAGACAGTCAGAGGGAGAGCGATGGTGGCTCTCGTTACACTCTCTGAGTATGGATGGTTCAGCAGGCAGGGATGAGGGTGGTCTCAAAATAGATGACAGAGTAAAGGAGTGTCACGCTGACAGCAGCAGTTGCCCTCAACTGTCAGCATCCAAAATGTCCATCTCACTGGAGGGTCATCACCAAAGTGCAGTAACTGCACTTTCATTGGCAGAATGACAAGTGCTGCTACAAGACAATTGGATTGAGGTTAAGGTGTCTTTTTTTCCCCCCTCAGGTGACAAGAAAACAGGACAAAAGGCTGTCTTTGGTTGCCCTCAGGCTGTCCAGGAGCCTCTTCTGAAATCAATAAATCACTGTCAAACAGCTAATTACAGAACTTCTTCTCCAAAGACCTGTGCAGTTTTCCTTTGGCGGTTCTAGTGGAAGAGACATAACACTTCTTTTTGGTGTAACATCCGGTTAACTGAACTGTTTTTGGATATATGAAAAACTAACACATAAATGCATGGAGACAAGTGCTGTGATAAAGTTAGAGTTTCAGCACATTACTGTAAGATGTTGAAGATTACACAACAGAAAATGTTGAAGAGATGTCTCTCAAACAAATTATAAAAAATAAAAATAAAAAACAGTTAATCAGTCAAAAACATCTTTAAATTTAGGGGTAATGGGATTACTCTGTGTAGAGAGGTGGAAATAGCCTGTAGCTAAATGTATAAAAGGAATCTAAATAGGAATCTAAAGGAATATAAATAGATCCAGAAGTCTTAAATCTGACATTAAAGTGCTACTCCCCCCTAGTACAAATGTGATGCTGATGGTGTCTGTAAGATATGATAGAACAGACTATACTTCTTTAGGTCCTTCAGTGTTTTCAGCAAAATGTTGCATATCTTCTATAAGTCTGTTATGGAGAAGGTCAATTCTATCTGCAGTCATCTGTTGGGGGAGCAGCATCACAAACAAACAGATGAAGAAGGCTGGCTCTGTTCTGGAGCCTCTGGAGCTGAATGTGTAAAGAAGGAGGTTTCAAACATATTGGACAACACTAAGCATCTTCTTCACAACACAGTGATTCAGCAACAGAGTGTCTTCAGATCCGTTGCAGCACAGACCGACAGGAGATCCTCCCTGCTCAAAGCTATAACCTTCTACAATGACTCTTTAAAGCAAGTTAAATACTGACTTACTGCAAAAAATGATTTTTCTTTTGAGTCAATTAAGTATTATCGTATTGATTTGATTGGAAATTCAGTTGAATTGAATTAAATTGAATATATGAAAATCATTTCTTCTCCTCTTTTTTTTTGAGGAACACTGTTTTTTGTCAACATTTCAGTCATCTAAAGCAGCAACCTTTACTTCATAAGCCAAATTAATAAACTCCAAATTATTTAGGCACAAGGTGATTAATATTGCATGTTCACCTGAGGCACTGAGGTTGTCCTCTCCCTGTTCATATTTTTCATCTTACCACACATCCTGTGTATAGATGTAACTTTAGCTGGCTTGTTACTAACAAACATGAGAGTTAATCATGTCCGAGTTGCACAATTTACAGAATGATTAATCTGTTGGTTTTTCACCCACTCTTTGCCCCATATTAGTTAACCATGTTGCATAACAATGTAAATGCTTGCTGCTTGGCAAACTGTTGCTCATATGCCAGGTCCTAAATAAGCTGGCCAACACTGTCTGTCATGTTCACAAACATCATGAATATTTTATGGAAAACAATACCTGATTTAGCAAACTGAACAAGTATCTTTCAGATAGTCTGTAAGACAAGGACACAGGAAAACGGTCTATGATTTATGTTTGGGATAAGGTTGCCACCCGTCCCGTAAAATACGGAATTGTCCTTTATTTGAGAAAAAAATGTTGCGTCCCGTATTGAACTAATACGGGACGCGATTTGTCCCGTATTTTCATTAACGCCCCACACACATGTCACACACACATCAACACTAAATTTAACAATAATGAACAAAATAAAATACAGGAAATATTAAGGTCAGCAAAATCTTTGTGGTGGGACAACAGGACCTGCTGCGCTCTGTGCCCATATCTTTATATGTGTGTGCCAATCATCTTGTCACTCTCAGTGCCTGCCCGGAATTGTCCTTTATTTTCATGTCTGGGAGGTGGCAACCCTAGTTTGGGAATGGTTGTATGGTTAATTCATTCATAATAATCAGAGTGGATGGTTTACGCTCATGACAAAATGCGTTCAGACCTTGAAAAACATGTCTGATTTATTCATGTTGCTCTTCTCCCTGTTTCCCTTGATCTTTTTTACAAAAATGATTCCTTTCACAAATGACACGCACTGTGATCGAACGCCGGATCTGTTTTGAAGCAGGTGTTTTCATCTGAGCTTTGGTCTTACTGGTTATCTTGATGCACTAAAGGTGTTGTATCATTATATATACCATCACATTACAGGCACCCTCCCCCAGGCCCAGTGTCATGTGCCAGCATGTCAAATCCTGCACGATTTTTCCAACTTGATGGCCTCAGCTGGGCTAACAGGTGAGACGTGTGTAAATGATCTGCCAGAAAGACAAGCAAACCAAGATAATTGGGTCTCCACACAGTAGCAGCCATTACTAGGGACCTCCCTCAGGCACTTTTTGCTGTTTCACTTATTAACTCCCTGAACAGTAGGGCCTGTGTAGTTCAGATGAGTATGTGAGCTGGCAGCTCTGTCAAATGAACACAACTATATTTCACAAGTTGCTCATTATTTTCTTTGCTCTGCGAGATATAACTGGTTGTTGACTTTCTTTGCTTTCTTTGATAAGGTGTGTGGGTGTGCAGAACAAAACTGTAGTACTTTATTCCATGATTAAAGACAGCACAATCCTACTGGGTGACAATGTTTGGTCATGTTTGCCTCCTGAGAGTGTTGTCCCACAGCTTCTGTGAGACTTTGGAAATGCAGAGTGAGGAGTTTCAGTAAGCAACTAGCCTGCATGAAATGGTTATTTATTGTAAACCTTTGGTTTTAGGAAGCAATCTGATTTTGCATATACTCATCTCTGGTATAAGTCTCCTAAATGGATGTTCATGTTGAGGTGTTTCTGCTTACGCCTTATACACACTAATCTTTTAAAGAGGAATGAATATCCTGTGAGCAGTCAACCTATATGTTGGAAAAAGGTTGGTGGAGGAAAATCTAGCATTAAAGCTATGACAGGCTACAAATAAACATTAAAGATGGCCCATATCAAATTAAGGAAACCTTTGTATTTTGCTCTGGACAAACACGTCCCTGTGACCTCCAGACCTCAAAGCGTCAACTTTGCTAATTGCTATTTCCTATTAGCTACTTGTGATAGCCCATGGGGAGATCATAATTTTTAATTAATAATTTAGAATTTTTATATAACTTATACCAGTATGTTATGTTTCCAAAGTTCATGGAAAGCTGATCGACTGCGCCTGAGCATTTTAGTTTCACATGAAAACACACATGCTCAATTAGTAATTTGTTCTAAACATAAAGGAAAATGCCACACGAACAGTCTCTCGCTCATTTACATGACATTTGAATCATCACTATATGTTGCTGGCAGGGGTTTCTTGTTCCACAGAAGCATCCAGCAACATCTGATAAATCACTGTGGGCCCATATGGTAATCATGCAAGGATCCCATCTGGAGGCTGATTTCTCCATTAAAAAAAGAAAAAAAAAAACTGAAAAGAATTGCCATTGGCACTTTCCTTCTGTTTTGTCCCTCCAGTTTTACAGTTTTAAGTCTTTCATGTTAGACTAAGAGCATCTTCATCTAATGTGAAGTTGGCCATTAGAACTTAATCCCATTGAATATTTTATATATATGCCAGCTTTTAAGACTACCTCTGACTTGTGTGATATCATAAATTCCCTGACTGTCATTTACTTTACAGCTTTTTTACTGTGTATATGTACTTGCATGACATGAAAACCCTAATTGAATACGACACTGTGATGACAAGCAGAAATGCTATGATCATGAGCTTTGGTCACTTAGAAGATTAGAGTTGCTTACTGACTTTTCAATGCTATAAGATTGGTTTTATTACTCTAAAAGGATTTAAAAGCTTCTTTGGATTAATCATATCTGCATTATTTATGATAGCTTTGCTTAGTCTAATGATATTAATTGTATTTTGAAAGCTTTTTTCCAAGCACTTTTTTAAAAGTACACATTTTGGACTCACATGTTCAGCAGATACACATGTTTAGTATTTAATGGTGATGCCAGCCACATGACAGCTTACACTGTGACACATGATTGACACCACTGATTTAGCCTCAAATGCTGATAAGGAAGGAGTGGCGGTCAAAGCCTTATACCCTGACTGCCATGTTGGAGAGTTCAATCTGACATCCATCCCACACAATGTTTTTCACTATCCTTTCACCTTTCTACTTCACTGTCACTCATTAATGGTTAAGTTTTAAGTTAAAAATATGTGGTAAAAGTTAGAAGTGCATGGTTAGGGGTTTCATGGTTTAAGATTCCAATCATGTCACATGGACAAAGACTGATACAGAACAGCCTAGGGAGGTGTTGCCTTCTGACAATTTTAAACCATGAATGGGGACATGACTACATTTTGCAAATGCAAGCTATTTCAAATTTTCTGGTGAGACTGGGCATGTATTCCCTGGCTGATTAAAGATAAAACAAAAAAAAAAAAAAAAAAAACATGTTTTATTGTTGGGTAATATTGTACTGTAGGTCCGTGTCTCTTGTTTAAGTTAGAAGAAGACATAACTCCTTTTGTCATCAGGATAAATGTCTTTTAGTGTCAAGATGTGGCATAGAACCATGCTTGTCCAATTTCTGGTTATAATGTAATCCTCCTGTTAGCAGGGTTTATGTACTTGTCTTGAAAAAGAGACTATTCACAATCATGACTGGAGTCTTTCGACCTCCAGTAAACTTTTCTCAAAGCTCTCTATGTTATTTCCATTTTAATGATAAATGTAAATGTAAATGTAAATGTAAATGTAAATGTAAATACAGTGACAAGAAACAGAAAGTGAAACCTTGTAATTAATTGGTTTAATTTGCCATAAAATGTGATCCGATCTTCATCTATGCCACAAGTTGCTTAAGTTGATAACAGTCAAACAGCTATAATTTCTTATGTCTTTGGCATTGAACATTCACAGAACTGGAAGTAAAAGTAAGTGAACATCTGTCAAAGTAAATGAAAATGTTTGCTGGTTTCAGTGATGTCTTGTTAAAATCTTTCCTCGGGTCTTTGTCTCTAACCATGTGTTTTAACCCGCTACAGCTGGGGCAGTTTGCTACATTTCTAATATAAAGGAAAGACAAACATACACTAAGACCAACCTAAGACACTGTGATATGAACATATGGTTCATTAAACAAAACAATAATATGGTAAAAACATGAACACCAATAAACTATGTGATTAAAACTAAAAGGTAATGTCATTTATGCTTCCTCTATCAAAATATTAATAATGTTATGAATAACAATATTAGTACCAATATGTAACTAATGTGTAACTATACAAAAATGAGAACCACTAACTGCACTAATTCTGGACCTGAAAAGTTTAGAAAATTCCAACCTAACAGTCTTCAAGCCTTTAGCTGTTTCTGGTGAGTTTTTCTTCACTTCACTTCTAGGAAGAGCAACTGTTTCCATTCATATACTGCAAAAAATAAACATGGAAGGTTGTCCACTTTACATAATATATTTATATTCAATTTACTTATAGTAACTGTCTTTGTTGACTTGAAATGTTTTTTTTTCTATTAAAGTCCATGTAATTAATTTTTTTTTTCCGCTTTCATAATTAAATTTGTGGAACCTATTGACAAGAAAAAATTCATTAAATTCAAGCTTTCATTTTTTTGAGTGTAGATAAACTGGGCATCAATGAATATCTCAGCACTTTGAGCTTATTGTCCATCCTGACACCAACTACTCCTGATCAAATGAAATCTCTCTTTGTAATGATAATATGCGCGACATTAAGTTTATTAGCCTGTTTATGATAAATCTTTGTAATCCAAATGGATGGAAATTGTATGTGCAATTGAAAAACATAAATCTTAAAAATTAGGCCTAGATATTTCTGTTAATGTTGGTTTTCCCCTCTAAAGGTCAGCATAGTGGATTGTTGTGGGTATTAGATTGGAAGCCATTCCTCACACAACCTTTCCGTTTATCCAGGCTTGGAGCTGCGCTACACTGGCTTGTGAGCCTTGGTAGCTGGGGCAATGTGGGCTCAGTGTCCTGCCCTAGGACACTTTAGATCGCTGTGGAGCTGGGGAACGATCCACTGACCTTGCTGTTGGAGAGCAGCTGACATTACCCACTATTATATAATACCTGAATTAATTACATATGCATGTTTACTAAAAGCTAAAGTATGTACAACATTGTTTAGATAATCATCTTGTCTTTTGATGACTCAGTTTCTTCACTCTTCAGTACTACTATTACTATTACTATTAATTTATATTGTCATGTGAGTGCAAGCTGCTCAGTTTATCAACATTGCTGACTTTGTCCAGAGATGAAAGTGATTTTGTCATCCCCTGGAGAATTTGTCTTGGAATATAATGTATTATATTATTGTAGTATGTGTCTTAAGAATGACCATCTTAAACTGTGTATCAATTAGGCATGTTTTACTGGTATTTTAAACTCTGATGTCCCCTTGTTTATCTGTGTGTGATGAGTTTTAATTATTTTTCATTTTTTCATCTTGAAATATGAACAGGTGGTAATCTGGTTTGTAATGGTATTGTTTTTTGTTTTCCAGTTGTGAAAAATATCCTCATAATTAAAAATAGCTCTGTAGCACTTTTCAGATGGTAGCAGAGAGAAAAGGTGGTGACGGGTGTGTGACATCTTTCAGGATGATGGTGGCTCTGTGGAGGACGTCATCCAAAGACAGTACCATAGTGTAGTGCAGCAGTAATGAAAATCTCTAAACAGCTCTGAAGACAGATTGTTCTTTGGTGTCCTCAAAAAAAAAACTGAGCAGCTGTTGAGCCTTTTTTTTTAAATTTTACCAGGGACATGGAGTTGATGGTCCATAGGAGGTCCTCTCCTATCGTGATTAGGGATGGGAATTTATGTGATTTTTCCGATTCCGATATCGATACTGTTTAACGATTCGATTCTTTATCGATTCTCTTATTGATTCTAATTTGGGCAAAAAGGAGAACAGTTTTACTAGCATCAATTTTTTTTACTTAGAAGTCACGAGCTTACAAACTCAACAGCGAGGTCAAAAGAGGCCCAAAGCCTGGATAACGTGCTAACTGTTGTAATATGTAGCTGTGCAAATACACAAGAATGTGTTAACACTTTACTAACAGATTTTTTCTAATAGAAATAAAAAAATCTCCCTTTTAAAAGGATATATGAGCTCACTAAGCACTCAAAAATAATAATAAAGAAGGATAAATACTATCAAATACAACGGAACAGTGCATAGTGCAAATCTGCAAATACTATGAAGAATTGACAATTCTTTAGCAGAAAAATAAGCATGTCTGCCAGCCTCTGAACCAGCCAGACTCTTGTCTCGGTCATCTTCTAAATGTAATGCAGAATGCATTTGTTTAACAGCATAGCGTTAATGTTATAGCGTGTTTCACAAAGAAGATAGATAGATAGTAGGGGTGTAACGGTACACAAAACTCTCGGTTCGGTAAGTACCTCGGTTTTGAGGTCACGGTTCGGTTCATTTTCGGTACAGTAAGAAACATAAATGCAAAATATAAATGTGCTAGTTGTTTATAACACACTTTTGTGCTTTTTAACAATAGGAACATTAGCCTATACAAAGCTAGAATTCTGCTCAAAAATATAAATACAATATTCTAAAATGTAGATATTTTGAAAAATAAAATAAAAATAACATTGGCTCAGACTTTTGCTTAAAAAAATAATCCATCTGATGTGCAAAATTGAACAGTTGCAACACTGAACAGTTTCAAGTTGTTAGTCAGATTAAATAACATGAATAAGGCTCAGGGTGTTTCTTTAAAAACGAATCTTTTTATTCTTTCATAAAGTCCGGGTATGATTTTCTGGCTAAAATTTGGACGAGAAGGTAATTGATATCCGGGCTCAATTACCTTTATCATGTGTTTGAAGCCAGCGTTCTCTACCACTGATTAGGGTGTTTGTGTGCACGCGCGTCGCTCGCCTGTGTATGTGGTGACACGCGCCCAGTCCACACACAGAAACTCGCGCTGGCTGTGCACTGAGCCCGGCAGAGAGCGAGGGAGAGAGAAGCGCGGCTCGCGAGGCAGACAGCAGCCAAGTGATGCTTCAAACCTAGCGGTTTGAGTGCGCGTGAGTCTCAAAATCACCAGAAAAAGTAGCTAGATTTGTCGCTAGTCGCTTTTTACAAATTAAGTCGCTAGATATAGCGACAAAGTCGCTAAGTTGGCAACACTGACCGTGTGCGCACAACTGCGCATGTGCGGCTGCAGCGCTCTGCTCCACAACATGCGGCCCTCTACTTAATATGTCCGTGTGAAACTTGTTCGGTACGCCCCCGTCCCAAACCGACCTAGCTGTATCGAAACGGTTCAATACAAATACATGTACCGTTACACCCCTGATCCCAAACTGGGAAATTGCAGTGTAGCAGCAGCAATTAAATGGCAATATAAAAAACAGAAGGTATACCTATTTACAAAATAATTATAAGACACATATAAAAACATACAAGAGCAATAAAAATAAGTGTACGTACAACAAGTAGTGCAATGAGCTGTAGGTGCAGTGAACTAAAGGTGCATTGAATTAAGGTGCAATATGTGTTATGAACCACAGAAAAACATCAGACAAGAGTCTTATTGTACAGTGCAACGGCCTGTGACAGGAAAGATTTCCTGTATCTGTCCCTTGGATGGCGGAGCTGTAACAGTTTGTTAGAGAAGGTGCTCCGCTGTCTGTCCAGTGTGAAGTGGAGAGGGTGCTCCTCATTGTCCATGATGGAGAGCAGTTTGTTGCGTGTCCTCCAATCCACCATGGTCTCAAAAGACTCCAGCCTGAGACCCACTACAGAGCCAGCCTTCTTGATTATTTTATCCAGTCTGCTGGTGTCTCTGGCTCTGATGCTGCTGCCCCAACATACAGCAGCAAAGAAAAGGGCGCTGGCAACAACAGACTGGTAGAAGATCTCTAACATCTTGCTGCACACATTGAAGGATCTCAGCTTCCTCAAGAAATAGAGTCTGCTCATCACCTTTTTGTACACAGCATCCGTGTTAGATTTCCAGTCCAGACTGTTGCTGATCCCCACTCCCAGGTATTTGTAGTCCTCCACCTCCTCTACCACCTCCCCTCTGATCTGTAGTGGCCGTGAAGGCGTCTTCTTCCTCCTGAAGTCGATCACCATCTCTCTGGTCTTGTTGACGTTCAGCCTCAGGTGATTGTGCTCCGTCCACTCTACAAAGTTGTCCACCAGTGCCCTGTACTCACTCTCATCTCCCCCTCTTATACGCCCAACAACAGCTGAGTCATCAGAAAACGTCTGCAGGTGACATGACTCAGAGTTGTACATAGAAGCACATTGGCAGTGGGATAGCTACTTACCAGAGTTGCCTTCCGTAGTAACCACAGAGGTGATCTTAGCTTGGCTACTGCCGCTGCTGTTGGGTTGAGATCCATCAGTCTGAGGCGTCAAAAACACAACACTCGTTTATCATTATCGCATGTTGTGTGCGCAAATGTTTCTGCATGTTAGTTGTGTTCCCTCCCGACGCTGTTATCTCCACTTTGCAATGACTGCAAGTTGCCTTGTTGCCATCTTTCTTTGTGAAGTGAGGCCAAACTTTGGAGCGTTTGCACCTGGTGGCCGCCATTGTTGTTTACAACTCCAATGCGCGTGCTAAACCGACGTAACTTAATCACATACAGTAAGTGCTTTCTGGAATTGACTGTGAATAACTTGCGTAAATTACGAGAGATTCGTGCTGGTTGGAATTGATAAGAGAGTTGCTAGATAAACTGCCAAACAGTTCCATGGAATTGAAACACACGAAACCGGTTCTCTACAGGAACCGGTTCTCGATTCTCAACCCTAGCTGTGATATATGTTTGAATTTGAAATTGGACTCTCACTCTGCTTTCTCTACTGGATGATAAGAGGAGCACAACTCTCATTGTTTCTTGAAGTCAATAATTAGTTATTAATAATCTTTCTTATATTGAAAGTGGAGGCAGCACCGTGGCTTGGTGGTTAGCACTGTTACCTCACAGCAAGAAGGTTTCTAGTTCAGACCTGCATGTTTGCATGTTCTGCCTAAGGTTTCTCCAGGTACTCCAGCTTCCTCCCATAGTCCAAAGATATGGATGTTAGGTTAATTGGTGGTCTAAAAGTGACATAGGAGTGATTGTGAGTGTTCATCTACATGTAGCCCTGCGATGGACTGGTGACCTGTCCAGGGTGTACCCCTGCCTTTCACCCAGAGAGCTGGGATCGACTCCAGCAGATCCCTGTGATCCTGCAAAGGTCTAAACAGGTATGGATATTGAGAGTGATGTTAATCTCTGTGAACCAGCCTGTTTATTTCCTTTTGTGAATTGTGTTTCAACACTGCTTATCAGTCCCACTACTGTTGTCATCAGCAAATTTGAGGAGTCACTGGATGGATGGCTACACAGTCAGATGTGTGCAGTAAGGGAACTGAGGAAACCCGAATACTGAAACCGGTCTTATTGCTGTGTTTGGGGCTTTTGCATATCATGCAAACTTCCGGTTTTGAAGCAACTTTGCCAAACTCAGTGACTTGGAAAGCACTAGGGTTCGGACAAAGCGGTTGAGAATATTGACGTGCTGAAGCTCACAAGAAATTCCAGGCTATGTTTCCTTTAATTTGACAAGAAAAATATCATCACTGACTATGACGAGTGGTGGTACTGTCTTCCTCTATTGAAAGAACTGGAAAAAGCCATAGCAGAGAGAAAGACGCGTGTCTGCAAAGCCCTGGGTGAATGTGAGTTCTGCCCCCGTCATATTCAATAGTAGAGCAACTACCAGGCACAATCCTGGGGGGCACCAGTGCCAAGGGTCAACGTAAGTGAGAAGTATGCGTCCTTCATACACATACAAAGAGTACTATTGAGACCCAAATCAAGCAGCTCGGTGACTAGCCTGTTTGGGACAGTGGTGTTAAATGCAGAGCTGTAGTCAATAAAAAGCATTCTGAAATATGCCAGATGTGAAGAGACGTGTGGAGGGCTGTAGCAATAGTGCCCTCCGTGAACCTACATGTTCTGTAGGCAAACTGGTAGGGATTGAGGTCGTCAGGAAGATTGGCCATGATGTTTTAAAACTAAGCTCTCAAAACATTTTGAGAGAATGAAAGTAAGTGCTACAGGTCTATTCAAACTGGTGATTTTAGTCTGTTTTGCAGCAGGATGTCAGTGGTTGCTTTGAGATGTGGGAGCAGTGGCTTGGGACAGTGAAAGACTGAAGATGTCTGAATACCTGTGAAAGCTGGTTGACACAGTCCTTATTCATTATGTCTCAACACTCACAACTATTCACAAATTTTCCAGGTGAACAGGAAGAAGATCTATAATATACATGCAAAGATTTTGTAAATACCGCATAAATACAGATGCCAAATTCAAGGGAAAAATATTAGATAAAAACAAAGTGAGAATGCAAAGTTAAATACCATTTCACATACGTTTACAGAGTACCATTAAAATATGTTATGATTTGATCCATTCCTCAGGCATCATGGCACCATCCACACAGCCTGCAGAAATGGCCTTTCTAAGAATAACTAGCAGAACTGAGATGTGCTGTATGAAATGACACCATCACTTCCTGAATGCTGTGCTTTTGTTCCTCTGTTCATTTCAAAACATGATTACCATCTATTTTTTTAATACTAGGAAAAAATCCATTCCATTTTAATCTGCATTGTAGCTGTGGATTTTAGGTAAGCAGATTTATGGTGTTGACCGGTACATCTCAGCTACAGTTTAATCTCTATAATGGGTTCCAGGCAGACGGCAGTAAAGTAGCATTAATGCTCAAGTTACCTGAAAATACAATTCAAATGGTATACTGCCAGGGTGTCGTGGAACCTGACACTGCATGACAGCACTAACTACAGGAGTGAGGGAATAAATCTAAATTTTCAATGACTCATTGCAGGGTTTGAGAGACTGTTTAGTATTCAAAAAGTGTCATTATTGAGGATTTATGCTATTATTCTCCTCAACCCTTTGACTGTCCAATCAGGCCATAAAGGCAAATAATTTAAAGCATCAAATTGGCCTATAGATGATTCATGCACTCAATGAAATGAAGACCATTTATCATATTCACTGGCTACACAGAGTAACAAGAATATTATAACTTAATAACAAAAAATATGACCACTGAGATACCAAGGAAACACCGCATTTAAAGCCATGACGTCTGAAGACATACCGCTAAAACTTTCACTTCCTAAAAAAAGTAGAAGGTCATCAGATGACTCTTGACTCACAAAACTGAAGAGGCAGAGAGACAAAACCGCATTTCCCAGTAAAAAAACATAAAATTAGTCTATGCAATAATCTTTAGCAACTGAATGTGCTAAAGTTATGTGCTAATATCTAAGCCAGGAGCAGGATAGATCTGAAATAAAACTTTAGTGAAATACAGTTAGTACTTAGTTTTATGTTTGTGTTTCAAAGTAGAAATTTCCAGCTGGGGTCTTTATCTTTATTGTAAGGAATTTTTCCTACCTTAAAATTGGTATAAAATATTTGTGAAGGAGAGACACTCATGTAAATGTGTTTTAGCTACTGATGGATATCACCTTAATGCATCATAGACAAAATAAAAAGCTCAGTATCTCTATTACCTTGTCAAATATTCGGAATCAGTCAGACATGTCAGCTGAAATAATTTCTGTTTTAAAGAACACGGAAACTAGCAGTCAATAAAAACTGCAGCTTTTGCAAATGTCACATTGACTGATTTTGTGTCATGTTGACAATGTTTGTGTTTTCATTTCAGCTGTGCCTACATGGGAAATGACAGAGATTATTAGTTCAAATACGCAGCCCAGCCGGAGGGTGCTGCTCTCAATGGCAGAGGTGGAGGAGGAAAAAGGAGTATACAAGCTTGTACGGTTTACCATGCACCATCTAGTCTAACATCTAGAAAATTATTTAGTTTTTCAAGATAGATGGAAAATTGGGTCAGATCTGTCAGGTGTTAAGCTCAGCAAAGGCATCTGGAGTCTCACATGGTGAGACGCTGCGGTGAATCTCTGAACTGTAACACGGCGAGAATAAGCTATAACGACAACACATACGATATCTATCCAACCATCCATTAACTTCTTCTGCCTCTTAACTTCTTCTGTACAAGTTAAGGGCAGCAACCCAGCTCTCCCAGGGTTAAACTGAAGTGTTCCAAGGCCATTCGAAAGATATAAATGCTCCAGCTTGTCCTCGGTCTGCCTCGGGGCGTCTTCCTGATTGAACATTTGAACATTTATAATCCAAAACATCTCTCCAGGGAGGCTTCCAGGAGGCATCCTAACCAGATGTCTAAACCACCTCAACTGGCTTGTTTTGATGCAGAGGAGCAGTGGCTTTACTCAGAGTCCCTCCCAAATGACAGAACCTCTTACCCTATCTCTAAGGGAGGGTCCTGCCATCCTGCAGAGGAGGATGACTCATATGGACTTTATAAATCAAAGAGCCTGATATCTCTCACCTGCACATGAGTTACCAGGGCCCCAGAGTCAAGCTTGGAGGAGGAGATCACTGGCAGGTGCCTGGTGGCCAGGAGTTTAGCCATGGGGTTGGGGTTTCGGTTCAAATGCATTTTTCATATTATGAAGAGCCATAATAAGAAGAGCCAAAAATATTTATGATTCCCAGGTCATTTTTTTTTTTAATATTTACATTATTGATGTTTTATTAAATATATTTATTTGATAGGAATTCACCAATACCACATTTGTAGAAACAACTTGTTTTCATTTGCACTGGGAAATTGATATCTATGTTAAACAAATTTTAAGAAATGTTTAAGAGTCAAATGACAAGCAATCACCTGTATAATTATGACTGAACTGTTTTATTTAAAACTGTATTATTTTAAACACCAAAGTCCATAACACGGCAAATAGAAATGTATGTCATATTTATACTTATCTCATAAGCAACTTTTCTTTTCAGATTATATTCTTTGTAGAAGGTTGGAAGGCAGAGCAGAGGATGTAGCTACATCCTCTGCTCTGCAGAAGGTGCTTTATGTGAAATAATGTGCGGTTTATATTTTAATTATACAATCCCTCTGAACATCTGGCATAATTAAATCGTGCTACTGAAAAAAGCTCCCTCTCTTTGTATAAAATTATGCAAAAATGAATATATAAATGCAAATTTCATACCAATAAAGACTCCTCTGAAATCACCTGAGCCTTTAGTGTTTCACATATAAAATCAACAACAGCTGTAAATTCTGAAACTTGCCTGTGACACGTGCTTCTAGCACTTGGCTGTTTTGTGAGAAATATCTCAGTACCGATCCACTACAAAGGAAGCAGAGGCCATTAACTCTCTTCCTTTGCTTCTGTTGAAAGCAGTTTGTGTAACATTGGTAACCAAATTGTCCCTATGTAACTCTTATAACTAGGTGGTAGTGAAGGAGATTACTGATCACCATTTATGTTGACATGCCCATTTGGTCCCTGACATTTATCTGCAAACTATTGCATATATTACATATTCAGTTCTGACTCAAAACTGCTTCGATTCACATTGTTTTTGTCCCTAACAAAGGTTTACGCTTTTTACAATCTAAAGATTGACATTCAATAACAGAATATTCCTTTCAGTGACTTAAATCATAAAAGTATAAACCTTCTCTTAAGGCATGTTCTGAAGCATAAACCATGAATCTTCAGAGAGCTTTCAGAAAATCCAGAGAGAAAGCCTGGACTTGTTTTTTATTTGTGCCTTTGATTATTTTTTATAACTTTAACCTTCATTAGAATTTGAATCTGCAGGGCATCTGCAGGTCTTTAAAGGGGATTTTGCTGGAGTGTATCTATTCATCAGATTGCTGCACGCAATATAACATGATGCATCTGACTGAGATCTGTCTGCAGGTCATATTTACTGTGTAAATACCCTTCCACTGTATAAGCATATGTATATATATATATATATATATGTACACACACAAACACACACACACACACACACACACACACACACACACACACACACACACACACACACTTATACTTATTTTTTATTTATTTCTTTCAATTTCTGGGTTCCATCATTTACATCTATGTAACCATAAACTATCCATTACCCTGGAGAAAAGTAGGATATTGGTAATCAGAACTCCATTGTCATGTTTGATAAGCTGCCCTCCTCCCTCATATTATTTTCCAGTCTGAGTAACCCTGCCATCTGTGTTTCTTCTTCCTGCATCTGTTCCTGCTGCTGCTTCCTCACAGTGAAGAGGAGCACATCTCTGTAGACATCCACTGTAGGTCAGTGAATTCAACTCCATGAAGCATGTTAGGTCTTATTATTGAATAAGCAATACCAAAACTTTGTTCAGCTGTGCAAAGGGGAGAGACTTCGCAGAGGATGTGCTCTACTGAGTTCTCCAACGAGTCTCTCTGCGCAGCCTGTTTTTATTAAGCTTCAACATAATGAGTGGTTACATTGGTCATATGATATGTATTCTGCTCAGCAACAAGATAACTATCCATCCATCCATTATCTATACCCGTTTCATCCTCTGAAGGGTCACGGGGATCTGCTGGAGCCTATCCCAGCCGTCTATGGGCGAAAGGCAGGGGTACACCCTGGACAGGTCGCCAGTCCATCGCAGGGCCAAGATTTTGTGACAGGATGCACCTGCGCGTGGTCAACACCTTTGCTTTGTCTTAGAGGGGACCAAGCGTCTCAGAGCTGAGTTCCTGGAACACAAGTCTGAAGACAGGAACTCAGCTCTAACCAGAGAATGTTCCAGCTCAAACTTGTTATGAGCCTGCAAATGTCATACAGCAAGCAATTAAGAGAAAAAGAATAGCATGCAAAATGATAAGATTGACCTTGTTCACCCCAACAAAGCACATCAACTACCTGGAGTCAGTAATCAGAGCAGGTTTACAATAACCATTGCACTTGTTTTTTGGATTTACCAAAAGCCAGTAATTGTTAAACCAGGTTTGAAGAAAGCGACACTAAGGTGAGCGATGATGTCTCACTCAAACCTGGTAATGGAGCCAGATTAAAGAAAATAAACAAATAAATATAAAAATAATAATAATAATAATGATATGATTTCTAACAGAATAATTTAATTTTACATCATAACAATGAACATTTCCATCCGAAAGTCTTCAGATTTCCTCAAATCTTTCCAGATGGAAGCCCCACAGCAAAAGATGAGCAGTTTCCAGTCTGTCTCTATCAATGTATTGTAATTGCCAAAGTATTTTACTTGTGTGTGTAATGGGACATTACCAAGTGCCAATCACAGTTATCAATTGCAGTCAGCAACATTTATCAGATTTTCACTTCACAGTTTTTCATCTCTGGGTGTCAGATTTCACTTACTCTTCTTTTGAATAAATAATGGCTCTTTGTATTATTTTGCTGTTGCTCATATGAAGGCTATTCATCTGAGTTTATCAAATACAACGTATAACTGGTTCAGGTGACCATGAACCATTACTTGATGCACCAAGCACTTTCCTCTTTCTGCTCTTTTTGATTCTTCATGTTATGTCCATCATATGCCCTCATATGTCTCGTAGTAAATATGCTGGACCAGTTCCTCTTAAAAAGTAGTTTTGCCTCTACTGTTGGCAGATGCATGTTTTTGTATGAATTGGCATTGTTTGAATTTGACTTGTATCGAAATGGAATAAATTGTCCTGTAAATGGTTTATAACAAATGTGATTAAACTGGAACTGGAAATTCCATTTGATTGTACTGTAGTGGACTTCTTTACTTTCTGTTAAGTGCCTTGAGATGACTTTGCATGTGAATTGGCAAAATACCTTTTAACTGAGATGAATTGTCAGAAATGAAATGAAACTGAAATGAATTTCAATGAACAGAGAAATTGTAAAATTTAAAGAGGTTGTGTTTTCTTTGTCACATGGCTTTATCTTTCTTTTTCCTTGAAATGCATTTGACATGATTTTTCTCTTTTTCAGGTTTCTTCTTCCTCTTGTGTGGTTAGTGACATGCTTTTCTGCTTTGCTAGTTCATTTGCTTTCTTTCTTTTTTTCACTGCTGGGCCCCCCCCCCTGTGTCTGCTCTGGGTAATCTGTTGAAGTGACACATTTAAAACAATTTATATGAGTAAATCATTCAAACTGAAAAATGAAATCTGTCTGATAACTCCTTTTTGACTGTTGATGAGAACAAAAATGTTTGTGATGCTTTTACCATACCTCTCAACCAATTTCTGCTTAATGTCAGAAAACTAAAATTCTTCAATGGACGCTGTGGGAGATTGTTTCAGTTCAGTTTTTCTGAACCCATAGAGAACACCCATAAAACCCGTTGCAGAGAGGTTAGAGAATATGTCAAAGAGCTTGTTCAAGTTTAATTTCAGAGAACAAATGGAGAAAAGAACAATTCAACATTTATTGCACAAACCACATTCACAGCTCTCATTCATGAAATTACATATTTACAAGTCTATTCACCAATTTGTTGTTGGTAATCACTAGACACTTTTATATCATGGACAAGTTTGTAGAGAGTAACATCTTCAACATAGCAAACTCCTGTTCAAAGTATATCAAAGTACAAAACAAAGATAAAAAATAAAGTGTAAATGACAGTGGCAGAAAGTGTGCAGAGTTGCTTGCTTTAGATAAAGATGTGTCCAGTGTTCTTGAGCTCACCCTTTTATTTTAGAGAGGAATAAAAGGGTGAGCAATTCGATCCAAATCATGTAATTTAACTGCTAAAAGCCTGACATCACTTCCCTGTTTATGTTTCATGAACAAAAACAACCGCCATGGCTGCAACTGCAGTCATGAGAAATGTAATGCTTGTCACCATCTCTGATTGCAAATACACATAATAATAATTGTCATTAACATGCATTTTATATTTTCAGACAATATGATGGAAATCCATTATTTTTATATGTTCAGTATCATAAAGTAGAACCTGTATTTTACAAACGACATATTTTACAGCTAAACCTTAAATCTCTATGTGCAGTATTTAAAATGACCAGCAAATTTCCATAAACAATACTGATTGACATGGATAACAATCTAACCTTTATTGCAACAGGACATAAAGATTTGTCAACTCATGCTGTTTTTTTTCACAGAATTATGTGTATGAGAAAATATATCTTTGTGTTTCCAACAGTGGGAAAAAGACACTAAATAATAATTCTTTGTCTCTGAACAAAGCATTTTTGTTGGCAAGTTAGCACGCCAGATGAAAGAGTTTTGAGCTCACGTCCAGACCCTAAATGTGGGTGGAGGCTCTGCCGTCCATGGAGCTGGACCTGGACAGGTATCGGCTGATGGTGCGGCCTTCATCTCCCATTGCGTTCTCCATCTTTGAGAGCAGAGAGCTCTTGAACTTCTGCTTGAAATCGTTGCCCATGAAGACGTACAACACAGGATTGAGGAAACTGTTTGTTGCTGCTATTGTTGTGCCAGCTTTGAGCCCGATTTTCAAAATACTATGGTCATAGTTTTCAGGGTTCAGATCGAGTAGTATGAACACGTGATAGGGCAGCCAACAGATGAAGAAAGCAGCGATGAGGGCAGTCATTACTTTGAAGGGTTTTGTGGATTTTGTTAACCTGTTGCTTTGAAGTTTAATGATTATGATAGAGTAACAGATGATAATCACTATCAAAGGAACAACAAAACCTGAAAAGAAGCGGCTCAGTGCAACGATCTTATGACTGTGTTGGTGTGATGTGTACTTGTTGAAGCAAATGGTCCTACCCAGATGACTGCTGACGTCCCGAAAGATCATCGAGGGAATGCTTAGTCCAATGGCTAGAAGCCAGGCCAGAACAACCACAACTGAAGCCTTTTGAATTGTGCGGTGGTTCTGGGCCCACACTGGAAACACGACCGACACACAACGGTCGACACTGATGATAACAAGGAGGAAGATGCTGCTGAACATGTTGAGGAACATTACAGAGGAGACAAACTTGCACATGAAGTGGCCAAAGATCCAGTCCTCCATTGCCATGTGGGCTATGTTGAAAGGCAGGAAAGCGCAGAAGACGAAGTCAGAGATTGCAAGGCTCAGGTACCACGTGGTGTTGACCGTCTTCTTCATCTTGAAGCCAGAGATCCAGATGACCAAAGCATTTCCACAGAAACCCAGCAGGAAAATGACCACATTGATCACAATCAGAAGCACACATATGACTTCCTTGAAGCATGTTGGTTTGTGCTGAATAACTGACTCCTCTTTTGGAGTGACAGGGACTTGGTAAGTGTAGTTGTCCTCATAAGAATAGTAATCATCTGTCATTTCCATTTTGACTTAAAGAGCAAAAATGTCTTTGGAATTTCTGTAAAAAAAAAAAAAGAAAAAAGAAAAAAATTAGCAAACTGTTATTAAACTAAACATAACTTGCCAGCAAAGTTTACAAAAGATAAATGTTTTTAAATGTAGACAGTCACCTGAAACGCATAAAATAAAACCATACCTCCTGCTCAGACTGGTCTCTGCTGTTGACTTGATTGTGGCCAGAGGTGAGTGACTTAGTTGGGCTGCTTCCTTTGTGTTAGAGACATCGCCCTCGGTCTGCTGACCGTGTGGTTTCTCAACATGTCCATCCCCTTCACAATTTCTGTACTGCATTCTGAGGTCTTGAACTCTGAAGAACTCTGAGACATATCTCAGTTTGGAAAAATGTGTTTATATATCATCTTATACCGTTTTTCAGTTACACATCTGTTATAGATGTTTTCAGTTACAGCAAAGTTCCTGGATATCCTTATT
This sequence comes from Hirundichthys speculiger, assembly GCA_018398805.1. Lineage (NCBI taxonomy): Eukaryota > Metazoa > Chordata > Actinopteri > Beloniformes > Exocoetidae > Hirundichthys > Hirundichthys speculiger. The sequence continues at coordinate 3,358,665 of JAGFBZ010000035.1, read as the reverse complement.
TAATTCCCAATTTAAATGTAATATATGTGACAACAACAGTTCTAACTCTTAAATAGGTAAAATCTGAGAAAAGTGGGCCAGGTTATATTGGTGCAACTTATCACATATATTGAGGCATTTCATAGAGCAGAGAAACTCATTTTTATAAACAGTAGAACATAGAACAGTATTTAATTTAATCTTTTATTGGGCCTCGTTACATCACATTCAGTCCATAGAAAATACATTCAGAAGTGACACTTGCTAAGTAAGTGCCAGCCTGTCAATGAAAGCAGGAGCCAATAAAGTTTAAAGCATATGTTAAAAATAGAAACATCTTGTCCAATTTGCTTTTTGCATTACAAATATTTCTGATGTGTCAGCACACACTATAAAAATATATTTATATCATACAGAAAATGGAAGTCAGTTAATGTCTTCTGGCCCTCATTCAGTCACCAGGGTGTTTTTTTATTATTATTATTATAATTATTGTTTATTCCTTTATTTATTAATTCACTTTTATATGTTCTAAATTTTTAAACATATGGCAGAGCAGAGTACCGTAATGAAATGTGCCTGCTGAGAACTATTTTTCATACAGGGAGGAATAAAATTATTACAAGCTTTAAAGGAGACATATTATGAATAAATTCTATGCTGAGTTTATATTTGGTGTATGACAGAAATACACAGAAATACTCTAACCCAGAAATTCCTGCATAACACAACCCTGTTGCTGTGTTTGAGGGGGCTTGTGCAGACTTGAAAATATGCCTTTAGTGTTACATCACAGAAATATCTAGCCTCGCTATCTTCATCCCCACCTGTGATCTCAATCTCATCATGTTGCATGTATTTCAGATGGAAGATGTCCAAACTCCTGATTGTTTGGTATTCAAAATCCCATCAAAGAAAGAAACAAGTGCTCTACTAGTCATTTGTTAAATGTTTTATAACCTGACCATGAATCCCAATTTCTTTTTTGGGTTTCTTTGCTTTTTTAATTTTGGAAATTGTGATAACCCATCTCTGACAGAGTGCTTCTGGAGTTCATCAACTGTCCATGCAATACTGCCCTTCATTTCTGAAAACTGGTCTTTGAAAACTTAAAACACAGGAACAGAGTGACAGTAAAGCTCGGGGTTTATTGAGTTGACATGTGAAGGAGTACTTAAAATGTGACTGGCAAGCCACATTTGCCACCACAATCTTTTCTGCCATGCAGTGTTTTAGCACCCTGGCCCACTTTAACAAGTGACTAGTGATGAGATTGTACCTGAACCAGTACAGATCTGCAGGTAAGAGCAATTAAATGTTGTACTGTATCCGTGTGGTATTTTGACCTAAGGATGTCGCTGACAGCTCATTAAGACCCCAGGAAAACTTGTTTTTTTTTTTTAAATGGTGCATAATATGTCTCCTTTTACTGCTTCAAAGCCTTTGTTACAACAAAGCAACACAACACATTCCGTATGACTGGCGGTCAAAGAAATCTACGACAATCACAACAACTATTGTTAGCCTTAACATAAATGTAACTCTTCAGTGATCTTTGGGGAAGTGTTGCACAGTGAAGTGATCTTTGCATCAATTCCAGTGATAAGAAAACATATTTTTAACCTGCGCACTAGAGATAAACAAATGCAGAAAACATGAATTCTCTTCTTTCCTTGGGTCAGTGCTTTCAGAAGGGATTATTCATGTACTTAAGGAGCAAAGAATAGAGTCCTTCATCTCTTGATCAACAAAAATGCAAGTAAGCTGAATAATTTAAGAGAACTTGAAGTCACACAGTATCATCCATCACTCACTCATCTTCTCGTAATCATATATATAGCAACTATCTGCTCTGATGAAGAGATAAGGTTTTGTATGTAAAACAGCTGTTTAACTGTGATAGCAGCAGAAAAGTGTCTTTTGATTTTCTCTAAATAGTCATTTCTCTTTTGCATGAAACAAGCTTGTACAAAATTCTTTTCTGTATTGTATCACATCTTGTGGGTTAAATGTTTTTTCACTGGCAACAAAATACTCATTGCAGTCAGATGAGGCTCTCCGTGGTCACAGCTATTGTATCTTCTCAGTATTAAGGCATGTGCACATGCCTACGCAGAACATGTGCATAGAGCAGAATAATAGGTGCTTTTCGTTCAGCAAAAGAGAAAAATCAAATGTCCCCAGTTAAAGCTGCTTTGTGTACGAATGCATGAAGCTGTGGAAGCTTAACAGAAAATCAACGAAGATGAATAAAAAATGAAAAGAGGTGAATAAAGAGGCAGAGGTCTTCTCACTATATCTTGAAACTATTTGACATGAGAGAAAAATAAGTAAAAATCTATGCGAGTCTTGTAATTCTATGGTGCAGAGTCTGTTGACAAAATAGTCCAATTAAAGAAAGGGGGAAAAAACAATGGTATCATGTTTATCATCTTGGCATATATTCTGCTGGAACTCCAGATATATTTCTTTTCTTCAAAGCGACATCTACTGTTCTGATCAGTTCATCGATGTTCCTTCTCATTTCAGGTGTGTATGGGTCATACTCAAGCTTACGCAGTCCTGATCGCTTGAAGTTTCCATCCTTTTGGCCCTCTACGCAGAGCAGGCGATCCTCTGAAACGTTTAAACCCAGAAACTGGACCATGCCTTTGAGCTGGGAGAACAGGTCTCTCTTGAGTTCCTCAAAATGGACCACATGGACGTTCTTCCCAAAAGTCAGCCAGTCCAAAGTGTGGGATGCCCACCAGGGGGCATAGTTCTTGACAAACTCGGGCCACTCTGCAAATAAAACACAGCACAGAAGTGAATTAAAAAGGACTTGTGGGTGCTGGTGCACTGCATCCAGTGATAGTTATGATATTGTAAGAACTGAACATGGGAAAAAAAAGAGAGTTTAGGGCAGGTTAGCATTTACTTATGTAGAATACAGTAAAAGAAAAAAAAGAGCCCATGTGAAGATATAGTGAAGAGGAAATGAGCAAAGCACTGAGGTCATTTTGCCTGGGAAGTCTGGTGCAACTTGTGGATTTGCAGTAGGGTACATTAGGTAATTTCTGAAATTTCTGAACAGTTTAATAGACATTCTTGATTATCAGTCAAACTGGAGAGGTGCTGTAAAAAAATTACCTTTTCTTGCAATTTTTTTTTTTGTTGATATTCTACTGGCTCATAAAAGCAGCAGCTGGCAGGATCTCTGCTGCATTAGAGTGCAACCTCACTCCTGGGAGTGGCTGTCATTAAAGTTTAAAGCTTGCACAGCAAGCAGTGCTGTCTCAAAAACCCAGTGACTGAGGCAACTTTAATACATATTGGCATGGTCAGAATTTCTTACTGTGAATAAGTAATTAAGGAAAACTTAACCCGACCACCAAAAGGCATTAATTGAAAGAATTAAAAAATGAAATATGTAAGCAAATCTCACTTTTTTCATTTGTTTTGATCTTTTAGTGGCTTAAAATGACACACACAAAAAAGGAAACAAGCTCAAAGCAAAAACCTGGGCAAACTATGTCTTAATCACATCTGGTAAATTCCCTTTGTTACCAACTACAAGCCTCTGAGTTCTTGTTTGGGGGATTTTTGACATTATTTCCTCCAAAAGGCTTCTAGCGCTGAGAGATTGTGAGGCTGTCTTGCATGTACTGCTCCTTTGAGGTCTATCCACAGACTTTAAATGATGTTTTTAGTCTGCAGTAAGGACTTATGTTTAAGATGTTTAAGACTGGCAAGATTTTCAGCCAGAGCCTCTTGACATAATCCATTGTGGATTTTGAAGTCTGTTACTATGCTGTTGCAGAAGCCCTCCCTCTTTTCATCTTCAGCTCAGATATTTTGTTATTTTATAACAGAATTTTGCTGCTTTTCAACTGAATCCATTTTTCCTCTACCAATCAAATGCAACACTGCTTCTATGACACCTTTACTTTGGTGAAAACTAAAAAGATCTATAACTTATTAATGCAAGAGATTTGTTTAGGGGTTCATTTGCAAACATTGGAGGATTAACTTTTGTTCCTTTGAAGGCAATATCTGTGGAACCATCACTAACACTCCAGAGTCTGGTGAATCTTACTGAAGATCATTTGCTGTCAAATTAAAAATTTCATTTTTCATTCTCTCTGAACATTTTGTTGATCCTCATCATGCGGGTCAAAGTGAAAGTGCTTGAATTTATAACTAACAGGCTGAAATTTTTATTTTAAGTCACTGATGACAGTGAGCTCAGATGATTCTGTATGATTACAGAAAATGTTCTGCACATAAATATCATGAAGGATGATTCTTGCAGAAAGTGTGAAATGGAAACATGATTGAGAGCACAGGGAGTTGTCTTGGTATGATATGAATAAAAAAAAATCATAATATAATTTTAAAATGAAGGTGTGATTTGTCTTTAGATTTCTCTGTCTGCAGCAACAATATATAATGCCGCACTTTGCAAGACTCTCACAAAGTTTGATGCAAAACCTGGTACCCCCTCATCTACTCCAAGTGCTACTAACCATTAGCCCTCGATGAACTGATTATCAGCAGGCTTCTATAAGAGCACATATTTTGGCAACTTGCTGATCCAGACTATTCAATTGCCAAGAAGGAAAGACATAAACAATGGCCTTAGAGAAGCAAATTTTTTGCTGTACATCAATCTGGAAAGGGTTATAAAAGCACTTCTATACAACCTGGAGTTCAATGTCCTGTAATGAGAGTGTTCACAAGTGGAAAGCATTCAAGACAGTTCCCAGGAGTGGAGGCCCTAGCAAATTTATCCCAAGATCAGACCACGCATTGCTCAAAGAATACCAAAAACAAACAAAAAACAACAACTTTCTTGCAAGGGTCTTGCAGGAGAAAGTCTCTTTTGCTTAAGTTTGCAAAGCTGCATCTGATGAATTGCACCAGTAACTCACCGTTTCAAATCCTCTTGAAGGAAAAAGTGGGTACTTAGTATTGTCCATGGGATTTTTTTTCTTTGTCTTATTGGGTTTATTTTTTGTTAAGTTAATTATGGCACAATGAATAAAATCATATGATATAATTGGTCGATGGTTGTATTTCCCTAATGCAAAGACTCACTGATGATTTTTAATGTTTTTACACAAACAAACATAGAATTAAAAGATGAGGTACAATCTTTGGCACATAACTGTTGTTTTGCATGCAGCTGTTGTTGGTGTGAGCATTATGAAAGTATTGCAATAGTAAATTAGTTTTCCCACATTAATGTCCCAACGGGGGATTGGCCCCTTTTGAAATTGCAGTTGGCTGCATAAGGATGTAAGCACAGTACACTGCATCTTGCAGACTAGAATAATTTGCAGCGACAATTTCAGGAGAATGAATTCTCCACCAGAGCAGCTTTCCTTGAATAAATTACAGTTTAATGAGCATAGTAACTTGCTGCAGAGTGTGGGCGGACTGCAGACTTTGTTTCAGTCCAACCTGGCTTTTCTTCTATTCCACTCATGCTCTTCTACTTACGCTTGCACATTCTCCAGCTCAAATAGATAGTATTGGCAATCAAATTCAAAACCTTGTCTAAATAGCGTAACATTTGCGACTGGAATGTTAACAGTAATTAATGCTAGCAGTCTCCCAAATTTGATCAAAAATGATCACAGCTAAAAAGCACAGAAAGGTCAAGTTTGATTCCAATCAAAGAGACTTTTGTGAACATAACATGTCACTCTGTGCAAATCCCACACAGATGCTGGGGAGGATGTTAGACAGGAGAATAATTTTGGAGCTCTTTTAAAACACTTGCAGTGTAAATGTCCTCAGAAAAATGCCCCAGATTGTTAAAAACGACCCTGTCATTGTACTAGCTGATCAGGAAGTGCCAGTAGCACTTTTTGCCATTCAAAGGACCTGCTAATATTTCACACTGAAAAGAAGGCAAAGTAAAGCCTCTGGAAAAATCCAGGATGCTAATTTTAATCACCTTTTCTATGTAATGTTATAAAACTGAGAATGCAGCTACCTGACTGTGTGCCGGTGTGACTGTGTGTGTGTTTTAATTTTCTTTCCACATTTCTTTTTTTTTTTGAGCATTGTTTTTCTTTTTGATTAGCTGCCAAAAAGATTTTCCCTGTATTGATGCTGCTGCATCACGTCCACCAACTGAAGGAGGAAACGTTCATTAAAAAAGGTCACATGTTGCTGATGTTCCCACAGTGAGAGACAACTGCTGGGTCGGCAACTTTCCAGATTCTGGAAAATTGATTAATCTCGCAGAAAGACAGAGAGATGTTACATGGGCTGGACAAAACCAGTTTCCATGGTTACCAAGATACTCTAAGGTGGGAAGAAGTGGTGTACAGATCAAAATGCATTAAGGATGAAATACATGGGGGGCAGGCGTGGCCCCTGAGAAGGAAGAGTCTGAATTATTAAAGTTGTTTTATGTGATCACGTCCTGTGATTAAACATTTCTGTCACAGAATGCTTAGATGAGTATAAACAGGATGTAAATTACACTCTATGTCCTTCATAATCACAAGATCTCAAATCAGATGAAGACATATAAGAAATTTGTACCAGTAATTAAGGAAGTGCTCTCTATTATCAAAGGACTAAACATATAAAGTATCTTTTGGAGAATTTCTGGACACTTGTAGAATCAACGTCAAGGACCTCTGAAGATGTTCTGGAAGCAGGTGGTGGTCCATCACCTTTCTGAGACAGTCTACCCATCTCCTTGAATGCATGTGTAAAGACACTGAAACTCAGAGGTATACTGGACAAAAAAAAGAAAAAATCTGTTCACTCATTTTCACCAGCATTGACAGTTGGTAAATGTATCTGTTTGCTTTTTGGTGGTGAATTACAAAAGTGCTGTAATCTGTTTTATCTATTGTTAGATAAGAATAGATAGCTTTTCAGGCATATTTTAAACCGTCTGCACTTATATGGAACCTTTTTAACTTTGTCTCGGTTCTACAAAGGGCTTTACTATGTGTTTCTCATTCACCCTATTCAATAAAACACACTCGTACAGTGCAGTGTTGTTTTTGTATATGAACCTCTGTAAGACAGTAGTGATTTTGTTCAGAACAATCCCCTGATGAGCATGTTGGGGGCCACGTTTTCATAAAGACTGGAGGGAGCTAAATTAGCTGTGAAGCTTTCTTACAGTCACCTCTGAAATAATGCAAAGGCATATTTTTTTTGGGGGGGGGGGGATCAGGGTGTTTTTGTCCTTGCCATTGTCACTTTACATAACACACTATTTAAATGGGAGCAGAAAGAAGCTGATGCAGCAAGTCATCTGTGGAATTTCTTTGCTTCTAGTCTTGCCTTTCATGCTACAAAAATGCCCAACTATTAAGTATCTGAGGTGCAACTGTGAAGGGTTTCTGTGAACAATGAGTACACTTTCTACACACACATAAGTAGACATTTTCCAATTAAATCTAGGATGAGTCTGAGTAACAAGATGTCAGGTCACGATCCCACTCAGCAGACTGGCTAAGCCTATGGCTGGCTCACTCATTTTTTTTTTTTTTTTCATTTCTCTGACAGACTTGGATCGTGCTCAGCATCATGGGAAAGGAACTGAAAGAACTTCCAATCAAAAAAGAAAATTAAAAATGTGTTCGGTGAAGATTGGATGGGGTTGAAACCACATTCCTCAGTTTCTTAATGATGCATCATTTTCAAGTTCTTTGATGGAATTATTTCCCATTTTTCAAATTTTAACTTTCACTTTTTTTGAAACACAGGGGTTTTAGGTTAACAAATGTCAGAACTTAAAGCCATCTCCCACTGTTCCCATTTATCTACCCCGCCTAAAGTACAATTCCTACTGTCAAAACCACAGATTTCAACAGCTTACCTTTCCCTCTCCAGTGGGCTTGTGAGGCAAATCCAATATGTCCACCATATTTGCGATTAAATTCGGCCATGAGGGCTTTGTATGGATTTCGTATCATGAGGATGCTCGAGTCAAAGGCTTCGATTTCCTTCCTGCCGCTCTCGTGTGTCTTAATGCACATTGTTCTCCCACTCCTCCAGTGGTCGCGCTCTCCTTTAAATCCTGTGAAACAATGCCACCACACAGGGAATTAATTTAATCCTCAAATATGAACACAAGACTGAATGATTGTGAAACATGCTGAGGTTTACCTTTGTTGTAAAGGGAGCCATCAAAGTAGTAGCTGCCTGTATAGAAGCCAGTGGCGAGCTCGATGAGATGGCGAGCCCAGGTGTTGCCAGCTCCAGGGAAACTGGCGAGGGCCACCAGCTGCTTTGCACGAGTGGGGAGGAAGTGACGGTCCATGCAGCGGTTATCTGACAATGCACAAAGGCCAACAGACAGCATTATTGCTCTGATGTATAAATCTGATCTATTGTAGCATTTCCAGTGACTCTGCAAAAACATTCTTTTGTTTGCTGAAAAACATTCAAACTTCAAATAGATTCTGTGACTCAGTTAACTTCCTGTTAATCATCACAGTTAAAAAAAAAAAACAGGACACAAAACATGAGCATATTTGAGAAAAGGAAATGGTCAAACTGGTGGTATTTTTTATGTTGTCATAATTCTGGGCATGGACCAAAATACAGGGGAGCAGGAGGTAAAGGAGAAACGTAATTTATTAGGAAGCAGCAGAACCTTCCAGCAAAGAGCGAAGATGCAGGACAGTGACACAGGTGACCCAGGGCAGGCAGCAAGACAGACCAGCAGGGGGAAAGGAAATATAAGACAGTAGATACAGGCAGGGACTGATGACACACAGGCGAAAACTATCAGGGCAGATGGAAAACTCAACACACAAAGAAACAGACTTTTAAAGTAAAATAGGAAGTAAACAAAACAGGGAATGAGGAACATGGGAAACAAGGAGAACTAAGAAAAAATACCAAAAACACAAAACCAAACTGAGATTGTGACATATGTTGCCTGTGTCTGATATTACATACTGAGTGAACTTTTTGTGCTGGTTAAAACATTTAATTAACTTGAACAGAATATTTGCCTGATGTTAACTTTTGATTTTGGCCTGTTATATTTTTCATCCTTGGAGCATAAAATCTTCTTCTTTGCTCAACTGATTCAAGCTCCATCTGTCTGCTTCGCTGAGAAAGTGGGATCCATAATAAACCTTAAAATCATCAAGGTGAACGCTACATCTCTGTGCAGGACAGAAAGCAAGAATAACATGTTTTACAAAGGGCTGTACAGTATTTGTTCTGCTCCATCTTTCTTCAAACATCTAACATTTAAATATAAAACAAAGAGAATTATTTTTTTTTAAGAGTGAAAATGTATGTTTTATGTTGCTAAAAGACCTGATACAGTTGGGACAGAATCTTTTACAGATAAACATAAGTAGCAACTTCCTTGGGGAGCACTGATGGTGACATTTATGTAAATTATTAAGAACATAAATACAACTTCATTACTCATGCTAATATGACATTTTAACTCTTCATGTGAATTTATGTTTGGTTCTGTCAGATTTTGGTGTGTAGGACCCAAGACACAGGAGGAATCAACAATGTCCTTTTATTTCAACCAGAATAATTGATGAAGTGGGATAACCAGAAACCAGGAACCCCAGAGCATAAACTGGCAGGCAACACCAGGTGTAACAGACCAAAGAGCTGAACCACAGGTAAAGAGACGACAGACTCACAGGGAAAAGAGGAAAGACACACACGAGGGCCAGCGATAAACAAGTTGGGATCATTCAAACAGACCAGAACAGGAACAACAGGAAGTCAGGCAACTCTTTTTAAAGGAGTAAACACTTTTCAAATTAAACAGGAAATAAAGTACAAGACAAAACAGGAGTCCAAAAAAAAAAAAAAAAAAAAAATAGCACCATTAAACCCTAACAACTAAATCCCTAACAGTAGCACAAATAACTTTTTTTTCAATGTTAAATATCAGTTTCAATTCAGATTGAAGTAGTATTTGGTTACTTTTAAGAAGATTTGTTTATCTCTTGCAGTCTCCCATCCCTAATATCAGGAAAACCAGCCTAAGTGACTTTGGACTCCAATCCTGGTTGTCTAACAGTAACTGCATGTTGCTTTAAGGTGCTATGTTGCCCATCAACGACGGTGAAACTAACTCACAGAGCTACAGGAGACATTACAGCAGAAGCAACATTATGGCAGAGACTAAAGAAAGTGATGATGGAAGGTAAATTATAACAAAATAATACTAAATCTTAGACAATGTCATAAAAGCAACATCTAAAGGGGACCGCTAAGCTATAAAACTGCAATGCTTCCTTTGTGTTGCTTTAAACCTGTTGCTTTTAATATGGTCTGGAGTTAAGCCCCCCCCTCCCTGTGTACATGAGAAAATGTACACAGGGAGCACTTTAAATGAACTATGGTGTCATGAAGAGAGTAAAAAATGATTTGTGTTTGTAGATAAAATAAATCTACCTAGACTCGTGGATTGTCTTCAGAAAACAGTTCTGATTCTGAACAGCTGGTTGTTTTTATCTTTTTACTGCATGATCACAACTTACTCTTCCACATAATCCAGTATCATTTTTCAGAGAGTTACAGATCATTTAATGGTTGCTACTTTGGAAACAAGTGAGGAATGATCAATATTTGATATATGATAAATTGTTACTGCGTGATGTTGTCTAATAATAAAAACATAGCTTTGAATTACTCTCAGCAACCAAATAATCATATTCATAATAACACACAGTTATCAAGTGGGCATTTGTTGCCATGTTTTCGGGCATCGGTGTTCATCATGATTCATCCCCTAAGGAGACTATCCATCTATTATCCATACCCATGTTGCCCCATACAGGGTCACAGGAGCGAACAGCACCCTAGACAGGTCACCAGTCTATTGCAGGGCCACCAATTAACCTAACATGCTTGTCTTTGGACTGTGGGAGGAAGCCGGAGCACCCGGAGAAGCACGTGGAGAACATGCAAACACCACACAGGAAAGACTGCTGAGGTTTGAACCAGGAACCTTCTTGCTGTGAGGCAACAGTGCTAACCACCAAGCCACCACGCTGCCCCCTGAGGAGACTAACAAACCATGAAACAGAACAATTAGCAGAATATGCCAACCCAACATTCAAATCAAAATAACTCTTCACACACACTTTTCCCCTTAATCTCTAATGTATTCAGATTAAATCTAAGTTTGGCACTTTAATACTCTATTTATTACCTTATTTTCAAATTGAATGCGCTCGAGCATAGAGATTTATGAAAGATAAGACATATTGTCTGTCTAAACTCAGCTGACAGCTGAGGTTTCTTACAAGCCTGTCATGCAGGCATGTGCCTTATAAATACAGCTGTGACATCAAACTTTACCTTGGACCTGTGTCTGGTAGACCACAAAGAACTTGTCATTTCCACAGCTCTCAAACTCTTCGCCTGGGCAGCGACTGACACACATCTCCTCGTCTTCCAGCTCATGAAGGGAGAAGAGAGGAGTTGGGAATCCGCAGTAGCATCGGTCTCCAGCCAAAACTGCCAATGATTTCTCCTGAAATACAACAACCGTTACAGAGACAGGACAGGGCCACACGATAACAAACTGTGCAATGCAGATTCCCACTCACCCTCTCCGTGCACATGTCCACACACTTGTCAACTGACATGTTTTGGATGACGGCGCTGAAGGGAAGAGCCACTGTGACATTGTCTGGCCGGTGGAAACACCCTTTGAAAATGGCACTGCCATCTGGAGAGACAAAACAAAGCAGGATTTTATTCGCCAGTGGGACAAAATGTCTAGTTTTATGGTTAGTGAACACAGCCTCCATCAGAGCGGCCTTGCAACCACTGACCCCTGAGGATGAGTTCCCATCGGGACTCTCTCTTAATCTACTGAAGCCCTGACCTGCCAGCAGCCTGCACCACTAGCAGCACTCACATTCCTGCTGCGTGGTGATGACCTCTAGCCATAGATCTTCCCTCTGACCTGATGGATGGACAGACCATAAATCACTAAACCAGGTAAGAGCTGGCTTCTCTTTCTCTTGAAGTCAAGATTATCTCCAAGATGATATTTCATACTTTCCTCTTCATTTGTCAGTTATCTGCGATTATCAGTCCAAAATGAATGGTAAATTACAGTAACAGAGAAGTATATGTTTTCAGCTGTGGAATAATTCCAGTGATGGTTTTTTTTAATTTTTAATAAAGAATCAATCAAACTAAGAAGTAGAAAAAGTGGATTTTGATTAATGAGTGTGATGTTTCTAACAAAGCATCACGACTCAGTAAGGTTGTCAGCCCTTTTCAGTCAATGCTTGAAAAAATCAAATCTAACCACTCTTTTCATATCTATGCCAGCTGTCAACATGCTGGCAGCACTGATAGAGAGTGCCTTTGAAGCTGTCCACTGTCAATAAAAAATAAACCCAAAACACGTATTGCTTTTAGCTGTGACAGATGTGAAGACAGCTTGCTTACTCAGACAATAATAAATACACAGATGAAGCTACAAGACTGCGATGTCCCTCAAGATCATGCTGTCAGTACCATCACCTAAGCGGGACTGATGGCTCATCCCTGCATTTCTCTACTGACAGAATTAACTTGAAAAAAAAAGAAGCCACTTTATAACTAGCTAAAGATGCGAGTCTAATGTTTAATTCATTTTTGACCTTTTTCTTTTGCTAAAAGTTGCATTTTTAATATTAAGTTTGGATTTCCAGAGGCATATTTTCAGAGCTTTCCCTTCCGCTTTCAAATCTGCTTCAAATAAAGATAAAATGCTACATTTTGTGCTTGCTTGTTTCCCAGAGATGCAGCTTCCAAACATAAATAAAATCAGAGCTGCTGTCATAGCTGCTAACAGGTCATAGCTGTTTACCATTGTTGAAAACACCAAAACATGTGAGCTTGTATGTGCCAAAACCCACAAAACAGCCACATCAACACATTTCTTTGCATTTCCTCTTTGAAGCCTTGAGCAGGGCTCACATGACAGGGATCAGGGTTAGAGGTGAAGACAGCAGTGTGAAGGGCTTACACAGCAGTCTGATGAAACGCAAACAGAAGGAACAAAGTGGAAATGAAAACAAAGATAAATGAACAGCAGGTGAAAAGAAGATGTGATAAAAAAGAAATTCATGAGTTGTGAAACTCCAAGTTTATCAGAAGTTTAAAAGCAGTTAAGAAAAGGGAAGAGGAAAGGCAGCTTGGAGGACTTATATAGTTACCTCACCTTGTGGCAGGGGGCTTTTTTGGAGTTCAAAGACATAAAGATTATCACCACAAAAGGAATAAATATTAGCTTGACCTTCAGTTTCACACATGTTTGTCTGGACATCGTCTTCTCACTTCTGGTAATCAGCTCTTTCTTTCAACACTGCGGTGTTCCACCAGCAGGCAGCAAGTGTTTGGGATGCAGAACACGGCTGGCTGCACAGGTAGAAGAACTATCCCGGGAAACAGGAGAACAACAGAGCAGCCTGCAACCGACTGTGAGAATAACCCACAATTTAACAAATGCTTTACTTCAAAGTGGCCCGGGCTGCTACGTTTTTGGATCAAAACGGCATCTGTGTACAGCTAAACTGCATGTTCTGGTCTATTCAGATTTGTCTTTGCAGATAGGGCCAAGAAATCCAACTTTTATGACCAAATGTATGTTTTAGTTGAAAGAAATGCAGGGCTGTCTAGTGTTTAGTAGCCGGTACTGTGTAGAGCAGCGCATGGTTTGCATGAAGCAGACTGTCAGACTCACAGCGGCGTGCCGACTCCTGGCTCAGCTCCAGCCTGTAGATGGACAGTCTGTTGGCTCCCCCACACAGGTTGCTCTTCTCTCCTTTACACTCCATGTTGCATTCGCTCTCCGTAGTGTTGGGTGCCTGAATCTTGTGACCACAGTAGCACTCTGCTCCAAACTCCAGGCCCGCATACATGTAGCCTCTGGAGGACAGAGAACGAGTAAAGGATTAGACATGTTAGAAGAAGAAAACAAGGTTTAAGTGATTGTTTGGAGCCATCATGTTTTTTAATCCCTTCTAGGCCAATATAGTGCATCCTTCTGTGCACTTGGGTGAGCTGTAACCAATAATCTAAAAAAAAACAAACATCTGGTCCACCAGGGATGTTGAGGCAAAGATGAAGCGCACATGAAAACATTACGCTAAAGTAACATAATTATCCTTGGTGACTGAAACTTTGCCAAGTTATACATGCTGCAAGCCTCTAAGGCGAAGCCAATTATAAATAAATGCCATATACATGGGGAGTGACTCACAGATGATCTCTTTTTTTCTTTCCTTTATAGAGGATATGACTCTCAAAAGACCTCTCAGGTGCAATTAAAGCTCTAACACCCTGCACATAGAACAAATCCCTCGGCCTGCCAGTCAAACCCAAACCTCGGTGTGCTGCTTTGTGTTGCTCCTCATTTGTTTGTCTGTTTTTATTAAACTCGCTGCTCGCGAGAAGAGACAGACGGGCAGCAATAGGCACGAACCAAGAGGGGTGAGAGAGCTGAAAACAAGCACCTTTCTCAGCTCCAAGTCTGAGCTCTGCAAATCAGTCATGGGCGTAATTCAATGCATTTGATAAAGCTGTCTCCGGTATTCCGGAGAGCAGGAGAAAAAAGAGGTGAGAGTAAGAAGGTGAGGTTGCAGAGGGAAGACATGATGTAAGGGAAGCAGAGAACAAATGGAGCCAAGCAGGAGAGAGAGGATGTGCTTTAAAAACTGGAGCACATACGTCTGTTTTCTTCACATTGACTCCCAAAAGAATACTAAGAATCCACACATTAAATATGTGCATGAATTTGGGGTAATTAAATGAATACACTAAACAAATGCATTTTAGAATAATTTTAGATCTCATCACACTGCAGATGCCATCAGTAAAAAGAATATTACCCACAGTTAACCAGTTCATCCACGCAGCATGTTGTTTGTTCTGAACAGGCCGAGTAATCAACTTATGAATAACCAAAAACTCAAACTGAGCTAAGATCATGGGTATTCCTTTATCTGAATTCAGAGTCTCATCTGATCACGTCATCCATGGCAGAAGATCATAGATGGATGCTGTCATGTATTTAAAATAAGAACAAAAACCCCTGAGGTTTTTCACATGATATTCTATACATCATTTTCCGATGATGCATAAAATATCACAGGGCAGTGAAAGAAAGTCACTAATAGGACAAAGATGTTGAAAAGTAGATGTTTATTTGCACACGGTTGATTTTAGTGATTGTGAATAAAAACATGGATGCAGTTTTTCGTGTTTGCTTGTGTTGTACCTTTCAGCACAGTTGTCTTGGCAACGGAACACAGTCATTTTTTTGTAGTCAAAAAAGGAAACTCCTCTCAGAGCTCTTCTCTGGGTGTCATCAACGTAGCAGCCTATGTACTTTGCTGAAAAAGAAAAAAATAACCAATCTAAGTAAGATTACAGAAGGACAGTAAAAAGAAAATGATATGGGGATGTATAGCAAACATATATTTGTCATATGTACATAGTGAAACAAATGGGACAATGTGTCTTTGAAACTTGTCTGGATGTTTAATTATGTTAATTCTGAGTATCAATGCATGTTATATTCACAGAAAATATTAGTGGTGTGAAGTCAAATTTGCATTTGAAACCTGTAGGGAAAAGTAATTGTCTTGATTGATGTTCCATAAAACACATTGGTGGAGTGAAAGTGTGTTAAAGAGTTTTCTCTTGTTTTAGTAAAGGGGCAGAGAAATGATATTCTTACTGCTCCTTTCCAAACATGAAAATGCACGTAATCATAATTTTGTGTATTGTAACAGTGTGCATTCTCATGAAAGGAACAAAATGAATAAATAAATAAGCATTTGTAATGCAAAATAATATTTAGCAATTTTATAATACAAAATCGGCTCCAATAACAGTATGCCATCCACAACAGTATATCTTGTTCACATGCTTCACAGCGTTGTAACAAAACACATGAAGAGTCAAAACTGGGGCAGAATCTTGATTTATTTATAAAGACACACATCTCCTTCTAGTGGCCTGTAACTGCAGTGGCAGTTATCTGGCTGCCTTTTTTTTTTTTTAAAAGTGTGCGAGGGTGGGGCTTCAGTGAACGTCTGCAGAGGAACACTCTGACCCTTCAAAAGCTTCTTGCCTCTCATAAAAACAATGCTGCACTGTTTAACTGGGCAACAAAAGCTGTGGCCAACAAACCTCTCACCATCTGTGCCATTACAGCTCTCAGCCTTTGTAAAAGGCAAGATGGGGGAAGGATAGAGTCCCCTGCATTACTTTAATTGTTGTGGTCTGAAGACCTGCAATTATGCAGCATGTGGTGAGCTGCAGCATGCTGTAATCTTCCTCCTTTATCATTCTTGAGCCAGAAAATAATCTGCTGTTTCAGAGAATGCTGATTAAAAAGCTTTGAATAGGAAATTATTTTTAATAACATGATAATATAACAGGATGATTCTTCAGATATACCTGATTGTACACTCCTTCTTAAAGTTCCTTCTGTTTTCTTATCAGAAAAGTATGCAGTAGTCTGTGCTATTGTGCCACAAACACAAAAATGGGTATGTGCTGCAGTCTCCATCTCACACTGCAATGTTTTCTCCAAAACTACATTCAGAGACAAAGAGAAAGACTGTGTTTGGCATATGAAACAAAGGGAAAAAAGGAAAAAAAAACTCTCGTAACCCAAATTAAAGAGGGTTCTGAAGATGTTCTAGGCTCCAGAGTAATGAGTGGTGCTAAACAAAAGCTTTGAAGCTTTTAATTATTCTATCGTCACATTCAGCTACTGTCCCAAGAGATTAGCGTTGCAGGAAAGGAACGTGTGGGAGGGGATGAGGAGGACCAAGCCAGACTGAGAGACCTTCATTTGATCAGATAACCCCAAGCTTCAGTGCACATCATAAACATGTCGGTTTTCTTTTCCTTGAGCTGGGAACGATATTGCTTGACATGTTTCTTTAATATTCTTCTCTGTACCACATAGCTGTACGGTGACTCAGATGTTTTGTAATAGGATATATTATTTATTTTCTTTTCTGGCTTGACCTTTATCCCACTCACAGATGTTGGAATTTTTCCCAGAGTTAAAAATCAAGCCTCCACATTGTGTCATAGCACTAACGCAGAAGAGCATCAGTGGCTCACACTTATGTCCTGTATTTATGGGCAGTTTGGATTCACCATCTGCCTGTGCAGCACTCACTCTGGATAAGAACCAGAAACCCACATAACCAACATGGAGTTGCAGTAAAGCTGTTTGCATTATTTAGTGACTAGTCTAAGACTTTATTGGTGAATAAATGGAAACACCCAACAAGCACAAGCTCATTTGGAGTGAAGACATCTCTCTGCCATTCCAACTGTTTTCAAGCCAGATGTTTGTAACCGTCAAATCAAATATCATTTTTATTTGGCAGTATCATTAGTTGACTGATGTAATAATAATATATTTCATATTCATCTCATAGATCAGGGACTTTTGACATGTTGCATCAAAAATCATATGATGTGATGATTTTAGACCATACATCATCATAAATCACATTGATAAATTCTGCTCTACATTTATGCATTTTGACAATAATAAATGTGCGTGACAATTTCATTTAGGGTTTCAAGGTTCTTTAAAAATGTCTTGTAACTTCAATCCATAACATGCTTGTTAAAATTACCCAGGATCAAAAGCTGTAAAATGGTTTCCTTATGAAATGTAGTGGATTGGAAGAATAAAGTAGGATCTACAGGAAATGCTTAAATAATACATGTTCCTTTGACTTTTATTTATCCTTTATTTAACCATTTAATCCCACTGAGACACAAGGATCTCCTTTTCAAGGGAAGCCTAGCCAAGAAGCAGCTTTAAAACACTAAGTTGCAACACATAAACAATAAAATGGACAAAAGCACAACTTCGTCACATCATTGAGAAGAATATGGGGCAGGAACAAAAATGATATGAGGCAGCGTCTAAGTCACTCATAAGGTTTTTAAATGTTCCAAGAGAAATTAGTGCCCTCAAATTCAAAGTGCTCTGAAGTGAGTTCCAGGCCGCAGGCGTGAACTACATGAAGGAGTGCTTGCCGAACTCAGTACGAACTTTGGTGACATTGAGTAAGTAGCAGACATTGAGAGTGTAAACAGTAAGTGGTCTGGGTTCTTGAAATGTAGCCACAAAGGTACTGGAGGACTACACCTAAAATGGATTTGGAAGTAAAAGTGTTCCAATGTGAGAGGCGCCGTGCAGCCAGAGAGGGCCACTCGACTCTACCATATTAGGTACAATGGTAAATGAGGGCTTTGCAACATGTGACAAACCTCAGGGTACCTAAAAATGCTTGAATAAATGTTTTTTTCTGGAATACTGTAGGGAATACACACCACAGTCAGTTGATAGTTCTGTTATTCATTAGAGCACAAAGTGACTGACAGTTTAAAAAAAAAAAAAAAAAAAAAAGCTCAGCAGAGAAACGAATAACTTTCCTTGGGATGTCTTCACTGTGCAACTTTCAAAAAAATGCCACACCTAAACTAGCAGTTTACATGTAAGCCTTTTTCTGACTTAATGTGAACTGAGAGAGTTTATTATAAAACAGTTAAAGCTGCTGAGTTTGTCAAAAAAAAATGTGCAGAGCAACGTTACAGAGCTTCAGCCTAGCGTAGAGGGTGGTGTGCTTGAAGTATTTATGTTGAGAAAAGACAGAGAACTTGACCATATTCTCTCATCTCTCAAGGGATCTCCCACAAGAGCAAAAACTACAGCTTGAAACGTTGACTAGTTAAAATGCCATAAGGATTTATTTGGATCAAAAGCTGCGTTTTTGCTTGCCAGTGCATTATGTATTAATTAATCAACTTATGAGTTTATATATTCATAATGAGCAATAATGCGTAATTGCTGAATATTCTTGATTTCTTGAATGACCTGCACTTGTGCATTACGTGATTGCGCACTGTTCTTGGAGGTTTTGTCTGAGGGAGATGGAAACATCACATATGTGTCACTGCAATAGTAATAATGAGGCATGTAGCCTGTCTTCCTCTCACCTCTTCCATCATCCATGTCTTTAGCACTGCGTCCTTTAAGTGCACGGTTCCAGTTATGTGTGTAGTCCCCCTCCCTTTTCACTGTCTCATGGCCACCCTGTCCAGTCCTTCTCATCCAACGAGGACCAAACCTCCGTCCAGCTCTGCGTGAGTCCTTAAACACTCTGCTCATGAGGCCACCATCCCGTGTATCTGATGATGAAGTCCGGCTGCCCATCTCTGAAGATGCAACAGAGTCCCGGCCACCTCGGGCCCCGGGGACGGTGTCCCCAATGAAGCCAGAGTGCAGGAAGACGAGGCTCCCAGCCGTCAGGTACAGGAGGATGAGGGAGAAGAATCGGACAGGTTTTCTGCGGAAGTAGCGCTGTATCCTCAGCAGAGGCTTGGCCATGCTGGTTCCCTCTGCCACTCAGACACACTGCTCCAGTGATGACAACTCATAAAGTAGAAGAATCAACACGGGCGCTCTCTCTCTGCCCCCACCACACAGCCCCTCTGGAAACAAAGCAGAAAAAAGTTCAGTCGTGCCTTAATCTAGTATGAAGGTCATTCAAGCAGTCACATGACTCTCATGTATGCAGCTTCAGTCTCTTGGAGATGCTTTGTAAGAGTGCGCTGTGCAGCTCCACAGACTGCAACCACATAAGAGTCTGTGTGTGTTTCTGCTGACAGTCCGGCCCTCACAGCCGGCTATGGGGCCACGGCATGAAAGGTGAGTGGCTTAGAGTGAAAGGGGATCGCTCAGCTCTGCTTTCACTCCACTTATCAGCCTATCCAGAGATACCACACCAAGACTGCAGTAGGACTTTCTCCCACGCTGCACAGAAGGAAGAGGGCTTTATTTACCAGCTGAACTGAGATCCTTCAGCTTTGTGTGGCCAGTTATTCACCAAGTCGATCCTGGAGAAAGAGGGCGTGACTCACCATCTGCAGAGGAGACACACAGGCAGAAAAAAAAAAGAGACTGAGCACACACGAGTAAGCTTCATCATATGCAAACAGAGAACAAACACAGACAGGTCGAAAAGATAAGGGAAAGACATCAAACTTCCTGAGAGGAAGAGAGTAAGAATAATTATTACAACATTACTGTTGAATTGAATTACGGTCTGTTTAATTGTTCTGTCAAATTTAACAAGGAAAAACATATAAAATGGAGAAAAGATAATCAAAGGGAATTTACAGAAGCGGATTTGAAAGAAAGCGCATCTCTGTTTTGCACCAAACCATCAGAAACAACGACCTGTTCAAAGTTCTTCATCACCTTTAATAAATTAAGTGAAGCCACAAAGGAAAGAAATAAAATAACAAGAGAGGGAGAGAGAATGCTTTACTCTGGAGCATTTTCACTGAACTGTCTGATATCTAACATAAATAGGAAAGGAAGGAAATTAAGAAGTCTAGATGAAAAGAAAGTGACAGAAACAGGGAAAACAGAATCAAAGAAAGCAAAGGTTAAAAATCTGGTGGATTTAGTGAACTCATCCATTAAATCTAAAGCCAGTGGCATTATACATCAGGATCGGTTTCATGCAATTCTTTTTAAGAATAACTGATTATTGTTTTTGTTTTTTTGGGTGACTTTCCAAATTCTATGCAGCCTCCGTCAAAGGGGTCTCTGTTCCGTGACGAGTCTACGAGGCAGCAGTGGGGGGGCGTAACACAACACTCCTCAAGGTCAGTGAATTTTCCAGAACATTCGTGGGGACACTCGGCGTGACTGCTTTCTGTCTGCCCCGGGACAAATCTGCACAGAGCTTGCCACCTGAAACCTTAATGGCACCGCAGCCATGGTCCATGGTTCCCACACGAACACCCCCCCCCCACCCCCACTGACTCTGGAACACTCATTGAGAAAGAGTTCACATTAGTCCACGGGCCAGAATCAGATATGTCCTGAGAAACCTCTGTTTCACATAAATGTGTGACTGTGGGATGATTCCTTTATATCAACAACTCAGCAGCTGTACAAACAATACTGAAAAGTTACTCAAACGTTCCACCTCCCACTCTAACTGTGATGATTAACCATGATGATTGGTCAGTCCTGTGTCAATAGGTTTTTCATTAAGATGGAAGATAAAAATCATATTTTGGGAAAAAATGAGATACATTGACTCTTCAACAAGTTTGTCTTTGTTTCAGACTGAAAGCTGTTTGTGAAGCACGTAGATTCAAGTGAAGGCTAAGGTTTCAAGGTTGAAGAGGAAAAAAATAAAACCTCTTAGTTCCAACACGTCTTTCAGTCGTCCTCGCTGATCTGTGAGAAAGTTTGGTTTGGGGGCTGTGTACGCAAACAGCATGTTATAATTGCAGCAGGTGAAAAGCTGTGATGGAAATCTGGTCTGAATAAACAGTAGACTTCGATAGGTTTGAGGAGAGGAACAGATGGAACAGATGGAGAAAATGAACAAGTGATACCGAACCACTGTGTCCCTGATGTATGCATCAGAGCCTCACACAGGTTAATTAAAAGTGTTAATAATTCACGTCCAACCCCCCCCACTTCCCAGTCACTAAAACGTAGCTGAAATCCCCTTGTTAGTAGTGACAAAAGCATGGATAGACCCAAGCTAAAACTATATATCATTCATATTATCCGATGTAAAGAGAAACAAGAGGAAAGGTGCTTAGCAGACACAACGGACTTTTGCAGATAACTAGCTGTCCTTTTGAAAAATTAGAAGATATTTGAATAAAACACTAAAGTTATGACGTGATAATGACAAGAATCAAGAATCTCCCAAAAAATGGAACAACACTTCACAGCTATCTGTTGAACATTTCACAGAAAACCACAACATCAAGGTGGAAGTCAAGGAAAAGCCAGAGGACCTCTTTAATTTGTCATATCTTCAAAACTGAATTACAATCTCAGTCTGACCCAGCGCTGAGGCCTGGCTGAAGTCTGCAACATTACTAATGTGATTATAAACCACAATCATCATATATCTGAAGCTTGTTTTTGTCACAGGTTCATCCGCTGTATATTTATCCTCTGGGGCCACGACACAAGAACACTTTTCTCAGTCAGAGCTAAAGAACTAGAGGTTAAAACTCAGGAATATAACCGAGAGGTGGAAAAAGAGGAAATGAAGTAAAATACAAAAACTGGGCGCTATCAAGGCTTTTTGTGTTCAATGAACACAAACTTTCTGACTGACCATTATTTCTCGCTCTTGCTAATTGAGCCAGCAGATATTTAATCAGAGCGGATTCTACAAGAGGAAACGTCAAAGTTAATCTTAGATGAGCAGCTGCACAGCCAGCTCTGCTTGGGCTGCAGGCAAATGGTTGCACAAGTCAAATCCATAAATACATGTATTATCCATTTCTGTTCCGGGACTCATTGACCAGTGAGAATGCTGACAAAGTAAAGCTGGTATCAACTCGACTGCACCTCCGTGCTCAGAAACAGAAGCGTCTGCCAACATCGACGACTGGTGGGCTCAAACACAGAGACATTGAACTTAACTGTATATCCCTGAAATGATAACAGCGGGGAAAAAAAGTCTCTAGGTTTGTGGTTATGTAATTTATTTTTTTCACCCGAAGGCAAGTCACTGCCAAGAAAAGACAAATGGATAATATGAAATGAAATCATAAACATCAAGAAGATCTGAACTCATAGGTTCGAGTTTTCTGAGCTGGATACTTTGTCTTGATAAAGCAATATAAAATATTCACTAATGTTTCTTGTTTCTGCAGATGTAGTCAATTTCCCTTCTCTCGTCTCTTGCTTGCCAAATGCATTCCTCTAACAAGAACATGGGAGAGACGTCTCAACTGCTAGATTCCTCACTGCAGCTCACACCAGCTGAAGTAAATTAGCTATGATATCCTCTGAGAGTTGAAAATAGATTCTCTTGCTGCGTTTTTGCAATTTCACAAGAAAAAACACAGGAAAACAACAGAGTGGCAGAATGTCAGCAAAGTTATATTTGGTCGGTTGATGAGAAAAAAAACCTTCTGACGCTGGTCAACAATGGACTTCTAGGGGGTAAGAGCGCTGTTGTTATGGAAACAGTATCAACAGTGGCAGGAAGGCAAGGTCACCAGGATCTCCGGTGCCAGCATCGGTGTGAAAGGAAATCGTTAGTTTAGTCTCATTTTCCTTTTCCATCTCCCTGTTTGCACAACTCCAGGTCAACACAAGTTCCATCTTGAGCGAGATCCGTCGTGCAGGATGTCTTCAGAGAGCAGCAGAGGAGTTAACAGCGTTAGCCACAGCAGCGCTGACCCTTCCCTCACCCTGAGGCCCGTCTTTCTGCTCTCCTGGCGTGTTTGGCCTGCCAGTGCGAATTAGCTGCGTATGTCACATCAAATCACGCTAAAGATTACATTCTTCCCCTGGTGATAACCCTGAGCATGCTAATGTTTACATTAACTGTTCCACACAGAGTCGCCTGACGCCTCATTAGAGGTCCAAGAGAAAACCCAAGTAAACAAAAAGCAGAAAGGCTGTTCTTTCAATGACGAGCTTTGATGTTAATATGTCAAGATAACTTAATTCAACATACTGTAAATCAAGAGGGGGTAAGGTATGTCAATAGAAAAGGTTTCTTCTGCTGTCTAGAAAAGACTGCAGAATAGACAGAGAAAAGTCTGAATACGCTGGCTAGATGCCAAAGTATTGCTACTCAGCAAAACAGATTCAAGTGGCTGGCTCAGATCAGATGGCAAGACTTTTGAGTGCATGACCTCTGAAAGCTGGAGAGGCTGCTTCCAGTAAAAACAAGATCACCCTGCCAGGGCAGTTTTCTTCTCTTAGTGTTTGGCAAACACTACTGTAATGTGTGCTACAGTTTTGACTCCCTCTTCCCTGACTGCTATTTTAATTAAGCTTGTGTTTAATATTATCTGGACACATTTGTGACAGGCCTAATGACAGTTCTCCTAAAATAACATGGCAACCACTAACCATATAGACAACTTCACGCTTCTGGCACCTACAAATGTCACTTTGCGTATTTTTTGAGAACATTTTTGGATATGTGTTACACAGAGTGTGTTACTGTTAGAAATATGCTGTTAGTTAGTCGACTGGCTGCTGCTAGAAACTCGGTAAGGATATCTTGAAAATATGGGACAAATGATAAAAATACATCCTGAAATTATTACATCTACACACTGTTGCTGGAAAGGTCTTGTACTAATTCTGAAGAACCTCAGTAAATGTAGAAAGCAGGCGTCTCATAAGAAACCCATTTTTGTGAACTCAGGTTTTTACTGTAACTAAAACCTTTAACGTAACCGGTTTAATACCCACTTCTTCCGATTCATGGTCTCGAGGTCTAGTGGAGCCTATTCCAGCTCTCTTCAGCCAAAAGACAGTTGTACACCCTGGACGGGTCACCAGTCCATTGCAGGACCCAATTATTATTACCTTTATTTAAACTCGGAGATACATTGAGGTAGAGACCTAATTTACAATGGAGCCGAGTGAAACAAGAAAAATAAAAATAAGGGCACTTATTCACAAAAAAAGCCAAAGAGAAACTTACATAAAAGTGAGGACAAGAATTTAAAAAACACAATAAAATTACAATTAAAATGTAAAAAAAAATAAATAAAAAGATGAATAATTAAAATTAAATTTAAATTTAGTTAAAATGTAGAAAGAATAATCAGGTAAAACAGGAACAGCTAGAAGTAAAATGTGATACAGTTAAAGATTTAAATTGCCCTATGGATAAAAATGATGAAAGCTTTAAATAGTTCTGCATGCTACATATTTCCAAGTTGCAGGTGCACAATATGAAAAACTGGATTTTCCAAGTTCAGTAAAAACAGCTGGCACCTGCAGCGTAATCCAATACAAGACCGAGTTTGATAAGAGCCCTCATTAAAAGAAAGCATGGAACTGATGTAAGGAGGTAAGAGACCAATAAGAGCTATAAAAGCTATACTTATCCATGAAGCCAAATCAGTGAATGAATGAAACCAATCAGTTAGTTTAATCCACAAGTATGCTGTTGTAATAAATACAACAGAGCAAATTTGCAAAATGCCAGTTTAATTATTATTTTATCAGAATGACTAATTCTGACATTTCAAGTCTGAGAAGAA
Organism: Hirundichthys speculiger; assembly: GCA_018398805.1. Classification (NCBI taxonomy): domain Eukaryota; kingdom Metazoa; phylum Chordata; class Actinopteri; order Beloniformes; family Exocoetidae; genus Hirundichthys; species Hirundichthys speculiger. Next base: position 3,333,621 of record JAGFBZ010000035.1, on the reverse strand, counting down.
AAAGCAAAAAATTATGATTGTCACGCACACACTCTTCAATGTAACTCAGCGAAATGATTTTCATCCAAACCAATAAATCCAGACAATTACTTAATTATTTGGCTATCAGTAACCAATTCAGTTCAGTCGCTGCAACGACATAAATGAGCTCACGCACAGTGATGCCAGATTGTTGCTCAATACTCACTTCTATTTTCAACCCCTGAGAAATGAAGCATGAATCCAACATGCGAGTAAGATGTAGATAATGCTCTTGAGCTGAAGGTTGAAGTCGGCAGTCCCTACACAGTGACTAACTCTAAATTAACCTGCCCTCAGAAAAGGTTTGAAATGCTGCTTTGACAAATTTATCATCCATTCAACTCTAGTGCTGAGTGGTTAAGTGTGTGTGTGTTTCTTGTCCATTTTCGCCTCTGAATAATTTGGAAACAAACACTTGAGGAATATGATAGATGTCATCTTCTGAAAATCCTGTTCTCATTACATCTCCAGAGGTTTAAATGACCATTGACAGAGTTTTTAAGCACAGCCCACGATGCTTAAAAATCAACTCCGGCGCGTCGGGCAAAAAGCTCATTGTAATCCTGATAATGCTGAATGGTCCATTAAGCTCACTGGTGACCTTTTTCTCTGAGAGAAGAGGTAAGTTAAAAGGTCTAAAAATAATGTAATCCTCCTCTTTGAATGCTGGATAGTGGTGTTAAGCTGAAGTGTTGTAACTGAGGGACTGGTGATTGTGAATATTTCACCTAGTACACAGATTGAAAAGTAAATGGAAAAGACATAATATCTGTGTGAATGTGGACACAAAGCAGCAGTTTAATTAGGTATGAGCAAAAAAAAAAAACTGAACAAATCCTCTAGAGTTTATATTTTAAGGATGGCTTACTAAACTTCAAAAAGGAAGCAATATTCAAGAGTCTTGCGGTAGGAGTTTCTGGACCTCATTCCCCTGCCCCTTAATTTGCTGCTGCACCCAAATCCCAGTTGGACAAAATGGACATTTGAGAAACAATCACTTGAATTGGTCTTCTCTAATGGCTTCATAAAAGAAGTAATTATTCTGCAACAGGGAGGCACTGTCAGTGGGAGATCAAATGATGTCTTCTTCTATCTAACCTTAACAAAGGCCTTCATTCAGCCCTTTTCACAGTTTCTGCAGTTGTTTTTTTTCTAAAATGGAAAATAGGTTTTTTTTCCAGCCTTCTCCTCTCACACCTCCTCTAAGCACAGAGGATCTCTCTGCTTCAATTAAAATTGAATTCTCCCAGCTCTGCTCTGCTGTGAAACTTAGTCCTCTCTGCTTGAACAGATTTAAGAGGAGATTGCAGACGGTTTCTGCAAATGTTTAGTTGATGAGGAGGAAGAGGGGGAAGAGTGCTGGAGGAGGAAATAGGAAATGTCGTATGGAAATTTCAACAGTTTTCAACGGCAGTCTAAAACAGTCTAAAAACATGGTGCATGGAGGCGGACATTTTAACTGTATGCAGTTAAAACGTAGGGTTAATTATTAATGGAGAACTTGGCATTTTCTCTTTTCTTTTTTTTTGTTGTTTTTTTTTTTGGAGTAGAGGACTCAGCACGACTGACAGGTGGAAAATGGAATCACTTTCTATCAATAATTTAAAATACTGAGCTGACGCCACTTACTCTCTGTGGCCTTTATGTTTAATTTTTTGACCTATTTACATTGTTTATCCTGCCTGAGTTTTGTTACCAAATGACTTGTCGGAAACCATCAAATTATGTACCGGTAACACTAAGTCATTTAGAGGTGCCTGGATGCTAGTTTGGGAGTAATAGGTGGTGACACATATAGTGGGACTAACTAACTTAAAGTCATTGATGAAGACCAAAACAGAAGTCGACTACATAGCAGAGTGCAATACTGGTCAAGCGTTCATCAGATAGACAGAAACACAGCTGTAGCTTAATACTAATGTTATCACTAGCTGATGGATGTGCAGACAACATGTTTGCATAGATGGAACTCAGCTATGCAAACATCTGTCTGCTAACCTGTCCACAGGTACAACTATCTAGTTACATTTTTTTTAAGATCTTCTGGTTTTGTTAGTTCCGGTTTACTTGAGTTTTGGTGAACCTATCGTTCTGTGTTTGCTCCGTGTCTCCTTCGTTTCCATCTTGTGTATTCTTCTGCACCTCGATTACCATTACCGGTACTTACTGTCTTATTTTACAGAGCTTACTCTCCTTGTACATTCTGTTTATTTGTGCTTTGGATTAGTGCATTGCTTTTGGATCCCCTGTCCTGCACTACATTTGGTTAGTTTGTTTAATAAATTCTTTTTGTTCTTTTATAACTGGCTGCCTCCTCCTGTCAGTTTCTATTTGGGTCCTTAACAGCACAGATTTGTTACACACTGATCGATGTAATTTCTATTTACACCTCAGTTCACATCATAGAAGGAGTAGTTGCACATTTATGAGTCACAGAAAAACCGGGAACAATCATTTTTAAAAGGCACAGCACCACCACTATCTTGTCAATATCTGCTGTTGCCAAATTAGCAAATGAGTTAATAGATCATATTCTGAAACCAGGGACATAGTGGCACACAATCTGATGTAGCAAGTCACAAACTTACAACACTGTCTCAAAATATTTACCATAGACTGACTTTTCCAATAGATTTGTTTACAGAAATGAGAAGCAAAATAATTATGTCTGTAAAACAAAAGAAAAATACTAGGATGGAAAGTTTCAAACAGACACAAGCCCAATCTCTCTCTCATCATGCCACATGGCTTACTACCATGATGGACTCAAACCACGGTCTCTAAGGTTAAAGTAATTGATGAAAACATGGCTGTCAGATTGGAAAGTTAACAAGGTCTCCAATATGAAAGCGCCAAGACATACTGCCACTGCTTTTGCTTGTTAATAAGGCAGTGCATCATGGGAGTGACACCAAAGGACACTCTGTGTGTATCACAAAGATAAAACCAGCACTGTCGAACCACCAGTATTTTACACTCTGAAAATAAAAACAGGTGGAAATGAAAAAATGTAACTCCCAAAGTGTTGATTCCTTCCTTTAAATCTTAATGCAGTCATCTATTGACCCAAAGTTTAAAGTTAAAGCGATGCCCTTTCAGTTTATGCAGTACTCTCATAATGTAGACTCATTCTTGTTAAAGGAACTGTGTCTAAATCAAGATGTTGACACAACTGTTCTTGTGTATTGCACAGCTTCTTTGGGACTGTTGGACAGGGTAAGAACCGAAAAATAGTCGAGTGTTTGGCGACGCAGTTAAGAGACTAGACAGACCCTCCACTGTACGGCACTCAAGCTCCTGTGTCAACGAGTGTCCACTTTGCTTGAGTGTCCTTCAGCAAGAATCCTCCAGCTCTGTTGTTCTGCAGCTCTGCACTCTGACCTCCCGCAGCAAGAGAAAAGAAATAAAAGGAATGATGGACCAGACAGGAATTATTTCACTAAAGCATCTCTGAAGCGCTGAATACTGAATGGTTTTGTTGAAATGAAAGGTATTGATAAAATCTCACTACTTTTTTTCCAAAGCGCACCACAGTGTGGTCTCAGAGATTAACTACGTGCTGTTGAATGCATAAAAATCAGTGCACTTGTATTAATTATCAGTGTCATTTTCAAATCACAGTGACCCAAATTATTATGAGCTTGTCAGTGAAACAATGAAGCGTTTTGTATTTTTCACAATACCATTTCTGTGGATCATCCCTCTTTAATTCTCTGAGGCACAGCTACAGGAGCAGCTGTCATAAAACCGCACATAGCGTACTATACATTTTCAGACTTCAGGTAATAGCACACAAACTTAACCTGAATTGCATTCTTTGAAGGTTGAAATGCATTACAATGTATTTCTTGATTTTATCATTTCTGTATCAAATGTAAACCTGCAGTACCAGCTGCTAGTACAAACAGCAGAGAAAAAATTGCGATAACCCCCTAACTTTAACTGAAAACAGAAAAAAAAATCAGTAAGCCAGAGAAACAGCAAATATGCAGGTGCTGAGTGCATCTTTGGTTGTGTTTTGGCCTAGGCATGCATTTGCAGTACTATAAAACAACAGAGTTTTAACAAACATTTTGAAAGAAGTACTTCACCAGAGTTTGCAGATATGTGAAAATATCCAGTGTTATATATTCGAGACTGTAGTATGAATAGGGCAAATGGATTTGTTCAATCTGTAATGACAATCAGTTTGACAAAAAATCATGACAAAAATCAAATCTTTTCTTGACTACAAAAAAAGAAAAAAAATAGTGTGAGAGTGCAGTCTGCTTTGCTTTAGCCACCTACAAATACAGCCCACAGCAGACACTGAATTATTTGATGCCCATGCTGGAGCTCTTTTGCTCTCAGAAGTTTCAACTGAAGCAATAAAATATGAATCTGGCGAAGAGAAGATTTAACAAGTTTTTTTTTCCAGTATACTGCATCAGTTCTTATAGTCTTGCAGGGGAGTGTGTTGGGTCCAGTGATCTGGATGCCTTCGTCTGAAGTACATGATATTTGCTCATATAACGGGATGCTCTGTGAGCATGCACTGCTAAATGTGAAGTGAACCATGGACCTCATCTGCATCACGCAAATCTGGCCTGTCCACATATCCTTTCCAATTAAACATGAACATGAACATCGAACATCTGCCTTATTGCTCATATGCCCTATCATCACTCAAACGTTGTTGGTGTTGACAAGTTGTTCTTGTCCTTAAGTTCTCAATGTCGGACGCATCAGTACAATATGAACTGGACTGATGACTGAACATGTTTTTCACTAACAAAATAAAAAGAAAAAAGCTCAACTGCTCTACTGAAAGGTTAGATTCTTATCTTGAAGATGGACTCTAGTGAAGAGTTCACACTTCTCCATCATGCTCAATATTGTGACACTTCTTGGATTTTTTTTTTTATTACCTTTTGAATTACAATAAAATCTTTCATTTTTGAAACACAGGAGCCCTGTGAGCCAGTTGATGACATGTACTTATTAAACTGAAATGTTTTTTAATCTGGAGAAAAACTGGGGGCCCTTAATGTAATGTAAAATCCTGAAGTAGGGAGTTCTTTCAGTTAGTCCTCAAATTAAGTGCTCCTGTTACCTGAACCTTTTCCTTCTAATAAAAGGTAAAACACGTATTCAATTTTATTTGCTCATTTCAACTTATGAACTCACTTTCATTTATTGCCTTTAAAAGATCTTTCAAAAAACCACAATTTGGGCCCTTAAATGTAGTAAAGTGTCAGTGTGTTCCAATTCATATATTTGAGAGCGACCCATTCTTTCACAAATGTTTATAGAAACAGTCTGCATGTCTAGGTGCTTAATTTTATATTAGAACACCTGATTCTGATAGTTTGGATGGGTGAGCAAAAACCTTTGGCAATTTAGTGTATATCTACTCTAAATCAGCATAAATGCTTGCTTTTACAGTTCTCTTTATTGGTTTTTTTCTCTTTTATTTATATCTTTATTGTTGTTTTTAGCTATTTGGCCGTGATGGCTTACCACATGAGCCAAACGTAAAGGAAACAGAAAAAGCTGTCTGTCATGTAGAGCTTACATGAAGTCTATGTGCACACAGGAAGACCCTGTGTTGTGCAATTAAGCATGCTCGTGTCTGGTCTGTGTGTGAAGACGTAAAATGGGCAATGTATCTGGGGATTCAGGCTCTCTGACAGCTGCCTGCTTTGGGCTTGCAGGAAGGAGAGCTCAGTGCTGCAGTCTCTCCTGAGATGAATAAAATATGACAAGCATATACAGTAGCTCTGATGCAACGTGGAACAACACCTCCAATGCGAAGGAAGAAAGCGCATGGCTGGTTTGTGCTTGTGTGTTCATGGTAACAAAAATAACGGAAATAACTGCAAGATAACAGAAAGGCACAGTTATTTTATTAGAATAATATTTTCACTTCCATCACATTGTTGCAATTGTTCTAATGGTCATACATTTGGCTTTATGTGCTCTGGCTGAAGCAAAAATGGGTTATGTCTTAAGTAGGAAGCAATTCTATCTTTCAGAGACATGGAGAAGGTTTGAATTTAACAATTATTTAGATTAAATGTGTAAATTTAATGGGTTGTAGGTAAAAATCTCATAAGGATGCCCAAAACCTATAGGCTTCCTACTACTATGTCTGGAGAAATTTTAGCAGAGACAGTATCGCTGGTCCTGTGATGGACTGGTGACCTGTCCAGGGTGTACCCCAGCCTTTCAGCCAAAGAGAGCTGGGATAGACTCCAGCAGATCCCCGTGGCCCTGCAGGGGTATAAGTGGACGTAGATGATGGATGGATGGATGGATGGATGAACACTATCGCTTTCAGAAATTTAATTTAAAAAAATATCCACATTGTTTTGGAAGATAAATAGCCTTAAGATGTAGATATAAGCAGCAACAGCTGGGGCAATGCACAACAACAGAGTTGCCATGGCAACTTGATCTGATTATATCAAAAGTGACTGAAGCAATCACTGAAAATAACATTTGTGCTTATTTTGGCACCCTTCTGTGATCAAATGACACTTACATACCTTCTAGATGCTATTTCTAAAATATCTCTGGTTCCTCTTCGCTGTCATTAAAAAAAAAAAAATCAAGTTATTTCATGACTTTTTAAATTAAGATATTTTCCCCTTTACGTCCTTTGGGTTACCATGTGGGTGGAATACTAAGTATTTTCATTGTTTAGTACACACTCATGCTCTTTCCCAAATACAGCCATTATCAGTTTTACAAAACATCAGATGGCAATAGCTGAAAGCCAGATTAAAGGATTTAAAAATGCAGTTCACAAGCCAACTCAGCTGATCATTCATTTATGATCTATAGTTACAGTATATGCATTAAAGCTACATGCATAAACACACCACAGAGTTGATCTCTTTGGTTGCACCTTAATGGTCTAGATGCAGACAAGAAACTTCACAGGACTGTCCTCAATTGCTATGCCAAATTTCAACGCTTTTTATAATACACTTCCTTAACCTGTTACTGCATTCAATGGCAAAAGAGAAACAAAAATGATGAGAGAGAAGGCCAGAAATAAATCATGGAAGAAAAGATAAAAACCAATATGAGCCAGCGTTGCTACTTCATTTCCCAATGATAATTTAGCAAACATGCAGACAGGGCTAATAAATAACGAAAGGTTAGGAATAAATGGTTTAATCCAACATCGTCAGAGGAAAGAAACATAATTGACTATCCTTTCATGACATTAGTGATGCCAGACCATGTTCAAGTTGGCGGTTGACTGAGAAGAGGGCTGAAGCGGGAGTCAGTGAATAGAAACTTAAGCTGAGTCATGCTTCCCTTCAGCAGCCTGTGAGAAAGATCTGCATAGACATGCCAAGAGAGTGGAGGTGATGTGGGTTGACATGGCATGAAGACAGGCTTGTGGCTAACCAGGCGTGGCTCATTTACTGCATGTGATAGTTCCCAACATCACAACCAACCTGAGCCATTTAACTGACAGATGGGAAACATTAGCACTGAGGAGGAGCCCATGTGAGCGCTCTGCTTGCTTCCGGATTCAGAAAAGTAGCTGATAAGGGGATAGACTTAGGCGCTCATTCGGGCTGCTGTGGGAAATTAATGGAACAACGTGTAAGGCTGAGCATAAGAACAATAAGCCCCTTATTTAGGTCTGCATGAATAAGCGCTGCTTGGTTACTGTTGCACATCTTTCACATGAAACCCCAATGGATGCAATTACCGAGCACAAAACTATCATTATGAAAGGCTACTATTTACCCTTTAATGACATATCCCCAACAGGAAATAAGTAAAAATAATTCATGCACTTAAAAGCTTGAGTGTGTTTCTATTCCGGCGGTCGATGGGGCTAAAATGATGCACATCTTGATTCAGCAAAGTAGTTCACTTCACAGCAACCTGACAAATTTCTCTAGCAAGTGTGACAGCCCAATTAGGCCCTAGCACACTGAAAGGAGATCTGAAGCTACTGATGGCACAGACTTCACAGACCCAGAGGGGTCTCCACTCCTTCACATTCTTCATCAGGCAGGGCTCCTACTGCTGTATTGCAGCCTTGTTGGGCCATTTCTTATCAAAAATCTCCCTCTTTAAAGCAAAGGCCTGTCTGATTCTTCACAGGGCAGTCTGGATGTGCACAGATTAGTGCTCACAGATTAGCCAGCGCTGTTGGAGGAATTTGAAATAAGCTTTCTAGTTATCATCAACATCTCTCTCTCTCATCTTTCAGATGAAGAAGTCAGTTTTTGTCTATTTATTTGGGAATAAATAACTAAGGCAGCCATTTAAACGAATTTGCCTTCCGCCCTGGAGTTTGTAAACTCGATTCCAGCCTTGCTGTTGCCAGACAAGACCCGTGTTGGTACAGCAGATACAGAACACAGAGCCCATCAGTTTAACACTTACAAAGACCTTTTTGTGAAGCAGGGGTCGGGTTGAAGTAAGAACAACTGGGTCTGTGACTCCAGGTGAGCAATTACATAGGCTAGTGTTTCTGACTGCCACAGTCTCAAAGTCAGCCACAGACTTCAGAAAATGAGTCTTTTATGAACTATTGACTTGTTTCCTCCTATCTTCTGCTGCTCCTCTTTTTTTTCCATTTTCTCTTCCTCCTTTCCTTACAGGCAATGTCAAGCTATGTGCCTCCTGTGAGAGGTTAGTGTTAAGCAATCAGACCGTTGTGAGTCAGTCTAACCGGCCTGGAGGGTAAACAGAGTGTTTGGGACTGAGGGGAAGCCAGAGCTGATGCCACAGTTCCGATCCTGACTGACCCACTGATGAACGGTAAATGTTGTGATAGTCCCACTATACGGAAAATGTTTTAGCAAAAAAGAGAGGTTTTCTCCTCTGAACAGAGTATTGTCTGCTGTATTGAAAATCAAATAACTTCAAAATGAAATAAAAAGTTGCTGATAGACTATATACAGATTTATTTAGAGAACGCACCCCACTGACACGTACATTTCATGATGAATAAAACTTCGGAATAAAATCAAAAGAAAGGCAGCTGATGATAAACAAAATTACTTTTTTCATTTTCATATTTGCACTTCAAGTTTTCTATAACATTATTCCCAACAAAAATAAGGTTTGCATGGCAGACAAATCTATAAGGAACACTGAAAGACGTCAGTTATCAACAGACTATTTTAGAATTATTATCTACATGCACTACATAGAAAAATGATTTTATAGTCAACTTGGTCTCCATAACTACAGTGAAAACCTAAAAGAGACCTTGACAGGATAGAAAGAGACGGGTGACATGCAGACGCACAACCTTCCACTTTAATTCTGAGACACACACACACACATATATTTGTACTGAAAGACACACACACTTATGTGTTTGTCTCTGTCAAAGAAAATGCCTGAACAGTATAAAAATAAAATAAGCTATTTAACCCAGTCTTTTCAGACTGCAATCTGGTCATGTCTTGTCTTTCTGTTTATCAATAAACATTTGCAACCAAGTGTTTCTTTAGTACTAAATGAACAAATAAATAAATAAAACATTGAAGTGAATATGTCTATCAACAAAATCCCTCAACTTGAGTTACAGATTAGGTTTTGGGGTTCCCCAGCTTTGTCTGATGTCTGGCTCCTGGTATTTCCTCACCACCTGTCTAAGCATCCATTATCTGGATAGGTCTTATGGAAGAGGTCTGGCGTTACAAATAATCCTACGATAAGCTGAAAATCTGACCAAATGTCCATACAGCGAGGCTGACTCATCCTTTGTATCTGGGCATCTGAAAACACAATTTAAGACAATCCAGTTTCTAAAATTCTTTTTTTTTTTTTTTGGTTCATTTGTATTTCAAAGAAAGATTAGGTTATTGCTTAACATATCCAAATAAGGAATGTTGTTTCTGTTTCGAGCTGGACGCTACACAATGTGAATCAGTTGTTGTGTTTTGGAGCATGACAATTTGAAACTTTCAGCCTGACTTTGGACAAAGGCAGCCGAGTGTTTAATACAAAGCTATTTTTGTAGGCCCTCTAATGAGGATCTCGACACCCTTTCTTGTTGGTAATATATCAGAAATGAGAGCACCATCCAACCCACAGACACACCGCTCACAATGCAGCGCTGTCATTTCACTGTAATGACCAGCACAAGCAGGCAAACTCCAGTTCCTGTCAGTTCCCCTGGCGATCATCAAAGCTCGCAGCCATTGGATATGATCCACGGCACGTCCCTGAGAGGTGGCCAAGAGGATGAAGAAATAAGCTCTGGAGGAATTCAAAGCCTTCTCACTCTGCTGCCGGCCACCCTGTCGATGCACAAAGGACTCCATATCTGAGCCACTTTCGGGTCCTCTGCTGCAGCCACGGCTGAGCTTCGGTGTGAAATTCAACATCAAAAATGACAAAAATATATTTTCCCTTCCAGAATTTAATCTTTACACAACACTCATTGAGGGCTTTGCTTAAATGCCACAGGGGCTTCGGGGAATACAAAATGCTGTGACTTTGACCCTGATTATTCGCTACATCAGCAGCAGCAGTGGGAACAGCATCTTCTGTTTAACGAGTGTGCAAATATGAATTTCAGCTGTTGGCTTATTTCCCTGACGTCTGTCCCGACAGCCTCAGGGAAGAGTGAGCGCCCGGGACATCACGGCAGTTGTTCGCAAATATAAAACCTATGTGATATTATTTTTTTAATGAGGATGCACACACTTCTCAGTAAAGCTGTGGCCACATGCATTTGAAAATGCAACACTCATTAAGCATTTTAATGAGTTTAACTAGAACTAAGATTAAAGGAGGGTCTGGTTTTTATTTTACAGTGATGATCATGGTATTGATTTATTCAGCGTGTTCTAGATTCAGCAGCCGTGAACTGCGGGCCATCCTCCCACTGCCATAACAAGAGGCCTGTCATGCTCTCTGCTTTTTATTCACTGTCATGACAAGTGCTGGGACAGCAGCAACATGGTCAATTAATGCCATTCATCAACTGATTTTAACTGCATGATGATCAATCTTAACAACCACAATGCTCTTCCTCCTCCACTTAAAAACTCCACAATGAACAGTTGGTTCGATACAGTGATATATAATACACCAAGGTCATCAGAAACAAGGAGGGAGAGGCAGAGGGTCTCATTCCTTATGACTGCTGTATGAGCATTATAGGTTATTTTGGGAATAAATCTATCCTGCTGTCACAACTTTATTATAAAATGCTGTTATAATCTGATAAAATCCCATATATATATTTATATATATAGAGAGAGAGAAAGTAAATAATGTCTTGTTCTAAAAACAACAAAATTAAATAGAAAATTTTAAAGATTTCAAAGAGAAAAGGAAGTGAAGTTTCTGACTATAGCTGCATCACAGGCACATAAATCTATTCAGAAAACACTCAAATCAGTTTATGAGTCTAAATGAGAAACAGTTCACCTCTGTGTGTTTTCTGAATCTGAATTGCAGCTCTGGCTACAAATTGTCAGAGTGCTCTGATGAAATTCTGGCATCTTCACACGTCGGGGAAATGATGAGAGTATTCAATCTGTGGGCCACCAGCCATGCACCTGGTTAGACTAATGGCTCTCCACAGGCCAGATAATGTGACAATGAACTGCACAAAGAGCAGAGACACGGTTGCAAGAATGCTACAGGAAAATATATAGATGCTCCTCCCATCCGGACAAGCCAGCTATAAAACACATAAATGAGTGTATTGTGCGTTGTATAGAACCAAAGAGGACAGATTAGAATATTAGTCCTGAAGCTCAAACTCATCTTGAATGATAGTCTAGTTTAGTTAAAATGACCTTTAATACTGTGTAATAATATTACTTCTAATTGCCAGTGCTAGTTTAAAACGAAACAGGGTGAAATAAAAATGTGGGTTTAGACGTTTTGCTCACTTGTATGTGGATCAGAAGTGTGCATGTTGGTCCAGAGGCTGCGCTCCTGCTCGCTCACCTTCACAGGACTTCCTCTGAGCTGCTGCAGTGACCATTTTCTTCTAGTTTTAATCACACCAGAGCTGAAATGTAGGAAGTGTTCATCTTACCTCAAACATGAGTCAGGTAAACGTCTGAGCAGATGGTTTGATGTTGCAGTCCTCCGGACGGAGCTCAGCCGAGGATCTCTCAGGCTCGGACATGATGTTTCATCTCCTCGATAACTCAGCCAAACATGAGCAGCAGCATGTTTTCTGGAAAGCTGCTCTGCGCTTTCCCCCCATCCTCCTCCTCCCCCCCCGGGCCCCCCTCCGCAGACAACTGAGGTTAGTTTGTCGATCCCATTAGCTCGTACAGTGTCGGTGCTGGTCAATAATCTGCTCGAGCCCACTGTACCGCATATAAACCGCTACGCGCTTCTAGCTCTCAGCCGGGAGAGGAGGCAGCGGTGTCAACGGCGGATCCGAGCTCACCGCCTTCACACGGACCCCCTCTTCCTGCAGTCGCTCCTGTAATCTGTTCAGCTCCAAGCGCGGATGTGATCCACGCGGGGGGTCGGAGCGTCTTTTCTGTCGCCTGTCCGGTGAGAGGAAGAGTGTTTGACGCTGCGGAGAGGCAGCGCCGCACCGTGCGCTCTGCGCTCCCTCACGGACCAACAGCACTGCCTGCCGAGCTTAAAGCGACACAGCAGATCTCGCGGAGGCGCAGTGGGCTCCGGTGTGCGCTCTGCGGTGCCACACAGGTGAGGTGAGCGTCCTGCCCCCCGCTCCAAACCTCCACAGAGCACGATGAAAACAGAGTTGCATCAGCATACCGAGGATCTGCTTAGTGTAGGAGAAACTGCTCCACTTTATCACGATTAGGCACACAGCTGAAGTCTATTCCAGCTGTAATTTGGGGAGAAGTGGGGTACACGGTGTATACCGTACACCATGAACAGGTCACCAGTTCATCACAGCGTTGGAGCACTCTCGTTTCTTTCATTTAGAACCAAACTGGGTCGATATTCTCCCTCATAGTTATCTCGGTGCCTGTGGAAAATGGGGAAATTTCCTCCAAAATAGTTCTGAGGCACAAAATATTTCAGAAAAGTAGTATTTTCCTTTTAATGTCTGACGTTTAGTGACAGTGAGATATAAATAAATAGATAAATAACCCATTGTATATGCCCGCTTAATCCTATGCAGGGTCACGGAGAGCTGTTGGAGTCTATCCCAGCTCTCTTCTGGTGAAGGGCAGGGGTACACCCTGGACAGGTCTCCAGTCCATCACAGGCCCACATGTAGACAAACAACCACGCACACTTACAATCTCTCCTACGGGCACTTTAGAACCAGTAATTAACCTAACATGCATGTCTTTGGACTGTGGGAGGAAGCCAGAGAACCCGGAGGAAACAAGCACAGGGAGAACATGCAAACTCCACACAGAAAGGCCCCTGCTGAGGTTCAAACCAGGAACCTTCTCGCTGTGAGGCAACAGTGCTAACCACCAAGTCACCGTACTGCCTAAATAAATAACACATTTTTATATGAGGCAAGAAAATGTATAAGATGTCCTTGAAACCAACTGGTTTTCTGCATTTTTTTTTTTTTGCCATGAAATATGATCTTATCTTTATCCAAGTCTTATAAATGGTCTAACATAAGATGATAACACACACTTGGAGTTCACTGAGGTTGACTGAACACACCCATTAATTATTCAAAGTAATGTGGAAAAAGTAAGTGAACCCATTGGAAGTCAAGCAAGAACTTTCAGCAGCTCTGGGTAAGACCTGTACAGCATTCAGGTGGAATTATTATCATTATTACTATTATAAACCATTCTTCTTTCCGAGAACTGCTTGAGCTCATGCACACTTGTAGGACGTCTGAACAGCCCTCTTGAGCTCATTCTACAACATCTCTAACATCTCTATGGGGACAAAGTCTGATCTCTGGCTGGGCCTCTCTAAAAGGCAAAATGTATTTTTTCTTTGAAGCCATTCTGTGGTGGATTTACTTTCATTCTCATGCTCATTGTTCTGTTGCATCCATTCATTTATTTTGAAGAGCAGCGGTTTCCTCAATGGTGATCTGCCACAGACTGTTCAGTGACTCCCATTTGGTAGACTTATGAACAGAGAGATTTGCCAGTTCTAGTGATTTTTCTGAGACAACTTCGTGTCCTTTTCCAGTCTTATGGAGACCAACTACAATTGATCATATGTCTTCAGAGATCTCCTTTTTGTGAGCCATGTGTCATGTCGACAGATGCTTCTTATGAATGGGAAATAAATAGTGTGAGTGTATTTTATCTATTAAAGTAACACAAAGCCACACCTCCAAACTAATTTTATTAATTGGACTCACGCTATGCAAACTGGTGATTCCAATTATCTATCTTTGGAGTAATAAGTCTATGGGTTCACTTTATCTGCCTGTCTGCCAACAAAAACCCATCCTTTCTGTCACGTTGTGATTAATATGCAGAGGTTTTTCATCTTTCCCTGTCTTTGCACTCTGATTTTAATCCTTCTGCATTGCCTCTCTCAAACCCACCTCCAGATGTTCAGACGTGTGTCCCCTGCTGCATGTAGGATCTACAGTACTCATATCAGACTGATCATCCATTCTATTTAACCCCAAGTCTATTTGTCTTCAAACCGTCCTCTTCAATCACTTTTATGGTTCTGTCCCTGACAGTCACTGCTGTCAAATAAATTGCTTAGAGCAATTGCATTACGCAGATCTTTAAGGGCATATACACAAATAGGCATCCGCATGCAAGCAGAGGGTACATATAACACAGATAAGGCATCAGGGACTCTGAAGTTTCTAATTCACCTGACTAACTCAGCTATCAGTGTTAATGGAAGAGTATTGTGGGTTTGACTAAATTGAGATTGTTATTCAAAAGCTCTGCGTTTCCTCCTTTCTGTAACACCTGCTGTCTGGATAATCCACTCAGATATTAAAAGTTTGATGCTGGTCTGACCTTGGGGGCTGGCGTGCTGACTCAGTATAGATGACTATGCATATTTTAGCATCAATTCAGAGGCTACAGTCTGTGTGGTTGCCCGGTAGCGCTGCCATCCACAATTATCTCCTCTGCATGTTGACTCAGCTGCTGACAAACTTAGAGGCACACTTTTGAAACTAGGAGCGAGTACCAGTGGTATTACTCATGCTGAATCAGGCAGGCAGAACAAGACAGCGGCCTAACAACACTGACATTCACAGTTCTTTATTTGAAGAAGGGGAATGGGATTTTGCAGGTTTGATTTTACCAAAAGCTCAGTGTGAATTTCCAAATTGATGTAAAATATCGCTTCTGTTTTTAATGCATTTTTCAAGGATACAAACACGCATGGATTAGAGGTCACACAGGGGAGACGAATCATACAGTGAAAGACATAAAACTCAAGGCATCTGCATCACAGGGCAGCAGTCACAGCATGTGTGCATTGTGAATTAGCCTGCATGTGACAAACACTAGTTTATCTCCCCCTCCAATGAGGAAAACAGAACTAAATAGAGGATAATTGGCTCATTGTGAAAAATCTCTGCTTTCTCATAGGGATACGTTGGCGGGAGACTGAAAGGGGAGAGAAATTTTTCACATTGTGATTGTCTTGTGTCATGTCAACATCTGGCAAACGGTTGAAGAATCCAGATAGCACACAGTGTGGCAAATAACTCAGCCATTGTAAAATTATTCTTTTTGATACCTCAGTGATTGACTATATATATATATATTAGTGCTGGACAAGTTATTGCGTTATTTACGCGTTAACTCATTAATTTATTAACGCCGACATTTATTTTATCGCACGTTAACGCATGTTGCTCACATGCTTTTGTTTTGATAAGTCTGTTACTGGCTGCTGCGTAACCGGAAAAGAATTTGCAGGTAAACATGCGGTAAAACTAAAACAAACATGGAGAGCGGTAAAAATCTTTGTACTTTACAGTTTGGGTAGCAACTCAGGTAGCAATATTAACAATTCTGTCTGAAAAAAAATTCTGGACTGCAACAAAACTTTCGCGTCATTCCTCCATGTTACATCAGATCTGCTCCATGTGTTCACTGTCCTGCTGTTCTCTTACTAGTTACTTCAGTGCGGCTCCATCTAGTGGCACAGATGTGTAATGACAACAGAAAGTCCAGTACTCGATTTTAAAACAAATCAGCTTTGTGTCCCGTTTTTTCATTTCGTATTTTTGATCCAAGTCTAAAATTGAAATATTAAAAAAACAGGCATTTTTTTCGGGGGGGGAGGTTTGTGTAAAAGATGAAAAACATAATAAATGTCACTTTTTTTTTATTTTTATTTATGATTGACAATTGAAAATGGAAAGAATGAATGATACACGGACTGGTAAAGTTACCGAACTTTAACATGGACGTTTCATTTTAAAGTTCTCCCAGACGGAGGATTTGACAGAAACAAGGTTATTTGTAGCAACTGCCAAGTTGAACTCCTGTTAAAAGTTTCTGCTGTTACCTCAGAAATTGCCTGTTTTAATGTTCTGATTGTGCTGAGCCACAATCATTTTGTTGGATTTTGCTTGTAGACTTTTTTTTTATTTTTTATAAAAACAGGATGACATTAATGCCCTGGCAGTGGCAATAAGCTTTATTTTATTTTATATTTTTTAAGATGAGAGTTACATTAAATATGTGTTACTGACAAATGCTGATGTTAAAAGTGTTATGTTATGGCACTTTAGTTCATATGGCAGCACAACATTTTAATAAAAGTGCATTTTACACTACTTTTGAATTCATGAAATAGTTCAGAGAATAATTTCATTTGGGCCCACACATCAATACTTTGTATTTTTCTCAGGAAAATTCCAAGAGATTTTTCTGGTTTTTTTGTGCTGTCAAGAGAGCCTCATAAGAAATCTGCAGGAGGCGTAGTATTGGAAGAGCTTAAATATTGTAAGTTTTCATGAGAAATCACGACACCAGCCATTTATCACATGTCTTTCCAATGTGTCAGGATGAATCAATTGAGGGTGCACCCTTTCCTGTGAGTTAGTTGTCTACAATATACTCAACAAAGATACCCCATTCTGATGTCAGCATCACCATGTGCCTCACCCTCACTGGCTAACTTCTCAGTGTCAGGTTTCACAGTCCAAACTCATAAAAACAAAACAAAACAAAAAAAAAAAAACAACCAAACACCCACACCTTTCACAAGCGCTGCTGTCAGGGCTCTATTGTGGCTCAAACCTGTGCTTCAAGGCACAGAGACTCCTCCAGCAAATCTGGAAAAATTAATCATCAAAATTGTTGCTCATCATCCTGAGAGCAGTGAACATGAGTAATGTATGTAAGTATACCTGCGTGGAGGTGATTTAATTTCACACAACGGCGATATTGAAGAGGAGGCAGAAGTACCCTGCGAAAGATGATGTTCTTTTATAAACGTGTCCTCCAATTACACCTACATGTGAGATGGGCTTTACTCACTGCAATCATTTTGAATTTTTTAATCATCATTACATTTGATGAAAAATTAGTCATTATTTTACAAAGGTTTTGGTTGACACATTTTTTTTCCCAAAACATATTCTTCAAAATTAAGACTTTTGGTTCAAGAGTTAAAAAAAAAAACTGATGTAAAAAGTGGGGTATCATTAGTCAAGGATAATATGATAAAACACAGCTGTCATGATTCTGCAAGGTATACCTATGTGAAACTGAAAGTAAGATGTCCATCTACTATACATATTGGTCCTCCAACCTCCTCAGATGGATGACATCAGAAAAGGAAAAAACATACAAACAAACAAAAGACAAAGAATGGTCCAGTGAGATTACTACCTAGTCAAAAAAAAAAAAAAAAAACAGGGGGGAAACTGCAGGAGATCAGTATAAGTGTTTAAAACTGTGTTTAAAACTGAATTATACTGATGAAAACTGAGAATGCAGTCATTAAAGTATTCATAAAGGTCAGAGAGACTATATTGGGATATGATGGTAGAAAGTTTCTAAGGAGAAGCTAAAGTTATAGATACAGTGAAGAAAGGTAGAGAAAAAACCCAAAGCTTACCACTGTTTGTCATAAACGTTTCTGTGTACAGAATTCAGGAAAAGATCCACCTGACAGAAGTGGATCTTTCAACAGCAGGAAAATAATCTAAAGCACACCATTGGCCTCTTGAAATTAGTTTTTGCTCACGAAGAAAGGAAAACTCAAAGTCTTGAGCCTGGCCCTCCCGGAGTTCTGACCTAAATCCCACAGATCACCAAAGGGACGCCATGTGGGAAAATGTTGGAGCTTTACTTTGCTGAAGTACAAAGATGGACTGAAGGAAAGTGTCAACAGAGCTTTCACGGAAAGTAATTGACTCCATGACCACATCTGCTAGGTTGTCATAACAAGTGGGCCCAAATTAGAGGAGGAGAAAAAATAAAATTTAAAATGAATAGCTACCACTGTTGGTGATGAAATTATTTGGTGAAGATTGAAGAAAAAGATGAGATTGTGATTTACCCAATCTGACGTGTCTAGATTGCAGTCAGCCTTTGCTGTTCAAAGTGGTCAAAAAAATAAATTCCATAAGCTCAAATACATTGTGCTTTTGAAGTAACAAATTATAATTTGGTAATAAAGAACATCAACAAGCTTTGTCACTAACTGAATGCAGGACTATTTTCTGTTTACTGAACTAAAATAGCGAATTGTATCACTGTGTAAAATGTGGGTAAGAGGCTTATGGCATTCAAACAATCCTTGGTGCCCCCCTTAGATAAGCTGCAGCGTTAGCTACAAACATATCTCTACAGGCCAGCTATGTCAGCCTCAAAGCCTTTCTTGCCGTGTTATTTGTGCTGGAATACACAGATGAAGAACTGCAACAGATTAATGCAACAGTCCAGACTAAAGTGGTGGGTGCTAATGCAGCACCTAACCCACAACAACTGCAGAAGCGTGACATTCTTCCCAAAAGGGCTGCAGATGGCATCTTAAGAAGATTGCTTTTATTTGGACATCATCATCTCTAGAAAGACTTTGAAGTTAATTAAAAATAGATGCAGAGATGTCAGTTTTCGGTCAGCAAATGAATAAATCAATGAACACTGTCAGCTCTACCACAATGGCTTTTCCGAACGCATCAATATATGCTCATGTAAATTCTGCATGACAGAAAATTAGCAGCTTCTCTGTAGGTACATCTTATAAGCACTAGCTTGATATAGCATGTTGTTATTGTGTGTCTAATTTGCAGAGTTATTCGTAACCTGTCAGGCCCTGGGCAGATATTGGTGATCCATGAGGGGATCAACAGTGCGGTTTGTCCAGTACGACGCACGTAACAGTAACATTGACTGAGTACATGTGGGTTTTTATCGGTACTCACTGTGGTAATAATGTCTCACAGATTTAAAAAAAAAAAAAATTGTGTGGAACATTTCTTATTGATTGAAAACAAAAATAACACAATCAATGAGTGTGCAACTGTGCAATCTGTTTGACCTTTCAGCGAATAAACACTTGTCGACCACTCTGCACAGCTGTTTAGACTCAGCTGCAATTACATAAACAAGTTTTCCTGCTTCAAGTTGTCAACCATCTTCTCTGTGTGTTTCTTAAATGTCAAATGGATTTTAGGTTTCATTTTCCTGTGCTTACTGGGCAAGTAATTGGGGAATTATAAGTGTTTAAGTTCAACTAAAAAACTGCTGAATTTCTTTTGAATAATTGGGACACAAAGGTCATTTATATGGGGAGGGCAATTTCAAGTTTTACTTTGAAAAACTGAAACGTTAAAAAAAGAAAAGAAAAAAAAAACACTAACAGACTATTAACAAAGTAGCCACTGGCCACAAATGCTTAACCACTTCTCATCAGATGGTGTTAAGTACTGCCAGGACCTGATAGAAACAAGAATCAAGGAGTCTTTTTTATTATTGTCTGTCTTTGAGTAATTATGCCTTTTTGTTGCCTGTGCAATTGTTTCCTTTGTTTCTTTGTTTTCTTCTGCAGACATTTCATGTGTCTAAATGAACCGATTTCATCTGCCTTTGACATATTCTTGCTTTTCTTTTTGTCCTTTTTGCACCTCTCAGTAGTCGATTTGTCTCTTTGTTTTAAGTCTCTCATGATATTTTGTCATTAGTGTCTTCAATTAGTGGCACCTGGCCAGGTACCCAGGGTCACTTTTTGTCCCTTCTAAGCAGAATTTTCATTTATCAGCTCTAGTTCAAGAAGAAATTTTCCACACTTTTGCATTTTTCCCATCTCTGTCAATCGCAGTGTGACAAAATTTGTCACACAGTGGTACAACTAGCTGAGTTGCAACACTCTTATGTTGTTCTGAAGTTAGCATGCTGACTAGAAGGTGAACAAGCCCCAGACACTTTGCGGCACTAGTGGCCTTCACTCACAGTAGAGACAGACATGAAAGGGGGGAAGACATGCAGCAAAGGGTCAAGAGGTGAACCTGCGTGAGGACTGTAGCTTCTGTACACGGGCCGCCTGCCCAACCGCTGGGAAACGGGGCAGCCCCTTACATGTGCTGTATTATTGTAGAGTTTGTTAACACGCATAAAATCTTGTTCATTGTATAAACATTTTATCATAATTATGAAAAGCTGACTGCGTCTATGTTTCATTTAGAGCAGCCATTCCCAAACTTCACAATACCAAGGCCCAATCTGAAATGTGAAAAATCTTTGCGGCCCATGAAAACCTTTAAACAGCACTTTGATCGACATACAAGACTAAAAGCTACATTCCAATATTAATATAAGAGGTCAACAAATAAGAACACTTGTCATATTAAGTTAAGATTACCGAAGAATAACATTCAGTTGGTTTGCTTTATTATTTCTAAATATTTTTCAAATCACATAATAAATATTTTACAGTAATTAAAAACATATTTAAAAAGATCTAGGATTTAAAACATATTTGTTTAATTTTAATGACCTCTTACGGCCCACCTGCAGTACCTCGACGGCCCACCAGGGGGCCGCGGCCCACACTTTAGGAATCACTGATTTAGAGGACTGGGATTTATGAAATATGTCTGTTTTAAAAACAAGTCTTCCATAACCGTATACAGCAAAACCAGTGGTTCACATTGGCATTTTATGCATGAGGTCCACATTTTGCAGAACATCATGATTTTTTTTTTTTTTTTTTAATTTCAGCTCCCATGGTAACCTGGTAGCTACGTGACATCCACACTTCAGCTGCAGTCAGAGCAGCACTCCAGTTGCGTGCCGTCTAGAGTTTCAGCATCTTTCCTTTTGTCCACACATCAATAAAATTGTTCTCAGCATAACACAAAGCTAAAACACATGTTGGTCATCATGTCAACCTTACTTCGACAACAACACACCTTTCACCATAGTTTTAACATGTAGACAATTATGTCACAGACATTATACTATAGCTTATCTCTTATTATGATGATTTTCTTTTAATTTCAGCAACTGTTTTGGTTTTGGAAAAGATGCAGACAGCAAGTGGTATCTCAACAGAAAGGTTGGTGATGTGAATGCACACATGTAGCCGTGAGGTAACAGTTCAGAAATGTTCAGAAACATGCAGGCAACGCACATGCCACACTGCAGGTGTGGAGCCATCTTGAAACCTAAGGCTCTTTCAGGTAGCATATGGGAGCAGCGTGACACACTGGGTTGTTGTATGTCAAATGATGATGAAATGTCCTACAGGTAATGTGGTGGAAGAGGTTGTAAAACAAAGAAGGTTCAGTTGCTCACAAAGCCCAGGAGGGAGGAACAGGTGGAGTGGGATTTACTGAGGTAGCAGTCCTCATCCACTAAACCTGCTGATGACTGTTGACATTAATAATTCAACGGTCCCTTTGAAAACTACAAAAAAAAAAAAATATCCTGCATTATTTAAAAGGCTCACTGAATTTATTAGAGATCTATTAATGATGAGCTTATCTTAAGCATTTCACTTACATTTCTGGCAGTAGAACTTCAGCAATCAACGGTGAAATGAGTTTTTCCTGTAGATTATACACCCAGGAAAATGTTCTGCAGGACAGAGGCTGTGAAATCAACCACATGCTGTAATTGCTATTCAAGAGGTGTCTCAATGTCGCTGCTGCAGCATGGGGTAACATTACTGGAGACCTACATTTTTCACGATGAAAAAATAATGACTCTTTCACTAAGTTTCATTTTATCCTTTTGACTCTGCTTCTGGCCGTGACTCATCAGACACTGCTGATACTGTTTTTTTGGTCACAAGCCTTGACGATGCTGTCGGAGTCAAAACACTTCATGTCTTGTGGCTCTGATTTCACATTTATTATATCTGATAAAATTCTTCTGTTACAAGCACATTATGAAAATGTTCAGAAGAGCCAGCCCATAAACTGCTTTAAATAATTCAAAGCAACCACTGGTAATTCCTTCTTTGTAAAGACTCGAACACAAAAAAAAAAAAAAATCTGATGACCCCTCAGATATACTGAAGCTGTCTGAAAGCTCTGCCTCTTCTCTTGTGTCTGCACTGCATCTTGCCTTGTGTCATTAGCACATAATGTGCGCATGATGGGTGAAAGGTAGACACGAATAAATCTTGTTTGTGTATTTGTGAGCATCAGAAATAAATTGAGATATTCTATTTAGTGTAGATGTACTGTAAGAAAATAATTAGTGAAAAGTAAAAAAAAAAAAAACAATCAGACTCTGGCAAATATTATTACACAATGCATCTTGGACCACACACATTATAAGATCATAAAATTAACTATGACCGGGACTGTAATGCAACCACCATACTTTGCGGCACAGAAGGTTGAGCAGGGAGGGTGGAGGGGTAGATGTCTATCCCAGCCATCATCAGACAAAGGGCGGTCTATCACAGTGCCACACACACACACACGTGCACACACACACACACATAGAGACAAACAACCATGTATGCTCACATTCACTCCTACAGGCATTGTAGGATCATCAATCAGCCTGCATGTTTTTGGACTGTGGGAGGAAACCTGAGGACCTAGAAAAAAATCTACACAGAAATCCCCAGCTGGGATTTGGACCAGTAAAGGAAATGCCCTAATATATAAAGACTGCATTATACCTGCAAACTCTCATGACACGTCTCTTTTCTCTCTGTTGTTGCAGTGGTTGCACACAATACAGTAAATCACGATAAATACCCAGTCACAACTGTGTGCACATCTAAATCTAGTATTTTGGGGAAAAAACAGTGTTTAATCATCTCATCTTATTGATGCTTATCTTTCTAGGAAATGTTTTGTCAAACTGCCCTCATAATCCTCCACTGCTCCTGGATTTGAAGCAGTTGATACGTAGAGCTGTGCAGAGACTACAGGCATGCACAGGTGTGCTGAGGGCATGTATAGCTGGGTCAGAGGTCACCTTTCTGATGAAACCATGACAAAATGTTGGGCTTTGTTTATTGTCCTTGAAAAGAATGTGGGGATTCATATAACAAGTTCTGTTATATGAATCCCCAGTTGCTGACTGTAGTTATCTGAGGATATTAACCTCTCATTGGAAGTCAATAAATTCATAAATGAATAACACTGTCTGTGTTTTCTCGTAAGTGTAAAGGCAGTTTTTAATCCAATTAACTTTTTCCTTGATAGTTCATGTTTTTTCATGTTTAAATCTGGAATTCATTCACGGTCTACACACCTGTAAGGTTTTGTAACTGCATCGAGCATGGTTGCTTATGGGTTTTTCTGTATTTGTGTTTCTCATTACGATCTTAGATATCTGACAACTACTTTTGAAGTTGTGAGATCCGAGTGATCAAATTCTTTGATTTAAAGTTCTTCCATATCAGTTTCGTGTCAATTATTTTTTTGGCACTGAGTGGGGAAAAAAAAACAGATTTTGAGAAATGGTAAAAAGCTAGAGCAGTTGTTTCACCACTATCCTGTCTGAACAGGCCCAGGAGAGCTAACCCACTTCACGGTCCAATTTGTTTCAGTGACGTCCCCCCGTCACTTGTGTCTTTTTCTGCCACTGTCACCATAAATAAGACCAGATGACCTTAAAAATGAGGGAACGATAACAGTCTTTTCCCCTGTGCATGAGGGCTCTATTCTCACAGAGTAGAATCAATATGGATCAACAGGCTCTGACGATGTTTGATGCAGTTTATTTCCGCTTTGCGCTTCACTTTAGTTCCTTCAGAAACCTGCACAGACTCTGAAATGACTGATCAACATGAGCACTGTAACAGCTGTGTTGGTATGAATTTTTATGTGCCTCCATGAAAACAGTGGAGCTGTGAATGATGCTGATGTTGATGGAGCTTGTTATAATTTACAAATTCATAACTCCAAACATGCTCGTTGTTTACATGTTAGACTGCAGGCAACTCGCAACCGGCGGTTTCAATCCGATCCTGCCAGTTGACTCGTTGATTACCTTTTTATCACAAGTTGTAAACACATTGGCAAGCTGATAACAAGATTCCATGTGTCATGGAAGAGTTGCCAAGGAATAAACAAAAAGAGCCAGTACACAGGACTTTGCTAAGGTGTCTGTTAAGTAGAATATTTTAGGGCTGATTCATGGTTTCTACATCTGTGCCCAAGTTTGCAAAGTCTCGGATGTGTCAAATCTTTCCATGCATGTATGGTCCTTGCACGTTTTCACTGAGCATTTGTAGAGGTGTATATTAGAGTTTATCCAGGTCTTGTTCAGTTTTCTTGTTTTGTAAAGTTTTAGCCTCGGTTCATTTGTGCTCTTTTGTTGTTTGAGCTTCTGTTCTGTGTTTAGCTTTACTTCCTGTTTTATTTAGAAAACATTTTCCCTGGTATGTGACTCCTTTATCTCCTGTTGTAATTATCAACACTGATGCCTCATTATATTTTGAGCATTTGTCACTGTCTACATGCAATCTTGTTTCCCTTGCTGGTTGTAGATCCCTGTATTGCCTTGAATTTGCCTCATTTTGGGGGGGGTTTTGCCCTCTTCTGGATTTCCTGCTGCAGCAGTGCTTTTTGTTTAATAAAGAGAAATTGAGTTAAATATCTCACGCCTCCTCAATCTCCTGCATTTGGGTCCTGCTCCCGCTAACCCTGACAGCCCATATAGTTCTTCTTCTTCTGCTCTTCATCTTGCTGGCCTGGTGTGGGTGTGCTGCCTTTTGAATAGGTAAATGATGGAGGTGCATGTGAAAGTTTGTATAGCTTGTGATGACTTTTATGAGGTATACAAAACCACGAACTGGCCTGTAGTTACCGCTCAGTTGGTTTCGCTTTTGAGATGAGGAGACTCCACACAGTTAGAGCTGTGACACAAATGAGGCCTCCTTGGTTCTTTTTTTAATCTTTCCTGTCCCTGCAATTTCTGTTAATATTAGTTATTGATGGAAATTATAGCATAGTATTCAAATAGGTGGTTTTATTGTTGTTGTCTGCATTAAATATATAATTAAATCACCTCAGTCATTATATATGATCTAAATGAAGGTCAAGTGCTGGCATGTTAACATTTACTTATAAGAAAAATAAAACATCTATTGTGGCGTAATTTTTTTGGACATGACTGTATAGTTATGATGGAAGCATTGTGACATATCCCTCAGGTTTCACTGGTCTAGTGCTTTCCTTGAGATGGTCCCTGGGGATCAATGCAATGTTTTCCTTTTTAAGAACTCTGCAAAAGGTCATGTAACTTAAAATACAATCTTACACAGAAGTTAAACACACCATGTATAAGGATCCTCAATTCATCACAGTGTAGATTATGTCTCATGAGATTTCTGCTGTAAATGTTAGTGCACTACATAAAACCTAAAGAGAGGATAAATTGCAAACAGTGGGAACATATTTTAGGAAAAAGAACAAGACTGACTGACTTAGACGGATTACCACAAAAATATGCATAATCTCAGAAAAGGAAAACAAATGCTGTTTTCAAGTCAAGCAGGTGAAAATGTGGACTAGTATGCAGATGCTGCATCAGCCTTAAGGCCACTTCAATTCCCCAGCTATGAAACAGATTTAATATGTTGAAATGTTTATGCAACTTCATGAGGTTGGGGTGGCAGAAGCCATTTATTCTTGCAACAAAAGAGACAAAGGAAAAATGAAAATGTGGTTGTTATGGTGATAGGCATTTTTTTTTTTTTGAAGACACAGTCATTGAATGCACATGTATTTTACAAAGACAGTTCATTTGCTACAAGTCAATAAAACAAATCCAACAATAAAAGATAATCTGCAAAATATTCTGCAGTAATTAATTTTGCTGAAACTAACATGCATTATATATTTATAACACATATCTAAAAAAATATATTGTGCCTTTGTGTCATTTTCTGAGTTTACATTTGAATAGTAAGAAGAAATGATCAGGAAGCAATGCACTCTCTACACACCATTCCCTGAAAAGAAAACTGATGCCATCTCATTTTGAATACATGCCAGCTAATGCTGTAGGCTGTGGCCTCATTACCAGCAGGAGGTGAGCTCTGTTTAGGGACACACTTGTTAATGCATGCACATCCTAAATAGCCTGAAAGAAGGCTTAAATAAGAAGAAGAGGAAACCCTTCATTGAACAGAAGCGACTGTACATAGGAGGCCACAGTGTAACATCCAAGCCTCAAAAGCTCTTATCTGCATATGAATAGCTGTCAAAATACCACCGTTACCATGTGAATGGTCTGAAATGAAGAACTTTAGTAAATAATATTACTTACTCAAACATACAAGACAAATCCCACAATTAAGTATAAGGATGTCTGGATGTCAACATTTTTTAATAGGCTGAACACATTGCTTTTTATTCATTTAAAATCTATACTGTTCAAGGTGCCAGGACAATAGTTCTTACCCTTGGCCTCCACTGAAGCTTTGTCTACAAGGTTTTGGTAAGCTTTAGTTTCATGACATTCTTGCCAGATGCATCAGGTCTGCATGAGGACTGCTTAGCTATATGCAAATCTAACCACAAGTGAGAAGAAAAACCTGTAACGAGGGCTACAGAAGATCTGATATAGATATTTCCTTCAAGATTTGTTTCTGACTAATTATATTGTGGTTGATGCAAATCAGCAGCTGCAAAGACAGTATGCTTAAGTGAAAGTATGCATAAAAGAATTACAAACACTGTCGCACAGCCAAACCACAAACATTACTGACTTAATTTTGGCAGCATTTATGATATAAAGAAGAATAAAAACAATGAGATACGACTATTGAAACTGTTAACTGCAAGGTAATTTTAAGATGACCTAATTACCAAGAGGTAAAAAGTTAAAGATAACATTGATGATGATGTTTTAAGACAGAAATCTTTTATAATACCAAAGCAGATAAAAACACTTCTCTGGCAGTCTTTTGGTTCTTGCTTGATACATTTATTCTTATCCTCGCAGCAAAAGGCTTCTTGTTTTATGAGATTACAGAGTTAAATTACATGCACTTTATCCACAAATTTTCCATTCAAGTCTGGGGAAGAAAAATGCATTTTTAATCTTCAGCTTTTGCACTGATGTTGGAATCTTTGTTTGTAGGCTTTTAACAGAATCTATTCCTCTGCTACTGAAATGTTGCCCATGTCACAGGCTGCAAGATGAGCCCAAACCAGGATTGATCCACTTTTGTGCTGAACATTTGCCCTCTTTTAATGAAATTCTGCATTCATTTGATTACCAAACATATCATTGTTCACAGGAGCCAAAGGTCTGCGTTAAACTCATCAGCCCCGAGCATTTGCTTCCTGAATTAATTAGGCATGTTTAGTTGTTTGTTTGTAAACCTCTAAAACAGATTTTTGAGCTGAGGATGAAGGAAAAAAGGTTGACAGTGAAGAATCATCATGTCACATAACATAAATGACAATCAGTGTTTCTAAAGCTTTCACATTTGCATTGCCTGATGATGACTATGGACAGGGCCGAGTCCTAAGAAGCACGTGTGTCAGTGTCACTAACATTCAGATTAAAAATTAGATCAGATTAAAGCTTGGATCTCAGTTTGTGGTTTTAATATACATAACCACATCACTTCTATTCCCAAGAACATTTAAGTATCATAACATAAGAAATCAGCTGGTTCTTAGCAGAACTTTAAATGAGATAAACAGAGTTACGAAACATAACATATTACACTGCATTTTGAAAAGTTGAATCAAATTCAAACCAAACTGCAAGTGCAATGTGGAGAAAAACTAAGAACTCCCCATGATTCAGTAGCTTGTAGAACAATCGTTTGGTAGCGATAACTTTAAGTAGTAATTTTCTAGTTGACTTTATAGGAATTTTGTGTCACTATTCTTTACATCATTTTGAGGTTTGCAGGCATTAATTTATTGTTTGTTTATGTCATACTTTTTTGCTTCAATGTATTTTGTCATTGTTTTTGACTTGTGTTGAACTTTTATGGTCATCTGCTGCTATTTTATTTTTTTGTTTTATTCGTTTAGCACTTGCAGTTGCACGTTTTTGAAAGGTACTATATAAATAAAATTGAATTGAATTGAATTGAATTGGATTGAATTATCACTGCCCCCTTCCAGTCCCACCACCACGTTTCAACTGAGTTGAGGATTGGACTTTCGTTTACTACAGCACATTGATTATTTTATTTTTTCAGTAATTCTGTTGTAGATTTGTTGGTTTGCTTGGGATTATTGTCCTGTTGCATGACCCAGTTTCAGCCTTGATTTAGCTATCAAACAGATGGTCTCACGTTTGACTCTAGAAAGCTTTTGTATACAGAAAAAGCTCATGATCAGTGGCCCAGTCCTCTGAGTGCAAACATGTCCAGATCATCACCCATCCACCACCATGCTTGGTACGAGGAGCTTGTGCTTTGCTGTGTTTGTGTTTGTCAAATATGATTATGTGAGTTAAGGCCAAACATGTCCACTTTGACCTCATATAGCCAAAGGATATTGTTCCAAATTTTGTGGTTAGGCCAGATGCAGCTTTGCAAACCTAAGCCATGGTTTCACCATCTTTATACAGAGAAGAGGCTTTCTTCAGGGAACAGTTTTAAACAGCCCATATGTGTGCAATCATTTTCTCATTGAGCTCTTTTGAACCTTAACTCCTCACATCCTAACTAGGCCTGTAGAATCTGAGATGTTGCTCCAGGACTTTTACAGTTTCCTAAGCATTTCATAGTCTAATCCTGGGATGAGCCAACTGAGACGTTCTCTCCTCAAAAACTTGGCAACCATTTTGAATGGTTTGCACTTTGAATAATCTTTTTTCTTTGCAGAGTGTCAGATTCCAAAATTGTCTGAATGTTTGGCTACTATTTACTCTCCTAGCTCCTCAGCTTCAGTGATGCAATTCAATATGTTGCATGTTGTTTTTCATTCTGTAATTCCTTCATTTTAAAACCCGGTAATGATCACATTACCGATTACAATATAAAACCGTAGTACTGAAAAGGGAGTGTAGTTTATTTTTCTAATAAAGGTTGTAGATGAAGCCCGAATAAAGTGGTTTATGCCCACTGTTTAAAGGTAATGCCTCATATTACTTTCAGCACCACATGCAATCATTATAACTAATCAGACTTGATCTGTGCTTTAGCTTCTCTCTCAGACATACAGCCCTCACAAACACACACGCAAACACACACTGAGGTCATAAATGATTGAGTTCACTTTTAAGACAAGTAAAAATTAAAAGAATATCATTTTAAAGTTTCCTCACAGGCTAATTGTATCTCCACTGTGGTCTGACTCTTGCTGCAGTGCTGAGGATAACAGGCAGTCGTGGATTTCCTGGGCCACCCCACAAATGACTTCTACCTCATAAAATGCAGACAAGATCTGAAGTGGTTCAAAGCATAAGGCTCAGTTGCAGATTTAACCCATGGCTAGGTGCAGATAAATGCCCTCACACCGTACGGTATGATTTAAATAGGGACCAACACACCTTCCCCTTTGGTTGCCTGGTCAGGCTCACAACCACCTCTCCTCTGCTAAGTCTAGCCATTAATTTACTTCCCCTTGGAGGGCACTGTCTATAGCTATTGATCACACAATGCTCCCAGCGCTAATTTAATGCCCATGATATGTTCTGTCATAGGAGAAGCAGGGAGGGTTTATTGATTAAAGCACAGCTCTGCTGAGGGCACTACTGCGGCACTCTGTGACAAGGGAATAATTAACTTCCAAAATCTCTTCGAGCACTGTGTTCAGCTGTGCTCTCCTTTGCTTGAAGTGTTGCAGTTCAGGGTGTTGACCACACAAAGAGAGATGAAAACCTCAGGGTCATTCATTCTCTGCACATGTCCAGTACACGTTTGCATTCAATTTTTTTAGGATGCATTATCAAAATTGTCCTGTATTACACTCATAGCAACATATCATGCAATTACAAAGTATGTATTATAGTAAAAAAGGAGGTAACCATAAATTCACACTGGAGTAGTTCTTAATGCAGTTATTTTGATTTACAGCCCATCAAGTGTTTTAAAAATCAAAAGAAAAACAATACAAAAAACAGAACAAATCAGGATATTTAATGGAAAGAATAAAGCATGGGAGCAATGTTTAGCTGCGACTGTAGGTGCAAGAGTTCAAGAGATAAAGCAGCAATGTTCTGCAGAGAAAATATGGCTTCTTGCCTGACTGCTGTTTTTGTTGCTATCCTGCCACCCAGTGGCAAAAATCCATATGACACAAATGATTCAGACAGCAAAGCACGAATTGTTTTTTGTTCTTTTTAATTTAACAAAATTAATACAATAATGCACAACATCCCAGATATTTTATAAAGTAGGAAATTGTCATTAAAATGAAAATTCTCAATAAAATGCGATTCAGGAATTGCATATTTGCATAATATTGTTTACAAAATATGACCTTACAAAATAGCCCTGTGATAGACTGGTGGCCTTTCCAGGGTGTTCCCCTGCCTTTCTTGTGAAGAAAGCTGGCACAGAGTCCAGAAGATCCCTGTGAGGCCGATAGGAACATGGATACTAGCACTGTATAGACAAGTGGCCACTCAAGGAAAAACATTTCCTTGCGTGGCCACTCTTACACTCTTGGCATGAAACTGTAACAGGGTTGTAAGTGCTTGTTATTCAAAATAACAAGCACAGTTGAACAGTGAGAAGTTAACTAAATTTTCCATTGTAACTAAAATCAAGCATGTATAATCTTTACTGTAACATTAAAATCATATATTTTATATAGTGTTGTTATTATTATCATTCATTTAAGTCTTTCCAACAAAGGATGGTGGGCCATGGTTAATCATTCTGTGGCGAACGCCTTCTCAGTGCAAATTTGCAACAACAAAAAAAAAAAAAGTCTCAGAAGTCTGGCAAAATCTCAGTGCATAAAAGCCACAGCCTAAAATGGCAGTTGGATTAACATGACCATTTAGTTGTCAGACACAGGTGTGTATAAAAAACCATCAGAATGTTAATACAGTCACTACACCTTTCTTCTGAACATGCTCCTCTTGCTCAACTTGGTTCGTCTACCGGCCACTAATTATTCATCCAGACAGTCCATGTCAATCAGTAAATATTTCTAGCTGTACACCATGTCCACTGATGAGTAACATGTAAATATCACTGACTAACTTGAATTACTTAAATTTTAGCAGCTCTAACATATCAGCAGAGCACATAAAACTCAATGTAAAATAATCACACAGTGTTCAAGGGTTACGACAGGGGTGTCAAACTCAATTGCACAGGGGGCCAAAATTCAAAACACACTTTAGGTTGCGGGCCGAACAGGATAAACATTTATTGAACACACTAAAACAAAATGTTTTTGGAACATAAATATGAATAAAAACAGACAGAAATATTATTTTGTAATAAACTTAAACCCAAAATGACTTACATTTAATATTTTGCTCTCCATAAAAATATCTTGTTAAATGATACAAGTTAGAAATATGAGCAACTTAACATTAAAACAACATTAAAATTCCTTTGCTCCTATGTCAATGTATATAAAAATAAACCTTTAAATATCCCAAAAGATTTTGCTCTACTTAAAAATATCTCCTGATCCTATACAAGTTAGAAATGTGAACTTGCTAGAAAACCTGGAAATATACATAAAATATGTGCTCTTTAGCAATAACAATTCAAATCATTCAGTTTTCTTTGCTCTTATGACATCTGATCGCAGCTGGACACCTGGCATCTTTTTTTTGGCAACTAGTTGCTTTATGTTTGGTGTGAAGTCCTGTGTTGTGGAGATTCTCAGGATGGACTGCAGGTGCTCATCAGTGAGATGACTCATATGTGGTGTTTTGTTAATCTACATCACTGAGAAGAGCTTCTCACACAGATATGTGCTACCAAACATGCACAAGGTTCGGGCCGCAAGAAGACGGAGCTGGAGCATCGCTGCAGGGATGGAGGGAATGAACTGGGCCCTGTAGTGTCGTACTTTACCTTCAGTGTCCCATTACACTGCAGCTCAATCAGTTCCATTTAAATCTGCACAGGTGCAGTTTCAACATTGACAGCAAATGGTTTGCGAAGCAACTCAAAACTCCTTTTTTGTGCTTCAAAGTCAGTGACTTTGAAGCACATAACGTATAACAGAAGAAGTAATGGACATTAAATCGATGCATGGGACAACGACTGGAAAAGACGTTTTTGAAA
Source organism: Hirundichthys speculiger (assembly GCA_018398805.1). Lineage (NCBI taxonomy): Eukaryota > Metazoa > Chordata > Actinopteri > Beloniformes > Exocoetidae > Hirundichthys > Hirundichthys speculiger. The sequence continues at coordinate 3,301,104 of JAGFBZ010000035.1, read as the reverse complement.
ACATATGTCAAAGTGTAGAGTTTTGAGTTGCTTCACAAACCAAAAAAAGATGCCAGGTGTCCAGCTGCGATCAGATGTCATAAGAGCAAAGAAAACTGAATGATTTGAATTGTTATTGCTAAAGAGCACATATTTTATGTATATTTCCAGGTTTTCTAGCAAGTTCATATTTCTAACTTGTATAGAATCAGGAGATATTTTAAGGGAGAGCAAAATCTTTTGGGATATTTAAGTTTATTTTTATATACATTGACATAGGAGCAAAGGAATTTTAATGTTGTTTTAATGTTAAGTTGCTCATATTTCTAACTTGTATCATTTAACAAGATATTTTTATGGAGAGCAAAATATTAAATATACGTCATTTTGGGTTTAAGTTTATTACAAAATAATATTTCTGTCTGTTTTTATTCATATTTATGTTCCAAAAACATTTTGTTTTAGTGTGTTCAATAAATGTTTATCCTGTTCGGCCCGCGACGTAAAGTGTGTTTTGAATTTTGGCCCCCTGTGCTATTGAGTTTGACACCCCTGAGTTTGACACATGTGGGTTATGATATCCTCTCTACCATAACACAAATGCACTGATGTTTATTGTAAGAAACTAAAGATATTATGACTGTATGATAAAGAAAAGGAGGGAGGAAATGACTAAATGTTGCATTTATTTTCAAAAAACCCTGAGATAAATTATCCACATCATCACTGACTTAAAGTCAATTGATGAGTAAAAGTGCAGATTTCAGTGTACAAGAAAATTGTCAGTTTTTAGAGAACTACAGTATTACAAATGATTTAAAGTTTTATCTTGAGTAAAAATGTTGCTGGATAAAAGCATGAAGACTCTGTATTCCAGTGTCCTATTACAAGACTTGGTCTTGCAGTTATCTCTGATCATACTATAGAAGTCAACATTTTTCCAGACACTGAGTTGTCAAGGCTTTGTTTTTCCACCGCATCCAGGTCCAACGTTGGCGATGCAGCTGCTTTAAGTCTCTGAGGGGGGAAAAAGGGAAAGTTTTTTGGGAAAAATAAAATACTATCAAATAAAAATTTAAGGAAGGAATGAATAAAAAGCATGGTCTTTATGATCTTTTATGATCTCATCCTGAAGTTTGTCAGCCATAAACTCAGCTCTGTACAAAACATTGTCCTGTTAGAGATGCTGAGCAGCATGACATACCATGAAAGTCTTACTGGTGCTAACTGGCTCGTCTACCAATATGTCAAAACTGGACAGACTGCTGTTAATCAACTGTTAAACGATGGAGCAAACTGACTTTGGTGATCCACTGACTTTACATATTGCTACAGAACAGGTCATCAGTTGAGTAAGTGAGATACAGTGACATGCTCAAAATATATCTTTTTACTCTGATTAGCTAAGCAAGTGAAAGATGACACAGGATTTTTTTTGTTTTCATCATATAAGGCCTGTATTGCAGCAACACCACCTCTTGTCACATATTACCCCATAGAGGAAGCATATCACAAGAAAGTTCATGTGTCAGGTCCTGGTATAAGACACAATAAAGTCCACATCTAGTGGGGCAAAGACCATCTACCCTTACAGCAGTGGTTCTGAAACTTTTAATTCAGTGTATCACCTTAGAAACTGTTCAGCTCTCTGAGTACCACCATGATGGCCAGTTTTTAAATATAGCCATATATGCCTTCTCAAATAGCTTTAAACACACAGGAGTGATGTTTATTCCCTATTGTGGTTATTTATTACCTGAATTGTTACTTTACTGAATCAGACATTTACAACTCTGTCCAACAATTCTCACATACTCATACTCTGATACAGAGCAAAGTAAACACACTCAAAAGTTGTTACATCTGCACTGCAACTGACTATGCAACAAATATTTTTTTTAAAAGACACAATTTTAATGATCTCAAGGAAACAGAGACAAGAGAAGGTGTTTCTGCCATCTTAAAGTTTTCCTGCTTTCTGGACATCACTTTTAAATCTCCATGGTGATAGGCAACTTCTCATATGACTGCTGCTTGATGTGATCTCTTTAAAGGTTATGTCAGTGCTTGTTATCCAAACCCTCTCTATTTTTTTCCTTTCTTTTTTTACCTTAAAAATGTACACAAATAATACATCCTAATCAAAACATTGAAAACAATGTTGAATATGCACCTTAATGCCTTTTGGAGATAGATTCATCCTTCAATTCATCAAACTATTTACAGTAAAAAATAAATAAATAAATAAATAAATAAGAATAACTTTTGCATGGCACTGTATTGTTATTGAATAAATTGCTAAGATGTCTCTGAGATGTATTACATTTGTGTTCCTTTTAGGTTTTCATCAGATCAGCATATGTCCACTTGTCCTAACTCTAAACTCTAACCTTACCTTCCTCAGTGATACTTGTGTTTAATAAATTTAGCAAATACAACTTTACTCACCTGAAGAAATGATCCTTTCTGCTTATAAATCTCATGAACGGCACCCAATGGGATCCACACAATAGAGACTAGTGAGATGCCCCAGCCTATCCATTCAGCCCACACTGGGTAGATGTACTCCCCGTATCGAGGAGGAGCGTACTGAACAATGCTGAAGATCAGTATACCCTACGTGGACAAGACAGGTGTCTTTAAACACTAGATTCATTTAAGATATTGGTCAACCACTTTAAAAAGTACTCACCAACACCATCAAAGGACAGACCAGCTGCCAGCAGAGGCGGAAGTAGATGTTTGGAGATTTCCCTTGCATTCTCTTGATCATTAAAGAGAGCCGTGAGACACCTGGCAGAGGAAAAGGTTCTCACTTAGCTCCTGGATCATGTGGACATTATCATCTAGCTGATTATATCAAACAGGTTGCTAATTAAACAAAACAGTGCAAACACAAGTGTTTCTATTGTTTCACACCAAACAAAAGTGTCTTCCCATCATGTTCCATGTTCATTGCAACTGATGACCATATATGGACATTTAAATAAACAGGCTAAAAAAATTATTTTATTGCAGCCAAAGCAAAAAGTAAGATAATTACAAAAAAAATATGAATGACAGATTATTTTGATAGCCAAAGAAAATCCCATTGGTCTCATATTTAAAGTCACTCTATGTAGAAATACCACTTTTGACCACATGGGGGCATATAGAGCTGCTGTGCTGGCCAAAGAGCCACTGACAACACTATGTTAATAAGTGGGGACAGTCTGGCAGTCTTGTAATACCATTTTCTCCCACTATAGGTGTACTGGGTTGTGTCTGATGCCAGGGGCTATCACATGAACTTTCTTATGATATGCTGCCCCTATGTGGTCAGAAGTGGTATAACTACAAGAAGTGGCTCTGTGGCTTTTACTCAAACCAGAAGAGCTTAAGTTTTGCATGGAAATTTACCAAAGATCCAGCATACAGCCACAACTTCAAATAAAGCCAGAAACATGAGGGAAACCACAGCAGTGTAGTGGTCCATCAGCTGAAACACATATATACCGCCCTGTGAAGGAAGGGAGGAGAAAAAGACTAAAATGACACTACGGAAGCAACCATCATCCCACTATAGGCAACACAGCATCCTAAAATATGTATTTTTACTGTACCTTCGTAACATGGGGAATCCCCAAAATATTGCATGCAATGCACACAGCCAAAACCAGCAGTTCATCTCTCTTGAGGAAATGCTTTAATTTGGCTCCAAACTCATCCTTCAAGAACGTTATAAGTACATCCACGTTACCAAACTGTAGAAAAAAACAAAACAGAACATGCACTTATTCTAGTCACATGACAGTAGAACAGTTCTGAATACAATTCAGCCCCACTTTTGACATGAAATATGTTTGCATTTTTTTTAGTGTAAAATTCTACATGTTTAAATGTAACTGCACTCCAGTTACTACCAATCAAACAATCATACGTTATTACTATAGTTCTTTGCACACAATTCAATATAGCGTAAAGTGCTTACAAGCTGAAAATATACACATAGTAGATAAGTGATCCCGAACCTTTTTTTGCACCACGGACCAGTTTAATGTCAGGCAATATTTTCACGGACCGGTCTGAAAATGTGCCGCAGATAAATACAACAAAATAAAATGATAGGACCGGCCTAAAAACTCTGTTATTTTCTACATATTATAATAAACGTAAGTCTGCTATGTATTCACATGCAACTTTATTAGTAGCCTCCTCGTAACATTGCACAGAACAAAACAGAACATCTGTAACATTCCTCGGGAAAAAGACACTTTCCAAAGATGTTTGTTTTTTACTCATTTTGCCACGTGGCCGAGACACGGGTCTTCAAGTCTTGCCATGTGTCAAGAGTAAGTCATAGATGGGTGTAATGGAGAGAATCATTTTTCAATGGAGAGAGGTCATTTTTCAAAATAAAACATCATTTAGACTCCGATAATAAATCAAACGGTAATAATGAAAGTGATTTATTTTTTTCTCTCTGTACCAAATGACCCACGGACCAGTACCGGGTCGGGGACCGGGGGTTGGGGACCCTTGTGGTAGATAATAGAGAGAAGCATTAAAGACAATAACTCACAACCCGCCAGCACATGCTACTCCTTTCAACCCATTCCGAAAAAAAAAAGAAAAAAAAAAACACTAATTATTAACACTAATTATATCAATACATCTTTGATGTTTTTTATTAAATTTAGAATTTTGATTTATACTGAGGCCTGCGATAGACTGGCAACCTGAGCCCTGCCTTTCGCTCAAAGAGAACTGGGACTCCAGCAGATCCCCGTGACCCTGGATAGGGCTAAACGGGTATGGACAATGGATGGATGGATTTATAATGAGGAAACACTACAAGCAGAAAAATGGAAAAGCAAAGTTATTCAAATTGTAATTGGAATCACTTTGGATTTCTTTTATCTTGTGTCTGTGATGTGTATGACTTTAATCAAATAAGTCTGTCAAAAATGTATAGTTGTGGGCTGTTGCTCAGTGGTTTAGGAGGCAGCTCCACGTACAGAGGCTGCAGTCTTCCTACAACAGTCACAGGTTTGACTCCCAGCTGCGACCCTTTGCTGCATGTTTTCCCCTCTCTCTCTCTCTCTCTCTGGCCTGTTTTCCTGCCTCCTCCTCGCTGTAAATAAAAGGCCACTAGTACTCAAAAATAAAATAAAATTACAGTTGGACAAGTTCTGTTTACCTGACTGTCCAAGCCCAGAGTCAGTAGCATGATGAAGAACAAGGGTGCCCAAAGCTGAAAGACTGGCATGGTGGACAGAACTTCAGGATACACAACAAACACCAAACCAGGACCTGAGACACAACACAACAAAGGGATAATCAAATGATGCAAATAATGTTTTTGTTCTTATATGTTTGGAAACATATTCTCAAGGGGTAGATGATAAATACCAGCGAGCAGTGAGTTAGGAATAAAAAAAATACAAAGCCTGCTTAGCCCTGTCATAGTGGCACCTCTGAAACTCACCTGATAATATCATACATTTGTGCTGTTTAGAAAAACAAAGTGTAAATAGTACAGTTATCCTTTTTAGAAGGGGGTGATCTGCTAAACTTTGTTTTGGCTTGTAGTAACATCCGAGAGTTTCAACAGTTGATTGCTAATAATGTTTTCACTTAATTTTTTAAATTATTAACTTTTTAAATTCTTAATTTTGGGGAACATATGGTTTTACAGTCCTGATGATCTTATTTATGACAATACAGAGCTTGAATTAAAAGATTATCAGCGTCCCAAGCAGAATCACATGTTTTTGTTTTGTATTTTTCATCTGCCCCTTGCTGTTTTATTTTGATTTTTTTTCTTTGTGCGGCCTACGCAGCTGTTTGTTCAGCCGTAGATTGCACTTTTTCAAGAATCCTTTTATCTTTTCCTGCTGTTCCATAAAACACACAAGCACTTGTAAACACAGCGCACCTCAGCGTGGAGCCACAGTGTGTGCTTCATCTGTACACAGACGTTTGATTTGTTCTAATAAAGGTGTGATGATTTTTTTTTTGCGATGAAGTCTAATTTTGGCAGCTTCTGTGCTGTGAAACACCAGGCAGCCCCTGTTCCCAGACTGCTCGCTCACAAAACAGGTTTAAAACAGAATAATGTGGCACACATCTCCCTGGACTGTGAGAGGAAATCAGAGCACCTGAAATCACAGAAGTCATGCATGCTCAGGGAAGAAAGCTCCGGCTTACCCAGATGTGTACTGGCTGATATAGAACGCCATGCAAAAGTCTTGGGTAGCCCTTGTCTTGTAATTTTATCAAACTGTGAATGACCATCTCTATTTATACCAATAAACAAAATACACAAACACAGAGAGATATATGTATATATACATATCTGTGTGTGTGTGTACTTAGCCCCTCTGTTTTATTTCCTGTTTTATGATTTTGTTGTTCACATAGTACATACTATCACTGCCTGATCAAAAAAAAAGTTGCCACCTAAAAAAAAAAGGTCATACACTCTAATATTTCGTTGGACTGCCTTTAGCTTTGATTATGGCACATGCATTCAAAAATGAGGTTTCAAAAGGTCTAGATATATGCCTTTAGCTCCTTCTTCCTTTGTGACTCTGCATATATGTACTTTGTTTTACATTGGGATTTCAGATTTCCTGCCTTTGTTGTCTGCAGTGCCTTTTGTCAGTTAAAAAACTCATCAGTTCCTCATGTGCCTACCGCCTGTCTCCAAGCCTGACCGGTCATCCTAATTCTTTTCCTCTGACACAAAGAAATAGTCTGGTTCCTCTGGATTTGACTTTTATCTCCAAGGGTCAGTACCAATGGATGCAGAAGAAACTGCCTCTGGACGCTATTGGATAAGTATACAACCAATCAAGAACAAAGCATATGACGTAGTCAGATCAACAACCACTAAAGTATCAACCAATGACTGCATACAGTAGGAATGCCTGTGAATGACTGTTGTTTGGTGCTGATCCATGGTGTTATTAACAATTCAGTTTTTTGTTTTTTAATGGAGGCTCCTGGGCATTTCTGTATGAGTCATCACATACAATCTATCAATCTATCTCTATTTCTGTAACATCTTATCATTTTACATAGTCAAGTCATGATTATGTTGTCTTCTTTAGTCATGAGACCATAGTGTGACAGTTTTTCAATCCTTGATGCTTACCATCTGTAGCTATTTTGTCCACAGGCAGGTTATGTGTGTGAGCCATGTAGCCGACCCCTGAGAAGATCACCAAGCCAGCCAGGATGCTTGTGAACATGTTCACTGACGAAACAATCCACGCATCCCTGCAAAAAAAAAAAGGCCAAATGAAGCACTTGGTTAACTTTTTGTACCCAAGAAGCTCTGAACATAAATGCTAGATTATGGAACAGATGGTGAAATATCAGAACAGATCTTTTTGTTCTTGCTGCCATATTATCAAGCTCCTACACAGTCAGGCATGGGTGTATAGAATAGAAATGGGACAAATTAAAACTCTGCTGTATTAGACAGTAGAACAACAGTCTTTATTGGGACATACAAAATTCTTAAATATTTCCACACCCTCTTGTTGTTAGCAAAACTAGTCATTCTATACTCTAACTTTTTCCATTTCTACCTGACTGGTAGTCTTCAGAAGGGAGAAGCTTACTTAGACAAAACATTGAATGTATATCAGCACAGTAAACAAAACTGTAAAAAAAAAAACAGTGATATAGAAGGTTCTCTTACGACACAGAAAAACTAAGAGCTCTTCTAGATGATTGTCAAAGTACTTTGTTGTAAGGTATCAGCACAACCTTTCATTTTATCTATTTTTTTGTACTTTGGACAAATTAAATTGGTTTACTTGTGATTTCTTATGTCATTCCACTCATTCAGAGTATTTCCCAGTTGTTTTTTGTACCAGTATGGTCACCTTGTGCTTGTTGGACAGTTTAACATTAGTAAACAATCAGACCAATCATGAAAAAGTTGCACTTTCAGTCCACCGTTTTTTCAAGGGAACATTTTGCTTAAAAGTTAAAGACATACCACAACTTTAGAGGGAATTTTTGACTTTTTACCTGAGGATATTATTATTGAACCTGCTGTAGCTTGAATATGAAACCATGCAACCAAATGCAATTCCAAGTGAGTTAAAGACCTGGGCAGCCGCATTGACCCAAACCTGGAGACATGAAAGTGAACATGATGATGAACTATATTAGAATTTAGTTAACTGAAAGCTTTTAAATAACAACCTCCACTGCACTCTACTGTTTATTTAACTGAACCTTTTTGTTATTGCTGTACCATTTATTTAAATGTATTTTAAATTTCATGTAAAGCACTTTGAATTGTCTTGTTTTTGATATATACTATATACTGTATGAAGAACATATATACTATTTATATACTAGATGACTCAGCTCTTTGCTTTCTGACATATACATATACATCAAATTAATTTGCATTTGGTGTCAATGAAACACTGTGACGTCAGTGTTACATTGACACCAAATGCAAATTAATTTGATGTATACGTATGTCAGAAAGCAAAGAGCTGAGTGGATGCACTATGGATGCACTATATTTTGGCATTAACACACTCTTACCTTCATTTCAAGTAGTTTTCCCCAGACAGGTGTCAGAAAGTACAGGATTCCAGTCTTGGCTCCAGACAGCTGCAAGTTATTGATGAGCATGGCAAACAAGATGAAGTACGGAAAAAGAGCAGTGAAATAAACAACCTATATCACACACACAAGAAAAAAAACAGACAATGATGAGACATGGACCAGTGTGTAGTTATTCTCTTAGTGTGTTATTTTATAAAGTCGAAGGAAAATTTATATACAGAACAAATATGCATAGTGACATACAGTAGATACACAGAGAATTACAATGATTAAATATGACAAAATGTCAGAGAACATCATGATGATATTGAAGGTATAAAACCAATGCAATAAAAATCATAAATCACCAACATGCACACATCGGCAGAAAAACAGCCATTTTTCTGACCTTGCCAGTGGATTTGACCCCTTTAAATATACATAAATAAATGATGACCCAGGCAGCTAAAAGACAGCCAAATAGTTCCCAGCGAAGACCACCAGTCTCTTCAATCCCACTAGTCTTCTCCAGGAGGTTGTAACTGGAAAAAAGGTGTAAGTAGTGTCCATTATTGTGTTCTTAAACGCCCTAGGATCTTACTTTGCAGAATCAATGCCCATGACAAGAATAACATCTAATAAGGACAGAGTTAAAAGAAAAAAAAACTGTTTTCAAAACTAGATTGGCAGCCAAATAACATGATAACACATCCATCCAAGCAAACCGAAAACCAAAAAGAAAAACCCTTCAGGCTTATGCGAAGCACAACATGCTTTACAGTGAGGGATGCTTGAGTATTAAAGGGGCAATGCACGGTGTAAACATACATAAAAGCAGTATATTCCTGCAAGGGAAAAAACAGTAATGGCTTCTTACTCAAAGAACTGTTGGCTTGAGGACTGCAGGTGAGTGGCATTACCACTGAAACCGCTGGAACACTTTTCAATGACATTCCAAGTGTTGTTGCAAGACGTCCAGGGGAGCGAGGATCCAAATGAGTTGAACAGGTAGTACAGTGACCAGGACATGAGCACATTGTAGTATGTGGAGAACACAAAGGAGATGACAACTGTGGCCACACCAACACCTGCAGAGTTACATGTTGGAGGTGGGGATGGCAACGTGAGAGACAACTCTACAGAAGTTGGAAATTAAGTTATAGGCTTCATCATTTGTCTATTTTTTAAACCATTGTTTAAGACTACTTTTAAAACCAGTATTGTGCAGCTCGTGTCATGAAGCGATGCTACCTTCCCCTCCTTCCCCTTTTGTTTCATGTACTTTCCCTTCCCTTATACTTCTTATAGAATTCTTACGTTGGTGTGTGTGTGTGTGTGTGCTTGAGTGAGTGTTCCAGATTATGGGGTTTGGTGAGAGCCAGAGCTGACACACCTGAGAAGAAGCACTGGTGATCATAATCAGGCTGCTTTTACCCACCTGCTCATTGCTTCAACCCTCGCCAGGTTGTCAGTGTTGACTCTGTAGTGTTATGTTCTGGCCAGCTCTTAGTGAATAGGTGATTTTCCTGGTTGCTTCATGCGAGTTCCTGACTGTTCTTCCCTTTAGCTGCAGAATCGGCTGTCCTGTTCTTTCCTGTGCAACTGACACCCACATTACTGGATTGACAGGTCTGTTCATAAAATGGTCTGCATTTTGTTTTCTAACCATGGAGTTCTGGTTGACTTTTTTTGTGATAGTTTTTATTTTTGGCTTTACAGGAATTTAGGGTTTTTTTTTAATGCATTTTCTCTGGCCTTTAGTTAGTGTCTTTTATTTGTTTTGTCCGTTCTGAAATAAATTTCTTCCCCTTGTCTAAGCACATCTGTAACTTTTCTAAACACACAACGCTCATAGCCAGATAATAAGCCATTCGAAGTGGACTGTTTAATGTTTGTCCTGCAGCTCTTTCTCTTTTCATGTGAACAATTAAATGCATTAATGCTAACTTGTGAAAACACATCTCTCTTCTTGCTACAACAGCAGATTTAGTACCCTGCCTTCAAGTATGGCTACTCTGTCTTTTCTAGTATAAATCTGCCCTTGCTATACACAATATGTATGACCTAAAATGTCCTCTCATAAATTTTCACAAATTCCCTACAAGTAGCCCAGATAATGAGAATCCAGTAAAATAAAAGAGTCTAAACAGTAAACCTGTTTTTGTTGATGGATATGATTTTTATCTGTGATTGAAAAAAAACACGTAATCCTTACAGTTAATTCTTTCAGTGATGATACCCTCTTTTATTAAAGAACAGGTATCTATAAAAGTCTTATCTTCACACTTTATAACCAATGTATAATTTTCTCCTTCCCATAATTCCCATATTAAATACATTTCTAAAACTGCTTTCTTTCATCTTTGTAATATTGTCTAAACAAGGAACATTTCATTTAAGAGTGATGCAGAAAAAGTCCATGCACTTTGTTACTTCAAGATTTGACCACAGCAGTTCCTTGGCTGGAGATTACTCTCTGCACCCTCCAGCTGATCCAAAATACTGCAGGGAGAGTCCTGGCGAGGAAAAGCAGGGGAGAATCATATTTCTCCAATCTTATCTCCTCGTAATTGACTTCATGTGAAATCCAGGACAGAATTTAAAATTCTTCCCCTCACATGTAAAGCCTTAAAGGTCTAGCACCTTCTTATCTTCAAATCAAATCCAAATCAAATCAAAGCAAACTTTATTTATATAGCACTTTTCATACATTAAAAATGCAACTCAAAGTGCTTCACAAAATAAAACAAAACAGGATCACAACAGATAATAAAAACCCGTGTCCCCCCCCCCCCCCCCCCCCCCCCACACACACACACACACACATACAGCACACACAAGCACACTCACAGCACAAAGTAAAAATAGTTTAGTAACATGGCAGGACACTGACAAAAAGACACCTTACAAAAAGAGAAGCAAAAACTCAAAGGTCACTTCATTCTCAGACTGTGGGCTCACTTGTGTTTCCTACAGTTTCCAAAAGAAGAATGGGGAACAGGGGATGTAAGAAAAGGAGTAAGCCAATTTGTATGGTACAGAGGATACAAAACCATCTCTGGAGAGAAATGGACTTCACTGTTGCAGTCAGATACAGACTGTGTACTATAAAGGTTTATGCAAAATTCAATGTCATTGTTTCCCTTACCTGGACTGATTAATAAGCATACAGTCATGGAAAAAATTATTAGACCACCATTTTTTCTTCACTTTCTTGTTCATTTTAATACCTGGTACCACTAAACGTCATCATGTAACTAAAACAGACAGAAAAGAAAACACTGAATGCATAAAAGCAGTGTTTTTGGCAGTACAGCGCCATAGCTATTGATGTAAAAACTTAAGTGATTTAGGTTATAATCAAGAAAACCATGAAAAATGGTAAGATATCAGCTCTTAAATAAAACTCTAATGAGCAATCTTTGTGGTTATCGCTATGTTTGTCCAAACAAATGTACCTTTAGTTGTACCAGGCATTAAAATGAACAAGAAACTGAAGAAAACAAGGGTGGTCTAATAATTTTTTCCATGACTGTAGATCACTCAAAAAGCAAGGTGTGCATTTATAATGTCTCAAAGGATCTCAACAATGCCATGCATGACAGGCCAGCAAGGAAAAAGTTGTTATTCACCAAGAAGAACATTGCTGGCAATGTGTAGTTTGCCGATGATCACATGGACAAACCAAAAGATCCAGAAGAATTTTTAGGTTTCAAAAATAAATGCTGTGCTTGGCACTTCATTCCAGCTTTGGAACCCTCTCACATCTCACAAAACTTTGGCTCTCAAAACCTTTCTGCTGATCATGGTGAAAAGGCTGGAATGCCATGCTATGATGAAACTATGTCATTGTCTGGAGAAATAGGACAGGTTTCAATATTTTAAACTACCAACAGCAATCACTGAGCTAGACTCAAAATACAGGACAAAGGAGACAAAGTCAAAAAAGACAAAGACAAAATAAATAAAAAAATAAAAATAAACCTTAAGGAGTTGTGCAACATTTATATGCTGGAGTTAAATAAAGTGTACTCAAGCCCATTTTCTGGTTTGTAATCAGTGGGCAATTCAATTAGAGATCATACTTACACCACTGCAATGGAGTTGCACAGGGAAATCATTCAGAAGAACATGCAGAAAAAATTACCTGCCTTTGTCCCTTGTTTACCACAGAGCAACCAGGAAGAAATGAGTGATAGATCTAATGAAGGAGGTTTTGACCAACTACACAATCACTGTCTTTCAGGAGATAAAAAAAAAAAGAAAAAGCTTTAGAGAAAATCACATGTTAGAGACAGACAGTAATTCTCATTTCACGCCCACAAATAGTAATCGCTGATTTGGTCTGTTATCTGTTTTATTTACTGAGATAAAATGTGGATCATAAAAAATTAGACATACGTAATAATTTACTTTTAAATTAGACATACGTAATAATTTACTTTGTTATTTTCTCTCGTGAAACTGTAAACCACAACCTTCTTCTCTTAAAGTAAAAGAAAAGAAGAAAACATGCAAAAAGGCCTGATTAAGATTAAAAGAATGACTGGTTAAGTAGAATCAGCTTTCTTGAGAGTAAGCTGTCTTATTGTCTTGATAAGAGATGCAGCCGCTTTCCACGGACTTCTTTCTTTCTTTTCTTTTTCCTTATCATTACAGTCCTATTTCTAATAGCCACACGTCAGTGCTTTCAGCGTCAAGGATGATTTCAAGTTTTAACATGCTTTACAACTCAAGAAACCAAAAAAGACACTGATTTCTTGCAGTGATGGCAATAATAATTTAACAGGTTCTTATCCATCAAAAACATTGAAAACAATTTTTTTCTTTAAAGAAAAAAGGCGGTGATTACTCTCAGATGGAGGAACTCAGAATAATGCATGCCTTCATTTTAACCAAATACATTTTTGAACATTTTACGAGCGCACCAATTCCATTTGAAGTAGAGAAAATATTTCATATTTCCAATCTAACAGTATGAAGGTTTCTCAAAATGTTAAAATGCCCCAAACATGAGTAAGAATGACCTTATTACTGCAATCAAGAAACAAGTAAAAGTATTTGCTCAGGGTAGCTTTCTTACACAATTTGTAAAGAATTTTCCATCTATAAAGCTTTTTTTAAGGCGCAGGGTGCAGTACATACTATATACAGTATACTGTACAACAATAACTACATGTCATGTGAACTGTTGTGAAGTAATGTTCAACTGAATAAGCTGTTATTTGTGCATTGGAGGATGGTTCTAGAACTTTAAATTATGATTCAACGCCCTCTCACTGGAAAAGAAGTAATTCAGCGATGAAGTTTGGTCGAGCATTTAGTAAGACGCACATGAGTTATTGAGTTATTCCTTTCTGACATCATCATTGACATCAGTGAAACATTTCTTAAACAACAGGGTGTCTGCCTTGTCTTTTCAAAATAATTGGTCACAATGACTGGCTAAAGGTTCTCAATATTCCTGTCACTAATTTAAAAGTAATTCTTTACCCAGCTGTGGCTCTGGTCACTATTGAAAAGAGAAGTCTTTGGGGTTTTTTTTTCTGACTGGCTTTACAGGTTTATTTATAGTTGTGACAGTTCCAACACATTACCTGTTCCCCTCAAGAAGATACATACATTTCTCCAAGAATCTCAGCCAAATTTGTGATGCTGTACATGAAATATGTACCAGCCTCTGGTGCAACTATTTGTATTAGCTCAAGGGATCTCAACTTTTCAAACATTTTAAGTGACAAAGCTGTTGTTTTCCCCACAACAGTGATAGTCCCCTTTGAGAATCATCTTTTATGTATTGATCAACTGCAGCTTCTTGAGCTGATGGATAATAATTAAATATTTTGAGTGATAAATTGCACCACTTGTTCATTTGTAGTATAAATAAGTTAAAGAGTAACACTTTATATCTCGAGATCTTTTCCACAATCAGTCATTACCTTCACACCGTATAAGCTTACATGAGTGAAGGTAGAAGGATCTAGAGGGAAAAAAGCTATTTAGAATTTGTATGATTCATTTGCTTTATAATATTATTATTATTATTATATTAGTTGTAAGATTTCTGAACTGATTTTAAAGGAGTTTTGTTTTTTGTTTTTTTTTGTTTGTTTTGTAAGAAAGCAAGAAAGCACCTCTTAGTTTATTGCAAGTTTTTTTTTTTTTTGAAAGACTAGCAGGCAGCTTAATGCACATATTTAAATGAATAATTAAAGGGTGAGAATTGAAAAATGACTTGTTTAAACTATTAAGCATATACAGTCATGGAAAAAATTATTAGACCACCCTTGTTTTCTTCAGTTTCTTGTTCATTTTAATGCCTGGTACAACTAAAGGTACATTTGTTTGGACAAACATAACGATAACCACAAAGATTGCTCATAAGAGTTTTATTTAAGAGCTGATATCTTATCATTTTCCATGGTTTTCTTGATTATAACCTAAATCACTTAAGTTTTTACATCAATAGCTATGGCGTTGTACTGCCAAAAACACTGCTTTTATGCATTCAGTGTTTTCTTTTCTGTCTGTTTTAGTCACATGATGACATTTAGTGGTACCAGGTATTAAAATGAACAAGAAAGTGAAGAAAAAATGGTGGTCTAATAATTTTTTCCATGACTGTATATGGGCATGCTTTATTTAAATGCAAGCCTAGACATTACATACAGTTATGTGGAAAAAGAAAGCATACCTTCCTTTTTACATACCAGGACATAACAGGATACCATCTGGTCCTTGCCAGGTTTTAAAATTAGTTAAATGTACTAAATGTTGTGTCAGTTCATGGATGTTTACAGGCGTTTGGTTACAGTTTGTTAAGGTCCCACCACAGCAAGGCAAAGCAAGGCAAGGCAAGTTTATTTGTACAGCACATTTCGTGTACAAGACAATTCAAAGTGCTTTACATAAAACATTAGACCTATTAAATAAAACATTAGGTATTAAAATGTACATTAAAAGAAATAAAATTAAATTAAATTTAAAAAAAAACAGGACTCTTGGACTCATTTTGCCCCATGAGTCAAACAACACCACAATCACCCAGGTGTCATCAGTTATGTGTCCCACACCACAACCATCGCTGCAGCCCCAGCTTTGTTTTTTAGGCACAGCTTCCGGTTAAAAGCCCCCTGCGCAAACCCCAGGTGGTAGTTTACTAAAAACTGTCTACACTGGCAAGACTGCAGCATTTCAAATGGTTTGAGGTCTGGACTTTGATCAGACTGTGGCATCACCTAGTTTGCAAGCATGGCTTCAAATTTAACTCCAGAATTCTTTGTTTAACAGAAGAGCATACCACCCCTCCCTTACCATGCTTGACAGTTTGTATAAAATATTTATACTGATAAGCTGTGTTTGGTCTTGGCCATGAATGCCAGAGTACATTATGGCTGTCCACTTTTGTCTTGTCTGTCCAAAGGACATTGTTCCAGAAGTCTTGTGGTTTGTTGAGATGTAGCTTTCCAGACATAAGATGTGCTGCGATCTTTTTTAGAAAGAAGAGACTTTTCAAACAACCCACATTTACACGCTCTATTTCTAATTTTACCATTATTAACTTGATCATATAAAATGCTAACTGAAGTCTGTAGACTCTGAGATGTACATTATTGTGCAAACATCTCAGGCCAACCCCTAGTTTTGCTGTTTTATTTAAGCTTTAATGACATCCACAAACCTAGAACAGACAGGAGACAGTCTCCTAGTCCAGCTTACAAAAGGTGCAAGTCATGTGAATATCATTTTTCTTTTTTTATTTGAACATACAATGTTCAGAGGAAAATGTTCAGATATTTGCAATGATATTTATTAGGATTTCATTCTATATTGGTTTAGGTTTAAGTCCTGAGAAACTAAAAAATTAAATATGAATAGACAAACTTTGACACAACAAACAAGCTAAGAGTGGCCTAATGCTTTTTGCATTATACAGTAACTCTTGTTTTTTTGTTTTTTCCCATGAGCGCTGTGCAGCTTGACCTTGTGGTAAACTTGCTGGGATATCCACTCCTCGAAAGACTGAAAGCTGTCTTGAATGTTTTCCTCATTGTAGAATATTTCTCATTGTAGAATGATTCATTTTCGTCGTCAGTCATCGGACTGAAATTAGGAAAAGAGCTTCTGGGTATTCCGCACCCTCAGCCTGGAACTTGTGGCAGAACAATTTAAAACTGAAGGAGCTCGTGTCGCTAAATGTTTTTAAATCTAAGATGAAGGACTTGGAAGCAGTTTCCATGGGATGTTTTTAGCTTGATGTTTGTATAAATGACTCCCTGAAACTCTCATCTTGTTTTATAGATAGTTTTATTTCATGCAAAATTTACTGCTTGCAAATTGTACCTTGTTTCCTTGTATGTCTTGTCTGCAACTTTGTGTTTTGCTGCTGCTGCCTGTCTTGGCCAGGTCGCCCTCGAAAAAGAGATTCTTAAATCTCAACGGGACTAATCTGGTTAAATAAAGGTTAAATTAAAAAATAAATAAATACATTTAAAATTACTTGAAACTCCCCAGTTGGTCAACAGAAAGCAACCCCTTCTCTAGGATTATTTCTATTTTTCTGCTTGGCATTGAGTTAACACACACCTGTATGCGCCAGACCAGCAACCTGCAAAAGCCACTGGTTTTATGGAGGTTGTGATGATCCATTGATCAAGTGTATTTGAGTAGCAAAATTGTGCTGCTTCTTACTCTCTTAATTTGTATGGAAATAGAAAGGGTGTGCTTCAATTCTCCCATTTTCTGCAAAGATACTCATCCCTGTCACATAAAATGAGCTTTTGCCCTTTAGAACCACTCACCTTTTAACAAGGGGCAGATTCTGGCGAAGGCGTGCACTGGGCCCAGACGGCTATACTGGCCTATGGCAAACTCCATGAAGAGCAGAGGAATGCCACACATGGCCACCATGATGAAATATGGGATTATGAAGGCCCCTGAAGCAGAAAATTGGAAAAGGTCAGAGTTCAGTTGTAACTCAGGAGAATGTCAGCACCGTATAATCCTTGGACAGATACATTTGATGTTGTTGTGGTATATTTATTATTAGGCAAAGCATATTCACTGTCAAAACAAATAAAAAACCCTCTAATGATCAATTATTAGCTTAACAATTTATTCAACCATACTTGCAATTACATGTTGCAGTAAGTTAAATCTATTTTTGAAGTTTCAGGTTTGCCTCAGAGTATCCTTTCTTTCTGAAAATCCATGCCATGCACTCTTCAACTATTTGGCTCTGATTTCTTCTTTCAACTGGTTCTTTGTGTTTTTATTTGTGCCTGAGAACAAACATTGCTTTTTTTTTTAACTCTTGCAATCATTTATGTGCCCTCAAAACGCTGAGGCCAATCTCCTAACAGAGGATTACGTCAGTTTATGAACTTATTGTACTAATTATCGGGGCACTATTACCTACATTTTATCACTGTGTTGTAACACATGGCTAAACCACATAACAGCTCATATTAATTACATCTGTTCGGTCATTTATTTATGTATTTATTTGTATTTCTTTATTTGGACAGCCTTACCTCCACCGCTGCTGTAGCAGAGGTAGGGGAACCTCCAGACGTTGCCCAGGCCCACCGCGTACCCGACCGACGTCAGGACGAACTCCAGCCGTCCGCTCCACGTGGGTCTCTGAGTCTCGGTGTCCGCGCTCTGGACTTCTAAAGGCTGCAGGTCCGGATCTTTCTCATCAGCGGGTGGTTCGGGGTCTTCCGCTCGCGCCTCCATTGGGACTGATGGGTTCACAGTGTTGGGGTGTTGTGATTTGGCCTGATGTAAAACGGGGCTGCGCTGCACCTTTCTTTTCAATTCAAATAAAGGTTGATAGTGTCCATCCGCTCAACGACGTATCAAAGTTGGAGAAATAATTGACTCTTTTCGTTGAAAGGAGCATGTAAAGCTGCAGCTGCGGGTGTTGTGTCTCAGAATGATCCTCCACCAGTAATTTATGAGAATCCGCGGGAGCGTACACCCAGTCTGTGTTTAAAAGGGTTATAGAGATTATTATTCACGACTCAATGCATTTCAGCAGATAAATGGAACTGACTGGCTCTCAAATATTAACCAAAATCCGAGATAGTCAGTTTATAGCAGTGACAGCCAAGTACGGACTGGGACTAAAAAACGGCCCTGGACTTTCCCCCCCCTAACTAGGCCCAGCAATAACTGGGGGGTTGCTATAGTGATATATTGTCATTGTCATAACAACAACCACACGAACTATTTGAGATTGTTTATTCAAGAACTCAAGAACACTAATATTAAAGAACGAGTAAACATCACTCTCCTAAACAAAAATTAACATCAACATTGTCTTTTATACAATTATTTTACAGTTCCTTATTTGCTTGCATTTTAAACAGAAAAAAATCTATATCATAGCTTTATAAACCATACATTTATTTAAAACATCCCTTTTCTGTTTGAAATGAAAATGTTCTGGTATGTAAACCTAAATAATGCCTCACATCCAGTGACATGTGGTGAGATTCATGGCTGGTGAGACACTGACTCCATCAGAATCAGATTTACACATTTATGAACCCAACAGAGTAGATTATTCACCATTTGTCAGCAGTAGTTAGCAGATTATGTTTCATATGTCATATCAGCATCTTTTTTAAAAGATTTTCTATTGGCCTTTATTGGATAGAGAGAAAGCAATGGCAAAAACATATTACAACACTGGAAATTGAACCCACAAACCACTATATGAGAGTCCACCCACATAACCGCTAAACTACCAAGCAAATACTCTCATAGGATCCTGACATTATACAGATTTTTAAAATCAAATTTCCCCATGCAATGCTGCTGTGATTAGTTAGGGTACCATTCAATCAATCATCCATCAAACAACATTTGTAGCCTATTCCACAGACATTGCACCACCATGCACCACAAAAGAGAAGACAAAGATAAATAGTGCCAAAATGGAAAACACCTCTCCCCCTCAAACTTTTGATTCTCTTGAATGTAAAGAGCCTAATCTGCATGATTTATGCAGAGATGAATATGAAATTGCGGCCATTTGTGCTTGCTTATCTATTTATAACTGGCCGTGCTTGTTTATTATGTGTTTGTTTTGACAGCAATAAGCCACATATTTCTCATCATCACACTGCAAATCCAGAACCGTAACCTGTTTAATGCTATGGTTTTATGTCGTTGTCATTTACCGGTACGTCCTCCTCCTCCGGTAAAATTCCCTCAGGTGCCCACCTGCCCCTCATCAGCCTGTGGTTGGTCAGGTTGGATGTCCACCCTGCTCTCAGTCTCACCTAGTGATAATACTTTAGTGCTTTGGTCAACACCGTCGTCTAAGTCGATATCAACGTTACTGCTGCTGCTTGCAGTTTCACTGTTGTCAAAAAGCTCTGTGAGTTTTCTATATTTTGAAGCATCAAGTAACTTGGTTTTCTTTAGTTTTAATTGATCCCATCCACCCTTCTCCTTGCGTTTTCTGGTTGCCATCTTCCTGTTGACAGACACTAATGTTAGTCTGCTTTGTTGGTTTTATGGCCTATATCTGATAAATGTTCATCTTAGCGCCCCCTGCAATAAGTTGATAGATGGAAATTTTTGGTTATTAAACAGGACAGACCGCCGTAGACCAGACGGCTGTTCTGGACTTTTCCAAAATGTACAGATTACCAATCTGCCCCTGGTGACAGCAATTTGAGTTAAGAGCTGCCACCGTTGGCAAATGTCTTTTTACATCCTCGCTGTCTGTAGCCTACTGTTGCCTGGCCTACAGGCAAATAGAGGCATTATAGTGGCTGTCTTATGATTTATTTCATCTTAGAGTCAACCACTCAGGAGAAAGATGGCCAGAGACCGTTTACTCGTCGAGCTGGCTGGGTGCCGCCACAGACGGTAAAACGACTGTGTCGCTCCGCCATTTCTCATTTATTTTCATCCTTCACACATAGAACACTTCCTGTCTTTTCCGGAAGTCACATGAAAACAAGCCACAACACCACTGGCGGAAATTCACAACGTTAAATCCAACTTATTAAATCACTGTTCTTCAATATAATGAGAAACAATAATAAATGGCATAAATGGCGCTTACAGGCATACCTCTTATTTTTCTTTTTTATCCAGAAATAAAAAACGGTGTTTACCCATTTGCACAAGACATTGAACAGAAAGAGAAGACATATGAGTCGATGTCATTTAGAACACTGTGTGATTTGATGTACAGAATGCAGGGGAATTTGCAAGCCAGGACTAATACTTAGATATGATGAATAGGAAAGGAAGAGAGAAAGAAAGATGTGGATGAACTTTCTTAATTCCCCCATGACATAAAAAAGCGCAGAGAAAAACCTGCTGATTTGTTATTGAAGAGAAAACCAGTTTAAATTCCTTTACCAGCTCTGACACACCTGGATTCCCTCCATCATCTCGGAACTGTGGACTCCTCATTAGTAAGGTGTCTTAACTGGTGTTTTTGCTTGTCACAGAATGTCAAGCATGGTTGTGAATAAGCTGTATTTATATACCGCCATTTCTATGATGACAAGTCAAAGTGGTTTATAGAACAAGCCACATTCACACATACGTACAGCACTACTGAGCCACAGTTGCCCCAGTTTAGTCATGAACTACCATATGGTATGGTTTATTCAATCAGATTTGACTTCATGTTTCAGCATCCCAGTCGTGACTGTGGCAGGAATTCATGACGAAACACCATAGATATGTGTTTTAGCAGTAATGACTTTAAATCATACTCATAAACACTGTCATTTGTATTTGACAAAAACTAAGTCATATTGATAAATCAGTGTGTTAAAAACTAAATATACGTCGTAATTCATCAGCTTGTAGAACCACTTTTTTCAGTCTTTTATGCCATTGTGGAGGAATTTTGTCCTTCCTTTCAATATTGCTTCAGGTCTAACAATTTCTGGGATTTGTATGTGCCCAACCGTCTTAAGGTCCTCCCAGGCATTTCAGTCAGTTTGAGCTCTTTGGCTGGATCATTGCATCACATTGATTATTTACATTTAGAGTAATTCAGTGGGAGATTTGCAATGTCTGAAGTCACTGTCCTTTTGCGTGACCAAATTTTAGCCTATCTTTAGATGTTGGACAGATGGCCTCATGTTTGGCTCAAAAATACTTTGAAACACGTGAGAGTTTATGCTCATCTCAAAAACTGCAAAACTGCCCAGATCATATCGCTGCAAAACAAGTCCAAACATTTACCCCTCTGACGTGTGCTTAACAGCTAGTATGAGGTGCTTGTGTTCATATGTTGTGTTTGGGTTTCACTTAATGTGGTGCTGGACATTATGCAGCTAATTAATAGGATATTACTATCAGTGAAGGGGGAACCTACAGAAAAAAGCACTTAAAACATTTCACGCTAATTAAATATTTATGTTAGAAGTCCACTCCATAAACCCTTATGTATTTTAATTTAACCTCTTCACAGTTCAGCAGTAAACTCACTGATAAAGTTATTTCTCCCTAGCTTGAGTTTTATTCCCTGCTTGTATAAAAGATATGTAGACTCTAAAAAATATTTTTTTTTTAAAAAATGACGAGTTAATTAAACGTAAAAAGGTCTATAGTTTTAATATAATAATAATGAGACTTCTTGCTGAGGACTTTACTTAGTGTGGTAGATACATTTGTCGGTTTGTGTGATGTAAATTTGAACAAGTTAAGATATAAGTACAAAGGAAGTTAGAGGAAAAAACAAACAAACAGCTTTACCATTAAACTTTATTGTGTGTGTTCAGATGCCAGATTATTTGGTACACATATTAACACAATTTTGCAATAAATGTTGGAGAATTTGTTCTCTTCATTTGCAGTATATTCAGGATAGCATTAATCGTCATAAAGAAAAAAGATTCTCTTATAGGCGCAAATCCTGGATTTAAAAACCCTTATTTATGTAGGCAGATATAGTCAGCCTCATGTACTCATGGTGCAGTAAATGCTCTCTGTCTGTGTTCGGACATATTTGTTTTTTGGTTTTTGTTTTTGAACTGCTACTGCATGAACATTGAGCTGTTTTGCACTACGTTATTTACTGTTTGGTAGTTTAATCTATAGCAATGCATCACAGTCAATGAGGTTAACACATGAATGCTGTGATGAAAATGCTATGAGACATTTATCTCTACACAGACAACTTTTCATGAACTAAGAAAAACAGCCCTGTTTTCATCTTGAAGTCAGTGTATTTTCTAAACATGTTTTTACTAAAAAAGTAGTTAAATTAATATTATTATTATTATTATAATTATTACCTTTATTTAAACTTGGAAATACATTAAGGTAGCGACCTGATTTACAATGCAGCCGAGTGAAACAACAAAAATAAAAATAAGGGCACTTAGACACAAAAAAAGCCAAAGAGAAATTTACATAAAAGTGACGACAAGAATTTAAAAAACACAATAAAATTGCAGTTAAAATGTAAAAAATAAATAAAAACATGAATAATGAATAAATTAATTAAAATGTAGAACACAATAATCAGGTAAAACAGGAACAGCTAGAAGTAAAATGTGATACAGTTAAAGATTTAAATTGTCCTATGGATAAAAATTATGAAAGCTTTAAATAGTTCTGCATGGTATTTCAAGTTGCAGGTGCACAATATGAAAAACTGGATTTTCCAAGTTCAGTAAAAACAGCTGGCACCTGCAGCGTAATCCAATACGAGACAGAGTTTGATAAGAGCCCTCATTAAAAGAAAGCATGGAACTGATATAAGGAGGTAAAAGACCAATAAGAGCTTTATAAATAAATAAAACCCAGTGTCTTTTACATCTTACAGCAAGAGAGGCCCACCCAACTTTGGAATACAAGTCACAATGATGGGTGTCTCCAGTGATGAATCTTAATGCAGAGTGGTAAACAGAGTCCAGGGGTTTAAGAGTCACAGCAGAGGCATGCATGTACAAAACGTCACCATAGTCCAACACTGATAAAAAAAAAAATTGCCTCAACAAGCATCTTCCTACAATGTGGTGGAAAGGAGAGCCTGTTTCTATAAAAGAAACCAATTTTATTTTGTAAAGACGTCACCAGCTTAGAAACATTATGTTTAAAGGTTAATTTATCATCTAACCAGATACCAAGGTACTTGTATTCAGTGACCCTTTCAATATTTGTACCATAATTGGCAGAAATGATGAGGTCATCATGTATACTATTTTTTGAAATGAAAAATACTTTACTTATCCCATAAAGGGAAATTCAACAAATTGATAACAACAAATTGATCTGGTGAACAACATAAATTTAGTTTTGCCTGCATTGAGTACCAGTGTATGATTACTGAGTGCAACTTGGAGATCAGAAAAATCGTGTTGGAGGGAATTTATGGCTGAGTGTGCATCATTGGTAATACAAAACAAAACAGTGTCATCTGCATAAAGATGAATATTACACCCAGTGACAGCTGAGGTAATATCATTGATGTAAATCGAAAACAGAATGGGCCCTAAAATTGAGCCTTGTGGCACACCTTTTGCTAATTGGACATATTCAGATTTAACATCACCAATAGCAACACACTGCTGCCTGTCACTAAGGTAACTCTTAAACCATTTAAAAGCTAAATCATCAAATCCAAGACTATGAAGTCTTTTTAAGAGCAACGTATGATCCACTGTATCAAATGCTTTGGAAAGATCAATAAAAAGACCTGCACAGTGTTTTTTTTCTTGTCTAAAGCTCTTATAATGTCATTTAAAACAAGGAGTGACAGCGGTAATAGTGGTGTGTCTTTCCCTAAAACCTGATTGATGCCTACTTAGAATGTCATGTGTTGAGAGGAATGATTTTAACTGAGTGTTGACAAGAGATTCCAATATTTTTGCTAAACATGATCATTTAGAAATAGGTCTGTAATTATTACGGTTGGCTGTTCCACCACCTTTATGTAACGGTGTCACATGAGCAACCTTCCAAACCTTAGGGACCATGCCATTTAAAACTGTGAGGTTAAAAATATGTGCAATGTGGCTGACCACAATCGGTGCTGCAAGCTTTAAAAAGTAGGGGTCAAGTTTGTCCTCACCCAGAGACTTTTTAGAATCCATAGACAGAAGTGCATTGGCCCCTTCACCAATAGAGAAGGGCCGCAATGAGAAACAAGGAGTTGGCATGACATGGGTGATGAGATCAACAGCAGACAGTGGGGGTCCTGTATAAGTTTCGTCAAACAGGTTACCAGCTGATGCAAAATGTTCATTAAAAGCCATACAAATCTCCTTGTGGTCTGATATAGAGGACACATTTTCAGTGGTAAGAGGAGGAAATGAGATGGGGGATTTAAATAGTAATGAGATTTAGCCTTTCTTATCACAGAAGTGCATTTGTTTCTAAGCCTTCTAAAAGTCAATAGCCGACCAGGGTTCTCAGTACGTCTGGCCAGAGTCCAAGCTTTGTTTCTCTCTTTAATCAAAGAAGAAATTTGTGATGAGAGCCAAGGCTTGACCTATTCTGTATTCTATATTTTTTAAAAGGTGCGTGCTTATTAATTATTAAGCTGAAAGACTTACAGAAATGGTCAAGAGCGAGTTCAACATCTTAGATTTTAGCAGTACTGTAGTTATAGTTTAGGGCTCCATTGCAAATGTACCACAATGTATGTGCAATGCTATCATCTACCAGTAGATGGCGGTACTGTTGTTCCCTTTCAGTTGAGGGCCGCGTCTCTGCTCTCTCCTGCTACCAGGTGCTGCAGTTGGTCCCTTCCGCTCTCCGTACAGGAATGTGCAGTCTGCATTACGTCACTTATCCTGCCAGCGGCGAGAGAGCGTCTCGGACCAGGAGGAATTTCTTCGCCTTTTCTGTGGAGGTTAAAAGGAATTTGTGTTTTCTTCCTGTTGTGTCCAGTTCTGGAAGTTTGAGAGTTTTTGGGGAGGTGGAGGTCTGGGAGGGATGAAGACTTGAGACGGCGGCACATGACAGCTCCCCTGCTTCAGAATGAGGAGTTTGTAGAAGGACCCGAAACTCGACGACGCTCCAGCGAGTAGATGGAGGAACCAGAAAGTAAGGAGTGATTCTGGTTGCAGCCTTACAATGAAACCAAATTGTATTGTTTCCGTTCGACTATGAACTTATCCTTTTTTGCGAATATCTATCTATCTATCTATCTATCTATCTATCTATCTATCTATCTATCTATCTATCTATCTATCTATCTATCTATCTATCTATCTATCTATCTATCTATATATTTCCCTTTATGGGATAAATAAAGAAATAAAGAAATACAATATATATATATATAGTGTTTGTATGTGTGTATTCTAGTGCCACATGTTTTTTTTTTTACTCACTCAGACTCGGATTGGTTTACAAATTTTTGGCCGAGTTTTCTTTACGAATCCAGAATGAAATGAACTGTGGTTTCTTTACGTGTTTGCAGGTAATCGCTACTGTGCCGGCTGTGGAGGGAAATTTCAAGACTCGTTTCACATGAAAGTCCTCCTGGATACCTGGCACAACGCCTGCTTTCAGTAAGTGCTCTCAGGTTATTGTGTCTGTATTTGTGAGCACAGTCTCGTCGGTCTGATGATCGATGGCTTTGTTGTTGCAGAAAGATGAGGGGGGGTTCTGTTGGTCTGCATGCCCTCTGTTTAGATGTATTTCCAAAGGGCCTTATGCGAGTACCATAAGTGTATTTCTTCGTAGCTCAAATTTTAGTTCACATTTGTTTTGTAACAGTTCACCATTGTTTTGTGCTTTTCTACACAAAAGGCACAATGGATGCCGTTGTAGCTGCTGTCACAACCTCACAACTGACAGAGCTCTTCTGGGGAGAAGGTTGTTTAAAATAAATTGGTCACTGACGTGATGAGATGATCCTGTTCTCCAAGAGGACTTTGTCCCTTCTCTGTTCAGGCTTAATGATTGTCACAGTGGAGATTCTGTGAGGCCTGGTTGGTGTAAGTCACTGTGCCACAGTGAAATCTACAGACAGAACAAGTACAAACTGTACATGCTTGCATGATATAACTTTTGCTTTACCTAAAAGTCAACATTAATCTGTTCCCACGTGAGATAAAATTGTTTGAGTTGATTTAAAGTTCTTCTTGAACTGTTGCTGGACAAAACAGTCAGGTTGAATTTCAGAATAAAGCAAGATCATCTCATTTAAATAATGCTCATCAGCTAGTGACTGGATTTATGACTCAAACATTATTAAACATTATGTAAGAACTGAAAAAGGGCAATTTATTTTTTCAGTTCAGCCAATCTGTCGAAGTTGGTTTCACATGTTTTATTTTGTCCTTGTTTGGCATCTTGCATCATAGACAAACTGGACATATTCCAGGACAATTGTTTTTCTATTGAGGCTGGGATCACACTTTCTCTTTCTGCCTGAATTATTGAAGACATTTTGGTGGCTAAAAAAAGGATATCTGTAAACGCTGTATACCTATGATTTAGCTTATGGTAACACATTTGAGGTTGGTCTACATCACTGATGAGTTTGACACATTTCATAAAGAATGTTATCAGATACAGGCACCCAGTAGTTGCCTGTAGAGTGATATCTATAGCACTATCTACCTATATCACAAATACATTTTGAATCCTATGAAACAAATTTTTTTTTTTTTTTTGGAGGGGGGGCAAAAATAATTATCTCATGCAAGGCTGGGTTTCACATGGAAAAATAGATTATGTTACCCCCAAAACTGAACCCATTTAAATGTATAATAAT
Organism: Hirundichthys speculiger; assembly: GCA_018398805.1. Lineage (NCBI taxonomy): Eukaryota > Metazoa > Chordata > Actinopteri > Beloniformes > Exocoetidae > Hirundichthys > Hirundichthys speculiger. The sequence goes on along the minus strand of JAGFBZ010000035.1, from coordinate 3,273,845 downwards.
TATTATTATTACTATTATCTAGGGGTGAGTATTGGCAAGGACCTCGCAATACGATATGTATCATGATACTTGGGCACGATACAATATTATCATGATATATTGCGATATTCTACCCAAGTTAATATCAAAATTAAAAGTAGAGATGAAAAATCAAGTTGCTGTATATGTTCATCAGATGATATTGATCATTCAGAGGACAAATTGAGTCAAAACTATATGCTTCAAAACAACCTATTTATTATTTAATATTAGTGTTTTTGCACATTTAGGTATTTTCCTAAAAAAAATTGATATTAGAAGCTGAAAAATCGATATTATATTGGGCGGCCGGAAATCGCGATATGTTGCCAAATCGATTTTTTTTTCACACACACCCCTACTATTATCATAATCTGAGGTTGAATGCTGTCTGAGTTGACACGCAATTACCATTTTCTGTGAGTTTTGAGTCAGCTTCTGGCAGTGTTCTCGCACAACCTGGTTTGGCACTGCAAAGATTTAGTAACAATGACACCTCCAGCTTTTTTATAATGTCTCCAAAGCAAATTTTCTGACCCAGCTATGCTACAACATTCACCACAGATCCTTTTTGTCTCACATTTTTCTGCTTCTTTTACAGGAGCATTGTTAAAAGAAATGAAGTCATGAGGTATTTTGCATGCATGCTTTGTCAATCAGAGATTTGTTTCCAAAATTAGAGATATCATTACCACATTAAACTGAGACCCTTATTTATACCAGCATTCTTTATGAGACAAAACTCCCCTATAAAAACCAAAATAATACTTAGGGGGGGAAAAAAAAGTCCTTGCTGAAGGAATGCCCTTTGACGTTCCTGTTCTGTTTTTTCCACATGTGGCCCCTTGCCGGTGTGTACCTCCACCTCGTGTAACATTCTTAGCAGCTGACATCACTCTTGTTCCAATAAACCTGGTGGTGTTATTGAGAGCAATAGGTAACGGCACATTCAACTTTGCTGTGTCCCGCATTCCTAGACACTAATTCAGAGATGTGAATCGCTGTCTCAGACACAGCAGAAACCTTTGTTTTTTTTTCTTTTTTTTTTTTTTCCAAAGACTCCTGCTTTTTTTTCATTCTTCAGTGATTGTTTATGGGGCAGCAAAATCTTATCATCAAACTTTGTCAAATACAGGGTGAGGCGATTTGGCACTCTTAAGTTGTTTTCATTTAATTGTTTTATAGAATTGGTTTAGCATTATTAAGATATGGGGATATTATATGTGAACAGGCATAGAAACAGTTCACAGGTAAATTGAGAAATTAAATGTTTTTTATAATGACTTATTTTGGTGCTGCCTCTTACTGCCTGTTTGTTACTGGTCCAGTAGGATACCACTCTTAAAAGTCAGGTTAAGGCAGATTTGGAAGGATATTTGAGCTGTTGACTTCAACTGTTTAATTGTGCAGAATAGGTGCTTCTGAAATTTGAAAGATAACTGAATGTTAAGGGCTTTGGACTGAAATTTCAGCATATTTTATTTAATCTAAAACTTTTGGCTAAGTTGCCTAATAATTAAGAAGATGATGAGCTTTTTGCCTTTTACATGCTAATTGAAATAAGAGATAAAAAAAAAAATCTAATCTAAGCCAAGATATGTTAATCATGGGGTGTCTTTGTGTTGTGATTGACAAATTAATAATTATTTTTTTCCTACTTGGAATTAGGTTGTTGTGTGGAACATTCAGAATTGAGTAAGTTCAAATAAAAAAGTGAGCGAAACCCTGCCTCTTTTGTGGGTCTCTCTCTTACTGCGTCTACACTCCCAACAAAGGAATACACTCCAGCAGGAATGTGGATTTAAGGAAATGAGTAATGTTTGCTTTGTAGTGTTTGTGCAGGGATGACAATTGTGTTGTTTGCTGTAGAACCACCTGAGTTTAGAGCCCCACCCCATCCAGCAGCTTGTAGCTATAGTAGGAAATCAGGTATTTTTATAAGCACACTTAACATGCTTCATCTTGATATTAAAGGACATAATGGACAATAATTACAGTGTAGTGGATTTTCTTTTCTTAGGAATGTTTTTGTTCAGAAAAAGACTGAAGGTTTTGTTTTTCTTGGCGCACCTGGTTAGATGCAGGAAGTCATGCATTCAGTATCGGCTGAAATACTTCACTTTTCTTTTCCCATTTGTTTGTGCTTGTAATGCTGTCTGGTGAGAGAGTGCTAACATTGATACCAATGCACTGAGACAAAACTTTTATTGGTCCTTTCAGTATTGTTCTTTTTTTGTTTTTTGTTTGAATATGACATGTAAAGTGGCGGAACTCACATTTATCTGGACCTGTGTAGACATGCACCCCCCTCCACTCTGGCTTCCTCCAGTTATTCTAGACAAAGAAGACAGGATCACCACTCGTCTTACAGTCAACGTTGATTTGTTCCTTGCCGAACTGACAAGAACATTGCCTGAATTTCTTGCAAGGTTCAGCACATTGATGTTCTCCCCTGTTTTGTCCTTACCCCTGCGCTAAATCAACCCCTTCAAATCAGTGCAAGTTTACTTAGTCGCTTTCAAAACTGGAAGTTGACGTATCTCGCAAACACCCCAAATACAGTGGTTTCGACCGGTGTTGACACCCAGTGGACACCATTTTCGCAGTACTTGGGTTTCTCCTGTTCAGTGCCAGTTTTCTTTTGTTAAAAAGAAACTAAGGGGAAAAAAGCTTGCCTTCTCTCTTGTGCTTGTGGCAGTTACTGTGCAGATGACATGCAGGTGTTCAACAACATGCATCCCTTACTGCTGAAGATGGCTTGAAGGAAAAGATTCCCTGTTTGTGCAGATTTATGTGGAATGTGAGAAAATGTTATCCGAGCATATTGGTTGCCGATTTTTCTTAACTGACTATAGGAAATATTAGATGTTAAAGCAAACATAAGAGATTGTTTTAATGGATGGATGGCAACTTGGATGACAATAGGGGTGTGAAAAAAATCGATTTGGCGATATATCACGATATTCGGCCGCCCGATATAATATCGATTTTTCAGCTCCTAATATCGATTTCTTTTTAGGAAAATTCATTCAATCACTTAAATGTGCAAAAACACTAATAATAAACAATAAATAGGTTGTTTTGAAGAAATAGTTCTTACTCAATTTATCCTCTGAATGATCAATATCATCTGAAGAACATATACAGAAACTTGATTTTTCATCTCTACTTTTAATTTAGATATTAAAATATCACAATACATTGTGATATTACGATAATATTGTATTGTGACCCAAGTATCACGATACATATCGTATTGCGAGGTCCTTGCCAATACTCATCCCTAGATGACAACCACTTTTTTTTTTTTTAACCTACGTTGTCATTGAGTTCAGGGGACTGTAAAGTTACCAACTGGTAAGAAGGGCATTATGGACTGAGAAGTTTTTATTCTAATACCTTTATTTTCACAAATGAAAGGTTTGCAGTATCAATCTCAAACCTGTCATGTGCCAGAGTATCCCTGGGCAAGGCAGGGAACACCACACTGCCGACATAGGTCCAGCCACCCACAGTGCCAGTCCCAATTGTTGATAAATGGATAGGACTGTGAGGAAGGCATCTGATACGAGACACAAAAAGAAAAGGAAATGCAATAATTTTGCTGTGTTAAGCCCCCCCCCCCCCTTTTTTTTTTTTTTTTTTTTTTTTTTTTTTTTTTTACAATTTTTCAGAAGGTGGAAATGCCTTATTAGAATCTGCTTTAAGTTTCCAGACGATTACCAATTCAAACTGAATTTTGACACCATTTTTTGAAAAATGATTCTGTGGTCAAACAAAAGTTGAGTGTTTCTGCAAAAATTATGCAGTGTGGAGAAACCAAAGGGCAACACTGCATGATGTACAATGGAGGAAGTGTCATGATCAGGGACGCTTTGCTACCTTAGTGCTTATAAGAATAGAGAGAACAATGAATGTCCAATTGAATAAAAGAAAAGAAAAAAATACAGAAAAATTGTCAGGCCAGCAGTTCACAATGTAAAACTTGGAGAGGTTTGATGAGTTGTTGTTGTTGTTATTCATATGAATGTAATATGTGTGAATCTTCCCTGCAGGTGAAATAGGTGGCTGTCTAGGGTGTTGTCTACTGAGTGATGCTGCTGTTGGTACTAATGCAGAACTCAATCTCTTAAGTACTTTCATTGGCCTCAAAATAAAGTGTTAAAGCTGTTAAGCACTAAGTTTTGGAAAAACGGGAGAGGAGTAAAATAAAAACAAGGGTAGACATCTGCTCTGTTGTTGTTTTTTTTTTTTTTTCTGCAGCCTGTTGGTTAGTAAAGCAGCATCGTAAGTTTCTATGTAACAAGGTTAGATTTGCAATAACCTGTTTACCACAGCAGCACAACCACTATTACTTATGAGGTCTTAACCTTAACAAAATTTCTGCTTCATTTCCCCTCATCAGCCCCCCAATGCAGTGACCCCCTGGAGTCATTACATTGGTCTTAAGTAGGGCTGTAGTGATACACTAATCTCGCGATACAATATATATCGATATTCATCTTACAATACATTTACATCATTTTCTGAAAAATTTTAACTCAATCTTGTGAGTGTTCCAATGACTTTGAATTAATTGAACTGAAAGCATCAATTACACATTATATGGCTGACAGGCAGCTTGCAAATGCTGGACAAAATTAATAAAAGATTTGTTGAGAAAAATAGTTTCATTTATTTAAACAGTGCAAATTGTTGCTTGCAAGCTTTTAAAGGTGGGACACCGGAGTTTTGAAAGAAGCTTAAAATATCAATACTCGCGGCTGAAAAATCGATACTCTCTGGGCAAATAAAATATCGATATATATCACAGAATCGATAAAATCGCTCAGCTCTAGTCTTAAGCTCATCCAGAGAAGTCTTTCCCTTCACATTTGTGTTTCATAGATGCCCTGTGATGTTGGACTTAATATTCCTTTTACCTCAGAGCCAATGATTTTCCAAATTCTCCGCTTTTCTGTTTTCAGCTGAGACACAAGCATGTGGTCTTCATCTAAAGCACAGCTCCTTCTTAAGTAGTGCCAGAAAACTCTAAAATATCTAGAATCTGTGCCAAAGTCAATATCCTGGATCTATTATACCTACAAGGCAGAGAGCAATGTGATGTGTGAGTCTCAGCTGAAGATCGCTAAAAGCTCTGCACCCAAACAAAAGTGGAAAGAAACTGTGTTCAAAGCAATGCAAACAGTCAAATGAGACGTAAATCTTATTTCCTCTGCATCATCATTAGGCTGCTGATGTTTTTCAGAAAAAAAGGTTAATTAATCAGCAGAGCTATCATAAACCGATAGCGTATGAGCTGAATTAAGAAGAGTTGATAATCAAGAAGTCAGTACACTGCCAATGTTTATTATTGTAGCCATTCCTGACAGCAACCTGAACATTTTCTTACCCATGTCTGTAGGTCTTTTTTCTTCTTCTTCTTTTGTCTGGTGCTTAAGTGAAACTATTCCTGTGAATGCTTGCTTTTTAGTGGTAGTTATGACATCTGACATTCATTGTGATTCTTTTGTCTGGGTATAATCACCTAAATCTAAACCTGTTTAAGTACGCTTGTTCAAATTACTGAGAAACCGAGGTGGAAAAGATGATGTTTAGTAATGGTTGCAAAACCAGGAAGAAAGAAAGAAGCAGCATAAAAAAAAAATCTACTGGCAGACATTTCATTAACCTAATCTCTGCAGAGGTGGTCGATCAAGGTTGTGCATAACCAGTGGTGCCTGTTGGAAGTATTAGCCTGCAGGTGCTTCACATCATGTTTGCAATTATAACATTCCTCATTCTGAACATTTTGTCCCAAAGCTGTTGCCATAAATATTTTTTTAACTTTGCCAAGTATCTCCTTAGGTGACAGATTAAATCAGCAGTTGGAGCAGGGAACAGGATCCGCAATCACAAGAAATTTTGGTCAACATCTGTATTACTACCTAGTGTAAAGCTTTTTAAACTATTGGTGATGAAAGATGTCACCTGAATGAGACAGCTGGCAGGAGGGATGTTCATGGGGAAATATAGGGATACTTTGTAACTCAAGATCCTGACCTGGACCCATGAGTAGTTTGATGGTTTGTGCCTCTTGACCTCAAGGTTAACAGGGTGGCTTGTCCTTGTTTACAGTGGCAGAGATAATAAAATGAACACTGATAAGTTTAACTGATTGCAAGCAGAAAATCTACAGTAAACAGCCAGATGATCTGTGGACTTTTCCCCTGTAGAGATTTTTGTTAGTCCGATTGGGGTTGTTATCAATTGGTGTTCTTGTTTTTTCTTGAACAGCTACATCCTATTAGGTGCTGGACATTGGTAAGCAATTTAGCCACATCTACACGGAGCAGTCGGTTTCTGGTTGGGACGGATCGGTTCAAAACTGTAAGCCCTGATCTGGCTTGAGATTCCACTGCCAGAACTGAAGGTCATTTTGCTGAAGCTACATCAGCTACATTATAGCGTGAGATCATACCTGCACGACACAACGACCAATTTCAATATGCAGAACAGAATAACTAGTTTAGTTCGGTCACATAGACTGGCTCAACCACAGAAACTTCCCAGAAGACTCCATTGTTGCCTTCAGCAGAGATGTGGCCATATCGATTTCTCCCTTTCTTCCTGTCGCCATAGATGATGCCCATAAAATCAAATGACTTCCAATTGTTTCTTGTTTGCACCACTCCGACTTTTGTGATCTTTAATTGTTCTGCAGTTTCTTACGTTTATTCTGGTACTGCTTGTTTGTCTGCTGAAACTCATCAGCAGCCGTCCATTCTGTGACCAGTCTGAGTACATGCACATCCCACACAGTGCCCTCAACTTCCATTACCACCTCTTCTTCTCCATTGATACCAAAGGCGGTCTGCACCTCCTGGGTTGTACAGCAGTCATTGCCTTGTAAAAATAAACTAGCATTGTTTTGTGTTGTGACTTGTATTTTAACATGTCACACAGGAAATTATGTTCCTTGTCAACCAATTAAGAGACTGTAGTGTTTATTGCTCCCCTGTAAACATACTGCTCCACTAGTTTTAGTGGGATGCCAATTCCTTCAAAGGTTTCTTTTAAAGTGGAAAAGCCCTCTTTCAAAAAAATAAAAAAATGCGACACTATACAAATAACAGCACTCATGCACATCTCAGAAACAAAGTGCTTACTGTGGCCTGCAGCTTGTTAAATGGACAATAGCATGTTGTTATTGTCTGGATGCCCTCACCTAATGTTTGTCTTCTCTAAATTTTGACCTAACGGCTAAAGTCTCTCTTGAACCTTTGTTTGTTCTTCTCCATGTTGGTGTGACTTTCAGCTCTTGAGCACTTTTGTCTCATAGTGATAACAAAAGCTGAGTTAGTCAGTCAAGGCAACTGATCTCAGGACATTTATCAAATAAAATATGAATCTTTCCTGGGTTGCAGATTGTGAAATGTGACTATTTGTTTCAGTTGTAATTATTTCATAAAAAAAAAAAAAAAACAATGGATAAATACAGAAACCCGTTCCAGTGGTTTTATAGTGTTGGATATATTCATTCTTCAAAAGCTTAATTGATTGGTGGAATGTTAGAGTTGATTCTTATTTGATAAGATGTATAATTTTAGGAATTTTGTTAACATACATAGATGCAATACAGGGCAGAGAGAAGGTTTTACATTTGGGCTTTTGAGAATCTGTAAAGTGTTCAACAGCCATGTTCTATTCAGCTGCATGATGGACTGTCTTTGTCTCTTTAGATGCTCTGTTTGCTCTGACCACCTGACTAACTGGTACTATGAGAAAGATGGCAAGCTCTATTGTCAGAAACACTACTGGGAGAAGTTTGGAGAGCTCTGCCATGGTTGCTCTCTCCTCATGACTGGACCTGCAATGGTAAGTCTGCTGCACTTACACACTACTACTACTGTTAATGCTATACTATTATAATATACTACAGCATTGTCTGAAAAAAGACCTAAGCATCCTCAACTTTACTGATTTTTACATGTCAAAGTTTCACATAGTACCATATTTGCATTTGTGTGACTATTTTCTGGGATAATTGAAGGGGTATGTACAGTGAAAGAGATGAGCATCTACCAAGCATGAAAGATGACATAATCAAGCTGCATTATGGGTAGTGTGAGTAATGCATTTTTAAAACATAACCCATACAGTCATTCTTTGCCTTCCAGTAACTTTATCCACAGCTAAATTTGCTTTCGCACTTATTACTAAATTGTTTTACTGTTTTACTGACATTTCACCTGCTTGTAAAACTTTCTGTGATACTTTGGCTTAATGTCTTATTTTACCATACTTACAATAATGGAAAAAAATCCTGGAGTTGTTTGTAGAAGTTTCACCTCTGATGGAGGTGATGATTCTACACTATTGGTCACTAATGGAGTGTTGAACTCCATTAGTAGGCTTTCAGAATACAATGTTACGGCTTCTTTCTCTCTCCTTACCTCTGAGCTTGTGTATGACGTTAAGGTTTGTGGTTTTTTTCTGCAAACACACACACTCAGAAAACTAAATTTTAAAAAGCGTGGCTTTGCTGCATGACTTTAGTGCCAACAGAACTTTGCACCCCACAAGTGTCTTTCCTTTCATAATGGACTGTGATCCACGATTTCCTGTAGACACTGATTGTTCTTTTGAAAAACGTATAGTGACCACACACGGTCCAGCCAGGATTTCATTTAGTGCTGTTCCGGTGCAGAAAGAGCATTGCAACCTACCAGACTGTTATTTTTCCAGACTTGTTGTTTTTGTCTTTTCGCTGCCCTGTGATTTCATGAGACTTAAGTAATAAATCTCAACAATGGGGCAGGCCTGTTTGAACATTATTGTTGCATGCAGTTGCCAGCCTTTCTGCGTCTGTCTTGCCTGATCATATAACAGCAGTTAACAAATCCCCCCCCCCCCTTAATAATACCAGATTGCCCATAGAGCATGTCGGTACTCTCTGTGGTACACTTTCTTTCCTGTGCTCCACATTAACAGCAATGGGCATTTAAAGTCAGGGGGTTGTTTTTGTAGCAGTTTACAGATGAGTGATACTTTACTTGGGCTGGCACCGAACGTACCAAGAGGGGCTCTAGACTTCACTTGTGAATTAGTTTCCCCCCTCGAGGCCCCGCTCTGCTCCCTCTCTGTACAGAAGTTCTCCACGGTTCACTTCCCCACATGCAGGATCTAGTGGGAAGATGCTGGAACATGTGGTGGTTGGAGCGTGCAGAATCCTCCCTGGTGAGGAGGCTCTGTTAATATTACGATCATGATCTGCACTGATGGCTGCTGGGAGATGGAATATAAAAGCAAGGATGATCAGAAATAGCACATTCACTGCTTAACAAATGCAAAGTTAATTTAAGCAATTTACAAGAGTTTTACACAAATTAGGCAAACTGGTGTATTTTGGATTTAATACAAATGCAAGTCTACTTGATTTAGTATCTACAAGTTAAAACATGAAACTCAGGTGACGGCAGCTCTTGCTGGTCACGAACTGGGTCACTTGTCTAACATGGAGCCAGACTGAAGTTTCTTTTTGCCACCAAGCAGCGCACATAATGGAGCCTTCTATTTTGTACTGGCGTCCTGCTTCATCAGCCAGTGAAGCCGAGTGTTTTTGGCAGGACTTAACTGGCACCACAGCCTCTCAGCCAGAAAGAAAATCATTGTGGTCCAACAGCAGAGGAGGGTCATGCAGAGCTGCTGCTGCCTGTTAAGCATTCAAGTCCCGAACACTATTGTTTTTGTCCTGGTTAATTATTTGTGAGTTTATTATTTCATTTGGATGTATTTTTTTCTTTATTTTCTTTGTATTTTAATGCAGTGTTTTTATGATGCGTTTATTTCATTCTACTTTGGTGCTCCACTTTTTTTTTTTTTTTTTTTTTTTTTTTAATTTTTATTTACTTACCACATTTTTCATTGATGTTGGTTTACTAGCTTTTAACAATCTGGCCTTGCTGTTACTGCCTGAGGCAGGTTATGACCTCAGTTCTTGTTGTGGTGGTTCTGTTTTTTTGGCCAGAAGGCTGGGAGTTACAGACGTACTCTTGAGCTGTCACAATGATGTGGCTGACGCATGTAATGCAGGAGGGAACCCTTTCCCAGCACTGAATTACTGACTCAGAGTTGTGAAAAATGTTTGGGCAATACTGCACAGCTTTCGATGTGATTAAATTGCAGAAAAATAAATCCTCTTTTAATGTTCCGATGCAAAAAAGAGAGAAAATTGAGTATCTAAGCATGAATAGTGGTGAAAACATCTGTGACAAGGTCAGCAAAAATGCCTTATTCTTTCATGGAAAAATAATAATGCATTTTTAGACCTCTCTAGGCTCTACAAAGTGATTTGAGATTCTTTACCATACACTTGTGTAGCATTTCTAATACATATGTGTGTGTGTGTGTGTGTATATATATATATATATATATATATATATATATATATATATGTATATATATATATATATCTATATATATATATATATATATATATATATATATATATATATATATTTCATCAGGGATACTGCTAAACTTCACTGAAAAAGTTGAGTTGCATGAATGAACCTTGCTGGCTCAGACACATGATCTCATCTCGCATGAGAGAAAAGGGCCGATGCAATGAGACAGATGCAGTGGGAGTGTGACATAAATTTTAGAAAGGGAAAATTGCCAATCATGTGTAGGTAGTGGGAAAAAGAGAGAGACAGACTTGAAAGAGAGAACAGCGGTGAGACGAGTGGCTCAGACCTGCAGAGGATGACGTCATAGCAGATTCCAGACAGCCTGAGATCGAAGCAGGTGTTACACTTGTGTCACAGCTCAGAGTGGAAGGAGGGCAGAAAGCAACATGCCGCACAACTCATTTCAGATCGCTTCTTTACCACTCTCTGCTTCGTGCTGAACGGATGATTTGCTTCTGGTTCCAGGTGGCTGGAGAACACAAGTACCACCCTGAGTGTTTTGTGTGCCTGAGCTGTAAGGTGGTGATTGAGGACAGGGATACTTACGCTTTAGTCGAGAGGTCAAAACTCTACTGGTAAGTCACCTGCACAATTTTTCTTTAAAGCTGTTTGCAACTTTTAGAAGAGCTAATAACTAATGGTTAATGTTTCGAGGAGCCATAAACAGTGAACCACCTTCAGTAGTAACATGCAAGTTAGTCTTGTGGTGTGAATTTATAAAAGATGTTGATGTAGTGGTCGTTCATGTAAACATCTTTTTTGTTGTCAAGTGTTTTTCCCTCTTTTCTTTAGAGATCCTTACATTGTATATTTAAATAAATTTAAATTTTTTCAGTTAACACAAGTTTGTTTGATTATAAGATGGACATTAATCCAGGATTTCCTATTTCCTTTTTTTGTGTGTGTTTTCGCATTCTTTCGAACAAACACAGATGGCCACATATTGTAATGTTTCCTTTTCTGTTGTAAACAGCGGCAAGTGCTACAAGCAGGTGATTCTCACGCCCATGTTGGAAAAACGCTCACACGACTCGATCCTTGACTCGCTGCCCCACACGGTCACCCTCATATCGATGCCCTCTGCAGCCAACGGCAAGAGGGGCTTCTCTGTGTCGGTGCTGAGGGATGTCAGTGGTTCGGCAAGCGTTCAGGTCAAAGAGTAAGTTGATCCTGATTGGAGCTGATCTGTGTACCTGTCATGTTGTCGTGTGGGAGCTGCATGAGTAATGCACTACATGAGACTGATTATAGGTTAGCTAAGCAGCAGGTGTGTGCGCCACTTCACAAAAAAGCGGTCGTTGACAGTGAGATATTGTAAAAGAGTGTTTCAGTGTTTTCTCACTTCTGGTCACTTGGGGACAAACAGACCTATCCAGTCCTACATTCTGAGTCATCTTTTAGGGCATTTCTTCTTTTGTGCCAGCCAGTGCTCACATATTCATGTCTGTATTTTTTTGTGCCAGGGTCAGAGGGATGCTTATTAGTCCAGAGGTGCGCAATGCTATCCATGTTGGGGACCGAATCCTGGAGATCAATGGCCTTCCCGTTGGGACATTGCTGGAGGACCAGGTGCGATAGCAGCTATCATCTTTTATGCTTGTGTAGTAAGGCAGCATCTGAAATTATTCAAGTAAAAGTAATGAGTTTCCGCATGAATTACATTCCTTGTGTGCATTTTGCCAGCCAAAGTTTTTATGATTGAACAGTTTCACATGTGATTTTTGAAATCACTGACATTCTCTCATCATTTATACATTCTTGAACTGGGAGAGGACGGTATGTGAATGACTTAAAGGCTTATTCCCACACTCACCCTTACACCATTACCTGCATTCCACAGCAGTCATCATTCTGCACTTTGATTTTTTTTTTCTCTTTGATTGATTTGTTCTCATCGAGCCTGTTTTCTTTTTAACACACACCAGTGTTGTCTCTGTTTCAGAGGTTGTGTTTGGTTGCAAAGCAGTATAAAACATGTATTTAATAGTTCGTTTTGACAGCCTTCCTGAAATGAAGCCAGAACTTTTTATAGAGTCAAGTCCTCATATGCAGTAAATTCTTCAACTCTGTGTATGTTGAGCAAGAAAAGCGTGTTTGACTTAAGTGAATCCACTGAAGTTTTTTTTTTTTTGTAATTGACTTATTCAGAGCTGAAAGGGCATCTGTTTACCCAGAACAGAAGCAGTGATTGCAGTGATTATGTAATGCATTCCTGTGGAAAAATAATATCCTGGATCTCATCTAGGTGGACCATCTTATTCATCGTACCAGTCACACTCTCCAGCTGCTTATAGAGTATGACCCAGTGAGGCAACGTTTAGACCGGCTCAGACTGGGGTCACCCACGAATCAACTGGGAGTCCCAGCCACCTCCCGCATGCGTCTGTCCTCACCATCTGATGCGGTCCTGGAGAGAACAGATGTGGTTCGATGATGGCACACTTAAAAGGAGGTCTTTGAGGTACTGTATATAAGAGCAGCTGAAAAGCATTCAGCCTCCATATTCTGTGTGTGTAACGGACAAGAGATGAGCTTACATGATTTTTATTAAGTCATTTTCTTTTTTCTTCAGACGCAGTAACAGCATATGTAAATCTCCCGGGCCAAATTCTCCTAAAGAGTCTCCTTTCATTACAAAAGACATTGGGCGCTCTGAATCCTTGAGGTCCTCCAGTAGCTGCTCTCATCGCATTTTCCGGCCATGTGACCTCATACATGGAGAGATCTTAGGAAAAGGTTTTTTTGGACAGGCCATCAAGGTTAGCCTCCACGTTACATCAGTTTTTCACAAGTCGTTTAATCTACTGCTCAAGACTTTTTGTGGCTTGAAGTAATGCTTGAATTTGCCACAGGTGACTCACAAAGCCACAGGAGAGGTGATGGTGATGAAGGAGCTGATCCGCTGTGATGAGGAGACGCAGAAAACTTTCCTAAAGGAGGTTGGTAATTAGCAGCAGGAGGTCTGTGATTTCTCACAGACAGAAACGTCTCTGTATTGATATTCACAACTCACAGCACACCACATGTTCCAACAATTCCCTCTTTGTACATTGTTATTTTGAGCTTGTCGTGTCAGTCTTGTGGGAACACTTTAGTTTGACTTCTATTATATCCTTGTGGATATACCCTTTGCTTTACAAGGAACTTATCAGGGATAACTTGTTTATCATAATGAGGAACTTCTTGCTTTGTGTCACACGTCTAAATTTCAGGTCAAAGTAATGCGAAGCCTCGATCATCCCCACGTTTTGAAGTTCATTGGTGTGCTGTACAAGGACAAGAGGCTCAATTTGATTACAGAGTTTATTGAGGGAGGCACCCTTAAGGATTTCATCAGGGATATGGTGAGTTAAACCTTTGTTTCGCATAACCTTCCTCCTCCTCCACAGTAAAGCACAAAACCCCCCTCAGTGACCATCTGCCTGCAGCTCATAGTTGTGTAGGAGAGGATGGCCTGAAGTAAACTCCACATTGATAGCGGGCTCTCAGCTCTATTATTGGCAGACTGGCATTGCAGCTGGCCAAGACCTAGAATGGGAAGAGCTATAGAAATTGTTCCCAGGTGAAACTCAAATGCTTGCGCTCTACTTTGCCCGTCGTTGAATTTGTTTTGTCTTGTCCTGCTTGTTGCAGGACAAGGAGAGGAAGTGCGTTTTGCCTCTAATTTTTTATGTGTATGGCTTATTTTGTTTACATGTACCATTACTTTGTTTACGCAAGTAACATTGCTGTTTACGTCAGTTACATAGTCTGGGAGGAGTTCTTGTTCATTTCTCTCTCCCTTTTTCTGTGACTCTTTCTGTCGGGGACTAACAGGATCCGTTTCCATGGGAACAAAGGGTCAGCTTTGCAAAGAGCATCGCTTCTGGGATGGTGAGTTACCTCTTGCTATTGCTGTGATGAAACGTTCTTTAATTGCAGTCTTCAGCTAACTCATGATGTGTCTATGTGCACATTTATGGTACATTTCATGGACATTGATGCCAACTCAAAAGCTCTGGAGAGGAATCTAATCATTTATTATAGTATTATTATTACTATTTATTTATTGATTAGTACATATTTAAATTAGTTTTATATAAACAGTGTATATCATTTTGATTCAGCTGCATACTATTTAGATAAACTCAGGCAGTTATAGAGCAGACTGCTGTGGCTTTGCATCACAACAAACACAGTTGGAAAACATTCCCATAAGCCACCACAATGTATTTAAAGACACTGTGACGCATTTTAGTGATTTGATTTGTGAAGTTATAAGTTTTGTTTAGATTTGCCTATTTTTCACTTCTTAAAAAAAAAGCTTGGATTTAATGATATAATCTTAGTTAATGATATTTGCTCGGGGGTCATGCTCTGGGTCTCTGTAAAGCGCCTAGAGACAATTGTCATTGTAACAGACGCTATATAAATAAAATTGAATTGAATTGAATTGAAATGTGTGATTTTTACTTAGACTGCTACTTTGTTTCTCAGGCCTACCTTCATTCAATGAGCATCATCCACAGAGACCTCAATTCTCACAACTGCCTGGTTAAAATGGTAAGAGACATTTCACCAGACATAACAAAAAATAAAGGTTGACCAGTAGGAAGAAGAGGGTGGGACCATTTAAATGTGTTTCACTGAGTAAAAGCCTTCTTTCATTTACTTGTGTCTAATTAAACCAGGTTGGATTGTAGAACAATTTAAGGGGGAAAGTGTAACCAAGGTGATACTGCTTTGTTTAAGAGGATGCTTATATTGGTCCAGGGGTGCACAGCACTATACAGTGAAATTTCGCAAAATACAACAACGTCTTACAAAATACAGCAACAAAAATGGAAAGCATACCATTCAAAAACACCTGATCTTGAATCACACCTCAGGGCTACAACAGATGCAAACACTGATTCCAGTTGCATTTCGCACATTCAGCTGTTGGTTTTCTCTTTTGTGTTATTAATTTATGAATTTCACACATTTTTCCATGTAATGTTAAAGCAAACCATTAAGTGTCGTCTTTCAACAGGACAACACTGTAGTCGTTGCTGACTTTGGACTTTCCCGACTCATAGTCGAGGAAAAAGTTAAACCTCCACCTGAAAAACCTTCCAACAAAAAGAGGCTGTTCAGACGTATTGATAGAAAGAAGCGGTACACTGTTGTGGGAAACCCTTACTGGATGGCTCCAGAAATGCTAAATGGTGAGTAATCCACAAAGAAAAGAACATCTGTTTCTCCCCTTGATGCACAGTGGAGAAGATATTCTGAGGGTCCATCTGTGCTTGTAGTTATCCTTTGTTTGATGTCATTTCAGGCAAACGCTATGATGAGAAGGTGGACATTTTCTCCTTTGGGATTGTTCTTTGTGAGGTGAGATGCTGAACGTTACTCAGAGCATCTGTTTGATCTGGAACTGAATTCCTGGATTGGAGGAGTTGTAGGAGACTGTCAGTAATAGTTTTCAAAACACATCATTTTTATTATCCAGTCAATTCAGCAAAATTTGAACACTTATAAGGCAGCCACGTATGTTAAACAGTTCTAGTATGTCATTTAAAGTAATCACTGATGTTGTTTATGGGCTAGACGAGTAACTGCTATTGATCTATTTACTCTGAGCTCTCTTGAGTGTGTCTCTATCTGTTAACAAATGTTGTTGATTATTTTACTGTCACGTTTATTTGATTCAGATAATTGGGAAAGTCTATGCAGACCCTGAGTGCCTCCCCAGGACTCTGGACTTTGGCCTCAGTGTTGGCAAGTTTGTGGAGAAGTTCCTTCCTGAAGACTGTCCTCAAGCTTTCTTTCCACTGGCCGTGGCCTGTTGTGACCTGACACCAGACAACCGGTGAGCACCCGCTGTTAATCTAACGATTAGCACCCTTCAATTCATCCAAGTTTTATGTTTGTATATTTGTTGACTGTCAAAGGATGGCTAACCACGGTGTGGTGAATACTTAGAGATGTCCATAAAAAAATGAGTTGATGACTCACTTAAACAAGTACGTGACCAGTGTACTGAATTTGCTCCAGTTTTGTCTAGCCAGGTACCTGAATTTAGGATCACAGTGGATGAAATTTTGTGTTATGTTGTGGTTTCAGTCTTTTTGGTTGTTTTTTTGTTTGTTTTAAGGATGTTTTCTGTTTTTGATAACATGATTTGCAAAATTTAGTTTTTACTTATATTTGCTCTGTTTTGTAAAATGTGGGTGTTTTTCCTTTTTTTTTTTTTTTTGCTTTGTGGTGCTTTGCACCTCAGGGCCACCGTACAACAACTGGTAAGAGAAAGCACCGAGAGGGGAAAAAAAAACAGCAGCTTTCAGATGCCATCTGGACTTGCTTGCACAGGGACACACCCACACTGCTCGATTGCTTCCTCATGTTTTCTATCGACCTTGTCAGTCTGGTTCTAACCTTAAAGCCCGCTGTATGCCCTTAGTGATCTTTTGTTCTCCTCCTTCCTCAGTCCATCTTTCCAGAAGCTTGAGGACTGGTTTGAAGCCCTTTCACTCAACCAGGAGCTGGGAATCCCCCTGCCAGCTGACCTGGACGAACTGCATCAGAGTCTGAGTCGACTCTACTGGCCTAAAGATCCAAGCCAAGGCACTGATCAGCCATTAAGCCCAACAGCTTCCTCTCCTGACTGCTCCACCTTGACAAACAGTGGCACCTAGGAGTTATGCCCATCTGACCCATAATTTCCCTCTTATGATGCCTCATAACTGCTGCACTAATACTGTGGATGAGAAAAAGAGGAAACCTGTGTTGAGCTCGAGCCACATTAGAACTGGATAACCCAGCAATAGCTGGACCAGTCACCCTGTGTGAGACTGTAACTCTTGAGTGCCAGTGAACTGCATTGAGAGTTGGAAGATGCATTTCAAAGCAACAAAAATGTTGTTACAAATTTCTCTTACTCGCTTGAGCCCTCGCTTAACAGCACAGGGCTGTTCTTCTTGTTTACAACGTACACAAAACAATTTTAAGTGGTTCATTCCCAGTGGACAAGCATCTTTGTAAGGTAGAGGACTTAGAGTCCTCACGTGACAGCAGTTTTGTTTTTCTGAGTCTGAAGTTGTCTGCTGTGTGTGGAATGCATGTCAGTTCATGCCCTAAACGTTCCTTCACCTGAGCAGTAAAGAAAACAAAGATCGCTGACAATCGAGCCATAATGCCGGTCCTTAACCTCTTACATTTAAAATATCTTTAAAAATAAATGCAACATTCTGTTCTGAATTGTTTGATAAACAGTCCTTTAAATGGAATATAGTGAAATAAAAAGCTAAATGCAAGATGTATCTAAGACACAGTGGCAATAATGTTTGGGTGCAGGATTTTTGAAAACCCCTCTGAATATTTCATGTTACCACCTGGAAGTTTAATTCATTCATTTTTACAAACAATTCCTTTTGTGATGTTGGATGTATTACCAAGGTGCTTGCTTCATAGTTTTTTTTTTTTGGACAGCATGAAGTAGAAGTTTTATCCAGTTATTTTAGTCTAAAATTACATATAGTAAAACCAGAAAATAATTTTTACCCTAAAATGATCTTCTAGTTTTGTTGTAGATTTGATAGAACTGGTGCCTCATTGTTATAATCCAAAAACCAGTCCCTCAGCATGATAGTGAAGGCTCGATGTTTTACTGTAGGTAGGGCATTCTTTCTCTAATGAACTGCATTTTCTCTAAAACAAAGTGGAAAAACTTCATTCCTAAAGAGATCTAGTTTGGTGTCCTCTGCCCATATTACACAATCCAATAGTTTTGCACTTTTGTGTCTTTCTTCAAAAGTGTTGTCCTTTTTGGACTCCAACCATGAGCCCTGCTCCATTTAATGTGTAGTGTATGGTACGGGCTGAAGCAAGCATCTCACATTTCTCCAGTTCAGTCTTAAGTTCTTGAAGTGTTAGGTGCATTAATTTTTTTTCTTTTTCGCAGCATGGAAAAAAAAACAAAACTTGATTTCAGTGCTGTTATGTTATGTCTGATCATGTCGCACGGATCTCTTGTCTTCATTGTCGTGAAAAAGGAACTATGATTAAACTCATAGTTACAGTCAGAATAACAATCTAATATGAAAATGAATGCCTGTGGAGAGAGACTAAAGCACACAGCAAAGTAAAACATGGAAATTCCTCAGAGCCGAGATTCAAACCAGGAGCCTTACTTGATCAGCAGTACTCACTGTTCCTTCAAATACAACCAGCATGCCTTAGTTAATTCAGACCATCATGACACTTTAAAATTAAGCACCGGTTTATCCTTTCTTTTTTCTTTTGTGTGTGTGTGTGACAGAGGTAATTTAGTTTGATCAAAATTCCTGCCAGTTACTGTGATTGAGGTACATCTTGTCATTTTATTTTATCTTACACCACAAGGATTCCTTCTACTGGTTGTTTAATGTGTTTGGGCTTTTTACCGTCGTACTTATGTTCCACACAATTGGCTCCATAGTATTTATTTCTGAAGATACTCTGAATTCTGTACTTAAATGTTGGGGGTTAAAATAATGCTGAACAGCGCTGTAGGCAGAGTGCAGAGGAAAGCAGATGGAACTTGAAAAAGGCAGTGGAAGCATCACACCAAGATGTTTTACATAGAGGTACCACAAATCTAATTTTTGTCAAATATGTACATTTTAGTCTGATTTGGGATAATTTTCTACAAAAATGAATGAACACCTCTTTTTTTTTTCAGTTAAAATGTAAAAAAAACAGGACCGCAGCTCTTGTTGAATATTAAACTGTTGATGTAATTGTGAAAGAGCTGACCTTGAATTCTTGCTTTGTACAGAGGGACTTGATTTTTCTTTTTAACAGTGTTGTAAAAAATATGTACATATGTCTAACTGGACTTCATTTTCTAATGGAAATTGTTTGTTTTTTTTTGACATTTTGGCAACAAATTGCTATCATCATGCAAGGCACTGATGAGCAGGTGTAATCACTTTTATTTATATCGGTAAATGAACCTTCTGGAAGTTGAATCTTTTTTGTAATTGTCATTTAATTATTCTTGGCAATAAAACAGCTGCAGACTCAGCTTTTCTGAACAAATTAAAAAATATATTTGCTTTTAACAGCACTGTGGGGCAGTGGTCCTCAGATTTGAAGAGAGTTCCTTTTGTTTTTCTACAAGTAATTACTTCACAAAGAAAGAAATAATTTGGAGGAATAATTAAAAGATTGATCCGTTACTCTCTTCGTTAAGCAATTGCTGTCAAATTCCTTTATAATGTTACAAATGATTCTCTTATATTTTATACAATTTTTAGAAAAACATTTTTATTTTAGTCCAGAGTCTTGAGCCTCACTTTTTAGAATAAAGTCATTGCTAAGTATTAATTTGTATAAGCTTTTGTTTTCAAATTTGAAATCTTTTAATTTAGCACCTTAGAATAATGTAAAACTTTGAATAACCCAATAATGTTAATTGAGGTCTTTAGCTTCAGAGTTTGCTTATATCTGGTAAGAGACATAAAAATGTAAGAACAAACTGAGACTAGTAATTATATAAACATTTGGTTCTCTATATGCTCATTTTTAAGCCTCTTCAGTTCTCTTTGCCAACTTATTACAGACCTGCTTCCGGTCTCCAGCTAATGTATTTTGAGTCTTGCCAAAAGAGGGAGCTGGTGCAAAAAGTTCCTGATGTGAGCAAGCCTTCAATATTGAGTTGTTCATAAGCATTTCTGCTGTAATCCACTTTCCTAGCAGCAAATCTGCACACCACTAATTTGAAATAAACAATACATTAAATCTCAATGTCTGTGCTTGTTTTAATCGAGTCTGAGCAAGAAAAAATATACATACAAATACAAGTGCTGAAATCAATCGCTGAACATCAGTATTTTGAGCACATGAAGGAAATAATTACAGCCAACACACAGACTCTTGAAATAATGAAGCAGTAGCAACCAGTGATGAATGTCCAGCAATAACCACAAAAACCATCTGGAGTGACATGACAACCATTAACATGGAAACAGTGTAGTAAACAGTGCATCACATGAAGTAAACGAACATTTTCTCTATGTTCTGCCACACTTGATGTATTTTTTAATGAGTTTTTTTTTTTCGGATATCATAATGGCCCGTAAATGGCAAACCTACAGCAGGGAGCCACGAACATGCATTCCTGTTTTTTAATCTGTTATATAAACAACTCTAAAACTTTGTACAGTTCCTATTCTACCCCATTCCTGTGTCTTCTAGCACCAGACGTTACATTTGAGTCACCAAGCATATAAACCAAACGTAATGTCTGAATCTTATCTAGTTATCAGGCTCCTTCAGCACTTCAAAAGTCTGTCTGTCCTGAACTGCAAAAACACTCTCTGGCCCCCCCTCCCACCCACCCCCCAAACTCTCATCTTTGTTGTGGCAGTGCTGTTTTGTCCTGAGGACTAATTACTGTGCCTCATGCATCCCGAGAGCACTCTGTATATTTCCTGTCACTCCTTAACCTGTGGAAGAAAAGGGCTAGTAATCTCTCATGTCTGCCAATGACCAACGCCAAAGGTGGCAGAGTACAAAAAAAGATCAAATACATTCAGAAGTATCATGCTAAGGCAGTTTCTGAGCTGGAAGCTTTCCCTTGTTGCCTTCTTTTTTTTGAGGGTTTGTTTTAACTCATGCATCCTGTCACAGAGGAGGATGACTATTTTTGGACAGGTATCAGTCTCAGCAGTGTGTCTCAGAGCCATAGCAGTCTTTGTACAAACATGTTTCATGTCTGTGTTGGCACAACCTATATGCCACACAAATCAAAGCCACAACTCCTGTGGAAAACAAGATTGTGTCTATGTCCCCCTTCCTAACACCTTCTCCTCATAAAGACTTGGTTTCATCAAAAACTGAAGAGTTAAACTCTTACTTAAGGGGACAACCTGTGACCTTTTATGTTTCCTCTTAAAAGTATCAGATATAGAAATTAAAAACTTCATGATATGTCTTCATTAACAACAGATTTGCCTTCGTGGTTTCCCGTCATTTTGTCTGTGTCAATTGGGCGTCAGCTTATCTCATTTAAGCCTCACCTTAAATAAAAAACAAACAAACAAAGAAAAAAGGGACACAAAGAACACATCATTAAGTTTAAGTCTTTGGAGCTGACTCTGTTCCCCAAATCCCTTCAAACTGAGAGCACTCAGGGAGGAGGAGAGGAGAAACGGGGAGATGGGAGTGTTTTGGTCCACCAAAAAAACATCTGCTTCCCGATCCAGGCCCACATGCCTATTCATGCTCCGGGAGTACCAGCGTGCTGGCCCATCAGAGGGTCTACACCCTCCTGGACAGGCGTGGTCTCTTGCTCTGCCGCGATCACAATGGTGTTCTCATCTATGAGCTCACAGGTGGGATTGGAGAAGGCCGACAGAGGCAGAGTTATCCTCTGCATCTCCCGTTCGTACACTCGCTGCTCATGCTGCTTCTTCAAGTCTCGACCCCTGAACACAAACATGAAGCACAGACTCATTATGCTGTTATGAACTTCTTGCCAATGGAGGGCCTCAATAGAACAAACTACAAAAGCTTTAATTACAAAACCTCTTTTAGAAACAGACATTTATAGACACTTCGTGTACAACTGGCATAGATCTCAACACACAGGTGTCAAATGAAAGGCCTTATATGAAATTACATTTGATTAAATTAAAACAACACAAATGTATTCCTTCTTACTTTTAAAAACTATTGATCTTACATTACACCCTGACTACTTTTGCGAGGTAAGTACACGCAGATGTCCATGTGGGTAGGTCATCGTTTGCTCCTGCCTGCAATTGCCTCCCTGTCCTCAAGAGTCCTGCATCAGGGTCCTCCTTCATGACATTCAAAGACCAGTTACAGCTGGTTGATACTGGAACCATGTTGGGTAATTATAGGCAAGCCCAAACCTGGGGTAGTGGTAGACTAGTTACTATGGATTTAGATCTGTGGGAAGAGATCCGGTAGATGGAGAAACGGTATAGGCTGGTTGGCAGTCAGCCCGTGTCACTGAAGGCAAGTCTGAATGTGACTGTCCCAAAAATAATCCACTACAGGAGCCAGTGGGTGAAAAAGGGTAAAGGTCCCCTAAGAGTTTAGCTGCACAGATCCACAGTGGATCCTCACCGGGAAAAAGTGTGAGCTACTTTACTACTTTTTTTATTTAGTCCATACTAAACTCACATGAGGACCCAAAGTGACTTTTTTGTTGGATAAATCACTAACTTAAAGATAGATTAAAGACTCAGTCCATCACTTATTATTTTAACCGAATGTTTTCATCGATTACCCACAAAGAAACAGTCGTGTGATTACAGAAATGGCTCGCGAGCTCTTTATCAGAACTGGATTAATGTAACAAATAGGCTATTATTATAAAATATCTCCCACAGCAATGTCTGAAGTTGTCTTGTAGCTACCAACCACACTTCATGTTTGTAATAAAGGGCTTCAGATAACATACTGTTTGCAGATAGTTACTGGTCTGCAGCAGAGATTAGGGGCAGATGGTGACAGGAAGCAGAGAACTGACAAGCTGCCGAGGAGTTTATCCAAACCAAGGCAACACTGCGGCTGTGGCAAGCTGCATGTAGCAGCTTTTCATGATCCAGAGCCAAAACATGTTTCCTCAAACCCTTCACTGAAAAAACTAGAAAAAGAGACGCTAAAAGCCTGCCAGTGTTTTTATTTTTTATGGGAATTCCAAACACTTCCTGTCACTGTTGGGCTTCGGAAATTTGGGTAGGAAACCTGCAGAGGATCAGTGTCCTTGTCGATAAACCATCACTGCTCCACAACCTATTCAGCTCAGAGAAGTCTGCTTTCATTTATACAGAAATAAATGTAAGGTGGAGTCTGTAGTCCCTCCAGACTGGTGGAGCTGCTTATTAATTGCAGAATTGGGAGACATACACGCCACTCATCTATCTCATTAGTGAGGGTGATGTCACTGTACACTGAGGGCAGGTATAAGCCCTCTGACATAATATGCTTCTCCTCCTTATTAATAATCACCTCCTAAAAATAGGCATCAAAGACAAATGCACTGCTAATCATGTACGTCAGCCAAATACATTTCTGAGAGAGTATTTGTGCAACACCAAAGGGAATCGGAGAACCCTTTTTCACAACATTTGGGCCATCTTTTTGCATGTTACATAACTGAAATGAATAAGCAGACTCCTCTGTCCGATTCATCCCCTCCTCCACACACTCTTCCCTTCTGAGAAAGTCAAATAGGAAAGCTCCAAATAGACCACAGGCATTTCATGTTCCTCCATGTTCCTCCTAATCCCCTGTTTGATAAAGCTGTTAAAATGGCTGCTTCACATCAAAGTGGAACAAGAGACCCCGTGAGTGGGGAATGCCAGTAACAGCTGATGGTCTAAACAGAAGAGACCTTTGACACGTGTGCTAATCATGGTCACTTCTCTCCTGCACCTCTGGACGAAAACCTCAGTAGCTGAGCCAGCAAAAATGGGAAGATGTGCTTCTGAAGAATCACATTTTGGCTTTACAACACAGTTAAGGTAGATTTATTCAGCATACTGACTACATCCATGAAAGAGACTAAGTGTTCCTTTAAAAAAAACAGAACAAAAAATGTGTATGGTGAACTGTCTTTCCTTATAAATAAATGAATAAGTGATCCACTGATACTGAACCCAAATGCTGACCTTTTATAGAAGTAGCCAAATGTGATGCCTACACCAAGGATGATTATAATCGCCATCATGAGGATGCCCAGGACGTAGCCTGAAAGAAAAAACGGCGGGCTTGAAAGGTTTGAAGATACAAATGCATCACCAACAAGATCCTGACAATCACTTAAAATGAATTTTAAACTGCAGGTTTGAGTGTCCACCCAGAATCATATACATGTGTCAGACCAATAACAAGTACAACATACCTAACATGCCCAGGTCCTTTTTCTTTTTCGGACCCGTGCGCACACGCTGGCTGATTCCCATCATGGGCTGTACAGCAGCAACTTCTCCCTGAGCTGCTCGTGACTTGGCTGGCTGGAAGCTTTCTGTGGAGAAAGTGCCTCTTGTAGGGCCGAAGGATTCAGCCTCAGCTGCCGCAGAAGAAGTTTCCTCTGCAGACACAATGAAATGACAGAATTAAACTTTTACTGTGGAGAGTCACCTGCTGTCACAAGAGGTAAATCCTTAAAAAGTATTTGATGCATATATACGTATCCACACACAAATATCCAGACTCTGTGGTAGTTTTCAAATCATATGTGACATCCACACATCTTTAATCTTTACCCACTTATTCCTATTTAGGCTCATGGGCATCTGATAGATCCTAACCCAGATCTTTTTGGGTATAAAAGGCAGTTATACAGTACTCATATGTGACATTAAGTTCAAATGAGTTCATTTTTATCAAATAAATAAACTCAACTGACATCTTATATTCTGACAATTGTCAGAATGTGCTTTGTCAAATAAATGCCAAATAGTTTGAGCTGTTGACACAATAGCATTTTATTCAAGCCGTAGTCTTAAAACAGTTAAATAAAAATTTATTATAATATCTTCTTATAGCATGCTTAATAAATAATATATAATCACCCAGTGTCCAAACTTAATGTGTCAGCTGTATACACATACTACACCTGCATTTCACATCAAATATATTATTATATTATTTTCCAAATTTTGGAATTGGCAGACATCTGGATTTGGAAGACTCATAAGGAATTTGGAGCAGAGGTGTTTTCCAGTCTGCGATGTTCAGGTACAGAGGCAACCTGGGTCTGTTCTGTTCTGCGTCAGTCCCCTCTGGCGTGTGCTGTCTCACAAGGGCAGTTAACGTTTTGCCTCAACCAGGCTCACGATTTTGTCCACTGACATGTTCTGGCATGATTTTTCAAGAAGGGCTCATCTCTCATATTTGTTGACACGGTTGTTATTCAATTTGAGATAAAAGGACTTCATACAATTATTGCTCATCTTTTATTCCAAATTTAATTTTATTTCTCTCAATTTCTATTAATGCACGCTGAAAATGAGGGTCTTGATAAGTGTATTTGTGAAGTATCAACAGAAGAAGCCACTCTCAAAGGTTACTGCAGTCTTTCTTTGTATTGGATGTGTTGTGCTTCATCTGATTAATCCTAATTTGCATGATTGTTTTTAGACTCATCGAGCAGGGCATCATCTGTGCTGCCTGGTAGCCAATTATTGCTGGTCCAATGTCTTTACCACTGATGTAAAACATCTCCTTAACAACAGGACCAAAGCTCCTAAGACTGCCTTCATGACATTATTTGTAAATGTAAATTGCTTAGAGGACTAGTGAGTGTACATGTTCTTTCTTTCTTACTTTCTTTTTTACTTTCTTTCTTTCACATCAGACAAAAAAAAACATGCTCAGCATTAAACTGTGTCAGGTGACAGGAAACTTCACCTTTTAGATGTCAACATGTTCTGCACGTTATTTCAGCTTCCTCTCCAAGTTTGTTTATGAACTCCAGCCAAGTTAAAGGGCCTGAAGTCATAAACTTGAGCAGCCAATTAGCTTCTGTCTCTATGGAGAGCAGCTCCTCGGTGCCAATGAGTGCAGCTTTGGGGGTGGGTCAAAAGCCTTTCTCTTCACACTGAACTTTCCACCACTGTGCTCGGCTTTGTTATTGTTTGACTTTTGATGGCTTAAGGGACAAAGGGGACACAAAGGAACGCTTACAAAACTTATCAAACTAACTTAAAACCGGACAACTGACCTACCACAGACAAATAATCTTGGTGGGAAAAGTGAACTACACATAATCCATCTCCAGTGATGAATTAGAAATGGCTTAGTTGTGAAGGAATCTCACCTCTTTTTTTTTTTTTTTGATGACCTACAGTTAGACCTTGGCTCCACCTTTCCTTGTTTTGACTTATTAGACCACTTTCCTTACCCCCCATCAGAGTCCTTGCTTTTAGACTTGTGAGTTTTACAGATATGACCCCCAAGTACATTCAGAGAGTAAAAGGGCATTTTCGTTGGTTCGCAATACTACCCACACAGCTCATAAATATTAATAATAATCATTGTGTGCAGCGTTTACAGACCTTTGCATGTCTCGACTGCACAGAATTGTCTCTGGGTTGTCCCATCTGGGCCAGCGATGTAGCACCAAGGCCTCTCAGCGGCGTCTGGGTTTCGGCAGTAATTGTGATCTCCGGCACCTGCAGGAAACGCAGTAAAAACACGACATATCTGTTCTGGACTTCTTGTGGAAACACAGGCCCGTGTCTGTCTGTCTGTCCTCCCTCCTGCAGATCAACCACTAGATTCATGAGTCTTTAACACTACTTCATCACACCACAATGAACAGGCTGCCATGAGGACAAACAATGGAAACAGCAGCTGCTGCATAAAAGAGGCCATTTAACTCAGCAAACACACTCATCTGTGGCACTGAATCTGGAGTGTGTGCTGTTAATTCCTGTATTTATTGCTTTGCATGTTCACATAATTGCTTATGACTTTATCATTTCATCAGGCTGTAACAGCATCAGTTGTTATGAACCGTGTTGTACTGTAAACAAACTGTTTTTACCACAAACATCTGTGGCATTTCATATCTCGTCTGTCCCATCTTCAGCCTGATTCAAGAGATTTTTTTTTTTTTTTTTGTACCTGTCTGTGAATCTGGATGGATGTCCAAGTCATAGTCCCTTGTAGTATTGATCCAGTTTAGACAGGTCAGACCAGAGGAGGAGCTCTGTTGTTCTCCTCTGTAGTCCACACCATTGGATCTCACACAGTCTGAAAACATCAACAACAAAACAACATGTGAACACATCAACATGTCATGCAGCACAAACATATAGAGATATTCAACAACAAAAGCATGCCACTTAAATAATAGACGTGTTTTTCTTTAACTAATAGAAATGAGCATAGAAGAAAAACAGTCCTTATTGCAGTTTTACCTCGCTGATCTCCATCTGAAGCGCTGCTCTCCACGACGACCACGCTCAGGAAAACAACGTGCAAAGAGAAAAACATCCCGCAGAGCTGACGGCCTGAATTCACCCACAACATGATGAGCGGTTTTTTTTCCTGAAATAAACGATGATTGTGACTAAAGACTGGGTATTATAAACGGTGGAAGAGCCTATGCATCTGGCACACTGCTCTTCGCCTCTATCTTGAGCCCCAGCCCTTGTTTTTGTCAGCGCAGCTTCGTAAACAGCCTTCAGTGGAGGAGGAGGAGGAGGAGGAGGAGGAGCCCTCAAGGTCCTAAAGCCTCACCAGCTTCTCCGACACCCACATACAAAAGAAAGAGCTTAAAAAAAAATAGTTGGGACATCTTATCATGACATGCAGCCTTGAAATAAATCAGTCTGTAAGTACAGCCAAGGATGGTATTTCACATTTTTGTCTGAGCTGAGGGGAAAAAGAAGAAGAAAAACAGGCTATTTCTATAATCCATCCTCAACTTTTTCCTTTTACCATAGACTGTAGAAGGAAGAAACTGCTCTTTTTGCTCTTTTCATATTTTCTGTGGTTATCTATAAATAGCTGCACTGCATCTCCTTAATCATTATAAGATACACTGAGTCATTACTTTCCACATATAATCCCCATCCAGCTGTAGAGACTTATCTGGTTCAAAGTGCACGGTACATTTGCAGTCTTGTTTCTCAGGCCTCCTGCCCCATGAGGCCTCTTTTCTTGCTGGATTTGGTCAGAAGTGGACTCCAAAGAGGATAATAAAGGACAGCTGCCAACGGTGTTTTTTCCCGCTTGCAGGGAGCTGTGCACCCAGAGAACAGAGGGCCTGTATTTCCTGGCTGAAGGGTAACGAGGCCAGCCAGCGCATGACTCAGTAAATGTTAACATACCCATTGTTCAAATAGGAGCTCACATCATTTTCAGGCAATGCCCAGAACAAACACCCACAACGTCCTTCACACTCTGCATTTTCCATACATCCTTTTGTCTTAATACAAACTATCGCATGAAGACAGTGCAGTATTTCAAAGTTTGCAGTTTCATCTCAAATCTTTCTTTTGAAAAAGAAAAGAACAATGATTCCAAAACTTTGGAAGAATCCCTAATGTCAGTTATGATGCTGCAGCCACCTTTAAGAGAGGTGGGTCAGAATAACTCTCTTCAACGAGGGGTTTCTAAAATGCTTTTTAGAGAATTGTATATTCATCATGGATTATTTAGACAGATATGAAAAAGTATAACCTTAAAAATTCAAATATGAACTTTTTCATTAAGCGGCAAAGAGTAGGATAATAAACCTCAAAATATGTAAATTTAAAAAAGGATGTAAATTGTGTTTAATAAGATAGTATTAACAATTATTTGAAAAAATGAAGATAACATAAGTCAAGGAACAAGACAGTATTTATGTTCCTCTCATTGTCCAAAAACTCTTTTTTTGTTGACTGTTAATTTTAAATGAGAAGATCACTTATCAGTCCCACTATTATTAAATTGATACTAATGTTGGGAAACCAAGAGGTGCAGTTGTCTCAAATACCTCAAATACCTGTTTAATAATTCACTTTAAAGGCTAAAAATCTCAAATCATTCACTTTATTATTTTCGGTCTTTTCCAAAATCAAAATGTACAATAAAAAAAAAAAAAAAAAAAGCTCTAAAAATTATAACTGTAGTTGCACTTATATAACTGTTTTTCTTTTGTCTTTTTTATTATAAACCTGCTAAATACAATAATAAAATAAAACCCACTTCCACGTCTGTACTCACATGTGTCTGTATTTGCATCCAAACACCTCATGACAGCGGCTGTGCTTCTGCTGCAAGGCCTCGTTCCTCGTTCATCATTTCAGCAGCAGGACACACTCTCAGTGAGAGCCCAGACACACTCAATTATGACGGCAAGAGCTTTCATGGAAGCAGATGTCCATTTATACACACTTTAACAACTTTACAACCATATTCATCTTGAAGCTCACTTCTGAAACTTTGGTTTCAGGACATTATATTGTTCATACACAGATACATAATTCAATTAAGTCTTTTGATTTAGAAAAAAAAAGTATTTCTTTACAGGCTGTTTTTTTTTTTTTTTTTTGGGGGGGGGGGGGGGGGGGGGGGGCACATATGATGTGTTTGTTACCAAGTCTGTGATGTGAAGCTTTATCTTGAATTATTTCTGAATCTAAGAACTGAAACATGACTTTGCTTTTATCTGGCAGAACAGCCACTCAGTAGAAAGCACTTCTCACCTCTGTATGTCTGTTTTAGACATCATTAAATGTGACATAACGACTACATTTGATGACCTTTAGATGAGCAAAGATTTGTTTGAAAAGACTTTCAATTTTTCATTTTAAATACTAACTTGTTTTTAAAGTGCATTCCTCTTAACAAGAACCCCCAGAAGTGTGCTTTGAGGCATGTTAATATCAGTGCATTCTTACAATGGCTGCTGACTTTGTGTGGCTCATCAAGAAAACAGTATTGTAACTGCATATTAGCTGTCTTATATCACAGATGCTCAACAGTAATACAGGTTGTGCTTACAAAATGAAGGAGATTTAAAAATTTAAGAAAAGCACTTTTGGTTTACAGTCAGAAGCTGGACAGTGTCCACTTTAAAGTGAGTCATCTCTGTTAAAAACATAGTAACCTAACATAACCAATCATGACATGTCTTTCAAGTCTGTGTTTGTCTTATTCTGAGAGCCATCCATCTCAAATCACAACGATGTAAGGCTGCTCTGGTGTTGGTCTGTTGCGGGGCAACCACCAGCTCTCTATCAGACCCACTCAATCATCAGCAGCCCACGTGTGGTAGGAAAATGGACACTTGTCCAGTCATAAGGCCTCTAATGGAGCATTAAACCACACACCATATTCCCCCGTTGGAACCAAGTGTGCAATTTCCCCAGATGTTGTTGCATTACATCACTGCATCAGTCTGTAGTACAGCTGAGAGCAAAAGGAAGCCTTTGACTTTGCTAAGGCCGACCTGAGGCCACTGTTGTGACTGTGTAATAAAACCTTATTCTAAGAACAAATAAAGTATCAGAACATGTCATAAAAAACCCTTCACTAGTCTGATGCCCAGCACCCTGAGGGTCCCTTTTCTGCACAGTAAATATTATGGACTCAAGGCGACAGCACCTGCTGAACTCCCAGGTGCTGGTGTACTGCAGCATCAGCAAATGCAACGCTTATTGAAGACCACGTTTGCATGTTTGTATGTCACGTGCATTTTTAAAATATCAACATGAAAGTTTGCTCTGGTTCACACCAGTAACAATGCTCCTGTTCACTAAGACTTCAAAAACGAACCACTGTGCTCCGTCATAGTGGAAGCTCTCCAGCCACAGCAGCTGTTAAGGCAGGGGGAAAGTGGATGCCGCTCTGACTGAGCTGTCCACAAAACCTCCTGTAAACTCATGTGCACGGATGAATGATCACAAAGGTGCCGTATGCCATCAGAGATTCTCAGCAGGCGGAGGAGGAAGACAGCTCTGGTGAACATGCCGCACAGGCTGCTGTGGAAACTGGGGTCCACGAGAAGAGCCAGCCAAGAGGAAGTCAGTGTCTCACCTTCAAAACAAATACAAATGTGGATTATAATGCAGGAAATAGGGAACATGCTGCAGTTGAAACAGAGACTGGCAAATTGATGGGGTACCTGGATGGAGCTGTTTGCAGACTGTGAGATTGTCCAGCACCTGAGCAGTGTTCTCCCCTGCCCAAGAATTCAGGCTCTGTGCCAGGGAAGAGGATTGAGAGGATTTCTCTGCCATCTGCAGCAGGTAAGGCAGCACATGTGCAGACATGACGGAGGGCTCTGCAAATACATTAGCCTCATCTTGCTCATACAAGCTGGAGCACCTGAGTGAAAACGTAATGACAGTTAAGCCACATTGAGTTGAGGTAGCTCAATTAAAAGTATACAGATTAGGATAGCCAACACACCCCCCTGCTGCTGAGACTTCACTTAGCACAGATCTGAGGTCGGTCTGAGGCAGTTGAGACAGGAGCACCTCCAGTGTGCCAGGGGTATCCCAGAATTCCTCCAGCAGCAGGTCCAGCAGGAGCCGCAGTCCCTGGTTTACATGCATTTGGTAGACACTCCCCTGGTTGTCTCCTCTTCTTACATGATGGAGCAAAGAAGCAAAACAGGCAGCTTTCTGTCTCACCATGCTGGCTTTGGTCTTGCAGCAAGTATAGGCCAGTACTGATCAACCTAAACCAAAGGGATTCAACATTTTAAAAATGTGTTAATCTAAGGGTGTCATTTAACAGATAATGTGATCAGGTTTCCCAACATACCTGATCATGATGACCAGGAGACTGTTTCGTTCTCTCAAGCTGCAGCTCATAAGTGGAACTACAGCGACACAAAGAGCTTCACTACAAGCTATTCTGAGAACTTCAGGGGCATCTGGGGACCGCTGACTTTCCAAAATGCCACACCAGCGCTGAAGCATAGACATCTTTGCACTAATTTGAGAAACATAAGAAAATCAGAGCTACAGGAAGAAATGCTCCAGACTGGAAAATAAGTATTAAAAAAGCAAGAAAGAAATGAAAAATGTGTCAAAACCTGTAGTCTGGTAATTGAGAAAGCAGCAGACTGGCAGCACGTAGAGCCTGGCAAAGGAACTCTGGCCCACCTCTCTGGTCCTCCAGATCCTTGAGCAACAAATCCAGACACTCTGGCAGAAAATGCTCCACTAGTGGTGCTGAGTGTGGAAGACGTTGAGGTAAAGTAGAGTCACCATCTGTCATCACTGCTACCAGGGCTGCGAGGTAGGTCGTGCGGTACTCCACACTGTGGCCCAGTAAAGCCTCCTTCAAGTTTGACTGGAGACAGAGCAAAATATGACAGTCTATGACATTATTATTCCCGATTCATCATTTAAAATCACAGAGAGCAGAGTCAGTATAATGTCACTCAAACATTGCACAAGCATTTACTAAGGTTACCCTTGCTAAACTGAAACTAAATCAGATGGATGGAAACAAAGCAGAAGACATGCTCTTATATAGATCATTAGGTCACATAAACAGTAGTCTATATTTACCTAGTCTCTGTAGATATGCAGTATCACCTCTTATCAGGCCTAAAGAGACAGTTAAACACTCAACTGCATATACATGTCAAGGCAGTCCCAAGTGGTCTAGAGATAATATAATCTTAAATGAACTATGTGAACTTCAGAAAAATAAGTAAATAAAAATCCCCAGAGTGGCAGTACTTAAAGCTCTTTGATTGCGCAATACATAAGCTCACAGACACACCTTTCAAAACGCTACAGCAGCCTGAGACTTGTCTCTCAGAGCGCTTTATATTTATGTTCTCTTTAACTTTCAAATTACCATGTCTTTGTCTTGTGAGATGTTTGTTAACGTTAAGCTGCTAGACTGGTTTTTGATTTTTTTTTTTTTTAATGCTGAAATCAGGGGGGCGGATCACGTCTTACCTGCAACACTTTCTGAATCACTTCTTTCAAGCCCGTCCGCTTCAGTGCCGACCCATCCTGCACCCATGTAACCATGGAGAGCCTGAGGTCAGGGCTGGCTGCAGAGAAGCTCTCCCAGATTTTACATGCCCACTTTAGATCTGCACATAGGAAGTGGATGGCTTGTTGATGAAAGGCTGACAACCCAACCTGAGTTCGTAACAAAACATATATTGAAAAAAAAAGTTATAATATGTAAGTATTTCACCACAAATTATTGGGTCCTATATGAAAACTCAATTTTGAATAATCCCAAACTGTCACATTTTACCAGTGTTTTTTTTTTTTTTTTTTTTTTAATAATTAAATTAAAGATTTCAAATGTGATCTAATTTCTGATTCACAAGGAACAACAGACTAAAATTTCCTCTTAAAAGATCATGTCTCTCATGCAACATAATTGTCAGTCTGCCACAAACCTTAAGACCCTGTTGATGGGTTTGGAGGTTATGCACAAGTGTTGCACTGAGCTGCGACAGGAAACTGTCACAGCAGTCTCTGGTTAGAGAGTTAGCCACCCCGAGGTACGCTGCTCTCACCAACGGGCAGCGCTGAGCTTCAGTCACCAGCCACTGTGAGGCGTGCAGCCTGTCCAGAACCTCACGCAGCTCATCTGGAGGGGTACTGCCAGATACAACCACAACAGGATTTTGATGTCGGAAAGTGTCTGATGAATGAACGAACGAACGAACAGCTCTTTTCAGTCTCACCTGTCTGTGCAGAGAGCTCTCTCTAGAATGGCTCTGACCTGCAGGAGCTGTCCATGGATTTGGTTGTGACAGCAGCACTCCTGAGGACTGGGTAACTGAGCAGTCAGTTTGATGAGGATGTTCATGTACTCTGAGGGGGGAGTCATGGCAACCAGAGCCTTTGACGCCATCACTCTCACACTGTAAATGGGACTGGCAGACAGCTGGAGTAAGGGTGGCAGGAAGTCCGACAAAGTTCTGGCAGAGGAAAAATAATGGAACAATTGCTCAGTCGCATGAAATTCAGGAGCAAAAGTTATATAAGATGTTCCAAGCTGTTTTGGATAGATACTTTGTAAAATGAAAACTTGTTGAGACTTAAGCGGCTGGTAACTATTTTTTGCAATCTTGAACTGAGTAACAGATTCATCAGCTTTCATCCAAACCAACACAGCTTAGCTGCCATAAGGACTCGAAACAGAGAAGTGCAGCTTTGCTTTCAATGTGCAATTTGTTAAATCAACATCTCAGTTTCTTTTTGTTTGTTTGTTTTTTTTGGTCTAATCAGTGGAAAATGTGTAAAATAAAATGACAGAGC
This sequence comes from Hirundichthys speculiger, assembly GCA_018398805.1. Taxonomy (NCBI): domain Eukaryota; kingdom Metazoa; phylum Chordata; class Actinopteri; order Beloniformes; family Exocoetidae; genus Hirundichthys; species Hirundichthys speculiger. The sequence continues at coordinate 3,239,647 of JAGFBZ010000035.1, read as the reverse complement.
CAGGCTGACAGTTTCTCTCTGCTTCCATCTCTCTCAGCTCTTGTGATACATTTATTGTATAGGGATGAGAGCTTATTTTTGGCATATTTCTCAAATGTCAAATTCTTCCTTTAACCAACATTCTCACACAATTAAAAGCAGTCTGTTCAATTTAAAACAGTCCTAATTTACAAGATCAGTATTTTGAGACGACATCAACAAAATTTTTAAATGCCTAAATGCTAAAATAAAAAAATTCTCTATACTTTGTAGTGCATGTTGTTATTTTCTGTTTGTAAAACTTAATTTTAGTCACTGTCTTTTCAAAGCACCCTTATGAAAAGGCCAGTCTGTCCTGATTGGCTACTTCATTATTCAGAAATAGTAGATTATAAGGCAGCTGGCTGATTCCTTAGTCACATTTCAGCCAACAGCAACTCACAACTTAGGTGTTCCAGGACTTTTGTCAAGGAACTAGAAGATCATTTCAGCCCCTGGCTTATTTACATTTCCACTGATGTCTATATGACAGTGCAAACTACGCAAATTAGGTCTGCTGTTGAGGTGTGCCGCTCCCTGTCACTCCTTGGAGTGTCGGAGCTCCAAGTGCAGCAGTTTCATGCTGCTACGCTGCTGTCTTTTCAGCTGTATTTAAGTGAGCATTAATCTCTCTGTTTGAATGTTGTGCTTACAAAGACTAATAGTTAATTATGCGGCACAACTTGCAATTAAAAGGTTTACTGAGGTATTGTGGATATTTAACTGGAGAAGACTGAGCCAGAAAGGCAGAAATGGAGCACTGAGAATACTAAACAGTAATGTTCAGGGCTGAATGCTTCACCACTAAGATTCTCAAGGAAGTAAAAAATACTGTCTCCCTTTCAGGTCCATTTTAGGGAATGGTACATTTTCACTTAACTTTGTTTATCCAATTGTACCTGGAGAGGATATGAAGGGATTTTCAGACAGATCAAGAGCAAAGTCTTTTGCAGGAGAGAATAACTCTAGTCGATGTGGAGTTTAGGATTTATAACTGCAGACTTTTTACTGCACTATAAGATCCAATAACCATAATATAAGTTCTTTAATTCAAATAAAACTATCTATAGAAACGTAAAGAGAAATTACTCTGTTGAGTCGTGGACACCAGGTTGGAGTTGAGCCAGCAGAGTCAGAATAGGGTAAAGTGAGGGCTGGAGACGCAGCTTGGCTTTGTTGGTTGGAAGCTGAAGATCCTGTGCAGCACCTTTAAGCTCGCCCAGGAGAAATGGCTGAAGAGCAGGATAGTGAAAGAAGAAGGCAGGGGGGGACATGCTGTGCTGGGTAGGGGCGGCCTCCTCACTACTGGACCGCTGGCCAAGCATTCGTGAGCACAGAGAGCCTGAAAACAGAAGTTAATAATCACTGTAGTCCCAGGAATGTTCATAATTGAAAACAGTCAGTGTATTGATTCATCACAGACAACAAATAATCTATATTCATTTATTTTGAAGGAAAAGTGACCGCAGTTCATTATTCTCTGTCTCTGATGTAGCTGATCTAACAAATACATAAAAAGAGCCATTAGAATAGACAATCTTACTATGGAAAATTGACAGAGGAAGACCTTTTATAGACTCAGTGAGTCCACATTCAATTGAGGAAATAAATGCCTGATAAAAACTTTCATATTACAAAAGGACACAAGAAAAACTTTAAATGTATATTCTATTTAAGCGCTTGTGTCTCACTGTAAAGTTGCAGAGCGGCATTCCTCATGGCCCAGCAGGGAGAACTGAGCAGAGTGAGTGACAACATGGCCACTGCGGGAGCAAACTGAAGGATGGCTACCCCCAAACCTGCGCCACGCACCAGGGCCTGCAGGGTGTGAACTGCACACACCTGTGAGGTGAAAAACAACTATTTGATCACTTCTGTCGTTTTGTGGAGAAAGACCTCATTCTTGCTGTTGTGTGTTCACACCTGTGGCAGATCCAGGGTTTGGTCCCAGTTCTCATTTAGAGGGGCTTTGGCTGTGTCCAGCAAGGTTTGCACACTGAGGGCTAACAGTGGCCTTGCTTTACTGGCCTCCTCTGCTGATACAACACACAGGATCAGCATCGGCAATCCTGCAGCCCGTCGGGTCACAGATGCAGAACGAGGGCATTGTACAACCTGCAATCCCTTAAAAAAAAAAAAAAAAAAATGTAAAAAAAATATAAACTCTATAAGCAAGAAACCCAGAATCCCCTTTGATCAATAATAAGATACAAACATGACTCACTTGTTTCAGCATTTGAGCTGGAATATAATTAAGGTCTGCTTCACTGCTGCTCAATAGGGAGGCACAGAACTTTGTGAAACCGATACAGCAACCTTCTACCGCCCCCTGGTGAGTAAAAATAGACTTTCAGAAATAAACTGACAAAATTTTGGTTTAAAACCTAGAAATGTATTTAAAATACTCACCCAGTGACGGCACTTGAGAAGAATATTCTGAAATATTTTTGATGCTCGCATTAGATCCTGTTTGGTTAAAAGGCACTCGTTGGGTTGTTTGGCTTCTGTGAGAATCTTCTCCACAAAAGAACCTAAAAAGATTCCTATTTGCTAATAGGAAAACACACACATACAACAAAAACACAGATAAAAACATCTGAGTTTTGGCAAACTTCTTAAATGCCTTAATGTACAGTTATGCATTTAAATAGCACATGTGCTTCTCTCTCACCTTGAGGGAGACCCAGCAGCAGGTGAGAACAAGACTGTGCTCTTCAGACAGCAGGACACACTCCTCTCCATCCGCTTGGCCAGCTCCAGATTCCTGGGATATCAAAGAGCTGATGGCATTTCCCATATCACAAAATGAAGGTGGAATGTCTAAGAGAAGAAAACAATTTATCATGTGACATTTAAAAAAAAAAAAACTTCTAAAAAACAAACAAACAAAAAAAAACAATCTGTTGCTTTTTCTGCAAATTGAGGCATTACCCTTTTCGGTGGCGGCACAGTTGTTACAGTCTCCCTGCAAAACACCGAGCAGCAGCAGAGAGATGTTCTCCAGAAGGCCTAACACCTCAGCAGTCACAGCGTGGTCGAGTGTGTCGTAGACACTGTGGGGCACCTCAAGCAGGCAGCTCTGGATGGCACTCAGCACACCTGAAATAGAAATGATTAAAAAAAACTTAAAGAAAAGACATACATTTCCTCGAGCTCAGCATCATTTGTCGTGTGTATGGATCTCTGCTTTCACCATGTATCGGCTTGGTTCTGGCCGCGAGCATCATGTTTCCTTTGGCTGTCTCATAGTGCTCCTTTAGCTCCTTCACCAGGACTCTGACCGAGCAGGAGGTCTTTGGATTTCCTCCGCTGCCAACAGTGAAGTTGCCGCCGAGTCTGCTGTTCTCACGTTGGTCCCCTGATCTACAGGAAAAGCAACTTATAACTGCTTATCAACCACAACAGGTCTAATGAGAGGAGTTGAAGGCTTACTTCTGGAGGAGGACCTTCATCATGAGTGCTCCCATCTGAGCCTCCTGCACCCGCGGACTACACAGAAGCTGCTTGGCTCTCATGTTCAGCACTTCAGCAATATCATCCGGAAAACTGGGTGGAAAAAACTTCAAGAACAACCCAGCAGAGAGCTCCCGGATCTGAGGACAAAAATATTCAGTAAGTTAAACGTCAATCAAAACGAAAAGGAACCATGAAGTGAAGCAAGACAGTTTCACCTCATTTGTAGAATCTTCTAAACAGCTGATAAGGACCAGTTGTTTTGTCCTGCTGAAGAAATGCCACTGTCCTCTTTGTCTGGCACAGTTAATAAGAGACCCCATACTTGCTGGAAAAAAAAAGAAGTTAAAAGCTACATTAATATAAAAAGCATAGAAGTTATGTGGCAGCAATTGTGCAAAAGAGTCTGAATTAGTGACACATATTGTGGTATAACTTGTTTTTCTCCAATTAGTTTTTCCTTCACTTTCTAACTGCTGACCTGGAGGTTGTCCCTTCTTTTTGTTGGGGCTCCAGGTGTCTGTGCAGGTCTCCAGCACCGCAGACAGCAGCAGTAATGCAGTCTTCTTCCTCTGATAACTGTGTCCTGGTGCCAGGTAGCTGTATGGAAGCTGACTTAACCACTCCACAAACCCTATTAACAACCAAAAAAGCTATTCTGAACTGAAAAAATAAGATTTATTAAAAAAAAAAAAAAAAAAACGCCAATGATGACATGTTTAATGGTTTAAATTTGGGTAGAGTAGTGTTAGAAATGTAACCTTTGCTGGAAAACTCAAACCTAAGTGTTGAGTGCAAGAATCAAATACTGTGAATGTCTTGTATTATTATTCATTATTTTACATGTACTGATTCAAGCAAAGGGTTTCTGTTTCTGTTCTAGAAAACCAAGCTTTAAAAATTAGGGCCTGATAATTTTATTCTTTCTATTACTGATACAAATCTGGCTTTGCAGTACTTCATACAACACTAAGCCTGCACTTATTTATGAAAGCTTCTGATGACTTTCTGCTGACAGCAGCCAGTCCTGAAAGCTCAAAATTTATTTATTTTTTCTAAGACTAAGTGTAGCCTTAAAAGCTGTTGATCATCTTCATCCTCTACCATTAAATCACTTTAGAGTTCTGCATCTAATGATGATGATAATAATAATAATAAAAATAATAATATTGTTAGCCTCAGGTCTGCAGCTCCTAGACAAAAAAGCAAACCCACATCACCACCTGTGCTTACCTTCTATCACTGACTACTGAAGTCAAATATATACTTTTAAAAATTGTCTTGAAACCTCTCTCTTTGCAACAGTCTTTGGAAATGCTTGATATATCTTATCTATGTCTATTCATACACACAGTATATAGTTGTTAGATTTTTCCATCTCTACCTTGTCAATGCAAATGTCTTCCGGTCATATATCTGGTATAAATCTTATATGCTATACATCTGGTTTTGTATTCTTAAGACAAAGGCAACATAAAGTCAGTTTTTACTTTTTTTACAACTATTATCATGAATAGTGTTATTACAACTAAAAATAAAAACTACAGAAAACCCTCAGCTGAAATAGAAAACGCTCATAAATGATGATTATTATGATGTCAGTCTATTATGAGCATAAACCTGCAGCTCTTTATTTTCTTACCAATCCCCTGCTCCAGCAGCTCTTGCATCTTCTCAGAGATGGCAGCACACTCCTTCTTTTTGCCCTTTGGTCCTCTAATTAGCGCCAAGCACCCGTCTCTGATACGAACCAAAAACCTCTTCACTCCTGCCTGAAAATGTTGACGAAATGGTGAAGACTCAGAGTTTAGGTTCTGAGGAATGAACTTCTTCATGATTGTCATCTCCTCTGTGGTTGGGGTCTCCTTTGTCTTGGGGCTGCAACAGAGCAGATTGAGTGCAGCAAGACGGATTTTGTCGTCTGCTGCCCCTACAGCCAGATGCAGCGTTTGGAAGGTGGACCCACCCTGAAGAGACCAGGGAGAGCAACCAGTGATGGCCCGGTAAGAGCTCAAGATACAGGCCCAGGCGTGGAGGTGGCCAGGGGCATGAGGGTCCAGAGAGGCCAGTAGATGGTCCACGGCAGATGGGAAGACCTGAAAGGTGCAGGGTAATAAGTGTGTTGAGCTGTTGCTTTGTAGCAGAGTCACTTCGGACGTCAGAGCGTCATAAATCAGAGACTGCCAGTGCTTTGCCCAGTGTCTCGCCAAATCCAGCTCAGTGACCGGGCCTGTCTTTTGAGGGCCACTGCAAAGCTCTCTCCTCTGCTGCTGGATCAGACGCCTGTAAAGTTCTGATCCACAAGGTGACAGACGATTGGTCGATAAGCACTTCAGGATATGACGACGCATTTCACCATATTGATCCAGAACCTGATTGACCAAAGAAAGACATAAAACAAGCACCAAACTCAATGTGGTCAGTATCTATAACATCATTATAACTGTAATAACTCTTAAAACCTCACCGTGTCAGTTTCAAGATATGGCAACAGGGCACAAAGGTGATGATATTTGGCTTTGGTCTCCCAAGGTAGCTTCATTATTCGCTGAAGCAGGGTAGAATAAAAAGTCTTACTGGTGTAACAAAACTGCTCACAGTCCATGTCATAGAGGCTCAGCAACAGACTGAAGGCACTGCTTGCAAATTCAGGCACCCCTTCCACCTGTCAAAGCACCATGATACAAAATAAACAACTGTTAATGCGGTTGTTGGTTATTTAAAAAGCTAACATATGTGCTACTAAGAAAAGTCCAGGCTTGAATTAATTTCTCTCCAAGTTGCATTCAACTTGAAGAGAAATTTCACACAACTCACTCCCACTTTACAAACATCCAGCTTTATCTGTGAAACGTCTTGTGTTTTAAATATTGCACTGACTCTATAATAATGTTCACTCACTGGGCTCTCTGCATTGGTCCAGATAATGTAAATGAGCTGCTGCTGCAGGCTGCTGTTGTCAGGCAGAAAGCGAGCGCCTGTCATCCTCCAGAGATCTGGCAGACAGTCTTTCACTCTCCTCAGCCAAAGTGTTAACGCTGCAACAACATGCCATGCTTGAACAAATATCACCACTGAAACACACGAACAAACATTCTGTACATTACGCACCTTCAAAGGCGATGTAGTGACAATCCAGCTTCTCCGCACACAACGAATAGACCAGAGGAAACAAACCATCGAGCAGTAAACGTGTCTGGAAAAAAAGAAACGATGAATGTAATGATCAAAGCAAGGAAGTCAAAATGCAACAAGTTTTTCACACAAACTTTCAGTAGATTTACTTGTGTGGAATCGTCACGTGAACTGAGTAGGATGTGAGGTCGGCAGCAGGTCAAGAGGCCTCTGCTAACCGCCAGCCTGTCCACTCCATCTTTTCCTGTGGGGTTGCACTCAACCTCGAGGACACCAACAGTGAGCAGCCAGGGCTCTGAGAGATGACATTAATGAATCAGATTTGTCCAAATGTGTTCACCAATAGCTGTCTGCGGAGCCAGTGATGAGATTATTCAAAGACGGTAAAATATGCCCTTTAGAACAACAAATTCCTGTTCTTGTGGGATCTACTTTCTTTCTCATGACAGTATCGAGTAAATTTCCGGGGCTTGACTCACTCAAGCTAAAAATTCAACGCTTGCTGGGCAGGTGGTTGCACACAGTACCTTGGTGAGAGACCTGCATCAGATTCCAGCCAGCAGTCCCTCCAGCTTGACTCTCCGGCGCCGTGTTGATCAGCATGGCCAGAGCAGTGCCTGCCAACAGACGAGTGTCCCTGTTGCGGCACTGTAAGAAATGACACACGGAACAACTGTAACAACAGATGCCCAGTTTTTGAATGTCTCACTTTGAACATGTGAATAAATAGGAAACCTGTCCAAGTATTATGCCCATAAGGGCCTGCAGGATCTTCTGCACAGCTGGGCTCCTATGCTTTTCTTCCCAAACTAGAGGAGCAACTTCACTTGACAACAGCTGGAATATTTGCAGACACACCTGCGGTGATTGATGTTCTCAAATTAGTCATCAAAATGACACAAACTTTTTAAGGTGGATGCACTGGATTCTTATTTGTGACGTTCTTAGTCACGCATGCCGTTAGTGTACCTTGACCGCAACATAACATAGTTGTCCATCTCTCAGGGATTCTTGTTGGATCAAAAGAGGGAATAACACTGACATTTTGCTCAACATGGACACACACGATTCTCGCCACACCTCACGACCAATGGCGCTGTCTTCCAGGAACATACACGCTGGAAGTTTTAAAAGAGAGGCAATATAAATTTGCACATGAAATAAGTGATAGACTATAAAAACACATTTGTAGCCACCACCAACCTTTCTGCAGGTCCTCTAAAGACAGAATCTGAAACACAGACAAAGTCAAGGTTACAAGCAAAGCTTGAAGAAAAACAATTGTGAAATGTGAAGTGAGCATGTTGCACCTGTTCATTGTGGACAATGGAGTGCAAACTATGAAGGGTTTCTCTAAAAACCAACTGGTGGTCCACCTTTGCCAGATGTTGCAACATCTGTCGAGCAGATATTGAGGTTATCAGGAGATTCCGTTTTGTCTTAAACATCGGAAGGTGATCAAATTGTGGGACTGACCTGGTCCACTTTCCGACAGGCTGTGGAGATACCGACCATCTTCAGCTGCAGAGACAGGAGCAGTCTGACAAGGAGCAGAAGATGACTGTCCCCCAAACCACGAAGCTGCGCCTCCGAAGTTTGTCTCAGCAGCTGGACAGCCTCGTCTAAGCAGCGCTCCTTGCACCTTTTCACACCACTCCTGTTCTCAAAAAAACAGAATTATATACAATCTCCGACAGAGTTTGACTCAACTGTTAAACGTGCCGAGAGGCGGAACCAACCTGGAGGATTCAGACAGCTTGTCAATAAACTGCCTGAGAGTTTGGCTGACATGTTCAGACGCTTGATCCTCGGCGATCACACAGTCTTGCAAAGTTATAATGAGGTTCTCAAACGACATCATTGCATTAACTCCTCAGAAGAGACACTTGATGGTGACACCACCGTCTGTAAATATTACAGTAGGCACACTAACAGCAGCACGCTGGTTTACTGATCACGTGACAAAAAGAATTCTTCTTCTACTCTTGGAAAATGTGGTTTCCAGGGCAGCGACATGCTGCCATCTAGATATTGAACTAGTGCTGGATGTTGAAGCCTACGTCCAGCACGAAATGTATTTTATTGGCAAAAAAAAAAAGTGCAAAAGAACTTCCAAGATTAGGCAGCGCCCTCAAGATTTTACGGAAGATGATTAGGACCATAGCAATAGAGAAAAAGCATAGTAAAAAAGTATAGTAAAAAAAAAAAAAATGCATGACAGGTTTCGGTTTTGTTTGTTTGTTTGTTTTTTTTTTAATTCTTTCTTAATCTGAGGATTCTGAGAAAATGTCAGAATAAAAAAAACGACTCGTTCCTATGCACAGTTCTAGATTGACTGAATTAGATCATTATTCGTAATATATATTCATAAAATAAATAGCTGTAATCCTGTTGATTATATCAAATAAGTATTATCTGGTTTAGAAATAAATATGTTATTTCTAGAATCATACTCATAAAACAGTAAAATAAGAAAAACAAACAAAATACCCTAGGACAGGAATATACAAGTATTCTGCAAGGAACCTGTCTAGTATACAAAATGTGTGTCATTTCCTGGCATATTAACCCAAAGCTAATAAAATTAATATGAATAATACTCTGTATGATAATTAATTCTATTCAATATCATTTTCACACTAAAGGTCATAATGTATTCTCATATAATAATAATAATAATAATAATAATAATAATAATAATAATAATAATAATAATAATAATAATAATAATAATAATAATAATTATTATTATTATTATTATTATTATTATATTAGTAGTAGTAATAGTAGTAGTAGTAGTAGTATCATTATCATTATCATTATTTTAAAAAAAATACAATTCAAAGCAATAAAAAAAGTTTTTATTGGTGAACTTATATTTGTGAATATGGAATTTGGCCAAAAGAATGATGAGATTAATAATAAATGTTTTAAACGTATTTACTTGCGTTCACATTGTGGTCATAAGGTATGACGTCGGCTGGTCTCTGGAGGGCGTTAGACAGCTTTGTTCATGAAGTAGATGATATTTCACCAGTTGAGGTCGCTGTTGTTGACTTCAACATCATTTTGTTTCTCCTGTTTCCCCAGAGCAAGAACCGCTCTCGCTGGTGATTCGTTGATATCTGCGTTGCTAAGACATCACAAACAGTTTACAAATATGTCGACTCTGTAACCACCAAATGGCTAATGTGATTGATGCCCGCTTTTCTGCGTCCGTTTCACGCCAGATAACATTTGTATTGCTCTCCATCTCCTTGGCTCACTCGCAAAATATTCTCGGTAAGGACTTTGTCACCGCCAGTCTCACCAGTTACACGCCAGTCACTGAGTCTTACATTACAATAGCTGATTTAGCATGACATTTTCAGTGAGAGATTAGTGCGCGCGCACAGGTGACGAGTTTACAAACGTTCCAATCATTTTACATAGCTATATGGGCTGTTGTGAACAGAAGCTGTATCTTGTTCAACAGTTTTTCAGCCGTCCTTTCTCGCTGCAACTGGGCCAACGGTCTCCGCATTTCTACTTGGGAACATCTCGGAAGTTTCACTACATCTTAGGACGGGTTCTTTATCCAACACAACAGGTAAACACTTGGGACCAAAAAAAAAAAAAAAAACCAAATCAACAACGAAAAAACAAACTGAAAAGAAGAAAGTGAGACAAGTGGCTCGCTTGGATAAATTAGATGCTGATAACCAGTTTATGAACAGAAAATGAAGGGATGGATATCTGGCTGCATGTCAGTTGTATATGTAAATTTTATAACTGTAGTTTTTGTGAATGGTCTCTCTGTTTTCCAGGGAGCATTGGTTCTCCGTCATGTGTAACTGTAGCTACACAGTGGACCATCACAAGGGAGCAAATGGGAAAAGTAAGAAGCCATTCCAATAGTGACACTGTCTTATAGTTTTCATTGAATAATGTTAAACCAATATTGAAGTAAGATGCAAAGACTGAAGATATTAAAATCCACCCATGCTTTATTCCCATGTTTGTGTCCTTTTCTGCCCCCAGACTGTAACGCGAGTTCACCTGAGACTGAATCGAAGTCTCCATTTGTGTGTTGAGAATGATACAAACACTGACTGCTGTCCAAAGCTGCTGTGTGTCTTGGAAACCCTTCAGTTATCTGCCTGTGTTGGAAGCACACCTCAGGCATCTCTGCTTATCCAGGCCACCATACATGCCCAGTTATTTACTGCTGGTGTTGGATCTGGTAATTCTAATGAAATTGGTGACTCACAATGTGCCTTTATGCCAGGGATGAGAGCAATGCATTTATAAACACATGAATCATCTGTATATTTCAGATAACAAAACAGTCATTCCAAACCAAGTGTTCCAGCCATTAGGCTCTTGTCCCTGTGACCTAACACCAAGAGTATGTGATGTTCGCTGCTGCTGTGACAAGGTATTTATATCTGATGCTATAGTACTGTAAGATAGGAAGATAACCTATTTTCTTCTGCATTAATCAACTTAAATGCATTTCTCTATTAATAGGATTGCACCAGTGAGGATTTGAAGCTGTTTGTGTCCCATTGTCTGCCAGGGCCCTTTGGTGGACAGGTCTCCCCTGCTCCAGATTATCAGTGCTCTGTACAGTCCTCTGAAAACTCCCCTGATTGGTTTCCATTTTTATGTGTCAATTCTCCACCTGAAAACAACCCATACCTTGGCCTCTTTTACCAGGGAAACACAATGTGAGGAAGGATTTAACACTAATTTTCCATCCTTGCATCATTCTTTAATGTTTATGTCATACTTTTAATGTGTTTCTTTTGGTCTTTAACTTGTATAGTGCATCTAGGCCTGGCCCGTCCTTCCAAAGGCCCGTGTTGTCAGCTCCAGAGCCAGTTAGTGTTTATGTTCAAGGAAGTCCAATTATCACATTGGATTACCAGTACTTCACCATCCCTCAGGTTGGTTTTATTTATGATGTATAATTATTGTATAATTAACCATTTACACAATATTTAGAATTTTCTGTTGCCAGAACGGTAACAACTAAGGTATAATGCCTGATTTTGTTCCACAGAGGGTCCTCGGGCACTGTGGAAACAGTGCTCCCGTGGCCTTTTTGAAAAACGTAAACGTTGAGTGTGTTACTGAACTCAGCTCCTGTCTAACCGGACCTCCATTACAGACACTACAAACAGATTTGAGCATTCAAGTGATGAATGGGTTAGGGGGTGAGTTTTACCTGTAAAATATTTTATATTGTTTTTAAAATATGTTCTGTAGATTTTTTTAATAGAAGTGTCTTTAATTTTTGGTTTATTGTTTCATTACAGGAGATGTGATGGTGGATGTAGCTGACAATTTGGCCCCTGATATTAGTCAGTTTATTTCCAAAGGCAGTGCAGTTACCTCTGCAGGTATGTACTGTAGATCATGAAATAAAGTATTATTAGTAAGGAAATTAAAACTGTTAGTTAACCTTAATGATGATGTAAATGGTTGGTATTTATCTGAAGATGAGGGGCTGTTGTGTGAAAATGTGACTTTGGCCCTGGATTACAAATTCTACTGGAAAGGAAATGGCATCACAGGCATTACAGTTACGCGCACTATTGGGACCATTATCTCCAATGGCAGTGGTAAGTGACTTGGTGCATTATAAGTCAAAACCAATAATATGTTTCATGTAGTAATGCCTTATTTTCCCTATTCTGTTACCTAAACAGTGGTGTTAACCACAAGATATTCTGCTGTGTTTCTTAATGGAGAATTCATGCCTGAGCCCAACTCGGGGAACCCAGGTAATAGCAAGAGAAAATATTTGCAGTAGTTTTTGCAGAGGGTAACATGCACATTTTATATGACAGGTTACCAAGTGGGAAGGCCTGTTATTGCTGGAATCGTGGACAATAGCACGGACTCTGTGCAGAAGACATCTGTCAATATTTGGAAACCAGGTTAAACCAACAAAGTCATGTTAATTACTGGCTTGCTGCATGTCTCTTGTTTGATACTGAATTACACACATTTTGGTGCATACTGAAAGACACCTTATGTTCATTATTTTATGATCGGGCTACCAGTGCGTGATGGACTTTGTTCCAGTGCTGAGAAAAAAATAGTTCTATATGGGAAAAACTCAACATCAGGATGCTTGCTACCTGTCAGGAAAGACAATCTGACTCAGTGTCATTTCCTGAGGTCAGTGGCTCAGTATAATTTCATGTGTTACTCACTGTAAAAATGCTGTGTCTTCATATTTGTGCTCTAGATATTATGCTTCTCTCTTTTAGAGAAACAGTTAGTGATCTACAGTCAGCTTTGATTACAGCTACACATGTTGCAAAGCATGGAAACCCAAATCTTTCAACTACAACAGACTGGAAGAAGATCAACTGTAAGCAGATTATGCAAAAGAAAAAAGTACCAATCATGTATTTGTTAAAGGGTGTTAACTTTGTATTTGGTACATTGTTATCTACATTTGTGAGATTAATTATACAGTGTTTGTGACGAAATGTTTTTCTGGTATTTCTAACTAAATGTAACTCGTAACATCAAATTTAGATGTCACGCTGAACTCCAGCACAGCTACAGAAGACACTGAAAGTGCATGTAGTGACATTCGATCCCACCAGCATATCCTGGTTTGGAGTCTTATCTCTGGCCAGGTAGAAGGCGTACCTCAAAGGGAAATCTCTGCTTTGCAAATCAGGTTTGTATCTGACATTTATTCATAGAAATACAAAATGCTCATTGTATTCTGAGTTCATGAAGATCTGTTTGTCACCGAAAGTCATTTGATTACTTAATTCCCTCTGTATTCTACAAAGGACTTTGAGTTAGTGTAACAATATCCTACTGTGGATCTATGCAGCTATAGCCTGTCCACTTGGGCATTGGACTGTGGAGGAGGTGATGTTTCTTCGTGTGAGCAGACCCAGTTGTTCCCCATCACCTCCTCAGTCACCTTCATTGACATTCCTGTTGACTTAGGACCACCAAAAGCCAGGTACTTTAACAGTGAGATTGTTATTAAGAAAAAACTTTATGTCCTGTTTAAGCTGCCTAAATGACTCGTTTCCTCTTGTAGGTTTCAGATCAATTTCACAGAATATGACTGTAACAGGAATGATGTGTGTTGGCCTGAACTTGCTTTTCCCATCACCAAATACTACACGGGTAAGAATTTACTGTATCTAATGGTTGGTATTTTGTATTGAGGTTTAGACTTTTCTTTTTAGGATCATTCACGCTGCCTCCACACTAGTGTGGTTGTATTTTAAAGCATGAAACCTTTGTCATGGTTATGCCTGGTCTCCAGACTACCCTGTTGAGTTTGACCGTCTTAAGCAAAAACATTTTAATTTACTGCAGACTTCTGCAATGAATAATAACTTGAACTATTTGAAAATGTATAATCTGAAGAAAGCATTGTGTCAAAAGATTGAGAAAAAAATCCATCATTAGAGCTATACAAGAGGATCACAGCCTTATCTGTAATTTAAATGAATATTTAATTTGATTGTATTATGTCATCATTCTGACATTGTGCTGATCCCAAAGAGGATTAAAAAAAGATATCATTATTGCTATTAAGACATCTTTTTTTCCTTTCTCTGCCGCAGGCGAGCCATATTCTCAGTCCCTGGCAAAGGGCATGATCTTGGTTTTCTTCTTTATCACTGCATCATTACTTGGAACTGCATGGAGACAAATCAGACAAGTGTGGCACAGTACTGCTCTATGAGACAATGAGAAAATGCAGAGAAAAGATTAAAAAAAAATGACAACACTCAAGATCAATAATGGGACTGTAAGAGCTTAAAAGATGATGTTCTTAAATGTCAGTGAAATGTAATAACACCTTTATACACTGGAATAGTATAATACTATAGATTTTATCTTTTATATAAATTTCTGAGAGAATACTTTTCTTTTCACATTTCTTTTTAATATGTGAGTCAGATGTTTTTGCTGTCCTCTGATCTGATTCCTGTACCATCTGCTGTCATTTAATATTTTTTCTATTGAAGTGCCACATGAGTTTGAGGTTGGGATTTCAGATGTTTTCTCAAAAGATTATCATCCCAAACAACAATATTTCAGTGCCATTCAGACAGCACAGATTCTACATTAAAAATGTTTGCCAAAGCCTAAAATAATGCTATGCATTATTTCAGATTGGTGTCCAACCTTTTTGACTTATGAATCTTCACACAAAACAGGTGTCTGGCATTATTCATTGAATATGTATTTTCTTTTCTCACTGGTAATTTGTTAGTTTGATAAATTGAGTTCAAATTCATAAGGATGAAAATTCTGTTTCGACATTTATTCATCAGCGCCAGTCTGTGACGTTGTGAATTGACGCAAACGTTATTGGTATTAGAATCTTTTGCATTGTTGCATTTTTGAAAGATCTCATTCTAATGAACAGTGTTGGAACAGAGATTCAATCTCTTCTTCCCTTATAGGGAAACTAGTATGTATCTCCCTAATTCCCTCCAGACATTGTCTGCTGTGACTGTCTAACTTAAAGAGAAATAAGAAAAATTGTATCTTCAGCTTCTTTTTTTCCATGCTAAGTATCCCAAACATCTCTCTCTCTCTCTCTCTCTCTCAATATATATATATATATATATATATATATATATATATCTATATATATATATATATATATATATATATATATATATATATCTATATATATATATATATATCTATCTCTATGTGTGTATTGTGTGTGTCTCTATGTCTCTATCTGTATATCTGTGTGTGTGTGTATGTATCTATATCTATCTATATATATCTATCTCTATATATATCTATATATCTATCTATATCTCTATATATAAATAATGTGTGTCTGCAATTATATGCATTGCAGTTTTTTTTAAGTTTGCATATCCAGAAAAATAAATGTACATGGACTAAGTGCTGAAAATGTTGAAAGCCATCGAAAATGAACTATGTTGAGCATTTAGTCCATACATGTATTTTACTGGATATACAAATTTAAAAGAACTAATGCAATGGAATATCCCTTCACAAATGTCTCCCAAAAATCTGAATTTGATGCAGCAAGAAAATCTATATAATCTGAAATTATTAAACAATAAAATTTAACACCACTACGCACTGAAAACCCGGTCAATCAGTTTTAACTATGCCTGCGTAACTATGCAAAATAATGGAGGAGAGCAAGAGCGCAGTTGCCTTCAGACAGCGTTCAGGGTAAACTTAGTGGGCAGCATTGCGCAGACTCCAGCGTTCGGTGGTGATTGGTCTGAAGGTACTGTCGCTGTGTGGAAGTTGATCGCATTCAATAGTGCGAAATGACGTGACGTGGAGAGTTCGGAAATGGCAAGTCTAAAACTTTACAAACTATCAGAAGACCTGTTTCGACATTGAGGAATAAGTAACGCAAACGATACTATTTTCTTCATATTTTCATATCCAGCTTTTGAGAAACTAATTGTCATGCAAGAACCTGGAACACGACTTATTCAGCTAACCAGTTAGCTAGCTAACAGGGACATCCTCTATTGGGACTTTTATCTGTGTAAAGTTGTCGTTATGCAAGTCGGATATCGTGTTCTCACCTGAACCAAACCGCAACAGATAGCTGGATAATATTTTTCCGTCAGCGAAGCGGGCAACCGTCGCAGCCTTCTATCAAGATGGTCTCTCTGCTCCGAGGTGAAGAGATGTGTTTGGCTCAGTTGTTTCTTCAGTCTGGGTCAGCATACGACTGCATCAGTGAACTTGGAGAACTCGGGTTGGTGGAGTTCAGAGACGTAAGTCCCTCCAGTGGATCGCTTTCAAACTTTTAACATGGTTATATCGTAACAAAAGTTGCCTCTGACTTCTACTTTGACATCGCAACTACTCCATGCAGTTGAAACTTTATCTGTCACTCTTTTTAAAGTGTCATTATTATCTGACCTTGTTTAAGATTTGTAAGATAAGAAAATAAGATAACAAAATTACGACCGCATAGTAATGACCACGACTTATATTAATTAATAATATCATCTAGCTTTAGTTGTTTTATAACCAGACTAAAGATTGTTTTGCATGAAGACATAATGATATAATTATTAAGATGTATTTTGCATTTTAACCTCAACTTGAAACATACTTCATACACTGTATGAAATAACAGAGAAAACACTGAAATCCAGGTTATTTCCTATATCAGAGATCTTCTAATGCAGATGTGATGTGGTAGTATGTGTTAACCAAATGTATATGGTATAACACAGTACTTCAAATTGTAGACTTAAGACATTGATATTTCCACACTATCTCAATAATGATATTTGCTGAGGATTGTTAATCATCTAGTGTCTGACTAAAGGATTCTCTCATATCTATTTCAGCTCAACCCCAGTGTTAATGCATTCCAACGAAAACATGTCAATGAGATCAAAAAATGTGAAGAGATGGAGAGGATCCTCGGTAAGAATAAGTTGATGTTTCTTGTGTTACATTTACCAGAAATGCACTCCGTGTTGTCTGCTCACAGAGCCCAACAGCTGTCAAGCAGTGGGCGAGACATTTAATATTTCCCCTTCACAGCATTGAGAGAAAGCCACGACAGGTCTGCAGAGGTAAAACCAAGAATGCATGAAGCCACAGAGGATTTTCTCACAGTTGAATTGAGAGCCAGTGACCCCACAGTCATGGGAAATGTCAGCTGGTTGTAGATTTGCCTGAATGAACAGCAGTCTTTGGATAGTTTAACCATGGGATATTTGATTAAGAATAGAATAACGCACTGTCAGACTTGGACTCACTTCCAGTGTTTATCTTAAGTATGGCAATATTGTCTGGAAACTTGGATACATTTGACATTGCTTTTTGTCTTAGAAAAGATTACTGTTTGCTTTAAACAGGATACCTTCTGAGGGAAATCAAGAAAGCAGATATTTCATTGCCAGAAATAGATGTGAACCCTGCAGCCCCTTCACCCAAGCATGTCATGGGCATAATGGTAAGGTACTTGCATTATTATTATTATTATTATTGTTGTTGTTGTTTTATTTTCGTTATTCATATGCATATACATTGCTTAACAGGAGCAGCTCCAGAGACTTGAGGTGGAATTGGGTGAAGTCACAAGGAATAAGGAGAAACTGCAGAAGAATCTGCTCGAGCTGACAGAGTACACACACATGCTGCGCATCACCCGCCACTTTGTACAGAGACCTGCTGAGGTGCGTATTTCAGCTGAACTCTTTTTACTCACATCACCATTTTTTTTCACTGACTCATCATGTTCCTGCTGTTGTCTTTGCCTTTAGAGAGAACCGCTACAAGTACAGTACGAGGAGTTTCCTTTTCTAGAAAAAAACACAGTGATGGACTACAGCAGCATGCAAAGACTCGGAGCCAAACTGGGGTGAGCTGTGCACTTCTGCTATTCTGTATTAGCATTCTGTTTATGAGTGTATTAAATATAACTTTAAAAAAAAGAAAAAACAACATTCATTTTTGCACACTATTTAGAAAATTTTACTTAAGGTCTGCTCTCAAAAATGTTTTTTAGTCTGTTCACTAGTGTTTTTTGCTGAATACATTTTGCAGTACACACAAATGGGGAAGAAGTCCACAAGTGGCAGGAGCTAAAATAAGACAGCAATTGTTTGTCTGCAGCCTGTTGCTCAAACAAAATGTACAAAATAGATTATTATTATTATTATTATTATCATCATTATTATTATTATTATTATTATTATTATTATTATTATTATTATTATTATTTACCTTCCAAAAACTCAGTGTTATGGAAAACAGTTGAATGTGAGTTTTGTTGATCATGAAATGATGGTCACCAACTTTACAATTGCTTAAAATGGTTGCAGAATTGTCAGAGCTTTTCACTTTTTGCTAAAATGTGTATATTCACAATTATTGTTTTCATTTTGTTCTTAATGTTAAAGTTTGTTGTAAAGCAAGAGAAAACACAAGATCGCAAACTCAGGACTAAAGTTTCAAAACATCTCTAAAATAGCCTCAGTGAATTGCAGAGTAGACGTTTGGAACCCCCAGTACAGGTATACACCTAGAGTTGGCCATTCAGTCCATCTGACTGAGAAAGCTTTTTCTTTCCTCAAAAGGAAACTATATTGCAGCAGTGCATTTTAAAATAAACACAATGTGAGAAACTGTCAGATTGTAGGCATGGTTGAAATCTTCATAGTTCATCAAGAATGCCACATGCTGCTTTTACAGGTAATACAGATGAACTCAGTTGAAAAGCATTCATGGAAACTCAGAGCAAGCAGTTCAACATCTGGGGTGCAGAGGTGTTTCCTCACAGTCGCATGTCCAGGATTGCTTCAGATGTTAACAAACCCAAAATCTTCTGCCACTTTTGTAATTCAAAATCCATATAGAGAATGGACTCGTGCTTTTCAATCTATTAACCATGTTTTCACTTCGCCAACATGATGTATTAAAAAAAGAAAAAGTCTGACAGTTCATCTTATTGAATCTGCATCTTCAGTGTAAAGTCTTTGGGAAGTTATGAGTTGAATATTTTCCGCAGATCCAACTCTGCCAGTCTGTAGCATAGAAAGCTTCATAGTCACAGGGGGACATTAACTCATGTGTATCTCTTTTCCTCAGATACATAGTCCACATAGATAGATACATAAGTAATGTAAATATTATGAACAGTTAACTTCTTTTTCAAACATTTGTGAAATTATATTGTGGATATTTTGAGCGAGTCAGTCGATGCTTCGACATACATTGGGCTGTTTTGTGAACATTTCCTCATTTTCTTCCAGTTTCATTTCTGGGCTTATTCAGAGGGCTAAGATTGAGGCCTTTGAGCGGATGCTTTGGAGAGTGTGTAAAGGTTACACTATCCTCAGCTCTGCTGAGGTTGAAGAGTATCTGGAAGATCCTGACACAGTAGGTTACATGCAACTTACTTTGCATTTCAATTCTATTACTATTCATTTTTTCTTGTTACTTTTGCAAAACAGTGTAATGTTTAACATAATACACTTATGCATTAACTGTATGTTTTTCCTAACTGCTCAACCTGTAAAGATGCAGGGTCCTGAATTTGGTTCAAGATAATAAACTTGATTTATTTAAATATGATGAATATTCCCCTAACAGGGAATTTATTTTTGAGACCCCCGGGTTTTCTGTGTTAAAATATTTAACACCTTTTCAAAGCAAACATTTTGATTTGTCACAAAATGGTGCCATTGTGCACTTTGACACCAGCATGCTGGTTCCCAGTGTGGCTGGGGGGTAGTTTTATGGGGCCCTGACATGTGTCCATCACCAAGAATAACTGTACATGTATACTTGCGCCGATAAATTTAAACGTTTGTGCCAATGTTCAGCTCAATGATAGATACCCTTGCAATACAAACCAAAAAATTACTTCTACAAAATATAAAAAGATTCAAATGGATGTTATATCTAAATTATTCCCATGTCTTGTAAAATAACTGGATTTTTCTTTTATGATTTGGTAATTGCCCCCTAACTTTAAAAGGTTTGCTGATGACACAACAGCACAGAAGACAGAGTATTGCAAGACACTTAAGTTAACAAAAAGCAAAGGAAAGTCCTGAATCTTAGCAGATTTCATTCTGATATTTGCTACATCAGGAGAAAAATAAAAAATAACAGAAGGCAGTGTGTTGTAAAGTATTTCCTTCTAGTTGCTCTTGTACACAATGATCTCTGTGATCTTGTCCACTCAGACAGACAGGACTAATCAGATTATCCATTTCCTCTGCTTGACCAGAGGGCAAGCATGTAAGTCTGCGACATATCACTAGTGGGATGTGGGATGCTCTTTCACTCTGAGAATATCGGGCAAATTTTACAGACAGTTATTATGTGCCGGTGAAAGAGCTTTTTTGTTTTGTTATTGAACAGATTAATTTTACAAACAAATATGAATCGTTCTTTGACAACACTTTAATTTTTTTTTCTGTCTTCAGGGGGAGCCTACAAAAAGCATGGTGTTCCTGATTTCTTACTGGGGAGACCAAATTGGCCAGAAAGTTAAGAAGATCTGTGATTGGTAATTATTGCACAAACAGCACTCAGGTTGATATGTTTCCAAAGGTTGGGGTTGTTTTTTTTTTACTTTCTCTTGGCCCACAGTGGTGAATTGTGACTAACAGGATTTTTCCTTTATTTATAGCTACCACTGTCACTTGTATCCGTATCCCAGTAGCAATGAGGAGAGGAATGATGTTGTAGAAGGATTAAAAACTCGCATTCAGGATCTGCACACTGTATGTATTACTTTTTTTTTTTTTTTTTTTTTTTTTTTTTATTATTATTTAAGTATTTTGTAAAACAGGTATTCGGCTAGTGTCCTTTATGGTGAAAGAGCAAAAGAAAATGGTTGATGTATTTTATAAAATATTAACCCAGTTTTCATTGCAGTAGTTTATATAAAAAGTGGAGTTTCTCGCTGGAGCATTGCATAGTGAATCATTTGGTAGCCTAAACCTGCTGTGACTGAGGAAAAGAATTTGGCTCACCCCTTGTAGCACATGATTAACATGAGGCCTCAGCTGAATGTAACTGAGCTTTTTTTCTTTTTTATCTTGCTTGCAAACTTTTAATTCTCTCCCCTTACTCTATCGTTTGTCTTTTGTCAATTTTTTTATTCGTCCCCTTTATTCATGCACACAAATATTTACAGAAGCTTAATTTGTACAATGCTACGTAAACAGATAACTATTTTTTTGAAAGTCGCGGTAAATTTTGTGGTTGTCTCCAGGTACTTTTTAGGACAGAGGACTACCTGAAACAAGTCCTGATTAAGGCTTCAGAATCTGTCTACACCTGGGTCGTCCAGGTCAAGAAAATGAAGGCCATCTACTACATTCTGAACCTGTGCAGCTTTGATGTGACTAATAAGTGCCTTATTGCCGAGGTGTGGTGTCCTGTCAATGACATTCCCAGTCTAAGGAGAGCCCTGGAAGATGGATCGGTGAGGAAACCCTTTAACAAAATTTGGATGCTGATGAGGACAGAATGTGTGTTTCAGATAAAGAAATGCAAAGATGTACTCCTGAGAATAGTCATACACAGGTTCACTTATCAGTTTACCTCGACTGTTGTGACTCAACCAAAAAAAAAAAAAAGTGTTTGTTGTTTAAATCATTTTGCA
The DNA here is from genome assembly GCA_018398805.1 of Hirundichthys speculiger. NCBI lineage: Eukaryota > Metazoa > Chordata > Actinopteri > Beloniformes > Exocoetidae > Hirundichthys > Hirundichthys speculiger. The sequence continues at coordinate 3,217,905 of JAGFBZ010000035.1, read as the reverse complement.
TTTACAGATTATATTTATTCTTTGCTGAACCTATCAATTGTTTTCCACACTGGAGAAATAAGCTTATTGTTACAATGTTATATCCAAATTTGTAACATAACATATTAATATTTCAGAGAAAAAGTGGAGCAACAGTTCCCTCCTTTGTTAATCGTATCCCGACTACAGATACTCCCCCCACCCTAATAAGGACCAACAAATTTACCTCTGGCTTCCAAAATATTGTGGATGCCTATGGAGTGGGCACTTACAGGGAGGTAAACCCTGGTGAGTGAGAGTATTTTTCTTTTATCCCTGCTTCACAAGTCAGAGTAGAAGGCAACATAAGCTTGAGCTATAGGAAAGTCTCCATCCACTGATAACACTTGCGTAATGTTAACAGATTTCATTCACACATCAGATGTCAGTACAGACCACTTAATCTATTTAGTTAGATTCTTTCTTCATCTTGTTATTGGTTTACAAGTATTAATGTATCAACTTTTTCATATCAAACATATAATATTGCATCATATAATAAGAAGCCTGGGTTCTGTAAAAGAAAAAAAAAAAAAAAAAATCTTTTACCTATTTCTTTGTTTCTCTCCACTATCTTTTAGCTCCATTCACAATCATAACTTTCCCGTTCTTGTTTGCTGTGATGTTCGGGGACCTGGGCCATGGAACTATCATGAGTCTGTTTGCTCTGTGGATGGTGTTGTGCGAGAACAACCGCAAACTTAAAAACACCAGGAATGAGGTGAGAAATGACTCTAAAGCAGGCACCCACAACAGTGGACCAGTTGTCATACAGACAATACTCTTCCAGAGAAAGACTCATCCATTCTTATCTAGCCCAATATAAGATGTTTCAGTCTCGCCGGGATTGTAGGTTATGTTTTGAACATGTTAGACATGTCTTTTTCCTCTCACTGTTTGATGTATACTTCCAGATCTGGAACACATTCTTTGAGGGCCGTTATATCATTCTAATGATGGGCCTCTTCTCCATCTACACTGGTCTGATATACAATGACTGTTTCTCCAAGTCACTTAATATCTTCGGTTCTGGATGGAGTGTGAATGCTATGTTCAAGGCAGGGGTGTGGACGTGAGTATCTCGCACCACAAAAGACCTTAATGTAATGTAGAAACAGCTTATGTGTGTTGGCAGATATGTTTATTTATTTGTGTCATAATAAAGTGCATGTGATACACTCCCTCATGGTTTTATCTGTGCCTTAAAGGCGTGATGTTGTCCATGGGAACAGTTTCCTTACTTTGGATCCGAATGTTACGGGAGTTTTCAAAGGACCATACCCTCTGGGAATTGACCCAGTGAGTAAAATATTGTGTCATGTTTCATAGGTTATACAGTACCTCAGACACACAGAATTTATCTCTGCATCTGTGTTGATTTTAAATTTACCTTTTTGTACTCATACATTTTCTTAGATATTCAAAATCAGGAATGCCATCTGAATGCTTTCAGAACCATTATTTTTCCTTTTTTTTCTATTTAAAGGCTTTCATTTTCTGTGTTTGTTGTTGTTTTTTTCTGTGATTCCACATTTATTTTGATTTTTTTTTTTTTATGCAAGTGAAAAATTAGAGTTCAAGTTTTTCTTATCTCAGCTCTCACTTCTGTTCTCAGTAAATTTGCCCTCATATTTGATACTTTACGCTTAAAATTTGTAATGTTGTTACTGGCTTGAAATTTAATTCAGTAATGTTGCAACAGTTGCTATACCAACAGCAGTGTTATTTACACAGCCTTTACTTAAAGGCATTCAGATCAGCTGCATCAACCCATCACTGATAAGCAGGTTCATTGCTTGATTTGAAGTAGTTTTGAATTTTTTTTTGGTAAAAATAACATGATTATATTCAACTTGGAGAAATCGTACACTCCTTTCTTGGCCAAAGCAACAAACAACATAGCTATTCTTTGAGCTTCAGTTGACATAGCTAAAGTTGCCAGTTGTCCACTCACAAGTAATATTTTGTAATCCCTCTTTAAAGATATGGAACTTGGCACAAAACCGCCTTACATTCCTTAACTCTTATAAGATGAAGATGTCAGTGATCTTGGGCATCATACACATGAGCTTTGGGGTCATCCTGAGCACTTACAATCACCTGTAAGTCCTTGTTTTTTTTTTTTTTACTTCACTTTGAAAAGCACCTAATATTGAATTTTGCATTTTAATAGTCTGATTTATTTTCATCATTTAAAACAGATACTTCAGGAAGAAATACAACCTCTACTTGGTGTTTCTGCCAGAACTCTTGTTCCTGTTGTGTCTGTTTGGCTACCTGGTGTTCATGATCCTCTATAAGTGGCTGGTCTTCTCTGCGAAGGAGTCCAGACAAGCCCCAAGCATTCTTATCCACTTCATAAACATGTTCCTCATGCAGGATCAAGCGTTGCAGCCCCTTTACCCAGGGCAGGTGAAAAAATGTTTTTCTATCTTCTCTCCATAAATCTTTTTAATCTAGATCTAAAAATCCAGATTGTCCATTACAATATTGTGTAAAATGCAATACAGTACATTTTGAGAGAATATAGTACTAAATTGAGATTTTCTGCTTTCAGACTGGTTTGCAGGTATTTCTGTTGGTCATTGCTGTTCTTTCAGTGCCTGTTTTGCTCCTTGGGAAACCAGTCTACCTCTACTGGCTTCATAATGGAGGCCACCGCTTAGGAATGTACAGGGTAAGGGCTTGAAACACATTAGCTCATGAAAATGTGAGCACAATTATTTTTGAATTATTTTTATCTCACTTTGAGTGCTTTGCTGCTTGATGAATTTTCTTGTTTACTTTTTCATGTTTTTTTTTTTTTTTTTTTTTTTTTTTTTTTTTTACCACCTGTTAGGATGAGTAACCACTGCAATGAGAGTCTTATGTACAGTACAGAGAACTGGTGGACTGTTTTGTGTTTTGTGGCACAGTGTGAAAAAGTTGAGTGCATATATATATATATATATAATATATATATATATATATATATATATATATATATATATCTATATATATATATATATATATATATATCTATATATATGTATCTATATATGTCCTCTCCATCTCTCTCTCTCTCTCTCTCTGTCTCTCTCTCTCTCTGTCTCTCTCTCTATCTCTCTCTGTCTCTGTCTACTCTCTCTGTCTGTATCTAGGTCTCTCTCTCTCTCTCTGTCTGTCTCTCCTCTCTCTCTCACTCTCTCTCTGTCTCTCTCTCTCTCTCTCTCTGTCTCTCTCTCTCTCTCTGTCTCTCTCTCTCTCTCTCTCTGTCTCTCTCTCTCTCTCTGTCTCTCTCTCTCTCTCTCTGCTCTCTCTTCTCTCTCTCTCTCTCTGTCTCTCTCACTCTGTCTCTCTCTCTCTCTCCCTCTCTCTCTCTCTCTCTCTCTCATCTCACTCTCTCTCTCTCTGTCTCTCTCTGTATCTCTCTGTCTCTCTTGTCTCTTCCTGTGTCTCTCTCTTTTGCCCTCCCCTTTTTCCCCCTGTGCCCCCACCCTAGTATTAGGGCTGTCAATGCAAATTCTGTTTAACCCCACTAATATCTTAACGCGATAATTAACATACACGTTTCTGTAAATATGACCCTAGGCCAATAAGTGTATTTACAGCGTGGGACAGACATGGCGACAGAAAAGGGTCTTATGAACAGTAAGTTTAGCCTTGAGGTGCTGCCAGATGGGTCTGTTAACAAGAAAAAAGGTTATTTGTATTTATTGTCGCTGTGAATTGAGTTACCACCGCCGGACGCAGTGAAGTTAGTTTCACATTTGCTTGTTTTTTTCCCTTGAAACTTTGATAGCGTCGTAAAAACGGGACCAATTTCGTCCAGTTGGTATCATTTTGTAGATATAAGTATGCCAGACATTTTACAAGTGTCATCAACCCTCCAAGCTCAGTGAGTGTGGCGAAACTCTGAGGAACAGCGCTGAATGTCCTTCTGAGTACCTCGCTGCTGCCGTGGAGCTTAGGGACCGTGAGCAAATTACTGTGGTCAAGCAGCAGCCCGGACAAAATATACTAAGAAGCATGATGAATTAAACCCCCCAAAAGTACGGCAGCATTGGTGGACTTCTGGTTTTTGAAACTAAAGGCTTAAAAAAAATTAAAGCAGATCCCTGTGACCTTGATTAGGACAAAATGGGTATAGATGATGGATGGATGAAAGAACAGAACATTTAAAAAAAAAATGCGATTAATGTACGATTAATCGCTAGTTAACTAGGAAAATGTTTCGATTAATCGCGATTAAAAATTTAAATGACTGACAGCCCTAATAGGTATCTATTTATTTATGTAAGTAAGTACATGTGTTTGCAAATTATTTGCCATTTTGAGGTCTTCTTCACCAGTCGATTATCTTAAGGCATCAGTGACAACATTGATTATATACAGGATATATGGAATGAGCTGCCCTGTCCCCCTAAATATAACTCAGTAGTTACAACCAGCCCTGAATATAAATATAGATATCCTAATGTAGTTAGTGTTGCTGTGGGTTAGGGTTAGGGTTAGGGTTAGGGTTGTGTTTTGTGCACAAAGACTTGCCTTATCAAAGCATCTTGTCCCACTTGTTTGAAGCACACCAAGGCTTGTCGTCTAAGGCTTGGGTGACAGTATTCACATTTCCTGAAATTATTAGCATTAATAGAGCAAGTCCTTTGTTTTAATTGAGCTAAGCCTGTCAAGTGTGAACATATCTCAAGTTTGTCCATGTGTTCCCCAGGGGTATGAGCGTGTGCGGCATGACAGTGAAGAGGAGCTCTACCTGCTGAGGGCTCATGACATGGAAGAGGGCAGCAGTCACAGTGATCTCTCCAGCAGTGGAGACCACCACTCAGAGCAGGTCAGCAAAAAACTGGATACTCATTCGTCTTTGTTGGTAGCAACCACTGTTGTTCTCTTAGTTTCATTCTTTGGTGTTGAATTCTGTTATTTATTTTTGTTTATGCGATAGTTTGACTTTGCAGATGAGTTCCTTCATCAAGCCATTCACACTATAGAGTATTGCCTTGGTTGCATCTCAAACACAGCCTCCTATTTGAGACTCTGGGCTCTGAGCCTGGCACATGCCCGTGAGTATGATGTGTTGCAGTTGGTGGTTTGTCATGTCTTTATTCCTGCACAAATTCAGTGTTCATACTGTTAGAAATAACTCAAGTTCTCTTTTAATCTTGAGTGCCATTTCACTTTGTGTTTCCTTAGTTTTTTTTTTTTTTTTTTTTTTTTTTTTTTTTTTGGGGGGGGGGGGGGCAATCAAAATTTGGGGCACTATGAGTATTGCCATTGCCCTTTAAGGAATAATAAAGTATTACTGAATTCAATGTTTTCCATTATCATATATTAAGATGTAATTGATGTCTAAACAAAACAACAATTGCACAGTAGACATAAACACAAATGTTATATTCATAAAATGAATCTATTTTTCTGTATTGCAGAGTGATACAATTGCATAATACAGTGATCCCTTGCCAATTTGCGGTTTAAGTTCCGCAGTTTTAGTCATTTTAAATTGCGGAAACTTCACAGAATGTTGTGCGCGTTCTGCCACAGTGAAGAAATGTTGTGAGCCAGCCTGGCCCCTTTAAGAAGATAGCCTTATGGGTAATGATGTGGCCTTATGGGTAATGGAGTGTGTTTGTCGTGGGACGGCAGAAGGAAACGGGGTTAGATGAAAAGTGGAGTGAGCGCCGGCGCCGGCGGTCCACATTAACCGTGAAAAATAAGGCATCACTGTAATATGGTATTATGCACACTTTTTATATCTTGTACAGGCTTGAGGCTTACCAAAATTATACCAAATTGTACCGTAATTATACCAAATTGTTTGTGACGGGGACATTAATAGTAGTTGAGATCAAAGCCAAAGAATTTTGATAAATGAAAGGCCTAATATCTGAATGAATATCACAATGCTCTTGTATTTTTCTGTTGTTTGTTTCTGAATTTCTTCTGCACTTCTTTCTGCCCCCCCACCTCTTTTACAGAGCTATCAGAGGTGCTGTGGACCATGGTTATGAGAGTGGGACTAAAAATGGACACCACTCTTGGGGTATTATTCCTGGTTCCAGTATTTGGGTTGTTTGCCGTTCTTACTGTGTCCATCCTTCTGGTGATGGAGGGTCTGTCTGCATTTCTTCATGCTCTCCGGCTACACTGGTAAGCACTTGAATGATTATCTAGTATCTTTCTTATTATCTTTATTTTATTTTAAATTTCTCTGAACATCTGTTTTTATTCCCTAGGGTTGAGTTTCAGAATAAATTCTACAGTGGGACTGGAGTCAAGTTTTGCCCCTTTTCCTTCTCTCTCCTGCCTTCCAGCTTTGAGCATGACGGCTTACTGTGAAGAGACTATGTATTAGTACCGTCAGCTGATAAATGGAGCCAAAACAAGCCAGTGGGGTTCTGTACTTAAGATCTATTCTTGCAATGTCACAATGTGATTTGGATATTTATTTATTTTTATTTTTTACCATCTATGTGAAGAAAAATGGTGAGCTTTTGAACTGAAATGCAGTGGCCTCCCAGCAGGATATATACAAGACAGCTCTTGATGCAAATTTATGTAAAAATTGTTTTTTTTTTTTTTCAATATCAGTATGCTTAAAAAAAGGTATTTTTTAAACATGAGATAACATAGCTGTAATATGAAAATGAAGGACCTCAAAATTTGGACACAAAGAAAATCTGCTATGTTTGGACAAATTTGTTTTGAAGATTAATATGATGTCTTAACTCAGTTTTGATTCCCCAGTTTTCTTGGAGGAATGTGGAATTGATTTCAGCATTAATGTATTTACTATTAACTTCTGCAGCTTTTCTTAAGCTTCATACTTGGTTTCCATACACTGGATCGTGAAAGCTGCCTTGCTCTAAAATGGGTCCTTCTTTTTTGGTGTGCGGCTTCACCTCTTTTTTTTTTTTTTTTTTAGAAATAAATATTTTCTTAACAATCACTTAAAAACCCCTGTTATCCATGCATTAACAAACATATTAAAATTTGTATTACATGAATTAAAAAAACATGTACTCAGTGACTACATTTTTGAGAGCTACCATAGCTTAATTCATTTAAGATGATCATCCCTAAAGCTGATAGTCTTGCATGTAGGACAACTGAAAGTGTTACAAATCCACCCCCTAATGCAGTCCTGACACTCCACCAGGCTCTTCTTCTTAGGATTCTGCTACAAACCTGATCATGACACCTCTATGAAGGCCGTGGAAGCCAATCTCAACAGAGTTGGTCTGTGCCTCGGTCAGACCAAGACTGCTGTGTCTCATCCTTGTATGTCTGGTCTGGTGCTGCCAGCATTTTGCACAATTTCTCCTTGACAGCTTGACAGCTTGGACTTGTTCCTCTATCCTTCTCCTCAGGTCTAGGTGTATTCTTTCTAATCTTCAAAGACATTGTCATGGTGGACTACCATTCTAGTTGTATGTATGGAGCCGGTACAGCCTTCTTGTCCCAGAACCCTCCAAAAGACAGTTTTCTTGGCCATTGCAGAGGATGTCTACTTGTCCAGGTTAGCTCCCCCTTATTCTTTCCAAGTGGAGCTGTTCTTCCATTCTTTCAAGAGGGATTTTTCTTGAGAAGCTTCTCTGGGGTGGACCTGGAGTGGTACTAAGGACGTACTCGAGCTGTGTTGAAAGAATCTGCATTGTCCCTTGGTCTCTGGAAAGCTGACATAACAGCACATTGTGATACAGCTTGCATCATTCAGACACAGACCAGTTTCTGTCATTTACGGTACTGAGACATAGTGAAGGATTTTTTTTTTCTTTTTGTTTTGTGTGAATTGAATAGTCAAATGTAGGTGTGTGATAAGGTGTATATACTTATACAAAATTATTTTTTTAATTTATTGTGCAATTATGTATCAGAAGTTCAGATTGCTACTTGATTGTGATTTTAACATTTGTGGATTCACAGTGGGGCCTTGGCACCTGCCACTTGTTGTCCAGCCTAGTATTTCACATATGTAAAAACTTATTTATGTCTCAGCTCTGCTTTTCTGAGGCTCTTAATTTGAAAGATCCTACATCCATATTCAGCACAGTGGCAGGCTTGTATTAAATTTGAATGGGTAGAGATGTTCTTACTGTATGACTTGCTGTCAAGCACTAGTAGTTGCCTATCGTAAAATGTATGGAAGTGGTATTGGGATTTTTTTTTTTCTCTGGGAATCAGACTTGAATGTCCTCCATGTTATAATTATTGTTCTTTTACACTGGCAACCGTTTTCTACAAGAGGTTGCTCCTAAACATTTTTTGAAAGTGGAAACTTTTTGCCCTTTTTTCATAGGGAGTGCAGTAGAATATTACAAACAAGACTCAATTGTTATGCCGTTAATCACCTTTGCTCATTCACATTTGACCACTTTTGAGTTGACACACTTTTTTCCTCTTTTTTTTTTTTTTTTAAAAAAATACAAGTTATATTTTCTAATTATTGGCTGGATAAAACTTAATTATGAAATGGTCAATTGAATGGGTTTACTCATATATTTTATTTCAGCCCTATTTTTTCTGCTTATTTACTGTAACATGCCATGTTTTTTTTTTCATTCATGAACACTGTTGTTCTTTTTATGGAAATTGTTTGTCCTTAGTTAATAAAGATGTATCTTTTTCTGTGTTTCAAGTGTGAAAATATATATTTTTAACTGTTCTTGATTCTAGCCATGTCACACAGATGCTGATGTTAACACTTTTTGAATGCATGTAGCAACATATCATTTTTTAAATAACATTTTCGATATTATGTCTTTGGATATGTTTGTTTTGGGGAAGATCGTATTATAAGGAATTGCTGTTGTCCAATTCTGAAGTAAGAGTATCAGTCTGATACAGGATATTTCTAATTTTGTTAACATTGTGTGAATAAAACTCTTAAATTGAGCCACCGTTGGGCAATTGAATCGAAGTTTCCAACGGCACCATTTTCATTATATGGCTCGACCAAAACACACTTTAATTTCTCTGGAAGTTTAAGCCTTCCAGTCCGAACTCAGGGATTAAAGCCTTCATTTCCGTCTCCACTGTCGTCTGCGAGTCGCAGAACCGTTGCCTTGGAAACGTGTAGACGTTAAACGTAGGACAGCATAGCTATCTTAGTTTCAGAGTTTCCAAAGACGACTTTTTAGTTAAAGTAAAATTCAGAATGTTTCATTATCTTGATGTGAACTAAGAAGTTAAATTAAAAAAAATGCCCCACCAGGATTTACGGGTTGAGTGGATTCGACAGAAAGTATCTGCCGGTTTCGTTCTGGCCAAAAGTCCGGAGTGTTTCGATGAGCTGCTGCTGAGGGGTGATGGCGAGGAGGAAAAGAACATTCTCCGGTACCTGAACGAAGTCTCTGTGGTCGACTCACCATCATGTCTTATGTTTTTTAAAAATGTCAGAGAGGAGAAAATTGAAATTGAAGTTCCTCTTGGTAAGTGTTATCTAGTAGGGCTCTGATTTTTTTAAAACTAATTGTGACAACAGGTAACAAAAACAATGCGTTCAATTTACGTTAGCCGGTGTTTCTCCCAAAGTTTCGCTGAACAAAAACCATAAAACCAGCGTTTAGAGAACTGTCCATCGAGGTTATGCTGAATGTTAAGGGAACTAAAAACTAACTTTCTCCTAGAGTTGGTGTATAATCGTGTCACCACTTTCCCAGTTGATTGTATTTTGATTTTTCTGAATGCAGTTTTATATGAGAACAACTCTTCAACGTTGCAGAGGTTGACAGGTTCAAGTCATAGATCAGCACGATTTACAATTCATTATTTAAACTAATAGCATCTGTCTAACAATTGTACAGATATCTGTAGGTTTTGGGAGTATTTACCGGTATATTTATATTACTAAACTCCACACTGCTATTATCGGGAAGGCGTCATTTATTACAGGCATGTACACGCACAAACACAGGCACCAAACACATTTATGATAACGCAAACTTCATTAATAAACAAACCAGACCCACTAATACACACTGACAGGCACACAACCTCAAACAATATATACTAAACAAAACAAAGTTTCAACACTGGTGAACACTAACTTATATTAAACGTGTTAACAATACAAGGACTAAAAGTTTCTTTTATCACAGAGGGAAGAGATGGTGATGCTTCAGACTCTGACCAGAAGAACTTGATGCTAAATGGGGCAGGGATCTCTTCTGACTCCAGCAAGACAAATGAGGAAAGCCCTAGAAATGTAAGAACAGACTGGCCTTGTTTGAGGGGACTACATCAATGTAGCGTTTGTGGAGAAGTTATAGACAGATAAAATGTGAAATACATTTGTGGCTTGGTGTTTTCAGAGGATTGAAGTTAAAGCAGTCTATCACGTTGAGCTTCATATGGCAATAGACGTCCCCCCAGAGAGGTTTTTGAAATCTCCCACCTTCTACTTTACAAGAAATACAAAGGGTAAGGTGACCGTTCATTATCATAACAATTAAGCATGCTGAAGTCTAAATCAAATACTCAATGATTCATTAAGGCGTTGTTTGTGTTTTAACCAGAGACTGTTGTTCAACCAAAGGATATGAAAGAAGCTGGTATCCTAATGCCCAGGCTATTTGAAATTGGCATGCATTGTGGACGCCCCCTTCAGGTGTTGAGGAACAAACTTGTCCATGTAAGCTAAAAAAAAAAAAAAAGTTAGCCACCAGAGACCACTATTTATTACCAAAAGGAGTAAATCTGTAAATATCAACCTTGTATGAAAAAGGAAAAAAGAAATCAAATTTTCTGGATGACTAATACAATGTGCATATTCTCATTGTATCTCTTGTCAGATTTATATACCCCTGTTTACTGCACAACAAATGAAAAAAACTGGGACAAGTGGTCAAAACGAGGAAGTTTCTCCACAGATCAGTACAGACAGTGATGAGGGGAGTCCCCCGAAGCCAAGTGGGCAGTTTGTGTTTCGTGATGACTTGCTCAACATGACACACAAGTTTTTGGTACAGGTCAATGCAGCTCTCCAACAGGTTCAAATTCAAGGTTGGTTTTGTTTAATAAACTGTAACGAAGCAGGGCTTCATTTTTTTTTCATGGGATTTTTCATTTGAGAAAAAAAGCCAGTTATAATTATATGAAAGCGGCAGCATCAATAAAAATCAATTATAAGCAGTAAAGTAGTATAAATAAATAGTAATTAATTCAGCCTAAATTTAGGTTCTGTGTCCTAGATGAGGTTACACTCCAGATCCCTGAGTTTGACCTGGAGCCAGAGGTGGATGTGCTGCTTTCTAATCCAGACATAGCTGAGGAGCTGGAGCTGTGTGTGATGAAGTGGCAGACTCGAATAACTATTGTACTTGAGGAGCAGCAAAACAAAATACCACAGGTTTGAGCCCTTTCTTGTTTTATATTTCTAATTAGGGGGGAAAATGCTGCAGTTTTCAAAATTACTTAGACTTTTATTTTTTTTGCAGACAGCATGACCCAAAGATATATATTTTTTTTTTCTCATCAAGTTAAATTAATCTGTTTATATGCTTCAATTTATGTATTTCAGATCTGCAACCACTGTTGGCTTTACATTTCAGTTGAAGAGGCATGAAACTTGAATCACTATTTGTGGTTCAAGCATTTATTTAGACTTGGCTATGATGAAAATTCAGCCTAACCAGAATCTGATCTTTCTTATAATATATATTATAAGACTTTTTATAATATATATTTGAAAAGTGACCAGATCTGAGCTATGCATTCTTGTTGATCTTCCCTTATCCACATTGTTGCCTGGCAACCCACACACATAGAACTGATGTAAACTAACAAAAATGGTGACAGTGCTAAAGTCACAAATATTTATGTGGAGCCTATTAAAAGAAAGCACCAGAAATGGAGGCTGGACAGTTGTTAGAACAGAGCAAACTGAGTTGTTTTTGCGCTTCTGATTCGGGTTGCAGTTGTGCTTAAATGTCTGAAATATTACTAGTACCTGTCAGATGAAGGTTAAATTATTTGTTTGCAGGAAGCATAAATTGCATGTTTTGACATCCAGGGATCAATCTGAGACATTCACTTTTAATTTTCCCCCAGGCCCCTGGGCCTTTGGCTGAAATAGCGCTTTGGCAGGAGCGTACATCTGTCCTCAGCGCTTTAAGGGATCAGCTTAAGCAACCTGTGGTAGAGAAGATCTTGGAGGTGATTTCAAAGACAAATGCAGGGATTGTCAACACTCATAAAGATACGGTTGCTGAACTAACAAAATACCATTTGGAGGCAGAGGATAATTTATGCTTCCTCAAGACACTGGAAAGACACTTCATGGTAAGCTTTGTCTTTGCAATGGCTGATTCAGTTTTATGAACAATTGACCATCAAGTGGTGGTTGTTCCATAAAACAGTTCCCCCCTGTCTGTTGTAGAATTTGGCAAGTGGAGTAAATTTTGCTGTGATCTGTGAAACCATCCCTCCATTAATGGAGAGCTTGCAGATTATTTGGATAATCTCTGCCCACTATAATACAAATGAAATGATGGTCCCCCTAATGGAGCGTATCGCCTGGCAGCTATGTGAGCGTGTGCCTCCTATGATTGATGCCCACACGCTATTTAAGTAAGAATGGAGTATTTGAAATTTATGATGTATATTCAGTTTTTAGTATTGTTTGAAAATTCATCTATAGCATCTAATGTCTCTGTCTTTGTAACTAACAAAATATTGTGCCTTGAACAGAGAAGAGAGGGAAGTGGCCAAATCCAAAGTGAATGAGGCTAAGCAACTTCTGGAACAGTGGAAGTTATCTTATTTTGAGAATCGTGCTGAAATTGAAAAATCCAGAAGAGCTCCACGCTGGGAGTTTGATCGTAAAAGGTTGTTTGAGAAGACTGATTACATGGCCTCTGTCTGCCAGGACCTTTGCAATGTCTTTCAGGTTAGTGTACATGCACATCGACTTGCATACACACACTTAGGTTTTTGTGTACTGGTTTTAGCATTGATTTCATCACATATTTACCACGCTATCATTTTGATAAGCTTATGCAATGGCCCATGAATTTTGTTTAACCAGAGTTGCATATTTTTTTGGCAATGTATTGTATTGATGATGGGAAAGCCAGACCACATGGTAAAATTTTGTCTGGTGTGCCACAAACATTCTCAAGAGGGTATGACCCTCTGCCAATCAATCCATGTGCAAAAAATTATGTTTCATGCTCCCAGAATTCATCAGACTCCCACAGTTTAAGCTTGCTGAATCCTAGCATTGAACATGCCTGTGCTGTCGGGGAAGAAAAACATCTGTTTTACCAGTGCGTCAACCTCTCCTCTGTGGGCTGACTTGTCTTCTCCCATGGTGCATCCAACTAGAGTAGTGTTGTGGGTGAACTTTATAATGGTGTTGGTGGGGTGGGTAGGGGTGCAGTCAGGTGTATACAGAGAGTATAGCAGTGGGGTTAGTGCCTCATCTTTAAAAAAAAAAAAAAAAAAAAAAAGAGATCTCATGGATTTGTGCTGTGCAGGTTTTGGAGGAATTGCACAACTTCTTTGGACAAGAACTGAAAGGTGTAAAGGAGAATAATGAAGTTCTTACCAAAGGTTGATGGTTTGGTTTTACCCTTTGAGGAGATCACTTTTAACCCTTTCAACAGTTCTAAGAAGAACAGCTGGAAAAAGATGATGCAAGACTTTGACAGTAAAGTTAAGGTGGGTTTAAGATGTCTATAATGGTTGTACCACTGTCACTCCTTCACTGTAATGTTCCATTACAGTGAAGTAATTGGTTGAACACTGTATGTTTATGTCAAGCTGATTAATTTTTTTCCGTCTCTTTTAAGGCAATTGAGGGAGAAACCGTCAGCTTCATCGATCTTTCTTTTAAGACACTGCATTCTTCAGTTGATGCCTTTGATATGCTAATGAAATTCAAACAAACCCCCTCCAGAGAAACCATCAACAAACATTTGATGACAAAGTTTGATGACATCCTGACCCAGTACTGTACAGAGGTACTGTACTGTAAAATCTGCAAAAGTTCTGGTTGATTTTTGATACTGGCTTACAGGAGACAGGCCTTTTTTTTTAACCAGTTAACACAACTCCCTGAGATCTGAATGAAATGTCATATATTTTGGATACAACTGGTCCCCTTCCAGCCATGTCTTTACAGTCCTATTCTCCACATAACATAGGTGTTAGCTGAGCCATTTGACACCTCTCCACTCCTTTCTTCTGTGTAGTGTCCCCCTTTTGAAATCCGTCCCACAGCTTTACACTTGCATGCAGATTTATTTAAGAAGCCAATTATTATCATACAAGAAACCATAAAGTACCAAGTCTGAGAGTTCACACAATAAATCCAGCACATGCTACCAAATTACAGATTGGTAGAAAAATAATTTGAAATTTTTATTATGAAAAATGACTACTTCTAATTATTGCTGTTAAAAAGAGGGATCTATTGAATCAGGAGAATATTTAGTATTGTCCACGTTTTTATTTATTTTTTCTTTTCGGCTCCATGTTTGTTTTAAAAAGTCATTTTCTTTTGTTAAACTTTCATTATATGTCCACTTTAAAGGTTGAATTACAAACAAAGCTACAGCTGAGGAACATTACATTCATACTAAGGTTTTACAATATGAGTTGCGCTTTAAATGCATTTTAGTAACGCTAATGGCAATTGTGTAATGCACCAAACTAAATCTATAATTACTATAATTATTAATCCATATGACAACTGGAAATGACTTCATTCAATTTATAAATGCTATATAGGTCTTGTTCATTCCATTTTGCTGCTTTACCAATTTGTTGGAAGGTTTGAACAGCTAGAGACTACAATTAGCACAAGTCTTTTTGTTCCTGTTGAAGGTTGACCAGATAAAAGAAATCTTTGAAGCAGAGAGGGATGAACCACCATTGATTAAGAATGAGCCACCGGTGGCAGGAGCTATCAGATGGGTCCGGTCTCTTTTTCACACCATTAAACAAACCATTGTTCCTTTCCTGAAAGTACCTGAGCTGCTTGAGAGTGAACAGAGCAAAATGGTGAGATATTTGAGGGTTCCACTGCTGAGTATAAATATTACACACGGAAGCTCTTTTGTAACCTTTACTGTGTTCTGCTCAGGCCAGTGACAAGTATGTGGAAACGGCACTCCAGTTCAAGGAATATGAGACAAAGAAGTATGAGTGCTGGATGAGTGAGACAAAAAGCAAATTGCCATTGCTGATGAAGAAAACCCTGCTTATTACCAGTGAAAACGAAGTAATAATATAGACTGCTCAACATTTACTTACTGAAGCCATTACCCATGTATTGTTCTGCAAAATCTAGCTAAAACAACTATTTCCATTCTCTCAAATGCTGTTTTGTCATCCTAAGGCTGTCTGTCAGACTGAAATAAGCCAAAAACAAGATGTGAGATACATAGTAAACTTTTCTCAAGAAACAGAGGAAGTCATTTCTGAGACAAAGGACCTTATGTCACTGGGTTACCCTGTAACTGATCTGGCCGAAAGTGTGGCTCTGCAAGGGAAGAAATTGATCAGGTGATGATAGTCACTAATCCAGTGCCGAATGTTAAAACTGCTGTTTAATGGTATCCCTCTCTTCACCTTTGTCTTCTTGGTTTTAGTTATGCCAGTGATCTGAACGACCTTGTCAGCCGTTATCACTCTGTGATTGACAGCCTGAGTAAGGCGCATATTATTATGCTGGCACAACAAATCGAAGCTGTCAAAAAGCAGTTGAATTTTGGATGCAAAAGAGTCACCTGGAGTTCCTCAGGTTGGCTTATACAAAGGCTAATACATCTGTGTGATATGATATATATATAGAGACTTGTGGTCTGATTAAATTAATATTGTCTGTGAAACATGTTTGGTTTTAGGGATACCAGATTTCATCAGCCGAGGCATGCAGGCTGTTTCTGAGTTTGAATCAGTGGTCAATCCCATTCATAACATAGAGAGTGTTATTGATACTAAGTTACAGTCCATGCTGATGGCCAACCTAATGAAATTTCCCTCATCAGGTGAAGTAAATGAATTACCAGGTAAAACTCTTTGAAAGATTATTATTCACTGGATGTGATTAAAAAACTAAAATAAAATTAGGATTCAAAAATTGCTCTATTGATATAACTGAATGTTTTTGTCAAGGTGTCAAGGAGTTCTGTGAACACATTGAGCGAGAGCGGTTCAAGACTGTGACTTTCCTGAGTCGACTGTATAGTGAAATTGGTGACCTTATCACTAAGACAGAACATTTGATCTTGGGAACCAGCAGTGGCAAGGCCAATTCTATGGCGTCATACTATATGTACTGGGAACGCAGGGTGCTAGACTGCCTTGTGAAAATGGTCTCGAGGTAATTACATTATGTCAATTTCTTTTGAATCCATCTATTTTGTGAGAAATATTAGTCAATGAATATTAGTTATACAGTATTATTCTGAGCTATAGTAACATCCCTTGCATTTGCTTTCACATTAAGGAACATTCATGCCTTCAATATGGCGCTAGTGGGAAATACTGCTCTTTTCCAAATTTACGCCATCCTGTCTGCCCCTAAGATTGTCTTGCAGCCACAAAGTTATGAAATCTCCCAGCTGATCATGCAGTGTGTCAGAAACTGCATAAAGTGTACCAAGGTAAAATCAACACAAAATGTTTTCTTTATATCATAATTCTTGAAAATACTTCATATTCTACTACTAAACTTGTGGCCTGTTTATGATACTGTCTTTCTTTTTTTTGTTTGTTGTTGTTAAGCAATTTCCACGTTGGATGCGTGGGACTTGCATTGACTGCCCCCCTCAGCACATGGATGGTGAAGATGAGTTGGTAACATTTACCTTCTTAAGCGATGTGTTGCAGCATCCACAAATACGTGAAAGTACCTGGACAGTGTCTCAGAGCATCCAAGGGCTGCTCCTTTCTGTGGATCGGTACCTTACCCACTGGAAGCACTATCGGCCTCTTTGGGAAAGAAACAAAACAATTGTCAATGAAAAATTTGCTGCAAAGAACCCATCCTTTGTCATGTATGATGAAAAGCTACAGTTCCTTGCTAACATCAATCAAGAGGTCCTGGAGGAGCTTCTGTGCAAGACTGAGCACAGTATCCATCTGAACCTGGAGCCTCTGGTGCACACAGTGCAGGAGATTGCTGACTCTTGGATCAGGTCGCTATGTAGCTTACTAAACAAGCCTGCCAAAGAGAATCTGTTCAACTTGAGGGATGAACTCATGGTACTGAGTGATGCCGCACAATTATTATTATTATTTTTCAACAAAAATTCTTCAGTTAACATGTGATTTTTTTTTTTTGTTATTGTTTCTTAAAAAACAAAACAAAAAACAGCAACTCTCTGAGAAACTGAAGGAGAGCCCTGATACTTTTGAAATCCTGAAATCTGTCATCAGCACTATCTCAGACATCAGGGACATGTCTATAGATGTGGAGTTGAGATTCATTGACATCCAAGAAAGATACAGAATACTGGCCTTGTACAAAGCAGAGGTATGGTATTACATTAATATTTTTATCCCTAAAAAATGATATTGCATGTTATTGTTAATGTTAAACATAGTACTTGATGCACTCTAGGTTGGAGAGGATGAATTGGAGCTAGTGGCCAATATTGACCAGATTTGGAGTGACCTTTTTACAGAATCTAGACAAGTGGATCAAAGTCTGACAGATGTGAAGAAATCATATTCTCTGGTAAGATATGAAAACGGTCTGTGTAAAGATAAAAAATAAAAGTAACTATCTTTCAGAAATTCACATTTACAGTCCCTAGACTCCCTGTACTTTTGCATTACTCTTTAAGATTACAAAGGAGAAGATTGAAGACTTTAAGCAAGATTTATGCATCTTTGCTGAAAGCTTCAATATGCATGGTCCTGGGGCAGTAGGTGATGATTTAGAACAAGGTGATTGGATGATGCATGTAGTTCTTGTGCCAGGAACAGTTATGTAATGTCAAATATTGACATGTTGATCTTTTTTCCAGGTCTGAGCATCTTGACAAAATATGAGAGAGACCTTACCAAAATTTCAGGAGAACAGCAGGAGCTCACAAAAGCTCAGAAGCTGTTAGACCTACCACTCACAAATTATCCAGAGATTACCAAGGTTCAGACAGAAATGAATGGTTTGAGACAGATATATGATGTATATAAAGCTCAGAAGGTAGGATGTGGTGGTTGTCAGTTTAACTTTCCTGTCAGCATACATTACTCAAAACTGGTTGACAGGGGTTGTTATATATTTGATTGGTTTGTTCTTATATTTTTTAGGATGCAAAGTCAAAGTGGTCTCAGACTTTGTGGGTAGATTTAGATGTCCAAATGCTACAGGAAGGTATAGACAGTTTCATCAAAAGCTTGAGGCAACTCCCCAAAAATGTGCGGGCCTTGCCTGTGGCCCTTTTTCTAGATGGACGCATGAAGGAGTTTAGAGAATCTCTGCCTCTCCTGATGGACTTGAAGAATGAGGCCCTCCGAGACAGGTTAGTTTGAAAATTTATACCAAAACCTAACAGAATCGAAAAAAAAAATCCCTGTTGAGTGGCATTTTTTTTTTTACATTGAAGTTTTATGTATATTAATATGGTCAACTTTATACAGAATAGATAATACTCATCTGACAGGACATGCCTAAATTTTTTATGATCTGAACAACAAAATTAGATGAAACTGTTTCTGTATTCCAGACACTGGAAAGAGCTGATGGAAAGGACAGGCACAAGCTTTGAGATGAATCCTGACAATTTTACTCTGGAGAACATGTTTGCTATGGAGCTGCACAAATATTCCAGTGTCATTGGTAACATTGTGACCTCTGCTGTGAAAGAACTGGGTATTGAGAAGGCAAGCTTCCTTCTTTAATGACAAATTATTATTAATTGCCTCACAGTGGAGGTTGGATCATTTATAACAGTTTGCAATATGATTACTCATGACTTGAAAACAAAATGATCAATTTCTGTCTCTGTGTGCATGTGCTTGCAGGGTGTGAAGGGAGTGGCAAACACCTGGGAAAACATGAAGTTCAGCGTGCAGGCTTATTTTAAAGACAACCAGAAACATGGATCTATTCTGGGAGCCATGGATGAAACTCTGCTGAATTTGGACAACGACATCATGAGCTTGCAGAGCATGGCTGGGAGTCGTTTTGTTGGACCTTTCCTTGGTGCTATACAACAATGGGAAAAAGATCTGTCCCTAATCAGTGAGACAGTAGAGGTCAGTGAAAGCCCTCAATTTTCCCTCAAAGTCTGTCTGTTCGATAAAACCACTTTGAAATAAAATGGTTTCTCTACAGGTATGGTTGCTGGTTCAACGCAAATGGATGTACCTGGAGAGCATATTCAATGATGAAGACATTCGCTCACAGTTACCTGAAGAAGCAAAGAAGTTCGATAACATTAACAATAAGTTTAAAGAAGTAAGTTGCCATAATATTGACCTGATAAAAGCAAAATACATAGTCACTGGACCTTTCAAAATGATATCATCTTAATCTTTTTGTAGATAATGAACGACACAGTGAAGGGCCCAAACATTAAGCGGTGCTGCCTGGTTCCTGGCAGGCTAACAGGCCTGCAGACCTTGAGTAACAGTCTTGAGAGCTGTCAGAAGAGTCTTAATGAGTACTTAGACTCCAAGCGAAATGTCTTTCCTCGCTTCTTCTTCATCTCTGATGATGAACTGCTCAGTATTTTAGGGAGTAGTGACCCTGCCTGTGTCCAAGAACACATGATAAAGGTATTGGACCACTACGCACAAGATGATAATAACATATGTTCCATCACATTTCAGTATCGAAATGAGGAGAATAACTTTTCATCATCTGCTTGAAATACTTCCCCTTACATTTTTCTTCTTTTTTGTTTAACCAGATGTACGACAACATAGCGTCTCTAAGATTTGATGTCGGAAGCAGTGGGGGGACAGTAATTGGAGCGATGGTGTCTGCTGAGGGTGAGGTGATGGAGTTGAGGAAGCCTGTCCCAGTGGAGGGAAGAGTGGAAGAGTGGATGATGGGAGTACTGCTAGAGATGAGGAAGACTAATAGACTCATCACTAAGGAGGCAATCTTCTACTACTGTAAAGACAGAAGCAGGTGTGTGCAAATACAAAACAAAGAGAAGTGTTGAGTGGTTTTGCAAGTATCTGTGCAAACAAGTCCTGCTAAATTTGTCATTCCCATGTTTCTCAGGGTGGATTGGATGATGTTATACCAGGGCATGATGGTGCTGGCTGCAAATCAAGTGTGGTGGACCTGGGAGGTTGAAGATGTTTTTAAAAATGTGAAAAAAGGAGCTAAGCATGCACTGAGGAAGTATGCTGAGAAGATGCACCGACAGATTGATGAGCTGGTTACACGTATTATTCAACCCATGAAGAAAAACGATAGGCGAAAGATGAACACTGTGCTTATCATCGATGTCCATGCGAGAGACATTGTGGACAACTTTGTAGGCAACAGGTGAGCTTAGTATTTATAGCTTTATGCTTTTATTTTTTGTACGTGATACTGCATTGAAAGGTCATATCAAAAATAATGCAAGAGTAGAGTTATAATTTCAGTTTCTTTCCAGTATAACGGATTCACAAGCATTTGAGTGGGAAAGCCAACTAAGATTCTACTGGGTCCAGGAACATGACAACCTGTTTGTGCATCAGTGCAGTGCCTTGTTCTCTTATGGCTATGAGTACATGGGGTTGAATGGTCGACTGGTTATAACCCCACTGACAGACCGTATCTACCTCACCCTTACACAGGTTTAAGAGGCTTTGTGACTTTTTAACACCCTAACAGACAAAAACACACACAAATTGTATTGACAATAAAGTATCTATATTTGTCAAATGTAGGCTCTTTCCATGTACTTGGGTGGAGCTCTTGCAGGACCGGCTGGTACAGGAAAGACAGAGTCCACCAAAGATTTGGCCAAGGCTTTAGGCCTGCTATGTGTGGTTACAAACTGTAGTGAGGGCATGGACTACATGGTAAGAAGCACCAACTACTGAAAGATATATGATTTGTAATATTTTCATGCAGGAAAATGTTAACATTGTCACATCTAATTGTTTTTATTTGGATGTTTTTCCTTTTTTGTACAGGCTATGGGGAAGACCTTCTCTGGCCTAGCTCAGTGTGGAGCTTGGGGCTGCTTTGATGAGTTCAATCGTATTGATGCCTCAGTATTGTCAGTTATCTCCTCCCAAATCCAGACTATCCGCAATGCTCTCATTTTACACCTTAAAAGGTTTCAGGTAATTCTGTTGAATAGCAGTTATGTAGAAACAGAAGCAAATGCAGAAGAATTTAGTTGTTCACTTTGACAACTTCCTCCTCATTTTGCACATCAGTTTGAAGGACAAGAGGTCAGTCTGGATGACCGCATGGGAATTTTCATCACTATGAATCCTGGCTACGCTGGGCGTACGGAGCTGCCAGACTCAGTCAAAGCCCTCTTCAGGCCAGTGGTGGTCATTGTGCCTGATCTGCAGCAGATTTGTGAGATCATGCTCTTCTCTGAGGGCTTCTTAATGGCCAAGGTAATATTTTCACACCCAAGATGCCATTTTCATTGTCACAGTTTGGTTGATGTCCTTCTAAGTAAAGCAAGAGGAAGTATGCATTGCTATAATTATTTATAGTTGTATTCACTGGTTCTTCAATAAATAATGAGTATTTCTGAGTTATCTTGAAAAAAAAAATGAATGACAATTGTGTCAGTTCATGTCTCATTTATTTCTTCACGACTTTTCACTTTAGGCACTGGCAAAGAAGATGACAGTACTATATAAGTTAGCTCGAGGGCAGCTGTCCAAACAGTCTCATTATGACTTTGGTCTTCGTGCTCTGAAGTCTGTCCTGGTGATGGCTGGGGAGTTGAAGAGAGCCTCACTGGATCTTACTGAGGTAGAAACTGGCATTGTGAATTGTCCTTCAGGCATAGACTGATTGATTATTGCTGTTGTGTAAGTGCTGAGGACTTTCAAAAAATTTTTTTTTACAGTCACAGTGCGCAATTTATTTGTTTTGTACCAAAGATGCAAGTTGTGCCTTGTATTTTGCAATACTTCTCCTTGCAAGAGAACACATGAAGGAAACACAAATTTGCTCTTTTAAGACCAAGAAGAAGGGGCTGCCTGGACCAAAAAACTGCCTTGAGTGAAATTATCCTCACTCAGCCCAAAAATATACACATGTGCAACAGAATGCACTTCTGCCTGAAAAAAATTAAGGGAATGAAAATTATTTTTACTGAAAATAGAAAAGTTTTATTTTCTATGAAATACTTTTGGCTTTGACATTTTCCCCTTATAATCATCTAAATTCTCTTTTATTCTTTTTTCCTTTTGTCACTTAATCATTGTATTTCTGTCTTTTTTCCCACACAGGATGTTGTATTGATGCGTGCTCTCAGAGACATGAATTTACCAAAGTTTGTGTTTGAAGATGTCCCTTTGTTCCTTGGGCTGATTTCGGACCTATTCCCTGGACTGGACTGCCCTCGTGTTCGATATCCCAACTTCAATGATGCAGTGGAGCAGATCCTGCAAGAAAACAAATACGTCATTCTACCTAATCAGGTGTTTTATCTGGCTCTTAGATTTGACAAATGAGATCCAGGCTGTCTCACACAATTTGATGACCAATAAATTTTACTGGTAAAGATTTAGTTTCAGTGTATGGACATCAAGATGATGATGCAGTTATCTATTCTATCTCTGATAGGTGGATAAAGTGGTGCAGATGTATGAAACAATGATGACCAGGCACACTACTATGATTGTGGGACCAACAGGTGGAGGAAAATCTGTTGTGATCGGCACATTATGCCAAGCTCAGATGAAGTGAGTGTCAGTTTACATCAGTCCTTTTCCACTCTCATAATCTTATATGAGCACTAATGTGACATTCATTTTATCTCATCAGATTGGGGCTGCATACCAAGTTATATCCCCTAAACCCTAAAGCCACAACTGTCATTGAACTTTATGGAGTCCTTGACCCAGACACTCGAGACTGGACTGATGGGATTTTATCTAACATCTTCCGTGATATCAACAAGCCTACAGACAAAAAGGAGCGAAGGTTATTAAAATGAATATATATATATATATATATATATATATATATATATATGTGTGTGTGGTGGGTGTGGGTTGTGTGTGTGTGTATATATGTGTGTGTGATATATATATATATATATATATATATATATATATATATATATATATATATATATATATTATATATATATATATATATATATATATATATATACACACACACACACAAAATCTTCTAATCTTAGGTACATCCTGTTTGATGGGGATGTGGATGCCTTGTGGGTGGAAAATATGAACTCAGTAATGGACGACAACAAACTCCTCACTCTAGCCAATGGGGAACGGATCCGTTTACAGAATCACTGCGCACTGCTATTTGAGGTTCTGAAATCACCGTTTTGAATATCTTTCCTTGTGCTTTTTTGCGAAAGCTCTTGTAACAGAACTTTCCTGTCACAGGTTGGAGACCTGCAATATGCTTCCCCTGCTACTGTGTCTCGTTGTGGGATGGTTTTTGTTGACCCCAAAAACCTGCGGTATACTCCATACTGGCAGAAATGGGTGAACAACAGAACTGAGGAGGTATTAGGATTTTTTTCACAACTAAGTAATTATCTTTTTGTTTCTGGTACTATCTCAATAATATCTGTTTTATTTTGTCTAGGAACAAGAGATGCTTGACAGATTGTTTAAGAAATATGTGCACAGCTGTATTGACATGATTATAGATGGAATTGTTGATGATACCCACGGCCAGAAACTGGAGACTATTGTCCCTCAAACAGATCTAAATATGGTAGGTTCACCTCATCCATCTCAGAAATGTTCCATTACCTGATATCATGTAGCAGAAAGTGTGAAATTAATTTTGATATAGTCACATATTAAGTCTATGCTACTTGCATTGATTCTGCATGTTTTGAACATGTGCTCAGGTCACTCAGTTGTGCTTGACATTGGACGCATTGCTTGAGGGTGAGAGCAGCAGTGCTGATGTCCTGGAATGTTACTTCCTGGAAGCTCTGTATTGCTCACTGGGAGCCACATTGGTGGAAAGCAGTAGGGCCAAGTTTGATGAGTTCATCAAAAGGCTTTGCTGCTTAACCACAGTGCATGATGAGAAAACCCTTGCTGGGCCTGGTGAGATCCCAGGTAAACAGCAGAAATTGTCAAGACTGCAATGTTTTAATAATCTTTTAAATTTAATTTCAGAGTGGGTTCTGTTTAATTTTGTGTCGCAGACAAGCTAAGATATCGTAAAATTAGGGGCTTGAGTGAATGACTACTTTATCACAATGTGCTCTCCAAGAGAATATTTGCAATTATATTTTATATGGCATCTGGCGTCAACTTTGAATTGAATGCCCCCATACAGGATACCTCCCATCTCTCTATGATTTCCATTTTGATGGAATACAAGAAAAGTGGATTCCCTGGAGTTCGCTGGTTACCAAATACATTCACAACCCTGAAATGAAGTTTTCTGATATTCTAGGTAATGGGTATTTCTGTTAGCAATGCAGCAAGCACAATTTAAGTGAGACAGCATACACAATTATCTTAAATTTTGCCTTGATTCCCTCTTTTTCTGCCTGTGCTTCAGTGCCAACTGTTGACACCACAAGAGCCAACTGGATCCTGGAACAGATGGTAAAGATAAGAAGGCCAGTACTACTGGTTGGAGAGTCTGGTACTTCCAAGACAGCCACCATTCATAACTTCCTCAAGAAGCTTAATGCAGATACAAGGGTAAGTTTAAAATTTAAGCGTGCATATGTGCATTTCTTGTGTCACTTGAGTCTAAAGGTCTTACTCTAGATTGCTGAGTTTATCTGTCTTTTTTTAGATAACCCTGATCATCAACTTCTCATCCAGAACAACTTCATTGGACCTGCAGAGAAATCTGGAAGCCAGTGTGGAAAAAAGGACCAAGGATACTTATGGGCCTCCTTCAGGGAAGAAACTACTGGTCTTTATAGATGATTTGAACATGCCGAGGGTACCTGCTCCAAGCTCGCAATGAAGTCACAAAGTTTCTTTGCCTAAGCGATTGTGTGTTTGAAAGTTTTGTAATGCACTTTCCAGGTGGATGATTATGGCACGCAACAGCCTATTGCACTTCTGAAGCTGCTGCTAGATCGAGGAGGCATATATGACAGAGAAAAGGAACTCAACTACAAAATCCTTAATGACCTTGGCTATATTGCTGCCATGGGAAAAGCTGGAGGTGGGAGGAATGAAGTGGATCCACGCTTCATCTCGCTTTTCAGTGTTTTCAGCATTTCCTTTCCGGCAGTGGAGTCTCTCACACTCATCTATGGGTCCATTATCAAAGGCCACACCAAGGTATGCATATGTTTCTTACATAAAATCTTGTCCCTTTTATTTTACAATATTAAACTCGATGAAATATTTTAGCCATTTGAGGAAGCCATACAGGACATTTGTGACAAAATCACCTTCTGCACACTGGATCTTTACAATACCATCATCAAAGATCTGCCACCCACTCCCTCTAAATTCCACTATGTCTTCAACCTGAGGGACCTGTCGAGAGTTTACAATGGACTGACCCTCACCACACCAGACAGGTTGGATTGAGCGCATTCATTGTAATGACCAATTATCCAAGGTCTCTCTTTCAAAATGGAATTGTTTCTCCCTGATTTTATCTCTTAAAGATTTACCACTGCTACCCAGTTTGTACGTGTCTGGAGAAATGAGTGCCTTAGAATCTTCCATGACAGACTTAATGATGAAAATGACAAATCTTTGGTAATTCCTATTAATTATTCAAGTGTATATATTCAGTCTTCTTTCATTTTTGTTCTATGTCAGGTATTTTTTTTAAATGTATCGAAATGTATTTTTTTCTACCAGGTCCAAGTTCGCTTGAAGAACCTGATTGAAGCGCATTTCAAATCAGACATGGAAGAAGTAATGAAAGACCCAATTCTTTTTGGGGATTACAGACCACCCCTCTGTGATTCTGAACCAAGAGTCTACAGGGACATCTGTGACTATGATACTTCAAAAGCCATATTTCAAGTAAGGTGTTATTAATAATGTTGAATTTGATCATATATTTATAGAGCACTTATTTCTATATTTGTGACATTGCTTTACTGCAGTATTCTGGTGTTGTGTTTTTTTTAAATTTTCCAGGACATTCTCGAAGAATACAACGAGAGCAAGTTAAGGATGAATCTAGTACTGTTTGATAATGCTCTAGAACATCTTACCCGGGTTCACCGTATCATCCGCATCGATCGTGGCCATGCACTGCTTGTCGGAGTTGCAGGCTCTGGGAAACAGTCCCTCACCAAGCTTGCTGCATTTAGTGCCGACTGTGAGGTTGTAAAACATGTCTTTTGTCTGTCCTGTGTTGAAGAGCAAATGATGCATATATTTGTAAATGTCATATTTAGCAAAATTACAATTAGATAATGGTGAATAGAATAAACTAACAATGTTAACCTCCATCAGAAACCACATTCCAAAAAGAAAATAGCTGTCTTCTGACTGTAAAGTTAGTACCATTAAATTATTTAGGCAACCTATATTTA
This sequence comes from Hirundichthys speculiger, assembly GCA_018398805.1. Classification (NCBI taxonomy): domain Eukaryota; kingdom Metazoa; phylum Chordata; class Actinopteri; order Beloniformes; family Exocoetidae; genus Hirundichthys; species Hirundichthys speculiger. The sequence continues at coordinate 3,191,269 of JAGFBZ010000035.1, read as the reverse complement.
GCAGGTAAGCTATATTTGCATATACAACCCCAATTCTAAAAGAATTGGGATATGTAAAACATATATAAAAACAAAATGCATTGATTTGCAAATCTCATAAACCCATATTTTATTCCCAATAGGTCATAAAGAACATATCAGATGTTGAAATTGAAATATGTTAACATTTTGTGGAAAACAGTTGCTCATTTTGACTTTGAGGACAGCAACACATCTCAAAAAAGCTGGAACAATGGCAACAAAATGCTGGAGAAGTAATTGGCCCAAATCATGGATGGAAGGATGGATAGATAGACAGATGTACAGAAGAGAAATAAAATATATAAATATTACTTGGAAGATGTCACATAAGTGTCCAGTGCAAAAGATGTTGGAGGTTACCCAGTGCAGTTGGGTTTATCCAGGGCAGATTGATTTACACAACAACAAAACAGGGTTGTATGACTCTGTTGCCTGAAACTACTTTTGTATGAGTCTGTTGCTAAAACTGCTCCTAAGATTGTCCAGTGTTTTGTGAAAGGAGTGGGAGGGATTATCCGTAATTGTCAACAGTTTTGTAAGCAGTCTGTCCTTAACCACTTCCTCCAAGGTGGCGAGCTTAGACCTGACACCAGACTCAGTTGTCCTGATCAGTTTATTCATTCTGTCAGCGTCCTTTGGTTTGATGCCTACACCCAAGCACAACAGCAAAGACGATAGTACTTGCAACAACAGACTGATAAAAGATGTGGAGCAACTGGTTGCACACATTGAAGACCCTGAGCCTCCTGAAGAAGTAGGCCCTTCTTGTATACAGCTTCTGCGTGTAATGGAGGAGTAATTGACAACTAATATGGTCAAGTGGCAACAGGCCAGTACCATGACTTGGTTTAAAAGGAGCATTTCAGAGAGGCAGAGCCTCCTGGATGTAAAGGTTTAAGTTCACCAATCTGCAACAAACTGTATCTATAAATTATGAAACAATTTCTGAAAAATGGGGAATCAGGAGGAGTGCCTATGCTTACGTGAGAAGGCCGAAGGTCAAAACTGGAAGCGTGCGATCTTCGGACGCTCAGGTGGCACTGCATTAGAAAACAGGCATGATTCTCAACTGAACATCACTATGTGAACTAAGGAACACAAACAGAAATCACTGTCTGTGAACACAGTTCACCATGCAATCCAGAAGTGCAAGTTAAAGTTGTATGATGGAAAGAGGAAGCCATGTTCAGATCCAGAAACTCTGGATCTGAACATGATCCAGAAACTCTGCTGTCTATTCTGGGTCAAAGCTCATCTAAAATGGTCTGAGGCAAAATGTAAAACTGTTCTGTGGTCAGATTAATCAAAATTTGACTTTTTTTTTTTGGAACCCATGGGCATCATGTCCTGTGGACTAAAGAGGAGAGGGACCATCCATCCTAAACTGGCCTGCCTGTAGTCCTGATCTTTCACCAATAAACATCATTTGATGCCTCATAAAATGTAAAATCTGGCAAGAAAGGCCCAGAACTGTTGAATATTTAGAATCCTGAATCAGGCAAGAATGGGACAACATTCCTCTCATAAAACTAACAACTGGTCTCCTCACTTCCCAGATGTTGACAGACAGTTGTTAAAAGAAGAGAGGATGCTACATAATAGTGAACGTCACCCTGTTCCAGCTTTTTGAGATGTGTTGCTGCTATCAAAGTCAAAATGGGATAAGTGATAAAAGTGTGTCAGTTGCAACATCTGATGTGTTCCTTGTATTCTGTTGGGAATTAAATGTGGGTTTATGAGATTTGGAAATCATTGCATTCTGTTTTTAATTATGTTTTCAAAGGCATCCCAACTTTTTTGGAAATGGGGTTGCATTAGGAAATAGAGTTTTAAAAATTAACTTGAATTTGTCCCAGGTGTTTGAGATAACTTTGAGCAGAGGATACAGTGAGTCCAGCTTTCGAGAAGATCTGAAAACATTGTATTTGAAGCTTGGGATTGAAAACAAGAAGACAGTGTTCCTTTTTACTGATGCTCATGTTGCTGAGGAAGGCTTCTTGGAGCTCATTAACGACATGCTTACCTCAGGTTGGATATTAATCTGGCTCACACCTGATTTATCATTCTCAAAGTCTACAGTTGTAGTTTCATAATCAATCATTCTCTTTATAGGCATAGTTCCTGCATTGTTCCCTGATGATGAGAAAGAGTCCATTCTTAACCAGCTTCGTGATGAGGCTCTTAAAATGGGAGCAGATCCTTCCAAAGAGAGAATTTGGCAGTACTTTGTAAATAAGAGTGCCAGCAATCTGCACATTGTTTTAGGCATGTCTCCACTGGGAGACACCCTGAGGGCACGTTGCAGAAACTTCCCAGGTGAGAAATGTGTAAGCATGTGTTCAGGCTTTAGTTGGATAAAACACAATCATTTTATTGTACTACTTGCATGTACTTTTGTCTCAGGACTGATGAACAACACAGTGATTGACTGGTTCCTGCCATGGCCGCCACAGGCATTGCATGCAGTGGCAAAGTCTTTCCTTGGTCTGTTATTACTTTTTTTTCCATCCATCCATCTATGCAGGGTCACGGAGTACTTTTTTTTCTTTGTAAATTAATTTGTTCAGCAAAAAAAAAAACAAAACCAGTGATTTAAATACCTCTATATTTTGTTGTGATGAGGTTTTCAAAAGGAAGATTATCCTTAAACCTTAGTAAATCCCATAGTTATTATTTTAACTTTTGTCAACTTTTGTTTACAGGTGAAAGTCCAATGATTCCTGAGGCACATTCTGCAGCAGTTATTGATCATGTATGCATGGTCCATACCTGTGTGGGTGACTACAGCAAACGATTCCTCCAAAAACTTAGACGATATAACTATGTTACTCCAAAGAACTACTTGGACTTTATTAACACCTATTCTAAACTCTTGGAGGAAAAGGATAAATACATCCTTGGTAAGAAGATGGAACATGTCGTAAAGGTAGTGTCTCTGCTTTGCAGAGGTCAGGCTGGTGCCACGTGACTGCTGCATATGGGTACATTTGTGATGATGTCATAGGCTTTTCTCTTGTGTTCTAGCTCAGTGCAAGCGTTTAGAGGGAGGGCTGGAAAAATTGAAGGAAGCCAGTGAGCAGCTAGCTGAAATGAATGTCAAGCTAGCAGATCAGAAGGTGGTCCTTGCTGAAAAGACCACAGCTTGTGAAGTTCTGTTGGAAGAGATTGCCACAAACACAAGTGTAGGTCAGTGAGTCCCTGTACCCTTTGACTCATTGTCACAGCAAAACAGTGGGTGGTTACACACATATATGGAAACCTACTTATCAATACCTCTTTCTTCCAGCTGAGGAGAAAAAAGCTCTGGCTGAAGATAAAGCAAAAGAGATTGAAGAGCAGAACAAAGTCTTAGCTATTGAGAAGCAAGAAGCTGAAAGTTGCCTGGCTGAAGCTCTCCCAGCATTAGAGGCTGCCCGCGATGCCCTGAAATACCTTGAGAAATCTGATGTTGCAGATATCCGGTAAACTCTCCTCCCCCCTAAGAAAGTGATTTTAGTATTTTGTCACTGAAATAATTGGTGATGATGTCCAGATACATTAGGCTAAATGATTTCTTTTTAAAAAAAAAGGTCATACTTATACTGTAAAGAGAACAATTGCAATCCAAAACACATTGTACAGAGGGTTTGATATAGTTGAAGGCTTAATTGAAAGCTGATTTGTTTCAAAGGCCATAGCTTAATATTCCAGAACAAAACAAACAAACAAAATATAAATCATCTGTTGATCAATCCTCTCCCACTCCACCATTCAGGTCTTTTGTTAAGCCACCCAAACAAGTGCAGATGGTTTGTGAGTGCATCCTTGTGCTCCGTGGCCACAAAGAAATCAGCTGGCAATCAGCCAAGGCAATGATGTCAGAGGCTAACTTCCTGCGCTCCTTGATGGAGATGGACTGTGATTCCATAACTAATGCACAGGTCACAACTGTCAAAGGTAAGGTGTCTTCATGAGCAATGAAAAACAACCATGAAGATTTTCATTCCAATATCCATGTATTTTACAACTATGATTGTTGTTATGATGATTGTTTTCTTTGCAATTTCTGTTGGCTAGGTTTCTTAAAGAACCTACATACAACCTATGAGGCAATGCAAGCCATCAGTAAGGCAGGTTCAGGAATGTTCAAGTTTGTTGAGGCAGTCATGAGTTACTGTCTTGTTGCCAGGGAAATAAAACCCAAGAGAGAGCAGGTAATCTATGTTTTGTAAAGGCTTATATAATATATTGTATTAGAAGGGACAAAAACACAAAAGGCATGCTTTCATTTTATTTTTAGGTGGAACGTCTAGAGAGGGACTTCTGTCAGACTAAGCAGGATCTAGAGTGCATTCAAAGTGAGCTTAGCAACATTCAAAAAGAGTTGCATGCTCTTAAAGATAAGTATCAAGATGCTGTTTTGAATAAGCACCAGTTACAGGAGGAGGCTGAGGTAATGGAGAGGAGGCTAATAGCTGCTGATAAACTCATCTCTGGCCTGAGCTCTGAAAATGAACGGTAAGCTTATGAGATGCAGCACATGCAACAACTAGCACAACTAACCCATCCTAAAAGTGCATTTTATTTTTTTATCTTTAATTTCATGTTCTCTTCATCACTTTTTACATCTGACTTATCATTCTTATAATTTACCAAATTCAGGTGGACAGAAGAGTTAGATGATCTTAAGCAATGCCGCGTGTTTCTCCTGGGTGACTGTTTAATCTCCGCTGCTTTCCTGAGCTATGAAGGAGCCTTCAGCTGGGACTTCAGGAATGAAATGGTATATGGATTATGGGTTCAGGATGTGCAAGAGAGAGGCATCCCCTTGAGTCAGCCTTTCAAAGTGGAAAACCTTCTTACTGATGAGGTGGAAATTAACAGGTAAGGAGTATGCACTTCCAACATTTTTAAAGTTTTCTCTCTTTTTTTTGAGGACAGCACATCAATTTGAACTGCTGTGACAGCATATATTTGTGGTAAATATCGTGAAATGTATAGTGGTGTGCGCTTTGCTGCAATCAGCACTGGCTACAGAGACATGATGAGCTAACTGTGTCAAACAGATGGGGCTCAGAGGGTCTGCCTCCAGATGAGCTGTCCGTGCAGAATGGAATCCTCACAACAAGAGGGAGTCGATTTCCCTTGTGTATTGATCCTCAAGAGCAAGCACTCAACTGGATTAAAAAAATGGAGGCAAATAATAACCTCAAGGTACAAAAGATTCTGTTGTCGTAAAGGTCTCAGAATGACTGCTGACCACCAGAAAATAAACATATTGGAAAGACTCATGAGATGCAATCCTGACACCGTGATCTCCGTTTTTTTCCTCAGATCTCATCTTTCAATGATCCAGACTTCTTGAAACAGCTAGAGATGTCCATTAAGTATGGCTATCCATTCCTCTTTCAAGACGTAGATGAGTACATTGACCCAGTAATTGACAATGTCCTAGAGAAGAATGTAAAAGGAGCAGAGGGAAGGGAAGTCATTATGCTGGGTGACAAGGAGGTGGACTATGATCCCAACTTTAAACTTTACCTTAACACCAAATTGGCTAACCCCCGATACTCTCCATCAGTGTTTGGAAAAGCCATGGTCATTAACTACACTGGTAAGTTCCGCAGGATGACACCTATAGTTTTTATCTGTATATTGTGAACAATGTATACTGAACAGTTTGGCTGATTGTTATTGTGTATTTGTGTTACATGCAGTGACCCTCAAGGGTCTGGAGGACCAGCTCCTCAGTGTTATCATGGGCTTTGAGAAGAAGGAGATGGAAGAGCTGTATGAGCGTTTGATCCAAGAGACAAGTTACAATAAGGTGTTGCTAAAAAATCTTGGAGACTCTTTGCTCAGAGAGCTGGCCACATGTACAGGCAACATGTTGGATAACACAGAACTCATTCAAACACTGGAGGAAACAAAGTTGAAAGCCAGTGAGGTTAGTGTGGCTGAAGCTGGTGCTAATCGACTCAACATATAAAAGTAATTTACTAAGGTCACCAACATGAATGTTTTTCTGTGTTTGTTTTTCTGATTATCAGGTCTTTGAGAAACTCATACTGGCCCAAAAGACATCCACGGACATTGATGAACTCAGAGATGGTTATCGGCCTGCAGCTAAGCGTGGTGCTGTCCTGTTCTTTGTACTGACAGACATGGCTCTGGTTAACAGCATGTACCAGTACTCACTAGCCTCCTACCTACAATTGTTTAACTTGTCACTGCAAAAATCTCTGAAAGACTCAGATCTTCAACAAAGATTGTTGAACATCATGAACACTCTGACATACAATATTTATAACTATGGCTGCACAGGTATAACAACACGCACAGTAGCAGGATTTTTTAAATTTCTGAATATTGTATGTGTTTTTGTAGATTTTATCAATTTAACCAATTGCATGTCCTTAGGGCTATTTGAGAGACACAAGTTGCTCTTTTCCTTTAACATGGCAATAAAGATTGAGCAGGCTGAGGGGAGAGTGCCTCAAGAGGAGCTGGAGTTTTTTATCAAAGGTGAGATATCCACAGAAACATATTAGAGAACGATTAGAGTAGAGAGTAATTATCACAAGCACACAGAAGCATAAGACTGTGCACCATGCTTGGAACAACTTATCATGTGTTCCTACTTCATGTGTAAAGGTAATCTATCTTTGGAAAAAAGCAAGCACAAAAAACCATGTGACTGGATTCCTGATCAGGGCTGGGAGGATATAGTGAAACTTGCAGAGCTGTTTCCTGAGCAGTTTGGCTCTCTGCTCAATGACACTGAGAAAAATCCCACTGACTGGAAATCTGTAAGTGACCACAGTGACAGAAATACATTCAAGATGTTAATTAGATTTCTTTAACTCTTATTGTTTTTTTTCTTTCTCCTTAGTGGTATGATTTGGATGCACCAGAGCAGGCTCCATTTCCCATGAACTATAAGGAGGGCCTGTCAGCCTTTCAGAAGCTTCTGTTGCTACGCTGTTTCCGTGTTGACAGGGTCTTCAGAGCTGTGACTGACTATGTCAATGTTACTATGGGCAAGAAGTGAGACTGTGTTTCTTTTTCTCTGTCTCTACATTTCTAAACTTTTGACCAGTATTTTTTTCAAAAAAAAAAAAAAAAAAATCCTCAAAATAATACAAGGAAAATGCAAGGGAGGGGGAGCAGTGAAGTCCCTGTCTTGTCCTTACAAGCGGCAAGACATAATGCATTGAATAAGCTGGGAAAATGGCTGTGTGTTTAATACAGTGTGCCATGAAAGGCAGGCAACACTCCTTGATTTGACTGTTTTTGTGCTTATATTAATACCACATATATTTTAATAATGGGTGAGACCTACTGAGGAAACTCAGCTGCTGCATTTACATATTGTCTTGCTTGGTGATCTTCCAGAAATTGTACTAGTAATCTGCCTCTGGCTGAAAAATCACTGCGTGTATCCTGGAGTGTCGACTATATACACCCCCCCCCCCCCACACACACACACACCACCACCACCTTCTTAAATGCCACATTTCTGGACTATTGGAAAATGTCAGGACTGCATTGTATATGTGGGAGTGGCTTATGATTGTGAAACAGTACTGTCGGATTGGAGCACTATGCCTCACAAAGAAAATGTTCTCATTTGATGCTTTATCCCAAATCTCTCACACCATCTGACTCACATCCTCTTCATTCTCATGAAATCGTATTGCAATACCCTCTAGCCCCAAAATACTGACATGAAGAGCATTCTCAACCTTTTAAAGCTCTTTAATTTGCATAATTTTGCACTTAGTTGTCCATGGATAGTAAGTGTCCCATACAAATTCCATGCAAGTATTTGACCCAATTCTTAAGTAGATTTAGGGTTTTCAGTATCATCTTTTAAGATGGATTTTTGATTCAGTCACTTTTTAGTTCAACCAGACTCCTTTCATTTTTTTATGCCTCAGCATAGTTATTTGAGACTCTAGGTACATGTTTAAAATCATGCTGCAGAATAAATCTGATATGCCACCTTGAATAGTGTCATATGAGGGGTCAGATTCTAAACAGCTGAATTACTCTAATTTTTTTTTAAAGATATAAGCATACTGTTGCAGTGTGATGGTTAAATTGAGTGAACACAAGAATTCGACAAAGTATACCAATGTATTAAAAAATAGAAGTCACTCTTTGAGTTCTAACATGTTTTTCTGTATTTCTGCTTAGGTACGTACAGCCCCCTGTGGTCAACTTGTCTAGTGTTTATGAGCAGAGTACACCTTTCTCTCCCATTGTCTTCATCCTGAGCCCTGGCTCTGACCCAGCCAGTGACATCATGAAACTTGCAGAGACATTAGGCTTTGGAGGCGGCAAGTTCAAAACACTTGCAATGGGCCAAGGCCAAGAGAAGGTGCTGCACACTTTTACAATGTTTTCCATTATAAACTATTAAAAGAAGTCATGTGAAATGATCATAGAGTTTTAGAAGTAATCTGACCAGATAGAAAAAGTGAATAATTTTAGATAATTGCCTTCTGTACCTTTGATAGCTGGCACTGGAATTGTTGGACAAGGCAGTATCTCGTGGTCAGTGGTTGATGCTACAGAACTGCCACCTGCTGGTGAAGTGGCTAAAGGAACTGGAAAAGGCCTTGGAGAGAATTTCTGAGCCCAACCCCAACTTCCGCTTGTGGATCACTACCAACCCTATTAATGATTTCCCCATTGGCATTCTGCAAAAGTCTCTTAAGGTAAAACACATTTTTTTCTTTAATTTATTTATTTTATTTTTTAATTTTTCTTGATGGCAGACTTGATTTTCCAACTTGTCGGTGGTTGAAAGCATTTTCTCAGACTGGAGTTATCGTTTGATATTTTTTATAACATGGTATCTTTTTTTTTAATATAACCTGGAGTTCATCACGATGTCAGTACATCTTTAAGATAGCTGTGTAATTATCTCCCTGAATCTGTTGTTTTCTGACATTTATACTCACATGTATAAGTGATCAAACAAGCATAGCAAGTATGATTCACCATGTTTCAATGAACTTTTCAGGTAGCAACAGAGCCTCCCAGTGGTCTTAAGCTGAACATGAAAGCCACATATTCAAAAATCTCATATGTGACCTTGACTGAATGCCCTCACCATGAATTCAGCAGCCTGGTCTATGTGCTGGCCTTTTTCCACGCTGTGGTACAGGAGAGGCGCAAGTACGGAAAGATTGGCTGGAATGTGCCTTATGACTTCAGCGAGTCAGACTTCTTTGTAAGCAGTGCAAGATCCAAATACTCTTTTCTTATTGAGTTGTACATTAACAGTGCTGTTCCACCTTTCAGTAGTTAAAGCAATGCAACTGTGTTAAACAGGTGTGTATGGAGATCCTGGACACCTACCTAACAAAGTCTCACAATCAAAGAGATGGAGATATTCCCTGGGGAACCCTTAAATATCTTATTGGGGAGGTTAGGCTACATTGATTGTGTTTTATATGATGTTTTATATCATTAGAAAAGGCTAAATTAAAACTGTACAATATTAATGTTTTATTAGGTGATGTATGGTGGGCGAGCAATAGATAGCTTTGACCGCAGGATCCTGACCGTCTACATGGATGAGTACCTTGGAGACTTTCTTTTCTGGACCTTTCAGAAGTTCCACTTTTTCAGAAACAAAGATGTTGATTACAAAATCCCTCCAACTGGACTGAAAGATGTATATATAAGTCAGTTAATTCTTTGGCTACTTCAGTTCTTTGGCAAAGCCACAAAAAAGATTTAGTTTTCTGTCTTCATTAACAGCTTAATCATGTTCTTTGTTCCAGATGAGATTGAGAACATGCCACTGGCAAACACACCGGAGGTACTGGGGCTTCATTCCAATGCAGAGATAGGATATTACACTCAAGCAGTTAAAGACATGTGGACTCACCTAATAGACCTTCAGCCCCATACAGGTATGATTTGACAGCTTTGAACTGTAATCTTAAATTGTCACAGCTGAAGAAAAATATTTTATTTTCTGAGTCCCCTTTGAGTTTTGAGAGCATCCTGACAGATAATATCCATCCTGTTATAAAGTTAGAAGCTGCCCTTTTGTAAAAGGCTTCCTTTGGTGTGATATTGCAATGTACCTTCTCCTCAATGGTTTTTACACTCGTCTTCATACCTCAGGTGAATCTGGTGGAAGCATCAGTAGGGATGAACACATCAGCCAGGTGGCCCAAGACATTCAGAATAAACTACCTGAGTTATTTGACATGGATGTGACCCGGAAAACATTTGGCACCGACATCTCTCCAACCTCGGTTGTTCTGCTTCAAGAACTAGAGCGCTTCAATAAACTAGTGGTCCGCATGCAGCAGTCTTTGGCTGAGTTGCAGAGGGTAAGGCTGGGGACAGATAGCAAGAATATGTTGGGAAAAACATACAATGTTGTTCTGTTTTGCTGTGCTTGAGATTTTTTGAGATGATCTTGTGTCTTGCAGGCATTGGCGGGTGAGGTGGGCATGAGCAGTGAGTTGGATGACGTGGCTCGAGCCCTTTTTAATGGTCACATTCCTGTCATTTGGAAGAAGTTGGCACCTGACACTCTGAAGTCCCTTGGGAACTGGATGAGCCATTTCAAGAGGCGTTATGAACAATATAGCAATTGGGTAAAGATGATTGCAGTTAACAAATGCGTAAAAAATATATTTGGTTGTCTGTTGCATCTGTGTATCTTCTGTCCACCAGGTAAAGAAGGGAGAGCCAAACGTTATTTGGCTATCAGGACTACACATCCCAGAATCCTACCTGACAGCTCTGGTCCAAGCTGCTTGCAGGAAAAATGGCTGGCCTCTGGATCATTCCACGCTGTACACAGAAGTGACTCAGTACCGTGATGAAGATGAAGTCAGTGGCCTTCTCCAGACAGGGTAATGGAATGACATTCATCTTTTGTAGCAGGCTTGGTGAATATGTCTAAACACTAACATTTCATTTTAAGCATTCCCTAGAGGCAAATAAAGGTTTTGGTTTTTTTTAATTATGGATTTTGAATTCTTATTCACCACAGGATGCCATGTCTCTGGCCTGTTTCTGGAGGGAGCAGACTGGGACATGCAGCAGGGCTGCCTAAAAAGGAGTAAACCAAAAGTTTTGGTTGTTGAACTGCCCATTCTTAAAGTCATCCCCACAGAGGCACACCGCTTCAGCCTACAGGTGTGGCCAGTGACCACTACACCTCTCTAGATCTATAAATCACACACTTTTTGGATGTTTGTCTCTGACCATTGTGTATTTTCTTGTGTTTTGTATGTACAGAATACGCTGAGGACACCAGTCTACACCACATCCATGCGGAGGAATGCAATGGGTGTGGGGTTGGTATTTGAGGCAGATCTGTCAACGTCCATTCACATCTCTCACTGGGTGCTCCAGGGAGTGTGTTTGTACCTTAATGACGACTGAAGGTGACTGTCTGCCTCACTCAACTGGCCAGCTCTTGCAGTCTTTGCATATCAGTTAATTTTATTTGTGCCTGATGTTTGCTTCTTGTTCAACTTATGTGAAAAAATAACTTTAAAAAAATAATAAATTAATAGATATTTCACTGCTTCAAAGCCTTCACTATGTGGTCTTGTGTGTTTATTCACTAGATGGCAGCACAGAGCAGCACTGAAATGTCCTGTCTGCTCTGCATTTGTCTTTTATGTTAAAACATGCTAATCTCCCTCCAGACCACCATGGATCAGAATGTTTCAGACATAAAATCTAAATTTAAATTAATAATGAACAAAATCTTTGCTATTCACAAAATGTATATGTATAGATAATATTGTACATTCTTAGACAAAACAGCAGCTACAGAATATTATTACTGACATTGAAAAGGGACTACATGCATACTTCACACACTGGAAAATTAAATCGTAATCAATGTTTTCCACTTTATCTAAGCATCTTTTTAAACTTTTCCTTGTGGTATGTGCTGAAGAATATATTTTTATTTTAACATTTACCAAGCACTTCCAGTGCAGCTCTGAGTAATTGACGCTGCTGAGGTCAGCATGGCAGAGCAGGTGAAGTTTCCTATAAAATTAGACAGCCCCAGAGGATCTGGCTGCTATCGCAGCACTGAGGTTACACACACAGAAAGAAAAATTGTAAAAGTTTGCACCCTTGGGGAAATTACATCTTCTAGTCTCCTTTCTGAGAGTGCCGTTCTAAGAAGGAATGTGCTGCTTAGACTATTGATGATTAGATGTAAACAACAGAAAAATAACCACCAACTAACATAAAAGTGTTTTTATCTTACTAAAAAAAAACCTCCCACCCTCATATGGGATCACTAGAAAGTATGTCATTATCATATTATGCAGTCTGAAAGTAGTAGAAAGGTTAGAGAGGCCCCTTCTCAGCACAAACTTGTGCATCATTCATGAAGAGTAAAGATCAGATCATTTTTTTTTTTTGACCAAACATAAGAGGAGAGGGATTTTGTTTCCCTGTTTTAAAAAAGGAAAGAATGGTGCGTTGTGAACCTTTCTACAACTGGGACGCTCCTCAGTAAATGCACTCTAATGCTAATACTTCTCTTTCAGTGTTCAAAAACCATAAGGCAGAATGTTGACAGCTCCAGAAATGACCAGTGAAGAAAAATAAATCCTCCCAGTTAAGCTGTGGCCCCATCTTGAAATTAAAAAAAAAAAAATTCTTCTGCCTATGACTGCAGGGATTTACAGCAACCTTCAACTGCTCTACTTCCTTCTTGGCACCACTGTCTGCACTGAGTGGCCTCAGAAATGAAGAGGGTGCCCTAAAAAAGAAAATAAAAACTCTGACACATCAATTTACAGTCCACTCACTTTGCAAACTTTCCACATGCAGTGATTATGAGCAGGTGGGCTCAACCAAGGCACTGTTTTCAGTAGTCAGGGGGATTGATCTGTGCCAGTCTGAACATGTAATATCTCAAAACGCCCCGAACCTTTGGAGACAGCTGTATGGACACAAGGTGCAGTGTCTGAGTCTGAGAGAAGCAGTTACCTCAACCACACTCACATATACATCTCAGATTCCCGGTCTGGGTTGCGGCGCAGGTATTTAGTTTGGAGAAGACTGCAGAGTTGTGCTTAATGCCTGCATGCAATGAAACGCTACAAGTCCCAAATAGGTTACAATAATGCGGGGGGTGGGGGTCTGAAGCCGTGGCATAGTTTTGTTTTTATGAGCTTTACATGCCCATCATGCCTCGCAAACCTCCTGTGAGCGTTTCAAAGGAACCTTGAGAGACAGCAGCACCCCCATAATTCATTCACAATGTGTAAAAGTGCCGTCGCCTTCACGCGCTCATTGTCTCCTGTGAAGGGCTGAAACGGGGCAGGGTCCAAAAAAAAAAAAAAAAAAAAAAAAAAAAAAAAAGAAAAGAAAAGAAAGAAAGAAAAAGACCCAACGGGCTGCGCTTTTAGAAGACCCGAAGAGACTATAAAACGGGTTTGATGCCTGCTGCTGTGAAGAATATGAGGTAGGCAGAGCAAACAGAGGAGGGAGGGAGGACAACACACCTAACAGCCTTCAAGGTTTATTCTCAAAGGTCGGATCTTTGCTGGAGAGACAAACGTGAGTTTCAGAGGCGACATTTTTCAGCATGTAACTTGGGATTTTAAGACTTTTGCTGTATTTTGTTTTGTTTTGTTTTTAAGCAAATGAACTAGGGTCACATGTGTGTGTGTTTTTTTTTTTTTTTTTTTTGTATAAGTGTGTGTTTTCTGCTTTTGTGACTAGGATGCGCGTCTCCTCCAGCCGACCCAGCGCAGTTTGACACATCTCCCCTCCGGACCGGTTTCTAACCAGGAGACGCTGTTCTCACCGTACTTTTGATGCCAGGGAAATGGGGTCGCACCGTCGAGAGAGCGCGTCCGCACTGTGCAGGAAAAGTTTGCTCTGGACCGCGCTGGTACTCTGGCCGGCCACGTTTGTGCACGGGACGTGGAAGACGGGACTTTACAAAACATATCCGGCCGGTGCGCAGCTGAGCAGAGACCAGACGGCAGCCGCGCACACCTCAGTCTATCAAAAAAGGTGAGAGACACATCCACCTATGCTCAGTAGAATTATTCTCAGATTAGAGTCTATTTTTAAACACCCTGTCCTTTTTTACTCATTGCGTGCCTCTGCGGTGCTACTCCCATCTCCATCCATCTGCCAGCCACTATTGTCTTCATGACAGTTGGTTTCCTTTTTCCTGTGCTCGCAGCTCTGCTCTGCAGAGTCCCATCCTCATTGTTGTCCCTCCTTCCCCCTGTGAGCCTCATGAGAGCACCTCCACGGTCCCTGAGGTGAGCTCTGTGCTCCACTTGCAGCAGGAGAAGCAGCAGCAGCTCCATCATTTGCTCCTTCTCAGCTGTCAAAGTTCCTTTGAAAAAAAAAAAAAAAAAAAACCCTTTTGGTGCCCTAGTCTGCCCAGGGGATTACAGGATTGCAGGATGTTGAGAATGGAGGAGCCTTGTGTGCGTGGCTTTACTGAAATGGCCGGTGAATGAAAAGGCAGATGAGGTGGTCTCGTGAAGTGATTGATCTTTTGCATAATAGCAGAGATGTTGATGGGGGCTTTTGTGAAGTAGAGTCACTAGACTAAACACAGAGTCAAGAGGGCTAATATGCTCTGCTGCACTGTTCAGTCCTCACAAACATTTAAACTGCCAGGTTGAGTGTGCGTGGGCCGAAAAGAAGATGAGGGTGTGTCCAGGTGGCTCAGCGCCTCCAGCCTGCGTCGCTCCACCGGCTCACCTCTGGCTCACCAGACATTTGTGGACATGTTTACTAAACACAAGCAGCTGTGACTCTGCTGCATCTAGGCTTGTTCAGGGAATATTTAAATGTTTGTGCACTGGCAAGGTAGACTAGACACAGAGAGAGAGAGAGAGGTCCTGCTGGTCTGACTGTCTTCAGAGGGGTCAGCAAGTTTGAGGGCACATGCACATCTCCGTGCACCTGCTGTCTGGCCAGATCTGTTTTAAACACAGGTTTATGGTGTGTCAACGAGGCCAAAGAGTGGCAGGCAGAATTTAGAGACCAGAAGGGTTGCTGCTTGACATCCGATGATAAAAACAACTTGGCATCAGAGTTCAGGCAGATAAAGTCTTGTTTCAACAGACTGGGAAATAAGTCTGTCAACACGTACCTTCAATAACAATGTCCTCCCATACCTGCAATGTCTTCACACTACAATTATAAAAATCCAAAGCAGATTAATGACTCCTGAGTAATTTCTCAGCTGGTTCAATGACTCTGTAGAGGAGCTTGTAAAGTGTTTGATTCTTTATTCTTCTAAACGACTGTATAAACTCAGTGGCATTATGGGGTTACTGAGGTAGAAGATTCTTCACTTCTTGTCTTGCTCACTTCTTTATCCTTCCTCAGAGGGCTTTTCATGGGTTGACAGACTGTCCTGAGCCCTGCTGCTCTCATTCCTCACCCATCTTAACCAGATCCACGTACACTTCAAGCATGGGAATGAAGTGGCTCAGATTCCAGTACCTTAAGGCTTTGTGTGGCCTAAGCAGAGTGACCTGAGACTTGTCAGTTCAAATTAACTTTATTATAAGCTTACATTGAAAATTTGGATATCAGGAAGCTGTCATTGTACACGTTTGAAATCGCTGGAAGCTCATTCATGAATCAGGATGATTTTGATTAGCCTTAATTATGTGGAGTATCAAAGATTAGTACATTTACAATTAAGGTGAATATGAACCAAAGATAACTGATTATAAGAGATTTTTGCTTGATTTACTTCATAAAATAAAATGAATCAGAGTTACAAATAAATCACACTAAAATACAAATAAATGTGATGATTAAATTCTTCATCCAGTGATCACTATTTTCTTCCCTCTTTAGCTTAAAAAAAATTATAAGGTTCTAAGCTTCTTCAGTAGTGACTGGGCTATATTTGTAATCCAAAACCTTGGTCTTTCATTTGACTCATAAATTAACTAGCAGCTTGATTGAACCTTATTTGGAAAAAAAGGCATTTGAAATCATGTCTTTGGGAGATGTACCAGCAATTTCTGGACAATGCACTTCACCACACGGCAAAAACTCCCCAGCAAAGGGTCAATAAACTCAAGCCACAGACCTCAGTTTCCAAACTCTCCAGATCTCAACGAACAACTGTGGTCTTCAGATCCCAAAATAATCCAGCCCCTAAGGTTCTGTCTCTTTTTTCCAAACCAGTCAGAACTGTTTTAGATGTGTGATGTGGAAGCTGCATAGTGTGAAGCTGGTGACTTTAATGTTAGGGCTGATGCGTGTCTGTGATTTTCTGGGTCCCTCAAATACTAAAAGAGGCACAAACCCTTTACATGCAGACTGAACTCTTGCAGGTGTCCCTTGTTCCATCCTGAAAGCTCAGAACAGACAAGACAAATGAGAGTTTTTCTGAAGATAGGCACTTACTTCTGACCTTTAAGGCTTCTTTGTGGTGCTTTGATGACATGGACTTGGAAGCCACATGGCACCTTTGAACCTGCAACGAGAGCCCATCAGCCTCATGGTAATGTGTACTAACTTATCATTTGATAACTCTTACAATACAGACCAAATGTAATTCATGGCATTTTTGTTTTCTCTTAAATTATTCACCATCAGCTACTCTTGTTGATAAAACAGAGGAAAGCAGCTAAAGGTTATTAGAACCAGGAATAATCTCATTTTCTCTTCATTAATTTCACCTTGACGAGCTCTCTCTCTATTTGTCTCGTCATCATTTGTTGTCGTACCACACTAATCTCCACCCTGTTGTCCCACGACACCAAACACTGCTTCATAGTTATCCTTTCCTTTATATCCGTGTTCCCATCGGAAGCTTTCTAACGTGACCTTTATGATAAAATAGCCTCTGTCTTCTCTTCTCTGGTTGGCTGTTTGCCACATCAGTCTTTTGTTCATTGTTCTCCCCCCAAGTATTTTCCCACATAAAGAAATCTAGAGAAATTCTTTTAGAGTTTAATCTTTACAGCATTTACAATATATATTTACATTTTTTTTGACTCGCCCTCACATCTGTGCATGAACGTGTATTTGAAACGTGAGAGAAGTCGATGTTTTTCCTACTAGAGGTTCATCAGTTTTTTCCCATTAAAGGCTTCGGTGTCATTTCACACAGTTGTTTCTCTCCAGCTCTTCCTCCTCAAACTCTGCTTCTGAAAATCCACCACTTAAGTGGCATAATGGTGAAACGGCATACAAGGTGGAATGAAAGGACGGCCAGTAACTAGAATATTTACTGTTTCCCTATTTGACCAGCCTTCGCACACATTAGATTTAAAGGTTCAGCTCTCTTTTGTTTCTTTCCAATGTCTTTCCATTTTGGCGTCTGTAGCGCTGAGGAACAGATGGGACAAAGCTGTGATATTTTGGGATTTCTTTCTTAACGGTTGGCTTTGGCTACATGTGACTGTGAGATGGATGATGATTTATTTAGTTTGGGCCCAGCATTCAGAGCGTACCATGTGTGCTTTGAGACCTGATACTCACCGAGGGCCCGCTTGGTGTTTTGCCAGTGAAGCAGCATGGTGCTGGTGAGTTGCACGCCTCGTAGCACATGGGTGCCTTGAGTAAGAGGAAGGTGTTGACTATGAAACATTGAAAAGCAAAACAGTAAGTGCAATGGAGCACCTAAGTTCTTTTTATGGTTTTTCAGCAGGTTGTTGATGGTTAATTATATTATCTGTTTCTAGTTCAGAAACAATACTTGACTCAGATAATGTGTCTTCAAATGTCCCTCCTCTCTTTAGTGGAGGAAGTGTTGTCCTTTCTGTCTTTTAGCTTTTAGATGCAATTTGATTTTAACTACGCTTGTGTGCAATGTAAGTACTGGTTGTCAAACTCTGAGAAATTGTCAGTGTTGTGCCAACCACTCTTATTTCACTCACTGAACCAACCGCCGTCAACATTTTTCTCCTTGCTAATTGCATATGTGTAGTACAAGAATGGAGGAGGGGGGGGAGGGGGTCATAAACCTCACCCCCACTTCCCTCCACATACCCCCTGGTGATAATCTTGGCTGTTCCCAGGTGA
Organism: Hirundichthys speculiger; assembly: GCA_018398805.1. Classification (NCBI taxonomy): domain Eukaryota; kingdom Metazoa; phylum Chordata; class Actinopteri; order Beloniformes; family Exocoetidae; genus Hirundichthys; species Hirundichthys speculiger. The sequence continues at coordinate 3,173,230 of JAGFBZ010000035.1, read as the reverse complement.
AACCTCCACTTAGCCTGGGAAACTCAGATGTTTATCTGGTGGGTCTGGAAGATAAGTGGTAGGGAGGAGTTGGGGATAGTACCCATACCCCCCCCCCCCCCCCCCCCAGCTCTACCTGACCACATCTCCTTCAAATTTTCCACCAGAGATTAGAGTATTTTTATCTGAACAAGGACAGACAATCGTAAAGTAACCATGAAGTATAGATCCACGATCATTTTTGTAGCCTGATAGCTGATGAATATCTTATGTTGCTACACGAAAGCCAGGTCTATACTTAAACAACATGCACTAGATGAATTCACTAACTCATTTTACTTGAGGAGTCCATGATTATTTCAAACTGAACTGTAATTTTTCTCAGATCATCTTTCTTTTCAGCAGTGGCACTCAGAAGTTGTCATACAACTATTCTGCAAGTGCAAGCAACATTGCATGAATGGAGAGGGGGGTGGGGGGTGGGGGGGGGAATCAAAAACACTCAATGATTCCAACAAAAACATACAAGAAACAGAGCGGTGTCAAAAAGAAAGCCTCTGCAAGAAAGCCTCAAACATTTATCAGAGGTGCCTCTGCTCGCCGGCTCAGGTCTGTGTGTGCGGCCACCACAACATGTGGGAATTGTTAAAGAGAGCTGTTTCTAGGCTGCTTCACATCCTTTGCCTTTGGTGGTTTTATCTAAAGTAAACTGTCTTTGATACACACAAACATATGGTCTCACATATTGACAAACAGACCTCGGTGGGAAAACCCCTCCAGTCTTGAAAGATACTGGCAGCACAAGAGTCCTAGTTTACAGTATTATGTAGGATGTACAGTCCGTTTTGTGATTCTTCAAGCTCCCGTCTAAGCATTTATTTAATTGTGTGAAACTGGCTGTGGAACTTGTTTCCTTATTTTTCTTATAGCTTTTTGAAAGCTAATGAAGGCATTTGGACATTTTAATCTTGATTAAATAGTGGTATTGTGTGGACAGCTAAAAATCTCCCATGTGTTTCCCCAAAAATCAAAGTCTTCTGTTCTATGTTGCAGGATGAGATGGAAATTTCCTTTCAAGCAGAACGTTACTCAGAAACATCACTTGTGATATCAAGAAAAGGGCTCTTGATAAAATGGCTATCAGTAAGGATTATAGTAAACCAATTCAGCTCTCAGTCTTCTCACAAACGAATCACCTTTTTACTGGGGCTGGGCAAGTCACGTCATTCCTCCATTTTACATCAGATCTGCTCCATGTGTTCACTATCGTGCTGTTCTCTTACTGGTTACTTCAGTGCAAGCTCCATCTAGTGGCATGGATGTGTAACGACAACAGAAAGTCTAGTCCTCGATTATAAAACGGACCCCCATTTTTGAGAATATGTCTTCTAGATTAAAACATCGTCCTATATTTGGGTCTATACGGTAGTTTGATCAAGGACTTATTAAGCAACGGACGGGCAATGCTCGGAAATGAGCCTCAGGAGATTCTGTGCTCGTCATGATCTGAGGAGAAAAAGACTTATGTCAGACGCAGAGCTGGAGAGGCTTTGGTTCATCTATATATCAGCTGAGTTTTCATTCAGATTTTCACAATATTGCAAATATTATAGTATGTGATTCCAGCACCGCCATGCTATCTGAACTGCCCCACACAAAGCCATTTCTGGGTCACTAAACTGGACAATTAAATATAAAAAACAAATTCAGTCCCATAGCCCGTTTTTTTTTTTATTTTTATTTTTGATCCAAGTCTAAAATTGAAAAATAAAAAAACAAGCATTTTTTCGTTTTTTGGGTTAATGAAAAACAAAATAAAATGTCACTTTTTAATATTTTAAATTTTTGATTGACAATTGAAAGTGGAAAGAACAAATGATACACAGATTGATAAAGTTACAGAACTTTTACATGGACATTTTCATTTTAAAGTTCTCCCAGATGGAGGATTCAACAGAAACAAGGTTATTTGTAACCACTGCCAAGTTGAACTCCCTGTTAAAAGTTTCTGCTGTTACCTCAGAAATTATCTGTTTTAATGTTCTGATTGTGGCTCAGGATTTTGTTGGTAGACATTTTTTATTTGTCATAAAAAAACAGGATAACATCAATGCACTGGCAGCAGCAATAAGCTTTATTTTATTTGACAATTTTTTAAGATGAGATTTACACTAAATATGTGTTACTGACAAGTGCTGATGTTAAAAGTGTTTGAACAACAAATTTTATGGCACTTTAGTTCATATGGCAGCAGAACAATTAATTGAAAATGCACTTTACACTACTTTTGAATTCATTGTTTGATTTTCCGTATACAATACGATTAATCGTGATTAATCAGGGAGATCATGCAATTAATCACAATTAAAAATTTTAATCGTTGCCCAGCCCTACTTTTTACATAACTTTAACATTAAAGGCATATTTGTAAAATATCACACTTTAGGTCTGGAATCTCAAGAAATAACTGCTCGGTAATCATTCAATCACAGAGCTTCACATGAGGTTTTTTCCATTCACGGGTCATTTTCTGACCAACCTCAGGGAGTCCTGCTAATGTCTTATGAGCTCCTCTGGAAGGCGAGTGATCTTATGACCCAGCAGTAACCTGTGCTGAAAAACCTCCATAGTTGTATAAAACCTGTTCATCCTCATTGCTTCCTTTTGAGAAACGATTCTTCCACTGAGACCCAGATGAAAATGGTTGTGTATTGATTAAGGACAGACCTCAGAGTAAATATAACCCCTAAATGCACTCAAGGCGAATGTTGTAGTTGATCATAAGCATGTAAACAACATAAGGAAGTCTTAAAACAAAAGAATGGGAGGAAGACCATTCCACACTGAATGTGACTGCATGGCTAATTGGCTTTTGTGGCTGCACTGTAATAGGACTGTGTTTGCTTGAGGAAGTTCTTCTTTCTTTACTTTGACACTTTGATATTGTTCTTTGTCTAAGAATAACACAATGAGGCAAATATATTTTTTTGTTCTTTTACACTTCAGATGTCTGAGTTTTCTTTACCTGTTTCTGTCCTCAGGAACTGGTGTCCTCATACAGTCACTAAGACGGTAACCTGCCAGGTGCAGAATGGGACAATCCTCCAGCGGGTCTATCAGACGTGCCGCTGGCCACAGGGATGCTCAGGAGGCAGGTGAGAAGACGAAGGGACCTTTGCAATACTGCTACCTTCTGCATCAGACTGCTGCAGACTTGTACAGTCATTTACAATTTTCTTTGTCATACAAGAAGTTTTTGTTTTTCATTTTCATTTCTCTGTTTGTCAGTTGTAGTTACTGCTGTGCTCATATTATTGCATCTAGAAAACAAATCACAAATTACAGCATCCCGTTTGTCATTTCAACTCTGAGATTTGGTGAGAAAACAGAGCATGATACCAGACTTATTTGCATCAACTGTCCAACAATGCGTTTTGCAAAAATCAGCAACTCACTGTGAAGATAACAATTGACTCATCACAACCATTTCTGCAACTTCTGTCCAAGTTTTATGATGGATGTCAGTAAAAACAAACAAACAAAAAAAAACTCAGATTATGGATGTGTACTCTGCTGCTAGTGCTGCAGACGATACTGAAAGTAATCAGAACAATAAAGATGTGCAAATAAATAGTCTTCAGGTGGCGTATGCTGCTATAGGATTTCAACCAATCAGAAGACTCTTGGAAAGACTTGGCTTGAGCTCTGCCTATGGTCTGAACCCTCTCATTTCAAAAGTGTTTCTCCTTATAATTGTTGGTCTAAAATAAATATGGCCTTCTGCAGTTCTACTGGGTGCAAAGAAAATTTGAAAGGTGGCAAAGATTAAGATAAGATGGCTGGAAATTAACATATGACCTTCACATAGGCAGCAATCTTAAGCAAAGTACCTCCATTTTCAGGAGCTCAAAAGTATGTGGATAATTGATTGAATGGAAGTTAAATGGTCTTGTGCGGTCCATTACTTCAGCTCACATTCAGCTAAATACTACATACCTGAGAGGATGGTGCTTTACAATGCAGATGGATAATGACTATGCTTAATGCAAAGGAAACTCAGTACTTTTTGAACGCAAAGAAATTGAATGTTCTTCAATGGCTGAGTCAGTTACCTGATCGAAACCCTACAGATCAGTTGTCCCCAACAATTTTTTGCATCGCAGAACAGTTTACTGTCAAGCAATATTTTTACGGACCGGTCTGAAAAATATAACACAATAAAATATGACTGGCATAAAAACTGGTATTTTCTATATAAACGTGAATCCGCTGTGTATTGACGTGCAACTTTATTAGTAGCATCCTCATAACATCGAACCAAAAACAGAATGTCAGTAATATTCTTCGGAAAGACACTTTTCGAAGACATTTGTTTTTTAGTCATTTTGCCACATGACCGAGACACGGGTCTTGAAGTCTTGTCATGTGTCAAAAGTAAGTCATAGACAGGTGTAATGGAGAGAATCCGGTCATTTTTCAAAATAAAACATAATTTCGACTCAAATCATAAATCAAATGGTAATAATGGAAGTGATTTATTTTTTCTCTGCGGCCCGGTACCAAATCACCCACAGAGCGGTACTAAGCTGGGGACTGGAAGTTGGTGACCCCTGCTATAGAGCATGCTTTTTAGTTACCAAAGACACAACTGAAGGCTTTCCAGGCCTGTAGTGAAGGCCTGGCAAGGCATCTCTGCTGAGGTAACTCAGAATTTGATATCCACAGACTCCAGATTTCAAGAAGTCATTGACTGCAAAAGATTTTCATCCAGGTATTAAAAATTTTGGTTATATATACAACTATGTCACTTTGTCCAAACATGTTTGAGCCCTTGAAAATTGTACTTTGTTTAAAATGACTGTAATTCCTACATGTTGAATGCCATATTTTGTGTGAAAGATCTTAAATTAAAGCTGAAAGTCTACACTTTGATTGCATCTTGAATGTCCGTCCATCTATCCATCCATCCATCAATTTCCGCTTATCAAAATTATGGGTCGCAGGGGTAGATGCCCAGACCTCCCTAACTCTGGCCACCTCCTCCAGCTCCTCCAGAGGAATACCGGGGTGTTCTCAGGCCAGCCAAGAGATATAGGGCCCGATCTTGCGCCAAACCTCCTAAAGCTGCTATTAAGGGATTGCAGGTAGCAGGAGGGGCGTTCCCCCGCAAAGAATGCAATCTTCCACCTCCTAAAACCCACGATATTACCTGCGCCAAATGCTATATTATGTATATATTATGCATGGGAGTGGTTAGGGCGTTCCACCTGTTTAACCAATCAGTGTGTCAGTAGCCATTGCCTTTAAGAGCAGGTTGCGGTACCTGCAAACTGCTTTGCAGCGTCTTTTCACCCAGATCAGAGCAGCTCTCATGGGCTGCTCGTCTGGGACTCTGCTGTAGAGCTTCCTCCTCTTCTTTCCTCCTCCTCCTCTGCACTGATATATATACATAACTAGCTCTAACTAATGTGGAGCAAATGATTTAATAATTTCTTTTGTACTCCAAGAAGTTTCAACAAACTGCTCAGAAAAAATAAAGCCAGTGAGCTTCCAGGAAAGCATTTCTTAACTAGAAAAGCACTCGGAGAGCGCAGACCTCCGCCAAGCACAACAGTTCTCCCATATAGCGATTTACAGATTGCAATAAAATCCGCCTTCTGGATCAGATCCGGATCGGCCTCTGAAATTTGATCGAGGTTTCCATTGTCAATCCCTGAGTAAAATTTCATGAGTTGTGCAATAATTAACGGAGATATTGAGAAACAATATTTCTGGCCCCATTGAGCGCAATGTTATCGAAAATTTAAAAGTGATCCAGAATCCAGGATTTCTTCCGGATCACAGCCAAAATTAAATCAGTTCTTCCTTTTTACATTTCTGACAATTTCATAAAAATCCATCCATAAAAAAATCCAATCCATCCATTTTGAGTTATCTTGAACATATCCTCAGCAGCGGCTGTGCGCACAGCTGCTCCAAGACGCACCAAGACGCACAGCTGCGCCAAGACCCATAGCTGCTCCCAGCAGCTCTCGCAGCGCTTCTTGCGGCTCTGCCTGAGCATGTTTACAGGGAGCGCACCAACTATCTGGGACATTCAGGTAGCCGATAGGAATTGTCTGTGTAAGAATATTTTTACCTCCACCAAGGAGGTAATGTTTTTAGCCGGCGTTTATCTGTCTGTCTGTCTGTCTGTTTGTCTGTCTGTGTACAAGATAACTCAAAAAGTTATGGATGGATTTTGATGAAATAGCCTTTCAAGCAGTCTGTAAATCGCTATATGGGAGAACTGTTGTGCTTGGGGGAGGTCTGCGCTCTCCGAATGCTTTTCTAGTTAAGAAATGCTTTCCTGGAAGCTCACTGCGCCAAGACACATCAACACAGCCGCTGGGAGTGGCTGTGCTGATGTGCTTTTTAAAATACTGCAGAAAGGATCATTGGATGAGCATTGAACCAGAGGAACAGGTATGATGACATCTACTTTCTACCACTGAGCGCATCTCGGGTGCTCCGAGCACAAGGAGAGGGATCAGAGGGATAGGCGCACAGTTCAAGAAACTCCACAACAGTGTTCTGTGATCTCCTTCGTTTCTCCCACAGCAAACATCTGAATGAGATCATGCCACAGCTGTACAGACATCCTCTGCCCTTAAGAGTATAAAAACGTATGCAAGTAATACAGTGATGCATAATCGAGAGGTAGAGCCGTTTGTGCAGTCCACATGTGACTGGGAGGACGTGCAATGACGCGATTTGGATGCGCTCTTTTACGCGCCGACATGCCGGTTGCGCTTTCCACAAACTCGGTATCTTGTGGTACCGGTATCTCACGGATCCTGACCCCGCGATCGCAAGATACTGAATTTGTGGAAAGCGCAAGAGACACGCCCTTGCCGCGCCTACAATGTGAGTAAGGGAATCGGCATAATGGGTGGCGGCTTTAGGGAGTGGAAGACTGCATTAGTGGTTGGCGGAGGTTCCTAAATCAGCAATTTGCGGATAGTGGGTAGTGGGTAGTGGGTAGCGGCTAGCGGGAGGTGTAAGATCGGGCCCATAATCTCTCCAACTAATCTTGGGTCTGCCTGGGGCCTCCTCCCATTGAACATGTCCTCTCTCGAGAGAGGTCTCTGGGGGGGTATCATCACCCGATGCCCGCACCACCTCAACTGGCTCTTCTTGATGTGAAGGAATAGTGACCCTACACAGAGTCCCTCCCGGATGACTGAACTTCTCACCCTTTCTCTAGGGGAAAGTCCGGCCCCGAGAGTCTGGCCCCTTTTCTGACTTAGAACCATGGTCTTGGATTTGGAGGTGCTGATTCTCATTCCTGCAGCTTCACACTTGACTGTGAACTGCTACAGTGAGAGCTGAAGGTCCCCGCTCAATAAAGCCAACAGGACCACATCATCTGTAAAAAGCAGAGAGGCAGTCTTAAGGTCACTTAACTGGAACCCCTTAGTTTCCCGGCTGCACCTAGAAATTCTGTCCATTTAAGTTATGAACAGAATTGGTGACAAAGGGCAGCCCTGATGGAGTCCAACTCTTACTGAAAGCGAATCTGTCTTACAGCCAGCAATGAGAACCAATCTCTCGCTCCATTTTTACAAGGAGTAGGTAGCCTGTATCAATGGACCCATTACCCCATACTCCTGGAGCATCCCCTCATAGGACACTCAGAGAGACACGGTTAAATGCCTTCTCCAAGTCCACAAAACACATGTTGACAGGTTAGGCAAATTCTCATGCTCCCTCCAGAACCCTAGTGAGGGTGTAGAGCTTGTCTGGTGTTCCATGATCAGAATGGAACCTGCATTGTTTCTATTGAATCTGAGGTTCGACTGTTGACTCAGTGAGGCTGAGGAGTGTAATTCCCCTGTAACTGGCACACTTCCTCCGGTCTCTTTTCTTGAAAAGGGGAGCCACCACCCCAGTCTGCCAGCCCAGAGGTTCTCCCCCCGATATCCACACAATGCTGCAGAGATGCGTCAACCAAGACAGCCCTACAACATCCAGAGGCTAGAGGAACTCAGAACAGATCTCATCTTACCTTGGAGCCCTGCCACAGTGCAGCTTCTTAACTACCTCAGCAACCTCAGCTCCATTAATGGGCAAGTTGACCTGAGAGTCCACAGACTCAGCTTCCTCCTGTAGAAAACATGTTGGTGGGATTGAGAAGAACCTTGAAGTATTCCTTCCACTACCCAACGACATCTCCAGCCGAGGTCAACAGCACCTCACCCTAACTGTACACAGTGTTAGTGAAGCACTGCTTTTCTTACATAAGCCGCCTGACAGATTTTCAGAATCTTCTCTGACCCAATAGGAAGTCATTCTCCATGGGCTCGCTGAACTCCTTCCACACTTGAGTTTTTGCCTCAGAAACTCCCGAGGCTGCAGCCCACTTGGCCTATCAGTATCTATCTGCTTCAGAGTCCGAAAGGTTGATCAAGCCCTGTAAGACTCCTTCTTCAGCCTGACGGCCTCCCTCATCTGAGGTGTCCACCATCAGTTTTGGGGTTGCTGCCAAGACAGCTACCAACGACTTTGCAGACATAGCTCCAGTCATTTTGTTTGGGCTTTTCTCGTGAGTGAAGGCCCAGCCACTAGGCTCTCTTGAACAAGTAGTGATCCTGACCCAGATGAGAGACACTGTGTTCCTTGATTTATCTTTTCCATGGAGTCTACTTGAATCGCATCTCGATTGTTATACAGTGGTACCTCTACTTACGAACGTCTCTACATACGAAATTTTCAGGTTATGAAACGCCTTGACGGGAAAATATTGCCTCTCTTTACAAAAAAAATTTCAGGATACGAAAGGTAAAAATACAGTACGCGCTGCTACTCCCAACTCCCAGAGTTTACCGAATGTAAACATACCTGCCGGCTCCTGTATCTTGGTTTGAAAGTGGTGCGTCTGAGCTGCTCTGCTATTGGCTATCGCTTAGCATCTTCCTGGCATCCCATTGGCTAGGAGGGCCCCTTGTGTGTATGAGCGTAACCCAGCAACCCAGGTACACAAACAATTTTTACTTTCGCCAAGGAGGTTATGTTTCTGCCTGCGTTTATCTGTCTGTTTGTCTGTCTGACTGTGTTCAAGATAATTCAAAAAGTTATGGATGGATTTCGATGAAATTTTCAGGAGTTGTCGGAAATGTGAAAAGGAAGAACTGATTTCATTTTGGATATGATCCGGAAAAAAATCCTGGATTCTGGATCACTTTCAAATTTTCGCTTATTGTTGCGTTTGGTGGAGGTCTGCGTCCTCCAAGTTCTTTTCTAGTTGTAACGTGTATTTCTTACAGGTTTTTATGTCATTTCATGCATTATTTATAATTAAAAAAAAAAATTATGTTCGAATTTTGGGGTCTTGGAACAGATTAGGGCATTTACATGGAAAACGCATCTCTACTTACGAATTTTTCAGGTTACGAAACTACTTCCAGAACCAATTAATTTCGTAAGTAGAGGTACTGCTGTACTTGGTGTATAAAGGCAAAATCCTAAAAACCTCTGTCACTGTCCAAATACATCTGGACCTAAATGCATGTTAGATATTCCAATGTGTCAGCCTATAGTCAGAACAGTTTAGGGTGCAATGCACCTGCTCCATATGTTGTTTTCCAGGTTGAGACATTTTCATACAGGTTTACATATCTTCTTCAGGTTGGAGACACTCTGGTGAGACTCTCTGGTCTTAATGAAGTAAAATAATCTAATTCTAGATGCAGCAAGAATTAAAATGACACCACTAGGAAAGTCACAAACTATCCGTAATTACAGTTACAGTTTTAACATAGACAGCTTCTGCCATCCGTGTATATGTGATGACTTTAAATTTTGTGTATTTTCCAGCTACAAGACAGTGGTCAGACCATCATACAAAGTGGTGTACCGCACTGTGACCTCTCTCGAGTGGAAATGCTGTCCAGGATTCAGTGGTGCAGCCTGTGAAGAAGGTAGGCTTGCAGAAGATAGTACAGAGGGAAGGTTTACAGGGTTATGCACACAGTGATGAAGCAACAGCTGACAGAAGTAAATAACAGTTGAGGCTTTTTTTTTTGTCTTATACTGTCACCTTTTCTTTACCTACCTTCCTTCTTTTTATTTTTCTTCTTTTTTTGACCTCTGTATTACCACTTTTCGGTTTTGCATTGGAGTCTAGTGGCTGCATACTGTATGTTCCTTATAATGTTGCTTGTGGGAGTAATATTTTAAAACTGTGGTTTCTTTCTGGCTCACATAAGGAATCTTCCTTCTTCTAAACAAAGTCAAGAAATAAAATCTCTCAAGTTTTTCTGGGCAAGTCAGATACTGCCACTTCATTAATAAGTTTTCATGTCTTCATTCAAAAAAGGAATGTGCCACATAGGACTTTATTCTTTGCTGTGGGTTTAATTTTTTATGATCCATCTGTAGCTAACTCTTCATCCACTTAAAGCACCAGACTAGCACTGCTGTTTTCATTTTTCCACTACGGTAGCTGCCCACCACACACACACAGACACACTCGCTTAAGTCATCTTTGGGGGCACACACAGATGCATACACACCCCTACACACGCACACAAACACACACATACACACACACACACTCGCTTAAGTTATCTTTGGGGCACACACACAGATGCATACACACCCCTACACATGCGCCCACATAGGCACACACACAGCACACACACACGCACACACACAATGTATAATGACTTCCCCTGGCACAAGTCTGCAGGTCTCTGCAGTCTGGGTAGAAGGGTGGAGCGCCTGTTTATGTCATGACCCAGTGCTTGAATGGGTGTATGGGTGTAACATAAATTGTCAGGCTGTGTAACACAAAGGACAATAAATGTTTACAGTGGTTAAAGTGGGCACTTTTTTGGGTGCAGAAAGCAGATCCTATATATCTCTTTTACGCTCCCCCTCCCAGGTGAACTAAAAACAACTCTCAGCCCTCCCACTGGTCTGTGGTCTGCTGCATAGTGGCTTCGGCTGAAGAAATATCTCCACTTTTCTCGCTTGCTTAAACTTGCACACACCAAAACTGCCTCACTAAACTCTGAAAGTAAAAAAAAAAAAAAAAACATTCACAGTCCAACAGTGCAGATTTAACTTAACAAAAGAAGAGGAACACAAAGTGAAACAGGGAGGAAATTATCCAATTAAGTTGTTGCTGGAGGAGATTCCCCTCCGGTTGTCATGGCAGTAGGGGGCTGTCAAGTAAGCAGGGATGCTGGGATTAGTCACTTATCTGAGTGTCGTTCCGGGTGTCTCAGATCACAGGCAGTGCTGAGTGGAAGTGACAGGTCCCATTCACAGGGCTCTTAGTCTTCAGCACCATGGATGCTGTCCAGGGCCACCAGTGCTTATTTCTGCTCTTGCTGCGTGAGCAGAGCTCCTTGCCAGCATATAACCTGATACCTTACTGCTGTCTGCCACATTCTGTGCTTTAAAGGGGAAATAAAAGCTTGCTCCCACACAAGCAAAGCTGGAGACTGGATTGTGCTTAAATCTGTTTCCATAGTGCTGCCAAGTGAAGTTCAAGCTGCGCTTGTTTGTAACTCAGTCGTAGCAGGTTTCAAAACTAGGTTCTTAATACCTGTTTGTGGCACCATCTGCAAATCTATACATTTCTCTGCACGTTTTCTGGATAAATTGACTTTGAGATTAGTTGGATTAAAAAAAAAAATAGTAATCTGCTCTGTTATGTAAAAGAAAAAAAATAACTATCATTCTATTAATGTTTTCAGAATCCTGGTCAGACATTAAAAACATCTTTTTTAAGATCTCGTGACTCTAAAATAGCTTGGAGGACGTGGACATCTTTTAAGACCCTCTCTAGACTTCTATTGTGTGCCATTTACCTTTGCTTCCATTACTGTATTTGTTTGTCTGTAGAAAATGTGCACAATTTTGTCATTTAGCCACATGGCATTGCTCTTACCTCTGCTACCCAGGTCAGGTCTGGCAACTTAGGCCAGTCTGCACCACAGCAGATCTAAACAATTTCCAAACCAACATCTTGGCCTGCTTGAGGGATCAAGAGAAGAGAGTAAGTGTGTTTAAGCTGTAAGTACCGTCAGTGCTGTGGTATTTTACATTATAGGTGAGTAGCTCAGCAAGTCCATGCTGTGGTAAAGATAACATTTCTGTTTTGGAATTGTGTCTAAAAGCAGTCTGCAGAGACAGACAAGAGGTCTGCATGGTGGAGAGGCCACAGCGTGTTGTCATAGTCACACGAGGACTTGTGAAGATTTTTGGCCAAATGCATTTAGATGGAGGTTCCAAAAAAGCAAAACATTACATCCCAACATTACACAATATTACATCACATTCATGCTGATAAGCAACTTAGTCCATTAGAACGTGAGAGGGGATACGACTGCATGAGACAGGCCACCATTCACATTTTCTTTCTTTCCTTCTCTTCCTCTCCCCAGTCCTCAGGACTTGGCTGCAATTCCAGGTCAGCGGTGTAATTACTGGGTCCTAATTGTTTTCAATGAGGTTTGGGAGATATTGTCTTACTTCTGGAACTGGAAAACAATAGTCTTTATCACTGATTGAGTCAGAGGGAAAAAAAGCCTAAGTATTTGCAGATGGAGGCACTTTCATAGCCTGCCAGAAACATGGATTTAATGTATGCATGGTTGACTTTGGCATTCTAAGGAAGTAAATGCTTGTTTTCATTTGGAATATTAAAACGTATCCAACATTAAACACAAATATAATAATTATACTTTATTTGGAGGACATTTTGTGTTGAGAATATCAAATTTATCCCTTAACAACAACATTTTTATATTAAATTCTGCCTCTGAAAACCTGAAAAACGTTTCACTGACGTACAGTATGTTAGTGAGTTAACCCTCAGTCAGCATATCTGGGAATTTCATAGATATTTTGGATTTTATCTCAGTATGAGCCAACTACAAGACAGTCTCAAAAGTGTGGAAAAAAAATTTTAAAGTAGGAAGAAGAGGCTAAGAGACAGCAGTGACTATGTTGGCTTTGATTTGATTTATTAAGGAAAGGCTGCCGCTTTTTACAGGAGGGGGCTGCCGTACAGAAAAACATGAGAGACTGTAGACTTGTATTAGAGCTCTGCCAGGAGGGGCTCCCCATCTAACCATATCTCACCGCCAAGCGGAGGCTGTGGTTTTTGGGTCACAATTACGGTATAGCTGGGAGGCAGAAGCACGCTGTCTGTAATAAGCCGCAGAAATGTAATCTGTGTTTTCACAGCTCAGTGCGGCTTATCTCAGGCCTACACACTAAACCCCATGCTTTAAACATCAGTCCTCTGCAGCTTCCCATTAGCAAAGGAAAAGTGGGAGTGTGTGGACTCCAGTATACAGCATGTGTTTCCCAGAGTTGCATGTGGGTGGAAGACCGAGGTGCTGAGGATTTGTACAGTGCGGGATGCAGCTGTTCACTGTGATTAGTTGCTTGAACGGCAGCAGGCTTTAATAGCTGTGAGTGGAAGGACACCCCCCTGAAGTCAGAGGCGAGGGAGATGAGCAAAAGAAGGTGACCTTCACTCCTGTTAGGCCACACAGAGCTGTGCTGTCAAAGTTATAATACAGAGAAAACATAGTCACCTTTGTATTCAGCGTTCTTCTTTATTTTCAGTCACATTCCTGGGTTTTCTTACATCGCATTGGCAGGTGTCAAACAGTTTGTGTCTTTCGCTCTTGCTTCACTCCATCCGCTGCAGCCTCACAGCAAAAAAAGGTTTACATGTTCTTTTTGTGTTCATATGAGTCTTCTCCTGGTACTCCCGACTTCTTCACACAGTTCAAGAACATACATGTTAGATTGACTGGTGATTCTAAATCGATCGTAGTAATGAGTGTGGTGTGCAATGCTGTTTGTGTCTCTGTAACCCTGTGATGGATTAGCAACCTAAACCAGGGTTTAGACCACCTCTCGCAAGATGACAGCTGCGATAGGCTTGCGATAGGCTCCAACCCTGCTGTGTCCCTGAACAATATGAAGCAGGTATAGAAGATGAATGGCTTTTGCTGCATTCACACCCACATGCAGAAGAGTTTTTACACTTAAGTGATGAGGTCTATGATGGTACATGAGCTTCATTTATGTGCCTACAGGTTGAAGCCATTGTGGAGAGAGGCTACAGCAGTTGCTGTGTAAATGTACAATGTTCAAGCATTGAGCCCAAATTGGAAGCAGCTGAAGTGAAGGTAAGCAGGGCTGAGGGCCCCAGATGAGATTAGACATGGGGGTGTCCAGTCTATTCAGCCTATGCTGCGCGGCTTTGGGGAATTGTCATGATGATCATTAATCAACCAACAGCAGTGAAAATACCAACCAGCCAACTCTAAGAATATAGAAAACTAACATAGGTTGAAGTTTTTTTTTTTTTTTAACTGTCCCTCTTTCTTTCCATGCCATTTTATTTTCCATAAAAGTTCTTATATTTGCACTGAGTTTCTGAAAAGTAGCAAAAATTATACTTCTGTGTGTGTGTTTTTTTAAACTGGACTGCATCCTAATAATTATTATGGTAATATATGGCTTTAATTGAAATGTCTCAAGCAAACCACACAAAGACCATATGCCGTACAGCAAAACCTTGTGGGGGAAAGGAATTATAATGATAACTCCCTCCAAGTTTTTGGTTTCTTTTTTTCTGTCTAATATTGGTAATCCAAGGAGCAAAGGAAAAGCTCACAATGATATGTTGTTTTCCTAATACAAGTAGGTACATTGAGGAAATTAACTTATTTTAATGATAAATTATTTGGTCTTTGCCTGATCAAATGTCTGTTGACTTCACTGTTGACCCACATCTATCCTTAAATCTAAAATAAAGTGAAGTTTAAGCAATACAAATGCATAGCACTTGCACTGAGCCTTCTTTAAAGTTTTATACACTTTTAGTCTTGAATCTGAGTTAAGTTTTATGTATCTGGCTGCTGGACTGGAAATGTCTCTTCTGCTTACTGATTTATTTATTATATCCTGAGTTTCCCCCCAGGACCACATTGAAAACTGCGTTTCCTGCAGTGAGAAAAAAATAAAATGGGCCAAGTCAGTTGTGTAAGAAAACTTTAAAGGATGAAAATAGTCACGCACACACACACACACACACACACATTCATAAATACACACACATACAGGTCACGGGAGCTTGAGTATTCTTCTATCATCCAACAAAGCAAAGACATTTCTGCTCAAACTATTATTGAAGTGGACTGGTTTTGTGCTGACTGATTGGTCTCTTTACAGACCGACAGGCCACACCATCAGAAACAGAGGCAGCAAAGATGCTTTATCTGACTGGGTTACTGTAAGACCAAGTGACCTGGAGACAAAGCTTTTATCTTGTTGAATGATTAAAAAAAAGAACCCTGAAAAAAGGGAAGCCTTTTAAAATCCTCTTTAAAAGCGAACGTGTGGGTTCTTCCCTCTCATCTCTGATCCACTCAGCGACTGATGTCATTAAAGCTGCATTAACCCTGTCTGCTCCCTGCCTTTCAACGCATCACCACCTCTCAGTGCGCAGGTATAGAGTGAAATGATGTATGTACCACATAACACATCAGTACTGTTCTCAAATAGACTCTGAGAGGGTAATGAAACATATGTGACTTCTTTACATCAGCTGTGAGACAATGGCAGCATTGATGGAGCAGGTAGACTCCAAGTCTTGTTGATCCCCTACACCTGATGACTTTAGCGGGCCCAGCTGCAACCTCAAGCCCTCTGAAAGTTGATAATCTCTTTGATGACCTGTATGCTTCAAATCAGTGTATCACAGTTAATATTTTTATCAGTCTTCCTTCTTTTAATTCCTACTTTTAATCTTTGTAGCGCACTATTAATTACCACTATTTGAGCTGTAACCACAGATCGTTATTTTTTAACATGGCTGTTTTCCTGACAGTCATTGGCATATGCATCTTATGACACACCTGGAAAGTCCTATGTGTCAGCAAGAGTTGAAAAAGTGAATAGTAATTTAAGAAAATGTGACATTTTTCAAAGTTGCTCTGATATGAGTCATCAAAACCTGAAAAAAAAAAACATTACTCTCTAAGTGAAATGAATAATCAGAAAGTACTGAGAAATGCTCACAAATGTGTGTTCTACCCAAAAGTATTAAATCACAGACTGTGTGAGACTAAAAGAAACAAATCTTCACATTTGAGAGGCCTACGCACGACTCAACTATAAATTGTTCACAGTTAATTTAGTCTCAGACCTTTAATGATTGGACTCAGCTTTCATCAAATTCAGTTTCATACTCTTACATCATTCAGTTGCATGAATTCCTGCAAAATCCAGTTATTCCTCCCTATTACTGCTGTCTCAACCCTTTTATCCAATTATATCCAAACCACAGTAACATAAGAATACAAGGAAAACACATAAAAACATACAAATACATATCCATCATTGTTGTGCTAATGATATATGGGCTCATTTATCATAGTTTTAAGTTCATAAACATATACAACAACCACATAAGAGAAGCCCAGTGTTGCTGCATGGTGGGAGGGGATTTTATGAACCCAAATTTCAAACCTACTTCCCTCCCATGTATGCTGAAGCACAAACAGACCACCACATCAGAGCAATGTTGATGACATCATTTATGGCCTCCTGCCTTCCAAGCCTCCTTTGGTCTCAGCTTCCCAGCCGTTAAAAGCAGCGCTCTTGGATAACCTGAACATTTTAATAAGCCATTGTCCCTGTCTGACTTTAATGGGGTTTTTTTGTTGCGTATATTTCCGTGTGAACATGTGGTTGATTCGGTGTTCGGGAGAAATGAGAGGACTGGTGCTGATGATTGTGATTAGTCCTGGAGTGAAGACAAGAGTAGAGAGGCGATTTAGATGATCAGCAGTTGGTCTGATTAGAGACATGCCTTGTTCCTTTTTAGAGCTCAGACCTGTCAGGTGAAGAGCTTGCACCCTAAATACTTGCCAATCAGGTCACTGTACAGCTAGAAAAACTGACATGAAATCAGACCACAGTAGTTTTGATGAATTTGCTGTGTGTGTCTGTAGTTGTTTAATTTTTATCTTAGCTACAATCAGAGAGATAGTTATGCAAAGACCTCTGTTTATTCAACATCTAGATTCAGCTTCACGATCATTTTTGCTTAATATTTTAATTACTGAAACACCCTGAATGCACTCTGGTATAAAAATGTGTCAGACTGCTGTCTGGCTTGTCTGTCGTGTCTTGAGATCCTTGATTATTTTAGAATCCACACATGCAATTGTACAAAAATGTCTGACTATTTCTCCGCCAGTTTTGAGGACCAAGTGTTATGTTAAACCAGGGATTCTTAAAGATATAACTTCATCTGCTTTGATTTGTACATTTAACTGAACTATACAGGGGATTTCATTCATGGGCATGGGGTGGCACTTCCTGTCCACTTGGTGACAGACAGCGGTGTGCACATTATTTTATTTGATTTTATTATTTAATTTTTTTATGAAGTGCGTGGTGGTGGTGGGGAGGGTTTCACTGTGCCACTATTTTGATTGGACTTTCGCCACAATCAGAGCTGAGCTCTGCCTCAGTCAGGACCATATGCTCCAGAGAGGGTGTCTGTGTGTTCATTTCTCGTCGTGTATTTATGGTCTTCTCAGTCATTAATGTTGAGTAAACAGTTAGAGCCTGGCAGCAAACGCATGGACTCAGCTGTACGTTTAAGTCACCAAAACACCTACTTTCCTCGAGCACAGACACATACATCAAGCTCGAACATACAGACAAACATGTGACTCATACTAAAGTTAAACTTTTTTTTTTTTTTTACATCACTGATGCACCACTTGTGCAAACATGGAAAAAAGTGTGGAGCTTAACGATGCAACAGAAATGTGAAACAAGACCCACGCAGACTGTCCCTCTCTGTTTCTGGACCTGTACATTCCTGGTATCCGTTACATGTATGTCCTGTGACAGTGCACTGTCAAAACATTAAATTGCATCTGCTGTACTGTGCTATCATTTTCACTCTTACTTCCTTTGGCTGTTCCACATGTGGTTTTGTTTTTTTAAAAGACTCCATCTGACCTCCCGGGACCAGCGTTAGACCACGTGAGACTCTGCCTGCTCACTTTTGTGGAGATACTTTGGCTGACAGCCAAAAGAACCATCATCGTATTACATAAAGCAACGAAATGAACAACACTGACAGTAGTGACTGCCAGTGTTAATATGGATTTATATTTGCTTATTTTACATGATTCAACACTCGTATGTATATTGTATATACAACCATGTGCAAACAGAGTACACCCATTTCAGTACTAAAATTTAGGATTTAATTAAAAGGAAAGAAAAAAAGTCATCTGGTCCTTACCAGGTCATATAATTACAGCTTGTACATATAACCTAACATGAAAAACAAAACACGGCATAATAGGTGGTGTCATTATTTATTTAGCAAAAATCTAAGCCAAATGCAGACGCATGGTGTAAAAAATAAGCACACCCTCACCAGTTCAACAATCAGGTCCTGCAAATAAAATGCACTTAATTGATTCACTCATCAGCAAGTGTGAGCACCTGTAAAAAAGCACAGGTTTTGGCAGTTTGCTGTTCTGATGTGAGTTGACTTAAAACCAAGAAAGGAGCTATTGTTGCTGCCCATTGATTTAAGAAAGGTTACAAAACTATTTGCAGTCAATTCAGATTCCCTCCTTATAATGTAAGAAAGACAATTAATAAATAGAAAACATTTAAGTCAGTTGCCAGTCTACCAAGGACTGGATGTCCCCGAACGTTCACCTCAAGTGTAGACTCCGCGATGCTCACAGAAACTGCAAAACTCAAAACAAGAGCTCCATCTCACACTCTACATACCTCAGTTTGAGTTTTACATGATAACGTTCATGACAGTAAAATGAGAAAGAGTGTTCAGGTATTGGCTGTTTGAAAGGGTTTCCCATTGAAAGCTTTTTCTTTCTGTGGGTTATGTTTGCAAAGCTGCATCTGAACAAACCACGAACCTTCTGGAGTAGTGTCATTTGAAAAAGTGTTTTGGCCATTGTGCTCAGTAAGGCCATCTGCTAAAGCTTGGCTTGAACTGGGCCATGCAACAGGAAAATGATCTCAAGTACACTGGCAAATCTACAACAGAATGGCTGAAAAGAGAAAATAATGAAGGTGTTGCAACGGCTCAGTCAAAGTCCAAACCTCAATTTGATTCAAAGGCTGTGGTTGGATCTGCAGAGAACCATGCATAAACGAATGCCTTTAAACCTGAATGTACTGAAGTAACATTGTAAAGAAAATTCATCCCTAATTCCTTCGCAACAATGTGAGAGACTAATAACATCATAGACAAAACAATTACCTCAGTTTCTTGCTGCCAAAGGTGGTTCTACAAGCTATTGAATCACGAGATGTAGGGAGTATTTCAAGCACTTTTCCTCTGGGGTTGTATTTGCCTAATTCTAAAACCTGGTAAGAACCAGATCATATTTTTGTTTTATCATGATTTATTTTTCAAAGAACTATAATAATATGACATTGATATATGATTATATTATTATCATATATTATCAGGTCACATTGTGTTTTAATCACGTCACAGCAAGCAAAAGGCCTAAGTTAGAAATGGCTTTATTGAAAGAGTTATACAGAATGAGAAAAGACAGCCAGGTTCTTCATCAACTCCCTTTGTGTCATGTTCGCTATGAGGGCGTGCATGCATGCATTATACCTCCAGCCAAACTTTCTGTCACTATGACTAGTTAGATGAATAAAAATGACCTGATTGCGAAAAAGCATGTTAAAAATGAAACATTTCTTGAATCTTTTAAATGAGATTCCTTTTTATTTATGTGGTTAGTGAGTTCAGATAACATTTTTAAAAAAGCATGACACAAGCTGGCTGCCCAACTGATCTCACCCTGTGATTAAGAGTTAAAGAAGTGTTTTTTTTTTAATTCTGCACCCTTTTTTTCCTCCAAACACACCTTCACTCACTGTGGCTGCAGAGTTGTGTTTTAGCTCTATCAGTCTATACATGAACTTTCAAAACTAATTTGGCTGGTTTAGATTTTCATATGAGACGACATGATACTGTACTGAGTTTTATGCTGAGTATTCAGCAAATGTTTTCTTATGATGAAATGTCTATGAAAGTCATATTTTTGCAGCTGTTTCACATTTGAGCAGTGCAGGATCTCCATAATGCTCAGTTTTAATCAAATTGAGATTTCAATTAGCCTTTATTTTTATTTTATTTTATTTTTTATTTTTTTTGCGATCATACAAAATGCTCTCGGGGAATATTTTTTAGTCCCCCAGTTGGTCTCTACTATTCATACTAACTGCATTTTTTAATAAACATTGCCAACTGAGCGAACAGCTACCTGAAAATCTTAAGGACCTTTGCTTTGTGAGTGAATTTAATTTCCAGTCTGATTCTGCAGGAGGTCACTTGAAGCAGCGCATGGTTGTGAGGACAGGAGACTGAGGAGTCAGTGCATTTTAAATCTTTGAACTTTGTATCACTCAGTTTCCAGGAACAACAACTGTGACAAACCTGTCACACTTAACAAACTAATTAAGCTCTTGAGAAGTTAATCTTAGAGCTCAAACTCTTCCACCAAATTGTTGGCATGGCTGTCCTCATCCTTCACTTGGAATTGGTGCAAAAACAAAAATGAATAACTAAAACAATGAAAAATAAAATGTTTTCTATATTTTTGAAAGACTTAGCTCTTATGGATTTTGAGGATATTTTTTATCCTCCACTCACTTACCAATTTATTGTAAAATGTTTTCATGCGGTTATCACTGGAGATTAAAAATGTTGTCATTTATAGGATTCACAGGATGTGGGTTTTCCACGTGTCATTTTCTGCTTGTTCATGAGGCATTCATTATCCATTTATTAATGAAACCACAGATTAATAAATCAAAACACATTTGTCAGACTGTTTTTTGATAGAATTAATTGCTTATTTTCTTGAGGAAAAAAATAAGATTTGTTGTTTCTACCTCAAATCTTCAGCTTCTACCTTTGCTTCTTCAATAGCAGTAAATCTGGCTTAAAGTTTAAAATATCACTCGGGCAACTAATGCTGAAATCTACCCGCCACTACAAAGTACTTTGGATAAACGTCTCTATCAAATAGCATATGCTTATCTTTTTACATAGTTGGGACCTATATAAAGGAATATTGATTTTGTTTCATTATAAATGTTCTCTGGATTGTTGACTTTGAATTTGTATGAAAATTTGTGAAAAACTGATATGTCTGCATTCACAGTTGTACCGTTCAGAGAATGTGTAACTGAACCGCTGCCTGGACTGAATTGGTCTCTCTGAACCCTTTCAGAATAGTTTGGACATCCCCCATCATTACATCCTATTTTATCCTATTAAGAGCAAAAAGGATTATTCTCAGTTAATGCGTTTTATATGAACCGGTTTCTTTGCCTGTGTAAACCAAGCTACTCACGTAAACTGAGCTCTATTGAAGCAGAGACACTAAATATGAAGTCAGATGGGGCCTCGACCCTGAGACAAAGTGGAGAGTTTCAGTTTGTCCTGAAAGTCTGAGCCCAGCTCCTTCTCTTCCCTCTGGCCTCACTCGGATGGAGGCATAATCTATTCCCTCGCTCTTAGACAGAGAAAGAGATGAGTGTGTAAACTGAGAATGGCTGCACTGGTGGAAGGGTGGCATGGCTCCAGTGGGACACGTTTCCCAAAGCTCTGCCAGGTACGAAATGAAGAATGCAGGATGTTTTTTTTTTCTCCTAACTTGTCACAAGCTGATATCTGCAAAATATAAAAAATAAAAATGCTATCACGGTGCTGTTGTTTTAATCCGGACAAAGGAAAAGTATGTGGACAGACGGGGAAATTGAACCATTTTCTGAGCTCAAAGTGCCTGCTCATGTTACTGCTCAAAGGGTAAAGAACAGACTGAAGTAAGAACCCTGATGAGCATCATTCTTTCTCTTTGTATGAGCCATAACCACAGTGTTCCTTTTAGGTCAAGTAAAATTAGATTTGTGGCTCCCTTGCCTTTGTATGCTCGGTCTGACCCTCTCACAGTCGGTGTACCGCTGCCCCCTGGGTGTGGGTGGATAGCCATAGAGATGCCAGAAGGGTGAAAGGGCAGAGGATTGAGGGGTGCAGGGTTTGTGCTTTTCTGAAGAATAATGAAAGTATTGTTCCTTTAGTGGCAGCACTGTATCCAGACTATGATAGGAAATTTCTTGACATGGGCTCATTCAGGGTTTTTCTTAAATTGCTGTGAGTTGACTCAGAACTCATACTACGAAAGTACAATGTGCTTCTTTTAGTGCCACTTTATCAGAAGATCTGAACGACTTAAAGCAAGAAGAGTGTTATACATGTGCCTTGACGTTAAGAGGATGATTGACTAAGATATTCAAAGGGAGCTTTGTGTGCTTTGATTTTTAGTACTGTGGTCTGTCTGGTTTGGTTCCCATGTTTCTGTAGACAGCGCTCGTACCTGTCAGCAATACATCAAACGTCTACCATCACTGTCAAAGTTTACTTGTGATTGGAGCCTCACGCACTCTCAGGCCCACTTAAGGAAAGAAAAAAAGCACACTGTGAGATTCATTACAAGCACAGCTCAGGATAATTCATCCTTCAGAGCGGCTCTTTTTGCCAACCTGAAATTTCTTTTCCCTAGCTGCACCTGACAGCACAGAGACATTATTACCCCAAACTGCTGCCGGTTGACTTTTTGTTCAAAAAGTGCAGTTGAATTAGCTTTTTCAAGTGCCTTTGGTCAGGATGAAGGCAGCTTCTTTCAGCAGCAAGCAGCCACTTTTCTCCCTGACAATACCTGAAGGATCAGAGAAGACTGTACAGCTACAGGCCAAGTGTGGACAGCTGCCATCAGCAGTTTGATGTTGTTTGCAATGAGAGAGCTGAGAGTTGTGGCATTGGTGGTAGAAAGTGTTGAATATAAAATTGGATAGCATTATGTGATTTGGCTGACTTCACAAGCATCACAGGAGTTTGTCCTTCTCAGCAACATCTTCTAGATTCCAAGGTGACGTCCCCAGAAGCATGACTGACTGTCGCACTTTACTGAGCACACCATCGTGGAGAAAACATTTTACTCTGGATGTGCAGCATGGCCACTCACTGTAACAGTTTGCATTAAAGCTGTAAGATTCACAGCTGTTTAGTCTTTATGATTCAGCTTCTGCACAGAAAGTGGAATAGCCACTTAGGTTTGCAACAGTAAGATCTGCTCTGAGATCCAACAGCTGCGTCTCAGCCTGACTTCTCAACTTTCAAAATGTGCAGAAATAGGGAGGAGAACCTAAGTGCTGAAATGACTTTGATTTTCCACTCGTGTGGAGTCATGATGTCATGTGTAATTGTAAAACTTTTATAAAGTCTTCAGCTGAAATACGCTCAATAGTGATCTTGTTTCTAGTTTTATGTAGATGGGTGTATAATGAGGTTTAAAGGTTGCTTCACTCTTAATTGTTGCTTGAGAGTTTTTAGGTTTTAATAAGTAGCTTAATGCTGAAAATAAAACAGACACAGACCACAAAGACAACACAATTAGCTTTGATGTATTGTGTTACAATGGTGGAACTTAATCTTTCAATATGAACCTTTTTGAATCAGTTAAACATGATATAGCAGGTTAGTAGGACAATTAAAAAGAACTGTCACTGATGGCTGTTGATGACGCCTGAATTTTTACTCTACTTCTGTGAGAGTAAGGGATAAGGATCACTTTTTTACATCACTGTGCATATCTTCTTGTCCTGCAGTTTGAACATTGCCGTGGGACAAATCATCTAGTTTCCCTAAAGCATAAAATGCCTGTAGAGATCAGGTTATTCTTAGCCAAAACCTCCAGGTCTGCTTCAGAGCTCAGCTCATACTGCCAGATATCAGTGACAAGGAGGGGAGGGCAGAGAGGATAGACGCATCACATCTGGACTACACACTCACAGGCATATTGACTCTAGACAGACAGATGCTGCACACATACTCACATGGGAGACACATTTAGTCGAGACAGGCCAGATGTTTTAACTCAGTGTGTATGTGTCAGAGTGCTCCGCTCCCTCTGAAGGAGGAGTGTTAATCTCCGGTGTTTGGGGCTCAGAACGTCACCACTGCTGCTATGACCGGGAATCTCTGATAAATTACCCCTTGCTGAACATGGGGGGTCCCGCCTCTGTATGATATATACCTGTAAAATTTGTAAATCCCGTTACATCATAATTTTTTTTTTGGACATGCACCTTCTCCCTCGTGACCGTCAATAATTAAACTTTTTCTTCAATCCACGTGTAGGTGATGATTCATATACACGTTTAAACATGTTTTCAGTGTGGCTTTGAGCGACAGGAGTATGGCTGCAGGATTGCAACTCAGTCGGACCAAATTGAGCGTCACATTCCCAGTCAGGATTGTCACTTGTATGTCTGCCGTCATAAAAAGAAAAACGGCGGCAACTGAGAGCCGACTTCAGAATGGTAGTTCATAAAACACTGGACTAAGCTATGGTGACTGCATGTGTACAATAAGTATATAATTAGGGGTTTAGCAAGATGAATTTTCATGCAGTGATCTTGTCAATCTTACAAGAACAGCGCTAGCTTGTAATGTAAAGACAAGAAAATGATCTGGAAGAAATCAGCTGCAGTCCCGGTTTTGTATTTGGACTAAACATTAAGACTGTTTCTAAAGATTTGTTTAAACGGAGCCACAGCCTCTCAAGTAGCTGAGCAGTCACAAGAACAACTGTGATGACAGAGTTTTTCCTCAAAATTTTCTCTCATATTCAATCAGCAGTTGCTTGCTGTGTGTGTGAGGGAGTGCGGGAGGGCTGTTGACAAAAAAACTTTGTGAATACCAGCAGGGAGGAGTCTGAAGGGGAGCTTGTGTTCCTTTGTTACAAGGTGCTGAGATAAGGGCCACATCCACCACGTCAGCCCCTGCTGGAACCCCGGCAAGGTTGACTAACCCCCGTTGACCTGAATCTGGCATCACGCAGTCTGTTTTAGTAGCTGACAGAATAAGGCATGATTGATGGTTAGGCATTGTTTCTTGTGGGGCTGTCAAAGACAGCAATGGCTCTGCTGGGTTTTGATCTGGGTTTTCTTGCTCCTCTGATCCCATAATCTGCCTCCACTCCCCGTGCATCATAGCCTCCTCTCTGTATGTGGGCATGCTGTGTTGAAGTGCTTTTCAGAGATAAGACCCTCATTCTGATGAGATGGAGGGAATGAAAACACTGAATAAAAGCATCCTCCTCCCCTTGTTTCATCTCCAATCTTATTTTATATATTTTCCATCAGTTTTCTCATCTCTCTGTGCCAGTAATTTCTTACATAAACAATTAAGTGACGTTTGCTTGAAAACTGCAGGGTAGTTAAAGTGTCATCAGCATTGATTTTAACCTGAGAGTTACTGAAAATTGATGTCACAGGACTCCATCACCTGGCAGCATCTCTTCTTTGGCAAACTGAGACACAGAGAAAAAGAACTGGACATGAACTAACAGGGATGCAGGACTACTGAGAGTTTTCCTGGACTGAATCATCCAGCAGCCCCTACTGGTGTCTCAGCCAAAAAGTGAGCACAGGTCCAGATCCCTACATCTGCTCTTCAACTCGGAGCACAGCTCATTCTACAGTTAATAAATCTGTCTTTGAAGCATAAAATACCCTCAAGTAGATTGGTGGCTTTTAATGTTTGAACCAGTTTCTTTCCCGAAAACTTAATGCTAACATTATCTCTTGCTGATGAACTTATTTCATTATACAATTTGGGACCATATTATTTTGATCATGAATGGCAAAAACTTTCTTGATGCTTGTTAGAAAGAACAACTGAGGAAACAAAGATAACTTAATGATGATATAATAATAATAATAATGATAAGAAGAAGAAGAACAATAATAATAGTAATAATAAAAATAATAATGGTGGCGCTCATGGGAGCAGCTCAATTTGAGTTTTTTTCTTTTTTCTTAGTCTTCTTTTTTATTCTGTTTTTGGCGTTTTTCATTTGGATTTTTATTTTGTTTCTTTCAACTCCCTGTTATGAGGATTTACCATGATAAGGAGAGTGCTGTTTACAAGCAGGAACAGCTGACTGAGATTTCAAGACCCCAAATAAGTTCAATGATGAGTTGAAGAGGAGATGCTGTGGATGTAGCAAAACAGAGAGAGAGAGAGAGAGAAGAATATGAACCATCTCTTCCCTAGATCATAATGGGAAATGTGAGATCTCTCCCAAATAAGATGGATGATCTTGGAGCACTGACGAGAATACATCTGGAGTATCAGCAATGTAGTATTATGCATTTCACAGAGAAGCGTCTGCAGGAGCGTATTCCTGAACTCAGCGTCTCTCTGACTGGCTTTTAGACAGTATGGGCAGACAGATTTGAAGAGGAGTGGCAAAAGCAAGTGCAATTGCACCGGCTGTCAACAACAGACGGTGTAATCCAAGACAAGCTAAAACACTGCAGCCACAATACTAAACTGTTAGCTGCAGCTTTTCATCCCACCATCAGCTGGTGCTGACGGTGCGTATGATATCATCTGCTCAGTTGTTGCTAAGCTACTACAAAACTGTGAATCTGGACAAAGGGGGGCGCACTCTGAGGATCTTGTTCTTTGTTGATTTCTCCACTGCATTCATACCTGTCAAGTTTTGGATTTGAAAACAAGGGAAATTTTCTGCCACTCACCATGACCAGTCCCACCATCCCAACCAAGCTCCAGTATCCCTTACATTTTTGGTGTACAAAAAAGCTAAAATCACAGCTACACTACTTCCTGAACTTCAGCCAGCTCTTTTGTTTCCTGTGTTATTATTGGACAAACTGATCAATCCAGGTGTGTCTGAGCATTGCTGTGAGGTCAGACACACCTGGATTAATCAGTTTGTCAATTAATGGCACACAGGAAACAAAGCAGCTGGCTGAAGTTCAGGGAGTAGTGCAGCTGTGCATAAAGCCACATTGACATAATGTTAACATTCATTATAGCCTAAATGAAACACAAAAGGGGTAAATATGAAGAGTATTTATTTGAAGGGATTTGCATATTTTTTGTTCATTTCACATTGCTTGTATTTACATTTACATTTGATTTTCATTCCACACATTGTTTTTATTTCATATTGCTCTTTTTCTTTTTTTCTTTTTTTTTTTTTTTACAGTTTTTCATCTAATTTCAGGTGACTTTTCTTTACTCTTTTAATGACTTGTTGTACTCATTTATTTATTGCAGACTTTGCATTCTTTATGACTGTTTTGGAAGGAGTGTATTTGTGGACTGGTCCAAAGCAGTTTATTTTACATGAAGGAAGAACGCAATCCTATTCTCTGTAAAAAATGTTTTTTTTTCTTCAAGCGCTGTCACTCATCGGATGTCACACACTAACCTCGCGACATCTACCACCTACAGTACCTGTAGTGGGCTACTGCTGTGGCAGTTATCGCGTGGCCAGTGACAGATCTCAGATTGAGAATGTTTTTTTTTTTTACTCCGCCCGAAGCGGTATTATTATTTTTTAATAACACAGATTAAAATACGGGAGATTTATGGGAAAAACTGGATTCTTGACAGGTATGACTGCATTTAACACCATCCAGTCTGCTTTACTATGAAAGAAACTCCAGAAGACACAGGTGGATGCCTCCACAATCACCTGGATTACTGACTACCTGACACAGAGACCACAGTTTGAGAGACTGGATGGTTGTGTGTCTGACCAGGTGATCAGAAACACAGGAGCACCACAGGAGACTGTACTCTCACCATTCCTCTTTACTCTGGACACCTCAGACTTCCAGTAAGAGTTGAAGTCCTGCCATTTGCAGAAATACTCAGATGATTCTGCAGTTGTGGATGCATCAGTGATGGACAAGAGACTGAATACAGAGAGCTGGTGGACCACATTGTGGCATGGTGTGGAAACAATCATCTTATCTTAAATGTTGACAAGACAAAGGAGATGATTGTGGATTTTAGAAAGACCAGGAACAAGTCAAACAGCATTTCCATCATGGCAGAAGTAGTGAAAGAGTATCAATAACTCAGTGTTTACCTGGACAACAGATTGGACTGGAGACGCAACACTGATGCTGTTTATAAGAAGGGACAGAGCAGACTTTACTTCTTAAGGAAGCTTAGGTCCTTCAGTGTTTACAGCAGAATGTTGTATATCTTCTGTTGTGGAGAGTTCAGTCCTATCTGAAGTCATCTGCTGGGGAAGCAGCATCAGAGCAGTGACTTAAAGAAACTGAACAAACTGATAAAGAAGGGTGGCTCTGTTCTGGAGACTGTTCTGAAGCCCCCAGAGAGTGCAAAGAAGGATACTTCATAAAATTTAAATATATTTAACAACACTGAGCATCCTTTTCACAACGCAGTGTCTTCAGTCAGAGGGTTTGACAGATTTCCTGCAACACAAACTGCTACAGGAGACCCTTCTTGCTCACAGCTATATACATTTACAGTGATATATTGTAGAAACTTAAATAACAACAGTTACTGTAATATCCATCCATTTATTCATTATCTATGCCCGCTTAATCTTCTGCAGGGTCACAGGGATCTGCTGAAATTTATCACAGCTCACTTTGGGCAAAAGGGGTCCACCCTGGACAAGTCGCCAGTCCATCGCATGGCCACATACAGATGAACAATCATGCATACTCCCAATCACTCCTATGGGCAGTTTAGAACCACCAATTGACCTAACACGTATGTCTTTGGACTGTAGGAGGAAACCCACACAAGCACGGGTACAACATGCAAACACAGAAAGGGCCCCGCCAAGGTTTGAACCAGGAATCTTCTTCCTGTGAAGCAACAGTGCTGACCACCAAGCCACCGTGCTTCCTGCTGTAATATCCTTTGGGGAAAAATAAAGTATTATTGAACTGAATTGAATTGAACTGTGGGCTACCCGAATACTGCAGAATATGACGTGTGAGGGAGCAGAACTCACTCTTCTGGGGCTTTCTGCGCTATGGACTTCCTCTGTTATTCCAGACAAAGTAGACCAGGTCATCACTTGTCTCGCTGTCAATGTTGAACTTTTCCTTGCTGAAATGGTGGAAACATAGCCTGGAATTTCTTATGAGATTCAGCACGACATTCTTCTCCTTTTGGTCCTTACCTTCACGCTAAACCGGTGCCTTCTAAATCAGTGGGAGTTCAGTATTGTTTTATTTTTTTTTCCATAAGTTTCCATATCTTCCCAAAGTCTCAATTGCAATGGTAACAACTGCTTTTGACTGGACCTACTAGACGATACCATTTTCTTGGTGGTCAGGTTGCCCCTAATGAGCTGAATCATTTTATAAATAACACTTCAGATCATGGGAACAACTCATAACAACAAAGTAATGAATCACTTTTTTGCAAATACTATTTGCACTACACTATTTGCAATATCTTTTTCATGTCATATGTTGTTGTTTTTGCCAACATATGACAGGTCATATGTGTTTCAAAATAAAGGTGTTTCTTTTCCTCTTTGATTATCACAGAAATAGGTACTGGGTGTTCATACTGTTTTTCTTTTTTTTCCCCCTTTCCTTTGACTGAGTTTTAGAAAAACACCATCTATTCCAGGGAGGGCCCTTTTTAGCTTATCATCCTTTTGTTCCACACACAGGCCATGCATGCTTATCTCCAATGGTGCAAAACACAAACAAGCCGTAGCATGAGGGCCCACTTTATTTCCATCTGACAAGGGGGAGCAGACATGAGACAGAACCACATGTTGAAACTAACATTTCCCAGATCTGAGGTGTTGTCACTGCGTTTGGAGCGTGGGTCCGGGGGTTAGCCTTTACTCCAGACGGAGCGGAGATTAAACATGCAGATGCAAAAAGACACCTGTGAGAGAAGCTACATGAGATACACAAAGGGACATCATAGGTTATAATCCTCCATTTCTACTGAAAAACAGTTTAGGGATGTAAACATAAAACACACAATCAACTTTTTTTTTGTTGTTTGCCAGGCCATGATTGTGTTTATCTGTGCAGCGCTGAAATCCTCTGAAGGTCATTTTGTGTTTTTCCAGGGAGTTACCAAAACATGCCATCTGTTAGACTTTGCCATCAGGATTGAGATGCTGCAGATAGCTTTGACTATACATAGATTAGCTTTTTAAATTCCAACATGCAGTAATTAGTCTCATCTTTGCACGCACTGCATGTCTGCCTCTGCTGTGGGTTTTATCTCTGAGTCTAACACATGCACCAGCACTCTAATTCGCCATTAATAGTGGAATAAATCTGAGAATAAAATCTGTTTATTTTCCGTATGCCTCAAGGGTCTTGCTATGTTAGCATATTTAATTCCTGCAGTAGGATCTCGGAGTGCTTTTCTATCTCTGTGTGTTAGGCTTGCTGCGGGCTGCTTTGGTAATTCCACTGCTTCGTACATTGTATTGTCACAAAGAAAGACTTCCTCTGCTTTGTCTTACATGGATTAAAGAAAATCTCCTGTTTTTTTCTGCTGGGGGTAAAAGTCGAGTGCTGAGTGGATCTTTTCTGAAGTTTGAAGGTCGCAGCAGATCAGGCATCTTGTTTGTTTTGTCTGTCTTCTGTGTTGGTGGATGTAAGTTTAGCCTGTGTAAAGCCTGCAGCCAGTGGGAAACTGTCATGAAGTCCACATTTCTGCTCAGTCTGTCACATGCACGTTTCATTTATACTTTTACCATGAAAGGCTCCTCATACTGTGCAAACTGTAGAAATGACAGGGGAAGACTCAGATTAAAATCTTTCATTAGTGATTTGTGTTTGTGTAACCTCAGTGAGCCGAATATCTGCTTTACTGTGGAGGTTTAAGTCTCACCTCCTGCAGGCCAGCCATCAGTCATCATGCCACCAGTTAGCGCAGTACTGGATTATTGCAAGTTTGAACCCCACCAGGTGTGTGCGACCTGTGTCGCCGTCTCACATCTTGTCTGTGGTGTCACATTTCCACCTGAGTGTAGATGCTTCGTTCCACAGCCGTCACCCTGAACCCAAAAAGCTCAGCCGGCTTTGATCCTAGCCTGCAGCCCTTGGAAGTAAGTGGGGTCTAATCCACAGAAAGACACAGAGGAATGCTTGGCACAAAGCACACCATTCACCCAGGGATTAGACGGAGAGAAGCTCAGCTTCACACAGTCATTTACTCACTCATTCTGTGGGAGTATTTATACATGTGGATTTCAAAAGTGTGCGCGTGCATTTGGCTGCACTCGCGTCCTTCTGTGAGACTTTGCAGACATGCCACAAAGTTGGGTCACGTTAAGCTGAACGTTACTCAGCAGCATTTGGCAGTAATAAAATCATTGATCCCTGAGGACTTTGTAGCTCCCCAAACAGGCCAAATTATCTGTGTCAAGGCTGAGAGGTCTAAAATATTTCTCACCAATACCTCATGCTATTACAGTGTTATATAAGTAAAATGATATACTTGATGAGTGGTTTCTTTACATTAGATGAAATGCATCTAATGTTAAGAGTCAGACCATCAAAATATGAATTAAATAAAAATCTTAATTAGTTAAATTGTTTTATCTGATGAAAAGGTCTACACTTGAAGTCAAATATGATAGAAACTTTAAGATTACAAAGATCTGGCTTAGCTTTAGTTGTGTCTGAGGTCATTTCTGTTTCCACTCTAACCAGATGGTTGTCATGTCCTCAAGCTGTTCTGAAAACATCTGCAGAACAGAAATGAACAGCAGCAGATCAACATCTGGTTTGATCCCAGCACCACTCCTCTGAATACATTATTTTTGATACCTCACCGCTCCTCGAAGGAGAGAAGCAAAAAAAAAAATCTGCCGTCTTTAACTGCAGTTTTAGTTCCTGCTCCAGCAGCGTGATGTGGGTCTAAGGAAAGAGTGAGTGCAGAGGCCTCACCTGTCAGCACGATGGGAAGTGAGATGCTGTAGTATCAGGTGGATCACTGTGTTATTTAAAATTGTGTCAAAGATGAACAGTTTTATTGTCTTCCTTGTGTGTGCATGTGTGAGGGTGTGTTTAAAGAGGTACAACAGAAATGCATAATGATGTACAGAGTGATGCTCAGATTTGGCATTATGTTGATGTAAAAAATGTTGAAGTAGCGGCATGTGAAAGCACGATCAATCCTATGATGTACCTGGAGTGAAGGTGCAATCTTCCACTGCTTGGAGAAAGTTCACATGTGCAACTGCATGTAACATAGTGATGGATCATCAGGTGTTGGATTATTTCATGTTTCTCTTCATGTCACTCTCTTACCAGAGAGTATGCATAATAATGACTCTATACTTGGTATTTGTCTGCAATCTAAATCTTTGAGATGCTGATTCGGACCTGTCTTTGAAGTGGTAGACTTTATGTAATTCAGCTACTGTAACTCAGCTAGATCCACAACAGAGGACGTCTTCCAACACGTGTTGGACACACAGACAGAGCGGACTGTGTTTTTATCAGACAGGCATCTGCTTTTGTGTTCATACAAAAATCTATCGGCCATCAGGAAATCTTTTATGGCTGTTGAAAATCAGAGTGCTGATAAAGTATACAGATTATGTAGTGTTAAAATGCAAGATCCTCTGGACCCTACATGCTTAAAAAAAACTTGTATGGGAATGCACACACATAGTTTCACTTATATTCCTTTTAACAGAACCCACCACCTCTTTTTAGGTAGGTTTCTTTCTTTCTTTTTGCTCGGACCCTTTAAAAGATCATTACTGACAGTGAGTCCACATGAAAATCCTAAAAGCTTCTAATAATCAGATTTGTAACTTGCATGCCTGTCATCTAAATCTCAGCTCCATGCTACTCGGCTTACAGTTTCCCATTTCACAACACCAGTACAAATGAAAGTTTGTAGAGATAACCAAGGTTGCTTGTTTCACTCAAATTCAGAGCATCAAGTCTATACTGTAAGTTTCTTTTAAATAAGAAAAAGCCAGTAGCAAGTAAATCAATGCCTCTGGTGCTAGTGATCAAAAACACAGTTCCCCTATAAATAGGATTTTTTTTGTTGCGGCGTTGGTCCAGAAAGGGTGACATAGTTTGCAAGGCTAAACCCTCCATGGCATTAAAGGGAGAATTTTTATTTCCAAATTCAAGCCCAGTCGATGTCACAAGGGAATCTTTAACAGAATGTTTCTTCCTTTGTTCTTATAAGCCCAGTCCGAAAGAGCACATTTTCTGTCTGCCTCATGGCAGATTGAAAGACCCAGTTTCAACTCTTTGCCTACCTCTACTTACCTAACATTACTGTACAGTAGAAATCCCCTCATGTTGGTTACATCAGGTTTTCAGAAGAGTGAGACACAGTTTCTGAAAATATTTATTCCCCCCCATAAACCCACCATAAACCAAAATATCAGACTACACAATTCATTTAAGCAACAGTTACAGCTACAGTGATACTTCTTAAAAGGGCAAAACTCAGGAGAGTTTATGCTTCTACATACTGTTTATATTGGCAGTCAAGCATATTTACCAAGAGAAGACGATAAGTTTGCTCAGATCCCTTAGCTTCTGTCCCCATCTGAAGTTTGAATATCTGACTTTTGCTCTATTGGAATGTTGAATCTAACACGTTCCCCCTCAAGAAACCTCAGAGTCGGGCTTCATATCTCAACAGCAACATGATCCGAGCTTACTAAGACAAAATGGAGATTAGTCTGTTACATGAAGAGTCCCAAAGGAACCCAGTAAATTAAATGATTTGTTATGGAAGAAGAAGTGAACAATACCATCCAAAAGATGCTGAATCATAAGAAAAACTGAAACAAAAGTGAAGAAAGACTTTGGCTCTCTTCCTACGGCACGTCTGTTGTTTTCAGTTTATTTACAGCCCAGTGGGAATTAGGTTTATAGTTTGCTTTTGAAGCAGAATATGGTCCTAAGGGGACCTGGACTGACTTTACTCTGGCAGTTGCGTCTTGGCTCTGCGTGGACAAGTGCTGTCACTATTACACTAAAACACAGATTGTGTTCAGCTGGAAGATTTGTATTTAGTTGTCATGGATCCTGCTGCTGGGGACTCAATTCTTTCTATTGTTTACTTGGGGGGTTAAAGAAGAAAAAATTCAGTTATAGAGACTTCTTTTGAGGAAAGATTTGTTCTTGTGTATTAACACACAAATCACACCAGAGGAGAAGAATTACATTTGGCTGGTGCTGCAACAAATTTCTGAGGTGCAATCAGTGAACGTTCAGTGGATGAGTAAAACTGTGTGTTGGACTCGACGTTCCCCTCTCAGGCTGAGGGGAAAAGCACTCGTCCAGAATGTGTACAACAGAAGACATGGGGCAGAACGTTTGGCTGAAGCTTTGTGGATTGGCCTGCTTTCTGCTTGGCTGAAACTACAGGCAGAGAGCTGGAACGTGTGCCAACTTCTGTATGGTAATTAACAGAGCAGAGTTAAAGGTGTGCTGGCCAGGATTTTAATAGGATGTTTTTGAAGAGGGCGGCAGCATATACACTCAGCATATGCAGTGCTATTATTTTAGCAGGTGGTTTATTCACCTTTTTTTTTTCTATTCAGTCTTTTTAGCCTTTTCAGATCCTCCAGAACCTACTTTGTGCAACATCTCATCTTCACGTTTGTTGCATTACAGGTTTACAGCAATAAAATATAAACCAAACCCATCTTGACTAAGACTATATAAAACTGGAGGGAAATGATAGAAGCGCACATTTTTATTACATGATGTGTTACATTTTTAAGTACACTAGACTACAGTGTTATTTTCCAGCTCACTTAAGATCAATGTTATCAACTGAAATCAGGTATGTTAGGTGTGGTAATGCTTCATAGAATAATTAACAAAAAAGTGGAACAAAACTGCCATGAACAAGGCAAAGGAAGACAGAGCCGTGTCTTTAACTGAATGAAAATGATCACATTTCTCGAGGGTTAGAAAATCTGTCTCCTAGAGTGACTTAAGAAAGACAAATGAAACATGTGGGCAGCAAAACAGTCCTTAAAGCACATTGATGAAGCTCCTATTTCAGTGAAGAAGGATTATAAAGTTCTTTTTTACTGCAGAGTGCATCATAAAGGATGTTTAAGGTTTTGTTGTCAGCTGGGATAAATTAAAGTTAAAGAGATATGTGTGTGTGGGCCCTCACAGCGATGGAGTTTTTAAGTCTATCGAAGTGAGGGTAGTTCTGCCCATCCTCCCTCTTGCAGACCCTTTCAAAAGGCTGCTTGAGGGTTAGGGTTCAAATTAGATCCCGGTTGGGATGAGGTTTGAGGCACATTCTGGGGGTAGTTAAGGAGCGGGGGAATGCATTGTGTAAATGAATGTCCTCACAAAGATAGCCATGCAACATCCATGCACGGGTGTGTTGGGGTCTAATTCTGGTCCTCTGTGTTTTCAGAGCTTTTGTTTGTTGGCCTCTTGCGGCAGCCAGGCGGTTGATCTAAGTGAGCTTTAATTACTGCTGCGTGCTGTAAGTGTTTTATAGGAGGAGGTCACAGACAAGACAGTCCCCTCCCTGCCGTTACTAAAGCTGCAGCAGGAGTGTGTGTGGTTTCATTCAGGCTATCAGCAGCTATTCTGTCCTCTTTTCATTTGTTTCCCGGTGACCATAAAAAGAACAAAGATTGAGCAAGTTTTGCATCATTGGGTGCAATTTCAGAGGAGTGCATTGCACGGGAAAATGTCACCAAGGAAAAATTTACAAAGCAGGTCAATGGTTATATGGTTGCTGGGTTTTGTTGAGCTCCTGCGCTATTGTTCCACTCTTCATAAAAAGGAAGGGTGGGAGCTGAACATGCTTTAATGAGACAACTGCCTTTATCAAATGGAGTAAAGCTTTAAAGACTGTTGGGTGGATTTATTGTGCAGCCTGTCTCAACCACATTGCCTTTCAAATCAGCATGCTGTAGTTTGACATCACTATTTTTACTTACTTTGCACAAACCATTGCATTGTTTGCTTAAATGGTACAGAGTGAATTGTTTGCATACATACATATGTATATATATATATATATATATATATATATATATATATATATATATATATATATATATATATATATATATATATATATATATACATATACACACACCACACACACACACACACACACACATATATATATATATATATATATATATATATATATATATATATATATATATATACAAGCCAGATTATTTATTTTATTTTATGTGGATATCCTTGATTTCAAACAGCATTTCCTGCTGTTGCTAGAGCGTCAGCCGTTGAGGCTTTTGATAAAAAGACCGAACTCACCACATTCCTTCATCCCACAACAAGCTGTTAACAAACTGTGAATGCAGGTCTGCTCCGCTCAGTAATTAGTTGTGAATGTGGAAAGTGACTCTGAAACAAAGTAGAATTTTCCAGTAATTAGTATCTTGAAGTGCCTTGTGGGTATTCTCGACTGTCTCAGTCTATCTATCTGCCTCACAGACACTCTGAGTCGAGTGTCTGTGAGGCAGATAGATAGAGGTTTCCCGTGATGAAAATCTATGGAAAATGCAATACGCAGGAACCCTGATAAGAGGATGTGGAGGGGAGGTTGTGCTGCATCCTGTGCAGAAAGCTTCACAGCCATCGGTGCGGAGAGTGACCAGTCTTCTGCCTCAGAGTGCCAAATGGAGCACTTGTCTTGAGGCCAGACAAAAACTTCTGTCTGCAGACCCCACTAGTCAGACCACTCAGCCTGACACTGCTCTGTAATTACACACCACTGCCTGCTGGGGAAGGGCGGCCAGACTAAGGTGCCTGTCACTGACATCAGCATCTCTGCAGGCATGAGCTGGAAAAACAGAGTGAGTGAGAAGGACAGGGAGAGTGAGTGAGACGAAGGGTAAGGTAAAGACAGCTCGTGTGCGACAGAGAGGTGGGAGGAAAGTCAGGAGGCCCTCCCTTTTCCTGTGGAAGATTAAAGGTTGCGTGTGCAAGAACATCTGGATGGACTGAAGAAGCTAAAAGGAGTGATATGAGAAATGGGAGAGGCGAAGACAACTGTTGACTGTCAGCGAAACAGCATTGCTGGTCAAAATGAACTGGCCTGTGCAATGTTTATGTGTTTGTTGTTATGTCTTTCAGTATCATGACAGAATTATTAGTGATATCTCTAATCTTCTGAAATTAATATATAGTCAACGGTTTTTGGACCTGCTGGACAACTTCCAGTGAACCAATTGCAGCATAGGCCTTCTCAAGTGGAAACGCTGTTACATTCTTATGCAGTTACATCACACCCTCTTAAAGTTCATTAGGATTATCTTTAATCTCATGACAGAAACAAAAGGGACATACAGACCCCATTAAAAAAGAGAAAAACAGGTGACATCTAAACAACTGTAAAAGGACAAAAGTAAAATCAGACTGCTGGCAACATTCAAATTCAGTTATAGACATAATTTCTTCTCAGTTATACTAAGCTAGTAAAAGACCATTGATAATACCTTTGAGATGACTTGAAAGTAGCATCAACACTCTTATGAAGTAACCAGACTCAAGATAATTAGATATCCAACTCTGGGTAGTAACTAATAGTGGTTTGGCTCTCTTTGGACATGGTGTTAAGTTACTGTGGTGAGTTTGCACAGCCTCACATTGCTTTCTCTTAAATGTCCGTTACTGACTGATGAGGTGAGATAAATGTGCATGAGGTGAGAGCCTCTCTGACCCCACATACTCTCACTTCAGGGTCTTAGAAGCCTCAGCATGGTTTCATTTGCAGCATGTCTCTGCAACACTTCAGCTATACTTATATCACAAAAAATAGCAGGTGTAGGCTGACTGCTTCAGTGCACTTGGTTTTCAAACAGTATGAAAGTGAGGTTTCAGTCTTGCTGAGCTGGACTTCTCTTCTGGGATCAATTATCTGACCTGTTATTACAAGGCCACACTTTCTTTTCACCTGTAATTACAATTGAGCTTGTCAAGTGTGAGGGCTCCTCTGCTCTCAGACTCAGAGGCGTACAAGCAAAGTGGCAATTCTGAGGTAAAGAAATGATGAAGTGTGCCCTTCCATTAGAGCTGAACACCTAATAAAAGCAACCCAAGACCTTGGGAAAACACAGTAAACACTGGGTTTTAAGATGCAGGCTGACAAACCGGGCCAGATGACCTGATTGCGACCCGTCAGCTATATGGGAGGCAGAAGCTGTTGGTGGGTCTGCTTCAATAATACCAGCTGATCAGTCATCAAAGAAAAATGCTGCACTTTCCTCAGAAGCCCCTGCAGATGAAAGCAAAGCTTATTACATTTTTTTCCTCTCGGTGCTAATTAAAATTCCTCAAATATGTTGGTCACTAAAGATTTAGAACTGATCCCATGCTTATGGTGTCCTTCTGTCTTCCCTGATTTTCAAAATATGTATTCTTCACTGCAAAGAAGTCACTGGAGTCATTTTTATGCAAAGTGATTTCTCTGGTACTCATCTGCAGCCTGCCATCACTGAAATAATCCACTAGTTTAAAAGCACTGGTTAATGTAATGGGCATAGACAAAGAGTTCATCCATGCATTAATTTTCTATACGCACTTATCCTCTTCGGGGTCATGGCGGGGGGGGGTACACCCTCAACAGGTCACAAAGGGTTCATTCCATTCCAGCTCACCGTCCTGGACCATATTGTTGATTTTCTTGAACAGGAAAAAAAAAAAACAGAGGCGAAACTTTTATTAAGCCGACAGGACCTTGCAAAGCAGAATCCAAACGTCCTACACCAGATGCCATTTCAGTTAGAAATATGAGTTTGAGGAAAATTTTATCATTTGTAATGGCAGAAACTAAAACCAAAAACAGAAGATTCATAAAAGTGCAGTAAAAGTTACGCAGAGCTGGAAAACGACGATGTAAAACCTTAAAGCAACGTACAATACATGCAATGAAACCACTAAATGTAATTTTATAGCCTGGGAAAAGTACATAAAGATATTTTTCTTAAAACGAATAAATGATAAAAAGAATACTAAGACAACCTTAATTTTTTGTGTATTTCCACAATAAATATCAACAATAAAAAAAGAGAACATGTTTAAAGGCTTTAAGGGATTAAAAGTCATTGCTCTTGGAAAATTATAGAGACAAAAAAATACAGCTATTCAGCTGTATCTGATCTGTTTGATCGAGTGACTGAGCGTCCTAGGAAAACAACTCTCTCAAAACCAGGGTCATATGCTTTGCTCAGTGAATGAAACTACATGAAAGACTGTGTTCCTCTGAGACTCTTCAAACTGACTTTAGTTATTGTCTCGGGTTTAAGGGATGCCAGATGATTTCAATGGACATCACAGAAGCAACCCACTTATGACAGTTCCATACTACACTAAAGATACGGTGTGAGACTATCTTTCTAGCTTGGCTCGTTTCTAGGAGTGCAGTGATCACTGAGAATTAACAATGTGTGCGCCTCTGTGTGCGGTTGTCCGCTACAGAGACAGAGACAAACGCGTCTCCCGCCTGGCTGTCAGCACCTGGTCACTAATGATGCTGCAGCGCTGAGCTCAGCTAATTGAACAGACAGAGATGGATCAGGACTTCGCACTCTGCTGTGTCTGCTCGCTGCACTTTGTGGGTGCGCTTTGATGTTTTCTTTCACAGCTACAGCCAGACCATGTCTGTTATCTCCCTGAGAATTTCAAACTGTGAAACAACAGAGCTGGACTCTGGAAAACAGCACAGACAGACATTTGTATGCTTCACATCTTATATTCATCCATCCTTTGTGAAGACCACATGACTGAACAGCAAAGGTTTTCTTCACGACTCGTAAAGCTTGTCTGTCGTTCTGCAGCCACAAAGAACAAATAAACACAAATGGATGTTGAGCTTCGAGGATAAGCCAATCATTGTAGCTAAGAATGAGATTTGTGTTTAAGGACTTAATGAGATCGCAGCATGAGGTTTATTTTCACTGGGGGAACATCAATTATGAAATGACCCTGGCACATTAGTAACACTGTGTGTAGAATGTACGGTATATGTGTTCATACGTGCATTTCTGTCACACATGCAGTTTCCTACTCACTCAATACAGCCCTACATAAGAGCACACATGCACCCTCCCCTGATCGTATTGAGAGGTGCAGCTGCATTCGTCTTTGTTGTGGATTTGGCTGCTGATACCCACAAAGGTTCAAGCGGGTTTTTAAGGACAATAATACAGTCGGGTTGTAATAAAGATGTTGCAACAAAAAATGAATAATAATAATAATTTAAAAAAAACGTATACTGATGTATAAATGCAGGTTATTGGTATTTTTTTGGAGATTACAAACTGAAAATGTTGCATTTTCCCAGGTTTAGTCAGTTCAGATTAAAGGCTTCCCCCTTTGGCTCTGTTCACACTTGGCATAAGTACGTCTGTGGTGTTGGCTCACAAAACAGTCTGTTACTACTGAAGGTTACACTCCACTCTGTTTGTCTCTGCACTGCTGTGTCTCAAACGGTTTTTGATTTTTTTTTAACCTTTTTTTTAAGTTTAAGTTTTATTCAGTGTGCAAAATTGTGGCACACACTTTATCTGTAAGATCTAATTTCAGTGAGGAAATGAATATGGCTGCTCAGTGCATATCTATAGAGCATTTACAACATTACAACTTGGACACACTTGTATAATAAATGAAATTAACAGTTTTTACGCTTTTATACGCTTTTATACATTTATACGCAGCCTACTCTTTGAGGCTGAAAAAATGAGATGGGATTGGGGTTTGAGCTGAGGCTGGCAGGTCTACATGTGTGGCCTCGCAGAAACATTTCTAAGCATAGCACCCAGCTACAGGCCAAGAAGTACTGTGTGCATAGTAAATTTACTAGTATTTGGATGTCTTTAGAACTCCATAATAGAGTTCAAATTTGATCAAAATCCAAATGTCTTACAGAGAATATTCTTTAGGAGTCCTGAGAAGGATCTGGACCAATTTTTTTTTATGTCATCATGCACTTAAGCACTGACAGTCTCTGGAGTTATCTTTAACTACTTGAATGCACACAGTGATGAAGTAATTTAAAAAGATAATGTCCTATCAGTGACCTTTACTCATGTTTTCCTTCTTCGCTGATGAACTAGTTTCACCAGCAGGAGCACAGGTCGTTCAGAAAAGTGTTTGTAAACAAATCACTGAACTGTGTGAGCGTCTGTAGCGAGACGACCGACGTCGGCACTGCTTTCAGCCTGCTGAACTCTCTGTGGGGGTATTTCTCTAATGAAGAGGTCTGACTCAGCCTCTGATTAGAATCCAGTACAATGAGGGGGTAGGCAGGTCAAACACATTATCGCATTTCTTTGAGCCCCTCAATGGGACAATTAGTCCACTGAGATCAAAGTGGATACAGTGTTACAATGTTGTTATTGGCCAACGGAGCGATGGATCACACTTTAACAATCCTAGTCATCCTCTGTTGGCATGAAAACATACCACAGGCCTTGCAGTTCACTGATACTGTCATAGGAGATGGAGGGAAAAAAAGAGGTTTTGCAGGATTTCATATTTTCTGCTGCAAGACAGAGAAAAAGTGTATAAGAAGTGCATGTGGGAGGCAGCGGTTCTTGCACCAAAGCTGGCTTAATGCCTCATACAAAAGCTTGAGTGTGGGTGAGGGGGATTTTGAATGTTCTTTACTGTGGAGGGACAAGAGGTGCAGTTGAAAGGGGCGGAGCAAGAAATAGATTTCCTACCCGGAGCCCCCTTTTGTAATTGAATGCAGCCATCTACACGAGCTGAGCTCCACAGGAAAAGTCTGCGGGATGTTCTTGTTCAAGTGCACACATACGCATCTCTCTTTGTCTCCCTTCATGTGGGGGGGAAGACTGGAAAGACTTAAGTGTGGTACAGACACGTAAGGAGGAGACTGAAGTGTGTTCCCTCCTCATCTCTGTGAAGGTTTATTATTGTTACTGAGAGATATATGAGAGAACCAAAACTCATGCCATAAAATGTTAACCTTATGTAATCCTGAAAGAAATATCTTCTGAAAAATGCCTAAAAATGTGAAATTGTGAACACAGAGGTTTAAGATGGGAAATAATTTGATTACTCTCATTTACTCATAAATCATGTCTTACTTGTTCTTTTCAGTGTCTTCTTCTTTCCTCTCTCCTTCCACCTCTGGGTTTTCTCTCAGCGAGTTTTAGTTTTGCATCTTAAGTTGCAACATAGAAAGTTGACGTCTGATGATGGAATTGATCAAGCTCTTTAAGAACTTACTGTTTTCCTGCCTTAGCTTGGCACTGCAGGTGTTGTTTTATGGTTTCTTGTATTGCAGTGTTCTTGTAACTGTGGTCGATGGCCACCAAAGAGAAAAATGTGCTTCCTGGTGGCTAATGAGGTGCTGAACCCAGCCTCTTAGTAGTATCAGGAGCACACGGGCCAACCAGAGCAAGGCCAGACTAGACAATGGAGTCAGTTTAGCCATTTCCACAAAGGTCTGCCCATTCAAAACATCCAGAACCCTGAGACACAAACTCCCACACTTCATAAAATGAAGGAAGGAGAGAATGCAAGCCGAGACTGCCCATTCTCTTTGTACAAGGAAACTATTGTTTGTTTTCACACGCCTCTCTCCCCAGCCTTGCAATTTTAAACTCCACGAAGAAACAGGAGAAAAGGAAAGAAACTTTGCAAAGATAAAGCATGCATGATGTTTGTCTCTTGGAAATGTTGCACAGACAAAACTATAACTGTAACAGGTAGTTTCCACTTCTCTCTTCTCTGCACATTTTAAGATTTTGCAAGCGGCCTGTGGATAATATTAAGGGGCTTACCATAGAAACGCCACTTACTAAATATCAACATACAAGCATATTCTGAAACACTTTCAGCCTGCAAAAGTGTGCCCAGATGTTGGATCCATTTATTTTTCCATTCCCTGTATCTTCTTCAGCCCTGGTGATCCTTGGTGTCTTTGTGAAATGAAGACTTGATTAATCATCTAACCCTTTGACTCCAATGCCATTACTATATTGCAAGTAAATTAGAGGGTTTAACCCATTTTCAAAAGCTTCTTTATGATGTCAACTGTTTCCTCTTTCTTATTGGCATTTTCATTACTGGACGTATAACTGTGATCCATAAATTTTGAACAAATTCTGACATAAATCTGACTTGCTCTCCAGTAGATGGAGCTTTATGAAACAATGTTTAACACCTTTAGTGAAAAAAATTGGTTCCAAATTGCTGTCATTTATACAGTTTAATTATGGATGATGACGCTGTAACATCCCACTGGTTTGTAAAAATAGAACATTTGCAGAATGTTCAAATTAAGTGAAATGTAAGGTAATGTCCCCATATGAGACAGCTTTATTTGGTAAACTGTTAGGCTGCAGGTTCTTCGACTTCATTTTTCAGACCGGAGGCTATGTCCATCTTTAATTAAAAGCTGATAAAGAAAACAGAGCAACTGTGTCTTTCCAGTTAGAAAATCCAAATAACTTTTTGGCTTCTTCATGTCTCATTGCAGACAGAGGGAACAGGCTTGATGCTCAGGAGGCAGGCAGGAAGCTCTCCACACTACGACGCCCGGCTGCACGCACAGGAGAGCCAATCTCTAGTAAAAACTGTGAAAATTTTTCTGCCCTGACTTGACAGCAAAATGCCAGAGATATGTTCTATGTCTATGTCTGATTCTTGAAGTTAAAAAGAGCTTTTCTGTTTTGCAGATTGTCTCAATTGCAGTCGAATCACAGCTTTGACTGACAGACTGAACTCACTGGAGGCGAAGGTGAACATGGCATCTGAACTGAGTAATATGATAGGTGCACTTAAATTGAGCATATTGAGCATACTGACAAACAACCCCTACTTGTTACACATCTTCCTTTATTAGGTGCAGTTGCTCACCGCGCCAGCTGCCGTATCACATCGCCACCTTCAGGAAAAAGAGGAAACTGCTCTAGAGACCTCATTGTTGATGGGAGCTGTGTCCACTCAGGCAGTTCCTGGTGAGCAGAGACCACCAGGTTGGTATATACACACGCACACACAGTCTGAGGGCTCTGCGCGGGATCTTAGCTGTTCCCAGTAATGTGCTCTTCTGGACAGAGATCTCAGATTTTGTTGTTCCTGCTGGAGCCATCAGCCCAGCTTGGGGATTACAGTTCCCAGTGACCCGATCACTATAGTTCGGGATGCCTACATCTATCACCACTGCTGTCCTCTAATGTTTATCCACCACAGCTATGTCAGGCTGATTAGCCATCACCAGTTTGTCAGTTTGGATCTGGGAGTCCCACAGGATCTTGACCTACCCGTTCTCGATCACCTTTGAAGGTGTCTCCCATGGGAGACCCTGGGACCTCCAGTCCAGACTCAGCACAGATGCATCTGGGGTCCTGTCTGGTGTGGTAGAC
Organism: Hirundichthys speculiger; assembly: GCA_018398805.1. Lineage (NCBI taxonomy): Eukaryota > Metazoa > Chordata > Actinopteri > Beloniformes > Exocoetidae > Hirundichthys > Hirundichthys speculiger. Next base: position 3,128,903 of record JAGFBZ010000035.1, on the reverse strand, counting down.
CCTGGCCTCTATAAATTTGTGTTTAGGGTTTTTTCTTGTACAGCCATGATCAGTGCCTCTGTGCTGTCTTTCAGTCCAGCTTTTTACAGCCATTGGTATGTATAATTTGGCGGTGGTGCTCACCATGCAGGAGCTTATCTGTCCATGATAACCCTTCTGGTTCCTCCTCCATGCTGGGTTTCAGTTTACTCGAGGCATTCACTTAGCAAGTCATCAGTGGGGCCATCTTCTTGATGTATTCCTGGAGTCCTGGAAATGAATGAGTTAATGCGATAATAACGCGTTAACTTGCCCATATGTATATATATATATATATATATATATATATTATATATATATATATATATATATATATATATATATATATATATATATATATATATATATATATATATATATATATATATATATATATATATATATATATATATATCACAGTGGAGGAAATAAGTATTTGATCACCCGCTGATTTTGGCAGTTGTCATACTACAGATTTTTATGGCAGCTTTATTTTAACAGTTATAGAAAGAATATTGAAAAAAAAATGAGAAAATTACACGAAATGAAAAATAAAAATCAATTTGCAAGTCATTGAGGGAAATAAGTACTGTAATCCCCCACACTTCACGGTCTCAGCAATCGCGGACTCAGTACATCGCGGAAGTTTCAAAAATATTCATAGATTAAAAATATTTGAAAAAAAATTTTAAAAAAAAAAAAATCAAACGAAGCACGTGAGGCTGAAGCGAAACCCATCACATCAAGAATGAGTCTCGGGAAGCAACAAGAGCTGATATGGGAGGCCCCATGAATGAGTATCGAGGCCTGTGATTGGCTGCTATGACGGGCATTACTGTGCCGTTGGTTGTTTGTACGCTGATTGGCTGACATGCGTCGCCGCGTCTCCCTTCTCTTGCTCTCATCAGCTACGCACAGAGCAGAGATCGTCAAAGTGAGTGTACCTTCTGTAGATTATGCGTATGCGCGTACATGTATAGTGTATGTACATATACATGTACATGTACATCCACATCGCGGTTTTCACATATCTCGGGGGGTGTCACAACCCCCATTAACCGCAAAGTGAGGGGGATTACTGTATTTGATCCCCAACCAACCTTGACCAGTGTTGGTTCCCACAGACCACTGGCATACTCCTAATCTCACTGAAGTAATTACCTGCATGAGAGACACCTGTTCCAAATAGTCACCTGTATAAAAAGCCATCTGCCCACAGACTCAGTAATACTCCACCATCTCCACCATGGGCAAGACTAAAGAGCTGTCAAAAGATGTCAGGGACAAAGTTGTTGAACTCAAAACCATAAGTAAGAAGCTGAATGAGAAGGTGACAACTGTTGGTGCAATTATTCGGAAGTGGAAGAAGTACAACATGACTGTTAATCAACCTAGGCTGGGGGCTCCATGGAAGATATAACCTCGTTTCAAGGATCATAAGAAAGGTTAGAGATCAGCCGAGAACTACACGGGAGGAGCTGGTTAATGATCTCAAGGCAGCTGGGACCACAGTCACCAAGAAAACTATTAGTAATACACTGAGACGCAATGGTTTAATATTCCTGCAGTGCACAAGGTCCCTCTGCTCAAGAAGGTCTCACATCCAGGCCCGACTCAGGTTTGTCAACCAACATATTAATGACTCAGAAAGAGACTGGGAGAAGGTGCTGTGGTCAGGTGAGACCAAAATTGAGCTCTTTGGCCTCAACTCAACCCGACGCGTTTGGAGGAAGAGAAATGCTGAATATGACCCCAAAAACACCATCCCTACTGTCAAGCATGGTGGTGGAAGCCTTATGCTTTGGAGGTGTTTCTCTTCTAAGGGGACAGGTCGACTTCACCGCATCGATGAGAAGATGAACGGGGCCATGTACCGCAAAATCTTTGGTGACAACCTCCTTGCCTCCGCAAGGACATTGAAAATGGGTCGTGGATGGGTCTTCCAGCATGACAACGACCCAAAACATACAGCCAAGGAAACAAAGGAGTGGCTCCATAAGAAGCACATCAAGGTCATGGAATGGCCTAGCCAGTCTCCTGACCTTAATCCTATTGAAAATTTATGGAGAGAGCTGAAGCTGCGAGTTTCCAAGCGCAAGCCTCAAAACCTTCAGGATTTGGAGATGATCTGCAGAGAGGAGTGGACGAAAATTACTCCTGATGTGTGTGCAAACCTAGTAAGCAACTACAAGAAACGTCTGACAGCTGTGCTTGCCAACAAGGGTTTTGCCACCAAGTATTAGATCATGTTTTGCTAGGGGATCAAATACTTATTTCCCTCAATGACTTGCAAATTAATTTTTATTTTTCATTTCATGTCATTTTCTCAATTTTTTTTTTAATATCCTTTCTGTAACTGTTAAAATAAAGCTGCCATAGAAGTCTGAGACTGTTCATTTATTTCTTAGTATGACAACTGCCAAAATCAGCGGGGGATCAAATACTTATTTCCTCCACTGTATATACAATATACTCAGAGGCATTCAAGGTTTTATTTTTTATAATGGAGTCATGGAGTCATAATTCACCCCTTTTCAGGTTTTTCTGCCCATTACCTGTTCACCTCTGCTCATATCCTATTTCCTGTGCTGCACACACACTCATTTCCTGTCACAAAACCAAGACCGTTGTTTGCGCCACTCATTTTCAGCTCTCTTTGACTGCCTGGAAGCATGAAAGTCTTCGCCTTTCCTGGAATCAAGCCCAGCACAGGAAGCAGCTAAAACCGCACAGGTCACCATTCCTGCAACAAAATGTGTTTAGCCACATTATAAACACATTCTGAGGAATTGTGTTTATGTGGGATTACATATAGGGTTGCTCCAATTATTTTTGACTGCATCAGTTTTCCATGTAGAAAATCTGGCACCGGTTAAAAAAAAGATGGATCCAGTGCAGACAACTGCTGAGTCCAAAATCACACTCTAAAATGCACCTTTTGTACTCCTGACACATGGATATATTACACAACATTGTTGGACTGCTTGTTTTTCTGTTCCATTGTGGAATTTACAAGAGTGCTTTCTATTGAATACAGTTGACATGCAGGATTCAAACACTGAAATGGCAGTGGGAAATATAATGTGGAACACATTGCACTATATTTGGTGGTTTTTTTTTTTGTTTTTTTTTTCTCAGCTTTCATGTGTAATACAGTGTAATACAGTGTAATACAGCAGGGCTTCCACCTTCTTTCAGTGAATGATTTTGAAAATCTATAAATAACTGGTTTCAAACATTTGCTGCATAACAGGAATATTCCATCAAAATTAGTTTTCCTCAACAACAATTTTCCTTAAAGAGCACTGGGCTTATCAGTACCTCAGCTGTATTGCTGCATATTCATGTCCATAGCTGTCACTCCATGAAGAGTAGACTTATGGGTATTCAACCAATGTGCACAAGCAGAAGGACTTCTGTTCAGCACTTGAGGTTGAAGAGGATGATGACACTAAGACTTGGCAGGAAAAAAGAAGAGTTAAGGCAGGAAACACAATACAGGATGAGGAATCACAGCTTATACTGAAATATGTAATCATTATTTATTAGTTGCAGACTCCAAATTAATGGTTTAATCAGTGGTTACATACTCCTTTGGAAGCAAGATCTAAGTAAAACCTAATGCTGAGATAAATAGATAGTGACAGCACTTTGTCTTTGTGTTTGGACAGAAATGAACATAATCTTTCAATTGTTTTTTTTTTTTTTTTTTTTTTTTTTACAATATCTAAGTCTTCTCTCTGTTTTTACTACAGGTCCTCAGGGTGAAAAAGGGAGAGATGGGCTTCCTGGTAGAGACGGTAAGTTAAGAATAGTACATAGCTTTTATCTTGTATGAAACTTTTAGGATGTAAACCAGTTTGGTCCTCATGATTGCTCATGGCTATTTCCTTCCTCTTAGGAAAGCCAGGTTCTCGAGGGATGCCAGGTCCTAGCGGTCCTCGGGGAGAGACTGGGCCAAGGGGTTCACCTGGAGCCCCTGGATCAAAGGGATTCTCAGGACCAGCAGGTAAGCAAGCAATATAACAGGTGGAGCAAAGCCAAAGCAACGCACCACTCATCACAACCAAGCAGCTGTGAGATGAGATTAAGGAGCGAACCTTGCCCTGCTAAATGTTGACACAGTTTGTCAATGGATTTGTTTGCGTCATCAAGAAAGATAGAGTGTCCTGCAGAGCAGCTGTTTACTTGTCTGACCACTTACATTAAGGTCAATAGAACAAGACACTTGAATGGTACACTATTGACCAAATAGTTGTGGAATCAAGAGTTCAGAAATCAGAGAGATCTGACCTGTAAGGTCACCTGACAGTGTTCGTATTTCCCTTAAACCTCTCTGTCAGACCCTCCAGCAGTAAATGTAGGATCATTCCAGCAGCCCTTGAGGTCTTCTGGTTGCTCAGTGGAATTTGGGCATTTTTGTTGTTTTTGCATTTCAAATAATATGTTTCTGAAAGTACTATTTAATGGGCAGCAGACGTTTTTGTTTTAGGCTTAACAAATATGTAAATATATGAACTCCAAAACATGTCATACTGTTCATGGCCATAAAGCAGAATAGAAACCCAATCATAAATCTTCTCTTTGTGTTCAGAGTTCACTGGTTATGTAAAACTCATGAATGGAAAAAGTAAATCCACCATCAGCTGCAACTTGAATGACGAATAAAGTAAACGATAGTTTAAGAGTATCACAGCATCTGCTCTGGCTATATGCTGTTATGCCTCTGCTCTGGATCATGAAGGGAGTGTTTCCCCTTTCAGGCTCACATGTCAACCCTGCTCAGCTGGATAAAGATGAGATTTAGAGCAAAACTTGAACTAAAACCCCACTTTCTGAGAAGTACCATGTGACTTCACTCTGAAATGAGCATGAGCTATACATACACAAATCCCAGGTCATTATGATTTCCATATGCCTGCAGTGTTATTGTTTTTTTGTTTTGTTTTTTTTTAATCTCCACTACTTCATAATTGTCCAAAAGCACTGCTCTCTTTTCTTTATTCTGCTGGGTTTTTTTTTTCTAATTTAAAGCGAAGGATAAACAAAGGATTGGAATGTATCCAGTGTTATGCAAAATTTACTGAAATATGAGAGAAATGTTAACTTTGTATTGCAAATATCCACTCCTATTTTTGTCACAGCATACTCCAGCTGCTCTTGGGAAACATTATTATATTGGGAAAAAAAAAAAAAAACTTTACTTGCTTTCCCTAAAATGTTGCATAAACTCTGAGGAGCCACTTGGGCAGTTAGAATGTGGTGGGGATTATAGCTTACATTCTCCCTGAAGCAACCAAAACAAAACATTGTTGATGTGCTGCAGTTCTTTAACAAGGCTGAGCAAAAACAGTCCACAGAGATGGCAAATCAAAGCTGTAATAACATATAATGAAGCAATAATTTATGGACTTTCATCGTCAGTTGCATTAAAGGAATAAACAGAAAGGTGGCTAATGTTGGCTGGACATGGCTGGCATGCAAGGAGCATTTAATTTACTATGAACCTTGTGCCACGAACACTTTGCAGAGTTTAACTCTGTTAATTTGAGTATCCTAATGTCACATTGTCCTTTCCCAGCACTGGGTCATTAATGACCACCTCTTAATTACAAAGCCAGTAACAAAGCCTGTCAGTTCACACCCTCCCCTACTTCTTCACGCATGCACACACACAGATTCAAAGGGGTGCACACTCAAGTCAAGCACTATCATCACAAATATTTTATGTATTTTTCCTCTCTGGTCGTGTGATAGGTTACTCTCTTGTCAGATTGGTATCCAGGATAATTTTTCGGTCTGCCATGTGTTGTGACTCACTATAAGAGAGTTCAAGTTTAAATTTAGCTACGGCATGCAGTGCGTCTGTCACTACAATAATTTTATAATCTCTCATCCTTCCTGTCAGGCCCCCGTGGTCCACCAGGACTTCCAGGGGAGAGAGGTCTACCAGGCCCACCCGGGCCTCCAGGCCCTCCATCGCCAGCTGGTGCCCGCATCCCAGAACCAGACCACAGTAAGACCCAGCAAACCATCGAAACTTCTTGTCATCTTCCAGATTCCATAAACAAAGAGTCAAAAGGACTTTGTATTCGATATAAATATGTGGTCCAAAGCTCCAGTGTTTAATATTATCAGATCACTTTCAGATTAAAGCGACTTCATGATTTGTCCATATTTTGGACAGAGAAGACAAATGGTTTGCAAGAGAATTTATAAAAAGCGATCTTTGTCAAACATGAAAAAAATAACATTAAATTGAGGAGGAGGAATCATCTATTAAACCCCTGCAATGCAGCTTTGAATCTCCTACCGACAGTTTCACAACCATCTGCAACCTCATTCATTTCACCAGAACCAGGTAAACAACTTACAGAGAAAAAAAAAAATTGATTGACTCACAGGAGTAATGGGAGCATCAATGGTTTAGAGATGACTTCACAGTTTATGAGATCAAAACCCTCCAGCAGTCACTTCGAACTGCCAGGATCCCTTCTCTCACAACACTCTGGGGACTATCATACGTACTAACTGTATGGTGGTGGATTAGATGCCCATTGAATAGTAATTGCAGCAATGGCATGCTCTGTTTTAACTAGAAAAATTAACAATTTTTAAGTTTCTTTGAGAAATTGTAATTGGAAAGGCAGATTTCAACTCAGGAACTTTAAGGAACCTCACCATGCTCTGTCTTCAAAATCCAACTTGACTTAAGCCAAGCATGGATGTGAAAACACCAGTAATGTGCTGTTTTTGGCATTTCTTTCTCCAAAGTTTGTATGTGTAAAATACCATGTTATGTTAATGTTAATATGTGGTATTTGTAATAGCTGCTTGCCTCTTTAGTGCACAAACCCCACTAGTTCTCCAAACAGTCACACCATTAGAAATTAAAGCTTCCATACAACTCTCTCCCAGCAGCCTTTGAACTTTAATCCACCAGCTGCAGGACTTAAATCCACCTGCTCCTAGTATTTAGTGGCCAAAGGGGCACCAAGTATGATGGTTTTCATTTGCTCTGAAAGTTCTCTTATACAATCCTCTGTTAATTCTTCCAGAAACAATATATCCAGTCCAATTCCAAAGAACATCAGAAACACAAATATTGATCCCAGGGTACAAAGTTCCTGCATCTTGGATGTCTTTTTCTATTAAATTACAATAATTCAGTAATTCAATAACTTTCAAAAACAAACGTGTCTTCTGTTATATTGCTTGCAGATTAGCAAGCAGAACCACTTGATACATGTAAAATAGTTTAATTGATTACAACTTTTGAAGCTTTCAGTTTGAAGATAATCTTTAAACTGCTGTTTGTCTACCAGCCAAATAGATCTGAATTAAAAGATGTTACAAATGGATGCAGAGACAATGAGAGTGATGCACACTTGCAGACTTCACATGAGAACCTGTCCATCGCTGATGTCACTCAACAACTTCCAGATGTGGGCCACAGCGCCCAGACAGCTGAGGGAGGGCTGCTGTGAGACACAGAGCGGGTTCTTCTCTGGCTCTTTAATGATCAACACATAGGCAGGTTTTATACGAGGATTCGGTGGTAAAACTAATTTTACAGCACACAGATTTGTAAAGCTTCAGGCTCCTATGTGGAGAAAACTGTGGGGATGCTAAAGCTGCCATGATGATTTCTGAGACTAAGGACCATTTCTCCCACATCAAAGTAACAGTGTGTGTGTGTGTTATGTGTGTGTGTGTGTTGTTTTGGGGTTAGGGCTGAGCTTCCTTTAGAAAACACTGGCTTATTTGGCTTCTACATCTACATCAGGATGTTGGAATTCCTGTCCACAGAAACAGAAAAAATGAAGAGAACAGTTGTGTAATAATATGTTTATACTCATCTGTCCTCCAACACATTTTTGTGTCATGTTAAACTAGAGAGCCCTGGAGAGTAGAGCATGAAACATGTGTCTAGATATAGTCAGCCATGCCACCAATGGTTATAGTCTGTCAGCAGTGTGCAGGGATCTGGCAGCTGGAGGATGTTTATAGCCCTCAGTCTTCTTCCTCATCTTCTTCCTCCTCCTCATGCTGTGATTGAATCTGTGTTTCCTGCCAGTATAAAGTGACTGCACACTTCCTTTGTCACACACATGCTCACCACCCTCTTCCTCTTTTCCATAAACTGTGGACACACAAAGTTTTATGCAGTCAAAATATGTGGAAAATTTTAAACATAATGTTACATAACTTAAATGAACCCTTATCTAGTAATGCCAGTACTTTTGATTACACTTACTCCACTGATCAAGTCAGTTTGTTGGAAAACACTGCCCTCTAGTGGTATGTCTAAGATGTCAAAGAGAAACTTCACTTGGTGGGGTTGAGCTTCTGAAGCAGCATAGAGAAGGTAGAGATGTTTTGCATGCATTATTCATTAGAGCAGTGATTTTCAACCCTGGTCCTCAAGGCACACTATCCAGCAGGTTTTAGAGATTTCCCAGCTTCAACACACCTGATTTTAATTAATGGTCATTATCAGGTTGTCCTCAAAGTCTGCACAAGTCTGTTGATGACACAGACACTTGTGTCACAGTGTGAAGAAGAAGGGGAAACATCTAAAACCTGCTGGATAGTGTGCCTCGAGGACCAGGGTTGAAAATCACTGCATTAGAGTACCATCCCAGAGTGTGTGAGCCATAGTCATATATCCTCAAAAACAGAAGCAAAGAAGAAGCAAGCACTGCACAGTAAAAGGCTTGCATCATGTTTCTCAGGTGTCACTCTTTCTCAGGATTCAAATTAGCACAAGCAAATACAACTGATGGCAAGCTTATACTTTAATCCTGAATATTACATCAATAAATACCATTATAAATACAATTTGATTTATGGAAGTTGTTGATAGGAAAAAACGTGAAACAACATCACATGGAGTTCTGTGTGAGCACAGGAGACCTTGTTTCCAAAAATTATGACTAGTTTTAGTTTGAAATCCCAAATGGTGATCTTAAAGACAGAATAAATTCAAGTCACTGATTTTTTACACATACATAAGAATTTATAAGTCCAAATTTGTTTGGATAGTAACACTACCAAATCAGATTTATGCTCAGTAAAGCAACATCATTGTATTTAAAGGTTTCACAAATTATTTTCAGAACAGATTTAGATGTTTTCTTTTTTTTTTTCACTTTTACCAGAAGAGCAGCTTCTCTTTCCTGTTAAAAAATGTACATTTCATTTTACGTTTCCTCTCCAGATGCTGGAAAAGACCCGTTCTTCACCAACACTTTCCATGACTCCAGAGGGTTGCCTGTTCCAGGACCTCAAGGGCCTCCGGGGCCAATCGGTGAGTGTTTACTGTTTACTGTTTGTGAGGTGGCTGAGAAGCATCCGTCTATATATTCAAACATTCTAATATTCAAACTTCTTTTGTATTCAAAGCTTAGCTTCTCTTTTCAGATTTTTGTTTTTGTCCTCTAATCAAAGTCTCAGTTTGTTTCTGATGGAAGGCTGGACATTGTGTTTATTTGCTTTTAAATACACAAAGTTTTCCTCATAACCAGGTGACCAAATGCAAACATCCCTCAATGCTGAGACCTCACACTGAAAGTTATACAAATGCAGTCTTAAGTCATGAACGTCTGCGGCCACTGTCATATGTCAGGCTGGACCGGGCAAAGCTAATAATTCTTTTCATCTCACACACAGGTCCACCAGGTCCCAGAGGTCCAGTAGGACCTCCCGGGCCACCAGGACAGAATGTAAGCTCATTCACTACATAGTTCTGCACCGCACTTACCTTCAGCCCTGAGAGTTTTGTTGCTGCACTAATATATCGCAGTCATCTTGATTTTCCTTTTGACTCAAAACAGGGGAAACCCGGAGCTCCCGGAGTACAAGGCCCTGTGGGGCCCAAGGGAGAACGTGGGGAGAGAGTGAGTACATTCGGTTCGGATTATTTATCTCTCCATGATGGAGAGGTATATGATTGTTGTCATCTGCCTGTTTGCAATAATTGATTTTTTTTTTAAATGCCTTGGCATTTTTTTATTAACCTTCTTTGAGTAGCAGTGTGCAAGTAAAGGAAGAACACCAAAAAATTTGGTGCATATCTGGATTTTTTTTAAATTTAAAAACAGGACTTTGACCATGGCAAATGAAGAACACTCCGATGACTGACAAATATATCTTCAAATTAATGCAAAAAACAAACAATCTCAGTGCAAAAATTGAGCTTAATATCATACAGCAAAAAACTATATGACAACAAAATGAAACAAAACAAAAAAAAACTTGGTATCATTTGTATCTTGCTTGATTGTCAAAAAGAAAGATGTTAAATATCTTCAACATACACCAACAGGTGATCTGCTAACATATTAAGTTTTAGTAGGTTCTCTTCGTGTTACAGCTCTCTGAGATGTGCCTTTGGTCTTTCAGGGTCCTTTGGGTTACCCAGGAGAGAGGGGCTACAAAGGCGAGCCGGTAAGCCACCTCTACACTGTAGGGTGTATGGGGGGAAAAACATTAACTCACGTTATAGGCAGTTGTGTTCCCAAAAAAGCTATACTCACCAGCAGCACAGTAAAGCCACAATGAGTGGCAGCACAATTGTTGAGAAGCAGAAAGTCTGCTGCTATAAACTACTGCACTGCCCTTTTTTCTGCAGGGGTCACCAGGTCCCAAAGGAGAACCAGGAGAGAAGGGCTTGCCGGTAAGAGTTGTTAGTAGTGGTTCACATCCTGGCTTATGGCCTGGAGAGGAAGAGTCTGTCTGTAAAACAAAGATTTTAAAAAGTTTTAGAATTCCTGTATAGAGAATTCAATGTTTTCTGTGTCTAATTTTGATTTTTCTTTTATCTCTTTTTCATTTTACAACAACAATCTTAATGAAAGGTATTTTAATTAAAACCATTATCCTGAAATTGCAGTGAATTTATTCAATAATAATAATTTTACCAGAATCTGTTCTTTCTATAATCACTGTGTTTGGACTGTTTTTCTCTTTTATCCATATGTTCTAATCTATTGATGACTCATACAGTGTCTGCTTTTTGTTGTCATGTATGTTTGAGTATATGTGATTAGTGATTGATCTTTTGGATTTTGTGTGTTGTTGCTGGTCCTTGGGGTGTGCTCTGGACTGCTGTCTCCTGTTACGACACTGTCCTCTTGACCCCTAAAGCTGTCTGACTCCCTCTGCAAGCTGCTGTTCCCATGGCTACCTTTCACAGTCACCTTTGCAGCATCTGACTTTGGCATATACATATGAACGCACTAAATGACATGAGAACATTATGTCTGACTGAATTCAACTGTGCTGTTTCACCTCTAATTCATTTGTTTGATTTTATATACTTTGAAATGTTTCAGTGAACCACAAACAATTCGTGTGAGATGTATATGCCAAATCACTCCATTGTGTGTCAGGGGTGTTGGGATTAGAGATGTTGTGCTCTGATGTGAGTGGAGTGGATACAGCTATCCTCTTTTCTCCAACAAAGCAACTTTGCACGACACTGCTTAAGCTTTTTTTCCTGCATGTTTGAATTAGCTAATCTATCTAATGTATGGACTAACATGGTGCCATTAAAACAAAAACAATGCAAAGCAGGTCTAAATTCTTAAACTTTACTTGGACATTAACACCTACCCCTTAAATAATTAGGGAGTCTACTGCATCAGTAGAGGATCTGTAAGGCTTGTTAACTTGAGGATTTTGAATTTACGGTATTTACAGTAAGCATGTGTTTTAGCATGCTAATTTTTGCTAAACAATCCAAGCTAATGGGAAAGTCTCTCCTTTGTTAATCATATATTCTTTAATCAGAAGCTGAAAATACAATTTTTGCTTTATGTTGGTAAAAGGTGAAAACCAGAGGATCACACCCTGAAAGGACTATTAATATCTATTCCATGTTTGACAGTGATCCATCCAAGACATTTCATTTCACCATAAGTAACAAATGTTGGTATCCTGCAGATTTAGAAGATATCAGTGGTTCACCAAAGTCAGTAGAATCTTCTGGGCACCATGAATGTTTGCACAAAATATCCTGAAGGTCTACAAAGTTCAGGCATTTTAGTCTAAACCAAGGAGAAGCACCGACCAAGAATCTCCAAAGCCACATTGCCTTAGTAACTTTGAACGTACATTTCATACATTAAGGGCCCGCTCTTCGGGCCAGATCTGCTATAACCGCTATTTAGAGATAATGGGCCCCATTGTACCTTTCGCTTTACCCTTTACCACTAGCCTCTACCCCCAAATTGTGTGTCCAGGGGTTAAACTGAGGCCAAATCACGCTTTTTATACAAGAGTTTAATTTGAGAGGTGGGGCCGTTTGTGCATGTCCACATGTGACCAAGTGGATACACATTGAAGCCATTTGGGCGTGCTCTTGTATGAGCCGATATGGGTTGCGGATAGTCAGACCACCCGAAATGCTTTTTCCTAAACCTGCAATGGTACGATACCAAGTTTGAGGAGAGGGCAAAAGACACGCCGATTGCCACACCTACAAAGTGAGTAAAAGAGTCGGCAAAATGTGTAGCGGCTTTAGTGGGCGAAAGTGGGCATTAGAGGTTAGCAAAGGTTCCTATACACACAATTGAATCACGGAGTTACAAAAGGGCCCAACACCACCGAGGTATATTTTTCAGGAGAGCATTTTTTCTCTCCAGGACTTGGGCCGTTCTTCAACTCATGGCAAAAAACATCACCTTAGTTAACAGCTTTATGAACTGGAGTTGGGCCTTCATTTTGATAGCTCTTAACCTAATGTACAAGATAGGGAGATAACCTGGATTTCGCAAAATCATGGAGTTGGGCCCTTTTGTAATTCCATGATTCAATTTGTGGGTAGCGGCTAGTGGTAAAGGGGAAGGGGAAGGGTATGATTGGGGCCTAAGTGTCTCCTTGGTTTGTCTTGTTCATCGGCACATTTCTCAGTCAGGAATCGTATCACTCATTTGGGCATCAAAAACCACACCTGCTCTGCATGCCTTATTTAAGGATCATGATACTTTCCCCTGTTTTATGTCTCTTGTTTCACAGCTTTTTTATTTTTGAATGTCTGACTCATTAAGTCACTGCCTTATCTTTTAACAAAGGACAAATGACATGTCATTGTAAACCTATACTGGCTTCACACTGTCAGATAACAATGGGTAACTTTTGTCTGCAGTGTTAGGAATGAACACTGTGGAGCTGAAAGTATATGCCTTGCTGAATTGATACTCATCAGAGAGAATGCCCAGCGCAAATGCCAAAGCATGATCACATCTACATGCTGGAAGAGTGTGATCCAGCTGTGTTATGCTACCAGAACGATGCTGGCCAGTAATGTGCATGCTGATGTTGCCCAGCCCAGCATGGCAGAGAATGACATCGTATAGCAGCATGTTTAGTGAATGAGGGACATATTGATAAATATAGGGAATGGATAATCATGCTGGGCAGAAATGTGTTATAACTGTTTTAACCCTCTAACTGCTGAATTGTACTGAGAAGAAAAAAATGACTTGCATCTTGGCGAGCAGTCCTTCAGCTTGTGCTCCTTACCTTGACGGCTGTATCTATCTTCACAGGGGGACGGAATACATCAAATCAGAGAGGCGCTGAAGATCTTAGCTGAGAGGGTTTTAATCCTCGAGACTATGATCGGTATTCATGGTGAGTAGGAGGCCTGAGGAAGGGTCAGCTTTAGGCAGGGGTCAAAGTCGGGGGGCTCACACTCCCACTGTACCTCACTGCTGAGACAAGAGGCAGGAACAGTCATGAGCAGCCCCAGGACTCAGGCTGGTGTTTCCACACCCTTACAAAGTCCCCCTGTCACTGCTCTCTGATAGGACATTAGCTTGCAGATGTTCCACGACTTGCAAGCAGACCTAGAGCTTCTTGCTCGCAGGGTGACATTGCTGGAGGCTATCATCTGGCCAGGTAACACTCAGACCTTCACAGTTCTGCTGGTGCTCACTCAGTCTCTTGACGAGATCTTGAAAATGTTCATCATCAAAGTACATCAAGCATAGAATTTCTGATAACCACTTGTAAATGAACTATTCTATGGTGTTTGAGTCTTCTAGAAATGTATTCTTTGCATAAACTGTGAGAATCTGTGATTCATAGTTTTCAGACTTTTAAAATTCTTATACGATCTTTTACAGTGTTTAAAAATACAGTATTTTCATTGAAACTTGTTAGTATAGCATGTAGGAATTATTAGTTCATATGAAAGATAATCAACAGGAAATGAGTCAAACACTCACTGGTTACAACTTCTCAGATATTATGACATGCCTATGTGTTTTCTGAAAACAGCACATGTTTGGGTTTGGGACTGCTAATTGGAACAAATGGACACTTTAAGGATAATGTTGGAGCTGTGGAATCATGGACATTATTTTTAGCATTTTATAAACTAATCATTTAACCTATTAGAAGTCAACAGGGCTAAACCATAGAGAAGTTTTTTCTGCTTCTCCACCCCAACTTTATTCTATTTTATTTTATTTTTTTTAAGTGGAAGATGATACAGAAGTCCAAAATATTTGAGCCATGGATTTTTTTTTATATAATTTTTTCTTGTAAATGTAAATCAGTAACCTTTAGAAAGAGTCAGTCAAATGTATAGTTATAATTTGCCTATAAGACCTGTGGAAGGAAAAAATATTTAGTTAATGTGAAACACCAGAGAAAAACAGATCACTATAAAATCACCATATTAATTGCATTTATTTTTTGCTGTTTGAAGTGATATAAACAGGTTTTGTTTTAATATTTAATTGACCCACAATCTATATAAATATGCAAAGATTTTTAGAAGGTAACAAAATATTGTACACTAGACTGCAGCGAGACTAAATGACTTCCTCAGTAATGATCTATTTGGAATTTCTACAACATAAAGTTTCATCTTCCCCTTGAAAGAATAAAAAAGAAGAGAAAAAGAAAAAATTGAAGACAAACAAACAAAAAAAGCATGTGACATCACAAAAGATACTCTAAGATCACTGCTGCATCCCCAGTAATCTTCTGCAACTGACTAATGACGGATAGTTGAATAATAATCAAAATACAGTTATATACAAAGGTTATACCCTGTCTTTTGATCCTATGCATGTGTTTTTTATTATGGTTATTATTATTATTATTGATAATAATAAAAGTCGTCTGATCATAGTAAATCTTTGCTTTAGAAAAATATCACCTCAGACAAACAGAAACATATCACTTTTTTCACTGTTTTTTTTTTATTATGTTGGCAATACCATGTTCCCCCATTATTCAATAGCTAGAAAGCCTGTATGACTTTCAGATTCATTTTTGTTATCTTCAGTCATCCTCTCATGTTCTTTTTAGACAGAAGAGGCTTTCTTGTCAAACAAAGACGCTTATTCAGTCATCGTCTAATTGTTCAATCATGGACTCAAACATTTACCATGGTCAATGCAATCTGTCAACTGTGAAATGTAGCTTGTTTTTTTTGGCATTTCTCTGAGCACTGCACTGTTAATTTTCTGGGCCATCTATTCCTGGGAAGAATGGCAATTCACTGGCAGTTCAAGAAGTGTTTTCTGCTTCTGAGTAATCTGTCTCACTGTAGAAAGTAGAACTCTGAATCGGTGGTAGTTTCCCTCTTGTCATTGTGTCACACATGAGAAGGCTCCAGACCAGCAAACAGTGCAAAATGTCACTTTTTATAGAGGTCTGCACACCTGCTGATGGTGTGTTGTTACTATTGTAACAAGACATCACCAGTAAGTCGAAACGAACCTAACGGTCTAAACCCAGCTCATGTGCTGATCATCACATTAAGGCCTGATGATTGGCAGCACCTGGCTGCAACTTCCCCTCTAAATTCCTATGGAAGCAGTGAGGTGCTACTTAGTAATGCTCACATTTTTTTTCTTTTTCTGTTTCTCTCTCTTTTTTGCCTTAATTTCTGTTAAATAAATTATGGAAAGGTGAAAAGTTAGATTTTTTTCATCTCTGGTTGTGTTTGCCTAATACTGAGACCCACTCCGATTTGATGATTTATTTATTTTTTAATCATATTTTTTACATATACACACGCACACAGAGGGTGAGAAGTTAGGTTACAAACCTTTGTACATGACTGTACAACTGCCCGATAAATAAAGACACCAGTTAAAGTCCCTGCAGGTGAAGAGCAGACTTGGATTAGGATGACAGTGAGGGAGTATCCACACATACTGATGGAGAGGGAGGCTCTGTTCCAACTGCTGTCTTTCTTCAACAGAGCCTGATCTAGGGTCTGGGGATGGACCATTTGGCACAACCTCCCCTAGTTTCTACAGAGATAAGCGTGCAGGTGCACTTTCACATCGACTTGCTTCCCCTCTGTCCTCCAACACCAAGATTCGAGGGAAGTAGCATACTCCTGCTAACCCTGAGGATCACAGACCGGGTTGACTCCCCTTCCTGTAGGTCTCATCGGCACTCAACAGATTCAGACCAAATTTGGTCTCCAATCTGGGCTTTATCATCAGATTTAGAATGGGGGACACCTCAGGGAAACTCCGCTGATACTCCACAATGCTCTTCTACACCAGTAACCTGAGAACTATTTTGACCCCCCCACCCATTGCTACTGTCAAACCTTTAGAAAATGTTCCCAACAGCTACTTATGTACGTAATGTCTTTAGTTACATAACTAGAGAAAAAAGAGCAATAAACATGTTTGGGAAAAAAAGGAAACTCTAGACCTTCAGTGGTGCTCCTTGGGCTACAAACAGTTCTGGAAAATAAGGGTCATTTACAGAAATCAAGTGAAGGAGAAATCAGATGTGAGAAAAGTTACTTGATCTGTGTTTGTTTTGGTTTTGCAATATAGCTGTAATCTGAAGAGAGTCCATTATTTAAGTTTACTGAGCATGTACAGTCAGCAGGACACAGTGACATGGACAAACTTCTTTTTCTAGTATTAATTCTGTTTTGCTTCAATCATAATGTTTAACTCAGTGTTATATAGTGCACTAAAGAGATGAAGTCATCGCAATGTGAGCTGTGTGTTTCTAACAGTGATTTGTAGATTTCTGATGTGACTTTTTTTTTTTATCCCTTTACAGTGCATACTGATCAGTGACTTAATAGCTTTTTGACATTTAATCTGTGCCAAACATGCACAAACATTTGCATTTATGTTGCATAATGCTGCAGTCTTTAAACAAATGTCTCTCTGTAGACTTAGCTGTCCATTTCAGGATCTGAAACACACTCTAAACACACAAAACTGTTAAAGGAACTTGAACATATTTTTACCACTGTTGTGTTGGTAAACTGCTTAAACTGTTCTGATGAAAATGCTTTGTTTTTTCCTCTTATATCAAAGTTATTGTGAAACTATTTAAATGATACATTTTGGTTTACATTGTAAACTGTAGTATAACAATTTCATATTTTGAACTTTTTTTTTCTTGCAAATGTGTTACTGTCTTAAGATAATCCTGTCTAGATGATTGATGTAATTAAATAATGTTCATTGTTTTGGTTTGTTTTTTCATTATTTTAATATGTCAGCTGTTTTCATTTGTGGTACAAAAGTATTCATTAAACACTTTTATAACATAAATGAATGGCATTCATGCTCTCTTGATTTACAGATACAGAAACTGTCTTAAATAGTTCTGCAGATAATTAGAAAGCGGTTCAGTATTCCGTTCCTCTTTTCCAGAGGGTTGACAAATATCATGAAGCTTTTCCATGTAGCCCACAGGGAAAACAGTGAAGCTCAGCAAAACCCAAGCATAACATGTCCACTTTACTATACAAGTATAAACAGTGTTAAAGACTGGATCCAGGAAAGAGAGGTCATCTAGTTGCTTTGTGGTGGGAGGGGGCTCTTTCCCTTTGATACCACCACAGTTTGCTCTCCAATGTTGTCTTCAATAAGTAGGGAGATAGCACCATCTAGCTGTTTTGATGCTGCCAATGCCACAATGGCCTTCTCTGTGGGGAATCCCATCTTCTCTAGCTGCTGAAGCCTGAGAGGAAACACGAGCAAGAACCTGTGAATTATTTATTTTGCAGCCAAGTTATATGGGGATTATTAAGTAAAGCAAACATCTGCTCATTCACAAACCATTCAGCATATTACTAACCTCAGTGAGGAAACAGATGATTTTGGCACCTCGACCTTTGTATCAGGAGCATCCTCAGGAGCATCTTGCAATGAGGCCAGTATCCCTGCCCTTAGCATCTGCTCCTCCAGTGCCTCTGCCTCAGACAGCGCAGCAGACTCCTCCATTATCCAAACAGGTGATGGTTCAATCCCAGGGTAGTGACTGAAAGCTGTGGGATCTGGAACAGTTGCTTCATCTACAGGCATAAATTGGGGAAGTGATCTGTGAAAATAAATTAAGAAATCATGAAATCTATCACAGCCATTCAGACAGTGACCGCATACATTCAATAAGACTTAATGAGAATGAGTCAGAACACCTCTGAGAGGTTGCATAGGTTGGCAATCTGAACCTGGCCAATGTAGGAACATACAACCAGTTGGGAAGAAAATCCAAAACCCTGGATTCCTCTAGTTCCTGTAACGTCCCAATAAAAGGCTGATGATCTGTAAGCTACATTAAGTATTTAAAAGAAAGACTTGAGGGGGAAGCACTGTGCTACTTGCATGCAATAACAATTGGTATTATAAACATAGGGCTGAGCAATTTTAATTTAACATGTCAGAAACAAATCACACATTTATAACATATGGTAAGATTATTCTGAGAGTTCAGTGGGCACAGGCCCTGGGGCCAAATAAATGATAGGGTCCCTGGTCTTCTCCTCAAAATATCTGTATCTCAGAAAAACGTACATCATGAGCAAAAAGCGATGCAAAATAGATGTTGTAAGTGAAGATATGAAAAATAGCAACAAAGAAAACAGCCATGAAGAGTTATGCAGAAGAAGAATGAAAGTGAGACACTTCACAGTCATAAAGGCAAACAGAATGACCACACAAAGATGCAGTCGTGACAAAAAGAAACAATGAGATACAAAACAATCACAGAGCACATACAAAACAACATGTTTGACAAAGAGATTTGTTGTGAATCTCTTTATCAAACATATTGTTTCACAACAACTACTAGAAGAGACAAAATCACCAACATGAGGCAAAATATGGCACAATAATAGCTGGGCCACAAAATGTAAAGAGCTGTAAGATGACCAAAGTAGGACACTAAAATTACCCAAATAAGTAAACAGAAATACTACTAAGAGATGCAAACTGATCAAGAAGTAACATAAAATGATACTCCAAATATACAAAATACAATGAGAACTAAAGTTGATTGTTTTATATCTATTTAAGTTTAGTTGTCCTCCTTGTCTGTCCCTTGTTTAACGCCCAGGTGAAAATTATATATATACATATATATATATATATATATATATATATATATATATAGATATATATATATATATATATATATATATATACATACATACTTGCCCTGACGTAAGGAATTAAAAAAAAACAACAAAAGAAAAAGACTATTTAAAAAGTTTGTCCATGTCCACAAAGATCACAGAGTTCGAACCAGTCAAAAGAAAAGACAAAGGTTAACCTCTTCTCATTTTTTCTTCTTTTTAAAGCTACTCGATATACTCAAGGATACAGTTGTGTCCAATGCATATGGCACAGAAGTGAAGTAGGGCAGGTGTCCCCGGCAGCAGCAGCAGGCCAGCCAGCAAAAGGAGCCAGGGGAGGATCCAGACTGGCAAACACCTCAGCAGCCTCCTCTGTGTTATCTGCCGACACTGAGCTGTAATCAGAGCGAGCTGGATGGCAGAGTAACCACAGATCCGACTGGCTTCGCCTCCACCCACAAAGAGGACCAGGACATAGATTAAAGGCAACATGGTCATTGTTAGGATAGAGAGAACCAGCAAGGTGACTGTTCCCCAGCGACGCTCCTGGCATGGTCCAAACAGCAGCAGGAGTGCAACACTGATCAGAAGAGAGGGCAGCTCATCATGACTGAGGGCATACAGAAGCACATCTGAGGGGGAGAAAAGGAGTTACAAGCTTTGATTTGACAAACATAGTCCGGGATAATGTCACTAGGAAACTTCTAAACTTTCAAAGAAAAGTTACCTCTGAATCTTGGAAAGTCTCCTCCTGGTCCTAGGCTGAGACTTGCCTGAATGCCACCAGCATAAATCAGCAGCATCAGTGTTATCAATAAATATGTTCCCAGGCAGAATCCCGGGCGATCTGATCCAAACCAAAACCTCACTGACAAGATCCGATCCAGCATTGTTTAACATCAGCTGTAGGTTCTCCACTCACGTGCTCTGAAACAACTCTGGCAAACAAACATCTGTTGGTATCCACAAGTTGGTGAAACATCCGATATTAAATGTTTATATGGATAAATAGGCCACTGTCCTCATAAAATGATACTTTAAAAAGCAATATAACCTTCACTGACAAATATATTTTGTTTACCAACGACATGAATCATGAAGTGTAGCTCATATTCTAAATCATCCATATTCTTAAAATGTGAACGTTAATTGCTGGTATAAAGAAAACTGTCAGACAGGTATGTAGGGAAATCCAAGAGGATGTCAATTCCGCATGCGTCTTCTTCATTGTTTCGGTACCTTGACGACACATAGTGAAGTTGTTTTACCACCACCTACTGGACAATACTGGCAGTAGATTTCTCTGTACTAGCAGCATTGACTGGCATCAAAATAATTCTTCAAGTAAACGATTTAACTGGTCTGTTTCTCAGATATAAGGATGCGTTGGTTTCCGGTGACAGAAGAGTCGCAGTTGTCCTTTATATTTGCATTGTCTTTGATATAACATAAAAGTGTTTATGCCACACACTATAAAGATACGGCATTAGAAGTGAAAAATCGTTTTGCTATACAAAACAACAACAATAATAATATTAACATTAATATTATTATTATTATTGATATTATTATTGTTAATAATAATATTAACATTAATAATAATAATAATAATAATAATAATAATAATAATAATAATAATAATAATAATAATAATAATAATAATTACTATTATTATTATTATAAACAATAGGCAGAGTTTATAAAATAAGAAAAACTGTTTCTTAATTCTAAGTCAGCTTGTAATTTTTTGAAATTCTAAAAAATCCACATATAAAATTAATTTTTTGAGCCGGGCTTGAGTGAGTTTTTGACTCGACTGGTCGCTGGCATCATCTCGTTGTTGCGCGCTTGCTTGCTTGCTTTCTCGCGAGATTACACAGTTTTTTTCATCGTGGAGAAGAACGGCTCGCCAGCAGTGTACGCCTTCCATTCGTCTGGTACAGGCTTTCTAAAATGGCGTCAGCTCCGGGTGAGTAAAGATTTCTTGTCCTTTTAATTGATTTTTTCGCGGAATACAGAAATTGAACGAAACAGATGGGTGCACGAATTTATCTTGCATGAAAATGTGTCGGTATAATCGATTTAATTACACGTTTAGGCGACTTTTTTTCGCCAAGAGCGTAACCGGCGCTGCGTGGAGGGCCTAGTCTCGTTAGCTTCTCGAGCAGTTGCGGTTTTGCTGCAGAATGGCCTTTTCTGTTTAACCATAACGAGGTCGATAATTACAGTTTTCAGCGAACTGTGTTTCGGATGTTTTGTCGAGACTTTCTGTTTGCGTTCGTTGGTTTTTGCAGTTGCTTCTTTCGGCTTGCTTTGTAGCGGGGTAGCGTTATCGCATACTGAATGGCGACCTAACAACGGGCCTGTGTGTGTGGCGTGCTCCTCGCGCGCGAAGGATGTTTTGTTGGAGGGGTAATGCCTTGTGACCGACCGTTGATTTTTCTGTTAACAGATTACAGCTCCTACAGCCAGACTGGTGCCCAGCAGGGGTAAGACTCTTTTGTTACTTAAAAATCTTGGAAATTGATTTAAGCTTTTGATTTTGAGCAAGGAGTTTAGCCTTTTTTTTCCCCGATAGTGAAAAAGTCCACGACATGGAAAAGTAGATAATGGAAGACATTGTGTATTAGTATTCAGAGCACAATTTGTAGTGTTTTGTAAACTGTTGTTTGTTTGTTTTTTATTTTATTATTAGTTCTAAACCATCCCACAATGTACGTTACTAAAATTGACTTTTGTGCAGGTATGCTGCATATGCTGCCCAGCCATCACAGAATTATGGACAGTCTGCACAGGTAAGATTTAACAAAATTACTTGGGTTTGGAGTTCTTGGTGTGCTAGTGTGAAGTCTCTCCGTGTAATACTTAGCAGCCATTGAGGTGTTTTTTCTTTTCCTTTAAAGCAAACTTATGGTCAACAGAATTATGGATCATATGCCCAACCTGCTGCTGCAGCTGCCGACAGTAGCTACACCCAAGCAACACCTGCTGCTGGAGGCTACCCACAGCAGCAGCAGCAATATGGATCTTCTTATGGCCAACAAGCGTCAGGTTAGTAATTTTTTTAAAACAACAATATTAACCTAATTTTAATGTGGTTCTGCTTCAAACTACAAGATTTAAAAAAAAAAAAAAAAAAAAAAAAAAAGGAAAAATAGAGTTAGCTTCATGGCACAGAGAGGGAAGTAGTGCACTGATTTGGGCACATGATATAATGAAAATGTTACTTTTAGACAAAATTTAATGGTGTTTTATGGGAGATGATGTCATCATGTTTTTCTTTTTGTAAATAATGCAGCTGGTTATCCTGCTGCACAATCAACTGGGTACTCACAGCCAGCCCAGGGTTATGGAGCCAGTGGTTATGAGAACACTCCTGCTGCTGCTGCTCCAGCCGCATCCCAGTCATATGGTTCTCAACCAGGATACGCTGCCCAGTCTGCTTACCCTGGATACGGTCAGCAGGCTGCTCCTGCTGCACCTCAGAGGTATGTGTCCAAGATCAAATTTAGTAATTGATTTGGGGGGGGGGGTTAAAAAAGCATGATATGGAAGCAAGCAAACACAGAAGCTCCAAAACTCCACACGGTGGGTTGTACAAGGAAACTTCTGAGGGACTTTGGTTTTACAGATTTACAATGTGCCCATCTTTGCGCTCTCTCTCAGTTACAATGCAAACAGCCAGCCGACAAGTTACAACCAAAACAGCTATTCCCAGCCTGCATCATATGGACAGCAACAAGCTGGTTACCAAGGTCAACAAACGGGCT
This sequence comes from Hirundichthys speculiger, assembly GCA_018398805.1. NCBI lineage: Eukaryota > Metazoa > Chordata > Actinopteri > Beloniformes > Exocoetidae > Hirundichthys > Hirundichthys speculiger. The sequence continues at coordinate 3,105,749 of JAGFBZ010000035.1, read as the reverse complement.
ACAATCAGCAGCAGGGCTACCAACAGCAGACACCACAGCAGCAGCAAGCTCCTCCTGCTTACCCTCCTCAGGCTGCTGGTTCCTATGGACAGCCTCCAGCAAATCAGTACAGTCAGCAAGGTGGACCACCCAGTTACAGCCAGTCTGGTCATTACAGTAAGCTTTACTTTGCATCCCTTCTCTAAACTGTTGCTTTATAATCATAATTAATATGAGTGTAACAAAGCTGTGCCCGTACTTGGCCTGGATGTTCATATGAATTAATGCATTTGTGTTGTTTTGTAGATAATTACAGACAAGATGGCCAGGGTGGTTCTGGTTACCCTGGCGCTGAGCCTGGAAGGTACCAGGGAGGAGATGGCAGGGGGCCTGGCAGGGATGGCTTTGACCGAGGTGGAATGATGCATCGTGGGCGTGGAGGCATGGGTCGTGGAATGGGGTAAGTGTATTTCCTTAGCTGGTAATCTCATTTTTTCTTTGACTCTCTAGGTGGTGAAACCATTTGGGGCAGGGCTGAGACAAGACATTTCAGGGACTTGGAAGCAACCCTTACTTTGTAATTGGACTGAATTGGGCTTTATGTAATTGGACTTGTATTGAATACCTCTACTTTCTCTTTGAAATGCCCTAGGATGACTTTGTTGTCAATTGATGTTATACAAATAAACTTAAATGAACTGAATTAATTTGCCAAAAGTATAGACAAAGTCACTGTTTCAAATTACAGAAATGTTATACTTTATTAGTGGTCAGTGCTAATGAATAATGGATATTTCCATTATGTTGGCGTTGTAATTATTCTCATCAGTCACACTCAGCCCTGCTTCTGTTTGGTTGAAGGTAAGAGTTTCCCTTTTTTAAGTACACAATTTTTTTATCAGAAACCTGTGCATAAATATTTAGGTTGAATAGTTTATATCTCAGAACTTTATTTATGGACAATTGTCATGTTTGGGGTAGTTGGGGAGTTTGAAATATCATTGGGTTTTTATACTTGGGAATGTGGAGCTTTTGTTAGAATGTCTGCACATATACCAACTTAGTGTGCTAGTTAGTTGGATTTCTTCAAGGGTTTACACACAGTGAGACAAATGATAGAAGTTAAAATTTTCCCTGATTGTGACACTGAGTGTTTAACAAAAAAATAGTCTTGTAATTATTTCCATAAAATATAGTGTCAAAGAAATTATATAATTGGCCTCTTTCAATATGTACAGTTCCGTTTCAAATCCACATTGATGCTCATTTCTGTCAGTTTGGTTTAGTATGTTGGGCCCAACCAGATTTTTTTTTTTCTTCTTCTTCTTTTTTTTTTTTTTTTTTTTTTTTTAATTTTAATAAACAGGTATTCATTTTGGGGTGTCATTGGTTCTTTACTGGACAGAAACTGGCAATAAGCATTTAAACATTTTACTGTTTTGAGGAAATCCCCCCCCCCCCCCCCTCAAAAAAAAAAATAAAATAGCAGTTAAATATAAAGTTCCTCTGTATTCTTTACGGTTTGTTGTTTTGAAATGCTTATATTGGTACCAAAAATGAGAATTTATCACTATCTACTGTACCAAAAGACATCTGTGGTTGACATTTAAAAAAAAAAAAAAAACCCAGTAAAAAATCACTTTTGAAAACTGCAAGGTGAAAATATTTTGAGTTTGAAAATTATACATTCCAAGCTGAATTTATAGAGTCCATGGTTTTTAAAATTTACTGGTAGTGGGACTGGTCAGAATTGACATTTTTTGATGTCACCCCTCCTTGCCAAATGTAGTAGGATGGTAAACACAGTGGTGTGAGAATTGAAGACATGGGGGGGGAAATGAGTTTGCTGACTGTATGTTGACTTTCTAAACTCAAATGTAGGAGTAATTAAAGTATTATTTGTGTGGGTGCATCTAGTGCTGGGCGATATGGAAAAAATCATATATCACGATATGGACTATTTTATATCACGATAACGATATATATCACGATATACCATAATAAAATATGTTTTCAGTTATTCTCTGAAAAGTTTGACAAAAATTTCATTGCTTACTTTTCAACTTTATTTTGAAAGGACATTTAGCTGAACTGTCACAAACATACATTTTAGTGCAGCAAAAACAGGTAGGTACAGAGGTACAGTAGCTTTCACATTTTTTTAAAAGTGTACAACAGTTTCTGAGAGGAAAAACACATTTTTGCACTGAAGTTCAGCTATAAAAAATAAACACAAATTATTTTTCAACTTTCTGAAATCTGTAACCTTGTAGTGCAAAGTTTGCAAACCAATATAAAGTGTCTAAAGTAAACATCAGGGTTGAAGAGAACTCTGTTTAAGGCATTAACCATGAATAAAAGTGCAAACATAAAAGGCTACTTTGTAGAAGTAGATATGATTCTATTAAATTTATCACTGCAGGTTATTTAATTACATATTTGCTGTAATAATTGATAAAATTAGGTTAGAAACGATAGAGACGATAGAAGAGAAATGGCACGATATACACTTTTATATTGTCCCCACGATATATATTGTCATATTGCCCAGCACTAGGTGCATCTAAGAATTTTTCATATGGTGGGCTCCAATCTAGACTCAGAATTGAAAAATTAGCTAACATGAGCGTTTTACTCCTGTACTGAAAGGTGTATTGACAAGTCTATCCTTCCTGAAGATGAATTGGCTCAGTTGAGCTGGTCCTGAACTGGATCTGGGTGATATTACCTTAAATCAGTATCACAATTAATTGAATATTAATCTTAATCAAGGTAAAATGAACAGTCATTTTAGTTGCCCTCATAGATCACTGACGTCTTTTCTGGTAATATTCTAGACTATTAATAGTGGCTTTTTTTTTCCTTAATGAAAATGACCATATCTTTTGTTTAAAAAAAATAAATAAACATGAGGCAGGGGCACTAACAGATTAACTATTTATGGTCATTTATTAAATCAAATGAAATAATTGTCATAGGCAATAGTAAGTCAATTAATGGTTATGAATGTCTTGATTTATTGGCGAGGCCTATCCTGAACAGAAACAAATACTTTCAATATTAATCATGTTTGCTTTTTGTATTGGCATAGTTTGTTCCAATGCTCAACAAAAAATTGCCAATTTTTGCATTCAGTTCCCTCAAATGAATTTAAAGGTCTAAGAAACATTTCAGGGGTGTTGAGGTGAAATTTTTATTGCACATTTCTTTTGTTTTACACTCTTAAGAACTGAGCATGAGAAAACATCACAATGGTGAATGAGCTCTTTTGGTTGATCAGAAGCTGTCCTAATTAAATATTTGTTAGGTTGTCACTTTGTGTTCTATTTTGGGTTTGATTTTTGGAGAACTTGTACAAAGCTCAGTAATGAGCCAGGTGCCCTAAAACTAATCTGGTGTTTTGCCTTTGATTGTGAGCATTTGTGAGTCAATTTTGAAGGTTCTTCAGTGGATATTTTCTAAGGAAATACATTATAAAAACACTTCAATATAGATGAATTAAAATTAATTTCAATATGGAATTTGAACATTTGAGTTTATTTTGAAGTTTCTTCAGTAGAAACTGTGAGGAAATGCATTACAAAAACACTTAATATAGATGTAATAAACTTATTTTCAATGCAGGATTTGATCTGCAAAAATAACAAGGCCCTATGTACACTTGCACAAGGTCTACTGTTCCATAAAATCTAGTAGTGAAAATTAGCTCTTAAACATAGTTTTAGCTTTGCACAGGTATTAGTGTGGTCTTGGTGGGGGGAGCGGGTGAATTGTCATTTTGAAATGTTTTAAATTGCTTTGTGGTTTGGATTACAAATGTGTGATTTTTCTTTGCGACTCATTTTAACATGCTTTGTCACATTTATACCGTACAGGTAACAGTGAGAGCCATTTAAAAGCATCTATTCTCTAAAAAGTATCTGTACTCAGTACAGAGTCGCCAGCTTAAGCAGCAGGAAGGAGCTAAAACAAAGATTCCAAGTCTGCCTTTTTTCAAGAACTGAGGATGGTGGTTATTTTATAAGCATGATGGGTATATAAAGTGACCATGTCTTTGTTTTTAATTTAACGTGTCACTGGTAAACGCTGTAAAATTTCTTTTTGGTGTTGATTTTTATCGTTAGTAATGTACAACTGTTTAAAGATATATCTTTTGTTTTATTACTTGGTGAATGTGATCACATTGCTGCTGTGAAATTTCAGATGCATTGTTTATTTTTACAACTGTACGTATGATTCAGCTATAACTTGGAAGTAATATTGGTACAGTGATGGCTTGTTTTTTGGGTATGAGATTTGTGCCATCAGTGCATCTGAAATCTTTCTACCTTTTTGTTCAAATGTTTTAGATTATCACATTTAAAAGGAAATGAAAATATGTTAGCCGTAAATACTTTTTTTTTTCACAAATGTATCCACTTCTGCATCCTGTCACTGAAGTTGTACTGAACTAGTTAAGGAATGGCACAAAGTTGCGTATCCCCTCAAATGGATTGTGTATTTGTAATTCTGGGGAGTTATTCAAGTTGCTGTCCGGTTAGTTAGAATGTTTTCATTACTCCCTCAATCAAGCCACTTTGCTCGAGCCATGGAAGTGGCTGTAAAAGGGAAACGCCTTCATATCTCCATTTATTCCCCCATAGCAGCGCTGGAGACAGAGGTGGCTTCAGTAAGCCTGGTGGTAAGTTGAGTATTACACTGGTTAGTCCTTTCAAAGCCTTAAACCTTTTGGGCAAATATGGTTCGAGTATTGATGTTACAATGTGGTATGAAAAATTTATAAACAAATGAAAACATTGGGTATTTAAGTGCCTGAGACCATATTCTCCTGGGTACTTTGTGTAAATCAGTCACTGCTTATGGTTTGACAGGTTAATGACAAATTTGTTTTTTTTTTGTCTGCTCTTAACAAATATGAGCTGAATCTTGATTTTGAGGATTTCTTACTGGTCTTAAAGGCTTTTTCCGATGACACAATTATTTGCCAAAGGGTCTGAGTGGTCAATTACCAATTCAGTGCAACACTTGTGGGAATTGTGTGCTATTTTCAACTTCCCAATATGAATGATGCATCTGTAGGGACATGTCTGGACTATGTTTTGTATTATTTCTCAGGTTTTGCGTACTAAATTTCAGTTCCACACACTGACTTCTATTTCTGTCTCTCCCCACCTCAACTGATTGGTTACAGGACCTAACAGCGATGACCGGGACATGGGTGAGTAGAATCTCACTGAAGGTTTCTCTTCTCTTTGATATCGTTTTTTTTTTTTTTTTTTTTTTTTTTTTAAATGCACATTTGTTTTTGGTGTTTTACTTGTAGGACGACCAGAAGAACAGGATGACTCTGAGAACAGCACAATTTACATCACAGGATTGACTGAAAAGGCTAACCTGGAGGAGATGGCTGAGTTCTTTAAACATGTTGGCCCAATAAGGGTAAGAATAACTCTTCAGATGTATATTATCCTCTGGGACTCCTTGTACGCACGTAGATGTCCCCATCTGATGAACTTTTTTTTTTGGGGGGGGGGGGGGGTGTGTAACAGTTGTAGCTTCATACTCTTCCACTTCCGTGTGTTTCTGTACAAATAGTGTAGGTGTCAACGCAAACATGCTCTTGACAAGTAAGTGGGGGCTTTCAGCATCATTCATATTTAAAAGGAAATGAAAATATTTTAGTAGTAAATACTTTTTTCACAAACATATCTGCATCCTGTCACTAAAATTGACATATATATGCAGTAATCCCTCACACTTAGCGGTTAATGGTGGCTGTGACCCCCACCCCCCGGGCGAATGGTGAAAACCGCAATGTATGTGTACATATAGTATACATTTACGCGTGTACGCAAAATCTACGGAACATACGCTCACTTTCACGATCTCTCCTCTGGGAGTGGCTGAAGAGAGCAAAGGATGGGAGATGCAGGGACACGTGTCAGCCAATCAGCATACAGACAACCGGCGGTACAGCCAATCACATGCCTCGATTTTCATTCATGGGGCACCAGTGTAGGCTCTTGTTGCTTCCTGAGACTCATTCTTGATGTGATGTTTCGCTTTAGTTTGAATTTTTTTCAAATTTTTTCGAATATTTTTTATTAATATTTTTGAAACTTCCGCGATGTACTGAGACCGCAATTGCGAGAGATTGGTGTACACACACACACACACAGAAACTTTGCGATGAGGAATCTTAAAGACAGTAGTTGCAGATTAAGTGACCAGCACTACAGTTCATATGTCAGTTCAGCTCGATTGTATTTTCAGGCACAATTAACATGTAAATTAACCATTCTCTCGCTCTCTTTATCAAGATGAATCGCAGACTTGGTCAGCCTGCTATCAACATATATACAGACAAAGAAACAGGAAAGCCAAAGGGAGATGCCACACTCTCCTACGAGGAGCCCATCTGTGCAAAAGCAGCTGTGGAGCATTTTGATGGTGTGTTTTTGTTTTTTTAAAGATGCATATATAAATCGAACAAGGATTTGGTAAAAAGTATCCCAACATTTGTGAGTCGTGATATTGAAATTCCGGTATTTTACATTACAGGAAAAGAGTTCCAAGGCCGAAGGCTCAAGGTGTCTATGGCACGGCGAAAACCCATGATGGGTGGAATGAGAGGTGGCATGCCCATGCGAGATGGCATGATGGGCAGAGGAGGTAAAATGTCAAATATATATATCTCATGTCTTTCTTCCCATGACAGATCAAAAAGTCAACTCTTAGCTATTGAAAATTCTAAGAATGTTTTACAAGCTGTAATAGTTTGATCATGTAATTCTGTATAAGATATTTGTCATTGTCTTGTCAGGTATGATGGGCCGTGGAGGTGACCGTGGTGGTTTTGTCCCACGAGGCGGTCCACGCGGTATGGGTAGAGGTGGACCCACTGGAGGCAACATGCAGCAAAGAGCTGGAGACTGGGAGTGCCCTAATCCGTGTGTATAACTTGTATAAAGGCATTGCTTTTCTTTAAACCTTTTTGTGCATGTGACAAAACATTACTGACGTTGGTGCTTTGTCCTCCTAGTGGTTGTGGCAACCAAAACTTTGCCTGGAGGATGGAGTGTAACCAGTGCAAAGCTCCCAAACCAGAGGGAATGGGTGGTGGCCCTCCCTTTCCCCCGGGAGGTGACCGAGGCAGAGGAGGAATGGGAATGCGTGGAGGCAGAGGTATGGACCGTGGAGGGCCAGCAGGAGTTGGAGGCCCAGGTGGCCCTGGAGGTTTCCGTGGAGGCTGGGGAGGTGACCGTGGTGGATTCAGAGGACGCGGAGGAATGGACAGGGGAGGGTTCCGTGGAGCCGGGCGTGGAGGACCGCCTATGGACCGAATGGGTGGCAGAGGGGGAAGAGGAATGGGACCACCAGGTGGCAAGATGGATATGAGGTAAGATGAAGTGTCAACGGGAGAAAAAAAAAAGAAAGAAATACTATTAAAAGAAGAGCTAGTGAATGTAAATCATTTCTGGAGCAGTTGATGAGGTAGTCAGATTGTAAAAGTCTGTTATTTACTTTGTCCCACTCTCTTTAGGGACCACCGCCAGGAGCGCAGAGATCGGCCTTACTGAAGGAGTTCTTAACTGTTCCCTTTGTGGAATTTGATTAAGATTTTTTTTTTAATTTATGATTTCACATTTTGATGGTTATAGGACTGCTTTCAAACGTAGAGTTGGTCAACTTGTGGTTAATTTTTTTTTTTTTTTATATCATTTAGCTTATCCGTGTTTATGCTACATTCTGTATAGTGCATGTTTTTGTTTTTTTTTTTGTTTTTTTTTTAAATGATTAGGTTTGACATTGTATCGTAAAATGCAATATTTTTCATCGGTTAATGTAATTGTCTCCCTTTTCCCACAACCTACTTGTTGTATGCTGTTAAACTTGGGAAATAAAATTTTATTGATTTGATATTTTAAGATGTGGGTGTATTTGCTTTCCAGAATGAGCATGTGAAGGGTTAAAAATGTGGCATTTACATTTGAGGCTTTCAACCCCAAAAATGTGGTTGCCTTTTGTGTTATATTGTCCTGTTCTTGATTGATGACATACTGCATACCCTTGAGGTCACACGTTTGCCATCTGTAGAGAAGATGCAATAGTTACCATGGGTTGTCATTAAAATTACTGCTGGGTTTCATGGCAGGCCATGTTTTGGTTCTGAAGATGATTTCTCAAAGTGTGATGCATTAGGCTTGAAGGTGATTTATATGAAGGCCTTTTGTTGAAGCAGTTTTTGTCTTTACATCTTGGTTGTCAAAAATGAGGTGTTGAATCCATATAGTGGTCTTATTTCCCTACATTTAACAGATTTGTGGGTGGGTGGGAGCACAAATTAAGATCTGAACATTTTACATTTTCCTGCCAGTAGGTGGTGTAAGTTGAATTGAAACCTGCAGCTCTGAGTCAGATGACATTGGCAGCTTTGTCTTTTACTATCATACAAAAACAGTATTACAAGTGATGTGATTTCCACTCTCTGTAAAATTACCTCTGACCCCACCCCCAGGTTCAGTGTTCAAATCGGAGACATGAAAATTTAACAGCTTAAAAAAGATGTACTGCTACATTTTATGTTGGCAAACTCTTTAAAAACATTTTGTATAAATAATGAATCTTCCTCAGTTTTATTCCACTTAAACAGAATAGGAATGACTGTAGTGGGAGTCAAGCTGAATTAAGCTGTGTTTTTAATCACATGCTGGCTGGAATATTTCAAACATCTGTTAAGCATATGACTGTAAAGGTTTTCTTACCCTTTTATTTTTAACACACTTTTCTTACCACTAGTAGCCCTGTGTGTTGGAAGGTTTTGAGCACTAACTCTGTTCTGTGGTAAAATGTGTTGTCTAAATAAAACATTGAGTACAATTCTCTTGGGTTCCTATTCCTAGCTTCAGACCTCTTGATGGAGAGAAACCTCTCCTCAAATGTTCAACTTCCCCCTAAGTAACTGCTCTACAGAGCGGTTTTTCAGTCAGAACTGGGGGAAGTCCAGTCATCAGATGACATCTTCAGCTGCTCTCGTTTTCTCTGGTTAGTTTTTCATCTGAATGAATAGCAGTGAATTATCTTCTTGTACTCGCATTTTTCCTGATGATCAGCTGATTCATCCAGGCACTAATATGATGTCATTAACCCCCACCTTCTCCCACTTTTTGTCCCTCCCCTCCTTTCTTTTCTGCTCTTAAACAGACGCGCCCATCTTTTTAAATCAAAACAAGCCCTCCTTGGCAAAGGCTGCACTTAAGTTCTAACAGTCACACTTGAAGAGCGAATATGAATTATTCCAGTAAAGAGAAGACTTTTGGGAATTTAAAAAAATACAGGTTCGGTCAGGAAACTTTGAACTTTTAAATGACAGGTATATCAACATTTGACTGCAAGAGTAGTTTATGGAGTCAAGGTTTTCTTGCTTTAAGAAAAAAAAAACAGTTTGAAAAGAGGTGTTTCATACTCATCCAGCAACACGTTTAAAATATTTTTTTTTAAAAAGGGTAAATTCTTACAATAGTTTTATTAGCTGGCAGAAGGTGAGTGACATGTGACTTTTTTAAAAATTCCAAGTAAGGTGGAGTGTTTCAGAAGTGAAAATATGGAGGGACTTACCACTATTTAAAAACCTGTGTTGTCAAGTTGAGTAACAAATATAAAAAGAAAATGTTGCTTATGATTATTTTTCAAATAAGTTTGGAAAGCAGTTGTTTCATCATTTATGTTACATCAAAACAAACGTAACCAGCATGACTGAAATGAAACCACATTTTACACAGATATCAGCAGCATGATTCTGTAGTAGTAGAATATTTTGCCAAATTGGGCTTCCTCCTTCCAGAGCACCCACACTCATAAGATATATAAATATTGTTTAAAGAAAGCCCCCCAAACTGTTGATTGGTTGAAATTAAACATGGTTGAATTTGTTTTAAATATCAAAACTGCATAAGTTGGTCTCAGCAGTTTACACATACTGGATGTTTTTAAAAGATGAGCAAATGGAGCACAGTTGCTGAACATTTAAAATGAGCCCACAATACACACACATACGTGTATGTCATCTATATGTGTATGTGTGTTTTATACAGTGTCTCAACAAAAATAATGACCAATTAGGACTTAGTTTTTAATTGTGTGCTTCAAATTTGAAAGGTTTTCTTTTTATTTTCAGTGAATGTTCATTTATACTCCATACTACAGGGAACGTAGGTTCTTACGCTTACATTTCTGCCAAATTCCAGCTTCTATATTATGCTAGGAAGCCATTTTACCACAACATTTTCAAGGAGTGAAGTTCTATGATTTTGGTGAAGGCCTTCCATTATAATTCCAAGAAATTTTGGAGTATTTTCCTGACTTAATGCAACACTAAAGTTAACTCATAAGTCAGGGCCTCAGAAGTCCACTGTTTACCCTGCAGTAACATTTTCCCTTGTTATCGAGAAGAAACAAACATCTTCTATCATGTGCACAGTGAATCATGTGCTCCTGAACTGACTGCTTTCTTTTACACTCAGTTAACAGCTTTTTGATGAGACTGGAAAACCATATCTGGTATTGTATAATTGACAGGTCTCAGTAATCTTTCTGTTTGCAGGTCCCTCTCTCAGTCAGGTGACATGTTTCATTTGTGACCCGCTCATCAACAAGCCAATCATCACGTGGTCATTTCAGAGCCTGTTCTAGATAAAGCGGTCAATTTCGGTCAAAGACTTCTAACTCATCATATCCTTTTAATCATTTATAAGATTATCCAGTGGGGAGGGAGGTGCTTACTTGGCAAGCCTTAAAGGTGTGTTTGGTAAAGAGAGTCAGCATTGAGTTTACCTTTATATGTTTGAATCTGGCAAAATAATAGATATTAAATACTTACAGTTTGAGGCATTTGCACACGACATACCATTATTTTAAATTCGATTTTCATGTGGGGAAAAGAACTTTTAATCGCAGCTCATGATTTTCAGGAGTCAATGTTATAACTTGAGTTTATTTGTGCATTTCTGACCTGTGATAGATGCAATCTTTCAGTCATAATAGGATATTTATAATCCATAAAGCTGCCACTTTAGTCCAGGGCTGACGTGGTAAGCATGGGGTTAAGTTTTCTTGCTCTGCTGAGCGTTTATCCCTCATAATGGGATGTGCCACCGAGTCGCTCTGCTGGTTTAAGCTGCGGCAGGTCAACACATTGAGCTGAAGAGGCGGCGCAACGTGGGCTGAGCCGATCTGCGGCTGCTCGGTGGTCGTGATTTCATCCACGGAGAGCCGGCCGCCTCGGACAGACATGGTGACACGTGGAGATTTGTGACCGAGGGGGATCCACCGGTCACCGGGTGGATTAACTGTCCGGTGTCGCGGATGTGCGTCGTGCGTCCGGGACCGATCGGTTTTCGCTCCCGCTCCGCGACCCGGCGATGCGCTCATTAGAGGAAGCGGGTTTTCGTAGACATCCGGAAAACGCATCCATGCGCCACGGCCGCGCCGCATCCCGATATGCTCCTGACAACACAAAGCCTGGCTTCAGTTAGCTCCCGTCAGAAACCGCACATGCAAATCAGCATGGGCGCGTCGTCACGATTGTTACGCTGCTTGCGGACGGGCGCAGTTTTGCAATGAGACCATCGGGAATTATCAAGTAGACTTTTATTGATACATAATCTGACAATATGGCTGATCAGAGCAACATTCAGTCTGCCGCCTCCAAGAGTATCCGGCCCTTTAAATCCAGTGAAGAATACCTGTATGCCATGAAGGAGGATCTGGCGGAATGGCTGAATACCTTGTACGATCTAGATATCACTGCGGATACCTTTATGGAGGGGCTGGAGACGGGCTGTGCCCTGTGTCGGCACGCCAACAACGTGAACCGCGCCTCGCAGGACTTCCAGCAGAAGTACCCGGAGGCAGCGCAGTCTATGAAAGTGCCATCCAAAGATGTTGTCTTCCAGTCGCGCAACGTCGTCCCCGGATCCTTCTTGGCGAGGGACAACGTTTCCAACTTCATCACATGGTGCAGACAGGAGCTCTGGATCAAGGACGTCCTCATGTTTGAGACCAACGACTTGGTGGAGAGATGCAACGAGAAGAATTTTATCCTGTGTCTCCTTGAGGTGGCGCGACGGGGGTCCAAGTTCGGCATGTTGGCCCCCATGCTGATCCAGCTGGAGGAGGAGATCGAAGAGGAGATCCGGGATCAGGAGAGCCAGCGGATCGATGGAGGGCAGCCGGCCGAGCAGAGCTCTCCCAGCAGGCACTACAGTCGGAAGGAGAGCTGTCAGAGTGCGGAGGACGAGGAGGAACCCGAACCAGAGCCGTTCATCTGGCCGCAGAAGAGGGTTTTATGTGACATGCGAAATTTGGATGAGTTGGTGAGTTACTGGTGAAAATATCACAACACAGCTTGCTGAGCATTGTATATCTAAACTCAATAAAAGCCGCAGGCACCAAAAACACGTCACAGTTTCATTTTGATTTATGAAACTCCTCATGCTGGTGTGATGACCTCACTGCTCACGTGTTCAAACATACAGTTTTGCCAAAAGGTGTTCTCCAAGGATAAAGAAAATAGTTTCCCACAGGCTTCCTCCCTCTCAGCTTGGCCAAAAGCAGATCTCATCCTGTGTGTTTTGTCTTGTGCAATCAAAGGTCAGTTATTTCCCACAATAAAGGACAGAAAAGTGTTAAAAACAAATCTCCCATTCCAAAAGTATCACATGGGTGTAATGAAGAAAGTTGGCACCTTGTATTCCTTGTGATGTGGGTGTGTTTCCTGCATCTATTGATGACTTTGTTTTTAACCATGCTGTCAAATTCCTGGGGGGGGGGCTCACTTATAAGGTCAAAGTGTTTGTCACACCCAAATTCCTGCTTTCCCTCTCAGAAGAGCTCTGAAAAGCAACAGGGATGTTCAGCCTCCATCATTCAACTCATTTATCAAGAGTAGTCAAAATGTCCCGTTTTGTCATTTAATTGTGTTGAACTGGTCGACCTTTGCCAGCGCCTGCTGGACATGAGCATGTTAGAACAAAGCTAATGAACAGAGACAAAAAGCCAAGCAGAGCACTTGTTTGTGAGGTTGTCTGAGTGGGGGTGAAGTTAATATTTTCATGCTGATGAGGGGAACAAAGTCAGTCTTTGACGCTGATGATCTGACTGACACCAGGGCAGGAGGAGGGGGGGGCAGTTGCCAGGCACACTCAAGCTCACCGGGCAGCAGAGCGGAGCCCTTCTTGTGTGACCTCTGGAGACAGAAATAAGAGAACAGCATTAGGATGGAAATGAGTGCAGTTCTTTCCCAGACTGTCCAAGTCTCATATGTGTGTTGAGGATTATAAAGGCCGACTGTCTTTTGGGAGAGACGAGCTCATGCATTTGCTCGTCTGTTGTTTTGTGTCACTGACGCATCCTTCAGCACACAGATGTGCGTACACATTACACACGGTGTCATCTGTGAAACAGAGAGTGTCACAGATTGAATAGGTTTTGACTGATATAGGAAGTGACCTTCTCATTCATCACGTATCTGGAGAATTAAATCTCCACCCTCTTTGAAAACTACACGTGAGCCACACAGAATGACAAGCATCAGCCACATTTGGTACTTCAGACGAACCTTGGAGTGGTATTTAGCTTCAGTGCTGCTACATTCAATCGTTTGCTGTTATGAATTATACTTTAAATTATTTGCTGAGTTTTACAAACACCTCCTTATGATGTCTTACGATGTCACCTCTGTTATCCTTTTTTTTTTTTAATGCAAAGATGAGTTACCGCTGAATGCCTCTTGATTTCCTGCGCTGTTGTACAATATGACATAGTTTCCTTAGAAACATTCATTCTAAGCCTGTAATTTCCCTTTAAATATCTGCCGTACAGCCAGTTACAAGTTTACAGGAGTAGTTCCACAATTTATGTGGGATATAATGGCCTTATTAATGTAGACAAATGCAAACACAACTTCTTAAATTTGTAGCTGTTTTTCAAAAAACAGAATTAACTGTCCTCAAAAATCCATCCACAATTAGTTAAAAGCGAGCTGTGCTCATCAGATGTTTCTGCAGCAAACACTCAGCTTTGATGTCATATTTTGTTGAGAGGGTAACCGCTGACTTGTTTGTTTACAAGCTTGTATGTGGCAGCAAATGGATTCACATGAATCTGATTACATTTAAATGAGAAATGTGAGCTTTACTGTATACACATGAGAATTTTATTTAAAAGTAAGGCAGCTCATAATTAGACCTATTAAATAAGTATTAAGAGCTATTTTGATAATCCACATTAATGTATATTCTTCTATGTTTTGGTATTTTGACGATCAGACTAATCCTCTTGTTTAAGACAATACGAGTGTGGAGATAATAGGATTATTCTAGAGTAGGATCATGTACAGACAGACAGCGATCACTCAAAATGCAGCTCCCTCTCTGGACACCAGATGATTCAGGAATCACAAAAACTGTGTTTCAGAAAATGAGACTTCGTCTGATTTGTGTCTAAATACTTGTGCAACTGTGAAGTGACTCAGCGAACATATATGATGTGTCAGATGGACTACCTGCTGTATACAATAGATAAGCTGTTGACTTTCCTGGTTACACATTCTCATGTGAACACTCACCGCCGTGCCTCTTCCTCTGGTCTGCCACTGCTTATTCATATTACACTGGGACGCTTTTCCCCTCTAAAGTTGAGGAAGTGGATGTAGGTGCCATCTCTTTTGTCTTGACTTGTGAGTCTAAATGTTCCCTTTTCCCAGCTCTGGAGACATGCAGACAACAGCTGTTCCACAAAGCTATCTACGTCCAAAAACGTTTATGCTTTGCATTCAGGGATTTCCTTTCACATCACTGCTAAACAGGGATTATGGTTATGATGCGAACAAATCTATATCTGTATGCTTCTTTATGCTCCGCTGAGCCTGAGCCAAATATGCATGATTGATAATCTTCATATATACAGTACAAACATATACATAAATTGTTATAAATTATTTGACAATTGAAATTACACACAGTGAT
Organism: Hirundichthys speculiger; assembly: GCA_018398805.1. Classification (NCBI taxonomy): domain Eukaryota; kingdom Metazoa; phylum Chordata; class Actinopteri; order Beloniformes; family Exocoetidae; genus Hirundichthys; species Hirundichthys speculiger. The sequence continues at coordinate 3,090,744 of JAGFBZ010000035.1, read as the reverse complement.
TCCTAAATGTTTCACAGGCTTACTGCATATATCAGGATCTATACAGCATAATGTTTGGGATCACAAGCAGACCTCTGTGCTCAGTGTTGGATTCCTTCAGTCAGCATCTCTCCTTTTTCCTGCTCACTCATATAAATGTCTCCTATCACCCCAGGCCTCACATTCAATCCTTGTGAGTGGTCATATATGTGAGCTATTGCTCCCATCCCCCATCCCTCGCTCCTCTGGAGATGATGAAGCAAAGAGTGGAGCTGTATGTCTTGTTGGTGTCATGGAAGAGAGGAAATGAATATGCCGGCACTGTTGACAGCAGCGTAATCAAAGGTGGACATCTCGATCTTCAGATGAGAACACCTCCAGTGCCCGAGAGTGGAAAAGAGGGAGGATGTGTGCATGGTGCTTGTATGGAAACTCTGTTCCATTAACCTTATGGTCTGATTCGTGCATTCACGGAACAAACAACAACAACAACAAAAAAAACAGAGAGTAGACAACAGACATTGCGCCTTGAGTGACTTCACTGTACACTCCGTTAAACATGACCGGAGTGGATGTTTCTATGGGAGAGAGAGAGCTACAGTAGAGGGAGTGAAAGCAAAAACTAGGTCATCCTGCATTGCATCAGGTCACACTCTAACGCTTTGCTGAGAGAGCTATGGCAGCCTTCAGTGTTACAGGCACTCACAGTTTGATTTATTTATTTTTTCTGCTTAGTGTTTTAAATCGTATTTTGCATTTTAACTGTCTCGCTTCTCGCTGTTTTCAGTGCAGCAGGTTGTGTGTGTGAAACAGATGGCAACTCACTTTGCATATTGCTTTGTACTTATATTGGAACACGCGAACAACGAGGAGATACCATCACCTCATTGTTTGCATAATTATTATTTAATTGTGTGCCTATCTGAACAGGTTTCTTTTAGTCCTTATGAGTCGATAGTGAGTGTTTTCTGCACCTGCGTGCAGCCTCTTCCAGCTGACCTTAGGTGGAGACTGATCACAAAAGTTCCCTTACCTTTCTTGACACAAGTGTCAAGTGTTGGGTGTGGAGTCACCGCAAAACAAATTGACAAATGGATTAGACCATATTTATTTTCCTGCAGTGAGAGGCTGTGTTGCTGTTTGTCGAAGCAGGTGAATGATGAAGTTATTCTGCCTTTAACACCTGGTATCCATTAGCTCACCTTCTCCTGATGGGCTGTTTGTCATGTTGCCAAAGGACAGGAATCAGTTTAGCAATAATTATTTCCTTCACACACATGACTATGTTTGTCCTGGAACAAATATAATTACATTTTACAATCATCTTAAATAAACAACACAGATATAAAACCACGTGATTCCTTTGATAACAGCAACAGGAATAGTTTGACCTTTTAAAAACACGTATTTCCTTGTACTCAATAAGGAAACATACCCGTGACCTGCCAGCATCTCCAGCACACTTATCAACACATTTTTATCTTGTTTTTAATAAAAAAATAAAACGCACACTAATAGCTTCCTTGACCTGGATAAACCTAATGCAACATGTTTATAAGTGAGCCTTAGAAATGCTGGTTATTTGGGTTTTTCTTTTCATCAGAGCCAAGGTTGCTGTTGTGACTTGCCAAACTAACCGATTGCTGGCTGTAGTTTTACAATTTGAAGAGGTTTAACCCTCTCGTTTGAATTCATTGTCAGATAAATTGTGTAGCTGTAGCTCCCCAAATACTGCTTCAAAGGGAAATATGAAATAAGAGATGTTTCCTCTGTGCTCGAGTGAGTATAATTGAGGTGACGACCATCTCATTAATGTATGCAATTCAGCAAACCATTCAGATGTCCCAGAGTACTGTGACATCACAGACCAAAATAAGCGTTCACATTTTTATCACCACACAACCTCACATTATGTTGCATCGTTTAACTTTGGAAAGAAGGGCCCCACCAAGCTGTAAGACTGATTTCAAAAGAGGCGCAGAAGAGAGAGGTAAAGTGGAATCAAGTGGCTCATGCCACTTACCTAAATCTGGCTGTTATTAACAGAGCTGTAAACACGTGGTTAAAAAGGGAGCTTTTCCACTGTATCCCTGTGGGTTGTTTTTTTTTTTCCCTTTGGCCAAATTATGTCACAGGTATTTTATTGGTGATTTAGGAAACTGTCTCAATTTCTGGGAAAAAAGTAAAAGCACAACCAGTTTCCTTAAATTGCGTTTTTAGTTTGTTTTTAATGCCATATTACACTCAGAAAAATACCGCCATACCTGCCGGGCGTAGGTGTGCTTATTTGATTCTGAGGAGCAGCTTTCAACTTGTTGACACACTCCCAGTTCAATCCCCACGTTGATTCCTCCTTCTATGTCAGTGTTCAGTCACGCTTGCTGCACATCTCTGGAGATTCTTGTTAAAGGGATTAATAATTAAGAGGATAAATTAAGAAAAATGATTAGTAAACAAACAAGCTAACAGGTTGATTGATCTGTGAAAATGTCCTAAGTAGATTCACATTGATTTTAAAACAAAATAAAAACCACGATAGTGATTGTAATCTCAGTGATAACATTGGAGGTTTACTAGGACAGATGTCTCTCCAGGGTAGGGGGCTGTTTATTACGTTTTTGAGGGGCTTTAAAGAAGCATTGATCAACTCTATTGCATAGATTATCTCCCATTCGAGTCTACCCTCTTATTCAATAATAGCAGCATCCATCAATTTCATGCGGTATAGTGTAGTAAACAGTAGCCTCCAGCCTCATTATAAATGTGAGAATGATTTCTCTTTCTCATGTGAAGACGTTAACTGACATACCTGACCCGGAGGCATCTCGGTTTTTCCATCTTTTCTCCGCTGGTGAGGCCTGTTTATGCCACAACACACTAAGTATCTCTATTTCATCTCATTCCCTCAGGCTACAGCTCCAACGTAATTAGAAAACATTATTATCATTCACGGGGTGATTTTCTCCTCCCAACTCCCTCATTTTGGTAATAGAGGTCATTTTTGTAGAGGTTGCTCCATGTTCATGAACATTGGTGTAATTGCCTGTAGATGCATTGTTTACACTGTCTAGTAAAAGTATAGGCTTTGTTATGTTGCTGTTTGCAACATGCATTCACAATCTCTAGAAATGCTTATTTGTGGGTGGTGGCGCAATAACCCTTTAGGTTCCAAAAATCTTCGTCCTACCAAACAGGCGCCCCTATTGGCCTGGTTATTTCTCTGTGCTTATCTGATGAGGAGGCTGTTTTCTCTTGGGAAGTTTCCAGGCTTCAGGGCATGCAGATAAGCTGACAGAAAAGTCTTGTTCTGAAAAGAAGAAAAAAAAAGTCTCTTCAAATTTACTCAGTGTTCTGTTCTATAAAATCTGTTGCCGCCTTTCAGCTCTTTAGTTGCAATGAGGGAACACACAGAAATCAAAGCCTGGAAATACCTTCTATACATTTCTAAGAAGTAAGTTTTAGTGTCTGTCTTTTTTTTTCTTCTTACTGTTGGAGTGTAGCAACATGTATCCTCTGTGTAGTGCTCATAAAAGGAGCCAGTTACAGCAGGCCAGCACACCTACATTTGATAAAAGCGCTCGAGCAAACTGTGTGGACCTGGGGTGGCTGTTGACTCGTGAGGAAAGCAGACAAATATTGAAATGGACATGAGGCTTCTCACAGCATTAGTGGACTTCAGTCTTACAACCTAAGACCCAAAGAGCCAAAACATTTTCCTTATTCTTTCCAGAACAATATTAACAGCCTTAAACCATTCTTTGTTATATAACATTTTTTAAATCCAATTATTCTTCATGTAAAAGGGTCTGAAATCAATAGACTATGAAGAGTAAAATCTAAGCATCTTTATGTCTCCCCCTCCCATTTCCTGTGCTCATCCCTAGGGTTCCCTCAGCCCTAAAACTCTGCCTATCTCTCCCATAAAGAGACCCTCAGATGTTTGCAGGTCAGGAAAGAAAAGAATGAAGAGATTGTTGACTCATGTTAAGCAGATATGAAGCAGGGTCTGAACAGGGTGGTCGTTTTAAAGGAATATCCTTTATATCACCAAAGATTCAAATACATCACGTTAACAGAATGTGAAACAAGTTTCTCTTTCTTGCAAAAAAAAAAACATTTTTGCACTCCTATCTTAAGATAACAGAAGACAGCATATTCTCAGCATAGGGGCTTGATGTAGATTGTCCCGATAGCGTTTTTCTCCATTTTCCTACTTGTGCATCTGCAGCTCGTACTGAAACGTTTATCATCTGCATCAATAATTCATCCCTCAGATTTTCGCAGTGTCGCTGATCCACTTCCGCATTTTTCTTGCATGACCTTTTCTCACTCCTCCCCTTCTGTCTCATTCTGTGCTGAGTGTGTACGTGTGCATGTTTTGGTTTCATTGTAGCTGCCATTGTTGATTCAGTGAAGACATGGGAAATGCACACATTTCATGCCAAACGGACCTCAGAGTAAATAGGTCTGTCAGATCTGTTATTGATGAGGCTGTTATTGAAACACTTCATTGTTCGTGTCTCATGTGAGGCACTGTGTCAGTCCTACACTTCACCTATAGAGGAAAGCTTGTGATCTTAGCTGCTCCATTCTAGTGATGAGAGGTTTTACTGTAGGAAGGACGGAAAAGGCAAACTGTACGCTTAAATAGGGAACAGTGTGACTACGTGTTTGTCTGTTGCCATAGCAATGTTTCCATTAACTCACTAGCTGGGGTTTTTCCAAACTGGGCTGGTCAACCTACTGACCAAGCAAAAGACGGCGTTGCAGAGCAGAGAAAAAGAGAAGGAGCAAGCCAAACAAAAGACTGTAAATAGTCGTGGGATAAAAATAAAGGGTGATACAAAACAAAACAGGGGAGAGAGAAAAGAAGGGAGCAGAGGCTTTACAGAGGCAGGTGAGACGGAGAACAGAGGGCCGTGTGACATGCAGAAGCTAAGCTCTGACGCCTACCTCTTTAATTAGCGTAGGATGGAAGGAGAGTGCTATTTCAAGCAAATAACAAGGTGCCACCTTAATCTTTTGAATAATAGATGTGTTGTAGGCTGCACACGCTTGCCAGAAGCAAAATACATCCCAGCATGAAAGATACCGTAAACGGTTAAAGACTGGACGCTCACGGACCAAAATCATACTCCAGCATGTAATGTGAGTGTTTTAATATCAATAAAAACTCCTGTTGCCCTTGCACACATGGTTCGGAGGCATTTACACATCCATCTGGTCCTGTGCTTTCCTCCACTTTCTTACTCCTCTTTCTTTCCCCACTGGTCAACATGTGTGCACACGCCTTTGTCTGAGAGAGACACCAAGACAAACATGGCATATGTAGCACAGGCAGATACCACTCCACCCTGCAGTTGTGTCTGACTCCTAGTTGCCTAATAAGCACCCCCTTCAACCACAGCAAGGGCGCCGGCTCTGGCTCTCAATTCAAAACCCAGCTGGCTGCACAGGCCTGATGACATCATCACCGCCACTAGTCTGGTTTTTGAACTCTTTAACCCCTTCAGTTCATGATGTTACAAGTAGAAACTGCCATGTGAAAGCCCAGAGAACTAGAAATGCACACCTTTTGTGACATATTGTGGTGAAGTAAATGACCAAAGGGCTCAGATGAAATGAGATGAAGGAGGCTTTTAATATGGTAGAACAGCAGGGTGGGACACTTTCATCACCCAGTAGGTGCGAGCAAAGCAAATTTGGCAGGAACATAACACACACGCAACAGCTTCCTATTCTCTGGAAGCCAAGACTGCTCATTTCTCACGCTGTTAAACAGAGTCATTGTTTTACTAAACACATATCACTCCAGTCAAGCAGGGCTTTAGTCACTGCTACAGATTTGTGTGACTAAACATGATCCTCCCTAAGAACAGGAAGGGATTGCTGTCAGGTTCCCTTCATGTGTGCATCTTGTTTGTGAGCCTCACGTTTTAAAACAATCTATTTTCTTCTTCCCAGGTGCGTGAGATTCTGGGCCAGTGCTCCTGTCCAGCTCAGTTTCCCATGATCAAGGTGTCCGAGGGGAAGTACAAAGTGGGAGACTCCAGTGCACTGATTTTCATCAGGGTAGGCCTTCTTCACCATAAACCCTGACCTCTGAGTTATCGCAAGAGTTGTATTTTTGTGTTTTATTTCTATGCACGTGTCATTTTTATTTTTGTTCATATTGTATGAAAGTAACACTATATTTTGCCAGTGTAAATATCATATTTTTCACCACAGCTTTGACTGTTTTATGTCAAAGATGTTTTATGTTGATGTATTTCTTCCTTTCTGTTATTGTATGTACATATACAACTTCCAGAAACGTTGGAAGCTGTTTTAAGATGCCGCAAAACTTACAAAGGAAGTCGTTTTAATAATAATAATAATAATAATAATAATAATAATAATAATAATAATAATAATAATAATAATAATAATAATAATAAATCTTTATTGTCCACCGGGGTGGAAATTCGTATTTGGCTCACCAGGCACTGACAGACAAGACATTGTGGGGTAAAATACAGCAATGAAGATCAAATGTGCACTAAAAGGATATATACCAACATTTAAAAACCAAAAAAATGAATAAATAAATTTAAAAAAAGAAAATAAATTAAAAAATAAATAATCACTGTTTTCGCTGAGCAACTTCAGTATTTAGAAAATAGGGGGCTAAGAAGAACAGAAAAAGATTTTAAAATATGCAAGTAGAATTGATCTGGAAGATTCTACAATCAGCTGAATGATTTGTGACATGTGATTGTGGTTTCAGGACCGGGTATAAAATTAGAACCTATCAAAGGCTTAGTCTTTTCATTTAAGGATGGGTTTTGCTTCACCACTTTGTGCCGAGCTCCATCAGACTTTAGGCTTTTCAGAACTTAATGTTTCTCAATTTATAAAAATGAACAAAAATGTTTTGTTTTTTTTTAAATCTACAGTGATTCACAGAGTTTCATTGAAAACTCTGCTTGTAAAGGCCAAGACCAGAAACAGCTGTTTTATGCATGTGATCTTCAAGCCCTCAGGCAGTACTGCATGAAAAACTGTTATACCATCTTAATCAATATGGTCACATGAAAGTTCCCTGGAAGATCATTGCCACTCCACACTGCCTACCACTGTATCAGAAAGTGTAACCTGAAGCTGTATTTTATGGGGAAGAAGCCATGGATCAACTATGTGCAGAAATGCAGTTACCTGGGCATTAGCTCTGTGGTGGACGTGTCCACTGTCCTTTTTCCCATGGTCAGATGTGTTTCCCGAGATCAGGTGGGTTCGCATTTCAGCTTGCTTTTTAGATAAATAGACATCAAACTCTATGTGCCAAAGATGAGAAGGACCATACAGGCTGTCGTGCTGTCAGTGAAAGGCACAGAGGCCTGGAACTGTGATGGTATCGGAGATGCATCACTGTCCATGGCATAGGTGACTTTCTAATATATGATGGCACCCTTGATTCAGTCACTGGTCATTTCAAAAGGACATTGAGCAGTGGTTAGAGTTGGTTGCTCTTCAAACGGAAGATTGCTGGATTCATGTGTCCCTTGGCAGGACGCTGAATCAAATCATAATCTGCTGTTATGAAAGGAGAGACAGATTGCATTCATTCTGTACAACTTACAACAAGCAACAGTTTCCAACCAATTAGCAAATGTTGTTAAAAAGGTTGGAGGATGTAAACATGCTGCCTTCCAGACCTTAATATGTGCTTTTAAATTAAGACATGATTTCTATAATACTATCAACACAAACAGGGCCCCTGAGGACCTGGATTTGGAAACATTGATGTAGGCAATGTGCATCTGCTTCCAATAATGGCCTGGTTAAACACTGGCCCACATAATTTTAAAAATCTGCATGCACCCTCTGTTCTATAACATGAAAGGTAATTACCAACATTTCTGCTGCTCTACATTTCAAATTAACCTCCTTATAAAGAGAACCATCTTGTGTACAGATGACTTGCAGGTGTAGAAATTTCACTGCTCTTTTTTAAAAAAATATTTTTTTATTATTATACATGAGGAACAATGCTGTATAAAGTGCTTGAATGGTTTTGAAGTCACAGCTAGTCACTTGTTTCAGCCAAGTGCACAGCAAGGCACATTTCTTCTGACAGAGCAGCTGCCTCACAGTAAGCCATCATTTCCTCTCTGGAAGCTCTTTATCTAACTCTAAAATGTCTCAGCTACAAGCAAAACACATCGGATGTTCTAATGCAGCTAGACAGAGCAAACACAAGAGTCCTCAATCCCTCTCAGCACTTGAGGAACAGAATACCAAGTGGATTACTTTTTATATTTGATGGCAATCTCCCCTCACCAGCAGGAGGAACTTTGGTGTTTAGCTAATGTGGCTAACATTATGCTTGAGTGTAAGGCTAGGACTCCATGGAAAGGGACAAAGTTTTCATGTCATTTTATTATGTTATAATGCACCCTAAATACAGATATTAGTGGTGTTAGCATTTTCTGTCTGGACATAAGTGAAAAACTATTTTGCCTTTATGGAATTATGTTAAACAATGTGCAGCAACATCTGCAGTCGTTTGCACTGGGTCTGAACATGTATTATACAGTTTAAGTTCAGGCTTTCTTTCTCCTAACCATAGCCGATCCCATAAGAGGACTCTGCACATACACATAGAACTAGAATTGTATCAAGAGCTCTGTCTTCTGTTTTTGTTGGAATATCGAAAGCTGTGCAGCTCTCTTCTGGAAAAAAAACACTGAAGCAGTCAGCTTGGAACAAAATTTAAAGGGGTATTTAGCCATCAGACAACATTATACTGAAACTTCAAAGACAAAGTTTGGATTTGTAATACACTAGCAATAATTAGTTAAAAAAAATGCTAGGAACATTTAACATGATTGTCTTATAACAGATCTGTCCTGTATTACTTGGTTGTTAAAAAGCCAGTAAAGTTTTCTCATATATGGTCAAAACAAGAAACAGTCTTAAAATGCACCGAATGCTTTAAGTTTCACATGTTCAGCTAGTATATTTGGCACATGGCACAGAAGGCGTGCAGTAATTGAGTGGAACCATATGGTGCTAGCATATGGCATCATATGTTGTTTCAAGAGGACCACACTTATGCAGCAACAGAGACACTTCTCAGCTGCTTGACTGAGTGAAAGTCCATGATGAACTTGATGTAGAGGTATTCTGATTTCTCTGACTGAAGTGAGTACTTATAAGCAGCCTACATCTGGCCCACTCCCAGGACATGACTTTTACCATGTAGAAACAAATAGAGCCATAAGTCATTTCCTGAGTTCCCCTTATCTCAGCTCTGGCCTGTTCCTGCTCGGCTGATTGTCTCAGCCTTAGGTTAGAAGTTGATATTGTACCCACATCAGGCCTCAGAGGACAACGCAGGAAGGCTGGTTGCTGCTAGAGTTCGATTTGGTCTCACTTACCTAAAGTGCACCTAAGCCCGATTAATGGACTCTTTGGATGGTTTTCCAAGTTGCCTATGTTTGTATTACACAGCATGTCGGAAATATCAATATTTTTGCATTTTGTGTGGCTCCACTCGAGAAGATGTAATGTCTGCTCTGTCGTGAAACTTTTAGCACACCCTTCCCTGTCAAATAAATAGGCTGTTTTTGCATGGTGTGTTCAAAGCTTACTCTTCATACTGTGTATGTAAACTACATTTAACAACACTTAATGTAAGTGAAAATTACTGGTGTGTGGATGGGGTTTGGTGTATTACTCTTCCAGTGCTATTGACCTTTATTGTTTGTACTTTCATTGTAATAGTAAAATAGCGCACTCCTCTGATACTGTAGTTTAAAATGTACTGAGTTTTTAACCCCTTGGCCATATGAGGCATGATATGAAGAATTTATTAAAATTAGATTAGTAAAATGTGTGAAAGTAATTAATTTCCAAGAAGTTTAAATTATTTTATGAAGACAAATATGGTTCCTCTGGAGAAAAGAGATTTGGAGTGCACTCAAACCACTTGGTTTTAATATTGGTTTTATGAGCTTCTTTGCTGTTGTTCAAAGACCTGAAATTGGGAGCAACAGCGTTGTGGTATGCACATCCCTTTTTAATCTCCGAGGGCAGTAAAACTGTCTTTTGTAAGTATTTGAGAGCAAACTGAAGGAAGGTCACTGCTTTGCCAACAAGAAAACAATTCAAGAGTCTTAAATCCGGGGTGGACTTGGTGTGTGTGTGTGTTTTTAGAGCTTTTGACTTGTCAGACTGGATCTCTTCATGCTGTTTCCGCCCTCTCCTGATTCATCGGTGGGGATGACAGCGATTATTCACATACACAAGCAGCTACAAGTGCACCCAACACACTTCCCTTGTTCTTCTGATCAGAGAAAACTGGAAGAAGCTTCAATGGCCAACAAAACCCTATTCAGCCACCAAAGCTACCGTCTGTTCAACCATTTGCCTCTGTGACAAAGATCTTGAGCTGAAACAGGGGATGTAGTCACGGAGGCGAATGGTTGAGCAGACAGTGGCTGGGCGGGGGAGGCAATGGGGTATTTTTGTCTGCGAGGGAGGTTGGTCCTGGGTGGGAGGAGATGGCTTCAGATAGGGGAACAACAGCTGAAATGAACCATGAGTTTAATTTCTGAGCTCACCAGCATGATTTAAGAAGAAATCGATTCAACACACCCCAGTAATGATAACAAAAAGTCTCTCTGTCCACTGTTTCCATAGAAACAGGGATACCGCCACACTGCAGTGGTGATACCCCTTCAGTGGTTGGGAAGGCTTGTCAGCTGAGCCACAGAAATGTATGGTTCCTAAACATCTATTGAGACTCAGGACATACTGCAGCCTTATGTATAAAATGAATGAAAATAAATTCAATTCAATTCAATTCAATTCAAATTCAAAAATATGAAATAAGCTTTGTATTGTATTTGTATTTGTGGTCAGTGAAGCCATCATGATAGCTGCTCTATGATCCGGAAAAATAACAATAACAAATGCATTAAATTGAACTTAATTGTGTCTTTATATGTCTCTGGCAGTACATAGTTTGTATGATGAGAAGTTGATGCAGAAATGTTCAGGCTTCTGTATTCTCTATAAAGCTTTATGAAAATCCCATATTAGCTTGAATTTGTGATATTTTCATTGTACATTCAAAGCTTGACGGAAATGATGCTTGAAATGTGATGATGTGTTATCAGCCTTGTTTAGCACAATGTTTCAGCGCTGGATCATGATGGATCACACAAACGCTGCATCACACAAACCGTAAACCTGTTACTGGCATAAGGTCAAAGCAGTTTATGCCCCCAGGTCTGGTAGAGATAAGCAGATCAGCTGTTTTGGTGGATTTGATGTGGTAGGGCAACAAGGCAGATGAAAATACTTGTGGACTGGCGGGGGCTGTGTTGCAGAGGGCATGGGGTCAGACTGTGGTGCGCATGCGTTTTGTCCACAGCCTCCCTTCGGCCCAGGTCAGGGACCTGGGGATGTGACGCAGTGCCACGTTTGTGCATATTCATGAAAATAAACTCTGTGCCAACCCAGAGATTTAACATTATGGCTTGCCTTCGCGTGTCCACAAAGACACGGGCACAGCCTTTAAAACATGTGGCTGACAGTGTTACACAACCCAAGGCAGGGGGATGCATCCATGGGGCTGTCTCATTAATTACAGTGGGCTGCTTCAGTGGAGGGAGAGAAGCTCTTTGGTCTGATTTTGTTGATGTTTTGTCTAAAAAGAGCATAGGAGTGTAGGTTTATTGGGTGTGTTTTGGGGGGTACTATAATCTGTTTTATTTTGAGTCTGTAAAGAAATGAACCACCCATAATGGAAACAGCTTTGGGTGATGTGAAAGAAAGAGGTGTTGATGGGGAGGGAGAGGGAGGAGTGCACCTAGACGTTATATAACACTGAGGGTCTTCCTGCCTTCTCCAAACTGCTCTGTTTGTGAAATGTCCATATCTTTTGAGTTGTAGGTTTCAATTGTAAAATGTAGCCATTTTATTTGTGCATGAATATGTATATCTGTAACATTGTCTGTCTAATAAAGCTTTGTTTTTTTGTTTTTTTTTTTCCTTTGCTTCCTCAGGTTCTTCGTACTCACGTGATGGTGCGTGTTGGAGGAGGCTGGGACACATTAGAGCACTATTTGGACAAGCATGATCCTTGCCGTTGCGCTGCTTTCGGTGAGGTCACTTCTTGTTCTCCATCAGGCCCTTAGTAAACAATTTTACTGCTGCGGCAAAGTCTTGCGTCATTCATGATACATTCAAGTTTATAAAAAATGATTCATATCTAATGTAGTGCATATGTTCAGACGTGGCGCAGCCACAGTGAATGTGAGCAGTGTTGAATAATAGTATTAAAAGAAAAATTTTTGTAAATCCTTTGTCATCGCATTTATCAGATTTTTGCTGTTTTACTGAATTGTTATTCAGTCTGTCACACTGACGCCTGACTAATATTACTTCCAACCAAGAAATGTAGTTCTGAAGAATAATTGAAGGTGTTTATTGAAAATATTTGGTCACTCTGACTGCCACACACTCAGAAAATCTGCACAGCAACTCATTGCAACTTTGTTCTTCAGACCAAGAAGGAAGGCTTGTTTGCTGTCAAATCTGTCTCCAGAAGTTACAAAATAAAAGGGGGGAAAAACATAGCAAAACAGAATACTGTAATCTATAAATAATTTAAATACAAGGCTTGGTTTTATGTAAGACAAAGATGACCTAGACAAATGTTAAAGCTAAAGACTACACTACAAATTTCAATTCGGAAATTTAACACTAACAGAGTCAAATTTAACACTTTTCCAGTGTATATATGGGGGCCACTGCGTCAGTGTTAATTTAACACTTTCCCCAGTGTCACAAAAACCAACTCAAACTCAAAATGAGCAAAGAGCATTCTATAGAATGCTCTTTGCTCATTTTGAGTTTGAAACCCCGGAAACAAGTTCCAGAAACATTTAAATGGGGCTGAAAACGTTCTGCAATGATACAGAAGACACATGATAAAACATTTCACAGCTAATTTAGTTAGCTGTCATCAGGTTTGTGACGTGACTGAATGTACAAATAGAATCACAGAGAGACAGAATCTTTCTAAAATAGACATGGGGATGTTCCACTTTGTGCATGAAACAAACATTTTTTACTACAATAATATAGAATATTTAAAGGGTCCTAAGAATCTGAAGTTTTTCGCACTTCTTTCAACTTTCTGGAAACTCGTCGATTATATCATATTTAAAATGAGCATATATTTCTATAGTTTTAAAGGTTTTTTTATTTGTATTATTTTCAATGAACCACAGACTCTTTACAAATCGTTGCATTCTGTTTATTAGCATTTGATTTTTTTATGATTTGCACAGGAGAACAGCTGCTCTTAAAATGTTTGGGCACAGAAAATGTGGGAGCAGCTGTTCTCTTGTCCTAATCATTCAGTGCAAAATCAGCAGCGTCGTGACACATGCTCATAACTATGTTGGGTGAGACCATCCATCTTTAACCAAACTCCTGCTAAACTATCAGGGGCTGATTGTCTGGACAGCTGACACTAGCTCAAATCAAGACTGCTGTGACTTTCTAATAAGAGGCCAAGCACATAGTATGAAGTTTTTGTGAAAATAGATAATTTATATTCTATAGATAAAATAAAATATTTTGTCAGTTTGTTCAGCTGATTGACCAGTTTGACAAGTAAGAATTCATCTGTGGGAAAGTAGTAAAACTATTTTGTCAAATAATACAAGAAATTGACAGCATTAATGTTGTCAGCTGTGATGTATTTATTGACCACTGATTGTTTTTAATTTATAGTGATTGAGTAGGCTGTCTGCCATTGTTGGTTAAATCTGTCTTAACCACCAGTCAATCTGTTTCCACAGCTCACCGTTACCACCAGGCCAAAGCTAGTGGCCAAGGTCAGGGAGCACAGAGCAAGTCCTCAAGTGCTCACTCCTCTCGCTCCACCAGCCCAGGTCCACACTGGCGTAACGATGGTATTGCACCTTATAAACCTCCTGAGAGGCGCCCTTTGGAGCACACATTGGCTCCAAATGCCCCCTCCTCTGCCACCACACGACCAGGTCGATCTCAGAACTCTTCTGCGGCTGCAGAGGTTGACTCCGGTGCAGCACGTGCTCTACTCCCAAGGCCACCACGAGACCGCTCAGAACCCCGGCATTTTAATCCTCTCAGGTGAATGTTTGTGTCGATGCACCTGTGCACATACGTGAGAGCACATGCTTAGTTTTTGTTGCTCATTGTGGAGCATCACAGATGGACAGGCTGACCGGGTGTGAGTGGGACATATATATATAACACAGAATATAACCCACCAGGAAGCTACAGATTAGACCAGAGAAGATTTATCTAATCTCAGGTGACATTGACTAAATAGATCCACGTCACACCACCAACCCACAGCACCTCCTAGTGGGTGAAAGGGAAAAGAATGTATATATCCATCTCACCACTTTATTTTTCTATATTCCACTTAAATTCAGTAAATTTGAGCCTTTTTTGGGTCCCAGGGTAAACAGATGAACTGAATCAGTATGAAGCCAGTGAACCACACGTCACTCTTCTCTGGCGATTTGATTAAGTGGCTAATTAGAGTATTGGTTACATGATTAAAATAATTGCACACAACTCTGTATTTACACTCCTCTGAGGTGTAAATACAGACCCAACACTTTTCCCATACAGTCCCATACAGTTCCAGTATGTCAGTGTATGACAGAGCCATTGTTTAACACAGTTTTGGAGTAGAGCAGTGGTTTTCTTTGGCTCATTTCTCTTTTAAGAGATTGTTCTGATCAGACGTCAAAGGAACAACCAATTTAGATTAACCCTGTCATAGGTGGGGCATCTCCTTTCATGTGCAACAGACTAGATGAAGACTAATCTCAAGCCTATCCCTGAACAGCTGTTCAAAGCTGGGTGGGGAAGTAGGTCAACAGGTGGGTTCCATGGAAGCAAATTGCTTTACATCTGTTTTTTTCTGAAGAATGAAGTCCAGTATAGCAAAAATGAAAATTAAAGGCATATATTTTGGTTTAAATTAAAATAAATCTCAAGCAACAAAATTCAAATCAAAGGACTGCAGTTTCCTTTATCTCTGAGGTATCTTGTGTGAGTAGTGTACTGTTGACAAAAACTGAAATTTCAGTGTCAGTTTAGTTAAAAGTTCTGTTCCAGTCATTGTAAAATCAATTGTAAGCCAGTGTGTAAACAGGTTTATACACTCTATAAATATCGAGAATATTAAGAAACAGATCAAATACTGTTTAACTGTTGCCATGTGAACTGTATTTTTCCAAACAAATGACACAGGAGCATCTGCTGGTCTTTAAATAGCCAGCAGTCTTCCAATCAACACTGAGATCTATCTAGATGTGTTCTTCCTATTATATGAGCTTTGAGCTGATGCTCATATGTCTGTGTGATTGTGGAGTGGTGTCTGATTGAGAAAGGATAGTGGTGTGTGTTGAAAATCTATAGCGCATCTAATCCTGCCTTCAGTTGCTCTCATCTTCACTGTAATCCCCCCTGACTGTTCACTGCCCACAATAACAAGACAGATATGAGCGTTTGGTCAAAAACATAGTGCTGGGGTATTTATTTTTAAGTGTGTAGTATTATTATAAATGTAAATGACTGCATCCTCTTTAAATTGCAGGAATAAGGAGACAAAGATGCCTGTGACAAGACGTCTCTCTGGAGACAGTGACTCCTCTACAGCCTCCTCTAAGGGAGGGGGTGGGGGAGGAAGGCACTCTCTTGGTGGTAATACTCGGCGCTCTGGTGAAGAAGTGGTACTGCTTGTCAACCGCAAGGAGGGAAAGCATATGATTGAGAGGAGCGGAACTGGAAATCAGACGCCAATCCTCCGCCGTGCAATCCCACGTGCACGCAGCCAATCACGGGAACGTGCAACAACTTGCGCCAATACTCAAACCTCAACCCACCACCAGGGTCCTCTGAGGGAATGCGGCCGTCTCGTCCAGAGAGGGGGCGCTCCCTCGGGAATGAGGGCCAAAGGAGGCACCATGCTCCACGTTCTCACAGCCAGAGTAAGATAACTAGCCGCACTCGGTCGAGAGATGGCAGTCCTGCACCAACTCCCTCCCACAGAGACCCACAAGCCCCGTCATCTGAAAGGTGTGAGGAACTTCGACCAAAACAAACGCTCCCATCCTCCCCCAGGGTGGGTGTTGGCTTCACTAAGAGGCAGTCATCCTCATGCACTAACTCCCCCATCAAAGGAATCCAGAGCAACAGCAGCAGCCCCAGCAAGAAACTTATCAATACTCCCAGACCTCCTGCCCCCCGCTCACCATCCACAGGCAAAGGCAGACTACTACCACCTGTCACTCAAGGAGGACGACGCTCACCACACTCATCTCCTCGCAGCTCCTATCACCAGGGCACCCGCTCCCCTCGACTCTCACATGCTCCCCGGTCTGCTGGGCGAGGCAACCATAGGAACTGTTCCGGCATGGAACACCAGGTGCCCCAAGAGGAGGGGCTCAGCTTTGGTTTCCAAATGCTGCCAACATTAGATCCACAGAAGGAGCAGGACCTGTATCGCAGCTTTGAGGCTGAGTTTCTGGCCAATACACAACAGGCCAGAGGAATTTCTGCTGGTAAATCTCCAGGAGAAGCAACCTTGCAGGTAACGGGGATACATTCAGTACCTGCACTCAATGACCCTAATGTCACTGACTCTGCCTACTCTTCTTCTAACTCTTCCACCACATCCCTGAATGTGGGTGCAAAGATTGGAGCCCTGCCTGAGCTCAAGGAATCCAGGAGGACTAATCCCCATCACTTTTTACTGGAGGACCCTTTATATTTGCTTAACAGACACAATTTTGGAGGACCAAATGGTTTTGGTCAAGGAGAGCATGAACATTGGGGGGAGCATAGGGGGGGTCTCAAGAAACTCCCAGCCATTTCTAGCTCAGTAGAAGAGAAAGGAACTTCATCTTCTTTGCCTGGCCTTGGAGAGACAGAGTCGGACAGGGCGATGAATCATATTCCCTCACAGCCTGTTTTCCACTGTAGAATGAATGGAGAACATGAAGGCTGTCCTACTACAAAGGGTCTCGTGAATCAAGAAAGCCAGCTTGATTGGGACTTGCAGACTGAAGGAGATGTTCCCTTAGAAAATCACCAGCCAAACTTACCTTATGACCTAGAAAATTGTGTCCAGAGTGATGACTTCCTTCCCCCAGAGGCTTGTCAATCACCTGTGCAACAACTGCCCTCTGAGGACTGCTCATTCCAGGATTCTTCGAGTGAAAACTCTTCCATGTGTTTCAGCTTGAGTGAATCCCGTCCTGGGTCCCCACCACCATCTTCACAAATGACCAATGGGGAAACTGGGCAAAAGAAGGCAAACAAACTTGCCCCAATCTCTAAACACAAATTAGGAGCGAGGTTCAGGCCTCGCACTGACAACAGGCCACAAAACAGCCCTTCACGTATCCCTACCCCAGTCAGCTACAGAGATCTTCATGCTCATGAAACTCTTTCGCCCTGCCACACACCACCACTTTCCCCTCAGAGCTCCCGTCATGCTGGTCGTCCAGCCACATGCAAGAGTCTGCACCAGGCCTACACAGATATGATCCATCCTCAGTCCTGCTCCCCAGCCATGGGTAACAAAGATTGCTCCTACCCTGCACACTCAGGCAGCCTGGACACTGAAGCTTGGATGTAGCAAAAATTGATGGACACAGCAGATTGTTTTTGTGAACTTTGACTACTGTGTACAAACGACTTAAGTTTGGACTACAAACTGTTTCCATTGCATGACAAATACTTTTTTTTCCTTCATTTAGAAAAACCACAAGATGTTCACATTGCTTTTTTGCACTCAAGCCAAATTATTTATTTACCAAAGGAATGGGCTTTATCTTAACAATAATGTTAATGTGTGCATGGGGATGCTTTTGCCAATCATATAATTTTGTTCTTTTTTCTTTTAACAACATACTTCTGAAATTATCACAGCTGATACACAGAGACATAGAGAGGGTATATGCAGTGCCATGTGCCCCACCAAGGGGCATGGTAAAGTGCCAGGTATTTGAAACTTCAACTCTATAGACAGTGCACTAAAACCTTTAGTCAGAGGGATTAGCTCCCTCTTGTGGTTTGTGATAGCCCCTCTGCTTGCCTTTACTGTCAAAATACTGGTATACTGTAGGTCTATTTGCATCTGTCGTCTTCATATGTGACTAAGTATATTCATATTTACAATATAACAATAGATAACAGAGAGAAGGGTTGTTTCATCATTCAGCCGACTTTATGAACATTATACGCACTACACGTTTCTGTACAGTTCTATCCATCCATTAACTCCTGCTTATCCAGGCTTAGGTTGTGGATGCAGCAACCTTAGCAGAGACATCCATACCTCCCTCTCCCAATCCACCTCCTCCAGCTCCTCCTGGAGGGTACCGAGGCATTCCCAGGCCACCCAAGAGATATAATCTCTTCCGTGCATCCTGGATGTGTCTCAGGGACTCTTCTCAGTTGGACAAACATAAAACACCTCCCTAGGGAGGTATCCTGGCGCCTTCTTTACAGTTGTCCAGTGGTATTACTGTGCCTGGCTTTCACATTCAATCAATGTATGTAGTCAAGATAAATAATATTTGTTTTTGAATGGTTAATCTGTCACCTTTTCAAGATTATGTTTATGCAGTAAAACATCTTAACGGCTGCTTTTAAGTGAATCAAGTGTAAAATACGAAGAGCATTGAAGGTTGTGCTACTTTGTGTCATTGTCACTGAAGCTGAAGAGTTGAGCGCTCTTCCTCTGACCAAACTACTCTGGAGTTCATATAAATGAGCAGCAGAAGTCACATGCTGAGGAGAATGAATGTGTAAATACATGCTGATTTGCTCACCTAAACATATGAGCATTTTGTAAATACAAGGCATGGAATATACAGTTTACTGTACATAATTGCTGTATTAAGGTCAGTGCTGCCTTAGCTATGCAATATTGGTGTTGGAAATGCCTTGACAATTCCCTTTGCCTTAAAGTTTATTCACAGATTGGTTTTTGAAGATTCTTCTTTTTTTTTTTTTTTTTTTTTGCTTCAATTTGGTAACACTACATTGCCATTATTATCTATTTATGACCTTGGAACTTGAAGGGATAGTGTGTGAATGTGGGAAAAGTGAGGAACATTGCCAAGTTTAACTATAAGTGATACCTGAGGAAATGTGGATATACAGTTCAGGATTATGATAGTTGTTGTATTCCCCTATTAATCCTGGTAGTTGGATTAAAAATACAAGACAAAGACGACCCAACCTAACAGTGACATCTAGTGGTTTAAAGAGATATGCGCTGTATAAAATATACTTTCATAATAGTTCCCTTCACTCCATATGTTCAGACTTACATTTCCTGATGCTGATTAGAGCCAATAGAGTTTAAATGAGTCAAAGAAGAAAGAATGACTATAACTCGAGGGAATACACTTGTCCAAAAGTGCATGAATAATAGATATTGTAACTGAATATCGAGCAACTCTTGTGAAGGTTACTCCTATCAGTGTGAGAGGTCAGGCTCCAGCTACACAGTTTACAGTGCTCTTTTTGGTATTTAACAGGCGTGGACTTTGGAACATTTATTTGAAAGTTGAAAAAGTTGGAATTGTGGAAACAGTGCACTACAGAAATCCTTAGTACATCCTGCTATGAATGATGAATGATGATAAACTGATGGTCAATGACGAAGTTTAAAAATTTTTTGGAAAATGTTTTTTTTGCAGGACACTAAAAGTTAAAAAAGAGAATGAAAGTATGCAGAATGTGTATATCTTTGTGTACATATGTTATGAGCATATGTACAGTGTTGGGGTAAAGAGGTCTAATTTATTTATTTATGGAATGAGCTCTCAGTGGGATCAGGTGACATCCATGTCTTTAGCACTGTAAGTGAATACGTGTTAAGGGAAATCTGAACAATTGTGGGACTTTGAAAGATGAATCAGTTTTCTCTGCAATATACAAAAAAAAAGGATGTAATGCTTTTTAAACACTGCCAGTTGAAAAAAAACTGGGGTAATCCTTCAAACAAAATAAAGATATTTGGCTGCTTTTAAAACATTTGAGATAATACTTGCAGCTACAAGTAATTTGTGATATTCCAGTCTTGTTGGTGCCCCATTACTTGAAAAATGAGCTAGTTTTTGGTTTCACTTGTATAAACTTATCATTACATGTCTTCTAATTGTTTTTACTTTTAAATTTGTCCTGGCTTATTTGCATTTATGTCATTTCCCTTCAGGGATTAATAAAGTGTTATTGAACGAAATATTGATTCCTTGATGGTTCAAATTTACCAGCTACGCGAACTGTGACTTCAAAGAATATTTAGTTGTAAATCATGCAAAGAGTGGTGAAAAGATAGCTTGCTCTTTGTTCTGCACAACTCTCACTGCTCTTTATCCACAGTCATTGAATGTTTGTGATCTCATGCCATTTACACAAGAACTTCAGTAAGATGTATAAATTGCTTGACATTGTGGAATATGTGCATATGAAATAGCAATACTGCAACATTTAGTCTCTTTTTTTGAATTAAGAAAATGTCATAAAGTGGTTCTTGTAATAAATGTCTTTTTCTGAAGTTCACAAATTTTTCTCCATTTATTTGTTCAAACAAACCCAGTAATAGATAGATAACAGATAGAAAAGATATATCATTTAATAGTGTCCTATTAAGTATCTTTAGAATTTTCATTCTTGTTGGCTTCAATGATGCCTTAGTTAAACTTTATAGTCCCCTAAATGGCTTTTATGCTGCAAGACATTGAGTGATGGTAAATCTGAACATAGTATCAACAAAGGTGTGAGTAAAACATATATATTGAGCAAAGGTTGATTGTTAATGCTGCGTTAGCTAAACAGTTTTTTTCTTTACCCCCCCCCCCTTTTACTGAAAGTGTGGATGCTTTTAAATGGCATGACCCATCTTTTTAAATTTAGCTATTGAATAACTTTTTTTTTTAATTTATGGTTTAATAACGTTTTAGTTTCAACTTATATTTTTTAAGTATCTTTTTTTATTTTATTCACATTTAAGCTATTTGTTTATTTATTAATACCTAAACCTTAGCACGCACTTGTTTATTTAAATGCTTACTTGTGTGTTTTGTGTATTTAAATTCAGTCTTCATTGTTTCCACTGAGACTAAAAACGTTCCCTCCACCTCTGCTCCGTTTTTGTTCAAATGAATTATATTTGTATGTGTTTTGGTGGTAGAACTTGGGAGCGCTTAAAAAATATCTCTTTGGCTTTGTTTTAATTCTGTACAGCACTTTGAGTTGCACAAATTATATGGAACGTGCCTTACAAATATAGTTTGAGATGAACCGCATCTACAAAAAACGTGAATAATTTGTTATCTCTTGTTTTCTCTTGGAGTCCGGGAAATGTCAAGTCACTCAAAGTCCCAACGTCGAAAACCCGAAAATGGTGGTAAACAGTGTGAATGAAAGCTGACGTTGCTTGACAGTTGTTACTTTGTAGAAATACGGAAGTAAATCAAGTGGGAGGAGACGAAGGCCACCGTAGCTCATACTGCGAGTGTAAAGGTAAAGGTGTTTCTGGAGATTTTCTCTCTTAACTCGTTTCGTGGCAAGTTTCGCTGTAACTCCAGAAGGTACGTTAATTCTTTGAATGAGGTCTGAATTAGGCCGATAGATTAAGAGCTTAACTATCCCGGCAAGTCTTCCTTAAATCCCTGCTTAGAAGGTCATGTCTCAGCCGTGTTAGCCGGAGAGCAGCAGGCGCAGCACTAGCCTCTAGCACACTCATTCATCTAACGTAACTACTGCAAACATGCAGGAATGGGCCAATCAGTTATGCGTGAGTAACGGATCGAACAATATCGTTGATATCGTTTGTTCATTTATCTGCGCTGATGTAATTGCCGCTGTGTTACCATGAACCGCATATTTAGTTTGTTTATTTCTGTACGCACTCGATCTTACCATGCTAACGTCATTGTAGCCCGATGCTAGTCAGTTAGCCAACTTTTCTTCCACTCTGTGGCTACGTTAAGCGCTGTACGTTAAAGTCAGCTCGTTTTACGCATTCAGGTTGTTAGTTTGCAACCTGTGTAAGAACACACGACTATTCCAGTATCAGCTGGGCTCGGAAGAAGCACAATTTACGCTTTTAAAAAGCCGTAATAAGCTAGTTCTGTGTCAGCTGTGTGAACTCGTCTTTTTTTTTAGGACCTAGTTAGCAACCTGTCAAATGCTGCTACTCACCCGAGACCCTGGATAAACCGAGCGCTTCCACTAGTTTGTCGACGCTGTGTATTTTCGCAAATATCAAGTCAAAAGTGACAATTTACAGTCCTCAACCATACATTAATTTATTATTAGCATTAAGTAACTGTGGATATCTCAGATGCACTAATCAATCAACCGGAACATTATGACCAAGTAGCGCGAGTCAACACTGCTCATTTTGTTATAATGCAATTTCTGCTGGGACAATTATGCATCCTGGCAGACACATGAATGTTATTTTGGCGCTTGCTACCTACATTAAAATTTTTTTGTACACCTGCTACACCCTCAACAAGGCAACATCATCCTCTGCAGTAGCTGACCCCCTCAGGTGTTCTACAAATTATTAAGGAAATGCTCAAAGAAACACCACGAGTCCGAGTTGTTCATTTGGTCTCCAAACTCCCCAGATACCAATCTGATGGCATCTGTGGGAACCAGTCCCAATCCACCCCACAACACTCAGGGTTTAAAGGAACTATTGCTATTATCTCAGTACCAGACACTGCAGGACACCCCCTCAGATGGTCTTTTTCCAAACGCTAACTGCTCAGAGTATTTTGGGAGCACAAGGGAGGCCTGCTCAATATTAACTGGTTGGTTAGAATGCTATGGCTGATCGTTGTATGTAACAGCTGCTTTTTCCTGAAAATTTAATTAAAAAAGAAATGTAAATATCATTCAAACTGCAGTTAATAGCAGCTTACTGGCTCTGTCAAGACTGATGAATTAGGTATTTTTAATAACATGACCAATGAAACTCTTTATAAAGGGACACTGATTATGGTTAGGGAAATGTCTGACAAAGGATAATCCACAATTGAATATCCATAGAAATAATGAGATTTATATGATGGATCTGAGGTACAAGGCACAACAAAGAAAACCAAAAACACACAAATGGCAAACAAAAAACAGTAACAAAGGGTTAAATGGCAACATTTCTCAACATAAACAACATATAAAGAATTTCTCCAAACCCAACATTTCATGAAACAAAACAAAATTAGAATTGTTTTTTGGAGGTAAATACAGAACATTTCTGGAAAAAAATGCAACATTTCACATAAGAAATTTCTAAAATATTTAGGTTTTTTTTTGTGAAGTAATATACAAATTTCAGTTGTCTCTTTTGTGAAGTGGCACCATGTTTTCTGAAGTGATGTTGTGTTTGGTGTTATGTTGTACTTCTAATGTCTTTTTCTTGGTGTCTTATTCTCTTTATTCAGACAGCACCAGTTTAATTGATTGAAAGCAAATATCACAGCACAACAGCATTTATGTACATTTGAAACCTTAAATATTCAGTTAATGTCCAGGGGAAGTTACAATTATTGCAGTTTCTCTTTTAAAAAAAAGGAATACAAAAAAAAAAAATTCAGTATAATTGAGCCATACATCATTGTTCACTGCCAAAAGATTTCAGTGATGGCTTGAACTTATGTTCTTTTTGGTTCATCTGAGCAGTCTAACTTTTAACTAAAATTCTAATGATAAAATTTTAATATGCATATGCATGAAACAAAATGACAACAAATGTATGTATGTATGTATATATATATATATATATATATATATATATATATATATATATATATATATATATATATATATATATATATATATATATATACTGGAGATGCTCATTCAGGTGGAAACCTGGTTGCAGTACCATAATATACTCATAATCGCAGACAACAAAACACCTTCACAGTTAGCTTAGGAGTTGTTGTTGGTCCCACTTGAGGGTAGATCTTGGAATCTGGTTTGTCAGCAGAATTCATTGTTTTCTTTCCTATTAGATCGCTGCTATTTGTTCAGAAGAAGACAGGAAATCCTTTAATTTCCCTTTGCTTGCACTTCTAGCTGTTGCTTTTTGCGATTTCAAAGTTTCCACTCAGGCAAAGACATCACAATCATTTCTTCTATCCTTTCTATGTTTTGCAGGAGAACCGACAGTTTGGATCCAAGATGACGGACTCAAAGTACTTCACCACTACCAAGAAAGGTCTGAAATGTTATTATTTGTTAAAGCTCTTCAGTTTCGACTATCATCTTATGACCATTGCCAATATTCATTGACATTGCTTTTAGACAAGTGATGTGTGGCATGTTCAGCTGGGTGGTTATTTTTCTTGTCTAAAGATACTTGGACTTTTTTTTAGCTTGTTAATGCAGTAATGATCTTTTTTGTTTGTTTTAGTTCTGATTTCTTTGATTGATTTCAGAATAAAAGAAAACGATGTATTTTCAGCAACATTAGTATTCACTCGATGAAGCCAAAGGTCCATACTAAGTTTAAGCTTTTAAAGGTTTTGTCTGTATAGTCTAAAGATTATAGTCTAATCTTTTGATGAAGTTTCAGTTTGCAATCAGGTGAATGATTGTCACCTTACTCTCTTCTTGAGAAAACTATGATGGCTGCAAAAAAATGTGAAAGGTTTCTAGAAACCTATGTTTGATCTGTCTGTTGAGCTGCTCAAGAAACTCTGAAAATGAGAAATTGCACAAAGTTGGTTATAAGCCCATAAAATATGCAACTCATTATATTCTTACATAGCAGTCTACTGTTGATGGCATAGTTTTTAAAATATTATGTTTTTTCCAATAGATATCTTGAAATATTATACACTCAAACCTTTAAGGTATTATCTGACTTAAGTTTAAGTCCATCTTAACTTTTTTTTTTCTTATTTTAAATATGTCCAAAGATGTTACCTTCATGCGTTTTTATCGGTGTTGTGACCAAGTAAGATCCCATTACTGACACTGAGAATTAGATTTCCAAGGAGTAATTCTTTTTAGAAATCCCAGGAAGCACAGAAGCCATGTAAGTAAATAGAGGGCAAGGAAAAGGAAAACATACACTTACAGTGTAAGCTTGTTTGTGGTTATTTCATACATAGGATCATGTTTCTTTCAGTATCTTCTTTGTTTGAGATCTGCCTTGTAGTGTTGCTTACATTTTGAATGAGATTGTAAGTGATCCAATGTTCACAATTACTGAGAAACTCTGTGTGCGGTTCAGTTTAAGTCCAAAGATGACAGTACATTTAACAACTTTTTACCCTCTCTTTTGTTTTGTAAAAAGCAGTGTAAATGGAGAAACGGGTACTTTAGAGATTTAGCTGTCTTTTGAGAAATATTCTCATGAACTGATGCTTACACAAAAAGACCATGTAGGGAACTTAACATATCTGGTATTTCAATATAAAGCTGCTTATTTATTATTCATTCTCCCTCTCAAATTAGGACAGGTTGTCACTAGCTATCAGTCTATCCTCTTTGTGCACTGTGCTGTTCCTTATCCTTCAATGCTGAACAGATCACATGATGATTTTATTTTTTTTTCTCTTGTGTGTGTGCAGGGGAGATATTTGAGCTCAAGGCAGAGCTAAACAGCGATAAGAAAGAGAAGAAAAAGGAGGCCGTTAAGAAGGTCATTGCATCAATGACAGTGGGGAAAGATGTCAGGTGACGCTTTAGAAATAATGTCACAAATGTAAACAGTGGATTTATGAATGGTTCCCAGTTTTGAGCGAGTACTTGCGTAACAATTTGTTTCCCTGCAGTGCTCTTTTCCCAGATGTTGTGAACTGCATGCAGACAGACAACCTGGAACTGAAAAAGTTGGTCTACCTCTACCTGATGAACTATGCCAAGAGTCAGCCAGACATGGCTATTATGGCTGTTAACACATTTGTGAAGGTAAAGCTCAGTTTGTTGCCAAGAAACTTAGGAATTATTCGTTTATTTTCTTACATTTGAGTTAATGAATTCTTGCAGTTATCAGCTTGTTTGGCAAGTAATATACTGGTTTGAGTTTTGGTAAAAGGCAGTTTTTCTATCATTATTTACAAAGGTGTATAAACCTTTGTGCAACATTTAATGATTTGGAGAATTAGTATTGTCCTTTAATGTGAATTTCATATCCTCTGTAAAATCACTTCCTATTTTCCTCCCTGATGGGTTCAGTGGGATAATTGGTGTATTTTCCATTACATGTTATAGGCAGTACAGTAATTATTCTTTCAGTATCTCCTTTTTTTTCCTGGATCTAACCTACTTCCACAAAAAAATTATGTACTTCAGTTCAGATAGTGGATATTCTGTTTTCCACCACAAGTTGAATTTCCTCAAGATGGCTGGGATATTTATTCTAAAAGTATCAGTCATCAATTTGGGCTAAATGAAGCCATTGATAATTCTTAAAAGGCATTTTATCTTTTACATTTTTTGGTTTTACTTCAAAAGATCTGGCACCTCAAACTGTGATTTTGTTTATACTTTACAGATTATTGATGAAAACAAATGTTAAATATAATAAAATTGTCTCAGATGAAATGATACATTAAATGAATTTATTGATATTTGGGATGAAACTTATGGCATCTGTTAATCAACCATTTAGGACTGTGAAGACCCCAACCCTCTCATCCGGGCCCTTGCTGTTCGAACAATGGGCTGTATTCGTGTGGACAAGATCACAGAGTACCTTTGTGAGCCTCTGAGAAAATGTCTGAAGGATGAAGACCCTTATGTAAGAAAGACAGCTGCTGTGTGTGTAGCAAAGCTTCATGACATCAATGCCCAGTTGGTGGAAGACCAAGGGTTCCTGGACACCCTTAAAGATCTAATTTCTGACTCCAATCCAATGGTAAGAACCAGTAGGTCATTGAGAAAGTCAGATTTCTTACAGCAGGTTAAAGTCACTGTGTCTTTCATTGGTAGGTTTTTTTTCCCCAGGTCCAGGACTCTCCTGAATCTTAGTGTACTTCTTGCTGTAGCTTTTTGATCATTTATCTGAACCCTTTTCTTCATCTTTAGGTTGTAGCAAATGCAGTGGCCGCACTGTCTGAGATAGCAGAGTCTCATCCCAACAGTAATTTACTGGATCTGAACCCTCAGACCATAAACAAGTTGCTCACAGCTCTAAATGAATGCACAGAGTGGGGACAGATATTTATTCTTGACTGTTTGGCCAATTACACACCTCGTGATGATCGTGAGTCCCAAAGGTAAAACAGGCTTCTATTATATTTTCCTCTAAGTGTTCTTATGTTCCCCAAAGATTCAATTTAATGTCTGGCTCTCTCTCAATGTCATTAACATATTTCAGCATCTGTGAGCGTGTCACCCCTCGACTCTCCCATGCCAACTCAGCAGTGGTTTTGTCGGCAGTTAAAGTTTTAATGAAGTTTATGGAGATGCTTCCCAAAGATTTGGACTATTACGGCACTCTGCTGAAGAAGCTCGCCCCGCCACTGGTAACACTTCTCTCTGCTGAGCCTGAGTTGCAGTATGTGGCGCTCAGAAACATCAACCTCATTGTCCAGAGACGGTAAGTCTGGGGGAGGATCTCTTGGAAGTCTTAAATTTTAAGAGGCAGAGTGTTGCTCTTTATTTACCATGTTTCAGCTGTACTATTTTTATCCTTTTAGCCCAGAGATCATGAAGCATGAAATGAAGGTTTTCTTTGTGAAGTACAATGACCCAATCTATGTTAAACTGGAGAAGCTGGACATTATGATTCGCCTTGCATCTCAAGCCAATATTGCCCAGGTAGCACTACCATCTACATTAAATAAGTATTATAGAATTCTTTAAAAAAATAAAAAATAAAGAAAGAGAGAGAGACAGAACTGAGATATTTACTACCAGCTGTCTGTCTCACTGCAGGTGCTGGCTGAGTTAAAGGAGTATGCTACTGAGGTAGATGTGGACTTTGTGCGTAAAGCGGTCAGGGCCATTGGCCGCTGTGCCATCAAAGTAGAGGTGAGTGGAGACGATGCAGTTGTGTTGTCAGATGCTTTGTTTGACAAATACCAAAATGTAGTGTAGTTCAACAGTGGGGAAAAAAACAAATTTATATGTATGTATATTTTTTACTAGTACTTGAGCTCAGTCAATTCATAGCAGTGTGAATGATGAATGGCCATTTTCAGACACAAGGTGGCTCTGTTCCTAAAGCAAATGTTTCTTTCTTTAATTAATTGCATTTTTGTTATGGATGGGTATGCTATAGAGCATTTTATTTGTCTTTTGTCAGTCCAAAACATATTAGATTTACTGTTTACATTTCATAGCTGGATCTAAGATACTGAGATTTTAATTTTACCATAAAACTAACCCTGTATAAAATGACTTGTGTTTCTTCCTGTAGTTTTATATTCTAAGCAAATATTTTATCTCTGTATGTGTATGTTTATTTATTTATTTATTCTTGTATTATAAAGCTGTGTTGATGATTTCTTCTTCCTCCATTCGTTAGCAATCAGCAGAGCGCTGTGTCAGCACCCTGCTAGACCTCATCCAGACCAAAGTCAATTATGTGGTGCAAGAGGCCATTGTGGTCATCAAGGACATTTTCCGCAAGTACCCCAACAAGTAGGTTTTCTCTTGCACACAATTGTGGTCACCGGGATACTTTCCCAACACTTGATTTTCTATATTCAGTCTTGAAGATTGAAGAATGCAGAATATTTAAAATTAGTCTTCTTTTTTTCTGTAAAAACTGGATTGTTGTCTTTTACAATGAGACTGCTAATTCAATAGAGTATCTTTAAACAGATATAAAATACATAAATAAGGCCATGTACCGTTTATCACAGGGATAGGGGACTTCGTTTTTAGAGGTGTCACACACACTGCAACTTCTCAGGTCTATTAAATAGTGTTCCTTATTACATTCTTTCCATTGTTGGCATTAAGGAGACGTACTTAGACATATTCTATGCACAAGCAGATGTCCTTCTTTTATTTTCTCCCTCCACAATAGAACCTACAAAAGACTGCAATAACAAGAGCATTAGTTTTTTTTTTTTTTTTTGATCTGCTATTTTAGCATCCTTTTATGATTGTAGTTGATCTGAGTTCAGGCTGAAGCATGACCTCTGCTGTTGAATGGATTCACATGCCAGACAGAAACCTCTCTCACTCAGCCGTACACCATCATCCTGGAGGCACGAGCCTCTAAGGAGGCAGCTTCACAAGGCTGGAAGCTTGACATGTCTTGCACTTTGAGCTAAATGAGTCACCACTGAGTCAATTTTTGCTTTTGTTTCTCTTCATTAAATACTTGTGCCTAAGAACATCTTGTGAAATCATTATGAAAATGGGATTAGTTTTTACCACTACTCAGTGGCAATTTTAATATGAAAATTCTGGTGGGGCCACAGACTATTCACAGAAGAAAATTTGATAATGTAATCCCAACATAACATATATTACACTGAACCATACTCGCAGTACAAATGAAAGACAAGTGAAAGGTGCAGTAACAGCACCGGTGATAATGCTAAAATTACACAATGAAGGTCTGACAACATATCTCACCCTATCAACTGCACCGAGGTGTTTAAGAACCCGATATCATTTACTCAAGATTCACCAACACCAACATGAGGACCATAAAAACGATGCAAATTTCATGCCGTGAAAGGTGCACAGTCAATGAATGACAACCAATGCACGAGGCCAAAAGAGGAAATATTCTACAGCCATTTAAGCACCACAGACAGCAGAACAGCTCCCGCAGGGAGCCTGCGTAAAGTGACGGCTCCCACACATGCGCAAACTTATCGCCAGCTCAAACATCGCTAAAAATGATTACATAATTAATACCACATATACATAAGTACATTACAAAACTGCCTTCTGACACCTGTGTGTCAAATCTGCGCCAAGCATGAACCAAAGGCTCAATACGGCAGTCAATAGTCGATAATTAAGAATAACAACAAATTAGACTCACCGGTGAGGTTCACTTCTTGAAGAGGAAGGAGGCTCGGCGGTCCTCATGTGTGCAAACCTCTCTATTACCTTGCTGTTAAAGTCAAACAGTCCATGGATAAGTTCGTTTTCAATGGACAGCATTGCCAGGGCGTTCAGTCTTTGCTGTCCCATTGTATTCCACGTAAAGGTTTTGATTCTTTTTAGAGTGGAGAAGTTTCTCTCAGATTCAGTGCTTGTCATTGGTTTGTGATTATGATTTGCAGAAGTGTCACAATTTCAGACAATGCCTCTTAAAGGTTGTTTTCATGAATGGACTTCAATAAAGAAAGTGCGGTGTTGCCTTTGCTGAGTTCACCGTGCAGGTACAGGGACATCAACTCGGTTTTCAGCTTTGTCCTATTTGTTATTGGCCATAGTTTAATGGCACATTCTAGTTCAGCCTCTGGAAACGACTGCACAAACTTGGGGAAAAGTGTGCAATCAATGAGTTTTGCTGCAATCAAATGGTCACTCTTAGCGAACCTCTCCTCCACTTGACTTATCACAGTGTCGCAGGCCTCTTTCATGACTGTAGCGGTGTTGGTTTTCCTCCTCTTATTTCCCTCTGGCCGACTTTTTTGCACAATCACATCAGCGCGCTCCCTAAGATGTCCTACATTTTTGTTGGAGCTGTCCATCGCGTGGTTGATGCCAGCCGCATCGATGTCCCGTTTTTGTAGTACACTGTACAAAATGTCCACTTCTGGCATGAGTTCAGAAAAGAACTGCAAAAAGTGTAGGAACTTCGGTTCCTGCAGATGCATGGACAGACCATAGGCCTCGCTGATGGTCACCCTGTCCCATCCCTCTTGTGTGCGAATGTTGTCCAAACAATTCTTAATCTCCTCGCGGCATTCCCACACAGCATTAACAGTTCTGCTCTTGAAATTCCACCTTGTGGCTGGAGGTCTGGGGATGCGCCTATCCGATGTCTCGGCTAGAGCAGCTGTCCTCTTGGGTGAATTTGAAAAAAAGGTGGCGAATGCTGACAGATCAGCAAAAAACACTTTTAATTCAGAAATCCTTGCTGAGCAGATTTGTTGAAGAGTTAGGTTTAACTGATGGGCGTAACAGTGCACAAAATGCGCATTTGGATATCGCTCCTTCACAAGAGTCTGAACTCCGCGCACACCTCCACTCATTACTGCAGGGCTTAAAGTGATCCGGCACCGTGCCGGATCTCCAGCGTTTGACTGATTCAGGGAAAAACATACACAAGCACGTAATTTCTGAGTGGTCTTGAACGCAGCATCCGAGGTGAGCCGGTGGTTGTTTGAATGGAGGCAACAAGTGTCTCTGGACATGGATAGAGGAGAAGAGTGGAGACGGTTAGCCGTTTGGGTGCCGAAGCTAAGGTAGCCTGGTATTTGCTTTTGTGTGTTGTGCTCCAACAAGCTAGTTTATGACTAGCGGCAAAAAAGCTCTTCACTCTCACGAAGGAGGGCTTAAAGCAGCTGTCTGCGCGCTCCAACACACAAACCGTTAACTGGGACGTTGCGGACGTAACGGCCCCGATGACTCATCTAATTGTGACTTGAAAATACGTTTGTGCTCTTTTATTGCGGAACACTATTTATCATTTACGCTCACCCAACCACTCGTACATCGTCTGTGTAAAAAAAAAAAAAAAAAAAAAAAAAAAAAGGAAAGAGTAGCGGTTGATAAAAATGCTTTTAAAAAGCTGCCCGTTTCCAATCAGCAGGCCAGTTGTATGACCACACATGACATAGCACCAGAGTTCAAGAAACGTCCATGTTTTATGTAAAGCACCTTGAATTGTGTTGTACACGAAATGTGCTATACAAATAAACTTGCCCTGTCTGTCTGTTCGGCTCAAAAGATGTAGGTTTTCTGAATGTTGATGAAACAACCACCCAAAACATGGAAAAACTAATGAATGTAATGGTTCACTTTTTGATGATGATGATGCATTCAGTTATAACATCTAATAACATAACTGCCTCTGCAAATATGTTGGAGAGGAGTCAAGACCAAATGAAATGTATTTCCTATAACTTAATTTACCATTGTTTTGAACAAAAATGATAGAAAAGTTGCAATTTATGTTTTTTGTACAAATTGCCCTTTGCTGAATTAAATAGGTGTTAAATGAATCAGATTCATTGGCTTGACTCAGTTTCACATATTTTCACTTATAACTTAATAACCTTTACTTTCTAAAATTCACATTTAAATTGTAGATCATCTTGTATATTACCAATCACAATGCCAAAAAGTTGCAATAATGTGTATACATTGGATCCACTGCACCCCCGTAAAAAATTCCGGCTCAGGATTTTTTCTTGCTTTAAGCTCTGGGTGGCTTAAAAGTACCAAGGGCAAATAAAAATATAAAATGTGAACTCTGCTTTTATTTTTCAGCATTTGTACGGTGAAACACAGTTAAAAAGTTTGGACTAACAATACTTTTGCCACATGAAACTGTGAGCTGCAAATTCACATTCATCAATGCACCAAAACAACAAAAACACTTGTTTTTCACACATTAAGCTGTTTACAGAGTAAATATGTTTCAATTATAATTTATTTATCATTCATTTAGATTTGGACAATCAATAAAGTACACCGGGAACCGGAGCACCCGGAGAAACCCAGTACAAGTCAGACGGAACATACAGTAGTCTTCAAAAGTTTGGACACACTGGTCATTTTGGATGAATCAGTGTGTCCAAACGATTAAATACTACTGTATGTGAATGTTTGACCTTTTAAATCTTGATGTTCTTCTTCTTATTTTTGTTTTGACGTAGCCATCTTAGAGTGATGAATTCTTTGAACCGCCTAAAAAGAGAAGGTTTTTCCTGTTCTTTTTGGTTCGTGGCTGAAGCAAAGGCTGCTGCTGCTTCTTCCTCCTCAATGCCATTATGTTCAACTATATGTGGAATGAACAAGTCCTCTTCCTCTGGGCAAGGGTACCAGATCACAAGGACTTCTTCTTCCACCTTTTCTGTTTTCTCTTGGTCAGAGATCTCTTCTGGTTTGGGGGCCAACTTTCTTTCATTGGTCCTCGCCACCTCAGAGACCTCTTCTGGTTCTGGCAGTTGAATTTGTGCAGCTGGTCTTTCTGGAGCCACATCGTCCTTTGGCTTGGAGGCCTTTTCAGAATCAAAGTTCTCAGTCTGAGTCGAGGTGTTGATTTCTGAATCTGTGACCTCTGTCACCTTGGACTGAAGACCTTGTAGGAACTTTTCCTGTTCTCTCAGTCTGGAAGTAAGTTCCTCAATATAGCTGTTCTTCCCCTGTAGCTCCTTTTTTAAATTTTGCAGCTCATCACCGTCCGTTGCAGACTGCGTCAAATCCACATCCCTTTCTTTGTACCAGTTCAGCTCACGTTCACTGGCTAATCTCAGTTCCCGTTCGTTATCCAGAGCCGTTTGCAAGTCTTCGACTTGCTTCCAGTAGACACCTGCGTAATGGTCTGCTGCAGCTCTTGTTTCTCTTTCTTGATGAAGAAGTAGGGAACTTTGTTGCAGCCTGTTTTTCATAATCTCCAATCGCTTTGACAGGTAGTAAATTTCATCTTGATAACCCTCTGATGGATCAGAGACCTGGTTGTCCTGGTTATCAAACTGCTCTTTATGGATGGGAGGTGGACTTTGGTGCTGCTCATCTCTCTTTTGGCTACAGTTAATACAACTGTAGTCTGTAGGTTTTTCCAATTCATTTCTCATCTCCTCTTTCATCACCATGTTGCCCCACTGATGTTCAGAAGGTATCTTAAAGTGACTCATTGTTTTGTTGTTGTCTTTGTTATTTTTCAGATGATGTGAAACTATTTTGGAAGAAGCTCTAAAGCTTTTTCAGTACCAACAGTGACCAGTGATGCTTGTTTCTGCAAATGAAATGAGTTGACTTCTGTTCACCTTATAAAGCATTCAGGTTCTATGATGTCATCAGGTCCGTCACATAAGAAATTCTATGATGTCATCGATTCCATTCACCACATGACCAAATGTCACATGATCACATTACTCATAATTCTAAAAATAAATAAATAAATAAATTTACATAATTAAGTGAAAAAAAAAATGTTGAGTTAAATGAGGGTTGTGATAAAAATTTAATTGATAATTGATACTATGACTTAATTAATCCCAAAAGGAAAATTATATTTTAGTTTAAATATATCAAAAAGAAAAAATATATCAGAGAGGGAAAAAATTCAAACAACCCCCATGGATGTTTGAACCTTTTATTGCTTTTATTAATGAAATCATGGTTGATTTAATTTGGCTTTTTTGACAAGAATTTGTTTAAAAAAAATGAAAACAATAATTTACACTTTTTATAGGTACTGTAAACAACTTTCTGTTGTCATAGATACGATCATAGCAAATGTTAAAAAGTGTTAAAAAAGACTTACCAGCAGAAATCAAAACCAACATGGATGATAGTTTTAAAAAAAAAAAACAAACAAAAAAACAGTTTTTAACAGAAAAAACTTTGTGTGACAGGCCTGAAATAGAAAAATGGGCATAATTTAACAAATAAAATAAATCTGATGACAAAACATGAAATGTTGTGGGTGCATGTTGTCTGCAAAGAAATAGTAGTTATAGTAAATTTAAGAATTTCTGCTTTATTTATTTATTTCATAAGCATTTTCTATATTGGCCCAACTTCCTCTGATTTGGAGTCATATGTTGGAGAGGAGTCAAAACCAAATGGAATGTATTTCCTATAACTTAATTTACCATTATTTTGAAAAAAAAAATGATAAAAAAGTTGCAATTTATGTTTTTTTGTACAAATTGCCCTTTACTGAATTAAATAGGTGTTAAATGAATCAGATTCATTGGCTTGACTCAGTTTCACATGTTTTCACTTATAACTTTTACTTTCTAAAATTCACATTTAAATTGTAGATCATCTTGTATATTACCAATCACAATGCTAAAAAGTTGCCAATAATATGTATACATTGGATCCACTGCGCCTCCGTAAAAAAATTCAGGCTCAGGATCTTTTCTTACTTTAAGCCGTGTTACTGCAGCCCCGTCATATGTTTGCGCTATGAGCTTGTCAGTCAGGTTCAGGGGCTCGATAGATGAAAGTATGGCATTTGATAGACCAGCAGCCGTTTTGTCCTTCACCTCAATAAATTCCCAAAACCTTTCTGTCACTGTGCTGTTTACCATATAGCGCAGCACTATGACCATTTGTGATTTGCAGGACGCATCGGTTGTCTCGTCTGCCTGCACGGCAACAAAGGGTGCATTTTGCCAGCTGTTGCGCAATCTCATCCTTGTAAACACTGTACATGCAATCCAAAAGTTCATTTTGAATGACTGCTGAAGTGCCCTTAAAATATGGCTGAGAATCGTAGTGGCTCCTGAGTCTGGAGTCTCCCTCGCACATCGTCTCAAATATGCACCTAAAAATGCCGGGGTTTAGGGAACCGGCAGACTCGTCATGTCCACGCAGGGCAATTTCACACTTTCCACAAAGTTTTATACAGGTTATGATTTGGCCAAGAACATACCTGTTTTCTTCAGTCTGTCGGTTATGTTGTTCAATACCACGTCGGTATCCACTGTCAAGCTGAGATGCAACGTTCGTTGTCCCCAGTAAGCCCAACTTGATTGCATTATCCACATGCGATGTACAACTTTCGTGCTTTACCAGCCTTTCTGACAGGTGTTTCAGGTCTTTAAATCCGGTTGTTGTCCAGACAGTTTCCCCTCCAAAAAGAAGACATGGAAAGCAGAACGGCTTTTTTTTTTTTTGAAATGTTAGCTGTTCAGCCACGTTTTCCTTTTGACCCAGTCCTGGTTGTAGGACCTTGTTTTATCTTTACCTTCTTGAGATATGGTAAAGTCATCCGGTCGATGTGGTCCTAAACATTTTATTTCTAGTTTCTCCTCAAGGGATAAAGTCCGAAATCGAACAGTTGTTAAATAGTCCACACTATTCATCATTACTAGCCTACTGTACATTAATATCACTCACTTACTAGCTAAGATACAGCTATCACAAAATGCGATGCCGGCCCTTTCGTCAGTTAAATCAACCAATGGGAACGCTTCAGGGGCCCTGGCCGCCAGGCGCCACGTACGACACTGAAGTGCGTGCATGTGCACGCACGCGCAGCAGTTTGTCCAGCTGACAACAGCGCAGGTGTAGGGCCAGCTCAGCCCGGCCCCACCGAGCGAAAACAGGCTAGCAGCATAGGCACAAAGTCAAATTCACACACTATTACACTGCAAAAAATCTCTACAGAGGTAATTGTATTCAACATGTGATGAAAAATGACGAACATTTCATGATAGAAATAAAGTTATGTTAACTGTTATCTTAAGCTCAATGACATTATTGTGTAAACGCCTATACTCTTCTTCTGCATAACAGCGCCCACTGGTGGGGCCGTGCCCCACGGGCCCCTAATGCAAAAACGCCACTGCCACTACTACAGTAGTTTTTACCAAGCAAATCAAAAAATTCAACCACTTGCTCAGTGTCTGCTAGAAAATGTGTTTTCTATAAGGTGGCGGTTGTTAGCTCTCCTATTATTTGGACATGTGGTTGTTCTTCCATCAGGTTTTACTTGCTTTTATTCTGTACATTTTGGCCAGTGGATAAATGGTATCATTTGTATTAATTTAATTCTTGTGATGCATTTGCAACACTAGTGTGAGCATAATGTTGTTTTCTGTGACTGTTTTTCAGATATGAGAGTGTGATTGCCACTCTTTGTGAGAATCTTGACTCCTTGGATGAGCCAGAGGCACGTGCTGCCATGATCTGGATTGTAGGAGAGTATGCTGAGCGTATTGACAATGCAGATGAGCTGCTGGAGAGCTTTTTGGAGGGTTTCCATGATGAAAGCACTCAGGTGAGTTTGGAAGGGTGCAGGGTTTGTTGTTATATGTTAAGATAAAAAGGACAGTGTTTTGATAGCAGCTGCATTAATGATAGTCCTTTGATGGTAGTTGCATGAATAATTTATGGAGGCATTAGAAAGCAGACTTTATGTCAGTAAATATATGATATTGATAATATATGGATTGACTCAAATAGAAGATGACCCAACACTCATACGATGCATTATCGGATGCATGTTTTTTGGGGGAGAAAGAAAGCCAAATTTTGTCTTGTTTTAGTAAGAACTTTTATTTTTCTTCCTTTTTGTGATCCGGGTAAAAGGATTTTTCTAAAGGCAAAGTCCATAAGTCCATAAGTTCCATATATATATATATATATATATATATATATATATATAGATATACAAACACACACAACACACCCGCCTCATCAATACAATCAATACTTGGCCCCTCTGTGAGAAATATAGGATCTTGATCAAGGGCGTAACCATGGTATAGACATTGGGGGGGTCCAATGAGAGCCCTCCCCCAGAATTTTTTTTAAAGAGCTGTGATTTTTTTTTTTTAGAAATCACACTTTCTTGAGGATAGGATGCTTACAGCTTTACATGAGCTGCTGTTATAGCACCGATGGACTTTTAATTCCAAGTTAATTTGTTTTGTTGATTGTCTCAAAATGAATGTCTGCACATTTAAACTGAAACGTTCAATGTCAATGAAATCATAGAATTAAATGTAAATATTGATGTTAATGAATATATATACAGATTATTCATTGCATTTAAAAAAAATAGTGGCAGTGTTGCCAGATTGGCGGTTCCGCCCAATTGTTTTGTTACAGCTGGCGGGGAAAAAAATCAATTTGGGCTGCTTTTACAAATCTGGCGGTTTTTTTAATATAGTGAAAACAGCACAACAAACTGTATTCTATGGTTTAAAAACAGTACAAATACAAAATTCAGATACTGCTCACTTGTATTGTGGTCATCCAATTTAAAAAATATTTAATCGCAGTGAGTTATTGAGTCGCTGTAACAACGCGCTATCATGACGTCACCTCAACAAACCAACAGGGTGTACGATATTTTAAATCGTTTGATTCAGCCCTATCTCAAACTGCACGACTAGATCGCTGAGTTCAAAAGTTCGCAGCCCACAAGTAATGCTCTCACACTGTACGGCCCGATGCTCTATGCGACTTGACTGCTTACACTATACGTTCAGAATAGGTGCGTTCGAGATGAATGCGTTCGAGATGAGCCATGCGCAGAATCGATCACCGGCGGTCGGCGCACAATGCATGCCGGTTTTTTAACTTCAATCAGCGATCGAGGACACTTTATAAGAACGTGGTCTGCAAATACAGGTAACATACAGGTGATCTAACAGGAAGTAGGTGTCTCCTCCTGTATGTGCTGGAAACTGTCCGACGTGACTGCAGCTTTTTGTCTCCACCTCCTGCTGCGGCCGCCTGATCTCGTCTACTCGCCAGGTGAGGCGCAGTTCATCTCAAACGCACCTACTGCTTCTACTGTGCGATACCTTCACGAGGAGCGACCAGGATTTTAAACAAGTTTGATTTCCTTGTGAGCACACGACTTGTGATCGGGAGCTCGTCGGTAGGTGTTGATCTCTCGTCGTTACCCCACGTATACTGCACGAAGCACGACCCTCGATAGGATCCAAAAAATACTCACACGACTGGAAAATCGGCTCAAAACGAGCCGACAGTCGCAGTGTATGCCCGGCTTTAGTGCGCCGATGCAGACGTCTGAGGCAGAAGCCCGCTCTCTAAACTCAAAGTGGTCGGCTATTTTGTTGGTTAGGTTTTCGAAGTGGTTCTTCGTGGTTGATGTTTTGTGATGGGCCTGGCCACTGGATATATGTGCAGTTTTGCACATTTTCTGTGACATGCACTATGATAAGATACAACTATTAATTTAGGCTTAATTGTTTAATACTGTAAATGCATTTAAATCCACGTTTATTCAAATATGAAATGTTTTCGTATGAAAACACGTATCGGACGGTTTTTTCCTGAAGTCGGCGGGTTTTGGAACACGATTGGGCGGAAATGGCTCAACCAAATCTGGCAACACTGAGTCTGGCCTGTCCTTACAGCATCCCTCTCCCTGTCTCTCTGTGCTGCCTGCATTATGACCAGATATTATTATTATAATATACCCTGAGGAAAATTTATTTATATTCTGCTTTTCTACTAGTTTTATTTACTGCTGACATAGGCTTAGGTTAAAACAAATGTCATCAAGCTGTTGAGTCTTGTATCCAGTGTCTCACCTATCATATGTTCAGAGACTGTCCCTGTCTGCCCTGTCCTTAGCGTCCCTCTCCCTGTCTCTCTGTGCTGCCTGCATATGACCAGATATATATTGTACCAGAAGAACATATACCCTGAGGATCTTTTTAATTTGATACGTTATATTTGCTTGTATTACTAGCGTTATACACACACATAAACACGGAGAGAGAAAACAGCAGCACACACGGAAGACACATCATATCATATGATAGAGTCTCTTCACTTCAAGCTAGCTAGCTCAACTAACAAACTGAGCCCTTTTTAACAAGTTAAATATTTCAAATTAATTAAAAATTAACACACTCAGTAGGACAACATCACTCTTCTTTAGCTATCTAGTTGCTTACTGTCTGAAAAAACTTCGTATGTCCTGTTTTTTCTGCTTTTTGGATGAAGACATTGCTCCCTCCTTTCTTTCACATTCAACGCTCTCTATTGTTCCGTCTGTCCGAGCTGCTTCAAACCGAGAGCCATTAAATGGGCGCAACCAAGTGTACAACTGTGAGGGGGGTGGTCACACACTTTAGTGTTCCTTATAAACGGATAT
Source organism: Hirundichthys speculiger (assembly GCA_018398805.1). Taxonomy (NCBI): domain Eukaryota; kingdom Metazoa; phylum Chordata; class Actinopteri; order Beloniformes; family Exocoetidae; genus Hirundichthys; species Hirundichthys speculiger. The sequence goes on along the minus strand of JAGFBZ010000035.1, from coordinate 3,050,972 downwards.
AAATTGATCGTTAAATATTCGGAAATAACAAGAGACAGACTGTTGAGCCAGGTTTCATAAAAGGAGGAAATATTTAACATGTTTACACATAATATTGGGGGGGACAGATTGGTATTTTCCCAGTATTGGGGGGGACACGACCCCCCCCAAAGAATGCGTGGTTACGCCCATGATCTTGATGACCCCTTGCAGAGATCAATCATTGACCCGTCACTGGCAAGACTTGTCCCACACCACAAAGATAGTCCATTGCATCTCAACATGAATCTGTACCAGCTGGGGCGGACTTTAAACTCAGTGGTGGTTGTGTTCAACTGTCTGATTTCCAAGTTGTTCAAATTAGAAATCTGTGATGATCAAGTGATGGAAAGACTTTTTTTTTTTTTTTTTTACCGTTTTCCCTAGTCGCATACTTGTACACTCTACTCAGTCTCGCAGAAGCAAGCGTTTTATTTATTTATTTATTTAAACTGTTGCCTTATTTAAAAGAGCTCTTTTTTGACTTTTTGGGTTGTTGTTGTTTGTTTAATGACGCCTAAAATGTTTATCACCATAATCTTTAGCTGGCTTCTTCGGAAGCTCACCGTCTTCCTGCGCCTTAAACCCTCTGGAACAATTATGAGGTTATGTTTAACTTTGGAGTTGTGACAGTGATATTCAGGTTTTCAGCACTGCACCACCAGTTGTTATGCATGTAATGGTCTAGGTGTTTAAAAGTCTAAACCCTGAATATAAGACGACTTAGCTTTTCAGATGTACTTAAAGAAGAAGGAAAGAAAACTGTTATATTCAAGTCAATGCAGTAATTACACACACTCATTATCTGGTGTTAAACACAGTTTTTTAACCTTTATTTAATTTGTCAGGAAATAAAACTCTTTTGATTTAAAATCCCTTGTTAAAGAGCGTCCTGGCTTAGCTGTCCATCTTGGCCAGGACACTTCCTGCCTAAAGGTTAGAAAGTATTGTGATACTGCAAAAGAACCGGACCCGAACTGACAAAATTATTTGCAAAAGTGAAAATTTGGAGAATTATAAGTCTATTATTCCATATTACTTTGATACCCAATGTTTAATGCAAAGTCATAACAATAATTCAATCTCTTTTTATATCTGACTCATATAAGGCATACTTTGTAGAAAAGCCAACCTTGTCATGGTTTGGCTCGTTGGGGGATTAGGCCAAGCTTTAAATAACTCAGACACAGCTCATTCGGTGGCCATAAAACAATAAAGGACTGTTTTCACAAACACAATAAATTCTACATTATTGACTGCACAAATGAATGGATTTTTTTGTGCTAAAAGCAGATATTCTATACGTAAACAGTATATTCACATATTTTCCTTTTTTGTGTTGTTTGGTATATGTGGAAACCGATGTGAACGCTGAGAAGTGATAAGGAGTTAAAGCATTATGTAGAACAGAGGATTGTTACAATTTCATAATTGAAAATTTTTTTTTTTTTCACTGTATTGCATTTTATAGACACCGTTATCAGAGCTACCTTTTTAAAAGTTGTTTGAATAGTTGTAATTTACTGTGTGTTCCCTTTGACGTTTAGGTACAGCTGCAGCTGTTGACAGCAATCGTCAAGTTGTTTCTGAAAAAGCCTACAGAGACCCAGGAGCTGGTGCAGCAGGTTCTAAGCCTAGCCACGCAGGTGAGAGGGGAAAAAAAAAAAAACAAATATCGTTCACCTCCAAAACGATTATTGTTCATACATTTAGTTTTCTTGACATTTTTGTCTACACATTTTACAACATTCAATCTACTCTTGACTTCTTTTCATGCATCTCTTACCTTTTAGAAATTTGTCCTCAGCATATGTGTCTTCTCAATGTTTTTATGGAAGTATTTTTTTCTCCAATTTTCTCTTATTCAAACACTGCAATATTGTCTCATTAGTTTTCAGCTCCCTTTATTAATAATGGCATGGATTTTAACATGCTCTAATGTTCTCATGATTTTATTATGATAGTTTAAAGACTTTTTTGAGACACATTTGTGAGAAAAATCTATAAAGTTAGCCAAAAATAATTGTATATACTGAGTGTTTGGCAATGAGGGGACAGGTTTATTTGTAATTTCATGTGAAAGTGAAAACAAACACCATTTCTGCACACCATGCTTGTTAGTTTGAATGCTTAAACAAAGCTTAATATTATATTTCTAACCTACTAGGAACACACTACAGCTAACTCAAAAGTGAAAACTGTGAGTTCTTTTCAGCCAGCAATTAAGAAAAGGCTGCACAACATGGGCTTGTTTCAGACCTGCAGCATGCTGGCTTTAGACAGTTGCCATACAAGGTCTGTCTGTCATTCCATGTTATATTTATTGGAAATATGATCATGTAAAGAAAGAATTTCATTTTGTTCTGCATCCATTTATGTGAATGAAGTTCACAAAATACAAGCACCTCATTATGATGCAGTGTTTTACCTCTGCCAACAATATTTATGTTTACAGTTGAGGTAGTATTTCTCTAACACAGTTTTGAACAATATGCTGTCACAGAGATGGAATTTATTGGTCAACTAATGTCTGACATTTAATTAGGTCATAGTCCTCTGTTGTAAGAATAACTAGTAACTGATTTTTTTTTTACTTGTATTGTTCTTTAATACTAATATTTTGTGGCCGACATGTGTCAAAGGAGAGGAAACACGCTTGTAAACTCAAATAACCTTAGAAAGTCCTTTCCAGACAAGAGATGCGTAACATTTATAGCTTCAGTAATCTGCCTCAGCAGTGTCTGGCATTGGGGACTTTTGTGTTAGTGTTTCTCACCCTTCATGCAGACATGCGTGTGAAACTGACAGAGCCAAGATAACACCATGGATAATGATGTTAACGTTTGCAGGACATTAGACTATAAATCAAGTGAGATATAACACCAGAGTCCTTCATAGAATTATAGTTTTCATAAACATGTTGTATCGACATAGTATTTTATATTAGCGTTCCAGAAGAACAGCAGCAGCTGTAAATATGACTTTTATACATCTTTATGTTATTAAACAGTCAGTATTACTTTGGGATATATTTGTCTTAAATAGGGTTAGGGTACTTTGCCAGAGAACTGCATCTCTACTATAAATTCTTTTGTGCCACAAAGGTTCATATTGAGCTAAGAACCCTGCTGTAGTGTGTTAAACAAGACAGCAGAGGAAGGGGCAAGTAAAAAATATTGATTAGATAAATATACTGAAAGTAGTACTGCAACTGACACATTCAAGAAAACAGTTTTCTCTCATTCATTCAGTTAAGACTGAAAGAGATTAGACACAGCGGTTAGGTAAACCCACTGCTGATCTCAAGCCAAATGAACCCACTGCTGCTTTCCACATCTGTCTGCTAATGTGATTGAGTTGAGGACTCATACTATATTGAGTGTCATGGATATGTTACTATGTCTAACCTACTTAGATAACCACCGTTAATATTACTAAAAGCACCTCAGGGGAAATTCAACATGACGATTCAGACATTTGTTGCACATATAGTCTCAGAACTCCTCATACATTATCTAATTCTTATCACTACCCCCTGGCTGACAGGTTTTTTATTTATTTATTTATTTATTTATTTTTGAAAAAAAAAAAAAAAAAAAAAAAAAGCCCTTACTACAATGTTGAATTTCCCTTCTGGGATTAATAAAGTATTTTTCATTTTCATTTTTCATTTCATTTTTGATATCTTTGAGTCACTCCTCCTGTGTCTCATATTAGGAGCAAGGCAGAAGAGAATCTTCTCATTAAGTATTTATAAATTATACTCTTTAAATAATAATTGTTATTCTTCCATGTCTTTGGTCAGGATTCTGATAACCCAGACCTCAGGGATCGAGGGTACATCTACTGGCGTCTGCTCTCTACAGACCCTGTAGCTGCCAAGGAGGTGGTTCTGGCTGAGAAGCCACTGATTTCTGAGGAGACGGATTTGATTGAGCCGACTCTGCTGGAGGAGCTTATCTGCCACATTGGTACTCTGGCCTCTGTCTACCACAAGCCCCCCAGTGCCTTTGTTGAGGGCAGCCGTGGTGTTCAGCACAAGAGGCTCCCTGGCAGTGCTGGATCGTGAGTCATGCATTTTTATTTATTTATTGTAGACAAAGACACTGTAGACAAAGAGGTTTGCTTTGCTTTTGGGGACGTAGATTTTTTACTATTATGATTTCCTTAAAACCTTATGACCAGCACTTTACAGTAGTAACAAATTTGCAGCTGTTTTTTTTTTTTTTTTTTTTTTATCATTTTTGTGATGTGTAGCAACCCTTTAGATGGTACTCATCACATTAATCTGCCATGGATTATATATTAGTAGAATCAACTTCATGGCAAATTAAGATAATTGGGAAAATTAATAGGATTATGTAGTTTACAAGATAGTAATTCAGAATAATATGTCTCTTGAGTTACTGTTTCCTTTTTTTGTTGTGCTCCTGTCATCTCTGCTAGTGGAGAGACTGTTGACAGTCCAGACACAGGCTCTGCTGCTGGGGTTTCTGAAGCACCCCCTGCTGTCATCCCATCCCAGGGAGATCTCTTGGGAGATCTTCTCAATTTGGACCTGACACCCCCTGCCACCACTGGACCACCCCCACCAGTCCCAGCTTCTGGTATGCAGATGGGTGCCATGGACCTTCTCGGAGGAGGACTGGACAGCCTGGTATGTCTCCTAAACAGCTGTCAGTTTATGAAAGGATGTTTTTAGGCATTGGGTTGATTCTGTGGAGGAAAATAATGGTAACTTGTTTTTTTTTCCTTTTTTTTTTTTTAATGTTTTTTTGTTTTGTTTTGTTTTATTCATTTTCTTTTTCTTGACCTTGTATATTTCTTTCTTTCTTCAATGCTGCACCTTCAGATGGGGGATGAGTCTGAGCCGGTAACTACATGGAGGGAGAGGGTCCAATATTTATAAACCACATCAGGCGATTATCAAATACATTTTAAAGAGCCCATATAGTGCTTTTGTACAAGTTCAGATTTTATTTCAAATCCTTTTGTTTCAACATCTGTTCAAAATTGCAAAAACATGGGTCTTTCAACATCTACAATGTGCGACATCTTGAAAAGATTCAATATGTTCGGGCAAGATCAGTGTGTAAAGGGCAAGCTAAAAAACAACAGTTGGATGTGTGTTGCCTTCGAGCCCTCAGGTAGTACTGTATGAGACACCACTGTAAACATTAAGCCACAATGGCTCAGGAGAGCTTTGGAAAACTAGTGCCTCTCAACAGGGACCATAGCTGCATCAGAGATGTAACCAGCAACTGTATTACACAAGTATCACACACTGAGTTCTGGGCACAAGCCCATCTCAGATGGACAGAAAAATAATGGACATCTGTCCTTTACTGCTTTTCAGATACAACACTTGTATATTTAACACTTTTACAACAGAGCAGGAGGGAGAAAATGTGACCTTCAGACAGACCTCTGTTTAAAATAAATGAATAAATTAACACTAGCCAGCATTCAGACTCATTTGTGTTAAATGGGATATTAAAGAACATATAGCCTCTTCTTCTTCCTGAAGCTGACTGGCTGCTTCTTTCATCTGTGTCATCATTCCTGATTTTTATATTCAGTCTGCAGTTCTTCTTGCAGGGGACAACTGTTGTCCCATATGAAGCTTACTCACCCACTGCTACTTAAACGATGATAATCACTGTCAGGATGTTTTTTTTTTCTAAGTGAGTTTAGCTTATTGAGCACTTCCGATGTGCTTATGTAGACGCCTCTGCAGAGTGTCTCAGCAATTTTAGAATAGATGACTGCATCAGCATCACAAATTTCTTCCTTGGCATGAGCAGCCAACAGTTCCTTGGTTTATTTTTTCATTTTATTTCTTTTTCTTTTTTTTTTTGTAATTCCAGTTTCCTGCCATATATTCTTTTCCAAATATTTTGCATTCCTGAATGAATACTCTGAATTATGCTGATTGTGTGTGATATTTCACTCAGTGACTTTCATTATTGCTTTACTTTACTGTGTGGTCACAACGCGCTAAGCGTTGTGTTTCAGACTCAACACATTTTTAAAAAAATGACTGTTAATCCTGGCGTGGGGGGCATAATATGGGCTCTTTAATCACAGCTGTTAAACTTGTAGTTCCTGTGCATCAGTCTACACATTTTCATTCATTCATCTTATATTGCTCTAATATGTACAGTAAGCATGAGTCCATCTCTTATCTTTGGGCTGTGCAATCTGTTTCATCTTTCAATCAGCCGCCCGTTCCCCTGCGGTCGGACACTCCTCAGTCACCTCAGATCCCACATCAGTCCCCATCGCCCCCAGATTACAGCCCCTCTGAGGTTGGTCCAGAGGACCACGCTGGACCAGTAAAGGCCAGCTCAGAATCCAGCCCCTTCTTTTCCTCTGTTATACCATCGTGTCCTCTGAATAGTCCCCCACTGCAGTAATCAGTGCCTGTCTATACTTGGTTTTACACTGCTTGTTTCCCTCTCCATGTAGGTGAGATGTTAGTAAATCACAACTGTTTTGTGTCAAAATTTTAGTTTCTCTTCACATTATTTCAACTTTGTAACTTAATAGAATCACACTGACAGTTTTGTTTACTTCACCCTCATGTTTGTCACTTCCACAAGAGACATATTTACTGAGCAGCATTGTTAGATTTAATAGATACACATCCCAAAAGGAGTTCACATGTACTGGCATCTCCTTATTCTGTTATTTGAGAGTGTAAACCCTGTAGCTGTCACTAATCACAGAAACAGTGTTTTGACCCTTGCACTCCTCCATCCCTCCTCTTCAAACCTCTTGTTAAAACCAATTGTTGTTAAGAGTTGCAACTGCATCAAATTATTTCTAATTTTTCTATTGTGCTTCTTTCCCATGCTCAGCTTGGTGGAGACCTTGGAGGAAATCCTGCTGTAAGTAATTTAAATTTAAGATTTATTAGACATTGACTGTGTAGTACAGGGTTACATTTCATGTTATATATTCCTTTGTAACCCACAGATGGGGGCTGGTTTTGGTGCTGCTCCAGCTGCAGCACCAGCCTCTTTCAGTGCACCTGTTAGTGGTGGTCTGGATGACTTGTTTGATCTTGGAGGGGGAGTTGGTATGCCCGTGGGAGCCTACAGCCCACCAAAAACTGTGAGTTGTCCACCTAGGATGAGACCTTTTTAAAAAGTTGACAATCAGTGGGGATTCATTTTTAAAATGACTGATCTTGTCTCTGTTCAGGTCTGGCTGCCAGCCATGAAAGCAAAAGGCCTCGAAATATCTGGCACTTTTGCTCGCCGTGCTGGAGTCATCCAAATGGAGATGACCCTCATAAACAAAGCAATGACTGTCATGACTGATTTTGCAATTCAGTTTAACAAAAACAGGTAGAGCCAACATTTGTGCAGTGGATGTTCAGGTTTTTGTATGGAGGCACATTTTGTGACAGTCTTTTTTTTTTTTCCACTTTGTTCCACTTTAGCTTTGGTCTAGCTCCAGCAGGTCCACTTCAGGTTCTAACCCCTCTTAGCCCAAACCAGAGTATTGAAGTGGCCCTTCCTCTCAGTAACGTTGGACCTGTTATGAAGATGGACCCTCTCAACAACCTGCAGGTACCACCTTCATGGTGTTCATTATGACAATTGATTTTTCAACATCATTTTCACTGTTAACAATTACCTTATAAAGATAAGATGAGATAAGATACATCTTATTGATCCCCAGGGGGGAATCCAGGTTTTAGCACATCCGTCCAGAGAATACATAAAATAATACAAACAAACAAGCCAACATGAGACAAGGGTCAACGGTGTACTTGCAGAGCTGCCGGTGTCCCAGTCCTCCTTTTCATAGATAAAGAAAAAAAGGAGTTACCAAGAGGAAAGAGGGGGGTATTTCGAACACTGTGTCCAGTGGGACTAGAGCTGAGCGATTTTATTGATTTATTCCCCAGAGAGTATCGATTTTTCAGCCGCAGGTATCGATACTCTAAGCTTCTTTCAAAACCCCCTTTAAAAGCTTGCAAGCAACAATTTGCACTGTTTAAATAAATAAAACTATTTTTCTCAACAAATCTTTTATTTTATTCATTTTGTCCAGCATTTGTAAGCTGCCTGTCAGCCATATAATGTGTAATGGATGCTTTCACAACTCCGCACAATAATTGGCAGACATTAGTACAACAAACTCATACGTGGGGAGGGTGGGGGTAGCATAGACATAACATTCCAGGAGAAATTGAGATACCAGCCTTCAAGGCTCAGATAACAATAGAATTTTGTAGGTCAGGCAAACTTGAGAAAAGAAATAGGCGTCTGCCTTAGAGCTCACTGGAACTTCTCATTGGGAAATCTGAAATGGTCCGAAATGAGGGTCACTTCTCTCTGAGCAGGTCATGCAACTTCTCCAGGTTGGAATCAAGTTTCCGTATCAGTTCAAACACCATATCCAGTCTGCGGTTCAGCTCAGGGACCGCATCCAGTCTGCGTGCTCTATCCCCCTTACTTAAAGGGATGATTTTTTTTTTTTTTGGTTACACCAGGAAACCGCCCGCTCCAAACAGCAGAAATCCTGTAATCATGAATCAAAAAAAAATTTATCAATTGCATTGAGAGACCAGCTCACCAGTTCCATGAACAGTTATGTGCTATTCTTTCAATAATTGCATAAAGACATTACTTGGTTTGCTCTATAATATTTGGCTGCATTCAATTTCTGAGTCATTTACCTCTAGACATCCTATGCCCCTGACCCTTTTTTTCTTTTCTATTTTTTTTTTTTTTTTGAAAACATGACTATGTCTTAAATAAATAGTGCATCCTCGCTGTTGAAGTCCCACTCTTGAATAACCACACTTTGAATAAATTATGACTAAAATGCAGAGCAGACTTCAGGCCTGTTTTTTTTTTTTTAAATGCTGGCGTGGTTTGATCAGGGTGGTTCTGTTGAGTTGAGCAGACTGGTGGACGTTGAGCTGGGGAGAGAAGATAAGAGTGTTAAACGGGGTGACGGAGGTGGAGATGGTCTCACAAAACATGACTCCTTTGTTTCCTCTGACATCAGGAGCCTTTGTCTGTTTTCCCTTACTCTGTTGATATTGAGTGATTTGTGAGAGCCGCCCTTTCTTTTTTGTTTGTTTATTTTCAAATAATCCTTTTCTGCAAAAGCTGCTAAAACTTCAGTTATCACAGATCAGCACATTTAACGGGACATGAGGGATTGGCAGGCTGTTTTGCTCTCATCAGCCTTTTTCCAATGACACAAAAGGTAGAGCTAACATCAAAATAGTTTTGTGGTCACAGAAATGCACTTGAACAGTATGCTTATTGAAACATTCAGCTCTGCTGAACTGAACCTGACAGATCATTTTGCCTCCTCATCAGTTAATTAGTTGGTGGCATTGTAAACAGCTTTATGACTAAATAAATGGTACTTATTGTGTAGGAGAGCATTTATAATCCTCCTCCCTGAAATGTACTTCTAAATCTAAAAGTTATTTCCTCTCATGCTGATTTGGGGGTCATTGGTCAGGGCAGTTGCAACAGATGATTATTTTCACTATGTTGTTCTGTTAATTATATCAGATTACTAGATGTCATTACCTGGTTTTAGTGTCTCACGCAGAAAGGAAAGCTGAATGCAGAGTACTGAATTAAACTCTTTATATGAAAATTTCACTATTTCAGAAGCTACCATGTATCTTATATAACCAGGCTGCCGTTCCAAAGATTAACATTGTTTGGGAGACCATCTAAATTATTGAGCTCTTTTATAACTGCTAATATATTCAGAAGTAATTGGGTGGAATAAAATATTTAGAAAATATTAGTTGTACAAGAAAGCCTGCTCATCTTGAGCAACTAAGACTAGAATTATTTTCCCTTGCAAACATATTTCATTATGCAACATTTTTTTTGTTATCCCAAAGTATCTTTCTATCACAGCTTTGATTGTCCAGATAATCCTTGAAAGACGGATTGTAGACCTTACTGCAGAGTTTGTAGTGGCTTCACTTCACGTTCAGTAGGCACTGAGATAGCATTTGAATTTGAGGACTTTGTAATGTTTGTGAGTGGTCGCCCTCACAAAGAGGATGCAATGAAGTTGCATTATTGCAGATAAAGAAAGTAAAAGATTCAGGTTGAGGCTCATTTATATTTCTATGTCGTGTTTATTGAGCTCCTGTTGTGGAAAAAAAATACATCTTTGTTTTTCTGTCTCTCTGACAATATTTGTATGTGCAAGAATAAAAGCGAAGATTTGACACTTTCTAGATTTTGAGTTAATTACATTTCCATTGTATGCATTGGGGGCCATAGAGCAAGCTGCAGGTTATGGTAAATGACCCCCAAAATGAGATGGCACACTAGATTTTAGCAGGAGAGAAAGAGTTATAAAAGAGATGCAAGTCCTACATAAAACCCCATATCTGTACTTGTTTTTTTTTCCTCCCACAGTCCAGTTTACAAATGTTCAGAGAAAACCTTTATGGTTTATGTCGTGCTGCATTTCTTCCAGGAATAAGTTTCCTTTAGGAATTATTCATGAGTCATTCTTATGCCATTCTCAGACTGAACACTCTGTCCTTCCCTCGCAGGACTTTTCAGCTGAGCAGTCTGATCAGTATCATTTCCTGCTCCCTGTTACTACAGGTGCTGCATCTATACAACACATGAACCTCCAGGGCCATAAGACTGGGAATCTTGGTCCGTCAATTTTGTATCATGTCATTTATTTATTTATTTCAACAAATACCTTATGTAAAGTAGAATTTAGATTCTTCTCTCCATCCTTTTTATTTTTAATCATCTCTGCCAATAATGATATGGCATATAGTGGTATCCAAAACTGTCTACGTTTAAAACTCAGCAATTTCATTTAAGCCTGAAAAAGGTAAAGTGAGGATCTAAAAGCATTTAAAGACATAAAACAAAGAAGAAATAATTAACATTCAACCCTTTGTCTTGCTCAGCAATCAATTTGAAGCTCTTATGTGAAATTGACTGTTAAATCCTTTGTACTAAAGGTCAGATTTCCTGGAGTTTATCCCCTCTGCTGAAGCAGCTTTCAGATAACTCACGGGAAGGTTTAAGCAACTTCTCAGAGACTTCTTCAGCTATTTGAATCTGCAGCTAGTTTTCACTTCTTAAATAAATAGAGCTTTTCCTCATGTTTCCACCTAAACATTTGTGGTAAATGGAGCTGTTGTGTTCTGAGCACCATCATGTCAAGCTTCAACTTCAGCTTTTAATCATGAATAGGTAGAAATACAATTTCATTGCAGAATACAGAGAATGCTAAATACAAAAATATAGGTGTGCACAGTTAGTAGATATATGAAAAGATTTGCCTTTTTTGTCACAGTAGTTTCAGAGGACAAATAGTGTTTTAAAACTATATCTCAAAAGAGCAAACAAAGCCAAATATCTGGCATGGACTGAGTCAGACCAGCATTTCACTGAGAATGATTGGAAAATATCCTTTTTCTTCTGATCAGTCCAGGCTAGAAATGTTTGGCAGTCAAGAGGAACGGACCATGTCTCAAACTCGCAGTGACGCATTGTGAGACTGTTCCGCCCTGACTAAAAGAAGTATTCAATTCTTCAGAGACCTGCTCCACCCTCAGGTTCCTATTCACACTGCTGCATCATAATGAGCCTGGACACAGCTTAAAGCTGACTGTCATCAGCTTTCCCCTTTCCTCCACTGGGAAGGTCAGTGTTAAGGGCTTCACGCTGATTACTTGGAGAGCTGTGTTGCTCAGTCATTTAATACTACTAGTTGTATTTATTGTGCACATTTTTGTTTACTGCCCTTGTGGTATAATCAGTGGCTGATGCTGAGAAGTGGTCATCCAGTGCGAACTTTAAAAGATAAATAATTGGCCTCTCGCAAATTCAGTCATGTAACCACAAATCCACTGAACATTGATGTATGCACTTGATAAAGAAGACGGCCCAACAATCCTGAAGCCACAAGAAGCTCTTTGGAACATTGTTATGCTTATATTGCGAGAGTCCTTGACTGCTGCTGTCGATGAAGTAATTCTTTTTTTTCAGAGATTCAGTTTTTGCTCAGGTTTTTAAGATGTTATCAAATTTGAATGTTATGCAATGATCCTCAAACAAATGCTAACCGGAAGCAAGGGGTTTCAGTATTTTTTTAGGACTTGCTGTATTGTAAACGTAATAGCTCATGTCCTCCTCGTTTTTCCTCTCCATTGTCCTCTCATCCCTCCTTGAATTTAAATCCGTCCCGCAGGTGGCTGTTAAGAACAACATTGACGTATTCTACTTCAGCTGCCAGTACCCCATCAGCATGCTGTTTGTAGAGGACGGGAAGATGGGTGAGTGTTTTTCGCTAAATCACTTCACACAAAAGTATTGAAGTCACGCTGACGTCAGCTTCATACAGCAATGGGCTCTCACTGGAAGACTGATGGACGTGTGACTGTTTCTGACCGTGTGACTGTTTCTGACCGTGTGACTGTTTCTGACAGTGTGACGTAGATGCATGTGGCTGACCACTTGCTTGAACTTAGTCACATCTCATGGCTGTAAATTACTTCTAGACAGTACAGGAAAGCCATTTTTGAGCTTTTTTTTTCTTTTTGTGTTGTTGTTTGATTTATGTTGTGAAAATGTGTTGGCATTTTTCCCTGAGGAGCCTTCTGATGGGGTGTTAGCAGCTGGACTGCTGCCAGAGGCTGTGAGCTAATGCTCTTGAGCCTAAGACACAGCAGGAAACCTTGTGTCTACACTGGAACTGAACTACACACACATCACTGAGACATTTTTTTTTTACTGCACTGTGAGGGGGAAAAAAAAGACAGTAGCACAAATTCTCCTGTCATTTACATTTTATATGTAGTGTGCTCTCTCTCTCTACTCATCCCTCTCTTCATCTGCAGAGCGGCAAGTTTTCCTTGCAACCTGGAAAGACATTCCAAATGACAATGAATCCCAGAATCAGATCAAAGACTGCCATCTCAGCTCAGGTAAGAAGGATAACTGGAGAACAGGGTACTATTACTGAAAACCACACTGTTCACCTATGTCCTGCAGCCTTTTTTTTTTTTTTTTTTTTTTTTTTTTTTTTGAAAACAGCAACCCAGAGCCATGTCAGTCTACAAATCAGATACCCACTAATGAAGCAAATTATACTGTATGAGAGCTTATCAGCTGCAGTCCCTATTTATGTGTCATAATTTAGTTTTACACAAGTGTGAGAGCAACTGAACTGGAGAAGAATTGCTAATGACAGCTTAATGGAGAGTTCCACCCGACAGATTGAATTTGTTCTCTGTGAACAAAGAGAGGATTTCACATCCCGCTGCAGTACTACAGCAAGACTGAGGCTGAAGAGAGAAGTTAATTCCGAATTTGTGACTTGATCTGTGTTGTACAGAGCCTGGAGAAATTCTTCATGGTCTGGCACATTTAATGACTGTTTCTGCAGACAGCCATAGAGCATTGCAGGAATCAGTGATGGGCTCCACGTTAAGTTATGTATGAACTAAAGTAAAACTGAGCTGTATAACAGGCAAAATGTGTGGTCATGTTTGTGTTTTTTAACAGATGCTGCCTCCAACAAACTGCAAGCCAGCAATATATTCACCATAGCCAAGCGTACAGTGGATAGCCAGGACATGCTGTATCAGTCCATGAAACTCTCCAATGGCATCTGGGTGCTGGCTGAGCTGAGGGTGCAGGCTGGAAACCCAACCTACATAGTAAGTAGAAGACTACAGCCTTTTATTTTCAAAAGGAACAGCTGGCAAGAGATGAGGGAAATTTTAAAAAACCGTCATTATGTTGTGCAAAGTGATTTGACCCATACTTATATTTATTACTGTGTTTTAAAACAGTAATATGCTTGCATTATTATTCTGAAAATATTTCTAAGCTGAAGACATGAATCATTCAATTCAATTCAATTTTACTGTTAACTGGAGTTAGGGAGCCAATTTCTATAAAATTATCATTTTAATTTTTTTTTTAATAATTGCATTTCACCTAGATTTTTTTGCATAAGTGAAGCTTTCTTCCCATATTTACCTTTATTATTCAAAGTTAACGTTTTAGCAAGAGTTTAGAATAGTTTTCAATTCAAACATAAAAGTAGCTTTCCCAGCTTTTAGCTTTTCTCTCTTAAAAGGTATAGTGAACAAAAAATAAAGTTTAAAAAATACTCATGTCTAAGCTTTTATTAAGTGTAATGTGCAACAATCTAGGAACTCTAGGAAAATATCCACTGGGAAGTTGGTGAATTAAATAAGAGCAGCAGAGATGAAAAGTTGGTTTTGCAACCTGCTTTTTTGAAGAAGATATCTGAAAAAAGAATAGAAGGGCCAAAGTTTTGTTTTTTTGAGTCAAGATCATAGCCAGTGGATTTGAGGTAGTATTTCTGTGAATGCATCCAGTTTGCATGGGACCAAAGCCCTCTCAACGGTGATTTCAGTGTTGCTCAGACTACTCTGGAATACAGAAAGCAAATGGCAAATACTATGCCCATGCCAGCAGATGTATGCAAATATCTGCTTATGGAGAATCAAAGCAGATGTGCTATCAACAAGGGCCTTTACCCAATATTTCAAATCTGAAGCTTTTGTAAATTTTTGGGAGGTTGTAGTCAATACCCAACAAAATAACTGAAAATACTCATTTTAATATGCTTGGTGTTGGAGATCATCTCGTCACATGATTCACTGAAGAATCAGTGAGTCAAACTATTTACCCAGAACCTTTACAAATTCACATTCCCATAAACATTGTAGTTAAGTTTCTAACTTAGTCCTGTTTTCTGAATTAAATGTGGATGAAGAAGTGAAAATACATTGTTATAAATGTATGTTGGGAATGGAGATGACACACTCGTGAACTGAACAAGCCGACATGACGGAGACTGACGCAGTAACGAGTGGTGAACGTGCTGAAGAGAGGAGGCCCGCTGGGCAGGGAATGGACTGTGGTCTTACTAATGTGTTGGCGTGCTTGTGAATTTGTGTCTCTGTTATGGTGTTGTGTGTCTCCGCTCTGTCAGTGAGCCCCAGTCTCCACTCTTGATAGATTATGTTTGGCTTAAAGATTCAGCATGAGCAGTCTCAAGCAGCGACCTCTCAAGCAGCGACCTTGGTGTGACTCTCCTCCCTACTCATCTCTCAGTCTGCTTTCACATCATGGTTTATTTATAAGGTGGCATCAACTGGGTCTTTGTTGACTCCTGACAACTCTAGTTCATTTGTCAGTCACCCAGACCTTTTTCATTAAAATATCTAAATTTTGAACTGTTTTGTCATGTGAATTCCTTCCACAGTTTTGTCATCCCCTACCTAACTTGATGTACAACACATAACCTGTTAAATATCTTGAGTGATTAAGGATTATTTGTTTCAGCTGGAAAAAATACATTTTTGTTCTTGTTTTCTGGTTCCTCGGTGCATCCAGTTTGGAGCTAACTTTGGGTGGTAGAAGTAATCCTTCTTCAGCTCATTCTGTTTGAGTATATACTTGTCAATTTTGAATTTAATGTTCAAGTCCAGATTTTTCTCAAGTATGGTTGTAAGGGCGCCCTTACAGCTCGCATTTAAATCCCATATGGCACAGTGAAGACAGGATTAGACTTTCATGTTTCATATACTGTATGCGCAGTATTTCTTCTGCGCTGCTGTCTGCTGCATGGTCCCAGCGCTCTCTTGGCACAGAACATTAAAGCCAAGCTGCCAAAGCCTTTTGTCTGCAGCTATTTTTAGACCTGAAGAAATAAAGCCCTGTCACTGTATGTTTGCTGGGCTACGTGGCACTTCTGAAAATAAAAGTGATCGTAAATCATTTTCTTTGATGAAACCTATCAGAAGGTATGCATGCGTATATTGTTTTTCTTTTTCTCTCTAAGCTCAGCCTATTTTTTTTGCATATCGCGAAACATGATTGTCTTGTCTCACCCATGACAATTCATATTAAAGATATATATCTGTGCCCCAGTTCCACACTCCATCCTGCTTCTAGTTAACTGTGTGGTTTGTTGAGGATGGAAATGTTGTTAGGTATAATGGAAGATGTGTGAGTGTATATCATTGAGTTTATATCAAATATGCTGTTGATGGATTTTGGTATTACACAATGCAGGTTACTTTGGAACTGAGCAATCCACCCTCCGTTATGGTGGACAGCAATAAAATGGTTCACAGGCAATATTTTTTAAAAACAATTACATTTTCCATTCCCTTGGAGCGTAAGTTACCAACCACTTGAGGATATTGGGGAATAAAAATGTCACATCACCTTTTAAGTTTTTCGGACACCTTATATATTGGAGTTCTTTCTCTAATATTTACGCTTCCTCACCTTCATTTAGCTGAAAACAGCTGCCCTGCTGCTGCCAAAATCAACTCTAGGAAGGTGGTGAGAGTGAACTAAAAGGGCAAAGTCACAGGCCAGAAAGCAAAAAAAAGGAATGAACTATAACGTTGAGGAGAGCTGCCTACTTGGATAATTCTCTGCAGCTTTTTACTTTGTCACATTGTTCTTATCTTTTAATCTTTCTGTTATAAAGAAGACCATTAGTTGCAGCTGCTGTCTGTTTACAAATTGTTAGTACTCTCATTTCACATCTCTAATAGTATTTCTAATGGAGCCTTGGGATGCTGCTCATCTTGACATGAAGCATGGGTGTTCTCTTCTGCCATCTCTTGTCCCCATGGCAACAATGTGACCAGTGACGACTCTAATTTTTCTCTACCTACCTCTTGAACTGGTTCTCACTGTTTTCAGTAAACTCAGAAATAGACACCGTGAAGCTCCCTTGCACACAAAGCATATGAGCCATTCCTGTACACAGACTCGCTGCCGTTTTCCTACAAATCTCTAAAACAGAATCTCTGCTTCTGTTACTGAAGCACAGCTTGTTGCTGTTATCTGGTTTTAATCCATATAAACAGAAAAATGTGTTTAATGTGAAAATAAGTTAAGGTTTTTTCTCCCTTAATATTTTCCAATATTACACTAATACTGTATATAAGCATAAATGAATAAGTCCCATTCTTTATGGCAGAGGCTTTGGTACAGATCAACCACACCGAATCAGCAACATACCAGGACACATAAAGATAACAAATCTGAAACATTCAACTTGGTTTTCTCACCTAGTTTACCATTTTTGCACAGAATACATGTTTGTAGACAGTTTGGCAGATTTATCACAGATTGTCTCGGAACATAGTATTTTTTTTTTTGGGGGGGGGGGGTCAAAGATACTGTGTTATACAGTGATAAAACAGCAGGCAATAGAGATCAGTTGTTTTTGTATTTATTTTTTCCATCCTTGATAAAGTTTGGCCAGCCTTCATGTTCAGATGCCAGTTTCTGTGACATCTGTGAGAAATGTTTCCTCCATTTTTCAGCCAGCAAAACTTTCAGTCCATCCACATTAGATCATCAGCAAGCTGTCTTCTATTTTCTTCCTTGTTTACTCGATGACGTCATAACGGCGCTGTCTACCATCGACCTTGCTTTCCTCTTGAGCATAACCAGCATCTGTTTTGCTTTGGGTTTTTAATGAACCCAGAATTTTTCAGTATGCTCCAGTATTATGATTTCATCTGTAAATACAAGCTCCCTCACACCTGGGGTCTAGATTTTAGTGAGTATTTATAGTCAGTGATGCCTGGATTCACACACAGAACCCAAATTGTGCAACCACCAGTGTAGCCAACCACAGTGCAACAAAAACAATACAATATATAGATATGACAGAGAAGACTTTTTTTGTCATTCAGGAAGCTGGTTGTGCTTTCTTAACTATCAACCAAATTTATGATACAGAAAAAACTTTTACCGCTATTTTATCACAGTGTGCTACATTTTCCTGTTTACAATTTTTTACAAAAACTTCAGTGCTGTTTTCATGCTCCTTAATGTCTTAAAAGGAGGACAGTTATGGTTTGAGTTCAATAATCATCTGTTCAGAACTAAGTAAAATACTTGAAAAATACTTTGATACTTAGAAAAGTTAGAATTCCAAGTTTCAGTTCAGGACACAAACATCTCCTGCACATCTTTTTTACCTCTGTCCATTATTTCCTGGATTGTTGGAATTTATTACAATAATGTTTAAGCAACAACCCTGAGGCTGAGCTCATGAATGCTGCAGTTAAAGGTTCTATCTGTCGCAGCTTCTGCACAGTAGCTGGAGGTTCTGCATTTCTTCACATCTTGCTGACAGGAACAGGGCTGTCTAAATGTTGCCAGCAGCAGCATGCATTAGTAAAGATCCCAGAGTGTGCCAGCGCAGAACAGAGGGAGGGAGTCCGGGATGGATGCTTTATTTAACTGCAGCTTTGTGGTCACCACGGTACCGCTCTCCATCACTTCATCCAATTTCAGGTGAATAACTGATTGCTGTAATTAACTCATTGGCTGCTACTGACGCAGTGACAGTGAGCATTTGCATTGGAATTGACGTCAATAGCAGCCATTGAGTTAAGATAATGGAGCAAACATCACAGTGTATTGGTATCATTGACACGATAACGGACATTTTAGGGCTTAAAACAAAGTGACAGGACATGGTACCTTGTAATCAGGATGATGGAGGATTACTGAACATAATACAAATGCAACAATAAAAATCTAGTGAAATGAGCAAACATAATATGAGAAATGGGTCATCGTGTCCTGGCTGTTTCCTAAATGACAGAGAGAACAAAAATGCACAAAAGATGCATCATTCAAACCAAGAACTCAGAACAATTTCTCTCTCTTTTCATCCATCCATCCATCCATCCATCCATCCATCCATCAGGTGTAAACTTACATTTTGATGACCTCTCCACCACCACCCACCTAAAGACTATTCCAGCTCCCCTCCCGCTGAACAAATGTTTTTCAAAGCAGTGACTGATTAAAGCAGAAAGAACCATGGACAATTTGTGTGTACTCAGTGAATGTGTGTTTCACAATCAGGGTGAGAAGAATGCAAGCGGCTGCTTTTCGCTTTCACAGACACCTCCACATTATCAAGAGTTCCAGTTGTCACACATCTAAGCAGCATTTAAATCCTGAACCACTTTAAATGGTTTCAATCAGTGACCTTTGCATTTATGAAGCATTTTGTACAAAATCACAATAGAATCTTATTGAATGCGAGTATTCCAGAGCTCCGGCTGCATTTGTGTTTCCTGTAAACCATGTGTTGCTGGAAATGAGAAAATAATATCAGTAATGTGATGGGTTCCATTAAATCCAAAACCTTCTCCCAGCTGAGAGAGACATCAAAGAGTGGGCAGGCTGCCTCTATTTCCTCCAGTGTGCATATGTATCAATGTTTCTGTCCGGAAGTCTGTCCCCACGTGATAAGGCTGAATTAAAGAGGTGTTAATCCCGAACTCTTCTTCCCCGCATGCAATGAGTAACGAATGTTGTCTCCTGGTGAAGAGCACATTTAAATTAACAATGAGGTTGTTCTGATTTAAGTGTCCTCATTTTGCCCATAAACTTAAAAAAAGAGAAAAAGAAAACTTCCAACAGTGCTCACGTCTGAAGTTGCCTGATAGGACTCTTTGGGTGAAACGTTGCTGTTAACATTTTGGGCAGCTTGAAGAATCTTCCCTTCAAACAGCTTTCCCTGTTTTGCTTTGTTTGAACTTTCTCTCGTATGCAGCAGACAAAAGGTTTAGATCAGGGGACCCCCCCCCCCCCCCCCCCCCCCCCTTATCTCCCACTGGGTGTTTCCAAACCAGCTTCTTATTGATTTACCTGTTTAAACTGTGTATTTTTAACAGATGTGTAATAGATTAAATCCTTCTCTCCCTCAGGTTTCTCTGAAGTGCAGAGCTGCAGAGGTGTCACAGTGTGTGTTCCAGAGCTACGAGGCGGCCCTGAAGAACTGAACGAGCACGCGAGCATCCAGCCGACCCCTGCCCTCAACACCTGGCATCTCCTCCTCCTTTTTCCTCACCCGACCCTCAAGCTGTATTACATCCCACTGCAGGAACTGCTTCCTGTAGCGTTTGACTGCAGTCATGGTCATCCAGCCCTTTCATTAGAATGGTGTTTTGTGACATTTCTAATGATTGCTTTTTTTTTTTTTTTTTTTTTTTTTTTTTTTTTTACTTCCAGTACCGCAGAGATTCTTAGTTCATCATCTTGGCTTGCTCCCTCCCTTTTTTGTTTGTCCTCACCGAATGACTCAGTTTTAGGACATCATCTCAAGCTAAATTATCAGAGCAGCGCCATTCTTCCCTGTCTGAGCCATCCTTTAATGACCCTTAATAGCCCCACTTTTCTTCAAATACATGTCTAGTTTAGCACCCGCGACCCGAAAGTGAATCACCACTTTTAGAGTATTTATTTGGGGGGGGTCATATGGCAGAAAGAGACTTGTACTCTATATTCTACCAGTGTGAGGTCGATGATGGCTGTGTAAGCCCAACAAGAGACACATCTAACTTAAACTACACTATTGTTGTCATTGTCCTTTTATAGTTTTCTTTAGCGTCTCTGGAGAAATGGGATCCTCTGTCTCTGAAAGCAGAATGTCTGATGTGTGAGTGGAATCTGTGTTGGTTTGTGTTTCTTTAATTTCTTGACATTTTGTAGACTAGCAGCAGGTGTTCACCGACTGCTCTCTTGCTTACTCATTCCATGGTTTAATTAGTGTCTGTAGTCTTGTTAGAGTACATGTGACAAACTACAAGAGCCTGAGGGCGGGAGGTTTTATTCCGCTGCTTCTCCCTCCGGCACCTCCGCAACTTTGCTCTCCGGATCATCAGAGCAGCTCTCCAGGATTTCATGGCCACCGGAGATGAAGGCCCAGGTGACAAAAACAAATGTCATGTTTTGTTTAACACTGACTTATCTGAAGCAGGCTGGAACAACATCTGAGATCAGATAATTTGATGTCCAATTGTTACATTGAAACCCTGTTTATCAGCTGTGCGGGATGAATGCAGTTACACCTTTTACACATTACTACAGAGGAAGCCGTGTATTCTGAGTGTCGCTTTGTGTTTAATGACTGATTGATTTATTTGAGATGCTGTATAAAAGAAAATCAAATGTTTAATCAAATGTTTTTGATTTACATAATTGTGTGTGTACATCATTTGAAAAGAACTATTAAAAGTCTGGATAAATTCATAGGTTGTGATTTTTCTTACTTCTGTAGATTGTTAAACCTGAAACTGATTGTATTTTAACGATTCTACAGTGTCACAGAGTGTAAAAAAAAATTAGCTGTTTTAATTGCCAGGTCAAGTCCACATTCCCCGAGGCCCTGCAAGGTGGCATGCATTGATTTCACACTACGCTGTCATAATCTTCTATGACCTTTGGGGTGTCCGAGGCTCTTCTCATGGGTCACCGGCTATCGTTATTACGGACCTAATGGTGTTCACAGATTTGCATACAAACTTAGCAGACCATCTGTGTTCAGTCTTGCTTTAAATCTAAGGGTTTATGCACCACATCCTTTCAGCACGGCAGTGGCACTGAAGTGGAAACGAGGCTCTCTAAATCCAGCCTGCTTTTAGAGTGTGACCAGGACTGCCGCTGTGTGAACTAAAATGGAGCACAAGCACAACTCATCCCAGATTTTGAATGAGAAACTTCAGCTGATGTCATGCAGAATTGCTAGACAAGGAAAAGTCAGTACCTCAAAGCTGTGGCAAGTGTCAGAATAGCAGTGTCCTCTGCTATTGAATATGTTTTATTGATCCTCTTGAATCAAGAGGCATCCAAACTCAGTCCTGGAGGTCCACTGTCCTGCATGTCTTAGATGTTTCACTGATTCTAATGAATGGATCACCTTGTCATCAAGGTCTGCACAAGTCTGTTGACGATCCAGTTATTTGAATCAGGTGCAATGAAACAGTGAAACATCTAAGACTTGCAGGACAGCTGCCCTCGAGGACTGGAGTTGGACAACCCTGCTCTTGATGAACGTATCCCAATAGGGGGCGCTACTTTACAGACTTCACAGGTTGAAGCACTCTACCACTACAGTTAACCCCAAGTACACAGTGTTCACACTGTAGGAAAATGTAACTGTAGCCTTGGCAAGGAAGCAAAAACCTTGTGCTTAAATGTGGATCTTCATTTGTTGTTCAAGTTTGATTTTGATGATCAATTAGCTTAAGATTTCTAGTCACAAGCATCTACCCCTTAACTGCACGTGGCATTTATTGTAATCAATATTTTATAACACACTACAGCAGACACACAACACATTTTGAATGGAAAGGATATGATCCCAAATTTTTGAGGATTGTGATGCTCCGATGATGGGTTAGTCTATGATGCAAGACAAAAGGCAAGGATGAAACATCAGGTCAGATACTTACCTGTGTATGTGCACTTGCACAAAATCATCAAGAAACTGGTTGCGTTTTTCTTGCCTTGTCAGTTGTCATGCCGTTCCAAAACAGTATGAGCTTTGATGCATTTTTCACGTTGTCAGCCTTTATAAAAGCTTTGAAAAGTGCTTTGTGCATGAAAGCAGTCAGTAAAAGCAATTTTTGTTTTCAAGGTTTTAGCAAGGTTTCCTTTGGTGTTTAATATCCTTAAAATGACTCTTTCTTTGCTATTTTTATACTCTGTATCACACACAAAGACTGCTTACTTTAGATGTGCACACTTTCAGGACTGTTACAAAACAGTTTGATGACTTGCATATTATTCAGTGCACTCAATGTAAATTTGCTCTATAACTATAATATTAAAGTGCCAAACAAAAAGGATAAAATATCTAACCCCTTAATAGAGACCTGATAACTGATCTATGGATACTTGAAGCCTTCCATGAGCAGTACCTTGATTGAGAGCGCTGCAGTGTCCTGGTGTTAGATGCCGGTGTGGTGTTTAGATGACACGTGTCCGGTGTAACCCGCTGTCACGGTGACTGATGTCACTGGTCGACCCTGCCCTGCCTGAACACTCTGTCCAGAAGCTAATAAGTCACCTTAGACATGTGATGTTCGGTGTTGCGGCGCGTCTCCGTGACCCTCACTCAGTGATGATAAACAACGTGTGGCCTGCTCCTTTGACATTTATTCCTGCGGTGTATTGGAGAGCACCAAGCCTTTGCGCTGTTTGCGCACGAGAGGATCCCATTGGATGAGCGGGCCAGGGGAGTATTATTGTGATGAGAGAGAGAGAGGGAGAGAGAGAGAGAGAGATGCTGTCTCTCTAACAGCAAACACACAACGGTCGTTACCAGACTCCAGATGCCTTCACTGAAAACGCACGCTCGCCGGCTGTGTGAACTGTTTTTTCTTTCTTTAACCTCGTTGTTTATCCTCGCGTAACGGAACGCACGAACATTAGGTGGTTTCATGCCGTTTCGGAGCACGTGGACGGCTTATTTACGAGCCTCGCGGCCGTGCGCCTTCCTGTGATGGAGGAGCGCGGCGGTGGTGCATCCGTGGGAACGAGCATGAGGCGGAGAGCAGATTATCAGTGAACACGTCGCGTGCTCCTGTGCGTTTTGGCAAGGTCAGAGCCCCCCCTGGGTCAGATTATGCCCATGTGGAGAGAGCAGGAGCGGACTTTTGTGTTTCCTCTCTGGGGACGAGGTTGGCAGGGGATGTCCCCTGAAAACAAAGAGTTTATCTCTACGTTGGCTCGCAGAAGCAGCGAAGATCCCTCCATTTGCGTGGTCATGGTTAAGCCTGATTTTTGACAAACCTGCAAGCTGCGTGGCTTTTCTCTTCTCACCTGCGGGAGATAAAGTTTACTCGCTCTGCTCGGCAGTTGAATGATTTATAGGCTCACAGATTCATTTCTACTAGTTGAGGTGATTTAGAAGAGGGTTTTGGATTCCTCCAGAGTGGCGGTGAAGCAGCGGCGGCGGCCGCCTCTGTCTCTGAACGCTCACATCTGTCTGCGGTGGCGTCGCTGTCCATGGTGCTGAGCCCGTGTTCCAGGAATGGTGGAGACGCTGAGTATCGCAGTGATCGGTGCTCCCGGAGTGGGCAAAACTTCTATAATCCGCCAGTTCATTTATAACGATTTTTCAGAAGCGTACACGCCGACCAGGACCAGATATGTGTACAGACCCTCCGTTATACTCAACGGAAACATGTACGAGCTGAAGATTTTGGACGTCCCGCCAATCTCCTCTTTTCCAGCGAGCACCAGTCAGGTATATTCTCTCTTAAATAACACCCAAAGGATTCAGATGAACCAGGGAGGGGTTTGAGCGAGCCTTCATGATCGATCCTCTAATTTCTTGAATCTACTTGTCACTTGCCTAATCTCTACTTAATCTAGTAAGTTTCTCACAAGACAAAACACCAGTTTTATTTATTATTCCTTCACTATCAGATGTCTTTGCTAGTTGCTATGGAGACCGACTTAAAGCCTTAAAGCTTCACTTTAACAGTGTAAACTCTCTCAGCCCCCTCACGATGTAGATAATTATTTTTTCATTTGATCATGAGAAGTCATCTGTAGAGACTCAAGTAAATTAAGATGAGTTGATTGCATTGTGCTATTGCTGCTTGTTTTGTGCTTGTGCATTTATCACAGAAAATTATAGCATGATTGCTCAGAAGTCAGGATTAAAATTTGTCAAACTTCTAAGACACAATCCTTTTAATCATAAATTCTGTTTTTGTGTTACAATTCCTCCACTGCGGAAATGCAAATAGGGAATTTGAGTGGAAATGAAAAACGCTTGTAACACTGGTAGGAACCTGCATTATTTGTGATACTCGAATTGCTTGGATATTGTCTTTAAAATTACCTTTAAAAAAAAACTTTTTTTAAACAGAAAGACTGGTTGATGTTGTAAAATATAAATTAAAGTACATTTAAATCACATTTATAGGGGTATCTCATAACCAGCACAGAGAAATCAATTCAACACTGTTTTGTACAATTGCATGTAGATAAGTGAAACTTTGACTTAAATATTAAGTGTCAATTTCACAGCCTAAAAACAGGGAAGTTTAGTTTGTCTCATGCCACATCTGCATTAACTTGAGGTGGGTGGCTGACTACTGTCAACTGCAGCCTCGTTTGAAAAGGGTGTGCTGCTTTTACAATAGAAATCTCTTTGGCCATCACATATACCTGTCAGCTTCTGCTGCTGCAAAGTTCTCCCTTTCCTCAGTTCCACAGATGGCTATCTGTGAAACTGAAGAGCTGCCGTTATCTGGCCAAATGGGAGACAAAAAAAAAAAAGAACAACTTGAATGAGAAGCTTACAGAGTGTTGATTTGCTATGTACTCAAAAGCCATGTGCAAAAGGCCAGAGTGATCCTTCTGTCAATTACAGCTACTCTACTAGATCTAACATTTAGTTGAAAAGTGATAAGAGGTCTTCGGAGTGCTTCATTGTTTGCCGCACACAGAGACTTTCCGTGAAGACTGAGTTTCTTAACTTTTCAGCTAGATGATGCATAACCGCTTACCTGGGACCAACCTAGTAGAGAAGAAAGCAGTAATAAAAAGTGGCTCATGAGTTTAAGTGTATGTCATGTGTGAGAAGGCCCCTGACTGTCAGGCCCTTTGTGTACAAGCAGGGGAAAAAAAAAAAAAGACTATTGAGTGCTGCTACAACATTGCTATCAGACAGATTTAGGGTTAGTCATTTGATGAGAAATAAACCTGCTAGGCCTGCTTTGTTGCCTCTTCTTCACTTTGGTTATGTCCTGCTTTTCCTCCAGCCACATTCACCTGCTTTGTCTGGTGATGTTCTCTATCTGCTGTGAGTGCACTTCTCTGTATTTACCTCACTGCCAGAAACATGTAGCCAGTGTCAGGGCCTGAGAGTACAATGAGCAGCACAAAGAGCCATGATTGAAATGTACTTGCACCAAATTGAATTAAAGCACTATCCCCCCATTAGAAACCGCTGGGAATAAAACGCCAATAGAGGACAGACTAGCCAGTCAATTAGAAAGTTTGTACAGACTTTAATGGATACAGTCAAAGTAAGGATTACCAAGAGAGGTTTCATACAGACTATAATATGTGATGAATAAGCTGGGGAGTAGAGTGATTCAGTAC
Source organism: Hirundichthys speculiger (assembly GCA_018398805.1). NCBI lineage: Eukaryota > Metazoa > Chordata > Actinopteri > Beloniformes > Exocoetidae > Hirundichthys > Hirundichthys speculiger. Next base: position 3,024,981 of record JAGFBZ010000035.1, on the reverse strand, counting down.
GCCTCCATACTGATGCGGGTTGGCAGTTTCTCTTCAAATGAGACGATATACCGAAGGAGAACAGTAACAAAGTTAAGTTACAAACACAGATTTTCAAACTATATTTAGTACTTTCTGGAACTGGTTGCAGGCAAGATTATTATTATTTTACAGCAATAGCACAATGGTGTAATGATTTGTTGGCTTTTTAGTATATCGACAAGTTGCTGATAGTATAGCTTTTACAGAGTATCTGTCACAGTGTGGCAACATGATGTGGTGACAGATGGATTTAAGCCTGTCAGAGCATTCAGCACGATTGTTCTTGTTCTTCTTTTTTTGTTCATGCTATTATCTATCTCCATATCTTCCTCCTACTCAAGATGCTCTCTCTCCCTTCTCCTTTCCCTCTCTGCTCTCTCCGGACATTTTCTGTTGTTTCTCTCAATACTCTTCATGATAGCAGCATAGAAATAGTAGCTTTTTATTTAACACATTGTGTCATTTTGACTCCCACAGTTGCAGTAAAAATATGTGTACATCTGTTAAACACACAAAAGATCCACAAGCCATTTAACTGTTAAGAGCTGACACAATGTGAAGGCTTTCATGCCACAAATGCTCTGCTTTTTGTCTTTCCCTGCAGCCGAGAGAGCTAAATGCACTGTGGCAGGTTAAATGTGAATTTTATGAAGACTCTTAAGACAAAAAACAAAAAACGAACTACTAACTAACTACAATGCTATTTGAAGACATAGCTGTATGATTATGTTCCTATCTGTGAGTGCAGTCAATCTCCCTTTGTATGTTTCATAATCTATACTCATGTGATCTGTGTTCTGGCAACAGATCTGGACACATATACCTAATGTTGAGTAACTGAAAAACAGAATGAAGTAAACAAACATCCAGGTTTAACTCCACTGAAAAAACATTGTTCCTCAGCTACAAAAGTTTTCATTGTCTGCGTTCACAGAGATAATAAGATCTAGAGGCAGTTTAAAAGGCTACAAATCATGCTTCATTTAAAGTTTTGGCTCTTTTTGTTTTCATCAGAGCTTCAGCTGATCCTGTGTGACAATGGTTTCCCTTGGTTGTTACAGTAGATGGAACTGAAAACAAAAAAAAAAGAGATGCATGTTAAAATCAACTTAGTAAAAAAAAATTATGATGACTTCAATAACTAAAATCACTCAAGTCAGACAACTATTAATACATATTTCAATCATTATAACAAATATGTATAGTTTGGTGTCTTGGCTCTGACCTTATCTCTCCCCACAGATAATAGCTAGATTGAGATATTTGGAGTGATGAGCAACAGCTTAACAACCTGAGTTGATCCTTAGACTTTAAGTCTACAGGTGGATGGGGTGGTGGTGATTTTTGAGCATCAGCAGTCTTGCCAGTTGTACATCCGTTGCTAAGGCAAGGATGGGCACTGTTTTGCTTGAATAATTAGACCAATGAGAGTAATAAACTTTGTGGGTGTAACTGGAGCGAACCATGTAGAGGAGTGAGAGCACAATATTCTGCTGGAGTTGACTGCCTGAACAAGCTTTCTTTCAGGTGTTGCTGCATAAGTCACAAAGATTTCAAACTCAAATGTGCTCTTATATGTGTGTGTGTTGGAAAAACTAATCAGCAACCGTGAATGTTCTCATCCAAGTTGAAAACAAACAAACAAGCAAACATGTGATGCAAAGTTGTGTTTTTTACAGTTTGTCTTATGCATAGGTTAAAAAAGGGAGATATAACATTTGAATCAATTAGCCTGTAGATGGTAAGTGGATTGCATAAGCTTTGGTCAAGGACAGACACTCTCCTGTATTTAAAGTAGTCTAAACTATGGTTTTCTACTTAAGCATCTAACCTTTCAAAGCGCAGACAAGCAGACAACCCAGCCAGTTCTTTTACGGCTGTTTGGCTTTAAGACCAAAGAGAAGTCATGCTTGGGTCATTGAATATCCTCTGAGCAGAAATCTTTCAAAACCATCCCTCATCCCAAACAAGGCAAATGCACAAAAGAACAATAAAACCTACAGGTTGTTAATGGTTTTTCTGCAGAAGGTCATCGCTAAGTAATGGGAATTTTCACCCAGATAATATATAATGATTTTTAACTGCATTTCAGCCAGCGTGGCCTTTACAGGACACATTTTTAATTGCCTGCCCCCCTTTCTCTGCCATGTTACACCTCAAGTGCTAGAGCATGATCCATCACCACCATGCATACCATTAAGCTGCCCCCTCACCCCATCCTTAATATTAGAAGACACAACAGCTTTGTCTTAGTCTGCTGAAAACTGACCATGGCCCACGGTTGTCAGGGAAACATGTTCTGTTTGGCTCTTGAGGAGCGAAGGATGAGATGCTCTTTTTACGCACCGTGGTAAGAAGGCGGATTGGAGGATACAGACAGAGGCATCACACTTTACATTCACGCTCCCACATCCTGCAAGAACACATAAATAAACATGCCCACACACTCGATTTGCATTTATTTGATTTCAGTTCAGCAGTGGTAAATTGATGCACTATCTTGTTTTTTATTTCTTTGTTTTGCCTGTGTTACTCGTTTTGGTCAGAAGAAGCAGTGTTGCTTTTTAAAGCCCCTCCTCCGCATTTAAAAGCAGGACTCGGATGACAACAAGATATGAGATGAGATGCTCCTATTTTTAGCCCAGGAGATGTGAGGGTTCAAATGAAGCAACTGCGTGCATCTCTCGTCTTCAGCTGCCTCAATTATCAGGAAACGGTGAGGTGTGATGAAATGCGTTGCTAGGACAGGGAATATGTGTTGTTTACTGAGCACACCTGACAAAGCCTCTATTTAAATTTGTGTGGACATGGAGAAAAAGTTATGAATGAAAACCATCTGCATTATGGCCAAAAAGTGGATGGAGTTTAAAAAAAAAAGAAATCACAGTGCACATCATTTTTGATAATGTCCTTTTTTCCTTTTTCGGTTTTGACGCTATTCATCTTACAGATGTTTGTCTCCATACATGAGCAACCTCATGATCTTCCTGCTCATAGGCGAGGCTGTTTCATCTTGTTGACACAAACCCATAAATAACCTTTGTCACGCTGAATGAAGGGAAATTAATTCACATCAGTGTGCTGGCATTGTCATTAGCATTATCACACTGATCATCGCCTTCTTCCTTAGCCTCCCCTGTCACAAAATATCAGTTCATCTTCAGTGAAGGGATGGGTTGTGTGCTATGTAAATACAAGATCCCATTTTCTCTTGCCCTGAAAGAGAATGTGATTAAAATGTTCCTTTAAGAAATTCCTATTTCAGGGCTTGCAGGGGTAGAAAACCAAAATGAAAACCAATTGGAAAATCATTTGACTGTTTTAGCAAATCAAGAAAAAAAAAATAGGGCAAAACAAGCAGAGCTCCAAAGACACCAAATAATCTTTGCAAGAGGTTCATGTGCATCAGTCACTAAACAATTGAAAATCATGCCATAATATAAAAAAACAAAATAAAAAAAAATAATAAAGAATTGCTTCAGCCTAGATAATGTTTATACATAGTTGGAGGTATATTTGTTTCTAAATTCTTTGAAGAAAATATTTTACTGGATATCCTTTTATTTTTTTATATATTAAATGAGAGTAATAATCCCTCAAGCCCTAAAATGGCTCACTGTAGTTGTCACCCTTTTATTTTCCTTGATATAAGCAGATACATGCAAATTAGCCTCATCTCTTTTTCTACCCACCTGACAGCTCAACCTAGATCCTGCTCACATCCGGGACTACATCATCAATCATCTAATAATGTGTTACTGACATTAGATACACATTGTTCACATCCCATTTTTTTGATAGGATGGTTTCTTCAGCTTTATAATGTGAGACCCCGACTGTCACTGTTGTTGGTACAGACCAAGTGTTCATTTGAAGCAGTCTCTAAAAATCATTTCTAAAGTTTCACTATACGTTGAATAACTTAGTAAATGTAAAGAATCTGTGGAGTTAATAAGCCAAAAGCCCACACGAGGGGAGTAATTGTCTTTCTTTTCTTTTCTTTACTTAACCATATCATCATGAATAAACATTTGCATAACTCCATTGAAGGGCCTGGTTTCGTGAGGCTCAAACAAAAAGGTGAGCAGCTGTCTTTTGTTCACCCATGTTGGATTGGTCAGCCAGCAAATCAGAGCAGTGAAGAGGGGGCTGACTTAAGACCCTAGTAGCATTTGGAGGGGAAATAAAAAGTCCCTGAAGATAGCGCAAAGACCATTTACCATAACTCTTGAACGCTGAAGGGGGCGATAGTCAATGTACAGAATGCTATTCAAAAATAAGATAAACTGCTGGAAGATTATCAGACCTACTTTAATTTTTTTTCTTAACTCCTTGGCCTTGTTGTTGTGAAGTCTATTGCTTGATTTGGAGAAATGAAGATGACAAATGAAAAGAAAAATCTTTGTACAAAATGTTAAGTACATCTTTTTCTTTTGCTGTCACTTGTGCCTCCCTTCTCCGTGCACCTATTGACCTTACTGAACAGCCACTGAGAAGACCCTCTCACTGAGCGACTCAAGGCCAAAGATGCTACACACCAAATAAACAAGTGTAGTAGACTTTTACTGATGCTTTCAATTCTCCTGGTTGTCAGTTTGGTGCATTCTAGACTGAGGTGACAAGAGGTGATGCAGCATGACAAATGCTGTGGATTTTTTAAACATTAAAGTCATAGAAAATATTCTGATGAGCCCCGTAACAAAATCATCTGTTTAAATAAGCATAAAACACATATTATACTATTAAATAATAATGCACTGCCTGCCCCAAAAAAAATAGAGATGCCACCTGGATTTAACTAAGCAAATAGGTACAAGCCTCCTATTGGATAATTACTGCATGGGCGATTATCTTTCAGCTGGCAACAAGTTATTTAACCCCAGCTAGTGAAATGAGTTGCTTCTCATTTCCTAAACAACCATGTGGAAAGACACATCCCGTGGTCGTGGAAAAGATGTTAGTCTGTTTGAGAAGGGTCAAATCATTGGCATGCATCAAGCAGAGAAAACATCTAAGGAGATTGAAGAAACTACCAAAATTGGGTTAAGAACTGTCCAACGCATTATTAAAAACTGGAAAGATAGTGGTTACCAGATCGTCTTTGAGTAGGAAATGTGGCCGGAAAAAAATCCTCAATGATCGTGATCGGCGATCACTTAAACGTTTGGTGAGATCAAATCGAAGAAAAACAACAGTAGAACTCAGGGCTGTTTAATAGTGAAAGTAAGAGCATTTCCACACGCGCAATGCGAAGGGAACTCAAGGGATTGGGACTGAACAGCTGTGGATCCTTAAGAAAACCACCAATCAGTGATGCTAACCAGAAAAAAAGGCTTCAATTTGCTAGGGAGCATAAAGATTGGACTCTGGAGCAATGGAAGAAGGTCATGTGGTCTGATGAATCCAGATTTTTACCGGTTCTAGAGTGATGGGCACATCAGGGTAAGAAGAGAGGCAGATGAAGTGATGCACCCATCATGCCTAGTTCCTACTGTACCATCCTGTGGGGGCAGTGTTATGATCTGGGGTTGCTGCAGTTGGTCAGGTCCAGGTTCAGTAACAGTATGAGCTCAAACAATGAGGTCAGATGACTACCTGAATATACTGAATGACCAGGTTAATCCCTCAATGCCAGGATTCATCGGGCTCAAATTATGAAAGACTGGTTCAGGGAGCATGAGACATCATTTTCACACATGGATTGGCCACCATAGAGTCCAGACCTGAACCCCATTGAGAATCTTTGGGAAGTGCTGGAGAAGGCTTTGCGCAGCGGTCAGACTCTACCATCATCAATGGTGAAAAATGAATGCAACACTGGATGGAAATAAATCTTTTGACATTGCAGAAGCTTATTGAAACAATGCCACAGCGAATGCGTGCTGTAATCAAAGCTAAAGGCGGTCCAACAAGATAATAGAGTGTATGACCTTTTTTTTTTTTTTTTTGGTGGCGACTGTTGTTTTGGCCTGGCAGTACATGAGGAAAGCATGGCGGCTTGGTGATTAGCACTGTTGCCTCACAACAAGAAGGTTCTTGGTTCAAATTCTGGCAGGGACCTCTCTCTGTGGAGTCCCCATGTTCTCCCTGTGCCTGCGTGGGTTTTCTCCAGGGACTCCAGCTTCCTCCCACAGTTAAATAACATAGCCCACAGGAATGAGAGTGTGTAGTTTTTCGTCTATATGTGTGCCTGTGATGGACTGGTGACCTGTCCAAGGTGTACCCCTGCCTTTAACCCAGAGAGTGCTGGGATGGACTCCAGCAGATCCCTGTGACCCTGCACAGAAATAAGTGGTTATAGATAATGGATGGATGGATGAATTGTTTAAAAAGGAAAAAAAAAATGCAGGGAGGCCTGCAATGGACTGGGGATCTGTCCAGGGTGTATCACTCATAGAGAGCTGGAATAGGCTCCAGCAGGTCCCCATGACCCTGAATAGGACTAAATGAGTATGAATAACAGTTGGATGGAAGGAATACAAGGATCCAAACTTTGTTCATGTTAAATGGAGTCACACTGGCTATTTTCCTCAGTTTCTGGGCTTCCTGCTGAGCTTTTCTGTTGCTGTTTTGATTTTAGTCTATAAACAAAGTGGAAGGAAAATATTTTGTGATCTAATTTTTCCCAAAAATTAAGCTTCTTCTTCAGGAATAAAAACTCAATTATTGTCCAGTCCAATATTCCACAATCACAATGCTTGCATTAAAACTCTTTACATTGAATGACTGGGACATTTCCCTTTCTTTAGTATCCCTTGTTTCTCTAATATCATATGAAGTTGAACTAAATAGTATCAAACTGAATTGAGCTGAGTTCATGCCAATCTCAGACTCCAGACTCCTCATTAGTAGCGTTCAGGAAAACCAGAGGTTATGTTGACACCCAATAGGCTCATCTCTTGAGCCACTGCTGCCGTTTTGATCTTTTTGACATTCTCAGAGGCCTGTGCTTGTTTGTAATGTCCCTCCCACAGCAGATCCTTTGTTCCTCAAGTTACTATATTTCCATCTTCCAATTTTATCAGAGCGGATGTAAATATTTATGAATTCACTGCATGCCATTGGGGATGCCATTGGGGATAGTGGTGAGCTTGCAGGAACAAGCTCACCACTGAAATAAATGTCCCCCCAGCATGGCGCAAATGCATCTACTTGGGCTCTGTGCTCTAATTACAGATTGCAACTCATTAACACCAAACAAAACATTGCTGCCTGTCATACAGCATGTGCACTGAATCACAAAGAGCAACAAAAACAACCAAGAAGCAGCAAAAGTAAAACTGTTTTTCTTCTCCTGACAGAAAGCGAGTGTTAGCTTATGTTTAACCTCTGTCATTGTCCTTGAACATGTGTAGCCAGGAGACTGAACATTTCTTTCTGCTTTGTGGTCACCAATTTTTTTTTCCCAGCCAGTGCTTGGAATTCATTGATTCTCTACTTCCTCTTTAGCAGAAGAAAGCAAACTGAGGCAGACCCAAAGTGCTTTTGAAATATTATAGGAACTCAAATGACTTGCTTTTCATTTCGCTGCCCTCTCCTATTGTATTCTGTACGATGTGCACTGCTTGGGGTTGTGTTAAGTGTTCTGAGGTAAATATTAAAATCAATCTGCACGAGATCATGCCAACACTGACAATGTATTTACAGTACATAAAGTTTTCAGATTGTTTTTCCAAGTTTTCAGACTCATATTAAGATGGATTCTCAATGCCATCATGCAAAGGTCCTCCATATTATCAGTCCCCAGAGTCCAGAACCAGACATGGAGAAGCTGCGTTCAGTTTCTATGCTCCACATGTCTGGAACAAACTCCCAGAAAGCCTCAGATCAGCTGATACACTCAGTTTATTTAAATCCAGGTTGAAGACTCACCTGTTCTCAGCTGCCTTTAAAAAAGATTTTATTCAGGAGCTCAAATCTGCACAGCCTTTAAAAAATTTTTTTTTACTGTTTTCTTTGTTTTCGTGTTTATTCTTTTACTTTTTAATGCTTTCTTTTTTCTTTTCTGCAATGCCTTTAATGTTTTATTTAAAGCACTTAGAATTGTTTTTTTTACATGAAATGTGCTACACAAATAAACTTGCCTTGCCTTGCCATGATGAAGAAGTTTTTTGTTAATTAAATAAAAATTGAAGACTGAAGCATCCCATCTACAGATGCATTCAGATCCTTGTGATGCTGGTAAAACTTAACTGAGGTCCACCTTTGGTTAACTGAATTCATTTAATACCTTTGTTATATAAGCTCTCACAGATGATCTTCACCATCCCGTCTTTACTGTGTATGGACCAGTCAACTTCAGTGGTAACCGCCTCTTTTAGGGACTACAGGTTTACTACACCACATACAACAGACCACACACCGCTGATTCTTCTTGATAGCACGGTGGCCGTGAAGTAGACAATCTCTGTGAAGACTTGCTCTGGGGTGTTCAGTACAAGATCAATTGGATACAGGATGTCTTTAGGTAGATCCACTGTGATACAGAGGCAGTCACTCACTTAAATAAAGCCCAGGGTCTTGTCATACTCTGGAGACAACGAACTGAGCCAACTGCCTGTCCAGACAGGATGGGAGAGATGCTGCAAAGAGATTTCCTCAGGGAAGTTCTCAGTTGGTGCTTGCCATAAGAGTGCTATCTCGAAGTCTAGTCTTTCAGGGGGAGACAGAGGTGGCGACTAATCTTGACCACATACTCAGTTTATGATGGAGTTGTGTAGCGTAGTGACTTATTCCACCCACTATAACTGATGATCTAATTAGTAGATTGCTATCTGGTCCCGTTTGGAACAAATCACTTTCTTCTCTGATCTATACAGCAGTGAATCAATTTGGTGCAGCTGCTGAATGTGTGACAGAAATGTTTTGTGCAATATCAGTATTACTGGCAGGGCTCCAGAGAACTTTTGTTGGTCTCTGTATAGCCCAACTGATCCGTGTGCTACAGCTAAAATGTATGGATCCCTTAATGTTCTATATGTGTAGGATGAACTGGAAAAAATAGATGTTGATGATCTAAGCCAATAACAAGCATCGGTTTCACCTTAGTGAATGCTGGAAAAGAAATTCCAGGGAAATAACTCTTTTCTTGAGGTATTCCACTGGATGTGACTGTTCAACAACTCTCAGCTCCTCAGCAGTGAAAGCATGACAGGTGTGATATTTCGCAGCATGTTGGCTTGGTTGACACTGCAAATGACAGAGAAGTACCTTTCAGCTGTACATCTTCTCCAATGATTCTCAGAAGCAACACTTCTTTCTGGAAGCCAAGATACCATTATCTTTTCAGCCGCTGGAAAGATAATGGTTCTTTTAGACTCATAGTCCAGTACTGCATGGATATCCAGAGACTTTCCACCATTATAAAGCTGGATGGGGACAACCTTCAGCATTACATGCACAGAGCGACTGGATTGACCTACAAGCACCATACTGAGTGAGGAGCCAACTGGGAGGAAGCTCTGATTAGCGTTCACGGCCACCTTATGTGGGACCAGAAGATGGTGCTTATTGCAGAGGAAGCTTGACTTTTTTAAAGAGCAGCAAGAAAGAAAGATATTGGCATTATTTATTCTCCTCCATAATTCAGGCAGACTTTTTAGCCATTTTCAGCTAAGCAAGTTCTGAAAATCAGACACTGAGATAATGCTCCTGGTTGGAGCAATATGGGTTCACAGTCTTGCAAGACCAACATAATTGAGGATTCACAGTGGAAGCGTCTGGTAGAGTTATGCTACTGGGACTTGATACCCCAGATGTCTTTCATTGCTACAATAATATATGGCTGCTTTGTGCATGAACATGTTTTTAGTATACATGAGTGACATAAGTTTGGAGGGAGTTTTTCACAAAATGTATGAAACAAATATTTAACTAAACTGCCCAATCAGCTGTCAGCTGATAGGCTGATTAAGTGATTTTGAAGTGTTTTGAAGTGTTCAGAATTATCTTGGTCATTCTTACTTGTCCATGCATTTAAATTTTTCTCTGTGCCTTGTAGGAATGGTTGGATTTGCGCTGCAGAGGTGTCCGCAATGCCAACGCTTACATCCTGGTGTATGACATCTGTTGTGTGGAGAGCTTTGAATACGTCAAAATGATCAGACAGCAGATAGTAGAGAACAGGTAAGGTCAAACTGACTTACCCTTACAAATTATCATAAAACCACTGGCATACAACTTATACTCAGCAGGGGGTCACACAGGAGTGCCGTGGCAACAATACTTCTGATGTGCTTTTGTTATACCATAAACAACCAATCAAATTTCTTCCCAGTCGCTACAGAAGTAAGCCATGTTTTTTGAAACAGATGGTATTCACACGATATTGCAACAAGCCTTCTACCATTTTGTGCCTCAATCAATTCATTCATAAACACTGTATGCCTGCAGTATGTAGTGAGAGCACTGCAAAAACTGTTGCTTAGATCCAACTTAAAAAAAAGAAAAAAGAGGAAACATTTTCCAACCACTTTTTAGTAGTTTAGTGAACTTCTTGTTTTGCTAGCTGCTAGAATTTCAAGACCAGTAAGCACTGGGACACCCTGGATGATGATCCCAGCAGCATCTGGCTCCTGACAAGTGTAGATTCTCATAAATGGAGTTTTCAGTTCCTCATGTACGCGTCTCTCTGCTGTTTCCTGTATGGCAAACAAATTTAACACAATTAGGATAAAATGTCTCATTTCTTGAAATAATAAATAAATAAATAACAACAAAACTAAAACTAAAATGAGCAGTTTTGAGTGCGGTTTTATGTTTCATGGGGAATAATTAAATATATCTGGTCCTTCACAGGTTGACATATGTTGACATTGTTTATGATTGCAAGAACAGATCAAATCTAGTTCTTTGTGAAATTAGTGAAATTAGGTTTCTACAGATTCCCTAAAATTGGAGTACATGAAGGATCAAAGACTAAAGAACCCCACAAAGACTACATTCCCACAGATTACTCTAAAGTGTGTTCTGAACTTTTCGTCAAAACTAGGACTAATAATTTCTGTGATTATATATTTTAGTTTTCAAATGAATGTTTCTCTAAATAAATCGGGAAAGATTACCATAGACGGATATCACTGCCTTGTCTAGCCTCCTTAATACAGTATTAATTTCATTCAGTAAACATTCAGAACTGATCAGCTGTTTTGAATTAGATGAGTTGACCAACATTTGAAAATTCCATTCAGAAACCTTTGGACAGAGGTTGGTAAGATTATCATGACTACCACAGATGGATTTCTCCTGATATTATGGATGATGGTGTCTCAAGACTCAATGAAGATCTAGGCTAAATCTATTGAGGACATTTTTTTTTTTTTTTGAGTTTTAGGGATAGAAACAAATGGACATGCTCAGATCATTAAATTAATTTTAACAAACCTTCAACCTCCAGTGTCTCGTGAGTCTTCACTTCCTCCAATATTTAGGCACTTTTGCGATGAAAAATATGATTGTAGATCTCGGGGTAGGACAAGTCATTAAAGTCCTTGGATCTTGTATCCAATCCTTTTTTAGCCACCTGTTCTGCTGACTTCCACCAACTGCGCTCTTTTCTCTACATAAGGAGATTTAGACTTGGACATTGAGCGCTTCCACGTACTAACACTTTTTTCTTTTTGCCTTCTAATGCGGATTTAGTGTCATTCTCCAATGATTTTCGTCCACTTCTGATGACTAATGTTAGTAATTTGTGAACACACGACTGCAAAAGAATAAATGAACAACCAACACTGTACTGTGAGCCTTGACATGCAAAATGGGCACACTGGGTAAAAGTACTTCAGATGCAAGAACACATGTGTGACGTCAGTGAATACTATCCATAGTCCCGTCCCCATGTGCAATTTAATTGGTTATTATTAGCTGTGTAGCTCCAGCCATCCCACTTTGAGTTAAATCCACCCAAAAAGAAGGTTTTGTTGAAGTTTGCTTGATTGACTGCAAGGTGCTGACTACAAAACAGAGCCAATCTCCATTGACCCCCAAAACACCCATCTTTGCAGCAAAAATAAACACAGTATATTTACAACCTGGAACAAAAATTGGTTTTGGACTCTATAGTTGGAATTGACAAACATGATAAATGTACAAGGAGGTACTTTATTTGTACCACATCAGATAAAAATGAATAAGGCAACAAAGCTGACCAATTAAATAGCCATTTGATTGACAGTTCGCCATTGGCTCTGACATTGGCTATGACCAATGGCCATTGTTGTCATCATTTAACTACTTAGTGCTTTGCACTCTATTGATGTTGGAGCTGTGAATAAAAACCTAAAGGAGCATAACTCATATTTTAAAGAGAATATATTTTGTTTACTTTTGTGTTGTGTCAATGGTACTAAGGTGTGAGGCAGAATGGAAGACCCAGGTGCAGGAGTGCAAAAAATATAAAGTATTTATTTAACAAAACAAAAACCAAAAGTCCAAGAAAACTACAAAAATCCACCAAAGTAATCCACGCAGGAAGGGAAAAAACACAAAGTCCAAAACAAAACCAAAAATCTACAAAAGTGATCAAAAACAAGCATGGGCAAACCAAAAACAGAGAAACACTCACGGGGAACATGAAAAGACTTACAGCGCATGGAACTGAGACTCACTGACATAAGATGCTAAAAAGGAAGACAACGGACCAGCACAGACAGGGGAGATGACAAGACTTAAATACACAGGGAACCCAAGGAGAGGCAGGTGCAGACAATCAGGATAACAAGAGGGAAGGAAGCAAAGCTGAAAATAACAGAGACAAGATAGACCTTCAAAGTAAAACAAGAAACAGGTAACACAAAAGACAGGGATTGACACCAACTTAACACATGACATAAAAGAAACCAAAAGGGCCGTCATGGCTGCTCCAGACCATGACACTAACAGACCACTTTGACTCGTTGTGGGTTGGTCTGGGAGGATATGAAGATGAAGCTTAGCTGTGCAAACTGAGCATAAGGTGCACGCAGTGGTCATTTCTTGATCTCGCCCCCAAAACAAATTTGAAACGGGGGGTCCTGCTGCGGGGCTGTTAGCAGTCCACCAGTCAACTGCTTTCTGTTTGTGAGTTGAGGGATGATTGACTGCAGGTCCCAGTATAATTCTGGTTGGAAGAGTCTTGAAATGATGCTCATGGCAACTGGCTGTTTCAGCTGGGCTGCACTAGAGGAGCTGCACTGGAGGAGCTGCCGGAAAGCTTGCTGCCTGGAACATCACTGGCAGCCTGTCAGCAGCCAGCTGTGGAGCAAGCTGCTGGTGGGCTGCCAACGATATTCTGGGCAGCCAACTGCAGCAGACTGCCAACTCTGCTCCTCGAGCACTGACAGCAACTGGCTGGTCTGACTGCAACACTTACAGCCTATATGGCGAATGAACAGCAGGTGATCATTGGCTCCTTTCGCTAGTCCCTGTGAATGGTCCAGCAATACTTGTTTCGTTCTGGATGCTGTTCCGGTAGCGACACTTGAAATGAAGATGTTTGGACAAAAGTAACACAATGTAGTATGAATGATCATCGTGAGTTAGCAGAAGCTTAGCCAGCCAAGCTAAAACAGCTAACTGGTGGGTGTGTTCCAGCCAGCTTCTCAGTGCTGCTTGTACCACCTCTTTGCAACATGCATGTATGAGGAAAAAGAGGTCATATCCCCTCATTCACGAGGGGGTATCGCTGGTGATTTTTGTATGAAATCACACCTGCATGAAGATAGAATGCAGTTTCAGAGCCTGCCGAAAAACAATTAAATGTACGGATTGTAACAGTTATGGTCACTCTGCTTGTGGTGATGTCTTATAATTTAGCGGTCCTCCATGAATTCCTTATCATTTGTTATTACTTTTGATGTAGCATTGCTGCATGAGCACCACTTAATATGTCACATATGATTTAAAAATTTTGGAAGGATATTTCTGCTTTTACGGGACAAAGTCCACCATCAAAAGACACAAGGATCAAGTTCTGCAGGGAACGGGACCAGTTAAGGTCACTTGATTAACTTTGTAAATCTGAGCCTAGGGAGCCAAACTTCAGAAGAAAAAGAGGCCACTGAAAAACCTGCTGAATCACCCTCACTACTGGCATACCTGCATGTATTTACATATAGAAAGGCACTTTGAGGTGCCTCATTTGTTTGCTGTGTTGTACATGACTAAACTGCCACTACACAGTTCATCCTCACTTTTTTGCAGCTCCAGCCTTATGACCCAAGACAAAAACCCATTATCTCCTGCAGGAAGGATAAATGAAAGAGGAATTCAAAACAGCATTAATGTATGATTACAGGACAGAGATTTGATGTCAGAATGAAGGAATCGAGCAAAGAGCTGAGAACAGACAAACACTGCGCTGAAGTCATGAATAATGGAGCTTTGCAGGGTTTTCTGTCTATAGTCATCAGCTTCAGTAGGACAAAAATACAGGGAAGAACGCTCTGGTTCAACAGAAGTCTATTCAAAACTAGAGTAACCTCCTTTTCTGCCCTATTTTTTTCATTAGCCCTCTAGAATGAAGCCCACCTTTAGTTCAGTGATGTTTATGACAGTGTTGTGTCCCACCATCACTTCTGTCTTTCAGTAGATATTTTTTTTAAATGTTATACAGTATGAATTAGCTTTCCAATTTTCTAGTCTTGAGACAAAACTGAATAACTACCTCATGGTTTCCATACATTTTCTTACTCAGTAATGCTGTAAAACAGCTACTGCAGAGTGTGGGAGGCCCCTTGAGCCTGTGAGCTCTAATCCTTCAGTCCTCACCCACACACCTCAGAAGGAAGAAAAAACTGACACAGAGCATCTACTGTGACATACACCGAGGTTATAGCTGTGCTTTGCAAAATTAACCTTTTTTTGTTCACATTCTCCTGCAGGGAAGGCAGCAACAGCGAGGTGCCAATCCTGGTGGTGGGTAACAAGAGGGATTTGCAACGGCAACGTTTCATGCCTCGCAGAGCGGTGTCAGTCCTGGTGAAAAAGACCTGGAAGTGTGGTTATGTGGAGTGCTCTGCCAAGTTTAACTGGCATGTAGTCCTGCTTTTCAAGGAGCTGCTGGGCATTGCTGTGGCACGGGGCATGCGCCAGAACCACACCTCCATCCGTCTGCAGGGGGCCCTACAAAGGAATCGCTGCACCATCATGTGACCTTGAGTTCTCCCTCCAGCCCTCTTAACTCCAGAGTGGAGCGGCAAAGGAGAAAAAGACTTTTTTTTATCATAATGGCTGGAAAAATACCCTGTGGCCTCCTGCTTAACTGAGCTGATTTTTCATGAGGTTTATTAGTCTTGCGCTGTAGAAGACACTACAATTTCACACATGGTCATCCAACTACTTTATAGTCAATTATCTGCCCACTGTGTGGAAACAAAGAAGGAGGGAGAAATGAATCCAGGTAAAAACCAAAAAGTTAAGTATAGCACAGTAATTTTTTTCACATCAGCTTGACAGCTAAACATTGTAGGCTGTGCTTCCCAATGTAACACAGCAGCAGGTCTGTAGTTGGGCCTGACAGGATAGAAGCTGTGTTTGTGAGACTCAAAACAGAGCGACAGCAATATCACAGAGTCTTCCTTTTGAATTATTATATTCATTAAGGTCAACAGCAGAAGCTCATAACTGACGCAATTGGGATTTGTTTCCAAAATAATAACAGTGTGTTTAAAAAAAAGTGAGTAAATCCTAAAATCTTTACAATAGTTTTCATTTCCATGCATTGCAATGGAAACACTGCACTTTCTATTCCAAAACAAAACATGAAGAAACATTTATCAAATTTGTTGTCACTTCATAGAAAATAAAGAAATAGATGCATATTTTGATGCATGCAGATTGGTCCATGATCCCTGGTATGCAATAAATAGACCCAACACCATAGTATGAGGAGCATCCCCACATCATGATGCTTGTGTCATCATGCTTCACTGTCTTCACAGTGTTCTGTGGCTTGAATTCAGTATTTGGGAGTCATCTGGCAAACTGTCTGCAGCCCCCAGACCCAAAAAAAACTATTTTGCTTTCATCAGTAAACAAAAGGTTGCTCCATTTCTTCTATAGGCCCGTTGGTATGTTCTTTGGCAAATTGTAATTAAAATATGCTGTTCTTCTGAATAACGTAAGGAACAACCCAATTTACTCAGATTTTCAGAGAGAAATGAACTATAACCAGCATGTACAACATTTGCTCCCTTTGTTCTTTGTCTTTGCCACCTGTTTTTTCACAGAATTAATGGCTTCATTAATTGAACTCTGCACTGCTATTTTTTTGAACAGCCTATTATTCCCTTTTTCTTCACTTTCTGTATAATAATAACAAATATGATACATTTTTCTTCCTGTTTTGATTTGGAATAGTGCAGTTGTCCCAATGCACTTGTGTGTTTAGGAAATAAAAACTATTATGATGATTTTGAGCATAACTTACTTTTTAATCACACTGCTATTATTTTGAAAGCAAACTGTATTTGAGCATATGAGATCAATGACACATGCAATGGAGTGACAAAGAGAGATATATACAATTTTGGAAAAGGTAATCTCAAAATGTAGATAGATATGATTAGATAGTGAGTGATTCTAGATATGAACAAGTAGCCTGTATTTTGTCTTTCCCTGTCCCCGTTACTATTGGGCTTGTTTTACTATGTTTGTGGGGCCTGACAGCTTTGTGGGCACAGAAATGTTGGCCCTCACTGGTTTATGGATGTTGTAGGCATGCAAATGTGTGTGTGTATGTGTGTGAGAGAGAGGGAAGAGCAAATGAGAAAAAAGAGATTTTTTTTGCTGATATTCAGACGATGAAGGACAGACATAGCAAGAGGAGACAGATGTTGAAGCTTTGGATTAGAAAGGATGAATAAAATCACACAGCAGTGTCCTCTGAGTTTATGTACTTCACCACTATATTATATTAAAAAATGCCTCATGAAATTGCTGTAACCCACCTACAGGCACATACCCCCCCCCCCCCCCCCCCCCCCCAAAAAAAAAAAAAAAAAAAAACAAGTAAACACACCTCAAAGGCTTCCACAAAATGGCCCTTTTAGAAACATTGATCATTAATAAAGCTTTAATTGCTCTAATGTTAAAACTATCTTACTGGTTGTGTTGTCAGTTGTTTTTTAAAGATATGATTAGGCCAAGGTAGGTGTTTTGTGATGAAGGCTGTACTGAAAGTTAGCAGGCCTATTGTATATAAGAATGAGTCATAGAGTAATCAAATTGCATGCTTTTGTTGATGGAGCCAACAGGTCAGGGTTTACTTGCACTGATGTGAAAAATGTGATATTGTATTTAATTTTTGTAATACATGGTTTCTGACACTGTAATGAGCAGCTGAGCAGTTGAATGATTTTCTCTGAGATGTAGTGATAACCCTTCACTTTGGATGTGTTTTGTGTGTGTGTGTGTGTGTTTGTTTTTTTTTTTTTGTTGTGTTGTTTTTGTGGTTTGAAAAGAAAGAGAGAGAGATAGAGCGAGTGAGAGAAATATGTAGCAGACACTAGAAAGCAACTGTGTGTAGCATGAATTCTCATCAGTATGTTTTTGTGTGCATCACCAAATAAAAAGGGCTACGGTTTTGTTTTTTTTGTTTTTTTAATCAGAAACACTTCTCGTATTTATTTTTATGGTGTTAGTTCTGTAATTCCGTTTTTTTTTCTTCATGAAACATAACGAATTAATAAATGCATTTGAGCAAAACATCCTCTTTCTCTGATGACTTTTGGTGTGCAACACATCATTTTGACAACACTGCCATCTTGTGGTGAAGCAATGGCAGACCACTGAAGGGACATCAAACACCAAACACCTACTGGATTTCTGATTTAAATGCGTGGCTGATTGTATCACACACAACTAGATGATCGGCAGGTTATTTACCCAGGATTTTAACAAATGACAAAAGTTCACTTATCAAGCAACTGTCTCTACACCGTCCATAATGTTGCTGTACTGTAATGTTGTGCCGTTGTACATGTGTTTCAGGTTAAGCATACATGTGTCAAATTTTTTGGTTAAACATTAATGATAACAAAATTTGCTTAGCTGCATTTGAACTAGTGAAGAAAAAAAAATTACTATTTCATAATTCATCTAACATCAGTCTCCTCATTGAATTGTAATGAATATCTACATTTTTTGATTAATTATCAGTTAAACATGAAATGATGAGGGAATGAATCAGAGACTCCAGTTTCTAACAGAAAATGCACATCTGTAATTAAAGGCTGCAGGTCACTTGGGTAAAGATCCAGCTGTTGTGAGTGGTTGGGTACTGAAGGGGACATCGTTAATGTAATGCATTCACACATTGAGCTTTTCCAGATGTGATAGATAAATATTTGCTGTGAAATAATGTCTCACACTCAACGGCAAAAAGAACTTTACAAAATTAACAGGGGAAACGTGTATGACACTGTACTGGTATACAAGACTGCAAACATGTATCATTATGTTGGTTTATGGTAGTTGGCAAAGCACAAGTGGAAATAATCTAATTAATAATTAACTCAGTTAAATGGAGCCAGCGTGCGCAACAACAGGACCTCCTGGAAGCAGCGCGCGCTTCATATATACTTCTGTGTCATCCCACTGCTCACCTGATCAACTTAAGGTCTGAAACCATAAGGCAAACCGCATGTCAAATGTTTAGGAATGTTTAGATAACAACATCACGCGACGCAGGTCTGGACCATAGACTTGAACTGATAGAGCGGCCATCCCCATTCAGTTCCCACAGCGTGAGTGGCGAACGTAACTGCCGCTTCCTCAGAGAATTCTGCGATATATTGTTTAGTACACCTGTTATGGCAACACCTTGTGGTCTGACGACAGCCTTGTCAGACTGGATGGAGGCCGTGTGAGGGACTTCCTTTCTATTCCGTCCAGCTCTGTGCCGTGAATCTTCTGCAGTGTGCATCAGCAACGGTGTCTCGGCATCAGTTGTTGTCCTTCCTCCGGCGTCATGTGAAAGGGGTCCGCGGTGGTTTCTCTTGCCGTAGACCAGACCCCCATTTCTGTCAAGCTGATTTGTCAGTGGCGGCGTCTTCGCCCCCAGTAGCGGCAGTGAGGTCGAGCCTCTGTCTCCACTGCCGCCGGTTTATTCTGCGCCCTTCGGCGTGCGGCGGAGCCGAGGATGAGCGAGCAGGGGAAGGGCTCGGCATCCGCCTCTGCCACGGCCCCGGCTCCAGGGTCGGACACTTACAAAGGCTGGCTCTTTAAATGGACCAACTACTTGAAAGGGTACCAGCGGCGATGGTTTGTTCTCAGCAATGGCCTACTATCATATTACAGGTAAAATACGCTTACAGAGACTTGTGTGATTTCTGAAAATAAACGCCACTCGGGCGCTCAAAAGAGTCGTATTTCTGTCGGCGCATCACGACAGCTGGCTGCCTCAGCTGGCTAGCAGCAGACTTACGCTAGCTGTCAACTGGACTGAGTCTCCCTGCTAACGGTTGAGGAACTTTTTTACCTTTGGCAAACTGTGTGCCGTGAACATGCAGAGACGTAGAGGCAGATAAACTCCTCTAACTCAATGCAATGTTGTAATTATCGTTAAAATAGATACATACGTCAGCTAGCAGTCTAAGCTAGCCTAGCCTCCTCTCGTGAGCTGCCAGGAGATCATCCAGCTGTCTCCTCCTCGTAGATAATTACCACAGCTGTCCTCCTTTAACGCAGAGTTAACACGATCTTGGTCGTAATTGTTGATTACACATTTACACTGAATAACTGTCATTTTACTTTGTAAAGTGTATTCATTGTGTCTGGTGACTATACTGGGCAAAGCTTAGGTGTTTGATCACTGTAACGGGATAGGACGGAGGAGGTGGTCGCTACCATTGTTGTTGCGCCTTCATCACACAGTACTGGAGCTTCACAACAACCAGACACCTGTGGCTCAGGTCTGTCCTGAGAGAGTCATGTTTCTATAGGTTCGGGTGTTCAGGGACCACATGAAAACAAAGTGGGTCTCATAATGGATGCCATATTTCTGATAGACAATTGTTCATTCTGTCCATTTTTTTTCAAACTGATTTTTAAAGTCATAATTATGCATATGTTTAACTGTTGGCATTAAAGGAACTTAAACTCATAATCTGAATTACACTTAAAGCTTATGCTTCCCTAATAACTTTTTATTTTGTTAATTATAAACATCTTACTTAAATGTTAATACAATCTTGGGGGTGAATTAACAATCACATGATCCGGTTTTAGAAAGTTTAGACCACAGGAATAGTTTGTGTGACCAATATAAGCTCAACTCCCACTGTCCTTTTCTAACAAGTTTACGCCTGTCAAAGTCTGTAAGATGTTAGCGCTTTGAAAATCTGCTGTCACACAGTATAACAGAAAAAAGTTTGATACCTCCCGCTTCTTTCATTGCCTGGCTCTTGCATGTTTAACCAGTTCACTTGCAACCACCTGGCTACCCCCCCCCACCCCCCCCACCCCAGCCCCCCAACACTGAAATACATGCTTTAACATATTCTGGTTCATGCTGCCTGCTGCTTCCTGCAGTGTTTAAGGAGTTCAGTCTCAACACTGAAGCATTTTATTTGAAAAGTCAAAGTGTTTATGATAATCAGAATGTCATTTGAATGAACGGACCATAACTATTTAAACCGTTGGCTTCACATTCAGACAGAGTATTTGCTGCAACAGTTGGCCACCCACTCTGGCCCTTTTTCCTGATTAAATGGTTGAGAGCAGAGTGAACGTGCACCCAGTGGAGTTAATCTTCCTCTCCTAACAGTGCTGTTTGTAAAAGCTGTGACTGTGGAGTTGAATGGTTTCACAATTCAGAAAAAACTACTTTTTACTTCTATCTATGTTAGTGTAAACTGTATTTGCTTACAGTGATAAGCTAATGTGACAGAAATCTGATCCCTCAAGGATAACTGTCCCTTCAGATATCATCTGTCATGTCAGCGAGGATCTTTGAGTCCCAGTCCTCTGAGCACAACTTGTGATTCATTTCCTGACACAGCAGTCATAGATGTAGTTTTTATATTACTATGTTGTTAGACAAGGAGCATTCTTTAGTTATTGTGTTTGCATAAATCCAAAGAAACCCAATTTCAGCCTATTTCATCCCATGCAAGTTTTTCCATTATAACAGCCTCATTGTCTTTTGTTGTTCCCAAAGCGTTATTTGGCTAAGAAGTAGGGTGGATAAAGCTCTCCTCTGGCCTGTGCTTGTGGTGAAAGGAAAGATGGCTGTTGATTCTCCCACATAGCCCATTATGTTGTAAGGTGACTGTTGTCCCTGAAGCAAAGCTAGCCCGTTGACATCTGAGCACAAAGGCAGTGAAGCGCAATAAAGTTTTTCCCTCCACTGATGTCTTGTTGGCAGACCACATTGTGTGTCTGACTCCAGGCTTTGTGTCCCTTTGTGTGCACCTCTTTGACATGACTGTTTGTACTTCTATTGTGAGTGAAGTAAAAAGGAAACAGACAGACGTGACAGCATGCTAATTAATACATTTCTGTTTATTGTCAAGTGATTATCTTAAAGCATCAGAGATGTATCCTTTCTGCAACACATTTTTTGTCTTTGTCCTACAATTTTATAAGGGAATACAGAAGGGAAAATGTTGGTTGTAAATACAATTTCCATTTGTAGTTTTAATACTTCTTAAGTGACTAGTAATCACTCTAATACTAAAATTGTCTGTGATGTTAGTGTTGCTAATTTGAATCCACAAGCATGGCTTTTTTTTCTTAATTCGATTATGTAATTTAACATCGATATTAAGCAATTTGATTGAGAGAAATGTCACAACACATAAAACATCATCAACAAAGGATACACTTTTAAAACCTTACATCCGACTGGATGGAACCCACCACACATCAGTCAGCTGCTTGAGTTCAACTGCTTGATATTTGTCAGCCAAGTTTTAAAAGTTCAATTTATATTTCTAATGATTTTCTATAAATTGATAATGACTGAAATTCTAATCGGCAGTCTCATCCACACATCAAGTAATCATTTGTCTTCCTAAGGCCATCTGTCACCAGAGGAAAGGCTAAGTTCTTTAACTAGTCACTGCAATAAATGCTTTGACTCGGTGGAAAGACTAACACACTCAGCACTTGTGTCTGTGAAATTATAATGAGTTTAATAGAGGTTCAGAACTGTGTTTGGCATTGACTACTCTATAATTTTGGCTCTGGAACTGCAAGTCTTGCTGTCTTTTACTCAACATCAGCTTTATGTTGTGTCTTTTTTCTTTTCTCTCCTTTTTTAATTTCTAAATTGGTTTTTCCTCACAGTTTTAATGGTCTGCGCACTACTTACTAACTTCTCATAGTAAATCCAGTTGGTGTGTTAAGGAAGATTACAGAGCATTAAAACATTGAGAGGTACTGGAGCGGTTATATCAGTCCACCCGGCCTCGTATTAGTTGACTAGGCCGTACATGTGAGAGAGTAATCAGATAGTATCAGTTTTGAACTGCTCTACAGGGTGCTGACAATACCTCTGTCCCTATAAAGTGTCAGATTATTCCAATACTACTTACATGTTCAATTCCTGGAGTGCAGGGAGGGAGTGTGGTGAAGCAAGTCCAAGGTTCTACACAAGTGGGCCCAAGGCTTTTCCATGACAGGAGGGTCCAGTCTGTCATGACTCCTCTATACTTAGCTGTGCATGTCAGCAGACTAACTAGCACAAAAAGGTGGCTGCTGCGATCAAATCTTGATAATGGGCTCTTTGTTGTTCTCAGCATCATGCCACAGAGTGTGGATGCGAAAGGATCTCAGTTTGTGTGCCTGTCCAGTTGGTTGGTGTTTTTAACATGAAGGTGAGAGCAGCAGAGTGATGTTAAAGAGAGCAGGGACATTCGAAACATCTCATTGTTTCAATTCACCAGCAGGTCATGTCAAGCTTTCATGTTGCATTATCAATGCTTTGGTTTTCTTGTGTTTTGTTGCTTTTCCGTCTTCAGCATGTTCAACAGAGTTTGTCTGGATCTTTCCTTTCACATCTTGTGATATTAAGACCAGCCACAACAAAGCTTATCAGCATCCTCATGCTATGGATGCTTGGTCCTATCTCCTGTGCTTGTCTCCGTTTGTGTCTTCATGCTCATGACCGCATGTTTGTGTTGTTCACTGGATGTTGTTCTGTCGTTACATGCTTCAGATCGGTGGATTTGTGTTTTATGAGGATGTGTGCACAGGGGACTGACAGGTAAATGCTGCAATGCTCTCCTGACGCAGTGCAACACGTAGGACTCCCCTCAAACCGTGTCTTCAGCTGCACCCAATCACCTTTGCATCCCTTCTATATTAGTGCCTTATTGGCCCTGTAATCCTTATCTCTTTTTGCCAGCTTTTCCTTGACTCCGTAGTTCCATGGCCTTTGCATGGCCTTGTCTCCCAACAGGGCAAAAGTGATCTGCATGGATCACATCTTACTCATCAGCTGCACAATCAGGTTGATGACCACCACATCCAGGAACTAACTTCGGCGGGGTGAGGTTGGAAACATCCCGCTATCCACACTGCTTTGCATGACCCCAGTGCAGTATTGTCTGCACAACTGATGTGCACCAAGTGCCAGTAGAGGAGTGGTACACTGAAGCACTTGTTCTCTTTTGGCAGTGAAACAAAACTTAATTTCAGTCAGTGGAAGCATCACAAAGGAAGTCATTGCCTGCCTGAATGTATGAAATTTACAAATACTCTTCAACCTTTGACATGATAAGACAACAACAACCTTGTTAGTGTCAGCTGAGTTGGTGAACTGAAGGTGACTAATAGACATTTGCTTCTGGCAGTGAGAGCTCAGTGGGATGGGTGAATGAATGTTCCCTCCCACAGAATGGTTTCTCATGATAGTTTGGTTGCATGCTTCAAAAAGGCTGCTTTCAAGGGTATGAATAGGGAAACATGTGACATGGAGGTTCTAGCATATTTTAAACAGTCTAAAGAGTAACTGGAGCATGAAACCAGGTTTCTGAAAAATTGTGACTTTATCTCAAATATTAACGAAAGCGTAATGTAACAGTTTGAAAATTATTTAAATATTATAATGTTGTAGAAATGATACAAAAATAATGTATAAGCTGTTCGAACAGAGACTTTTTTTTTTTTTCAAAATCTGCTCACTTTATGCCAAAAACAATATTTTAAAAAGTTGGTTCACCACTGTGTTGGATTACATCTTCTTTTGACAACACTGTTAGCATAGAGCTGAAGAGACCTTTTGCTGTAATTTTCACATAAAATTTTAATGATTATTCTGATGGTTGTTTTTGTTTTTTTAAGGGAGAGGCATGTATTACAGGCAGGCCATTTCAGCACCAAAACCCCTTTACCATGGAACCATCCTGTTGCGATGGTTCCAAGATCTTTCTCTGAAAAAGTCATAATTCCAATGATAGAATATGCTGCCGTAAAACCTGAATGCACCCCCGTAGTATTACAGATGCTGGCTTTTGAACTACTTGCTCATCACAAGCCAGATGGTCTTTCTTCTAATATGCCTGGAGGATGCAATGTCCACAATTTCCAAAGAGCATTTCAAATTTGGATTCGTCAGACCACAGGTTGGTTCCCATTTTGCCTCTGACCATTATAAATGAGCTTGGTTTCAGACAAGGCTGTTACAGTTCTGCATCTCGTTTAGAAATAGTTTTATCTTTGTATGGTGACATTTTAACAGTTCCCGTGTTCACTAGTTACAGCATTTTATGAGCACATGCAGTGATTTCCACAACGTCATGTCTTTTTTTTAATGTGACACAGCCTGAGAGGTTGGTGATCACAGCCATTGAATATTGGCTTGTATTGAACTGGATGGTACCTCATAAACCAAAAGGGAATTAATTTGATGCAGTATTGAGCAAAAATAAAAAGTACAAAGTATAAAATAAATAAATAAGTATGAAACAGGACAAGTAATCATTGGAGATAGTCATTATAAAGGCTGCTGCTCTACAGAGGAATGACCTCCTGTACTTGTCCTGTAACTTAAACACATACTGCGTAGAGCGTATATAATGCTGTCTATTCTTATTGAACAGCTTGTGAAACATTACTCTTTACACAAACAGCTCCAGGGTTGCTGGACACTCCAGGCCAGTGCCCAGCACAGAAACAGCCTTCTTTATAAGTTTCTTGCTGCTTATAAAGCAAGAAAACCCTATGACTGGAAATAAAGCTGCACTCTTCAACACAGACGCCTAGAACATCTTTTTAAGAGAGAGAGGATTTTAGTATTATCTTCTGTCTCCAGAGATTTCTGCATATTCTCTGAAACCTATAATGATGTGCAGTGAACTGTAGAATCCCAAATTTCTGTGCTTTGTTACACTGATGTTATGAATTTTTTTTTTCAAATATTGAAAAAAATAGAATATAACAGCTGTTAAATGTATTTGTTTCAATATTTGATATGTTGCCTTTGATTTTTTTTTTTTTTTTTTATTATTGTTGCTACTTTCTGGTAAATGTAGTTAACAAGAAAAGTCAGTTACTGGATTGAAAATCTGCTCTCAGAGTGACATGATGGTCCATCCTAGCCATGTGGTTAGTTTTTTAATTTTTCAACACAGAGCTCTAAAAACAGGGTTTCTGTCAAGTTTTTTTTTTTTTTTATCTGATCAAGTTAATTGTTCCAAAAAAAGAAAAAAACCTTAATTTAGGATAATATATAGCATGATGATACTTTGCAAAATTTTCTGCATTTGTTTTGGAAGATGTATGCTTTTTTATTAAACAGCTATTAATTTATAGAGAATTGCAATTGTAACACACTACATTCAGTCTATTGTGCACCTTTGTAATAGATGTTTGTAGTGTGAATGAACAAGCAAGTACTTTCTTTTTCCCTTTTGTGCTAATCTCTTGCCATGCTGCTTTGGCTCTGTCTCCCTGCTAGCGCTGATATTGTTTTTACCACCTCTCACTCTCTGCTCCCTCTTTGTTCACACTGTTATTCATTGTTTAGTTGTATTCACTACAGAGGCTGGGTGTGGAAACACAATGGCCTTGTTATCTAGACCACTAAGGCCCTCTGATTCTATAACAGTTGGTCCTAGTGGAGGCTACATAGGTGCAAATGATTCAAGCACACTCACAGCAGGATACACAGGTCATGTTAAGTGGAGTACAGTATCCCAGTTGTTTAACATTATCTTAGGTTTTTGTGTATTTTAGATATTATGCATGTACAGTGAAATCACCACATACCTATAATGTTGCTTTGCTTTCTGAGTGACTTACATGACCTTTGTGGCAGTCCTCAGCCCCTCCTTACCCCCATGCTTGTGCTCAGCTGCACTATCCAACCTGCAACCTTGCTGCAATTATTTTATTTTTGAATTGATTGAAGGAGAAATACTGTTTGTTGTTGATGACATTTACAGTAACTTGTATTTAGTGTCACGATACCCCCTTTTTTTCAGCTTCTAATGTGTCTGCTTTTACAGGACACAGGCAGAGATGGCCCATACGTGTCGTGGAACAATAAACTTGGCCACAGCACACATCGACACAGAGGATGCCTGCAACATTGTCTTGAGCAGTGGCGGCCGCACTTACCATTTGAAGGCTAGCACAGAAGTGGAGCGGCAGAGATGGGTCACAGCACTGGAGCTGGCCAAAGCTAAAGCCATCCGCATGATGAACGATCAGTCTGGTAAGTGCAGCTGTATGCAGCTACCTGAAGAGAAAATTGTCAATTAACTGCAGACTTTTTTACAATGACAGGGGAAACTACAGAAGTATTGTGCAACTACAAGGTATTTGTGCTGCAAAATGTTAATGATTCAAATCTGTTTTTGATAAAGAGGCAGGGTAGGTGTAGTCTGCATAAATATACATAAGAGTCTGCCTATCCCGTATATTTCAGGTGAAAGATTAGTTTTTAGTCACTGGTCTCCAATCTTGTCTTCCGTTTAAAATTCAGCACAGCTGTTGTGTCAGCTCACACTTGCCCTCTTGAATATAATACATGTCCCAGTGTGCACCAGGAGAGGGCAGTGATGTCTGCCCAGTCAAGCTGG
Organism: Hirundichthys speculiger; assembly: GCA_018398805.1. Classification (NCBI taxonomy): domain Eukaryota; kingdom Metazoa; phylum Chordata; class Actinopteri; order Beloniformes; family Exocoetidae; genus Hirundichthys; species Hirundichthys speculiger. The sequence goes on along the minus strand of JAGFBZ010000035.1, from coordinate 2,997,952 downwards.
AAAACAAACTGGAGTATGCTAATGCATCTGTGAGAACTGAGCTTCCATTCAGTCTTCTCCTGACAACAGAACACTCTCCTTTCCAAAGAACGTATTCTTGTATGGCTCTGTTAGATGTTGCTGGTCAAAGGCTGTGGGAAATGTCTAGAGAGACTGTTTTTCACATTTCATCCTGGCACCATCCCAGAGTGTCTCTGCCTTAGTCTTTTGCAGAAAGGGTCTACAGAGACTGTCACAGGCTATATATTCCTCTGGCCTCCATTTGAAATTCAAATCACTAAATATAGACTGGGGGATAATGTGGGTGTGTTTTAAGTCCACCACTTCCACAACACTGGAGAGTAATGCTGGTATATTTGTGTTTTGAAGTGGTTAAGCTATGTAATCACCCACAGTTATTGGTGTGACAAATTGCCAGTTTGTGTGTATAGATGCACAAATTTGGATGGGCAGTTTAATTATGCTGCCAAGTCTTTTTTGCTATGACATTTTTTCTTCTCTATAGTGCTTGTTCACTCATCATCCAATTCTTTGTTTATTTAATCTGTGTTTTGTTGACCCTTTCTCTGATTTGTTGTAAGGAATGTAGTTCATCAGCCAAAGTAAGTAGAATATATGAAAATCAGTTTGATAATGATTAAAACAAGAAAAGGCTTGGGATCCTCTTTCAGAGATATTACTCTGGATCACTGAGCAATATCAATTACAGTTTAATAGGTTATATTGTTCAAATTTTTACAATTCAGACATTTATTTGCAATTGCGTGTTTTCCTCTTGTCAGGGTGACCTGTTGGTTTTAAATGTATTGTGAGTTTCTGGAAGGTTTAGTGCCTTTATCATTTAAACTCTAATGAATGAGCTTCTTTTTCTTCCCGCAAGTATGATTCAGTAATTTATGATTGTCACATTATTCATAGTTAACCACTGACATTTAAAAGCGTACTCTGCCAGTTTGAAGAAATGAATTATTGGAGACACTGTATATCTATGGCTTTCAATCACAGCTGTTGGTCAAACTCTAAAATGCTAGTCCTTACAAACTGATTCTGAGTTGTTTTCTTTGTTTTGTTTTTTTAATACCTTCTCTTAAATGTACACTTCTTGAAACCTCCCACCTCCTATTTTCATGACTTTCTAGGGAGTCGAGGCTTTATATCTTGGGTCCAAGCAATGGAAATCATCAAGGTGTTATCAGAGTTATTTTTGCGGTCTATGGAAAGTTTTCTCAAGAGCAATAGAAAACATTTTAAAACTGTACTCAGGCTGGGTGATAGTCTTCGTTAACCTGAACTTGGAGATTTACAGCTGGCAACAGACGGACAATCTAGTTTTACAGTCAAATATTTAAGAGTTTGCCACTGGCACCCTTTTAAACCATTTTCTTCAGTTTTTTTTCTTCTTTATATCTGTTTCATTAATGTTGTAATGCCTGTCCATGTTTTAAACTTTTAACTTCCTGAAGCAGTACACTTTTAACCTCCTGTAGTAGGTCCATGCAACTTTATTAAATCTTAGTGAATGAAAGAATGTATATGTTTTTCTGATTTTCTGTTTTCTCCTTCAACACCTGATCTATCTTTAGGAGAAGGAGGATTGAAAATGATAGGAAAATCCAGTTTCTAAGTTACTATGGGCTATGGATATGTTGCTTAGCTCAGTCAGGGCACTTTTTCCCTTTCCCCACTGTGATACACATGGATCAAAGGATGTCTTTATTAATTTATGTGCCTTCCTTCTCTATTAGTGGAACAAAGCACTTATATTCATCCTCTCAGGGCTACTGTAGACGGTTGTAAACCCTGAACAAATGCCAAGAGACAGCAAAATTCAGGCTTTGCTATCCTTTATGTTGCTTATCATTTCATCATCATATTGTTGTGCTTTTTATGTTTTGCATTTTTTCTTATGTGCTTTAACTTTGTGATGTAAGAATTTAGTATATCTTACTTTAGCAGTAATATATATAGTGTTCTAGTGAGACAATCAATCGGTAGTTAACAATTCCACTGACCACAACAGAGGTGCACTGCAAAGTGGATTTATTCTCCAGGTTGTATACAATATCAGAGAGGTCATTTACTCACATTACAGAATGCAGGATGCTCGGAAATGACAGTTGGTAAGCACGAAACAGTCATTTTTAAACCATCACATGAACAACATCAAGACCTTGAGATAAGTTCTTCATACGCCGACGTGTCAAACTTAAGGGACTTGATGGAGCCAGAATGATAATCAGAAGCGATGGCCCTCAACAGGCCAGAATCTTAAGTTAAGTAAGAAGTAACTTAACTTTACTTGACTCTCTTACTTTCTTACTTAATGTCTTACTTCTTACTTACAGTTATCTGTTGTGCAATTGGTGTATTGTCTTGATGTTTGTCTCTCTTAGTCTGTCTGCCATGAGAATAATTACAATTGTGCACAGTTGAACAGATGGTCTAATGCTGATACTAGATGTATTATAATGTCCCAAAGCCAAAATGCACTCCATATACTTGCTGGAGTTTTGACTCCTCACAATTGACCAGAAACATGATTTTGTTTATTTGAATGAGCACTGGCAATACCTCTGCCACTTTTCCATTTATTTCCCCTTTTTATATAAATTGGCTGTGTCTCCACATTTACATATTTATGTTTAGATTTAATTTCAAATATGTTACTGTTCACTACAGTCTGATCCATACTCTGTAGGTTCAGCAGGGTGCAGTGTTTCCCCTCATATTAATGTGATCTCCCAGATGCCTGTCTCATTTTGCCACTGTATGTGAAAAATGAGATCACCGCCCATGTAATCACATCTTCCAGCGGTGGCTTGACTTTGCAAGCCACGCATTCATTTTCATTTGAAACCTGTGCGTTTAACATATGACCTTTTTTTTTTTTGCATTTTTTTTTGGAAATTGTAATTGAATAAATAACTATGATTCTTGATTGATTGTTGAGTTCAGATATGTACCACTGTGGTTGGCAGAAGAGTAAAAGCAACTGACCCTGGTGTATCTAGCATGCTAGCTGATGTAAACCTTGAGTTCTCCAGCAGTGCTCTGATCTTCATCTGCGTTTGATCAAGAAGTCAATCTGAGAGACTGTATCTGGCTCTGCTTATATATTTTTTACTGCTTATTTGTGTGAATGAATCGGTATTTGATTTGCTTGTGTCGGTTCAACTATTTATTTTCTTGCATGTCATTTTTCTTTTATTGTTCCCTCTATCCTTTTCTCTTTTTTTGAAAATTTGAAATCTTATCAGTCATTCTCCCTTTACTTTAAAATGTAGTGCTCTGTCCATGGTCCTGAAACTGCAGGAATATGAAAGAGAAGAAAGTGAGAACAAATTAGCGTCACATCTTTAAACGTGATTCATTTATCATAATCACACTGCTCCTTCCCTCTCCCTTCCTCTCTGTCAAGAATGCGTTTTTTTTTTTTTTTTTGCATGCATTTTCACAAACACTTGCTCTTCCTCTCTCTTTCCGTTGCCTTCTCACACTCTCTGTCTGGTTTTCCTGCCCCTCCTTCTTTCTCTCCCTATTTCCCATTCTCTCTCCGTGAGCTAGATGCTTTTCATCCAGCTGGGTTCATTTCTAAATGGAATTCCCTTATTCAACCTGCTGTCTCCTTTTCAGCTGTTTTCTTTTACGTAAAACATTAATGTCCTGAAAAGTCTAGGGAATCTCCTTTAGTAAGTACACAGCTTCTTTCTTTTGTGATGTGCTCAGAAATGTGTATGTATTACTGTATGGAATCATGTACATCACGTTAAAATGATTAGATGTTTTTTTCATGCTGTATCATATTTGACTTTAAGGATGGTGTGATAAATCATCAATGCTATTTGTAATTACAGGTTTAATTTTTGAAGTAACTTTAATGAAGACAATGTATTTGCCACTGAAACAGTTAAAAAAATTGAAAGAAAAAACTATAATTGTAGTGTTAAGATGAAGAAAATTATTAAATTGTAAAATGCTTCTTCAATAGCATTGAATAGAATATACATGAACTGATTTAGTTTGTTTTATTATACTGAGGGTGTTAATGTCGCTGGGCCAACCTGGAAACTCAGATTAGTGGATATATTTCACATGTATTACTTTTAATTCACCAGTCTATAAACTACATTTCACGTGTATTAGTTTTATTACACCAGCCTATATGGCAATAAATTAATACCTAAAATGTATACACTACCTATTTCCTATGCTCCACAAAATAATTATATTAATATTGACATAACTAATTTATGGTTTTTTTTTCAAATATATGACTGGGGATCCCCGTGACCCTTCGGAGGATGAAACTGGTGTAGATATTGGGTGGATGGATGACTGGGGATGATAATTAGGAATTTTCATGAAGGTGCCTTTGTCTTTTTGATAAATGGAAATTCTCATTATTCACTATATAAATAATACAACATTTGTATCAAGACCAAAACAATAATATTTTATTATAACTCTTAGTTTTTTCATATTATTATTTATCCATATATTTTTAATTAGGCTGTAGCTGCTTTATTTGCAGAGGAATCTGGTCATATTGGGCTTTCTGAGCTCATTAGTGGAGGTTTTGAAATGGCAGATGGTATGGTCATCATCTTCATCAATTAGTTCTACTGTGGCTCTGTACTGAATTGCTTATACTTGTTTATCTTGGTACTGACATCATGTATTGGCAATGGTCGATTTTCTAGATCAGCTCAGCCCCCAATGACAAGACAGATAAACAGAGGGATTGGAATCAGACTGTGTTTTCTGACATAACAAACATAACTGAAGCCAAACCTTTCATAAGGATCATAGTCACTCTGACTGTTCAAATAGTCAGCATGAAAAAAGTGATTATCGTGGTGCTGTTCTGTCATTTTTTGGCTGTATTTTTCTATATTTTCCTTTACCTATTCCTGCAGTCTCCTGTGAATGTATCAGAAAAGTGTCTCTATGAGATCAAACCTTTACTGTCATATAATGGATTTAAAAGAAAGACTAATTCATTTGCTTCATAAACTACATATTCCACTCACCACTACTGCCCATCATGACACCCTGATTTTGCCACCTGCTCTGTCTGGCCTCTCCTGACTTGCTCTCTGGCTCAGTATTTTAATCATCGGATGCTGAAACCCATTGTCACATTTTTATGAGGCTTTCTACCTGATTTAAAGCTGTCAATATCTACATCAATATTTTCAACTGCTCTCCCATGAGACATTTAAGACAGTTCTCTTAACCATGCATGCTCTTGCTGGGGTCCTCTGTTGTTAGAACATGCCATTCCTGCTTTTATGCTGCACAATGTGCTTGAGAAACCAGGGTCTTTCAGGATATTTCACTCTCAATTTCAAAAATTTCAAAACTGTTGCTGATAAGTCCTGCATGTGATATATATATATATATATATGTATATGTTTTTTAGCATTAATCTGTTCCAGTTTCTTTTTTATTTTAATGAAAAATGTTCTTAAAATTGATAATTTTTTTCATTTAATTTTAGTATTGCTATAGTCTATCTAGAACAGAAACAGAAACATCATAGATGTTTCAATGCATCTGATTCAAATGAATGGGTCGTTAACAGACTTGTGCAGACCTTGATGACAAGCTGATGGTGATCAATTCATTTGAATCAGGTGTGTTGTGGCAGGATAACACCTAAGACGTGCAGGACAGTGGCCCTCAAGGACTGGAGTTGAACACTCCCGATCTAGAAGGATCCTGGTTTGAATTCTGGCTGTGGAGTTTGAAGATTCTTTGTGTGCCCATGTCAGTTTATTAAGGCTTCCTCCCACAGGAAAGTTTATTGTTGATTCTAAATTATCTCCAGATGTGAGTATGTGAAGTTGTCTCTGTGTGACCCTTTGATTGCCTGACAGCCTGTCCGTGTGTACCCCACCTCTTGCCTGATAAAATCTGGGATAGGCTCCAGCCTTCTTGTGACCCTGAACAGGATTGATCTGTTATGGACAATGGAGGGATGACACAGTTCACCTGGAAAATAGACTGTTTTACCATCTAACATTAGATAAGATATTAAAGTGGAAATGCTGGATTAAATTTATTTTGAATAGCTTCTGTTAAAGTGACTGGTAAAATAAAAAGAGCTAGTTCTAGAGCTGATGATAAATGAGTTGTTGCAGTTGCCAGTTTTTAATAAGAACATGTTTTTTTTTCTGATTGTGTATTTTGTGTGGGTCAGTGTCTGTTTTTTTTTTGTTTGTTTGTTTTTTTCCCTAAATGTCAGTCTAAGATAGTTTGTTAGGTCTGAATGTTGTGCTTGACTTGGTCTTGCCTTTTTCTGCTTACATGGTTGCTTTAGTAAACCACAGTCAAGTTTACTGAACTTTGTCCATTGAAAGAATAAATTGAGTGGAATAATGGACTTAATAGATCTATAGTGATGAATTGTATAGCTAATGGACAAGGTAAAGCTCTGTTCAAAGACGGTATTGCTAGAGAATTCATACATATACTGTTGTGCTGTTCTTGATTGTAGTGGGATTTGTCTGCTCCCTGTGCTCAAGTGACCTGCTATATGCTGCAGGAAACCTGGACTTGTAATTAAGCTTGCATTGTGTCCAAGTCGGCGCGTACATTTCCTCAGTCATGCATTCTCTAGCTTTTCTGCTTTATCAGCAGCAAGGAGAAGTTGAGAAATGTAGAATGCTGACTTTAGCAAGTCATTAAAATATAGATTAGCTGAACATTGTTGAAGAGTCTAGTGACCTCTCTAGGGTGTACCCTGCCTCTCACCCATGACAACTGGGATAAGGGCCAGTCTTACTGTAACTCTGAGCAATATGAAACATACATAGAAAATAGATGGAGGGATTGTTTGAAAAGTTTAGCTTGGACAACGGTGGCTCAGTATTCATTTTCAGTTTTCCTCCTTTTTACCCTCTCAGTAAATGTATTTGTGTTAACTCCTCTTTTTTGCTCTTCCACTGTGCCAACATCTCCTCTTCTAGCCAAGTCTCATTCAGTCAGAGCCCTGACACTCCAATACTGGAAGTTTGATATTGATATTTGGTATTTTTGGCATTTCTTTGATGTTTATAAATTGTGTTGTTTTAATGATATGTCAATCTTGTGGGAATTTTACACAAAGTAGAGTCATATGAGATAGAAACAAATAATATTATGTTAGTGAGCTATCCGTCCCACTAATGTCAGAATCACTGAACTTATTATTAGGCCTCACATTTGCAGCACATTAAGACAAAATGATTCGGACTTTCAGAAACATACTCATTTGTTGTTTCTAGCTTTATTTTTTAAGGCACGGGGTTGAGGACGTCTCTTATCTAGACCAGAACAAGTGATTTGTGGCAATTTTGTAGGTAGGGATATGTCAAGTTTTATGTCAATAAGACACCATGCACCATACTAGTTATTTTCTGTACCATTGTTTTTAAAATATATATTTCACATCACTTCAGTTGGATCCTGTTACTTTATCTGGCACCAATTCACAACAAAAAGTCAACTTAGGATGCTTTCCATGGAGAGAAACATCCTGATTTCAAAACATTGCCATTTCACTGAGAAGGTGTTTGATGACATTAAGGACGAAAAAACTCATTTAAAAGGAAGAAACATCTGGCCAAATTCAACTCAGAGAGGGTGACCATCTGCCTTGACCAGCTGGGGTGAGGAGACGGCAAGGGAGAGGCAGAGTGAGAATAAGGAGCAATTGAAGCGATGCAGATGGGCTAGAACAGTAACTGCAGATCAAAAACATTTAACTGCAGTGCCAGAAATACCTGCAGAAGAGAGTGGGGGGACAAAACACAGAGCAGAAGACAGAGGAAAAAAATACATGTTAATGACATGTGGTGATAATGGCATACAACGCATTCACATTTAATCTTGATTATGTTGCAAATAGAGCCCTTGCAAAGACCATTCTGCTCTTCTGTGTTTTAGTAAAAGTGTTAGTTGTAGACGTAAGATGTATGTCAATTCTCTACATTTCCATTACAACAAAGGCTGTAATGAGTTGTGCAAAAAGCAACTGTAGGTTCTGTGTTGCTTTCGTACATGCATTGTAATAATATGGACTTCCAGCAGTATAAGTCATTGAAAGAAATGGGACAAAGACCTTTTTTAAATTGGCACCAGAACATTTCTCTGTTCATACTGACAGTGTTCGGATAGTTTCTAGCACCACTGAATTTCTTAAAATTTACAGTCAAATAAACATATCTGTTTCAAATAGGACTTTTAAAGATGTTTGACTGCACAGGGAGTAAGAATCACACAAGTGTAGAAATGATCCTTCTCAGGCATTTATTTATTTTTTTGCTGCAATTAGGAGAGTGAACATCCTGACCTTAAGCTTGTTAAACTCCACAAGGGAGACATGCCACTGAACTGAAACTATTCTTCTAATGAGCAGTAGTTTAAAAATGCTTTCTATAACTCTTGTCAGAGTCAATGGTAGAGTTGGGTTACATTTTTCCGCATATAGATGTGTGTAATGATTTATTTCTTTAGTGGGAAATTAGCATTTTCAGATCTAAAGATGTTTGCTCTTTTGCAAGATTTTTAGTAGGGATATGAAAGACATAATCTTATTTTATTTGATCTCAAGAATCAGGCTTTCAAAGTAAATATTCAGAAATACAGGATTTGTCAAACATTGTGATGACATGATGGCCCCGATCGTACACCTCCTGCTAGCCGCTAGCCGCTACCCACTACCCGCTACCTGCTACCCGCAAATTGCGGGTTTAGGAACACCGCTAACCACTAATGCAATCTCCCGCTTCCCTGAAGCCGCTGTCCGCTATGCCGACTCCCTTACTCACATTGTAGGTGTGGCATTGGGCGTGTCTCTTGTGCTTTCTGCAAACTCGGTATCTTGGGATCGCGGATTTAGGATAGCCACCCGCTTCCTGCCATCACAAGATACCGAGTTTGCTGAAAGCGCAAACCGCATGTCGGCACGTAAAAGAGTGCCTCCAAATGGCATAAATGTGCGTCCGCATGGTCACACATGGACGTGCACAAACAGCTCTACCTCTCAATTACGCATCACTATATTCCTTGCAGACGTTTTTATTCCCTTTAGGTCAGAGGATGTCTGGTCAGCAGTTGTGGTGGATGTGGGCATAGTCACGGCCAGACACGTCAGTCTGTACAGCTGTGGCATGATCATGTTCAGATGTTCGCTGTGGAGGAAACCAAGGAGATCTTTGGGACATTTCCCCTCAAAATCTGTCATGGCCTACATCACAGTCACTTCTGTTTTTAAACAGGTCAGATCATCAAATAGAGCTCCGTGGCTCTGGTGTCAAGCTGGAAAAGGTTGGATGCGGGAATTTATTTCCGATATGTCTGAAACTGTTGGTGATCAAGGAGGGACAGGAACATTAATTGTTCGTGATCTTTAAATGCACATCCATTGATTCGTTCTGCAGTATTTTAAAAGGCACATCAGCTGCGCCAAGATGCACAGCTGTCTCAGACTCCCAGTACCCCCTGCTGAGAATATGTTCCCGTGGCTCTGCCTGGCCGTGTTTATCGGGAGTGCACCAACTATCTGGGACTTTCAGGTTGCCGATAGGAATTGTCTGTGTAAAAATATTTTGATGTACATATAAGTGCAGAGGAGGAGGAGGAATGGCAATGGCTACTGCCGCACTGATTGGTTTAACAGGTAGAACGCCCTAACCACTCTCATGCATAATATAGCGGTTAGTGCAGGTAAGATTGCGGGTTTAGGGAGGTGGAAGATTGCATTCTTTGCGAACACCTCTACCGCTACCCGCTATCCCTTAATAGCAGCTTTAGGAGGTTTTGTGGAAGATCGGGCCCGATGTCTCTGTGCACAATAACAAAACATTGTTGATCCAACAAATATCTTCTTAAAAAACATTTGTAATTTGTGGAAAAGCTTGTTCTCTCAGTCTGGAGTAGCTGCATATCTATGAGAGGGAGGAAATGCATCACTTTTTTTATCTGCCTGCTCCAAGGCATGAGATATTTTTTTTATATTATTTTTGAAAACATTCCTGGCAAAAGGTTGAATGGTAGACCACACAGAGGTAACTACTGTGCCAACTTTAACATGTGCCATGCACAGATGCTACCTTGATCCACCAGTGATGACTGCATGCTCATTGGGCTGAATGATTCATTGCCTCAGCGTATTGAGCATCAGCTGTAATGTGAGTCTGCTGTGTGGGGGATTCATGTGCAGTGTTTGTTTGAGTTTACTAAATCATCAAGTTGATTCATGGCCCTCTTAGTCAGTCTGACACAGGAAGTCTTCACTCCCAATGCTTATAAAATTTGGTTAATTAAAACTGTAATACTTCTTTTTGATTTGAAGGTTATTATCAACACTGGAGCATTAATGCATTAGGAGACTTAAGCACAGGCTTGTATTACACTGCAGTCGGTCCTATATTTTTGGTTGTTAAATACACACTTGTGCAGATCAATAGCATTCATGTGTGCTGCAGCTTAAGGAAACACAACCTAATGTTTTAAATGGTCTCAAATTTGAATGTGACCTCTAAAAGTCACCTTAAAGCATTTTGCCCCATGATGAAAGGCTTCTCTCTTTAGAACCATTTGACTGCTTTAATGAGCTCAGTGCATTCAGGGTTTTCATTCAGAGTCTGCATGTGTTTGGGTTCCTCCTTAATGCAGTAATTGCCATAATGAGAGTGTTACCCATGCTCTTTAAGCACCATTTTTATTTCTTATGATGGTTCAGATAATTTGGCTTTCATGTGACTCTGCCTTAATTAATAGACAGTGAAAATGGAGCTCACTATCTTATTGGTGTATATCTATATGTATATTACATGGTTAAGTATATGTTTGTTTTAGTAGTTACTATAAAAGAGCTTGGAATTCACAGATCTCCAGCTGTGACACTATTATAGTTTAATCCAAGAATGAAAATATAATTTTCGTCTTTACATTCAGACTAATGACGGAAATCAAAAGACTCTAAACAACTTAAAATGGACCAAAAATGATAACGTTATAATCATACAAATGCCATGGTTTTTCATCTGTCCATCTTTTGAACCTAAATGTTGTGAAGAACATTGGAGGTCAAGTATAAAATGAATTGTGGTTTCATGCGTCATTGCCTAGAACAATCCCGAGGACATTTAGGCGCATTATTTTTTTTACAGTTCAACAATCTTTCTTCATCAGCACTTCTGATTCAGCTCACTTTCAGCCCATAGCAGCCTACTTCTGTTACCCATTTCTGTTATTTTCAGACACGTCTGCAGAACCTCTACAACAAAAATTTTACACTGGACAGGTTCAGTGTGATTAAGTGGTTGCTTTTATAATCAAGAGTATTACTCAGAAGTGTACAGTACATTGTCTGATTTGCATGGCTATTTTGTGTTTTAGCTGCTATTAACCCAATGAATTTAGATCACCACGGCCAACATGTTGGGTCAAGTAAATGATCTAAAATGAATAAATTGAATATTTTTAAATAGCAGTAGACATGATCTTACTCATGGAAAAAGATCTAAAATTCTATATTATAATAAGTGGGACGCATAAACTGGATAAGTTACAAAACCCAAGATGGCAATGATTGAATGCAAAACTCAAGGCTTCAAAAAAGGAAGGAATAGAAGTTAGATTAATCAAATGCATGTATTGATAAAATGATAACTTAAAAAATAAAGGTGCTAAATAAAAATCCGAAGCACAAGAACATTGCACTGACACCACATTAAGCAAAAGGCTGTGGGTTTGTCCTTGCCCCCATGATGACTTTTAAGACTGATCTTTAAAAAATACAGGTGGAGCTTCTACATTACTATTGCCTATTACTGTTACACAGTTCTGGGAAACAACAGAAAATGCATTTTTTTTTTTTATGTGGCTGATTGTTCTCACATTTGGTGTTTTTCCCTGAAACCCCAGCTGACTGAAAGTGTAGAAAATTGTTTCAGCTGGCTAAGGTGACCTTGATTTACTGGGCAATGTAATTTGTACACTTTCATTGATCTGAGGTGACAACTTTCAAGTACTATGAAATTGTGGAGAGGGAAGATCGTTATTGCAGCTGATGCCTTGTTTGTACAGTGACATTGATGAAGAGGTCAGATTTGAAGTTGTCTAGGACCGACTGGTTATGCCCTGTGTAAAACCATTCAAACATATGATGACACTGCAGTGATATATCATTCTTTATTTTGAGGTGTGTTTCACTGATCTCCCTGTAGCTCTGTTCTATCTCAATCTACTAATCTACTGTGTCCTTTCTTTTTAAACCAACATATAAACCTTTGCTTGATTCTTTCCCTAAAATTCAACAAAGCTGCCAGGGATGCAAAGAGGAGATGATTGCTAGCTGCCGACTCCTATCTCCTTTCAGCTTCACTCCCTCTCTGCCTTCCTCCCTCCCTCTACAGTCTTTACTGCACTGAGAGAAGCATGTGGAGGGGAATTGTAAATGTGCCGAGCTTTATGATTGTGTCTATGCAGAGAATGTGTGTTATTTCTGGAGAACAAGGCAATGCAGGAAAGGAGGACAGGCAGTACAGTACAGGATATAGGAATTAAAGGAATGCCTGAACCTTATCCCACATCATTATATCTGTGTGAGTATGCATGTGTTTGTGTGCATGCTGCAACGCTGCAAAAGGAAAATCGCTGCCTCAGCCCTCCCCTCGTTTGGATTATGTAGCAGCCCCGGGTCGAGTCTCAGGGAGCGTGGAGTGGATCAGGCCCGCAAAGAGTGGGATGAAGGGCAGAAGCTGCTGGGAGCCAGGGACGGTCCGCTCTCTCTGCAACTCAGGCTGTCTGAGTAAACTCAACCATGGTCAGTATAGTTATGGCTAAAATTACACCACAGGAGCATGGAGCTGTCACACTCCCGCCAACCGTCCAACGACAGATCTCCTTCTGTCCTTCTATCTAGCTACTCTTCTGGGGTATCTGTTACCATGGGTGCTTAGATTCTTCAACAATGCATTTCCTCACTCTGTAAAAAGAGCACTCTGTCCCCTATCCTGCACTTTGCGCTGCATGCCCCCCCCCCCCCAATATACTGCTTTCACTCATGATCATTTCCTGTTTCTTCTTTGCACCTAATTCACCTTACATTTGCATATGGGTCAACTGGAGTTTGGCAGGCCTACAATGTATTTTTTTGTTTGTAGCATGTATCTGTGTACGTATAAGATGCGCCATCACAAACCATAAAATGGGAAGTGCTGTATATCCCAGGGTCCTAGAACCTGTTCTGTAAATACTGTAGTAGGCTGGTGGGATAGTAAATAATTAATTAACCCTGTGTAAAACACTGACCTATTACAAATGACTGATAACAAGTACCCGATTATAGTAAGTCGCTATTCTATCATTGCTTAAGTTGGCTTTTTAGCATCCTATGTTTACTACTTGTCTTGTAACCTTTTCTCTAAAGTTATCTTGTTACCTTTTAAAGCAACAGTGAAAAAGCTAACAAATTTGCCAGTTTCTTTGTCTCTAATTATTCTGTTCTCTTTTTCCATTCCCTTCATTTCCTCTATTGTTTTCTTTCTCATGGTACAGTTGTTGGACAATGTGGAGTGGAACGGCTGTGTTCTCAAGCCTGTGGCTCTCAGTATTCTCAGTTTGCTTGTTTGTTTGCTGAAATTAATTTGGCACAGGCAGTATAGCACATGTTGTTTTTAGGGCTGGGCAACAATTAAAATTTTTAATCGTGATTGCCGTATTTTCTGGACTATAAAACACACCTTAATATAAGCCGCACCCACTAAAATTTAAACAAATTATATATTTTGTCACATATAAGCCGCACCAGACTATAAGCCGCCGGTATCCAGGCTGAGAAATAAGATATTTACATCGAAAGATTTTGTACCATAAGTATTTATTCATATACCTGAAACGATTGTTTCCGAAAAGTGCCTGTAACACGGCAGTAAAAGTGCTGATCAAACAAAACAGAAAAGTCATTGATGGTTTTATTCATTTTCCTCCTGTACACTGAAACCAAGTTACTTTATTTTTCCTCCTCCTGGGTGCTGAAACCACCCCACACAGCAAAGACATCCGGAACGGACCCGCGAAACGGACCCGTATCGGGATCCACTTGCACTCAGTGCTGGACTCCGCTTTGGAGCTGGATTGCGGACCTGCTGGCTCCACGCTGCGTCCGGTCCGCATCTGCGATTAAAACCTTACCTCCGCGGCGGGTCCACTCAGAACCTGGAAATCCGCTGGGGAACCAACAAACTGACTGGACAAACTGATAAATCCAGGTGTGTCTGACTAGCCACAATGTTCACCTGGATTAATCAGTTTGTCCAATAATAATAGGTATTGATGCTCACAGAATGAATGTAGAGTAGCATAGCCAACATAGGCTATAAAAGGTGATAACAGAACAATTTAACTAATTGATAAGTGAAGACAAAATTAACTTAGTACAACTAAAATAAAGCTTATTGCCACTGCCAGGGCATTAATGTCATCCTGTTTTTTATGAAAAATAAAGAAAGTGTACCAACAAAATCCTGAGCCACAATAACATTAAAACAGGCAATTTCTGAGGTAACAGCGTAAACTTTTAATGGGGGGTTCAACTTGGCAGTGGTTACAAATAACCTTGTTTCTGTCAAATCCACCGACTGGGAGATCTTTAAAATGAAAGTGTCCATGTTAAAGTTCTGTAACTTTACCTCTCCATATCTGCTTTTGCTTTCCCGCATGTTTTTGTCTATTCTCTTCTGGTTCCGCAGCAGCCAGTAACAGACTTTTCAAAACAAAAGCAAAAGTGAGTAACATGCGTCAATGCGTGATAAAATAAATGTCGGCGTTAATAAACGAATGAGTTAATGCGATAATAACGCATTATCTTGCCCAGACCTAGTTGTTTTCAGACTTACCCTAACCCTTTTCAGGCTTCTGCACAATTTTCTTATTGCAGAGATTTGATAAAGTTGCACAAAGTGCATGTATCACGACAAATACCCTGAGCTTAGATACACAATCAATTACCTGAGGTCCACCAAGGGGATAAGGCCACCAATATTTCTCATAACAGCACAACATTAAAGCAGACAAAAGGACTTTTGTTTTAGGCTGAAATATCATTTTCAGTTTGATTTCATTTGAAGGTAACCAGATTAAACAATGTTTGGCCGAGTTACAGCCAATGGAGCCATGATTTGTATATAATATAATAATGTGATAATTGTCAGCTGTTTGTGAAAAGCAAAACCTTGCACAGTGGTTAAAAATAACCAAAATTCAACCTTTAACACATTTATTCTCAAACAACTACATTCCGTTTTGCCTCTTGACTGCTGTCAAACACACTTTCTTTCCTGCATCATGACAGGATACTTTTGGCATTATGGCAAACTTCTTGTTTGCAACTGTCTACACCTATGTTAATTCATAATTATTAAAATTCTTTCAACAACACATTGTTTAAGTATTACTCATCAAAGTATCTCTATCTGCCAACTTGATTAAACTATACTTTATATACATCTCTGAATAAACACCGCTGCTAATATGAGCAGATTCTCATCTTGGAATGATCCTCCAAGTTTTTCTTCCCAAACATGCTGCCAAAAGAAGGTCATTAAGTCAGGACAATGTCCTCCTCCCCCCACTCTCTCTTTCACATTGTAATTTCACATCTGTCTGTCGCAGAGGCTCAGAAGCCAAAGGGAGCAGAGTTTATATACCAAAATGTTCATTAAAAAAAATCAGCAATTTGATCAAAATTGTAAAGAAAATACAGCACAATTCTTGCATCTTACACTGCCTACCCTCGTTATATTTTTGGTATTTCATTAATATTTTCAAAAAAAAAAAAATACTTTTTTGTAATCGGTCTAGTACAAGTACGCATAAAAATATTCACAAAAATTCAGTACATGACTAAAATTATTCAATAAATCATGCTGACTTGTACAGCTACATTACTGCCAGGTTTGGTGACTTTAAAAGAATTAGGTGCCATAAAAAATAAGTTAAAGTGCCAGAATTATGACCATCGGTTACCGATTTACATTTTGAAAAATATAGAGTGATGGACTTTTGAATTGACCATATGTTGCAGTGTTTGAAATGTTTCGTTGAGTGAAAGGAATGTGATCCTTTAATCTTACCTCCTTATGACCAACATGTGATTTTTTATGAATTTATATAATTCGCGTACGACAAAACCATCCGACGGAAAAACACAATTATTCCTCGGTGTATGGATCATGTTTTTATGCCACAAACATATATGACCAGAATCTATCTAGCCTCTGAAACTTCTAATTTAAGTTGATCAAGTCAACATTAGTGCTTATTCTTTGAAAACAAATGATCACGAAAAAGAAACCCTACTGTATTATATTTCTACTCAGAAAGTGTCTACTCTTTTCTCGTACTATTTTAGCCTTCAGTATTGATCTTTTGTATGCTTTAAATTCTACTTATTTGGACTACAGTGTACTAATGATCACAACCATGCAAAAGTTTCAAGTCTTTTAGTGAAATAAAAAAAAAAAGATTTCTTTGTGGAAATTTCTTGGTACACTTTTGCTGCTGTGTTAAACAGAATTCACTTGAGTGGGCTCTTGACATATAAAACCTTTCTGGAGCTGCACCTCTAAGGGAGATTCCACATCAATTTAATAATGAGTTCTCAATGAATTATGCATGTGTCTCTGCTCAGATATTGTTCCTGCTGAAGTTGAGAAAACTAAAACTTCTTCACTGTGCTCAGATATATTACACAAACACACATGACCTCTGCCTCTGCTAGCCCTGCGTTGCCCTGCCGCTCATGGTAGCAGCTTGTTGCAGTAGTTCTGTCAATTTTGCTAGCTTTATGCATATTTTTGAGTTCTTCAACCTAGTCTTCTTCAATGCTAACATTGGTTTATGAATTATTTTTCATTGTGTTTTGGATGCTGTGCTGATTGAGAGATTTCCATGGTAACTTTTTTATTTTTTTACCACCTGTTTGGACAAGTAACCATAGCAACAAGAGAACTGTCTACAAGAAGGAGCAGCTGATCAAACGTCAAGAAGCCAAATTATACCCAGACTGAGACCCAAAATTCCCCACGAGCTGAAAAGGAGACAGTGTGGAGTAGCAGTAAAGCGGTGAGAAAGATGAAGTTTAAACCAGCTCCTCCCTCCATCACAATGGGAAACGTGAGATTTTTCACAAATAAGATGGACAAGCTTGAAGGGCTGATGTGGACAAATCTGGCGTTTCAGTTTTGTTTCGATATGAGCAGACAGAGATTTGAAGAGAAGCATAAACATTACGGGCAGTGGAATTGCATTGCTTGTCAACAACAGATGATGTAATCCAGGACATGCTACTGTGAAACATTGTTTCTGTAGCCCAGACATTGAACTGTTAGCTGTGAGTTTCTGTCCATATTATCTACCAAGAGAGTTCACCAATATCATTATAGTGGCAGTTTACATCCCCACCATCAGCTGGTGCAGACGCTGCATGTGACGTCATCAGCTCTGTTGTTGCTAAGCTACAGACACAACCACCCAGGACACTCCAAGACCATCACTGGTCAAGCTGGAGTAATTCTGTGGGGGTGTTTTGAGGCTGCAGACTGGGATGCACTCTGTGAGCAACATGAAAATGACATCAATCCCATGACTGAGTGTGTTACTGACTAATAACTTCTGTGTGGACAACACCATCCCCACCAGAACAGTGAGGTGCTTCCTCAGTGACAACCCCTGGATTACTAGTGACCTGAAAGAGCTTCTAAACAAGGAAAAAGCCTTCAAGGAAGGAGACGGGGAATTATTGAGGTCAGTACAAAAAAAAATGGAAAGTCAAGATTTGAGATAACAAGGAGGTGTACAGGAGAAAGCTGAAGAACAAGCTTCAGCAGAGCAACATTGGAGATGTGTGGTCAGGAATGAAGAAGATCACAGGTTTCAGGCAGATGGAGGATCAGACAGATGGAAGTCTGGATAAAGCTAATGAACTGAACTCATTCTTTACAGGTTCAGTTCAGTGATCAGCATCCTCCTCTCCTACCTTCAGCCAAACGGACCTCCCACCATCCCTTGACCAACAGCTTCCCTGTCACAGCTCAGATGTCTTATCTTCTACTTCAGTCATGGATCTTGCTGCTGCTGCTCCATCATTGTTTCCAACTACATAAGGAGATGCTGGGGCCCCCTCCCCCCTCCCATTTGTCTTCAACATCAGCCTGAGCCAGGAGAAGGTTATATTGCCATAAAAGACATCTTGTTCCAGTACCAAAAAGATCTAGTACATTTTCTCCCAATGACTATAGACCTGTTGCCCTAATGTCCTAAATCATGAAAGTCCTAGAGACACTTTTATTGGTCCATATGAATAAGCAAACAAACACCTTCCAGGCCCCCCTGCAGTTCATCATTGTGGGATTGGAGTTGAAGATGCCACCAATGAACCCAACGTCATCTGGACAAAGCAGGTAGGACTGTGAGGATAATGTTCTTTGATTTCTCCAGTGCCTTTAACAGTCTCCTTTACTATGAAAGAAACTCCAGAAGACACAGGTGGATGCCTCCACAATCACCTGGATTACTGACTACCTGATAAACAGACGGATGGTGAGAAACATAGGAGCACCACAGGAGACTGTACTCTCACCATTCCTCTTTACTCTGTACACCTCAGACTTCCAGTACCAGATGGTGTCCTGTCATCTGCAGAATTACTCAGATCACTCTCCAGTTGTGGGTGTATCAGTGATGGACAAGAGACTGAGTACAGAGAACTGGCCGCTAGGCTTGGGCGGTATCCAAATTTTGATACTGTCAAACTTCCCTAACATTTTACCGGGGTATACGGTATTCCCGCGACTATTAAGGCGAACACACACCGCCGGCGGACGCCGCGCGTCAAACCAGCCGACCCCATTATGTACCCCAGGCGCGCCGCTGCGGGGCTTTACGCCGCTGTCCTATTCCCAGCGTTGACGCGCCTGAAAAAAAAAGGCGAGTTTACCTCAAAACAGCAGTTCAGTGCTTTAATATATAGTTGGCTCAACTACAGTTGTTATTTATTTGTGTATTTCTTGCTTTTCACTGTAGTTTTAACTGTTCCTTCTCTGCTCCAGCTCCTCTCTCTGCCTGCAACACAGCCGATGTGTGTGTTTGCTGAAACGCGCTTTATAGTAAAGTGTCTGATGCTGGATGTTTCACTTCCTATAAATTCTTCAACATAAAAGTCCAACATTATTAGTTTAATAAAAGCTTTTATTATGAAGCAGCAAACTCAGGAAGTGGTTTTCATCGTCAGTACCTTAACAGGACGAGTCAAATCGAGATCAGCTGCAAGCGAACATGAATAAACGGTAAAATAAAGCAGAACACACAGTACACACAGCGATACAGGAGAGAAACTAAACTTAGACAGAAATCATTCATTGCATTTTTTTTATGACGGTATTGAAACTGATACCACTGCTATTTTTAAATACCGGAAGTATACGGTATTACCGTAATACCGCCCAAGCCAACTGGCCGCTTTGTGGCATGGTGTGGGAATGATCATCTAATTTTGAATGTGAACAAAACAAAGGAGATTTAGGAGAGGTAGAATTAAGTCAAACAGCAGTGCCATCATGGGAGAAGAAGTGGAAGTGGTAGAGAAGTATAAATACCTTGGTGTTCACCTGGACAACAGACTGGACTGGAGATGCAACACTGATGCTGTTCATAAGAAGGGACAGAGCAGACTTTTTGAGGTCCTTCAGTGTTTGCAGTGAGATGTTACATATCTTCTATATGTCTGTTGTGGAGAGTTCAATTCTATCTGTAGTCATCTGTTGGGGGAGCAGCATCACAGCCAGTGACTTAAGGAAACTGAATAAACTGATAAAGAAGCCTGTCTCTGTTCTGGGGACTGTTCTGGAGCCTCTGGAGATGATTGTGCAAAGGAGGATACTTTTTCTTTACCTTTCAGCTGTTCCCTTCAGCGGTTGCCACAGCGAATCATCTGCCTCCATCTAACCTTATGCTCTGCAGCTTCTTCTCTCACACCGACTAATTTCACGCCCTCTTTCACTCCATCCATAAATCTCCTCTTTGGTCTTCCTCTAGCCCCCTTGCCTGACAGTCAACCTCATCATCCTTCTACTAACATATTTACTATCCCTCCTCTGTACATGTCCAAACCATCTCAGTCTGGCCTCTCTGACTTTCTCTCCAGAACATCTAACATGTGCTGTCCCTCTGAAGTACTAATTCCTGATCCTATCCATCCTTGTCACTTCCAAAGAGAACCTCAACATTTTAGTATCTGCTATCTCCAACTTTCCAGGAGGATACTTCATAAAATGAGGAACATCATGATCAAGCTTGAACATCCTCTTAACAATACAGAGATTTGGCAACAGTGTGTCCTCAGTCAGAGGCTTCTTCAGATGTGCTGCAACACAGACCACTACAGGAGATCCTTCCTGCCCACAGCAATAGCCATTTGTAATTAATTATTGAAACGACTAAAATTATGACAACTACTGCATAATTAATTTCCCTTTGGGGATTAAGTATCATTGAATTGAACTCTAATGAAATGAATCATTTAAGATTATTAAAAAACAAATAAAAAAGAAATCATTTGAGTAGTGAAAATAGATCCACTGCTGCTTGGTATCACTATGTCTCTGATGTTTACCTTTATGGACTGTTTTCCTGCAATAGTCACATCTTGACAATTATCATTATGTGTCACAAAATTAACTTTACTCCATTTTTCTAGATTTTTAAGTTGCTCTTTTAGGGACAGTATTCTAACTCGTCGCTGAGTGCTAATCAGCAGCATGAACTCTCAAAATAGGTTAAAAATGTTAATCAAGCTGTTATTTGTAACTTGCTAAATTTGAATGAGTCGTCATTGCTGTGCTTGTTGTGAGACTGGTTAACATGTGAGCCAAGCCTTTAACTGCAGTTGTGCAAAACGAAAAATACAACTTCAGCTTTGTCTCAACACTGCGCTGGTCATCAATACGCAACTCTGCTGATTCTAAAAGAGCCAAAAGGAGTTTTACAAGGAGAGCTACCTTAGGATAGACAGTGGTAAAATCACTGACAGATGACAAATTAATATGATGTTACAGACGTGATCTTGTCCCCTAAAACTAGTGTACACACAAATTCATTAGGTTTGATGTTTAACCTTTAAGGAGAGAATCACATCCTGTCATCTTTGGTCACCTTGTATTTCATATCTCAATTTCATTAAGATGATTGTCTCATAAATCTGGGGGTTAACATTACTGTATAGATGTGTAGATCATTACCTTTGAATCCTGGGCACATAAAGGCTAAACTTACAGTGAAAGCTACAAATTAGAGAATTAACTATGGGATGCAAACACTTAATTTAATTAATTTAGTCTTCATTCTATTATATAAAAATGTTATAATTAATCACGATAGTTTCAACACTGTATGACTCAGCCACCGATGGTATCTGTGCAGCCAAACGCACAAATATCCGTCTACTATGTATGGACAAACTCAGTTAGTATTCTTAGGTTGTAGGACAGTTAATGACCTTAACCTTCAAAAAGAGTTATATGGTGATCCAAGAACCATTGACTCTAGCAGGTATGATTCACCTGCTAGCATTTTTTTTTTTAATTAATTGGCACATGGGGGTGTAAATCACTTTGGTAGTCAGCAGTTTGGTTGTTTTCTCCCTCTCTTTTTTTTTTCTTATTTGTCCATGTAAGCACGCTGTAAACTGATACTGAATTAAAACTCAATGCTTGGTTGCTGCAGTTTGCAATTAATCTTTTCTTTTGTTTGATCCTTTCTGGCAGTGTTAGATTAATACACTGCTGGAGCTGTGCTGCAGAGCTTTGAGGACAGTGATGAGTTGCACTGCACAGTTTCTCATTTGCTTGTGGGGAACTGAGCATAGCATTACAGGGTAACCCGCTGTCTCCTCGGTTTGTCTCCTTGTGATGTATCTCAGAGGAGGTATGGAGCCAGTTCGCAATTACTGCTCAGGATTACAGTGCCATCCCGTGGGATACATCCTCACTCTTGATATGGTTTGCCCTTACCTCTACTTCCAATGTGCTTCTTCCTTGCTTTTCTGTTACACATTTAGTTAAATGCAGCTGCTTAACATCCCTCTCTTTTTTGTTATCTGTACTGATGAAATCCAAAGATGTTATTAGTATATGAATTCATCTGGACTAAGTGAAGTCCATGCCATGATAATCATCAATATTACTCTCCCGCCAAAAAAAAAAAAAAAGTTTTGGGATAAATTTTGCATGAAGTGACAGTTGTTATCATTGGGGTCAGTATTCTTCCTCATTTTGTCGTACCTCTCACACCGAATCTGTGCCTTCCATCTTCTTTGCGCAGAGAGATCTGTAATCCTTGAAGGGATAGATGTATAGTTTTTTCTCTTTGGAGCTATGTGATGTACCCTCTGCAACTTCACAGTTGTACACCATGGATGTTTGAGAACAGAAGATGATGTAAAATAAATGATCTGTATTCCTAATTTAAGCTTGTTGGTTATTTTAGCTGAAATGGTTGTGTCTGCAACCTTTTTTTTTTTTTTATCTAAAGCCTTTTTCTCTCCATCCCTGCTTAACCACAGTTGAAGAATACATTACAGTTATTATGTTAATTAAATGATGTTTTACATTCACAGTTCTTCAGGCTGTGCACATTTTTTTTTGTTGCACTGGTTATATACAGCACCGTCACATGCAGAACATAAACATAATACTGGAACACAAACTTAAGATGCAGTGCTAATGATCATTTAATTTTCTTATTTGCACAAATGTATGTTAACTTCTATTAATTTTTCTGATTTCTCTTTTTTCATTTTTTTTCTGCTGTTTGCATCCCGTAGTTAACTGTCTAATTTGTAGCTTTCACTGTAAGTTTAGCCTTCATGTGCCCGGGATTCAAAGGTAATGATCTACACATCTATACAGTAATGTTAACCCCCAGAATTATGAGACAATCATCTTAATGAAATTGAGATATGAAATACAAGGTGACCAAAGATGACAGGATGTGATTCTCTCCTTAAAGGTTAAACATCAAACCTAATGAATTTGTGTGTACACTAGTTTTAGGGGACAAGATCACGTCTGTAACATCATATTAATTTGTCATCTGTCAGTGATTTTACCACCATCTATCCCAAGGTAGCTCTCCTTGTAAAACTCCTTTTGGCTCTTTTAGAATCAGCAGAGTTGCGTATTGATGACCAGTGCAGTGTTGAGACAAAGCTGAAGTTGTATTTTTCGTTTTGCACAACTGCAGTTGTTACAAATAACAGCTTGATGAGTATTTTTAACCTATTTTGCGAGTTCATGCTGCTGATTTTCACCTTCATCTTGCGGAAGATGAGAAAGATTAAGTCAGAAAATTCAGCTTTAAGGATAAGGTACCTTTGCTGTGGAAGTACTTTTATTTTTTTCCAACAAAAATTGGCATAAATCCAAATAAAAGTCAACCATCCCGAGGTGTACTGTACCCATGCAGCTGCCTTTATTATTATTTTTTTCCACACGTTAAAGAAAGAGATGATTTGTCAGACCATGAACACTCTAAGCATGCATACTTTAAAAAGAGAATCTACTGTCTAAAAGAATAAAGTTTATCTCCCTGTTAATTAGGGCTGGCAGTAAGTTTAAATGCCCTACTTAAACCAGAGGGACAGTACATTCCTCAAACGTACTTGCCTACTTGATGTGCTCATCGTTCTACCACAGGGTGATGTCCTGTTAGCCAGATGCCCGGCTCCACTGATCGGACAGCCTGTCCTCAGAGACGAGCAAAGACAGGCCCTGATGCTGAAATAGCAGACGTCTGCTTGCCCAGTTACATTCTCCCACTGACTGTCTTTTCTCATACTTTCACTCTTTCGTCCTCTCTCAAGAATGTTGCTCTGATAAAGGAGTTGGACAACAAGAAAGAACTGTGGGACAAATGAGCTTTGCACATGATGAGCTGCAAAATGGATGTGTTTATGTGCTGAAGTGTTGTGATTTTATGAGCTTCTGTCTCAGCTTTGCTCTGAAGCAGGGCGCAGTAGTAAATAAACTGGTAACAAACTTGAATATGTGTTGATAAAGGTATTAGGGATTAGGTTGTTGGGGAAGAGGGAAGGCAGTGCATCCTTGACACATGACTGGGATGGTAATGGGCTCCTGGTCTTGCTTCATGGTGTTGACTTTGCTGCAAGATCACATCAGTCAAGTTCTGCTGTTGTGAGGGAGAGGGTTAAAAATGAAAGGGGGCAGACCAAGGAGGCTTTATGCCCTTATACCTCCGTAGAGGTGCAGGTTGTTAAAACTTTGGAGCATGCTGCCAAAATCAGTGTTATTTTAGCAACATTAGTGATGCACTGATTTTACTTTTAAAGGCCCTATTCTGATTTTGGTATTCTGGCCTTTTATATTGACTGATACATGATACCGATACCACTGATGTGTGAAAGGCACCAGTCTTGACTTAAACCTTATTTTCCTGACTTTGTAACAAAGTATAACAAATATTTTCCTACTAGTTCAGTGGTGGCAACCGAAAAACTATGTGAATCCACTTGGAATTAAGTACAGCTGGATTCATCTGACCTTTTAAGTTTTAGAAAAGAAAAAAAAGTTATTACACTGTTCACACACAAACAATTATGATTTCTTGTGTCTTCATTGAACACAACCATCAAACTTTCATCGTGCTGGAGGAAAATGTTCAATAAAAACACATGAAACTATAATTATGTGTTATAAGCTTAAGTAAATGATGTTTACATACTGTATTATTGTGACTTAAATGAAAATCAGATGACATTTTTTGACAAATTAGATAACCAAGTCATTCCAAGGGGTTCACATACTTTTTTTTCCTGACATCCTGGCTCCACAACAGCTGACTTTAAATGGATTTCACTCAGAACTAAAGTGGATAGATCGGTTTCATGGATCTCCCCCACTGTTCAATACAAAGTCCAGGTAGTTTGACAATATTGGGTCCAATATCCAGTAGTAATATCAGATCAATACATCCCTACAATGAATTTCCTTGAAAACAGAGGTGGTTTATGGGGGAAGTGTTGTGAGCAGAGACTCCTCTAAGCAAATGCCTGGCTGCGTGTGACAGTTTATTTTTAAGTGCCATAATTTAGACCTGCTTAACTCGTTAGTGTTATGAAGGAGAAAAGTATGAGCACAGCGTAGGTGCAGTTGTGGAAATGCCTGAGCTGAGCCAAATGTCTTATCTCTTAGTCTGTCGACTCTCATGTATTTCTTTTATTTTGGTTCCTTCACAGCACCTCTGAAATTATCCTAATATTATCTGGATGCTAGTATGTAATTTCATACTCTCAAATGAGGACGTGATGCAGAGCACTAGGGGATGA
Source organism: Hirundichthys speculiger (assembly GCA_018398805.1). Classification (NCBI taxonomy): domain Eukaryota; kingdom Metazoa; phylum Chordata; class Actinopteri; order Beloniformes; family Exocoetidae; genus Hirundichthys; species Hirundichthys speculiger. The sequence goes on along the minus strand of JAGFBZ010000035.1, from coordinate 2,972,559 downwards.
GTTTACTCTAGCTCAGTGGTGACTTTGTCAGTCACTGACCTTGTTGCACTGGATTAATTTAATTTAAGGGGTCACTACAGGCCACACCATATTGATTCTTTATCTCCTCTTTAATACTGATTCTCAACTCATAAGACTTTTGTAGAGCTCTGGCCAAGATGACTTATGCCCTGGTTTCAACAGAGTTCATGTTGCATTTTCTCTCAGTTTTTGATCCCACTCAAACATTAAGCACAAATGTCCCCAAATAATTTTTCACTTTTATAACAATGCCCTGCTGTGGTGCAAGTCTATTGTGCAAGTTTCCAAACAGCCAACAAACCAATTTTCCAGTTTCTGGCACATAAGATTTAGTTGCCTTAATTTGTTTTTGTTTGTTTTTTTGGGGGGTGATGGGGTGTTCTTATACTCATCCTCTTGTTACTACTAATAGGAAGCTTTGAGCAATGCTTCGACAGCACTCTGATGTGTTTAGCCTTAGTTACATGTTCTGCTAATTGACTCTGTAACAAAAACTTATAAAAGAAAAAATGTATAATATGCTACATCCAGTGTTGTATCTGGATGTACACTGCTGTATATCCAGATAAACTGTTCTCATTAGTTTGCAAACTTAACTTGATAGCCATTAGTGACCTTTATTTTGATAATCCCTACAAGAGTTTTTTTTCTATTTATATTCTGTTTGAAGCACATTGAAAGGACATCATTTCTTAATTTTATATACAAATGCTCTTGTAAAATATTTTATTTTTATTGTTTTGGGTGACTCTTTATTAACAAAGTGTCGTACATATAAATTTATCCTGTGAAATATTGAGGACAGGATAATTGTTCCCTTGTGGGAGGAAGTTCTTAACTGCACCAACAAGCCAAGTAGTTTATCTGTTTAGAACTGTGCTTCCATAGTCAGGCTTTATCAATTAAAGGCTGATTTCATTATCCTCTTCAACTCTCTCAGAAATGGCTTAACTCACTACTTTCACGTCTCCTGTTCTTGTTAGGTCCACGGTTGCTAAACACTTCTTACAGGCAAATCTTTGATGCTATCGGCGATTTCAGTCTTGTTATCTGTTTATTTTTGTTTTTTCATACAGTGAGTTTCTTTGTGATTTGATTCATTGTATTCTTCTTTCTTGTAATTGTTGGATGCTTCAGTTCGGTTAGCCCAATCACTCAGTTTTTGTCTCTTTTCTCTGATGGGCCTGACTGTCGTGTCTCTCTGAAAGATCACTCCACACAATACAGCCATTAGAGATCTGGATCGTGTTGACCTCTGTTTGTGCTGATTTTTACTTGTTTAACTTGCATTGACTTTTGACAAAAATGGATGCCCACGAATGCAAATATGGTAAGAGATTTTCTTTTCTTTTTTTCCTTTCCTTTTTTATTTTCTCAGTATTGCAGTATTAGTTTTCTCTCTGTACGATAACAATGGTCATATATAAAAACGGGGCAGCTTTAGTTTATAGAATGTAAAGTATGAGTTTTGGTTTGTGAGCAATATGATTGACATTAGGGATGCACCGAAATGAAAATTCTTGGCCGAAACCGAAAACCGAAAATGAAGAAACCAAGGCCGAAAACCGAAACACCGAAATAAATTATTATGCCAATTATTAGTACCATTGCATTCATGGCTATGACTGTGTACTAACCTCACTAAAATCAAGGCATTACCATTGCATAAATTAATATTGATGCTACAAGAATAAATTAATTGCAAAATTATGAAAATATTTATTAGCACTGACATTACAACAATGCACAATATAAAACAAAATTCAAAATAAAATGTTTAACTTGACCCCACTCGGGTGTACATTAAATAATAATACAGGCCTATAACTGACTGGCCTGCTGAAAGATTGTAAAAATGTTCTCTCATAAAAACACAGTGCATTTAAGTCAAGTGCATTTAAAAAAAATTCTCTGTAGGACTACAACAAAAATATCTGCAGCTATAAGCTCATGGACGTGAGCTGCAACAACATTAAACAGCTCAGGTCAGGGGCGAAAATCCCATTTCATTTGGGGGGGACAATAAACAGTAAAATTTCAGAGATTAATTCCTGGGGGGGACATGAAAAAAAATGCTCTCTCCCTCTCTCTCTCCTGCTCCTGTTGGAACTTGCCTTGCAGGGTTGAGCCCACAGCCTGTTGAATGTTAGAAAAAGTAATAATAGTAGTTGTAGCATTGTTGTGTATCAGTGCATATTCTACCTGTATACGGGTTTTTCAATGTTCAAACTGAAAAATCAACAATGGTATTAGGTGGTATTATTATATTGTAGTGTTGTATTTTTGACAAACAAAATACAACAACATATTACAACTACGCCATTAAATATGGCAACTTAAAAATGCAAAATAAAATACAATTAAAAATCCCTTCTACGTTTAAATGACACACTCGCTGACACAACGAGCTGCAGGTAGCCCCGCCTGTTAGAAACAGCATGTGGGCTAAACCACTTTGAGAATTAGGGGGGTCCAATGTTTCAACATTTAAAAAAAAAAAAAAAAAGGCTTTTTACGTTTTATAATTTGCAGCGCTTGTGTTGTACTTTTATTGAACATGACTATATTATTATTCAATTGTTTTTGTGTGCTTACAACGATTTTTTTGGGGGGGACAACTTTGTGGAAGGGGGGGACACGTCCCCTGTGTCCCCCCCGGGATTTTCCGACTATGGCTCAGGTAAACACACGTCTGCTCGGTATGGAATAAACGGGGCTCAATGAGCTCGATCAGCCTACGAAATCCCACATCCTCTACAACAGAGAACGGCTGATCATCTAAGCAATGAATTCCATTATTTTTTTTGTGTAATGCCCTTTGCCTTGGCACCATCACTGGAAAACTTTCTTGCCTTTTCAAATACGTCCGCCACAGACGGAGTGGGTGCGCTCGGAGGGATTTTCCTTTTCTGTGCCGCCGCCTTCTCATATTCAGAATGGCGATGGGGATGTTTGGATTTCAGGTGATAAATCAAACCCGACGTGGAGAAACTCGTTGCAGATTCACCCCCTCTTGAAATTTCAGCGTTACATGTTTTACAAATCGCTATCCGTGGGTCTTTCTTTCTCAGATATATTGAAATACGTCCACACCACAGACATGTTGGCCCCAGACAAGCGCGTGCTGGCCACGGTTTTTTTCGTCATCACAACATTCTGTTTCGGCCGTGTTTTTTCGGTGATAAAAGTCTTTCGGCCGAAAACCGAAAATGCACTTTTGGGCCATTTTCGGCCAAAAATTTTCGGTGGCCGAATTTTCGGTGCATCCCTAATTGACATTTCACCATACTGGTGTTGTATGCTATTTTAATGAGGTTAATCATGTCATATGAAATAACCAGGGCTTAAAGTAAGAAAAAATCCTGAGCCTGAATTTTCTTTACAGGGGTGCAGTGGATCCAATGCATACACATTATTGGCAACTTTTTAGCATTGTGATTGGTAATATACAAGATGATCGACAATTTAAATGTGAATTTTAGAAAGTAAAGGTTATAAGTGAAATGTGAAACTGAGTCAAGCCAATGAATCTGATTCATTTAACACCTATTTAATTCAGTAAAGGGCAATTTGTACAAAAAAACATAAATTGCAACTTTTCTATCATTTTTTTTTTCAAAATAATGGTAAATTAAGTTATAGGAAATACATTCCATTTGGTTTTGACTCCTCTCCAACATATGACTCCAAATCAGAGGAAGTTGGGCCAATATAGAAAATGCTTATGAAATAAATAAATAATGCATAAATTCTTAAATTTACTATAACTATTTCTTTGCAGACAACATGCACCCACAACATTTCATGTTTTGTCATCAGATTTATTTTATTTGTTAAATTATGCCCATTTTTCTATTTCAGGCCTGTCACACAAAGCTTTTTCTGTTAAAAACCGTTTTTTTGTTTGTTTGTTTTTTAAACTATCATCCATGTTGGTTTTGATTTCTGCTGGTAAGTCTTTTTAACACTTTTTAACATTTGCTATGATCGTATCTATGACAACAGAAAGTTGTTTAACAGTACCTATAAAAAGTGTAAATTATTGTTTTCATTTTTTCAAACAAATTCTTGTCAAAAAAGCCAAATTAAATCAACCATGATTTAATTAATAAAAGCAATAAAAGGTTCAAACATCCACGGGGGTTGTTTGAATTTTTTCCCTCTCTGATATATTTTTTATTTTTGATATATTTAAACTAAAATATAATTTTCCTTTTGGGATTAATTAAGTCATAGTATCAATGTATTATCAGTTACATTTTTATCACAACCCTCATTTAACTCAACATTTTTTTTTCACTTAATTATGTAAATTTATTTATTTATTTATTTTTAGAATTATGAGTAATGTGATCATGTGACATTTGGTCATGTGGTGAATGGAATCGATGACATCATAGAATTTCTTATGTGACGGACCTGATGACATCATAGAACCTGAATGCTTTATAAGGTGAACAGAAGTCAACTCATTTCATTTGCAGAAACAAGCATCACTGGTCACTGTTGGTACTGAAAAAGCTTTAGAGCTTCTTCCAAAATAGTTTCACATCATCTGAAAAATAACAAAGACAACAACAAAACAATGAGTCACTTTAAGATACCTTCTGAACATCAGTGGGGCAACATGGTGATGAAAGAGGAGATGAGAAATGAATTGGAAAAACCTACAGACTACAGTTGTATTAACTGTAGCCAAAAGAGAGATGAGCAGCACCAAAGTCCACCTCCCATCCATAAAGAGCAGTTTGATAACCAGGACAACCAGGTCTCTGATCCATCAGAGGGTTATCAAGATGAAATTTACTACCTGTCAAAGCGATTGGAGATTATGAAAAACAGGCTGCAACAAAGTTCCCTACTTCTTCATCAAGAAAGAGAAACAAGAGCTGCAGCAGACCATTACGCAGGTGTCTACTGGAAGCAAGTCGAAGACTTGCAAACGGCTCTGGATAACGAACGGGAGCTGAGATTAGCCAGTGAACTTGAGCTGAACTGGTACAAAGAAAGGGATGTGGATTTGACGCAGTCTGCAACGGACGGTGATGAGCTGCAAAATTTAAAAAAGGAGCTTCAGGAGAAGAACAGCTATATTGAGGAACTTACTTCCAGACTGAGAGAACAGGAAAAGTTCCTACAAGGTCTTCAGTCCAAGGTGACAGAGGTCATAGATTCAGAAATCAACACCTCGACTCAGATTGAGAACTTTGATTCTGAAAAGGCCTCCAAGCCAAAGGACGATGTGGCTCCAGAAAGACCAGCTGCACAAATTCAACTGCCAGAACCAGAAGAGGTCTCTGAGGTGGCGAGGACCAATGAAAGAAAGTTGGCCCCCAAACCAGAAGAGATCTCTGACCAAGAGAAAACAGAAAAGGTGGAAGAAGAAGTCCTTGTGATCTGGTACCCTTGCCCAGAGGAAGAGGACTTGTTCATTCCACATATAGTTGAACATAATGGCATTGAGGAGGAAGAAGCAGCAGCAGCCTTTGCTTCAGCCACGAACCAAAAAGAACAGGAAAAACCTTCTCTTTTAGGCGGTTCAAAGAATTCATCACTCTAAGATGGCTACGTCAAAACAAAAATAATAAGAACATCAAGATTTAAAAGGTCAAACATTCACATACAGTAGTATTTAATCGTTTGGACACACTGATTCATCCAAAATGACCAGTGTGTCCAAACTTTTGAAGACTACTGTATGTTCCGTCTGACTTGTACTGGGTTTCTCCGGGTGCTCCGGTTCCCGGTGTACTTTATTGATTGTCCAAATCTAAATGAATGATAAATAAATTATAATTGAAACATATTTTACTCTGTAAACAGCTTAATGTGTGAAAAACAAGTGTTTTTGTTGTTTTGGTGCATTGATGAATGTGAATTTGCAGCTCACAGTTTTTATGTGGCAAAAGTATTGTAAGTCCAAACTTTTTAACTGTGTTTCACCGTACAAATGCTGAAAAATAAAACCAGAGTTTACATTTTATATTTTTATTTGCCCTGGGTGCCTTTAAGCCACCCAGAGCTTAAAGCAAGAAAAAATCCTGAGCCGGAATTTTTTTTACGGGGGTGCAGTGGATCCAATGTATACACATTATTGGCAACTTTTTGGCATTGTGATTGGTAATATACAAGATGATCTACAATTTGAATATGAATTTTAGAAAGTAAAGGTTATTAAGTTATAAGTAAGAAAACATGTGAAACTGAGTCAAGCCAATGAATCTGATTCATTTAACACCTATTTAATTCAGCAAAGGGCAATTTGTACAAAAAACATAAATTGCAACTTTTCTATCATTTTTGTTCAAAACAATGGTAAATTAAGTTATAGGAAATACATTTCATTTGGTCTTGACTCCTCTCCAACATATTTGCAGAGGCAGTTATGTTATTAGATGTTATAACTGGATGCATTATCATCATCAAAAAGTGAACCATTACATTCAGTATTTTTTCCATGTTTTGGGTGGTTGTTTCATCAACATTCAGAAAACCTACATCTTTTGAGCCGAACAGACAGACAGGGCAAGTTTATTTGTATAGCACATTTCGTGTACAACACAATTCAAGGTGCTTTACATAAAACACGGACGTTTCTTGAACTCTGGTGCTATGTCATGTGTGTTTATACAACTGGCCTGCTGATTGGAAACGGGCAGCTTTTTAAAAGCATTTTTATCAACCGCTACTCTTTCCTTTTTTTTTTTTTTTTTTAAACATAGACGTACGAGTGGTTGGGTGAGCGTAAATGATAAATAATGTTCCGCAATAAAAGAGCACAAACATATTTTCAAGTCACAATTAGATGAGTCATCGGGGCCGCTATGTCCACTACGTCCCAGTTAACGGCTTGTGTGTTGGAGCGCGCGGACAGCTGCTTTAAGCCCGGCGCCTCCTTCGTGAGGGTGAAGAGCTTTTTTGCCGCTAGTTGCATAGACTAGCTTGTTGGAGCACAACACACAAAAGCAAATACCAGGCTACCTTAGCTTCGGCACCCAAACGGCTAACCGTCTCCACTCTTCTCCTCTATCCATGTCCAGAGACACTTGTTGCCTCCATTCAAACAACCACCGGCTCACCTCGGATGCTGCGTTCAAGACCACTCAGAAATTACGTGCTTGTGTATGTTTTTTCCTGAATCAGTCAAACGCCGGAGATCCGGCACGGTGCCGGATCACTTTAAGCCCTGAATAACAAACAGATTTTTTTTTCCTAATTTGATGTGTTTATTGGTCAGTTAAACAGAATTAAAGGGGAAAAAAATTATCCCTTTTTTTTTAATCAGATTTGATACTTTGGGCAGTTCTCACAATTTGAGTACAACAATTTTTTTTTCTAATATAACAGGCTTTTCATAATATATTTATCTATGTGGACTCATCTTTGTTGAGGTCTCCAAAGTTCATGTATTAATGATGATACATTTAGCATTAAGGAGCTAAAATTATATGATGTCCATTGCATTGAAAATGATGTAACAAAATGCAACAGAATGAAAAGCTTCTCACCGGTACTTTTATCTAAATACCAGTGTTCTCTCAATGTAAATACGGCATGCATATGTCTTGAAGGTGTATGGCAAAGAAAATTGAATCATGATCACCATTTGAAAATTATATTTGCATATGAATTGGCCCAAACCCATTGAATAGCAAGGTTCTGCAGGTTTGTGCTGTGTCAAACTCTGCTTACCTTTTAACTCAAGCTGGCTTGAGTTAAAAATGTGCAGCTGTGGCTCCGGAGATAGAGCAGTTGTCTGCTAATCAGAAGGTCAGTGATTGGATATCTGGCCTGAACAGTTCATATATCAAAGTGTCCTTGGGCAAGAAGGTGAATTCAACATTGCTCCAGTGTGATAGAAAAAAGCACCACTTAGACTAAAGAAAAATTGGATAGCTTATAAAGTGTTATATGGATGGGTGAATGTTCACTGTGGTGTGTTAAAACTTCAACAATGCAAAAAAAAAATGAAGCGTTACACAAATGCAGTCCATTTATCAAATCAGGTGATCACTAACATCTTTTGAATTAATTCTGGGAATTATGAGTACAACTGGCCATCAACATTTTATTAGTTGATAACCCCATAGTTGAATAGCAATTCTTTCTCTGTCTAGTACAGCTGTCACTATTTACTGTTTAGCATAATACTTAAAAAATTAAATATACCAAATGTGTATAAAAATTGTGTTTACTGTTTCATTATTTAATCAGACAACTGTATCTGCTCTTGATGCTTTTGTGGTCATTAAACACTTCTTAATGGTGCATTCTGGTAATAGGATTGAAAAATTGTGCAATTTTTAGAACAGTGCTACCTAAGCACGGTTTGTGGCTATTGACAATCAAATTAATTGAAGAGTGAAGAGTGAACATGTAAATAGGTTTTTTGCACTGGTTGTTTCTCTGTGTAGTCAGTGGCACCGCTGGACAAAAGTCTCAGTCAAATTTGAACCCAGTAAGTGATGTAAACCTGTGAATGCCAGACCATCACCATCCTGCAGGCAGAGGTCGGTGGTGTGCTTGGATGGTGTAAATAGATTTGACAGGGGTGATAGTCTCTTCCAGTGTAAGGTCACAACCAGCTGCCATGTTCTCAAGTTGAAATGTTGCTCTGGCACTGCCTCCCGTCCTCCGTGACAGTGCTTTCTATCGGGTGCATTAGATCCTTTTTTAGTGTAAGATGACACACTTTGCATCTATAGAAGGCAGTGGGACATTAAGTTTGGCAGGGTATACAGACTGTTAATGAGACTTTCTTTGCACTCCAACCCCTAACCCAGATATTGCAGGAATATATTTTGTTAGTCATGATGAACAGTATTCCCTCCTTGTCCTCATTGTGATTCTTATTTTTCCACATCTTCCCACATCATGTTTGTTTGTTTGTTGGTTTGTTTTAGCTGTAACAGTAATTTTAAATGTCACTTTGCTGGTTTAGCCATTGGGCTATTGCAGTTTTTCATCAAGTTATGTGTCAAGATCAAGGATGTGTTTAAAGTGACCCTTTCTATTTATCCCTAGTGTTTTGTTTTTTTTTTATCTATAACAACAGAAAAAAACGTAGTGATGTGTTCTTGTAAGTGACTTCAGATTTGAATACAAATGTATCTTGATCAAAAAAAAAAAAAATCCTGGTGTTAAGTGTCCTAAATGTGATGCATAACAAGAACGCCCAAGGACCTTGATCTCAAGCCCATATGCTCTTCCAAGTTTCTTGTCTGTCTCCTCTCCATCACCTGTCAAACAAAAGTCTTCATATTAGAGTTTGGTATTCTAGAGAGCTTCTGTAGAGGTCCACTTCATTTCTAAAGATTTGTACTTCTGTTTTCACTTTGGATTATTTGTTCTTTGTTGTGTGTCAGTAAGCTTTTTATTGATCTGAATCTTAGACCACATTGCGGCTGTTTTCCTTTTTAGCTGTCTGCAATAATAGAGTTTTAGCTAGGGAGGATCACTGATTGTTGGGGAAATTAGGGGCCCGATCTTCAGCCAGATCTGCTAAAGTCACTATTAAGGGATAGCGGGGGAACAAAGAACGCAATCTTCCACCTTGCTAAACCCCGCTACATTATGCAGAGGAGTGGTTAGGGCGAACAACCCAAAACCACAATCGCAAGATACTGAGTTTGTGGAAAGGGCAAAAGAAGCGCCCATTGCCACACCTACAGAGTGAGTAAGGTAGTCGGCATAATGGGTAGCAGCTTTAGCGAGCAGAAGATGGCATTAGCGGTTAGCGGAGGTTCCTATACATGCAATTTGAGGGTAGCGGCTAGCGTTAACGGGTAAGTGTACGATCGGGGCCTAGATATTTGTTAAGAATGTATGAGTGAAGTTAATACATCTCTAGCACGTAGCACGTTTAAGAAGAGGGTTTGCATCTGAAATTATTTCCTGAAAAATTCTAAACAAAATGTTTCAAGATTAATAATAAGTACTTCTCCCTTTCAGATGACTCGGGGGATGAAGAGCCAACATCTCAGTCAGACCGCAGCGAGATACAGGGCACCCTCAAGATACTTGTCAGCAAACTTGATGATCTCAGCACATGTAATGACCTAATTGCCAAGCATGGAGCAGCCCTGCAGCGTTCCCTGAGTGAACTTGAAGGTCTCAAGGTCCCTGTGGAAGGTGGTGAAAAGATCAAGGCAGTCAATGAGCGAGCCACCCTCTTCCGCATCACTTCCAATGCTATGATCAATGTAAGTACTTGGGAAATAACAGGCTACTTAATGGGGTTGCAGTGGGAAGTGACTAATCTGTATCCTGTATGCTTTGGCACTGTCGTTGTGACAAGGATACCAGTCATCCTTAATGTTCTGGTTAGGGTGTGGTGAGAGATAAGATAACTTCAGAGCTTGTGGATACGTTAAATATAGCTCCTTGGCTGCATACTGCAGTCTTACAGGCACTTTTACACCTCACCAGGTCCCATTTAGCCCACTGAAAACACAACCACCTCTAATGTAGCAATAACCAGAAACTGAACTTGTCCTCTGTAACTGCAAAGGGGACGTGAAATGCTGTGCAAGCAGCTTAATGAGATTAAAGAGAGTTTATTTTTTTTGTAAAGAATACCATGTTCATTGCTGCTGTATAGAATAAATCAAGTACTGTTTATTGTTTGTTTATAGCTCCTAATGTTTTTATTCAAATTAATTCACAATCTGCACAGCTAACTTTAAAATTTGTACTTCTCAATTGTATAAAGAAATTAAGAAAGTATACAACTGTAAAGTAAACACTGTAGCACTAAATGTTAGATCGAATTTCTGGTATGATACTGAGAAAGCTTTACTGTACAATAGCTGGTCGTTCCATATGTACTAATGTGCTCCTTATAGTACCTCAGTGGATTAGAGTTCAGGAAAGGGTTGAGGTCCTGCCAGAGTGATACTAGATATGATATTGGGTGGGGGTGACAGGAATAGCCCCAGCCCCCCTTCCCCTCCCCCCAAAAAAACCTTCCACCTCTTAGGTTGGTGAGAAATTTCAGAGCCTTCTGGAATACAGTGGCAGAGACAGTCCTGCTCTGACTGAAGCCAGACGATCATACAAGGTTTGTCATTTCTGTTTTTCTCTGTTGCTTCAGTCTGGGATCAGTGATTTTGACTATAGTGCATGTCTGACTGATACTTTGTAGTTTTTATATATATTTGAACCGATGAGTTGCAGCAAATGTACCATGAATTCAAAATAGTGTCTTTACTTTAATAGTTAATAATTACGAAACAAACATACCTAATTTTCTTTTTCCCTCATAAAGAAATTTACTTTCATTATAGTAAGCTATCCAGGAGAAGTAGTATCTGTATCTTATGACAAATATCTCCACCTTTACACACTGACTTAATGAATGGGGAGGAAATCATTAGTTTTTCAGTCTAATTTTAACACATATGAAATAGTTGATTTAAGTTTCCGACATGGATTCTGCATCGGGTTCATGAACCTATTGAGTTACCCTACTCTTGGTCTTGAAATAGTACCTTTTTGTTCAGCTGTACCAGAGTCTGTTAAGCGTGGGCCAATACAATAAGCTAACTATGCTACATTGTAGAGTGTTTCTTTTCAAAATAGGGTCTATGTTGATCTTCTGCTCCTTGTCTGGTTTGTCTGGTGTGTACTTTTCTGAATCTTAGATTGATTCAAGCCCATGTGTTGTCAGCCGATTCAGTCCGTGCGGTTACAGATTTTTGAGTGGCATGCGGATGGGTTCAGAATGACCAGGTAGAACTTTATGAACTGGTGTGGATGACAAGTTTTGTCATACATCCCTCACACTTGGGAAGAAGCAGAAACTACAAATTGACTTTTACTCCTGAGGAGTTGCTGGTTAGTGAAGCAGATAACAACCTGCTGAGTGAACTTGATTCAAGGGAGCCTTATCCTCTTCAACTTTGGCTTTGAGACATTGACTGACATTAAGCTGTTTGGTTCAGTTCAGTAAATTCAGTGATTTTAAGGGTGATATTGAGCTGGTTTTCAGGGTAAATTCAAACTTCCTTATGTTATTACTATAGTCATGTTCAACAGGATTTTGTCTCAGTCATGTAACAACAGACCACCATTTATATAAATATTGATTTAGCTGTGAGGTTCTTTTAAACAGACTTGACTCATAAATTATTTTTAAAAAAAAAAGATTTTGCTTAAATCAATGGTTCTCAAACTTTTAATGCTGCGTACCACCTGAGAAACTATTGAGCTCTCCGAGTACTACCATGATGACCAATTTTAGAATATAGCCATATATGCCTTCTCAATTAGCTTTAAACACACAGGAGAGATGTTTATTCCTTATTGTGGTTATTTATTGTTACCTGAATTTCATAAGGTTGCTTTTAGTGCAATATTTGAACATTTATGTAGCCATGTGTTTAAGACTTTGCTTTAAAGTATAGTAGTACTGTAGTTTGTATATGCTTTGCTAAATAAATAGGGTGCTGCAAGCTGAGATGGAATAAAGAAGAAGGGAGAGAAAGGAGGAGTAAGGAGGAGGCCATAATGAGAGGACATTACTGCACTCTCTGTGATCTGACCCTGGCCTGGGGAGAGGGTTCTCTAGTTCATTCACCGATGACCTAACTTCTCAAATGTGCCATTGACTCCAGTGGCATGCTTTCCATTTTGTGCATGTATGGGTTCTCAAACCTACCTAATTTAGTACAGTTTCATCAAATGAAAGTAAACTGACACCAATGTCTGTTAATGCCATCTCTTCATTACATGTCCTCTCCTCCACACCCATTCACTCTGTTAGATTTTATCAGTCCTTCCCAACACCAGAAGTCACATGCAGTCTGTGTTGTTAATGGAGAGTCAGCATTAAAAAAGTGGAACTTTGTTACTTTTTTATGTAGAGGTTTGAGTTTCATATCAGCTCTGAGGAAGTGGACCTCAACGTCACATGCACTTGTGACATTTAAAGTCACTTAAATGACATTGATGTTTCAACAGTTCATGTAAGATTGCAGAAGGTAAGTGACTGATTGGAGGTTTCCCCTGCCGGGGGAGCCACAAACTTTTATCTTATCTATCTTGTTACACATTTGTTGTAAAATATTTAATAATCTAATTAGTATAGACAAAATTATTGTCTGTTTCAGGAATGGAAACGGTAAGAAAATGTGATGTTTTCAGATCATACCATTGTAATTATATATATATATATATATATATATATATATATATATATATATATATATATATATATATATATATATATATATATAATTTCCAGTGAAGCTTAAGTGCTGTAAAAGTCGGGTTTCACAAAATAACATGCAGATTCACAGGGCAAAAAGCAACGTTTTTCCTGACTGCATTTGCTACACAAAAGTTTGCTACTGTATTGCTGTATTGCTTTTTTTTGCAATATTGCTAAAAATAATCTTATGTTCCAGAAACTTCCCCTCACCCTGAAGAGGAGGAACTGGGTATAGATAAAAAATGGATGGATGATCTTGTTATGTTTTATGGTTTGCAGTGTGTCTTGATCTAAACTGACTTAATTGAATCTTTTAGACATGGATGGACAAAATAAAACATTTGAAAGGGGGACCTTATGTGGGGATTTTTGACCATTGTCCAAACATGTATTGAAAAAGGGAGAAAACTAAAAATTGCTGGTTGCAGTTCTAAGTACATTTACCAATAAGACATGTCAGTATATTGCTTTTTAAATTGGTATTATAATTATTATTATCATTGTTGTTAATATTATTATTATTATTTTATTATTATTATTATGATTATTGTATAGTGACATTTGATATGTGCAAAAAAGACATGATTATTGGGCAGCATAATTTTCAACTTATCAAGGAGACAATTAGATATTGCTGTGTCCTTTCAGATGTTTGGTATTATCACAGATCTGTCTTCGTTTTCATCAGAGTAAAGCAGTGTGCTGAACTGTTTGACACTTTTTGTGCCATGGGTCCTTGTTATGAACAGTCCTTCTGGCTCTGAGACTAAATACTACCAGTGACCATAGACCAAATGTAATTATGTGGAGAGGCACTCGGTGTAAGGAACAACTTTAACAAGTCTCCACAGAAATGCTACGGAAGTCAAATCTATATGTCCTCCAACTGAAAGCTCTGTAATCATCACATGACATTTTTGATAGTATAGAGCCAGCTGAGAGAGGTTATTTAGGGTCAATGACATTTTAAGTTACTATGAAGAAAGCTGTAAGACTTGTGATGCAATGCCAGAAAGTGCTGACATGTAATGTGTGTGTGATCTGAAGTAACCTCTTTGGGCAGTAACATTAAAACAGCAAAGCAACTGAGGCCCTCCTAACTCACATGTATTCTGCTATATTATTAAGGGTTTCTTATCTACAGCTCATTATGGTAGTAAAATGAGCCACTTAGGAAACAGTTTATCTGCTGAATTCATATGTGTGGAATAATCTATGACGAAGGGAATGGGTGGTGGATCATAGTCTTTGTCTCTTCGGATTGATTTTTTTTTTAAACTTCTTTTGACAGTATTCATTCCATTGTTTCTCTTTTCTACGTTTTTTCCCCCACTGTCAAACCTTGATAAAACCTATATATTGTTGGAACATTTTTTAAGGTCTTGAACTGAAACAGTTATCAGAAAACAAAAATTGGGTGTTTCATGTTTACTTTTTCATCTTTATGAGTGGTGGTTTTACTTTCACAGCAAAAAAGTTGTCTAACACTGAAATTGACTGCAATAATTTGGATCCAATAATCTCACGTCAAACTCTATTTGTCAATCAGAATTTATTACAGGATGTGCTGCACATCAGGTGTTTCAGGCTGCACATTAGAAAAATCAAACCGTGTTTGTATGTGTGTCCCAAGGCATGTCGAGACTTCTTGGACCTCGCCGAGACTCACAGCAGGAAATGGCAGCGGGCGTTGCAGTATGAGCGAGAGCAGCGTACCCACCTGGAGGAGACGATTGAACAGCTCGCCAAACAGCATAACAGTCTGGAACGAGCTTGGAGAGAAGCACCCACGCTTGTTTCTAGCACAGCCAGTGCCCCAATCACCAACAAGGGTGAGACTGACTGTCAGTGGTTCCTGTACTTTTTTAACATGAAGGGAAAAAAAAATAGGTTGTGTCATTTGAATAGCCAAGTCAGATGTGGTTGTTACAACATACATTTATCAAGAATTGATCATGTGATCTCTTATGTCTCTGTTTATTTAAAACCTGTATCCAAAAAACGGAGTGATTTTGCTGACCTTTTTCTTCCGGAGCCATTTTCCTGCTTCGAGTTTCTTCCTGTTTTTATCCACCATACAGTTAGATGTATTTGTGCGTTCAAAAGAGAGTAACCCATTTATGGTAGTAACACCTTTAGTTCAAGACTGTTTTACTCTCTTAATACAAAACGGCAAGTGCTCTAGCTTTATAACTGCAGGACTATTTGCTTAATTGATAGACATTTAAAGAAGTTAGGTTTAAAACTCACACGTGACTCATGTACCCTCATGACTGTACTTTGAATCCAGCACGTGTCGCATCCGTCTTCCTCTCTTTTCCTGCATTCGTCTCAGCTGTCTGTATGAACCTAAAACAAGGTTTGATCCCTATTTCTGCCAAATATCATTGCTTCTTTTAACCGTGACTTTTGCAGTGATAAACCAAGTTGTTTGAATTGACTACAAATAGTTATATTCTAACCATAAAGACAGAACACCAGCATGGACTGGATGCTATTTTATCATTCATGTCATGAAGTCCAAATGTAATAAGGAGCAAAATTTGTGTTTTTCTTCTTTAAATAGTTGAAACTGGACATACATAATTTT
The DNA here is from genome assembly GCA_018398805.1 of Hirundichthys speculiger. Taxonomy (NCBI): domain Eukaryota; kingdom Metazoa; phylum Chordata; class Actinopteri; order Beloniformes; family Exocoetidae; genus Hirundichthys; species Hirundichthys speculiger. The sequence goes on along the minus strand of JAGFBZ010000035.1, from coordinate 2,956,738 downwards.
TCCACTGACAAGTAATTAGTAGCAATTATATTGTCTCACTTATGTGATTATTTGTCTCTCAGATAAAGCTGGTTTATACTCATAGTGGATCAATGAACACACTCAGTGTCTGATGTTAATATGAAAAACACAGACAGGGAATTATGCATTACTCAGGCAAGCTAACCAGCAGCAACATTGCCAATTTTACTAAGCTGATTATTCCTTGATTCATCGCCATGAGTTTGTGATTATTGACTCCTCTCCCTGAACTCTCTGGAATTCAAATTCACCCCCTTGAAATGGTTTTTACTAGTTTTGCTTGATGTCTGTATTGACTCACAAAGGCATATATCTCAATTGAAGGAACTGAAAGATCGAACAAAGAAGAGGCAAGTGATGAAGATGAAGATACGGAGTATTTTGATGCCATGGAGGATTCCCCTGCATTTATCACAGTAACTGCCAGTGAGAGCACACAGCACAGGTCAGTCTCACACACCAATCCATGCAGTTCATGGGCTCGTTTCCTATGCAGTTACTGAAATTTAGTGACAGAACAGAATGACAAAAATGTAAATGGAAGAAAGATGAGAAAAAGATCGCTTTATTCTCTTATATGTTAACTGTTTGAGTTTGATATTGGTTTACAACTGAGCAAAGTTCAGATGACAGCTCATGGTGGGACAATTTACTCTTTTGTCATGTGTTCACACACTGTTGAACACATAAAATGAACTATAAAAAGGATTTACTCTAGGCAAGTAAACTAGTTGGTGGTTAGGATTGTTGCTCCACAGCTTGAAGGTTCCTTCTTCGTCTCTCAGCTGTAGCCTTCATGTGTGGAGCTTGTAAGTTCCCCCCATGCCTGCATGGGTTTTCTCTCAGTACCCCGGCTTTCTCCCAAAAACAGTCCAAGAATACGCATCTTCGCTTGGTTGGTTATTCTAAATTGTCTGTGGGAGTGTGCGTGAGCGTACATGGTTGTTTGGCTCATTTGTCTTTGTGCGACCCTGTGATGGGCTGGTGACCTATCCTTGGTGTACCCCACCTCACACCTGGCATACTGTCTAGCCCACCCATAACTCTGAAAAGGATGAAGTAGCTTTAGAAAAGGGATGAATGAAGGTAAACCAGATTTTATTTTTATCTCACCAGTCAGCCGAAATTTTAAAAACCTCCGACTGAACAATGTAAAGGCCCCTCTAGTGCCACTGAAATGGCTCAGATCCATTGGACCGTGGACGAGAGCTCCCTCGGTTTCATATGCTGTCTAACAGCAGGACGGTGACAGCTGGTCCTCAAGGCCCTGTGGCCTGTGATGTTCTTTCTTTGCATTGTATTTACTTCAGATGTTCAGTCTGATTGGGTTTAATGGATTAGGGGGCTAGTTCATTCTTCAAAGTTCTTATCATGTTCTCAAACAGATTTTGAGTGTGGCAGACTCCACTGTGCCTGGTCTGAAACAATGTTTAGTTTGGCTCTGCAGTACGTGTCAGAGTACCATCCACATGGATTCCACAGCCCAGGAATCCCAGTAGAACATTTATTTCTCACCATATGATCAATGTCACTGACTTAACCTGTCAGTGACTGTGATGTTGATCAGTGGAGCCCTCAACTCCAGCAGCACCATGAAAGAGTGATTACAGCTGTTAGACAACATTCAACAATTTAAGAAAAATAATTCTTTTATTAGTCCTGCCTTGGAGAAATTTGTAGTTTGCAACAGAAATGGTCATTTTTATTTGAAAATAGAAAAATAGAGTAGAACGAAAGAAGGTGATACATTAAAACAAAAAAAAAAAAAAAAAAAAAAACATGATGAGTATCTTGTGTTTTTATTTTGTGATGAGTGGAAATAGGCAGAGAGGGCTTTCACTGACAACTCTCTGTAGCACTTACTGCAGAAAACATTTTTAATCCATTCCAGACGATCTCAGAGTAATTTAAGCGGAGCAAGTGGAGGCCAGGCCAGTGACTGGAACCAGGACGACCATGTAAGTGTCAGTCTTTCTAACAAGTATGACTAATACATCTGACATTTCCAAGTGCTGCTGACATTTGTACTCTCAGTATTGATTAATTTTTATTGGCTGTTCTCAGAGAGAGAGAAAGGCATACCTCCTGTTTCTTTTTTTCCTACCATATTGTTGTCGACCCCGTGGTCCCAATGATTTACAGTGTCATCATTCTGTTAATTCTTAACTCTAACAAGTTTTTTTTGTTTGTTTGTTTTGTTTACTCTGCTACTCCGCTGGGCTGTATACTGAAAAACTGTCTGTGTATTTGAAAATATTTTCCTTAGCTTGTGTGTCAATGCTTATACGCTTATTCCAGATGTCTCCAAGCTGCAATGATGTGTCGGGAAAGGAGCTGCAGCTCCGCAGAGAGAGGCGGACTCATATCCCAGATAAGCCCAATTACTCCCTCAATTTGTGGAGCATAATGAAGAACTGCATTGGCAAGGAGCTCTCTAAAATCCCTATGCCTGTAAGTCTATAAGGCACTAAACTACTTTTTTCTTTAACATACAGTAAATCTGTGTTTAAATTTTGTGAGTTTAATTTCTTTTTTCTTCATTCAGGTAAACTTCAACGAGCCTTTGTCGATGCTGCAGCGTCTAACTGAGGACTTGGAGTATCATGAGCTCCTAGACAAGGCAGCACGCTGCGACAGTTCCCTGGAACAGATGTGCCTGGTCGCTGCCTTCTCAGTCTCCTCCTATTCCACCACAGTCCACCGGACAGCCAAGCCCTTCAACCCCCTTCTGGGCGAGACCTATGAGCTTGATCGCCTGGAGGAATTTGGCTACCGCTCACTGTGTGAGCAGGTAATGGCATAACCAATAGGGGAACTTGTTTACACATTACCAAGAGTGCTTGCCAATATTTGGTGAACAAACAAAAGTCAGATTGTATTTCTCAGACAAGTTGATATGTTTTCTTATAATATACTCCTGTGTGTTGTCCTTTGCGTTTGTGCTCACATTTACGCTCAGGTGAGCCATCACCCCCCTGCAGCTGCACATCATGTGATTTCCCAAAGAGGCTGGACCTTGTGGCAGGAAATTACAATTGCCAGCAAGTTCCGTGGCAAATACCTCTCCATTATGCCTTTGGGTAAGATAGTTCACATCCACTTAAGAGGGTAGCTAACTGAATTTTATGAAAACATTGGCATTTCAATTATTTCTTTGAAGATTTTTTTTGTTTTAATTAATATCTGATGTGTTATTTTTCTAAAGAAGAATACTACATATGCACGTGACAGGGTTTTGTGAAAGCTATGCAAGTTAAACTTTTACCTATATAGGTTTAAATATATAAATACAACTACTTAGATAACTAATTAAGTGATGACAATGTCTCTGGTGATCTCTCTTTATTCTTAAAAAGAAAAATTAGCATTTTAAATTAACCATTTAATATTCAAAAAATGTTTATTTTTATAGTCAAAAGGGATGAGGAAAATTTAACAAATTAATAAATCGTAATTTTCTATTGGAAATTATAATAAGTAAATGCACGAGAAAACAAAAATAGGCTAATTTTCTTACTGTGAGATTAGGTATGGACAAGGTAAGAGCATCACAGAGGACATACCTGTGTGGGTGCAATGTAGCAGTGCTGTATAATGGACAGTGATACATGGATGTGCAATAATACATTTCACAGCCATCATGGCAGGAAGGCTTTTTAATGACTACTTTTGTATCATCACATTATATTGCAATTCCTGTCATATGACAAAAGGCTGAACTTTTTAAATAATCTAAGATTGTTGGTTGTGACTTTCATACGAGTTAGAGCACTTACAACTGTGCCTGTCAAGCAAAACGATGTACTACTTCAGTTACAATGAAAATTAGAGCAGCTGGTGCAGTGGCTCTGTTACCAATGTTGCTGAAACACACCATGGAGAGTTAGATTGCATGCTTTTCTTCTGATAGTATTTTTTCCCTGTGTTCCCAGGTGCCATTCACCTGCAGTTCCACTCCAGTGGGAACCACTATGTCTGGAGAAAGGTCACCTCCACGGTGCACAACATAATTGTGGGCAAACTGTGGATTGACCAGGTCTGTTTATAAATGCTTGTAATTTGTAACCATTCATCCAGATTTCCAAACCCATTGTCTCAGAACCCCTGACCTCCAAGAGCAACCGATAGAGTAACCCATTTTATTCTTCCATGCTACAGGAATATGTGGTAGAAAACGGCGTAGAAGAGTTCCATGAATAAGGCAATCAGGGCAAAGCCATATGTCACATAAATATGGAGCTCTTCGATCTCTTGGGATTTATCTCAAGCTTTGATCTCAAATAGCACCTTCAAATAACAGTCTCTTCTTTGTGTGAGACGACCCAGTTACATAGGGGAAAAAAATAGGAGGGACAGGCATCATATGTGTTTGTCTGTTGGATTTTTCTTTTCTAATTACCCTCCATCTTTTCATATACACCATTTCAGCTCATGTAAAAAAAAATCATCAGTCTGCCTGTGTGTCAGTATACAACTTTGTAAAAACACATCAATAAGAATAGGCTGAGTGACTAAATATATCATCCACGAGTTATAAAACAAAAGCATAAAATGTTCGTAGTTTTTTGGAAATTCTTGTCCTACTGCTTATCTGGATGTGGCTTGTGGGTGCAACTCAGGCATCCATCTTTCTAGCCAGATCATCCAACTGCATGTCAACCAAGAGACATAATATCTTCATTTTGTAGATAATGGTGTATAGATATGGCTTGGGTTGGCCACAGGTTGCCATTTCCCAAAATATTTCACCTGTGAAGCATGCTGGGGACATCCTCATCAGATACTGAAATAATCTCAACTATTTATGTGAAGGAGCAGCGCTTCTACTCTGACTCCGTCCCTGAGGGTCAGCCCTGATTTGTTCATATTCTTTTAGTTAATACCCACAGCCTGTGACAATAGGTGAGTATAGGAATGTCAATTGATCAGTACATTAACAGCTTGCTCAGCTTTCTCTATATGGTGACTAACGTCTGCAGTGTCTACATCAATGCAGACATTTTCAATTCTTTTGCCAATTTTGAGCATTGCCCTGAAATTCAACATAACACCCTGGAGTGCCAATAGGACCACATTGTCCACAAAAAAAAAGATAGTGTCCTGAGATGACTAAACTGAACACCCGGAAGCCTGTTGGCTTTGCCTCTAAAATGTTGTGGTGAGGAGTTCTGAACAGAGTCTGTTAAGATTGGAAATGGTGGAGGAGATCATTTCCCACCAGAAACCAGCGTGATGTGTTGCCAGAAATTGGAATCACTCTGACATTGCTTGTGGCCAGAAATGTGATGATGCCAGTGAGCTAGTTCAGCCAGCCAGTTAAAGCAAAATATTGAGCTCACGTACACCCCTCTACATAGTTCATTCCAGTTACACCCAGTAAGTTCACTGGTCTGTTTAAAAGAGCAAAAGGGTACCCATCTCTGCTTTGAGAACCAGTGCTCAGCTGCATGTATTTGTTTTCACAATTATAATAAAACATATGTTATTATGGTATTAACTAAGACTTATTAATTAAAATTCTATTAATTAAAGTGCACAAATGAATTGATAGAATTAATAATAAAGTCACAGGAAATACATTATTAATAAAAAAAAATTAAAAGTATTTACTCTTAAGTACTCTAAAGTATGCACTCTTCATTGTATGAGTCGCGTAACTGAATATTGATTGCGCCAGCATTTAGATATATTTCATTTTATGCGTGTTGAAGAATACATTCAAACAACACATATTTTCCTAATTGCTCAGCTGCAGCTGTCCAAATGTCTATATGGTTGAAGAATCAGCATGTACTAAACATGTAAAGCATGTTTTAAAATCCTTTTTGAATGCTGCATAACTGAGCAAAAGAAATGGGACACAAAACATCACATATTTCAGCTGATGACATTATGTTAAAAATAGCTGACATTCTCAGTGTGTTTGCCGCTCTCATTCTATCCCCGTTTGTGTTTGTGTAGTCAGGAGACATTGAGATTGTGAATCACAGGACCAAGGAGACCTGCCAGCTCAAGTTCTCTCCCTACAGTTATTTCTCCAGAGATGTTCCACGAAAGGTAAATGCTTTCTTTCCCACACTTTACTTTCACCCAACATTGACACAACGTCACGCAGTGTGGGGTTAATTTGTGTGATACTGCCTCCTGCTGGAAAATGTCAACAAATGTACCATAGGTGGTCTATGATTATTACTCAGTGTACAATAGCTGAAATTCAGTGTATGAAGTAAAATCCAATTAAGCAATTGTAGTGAATACAATAGAGGAAATGCACCGAGATCATAACAATATTCTACATTTGGGACTCAAGTACTCAGTAGTAGTAACTGATTTAGGATAAGCTAATGGAAATGTATTAATGCTTCACCAAGGGAACGTTTAATTTGCTCTTTCCAGGTGACAGGAGTGGTGGCAGACAGTGGAGGCCAGGCTCATTACATCCTCTCTGGTACATGGGATGATAAAATAGAGAGTGCCAAGATCATTCAGAGCAGTCGAGGGGGCAGTGGATCAGAGGGCAAGCAGAAGACAGTCTACCAAACTTTGTCTCCCAAACTGCTGTGGAAGAAATACCCTCTACCGTAAGTCTGTCTGATTGCAATGTGTGTTATAGCTGTGGCATAAAAGCTGCAGTGTTCAGTCGATATCATTGATTAAAAATCACTAACTCAGTTTCCTCTTACTTTGTCAGGGAAAACGCTGAGAACATGTACTTCTTCTCAGCTTTGGCTTTGACTCTTAATGAGTCTGAAGAAGGAGTGGCACTGACCGACAGCCGTCTGAGGCCAGACCAGAGGCTGATGGAGGAGGGCCGATGGGACGAAGCAAACGCAGAAAAGCAGAGGCTGGAGGAGAAACAAAGAGCAGTGAGAAGGAGGAGGGAAGCAGAGGCCTCAGAGGCACTGGATGAAGGTATGCAGCAGAGAACAAGCAGAGTGATATCTGATAAACAAAGAGTTCCTGAAAAAGACTGAGACAATGGTTTTTTATACTCCTCTATTTTGTGTAGAATTTGCAGTAGAGGATCATGGGTCACAGTGGGGTATCTGCCATACGTACTGTAACTGGTTGAGTTTTTAGAAACAAGGTGGAAAGTATTAACTCATGGTATTGGTAAACATTTTTTTTTATTATTAAACATTCATAGTATAATGAAAATGAAATAATGAGTTAGCTATTTGTTATGGTGAAAATACTTCAAAAACCAGTTGGAACTTTTGCAACTTCAAAAATGTCTGAGATTCATAATCATTTAAATTATTTGAATCTGAAAAGCACCCAACAGCTCGATATATGACTGTGATGACCACTTCAGAACACAGCATGATGTTACATGAAATAATTAGTACATTATAGCTAAAATATAAAATCATTTCTTTTATTTATTTAATTATTATAAATGATCTGTTTAGGTCTTAGAAAAACTGGCTGGAATCAAAGCCAGTCTGAAGTTTACAGAAACCTCAGCTGGAACTTTTCATCCTGGTGGCATTCCTGTGTGTGTTGTGTATAGGCTAGATTGTATTCAATGTACCCATGACTTGTCTTTCTTTTCCTCCCTCTATTGATGGTCAGAGTGTGATTATGACTCTGGTGAGTGAGGGTTGCCCTGTACTCCTTTGTTGTGCATCTCTCTCTCTCTCTCTCTCTGACACATGCACACACACAAACAGACATATAACCACACTTGCCATCCTCTTGTGTGTCCTTTGTGTGCTCTACCTCTGTGTAGGAAATGCATGATACTCTCATGTCAACTTCTCCAAATACGAAGACAGGAAAAAAAAAAAGAACTTTTTCCTGCATACATGTGACATTTTCATTCAGGACTGGCCTCAGCAATATGTTACATGTTTTAACAGATGTATCTTTAATACAGTAAGTATTCGTCACTGTTGTAGGGAAGCCACAGGAGCAAGTTATATTATTAGCACTTCATTCAGCAATGCCATTCTGTTTACCTAGTAAAGCACTTTTCTGGTGCAGTTATCAAGATTTATTGAAGCTTTTTAATCTTATTTAAATATTTTGTAAAGGGAACATCAAAAGAACAACTGAACTAAGGATAAATAATTATTTGACTGCCAACATTAACACATCAGAAAACTGCAGTTTGTCCTTTGTTTTGACTGGTTTGCTGTTTTGTTATAAACTATTTAAACTCATTACTCAGTTAAGAAATATTCAAAGAATAATTTTTTTCCTTCATCATGCTCAATCCCGGTTTTCACTCATTTGTTTTTTTCTGTTTTTTCTTCTTTTTTTGCTTTTATAATTGGCACCTTTGATTTCAACCTGTTTCATCTTGGTTTCACAGTTGGGGCTCTGACAAATGCAGTGCGAAATAATCGATTTCTTCTCATGCAAACATTTGTAAAAAGGTTAATAGATTGCTCAGTGAATTGCCTGCAAGTGTGGCTTCTCTACTAGAGGATGATTAAAGATGGTGATCAAATAACATCTGTGCTTCTTCCCCAGGTAGAGATTATGAAGGCTACCAGCCGCTGTGGTTTCACCAGAGGAGGGACTCAATCACTGGAGAGACGAGCTTTGTGTACAAGGGCAGATACTGGGAGACAAAGGAGGGTCAGGACTGGAGCATGTGTCCTGACATCTTCTAACCCAGGAACTCATCTCAAATCACTCCTAACCTCACCGGACAGGGAACCGCTCAGCCTCTGGTCCTCAGGCAGTGAAGCGCAGCTGGCTTTTGAGCACCACTTGGACCTTTATGAGCATGAGAATGTGTTTGTCCCCACACACTCTCGGATTACACTGTAACCTCCAAATGTGCATCATCGGTTTGTTTTTACTTTGGGGGAAAAGACAGGCTGTTTTCTGTGCAGACCTTTTTGACACTCTACCAGTGAGCAGTGAGAGAGTGTGTGAGACGATGGAGTCCTAACACCACACAGTGAAGGTACCTGCTCAATCCTGATGCTCCGGTGCTCTCCAAATGATGCCCATAATGCTTTTTCCTGACTCGACCCCATCAGAGTTTCATCAGTTTGATAGAAAACCACATCAACACAACTTATTATTAGACTGACAAAATCTTAAAGAGGCAAAATGGGAGGGTGTTGAATACACTTGTCAGTATTTAGTGGCTGTGAGAAACGTCACCCTCTTAATTAATTCAGCACAATAACGATTAATCTACTCTTTAAATCTTAAATTCGAGCCCCTCTTCATAGAAATGATTGCAATCACTTCAAGATTTATGTCACTTCAAGGTTTACATCCGAAAAGAGCTATAATTTTTGTTTGATTATAAGATGTGGAATTGCCAAGTATAACAGAAATGATAATACAGATAACACCAGAACTGGCAGCTTAAGTGCTATAACAAAAGAAAATTCTTATTGGTTAAAAGATAATAATAATAATTTTAAAATTTTAAAAAGACATTAAAAAATTAAATATGGTCCTCAGAAAAAGTGCATTTTGACTTGAAAAACTGTTGTAGATAACATCAGTCAGTCATTAACTCTGTAACAGTGAAAATTTAGCAGCATAAAAGTAGAAAAAGATGTGTTAGTTATAGTTCTTTTGAATTATTATGGATTTCTGCACAATTTCATAATTGTGTTAAAAATTCAAAATACATTTTTATTGAATTCTCGATTCTTCAGCATTAAAATAGAAGTCTCTCCGATGAGCAGCTGACTTAATATCTGATCAGGCAACTAATCCCAGACTATTCACTGGAGGCTGCGTGATCTAAACTAATGAAACATGCAGCAAGACAGAATGTGTTTCATTTCAAGTGAATGCCTAAGTTTTTCTTAAGATTCTTGTAATGGGTGTGTTTAATAACCACTCTCTGTATGAAAAGGTAATGGCACTGCTGAATACTATTCTTTTGAGCTGCTTTTGTAAATTTCAATCACTAAACATGCTTAAATCATTTTCCATTTGTGATTCTGATTAGCAAAACTGTAGTAACTCATCTTTTAGTTGTAAAACAGTGCTGAAGTTGCAATGGTACAACATTAAAACATTCATATACTTAGGAGAATTTCCATCAAAAAGCAGCTAAAGTACTTATGACTGACCAGAGGTTAATTCAAGTCTCTGTTGATATGGAGAAATGTTCACCCTGTATATAAACTTTACCTTGCTGTCACACTCCTTGTACCCTCGGCAACCACTTTGACTTAGATAATTTTCAGTGAACATACAAAATATTAAGTCTGCACCCAATCACTGAGACTGTCATTAATTACAGAAGAGTGTTGGTTTCAGTAATGTGCATTACCCGAGTCCCAGTCTCATCAGTCACTGGTTTGTAGCTGAGACGTTTCCAGTGTGTTTACTGTATCAGAGACTGGAGCGATTTCTCTGAGGAGCCCCAGGTGGATACAGCTGACAGGAGGTCAAAGGTTTTAAAAGCAGACAGGGCTGGTTCCTGTAGCACCCCACTGTGTAGTCAGCTACAGCCACAGAGGACTACCTCGCCTGCTGCTCCAGGCTCACCGCAGCTTATTCACCATTTGTGGACAAGCTGATCTGGGATCAGCTCACAAAGGTACCCTGAGTCTTTTGCCTTTAACTGACTGAATAAGGGAACGAGTCCCCTGACCTGTGCACTACAAGTCTACAGTGAAAAGAGTTTTGAAAACCAGTTAGTATTTTTTTGTAATTATTGTTAGGAATGTAGAATTCATGGCTGGGGGTATTGTATCAGCCATCTAGTCTATTTGTGTGAATATTTTGTGATAAAACAAAGATATTGTAAAAGGATAAGTAATTATACTAATTAGAACAAGAAATTATCTGTACTGAAGGACTGAAGCCTGAAAGATTTGCTGTCATTTTTTTTTTTTTTTTCTACTTTAGACTGATTCCGTAAAGATGGAAATTAACCCTGAGGCACCCACACTTCGGCCAAAAACTGTCAACACACTCAAAATACATTTTGAGACTCCATAGTCTCAGAATCACTGGTGATTTCCTCTGATGTGCAGGATATGGACATGTCAAAAATGCACTGGAAAATAGATTCCTTCACAATAGAGTACTTCCCTTTGCTTTTTATTAGGCTGATGGAGTGATGGTTATTTTCAGTTTGATGAAATTAGATATTGAGATGTTTATTTGTGAGATTTATTGGTGAATTGATGATTTTGTAATTAAATGAATGATGATAGATGTCATTGTTTTTTGCACAAAAAGATGATTCCTTTGCCCATATTCTCAAAAGTTTTAAAAACCCTTTTTTTTTTTTTAGCTTTCACAAGCACACTGTTATCAGTCACAAAATATTGTGTGTGAATTTGAAAGAAATAATTCAACACTTTTGGAAATGAATTTGTTTTTAATTTGCCAGAGTAAGATGAGATGAGTACCTCTCCCATGTTAGTGAAGGGCATATGATTTTTTTTTTTTCTTTATCTTAGCACAAAGAATTGAAAGAGGGTTTAGGTCCGCCAGCACCTCTAAACTCATTAAATAACACTTGGCTTCATCTTTCAGAAGTTGCTGCTTGTGGACAGAAAAGCAAAAAGACAGTCTGACACATAACTCCCACTAAATCTACAACTTGTCATTTGTCTAATTTAGGTTTTTTTGAAAATAAAACAAATGATATTTAGAGATATTGTTATTTTATTTTAGTTTATTTTCTGTAACATTTGGACAAAACCAAATAACATCTCTTCCCTATTTCCAGTTTTCACATTCTAAACAGTTGTTAATGTCAAGCTAACAATGAACAACACTTAACAGTAAAGCCCCTTGATTATAATAATAAAAGGCAATTGTTTTAATTATTATTTTAAAATCTAAGAACCCTTACTAAAATTCTAAGCTATTTGTTTCATTTACCTACCTTATCTGTTTCCGATCTTGCTTAGTTTCACAAAGACTCAAAAACTTCTTTTAGCATGTACATAAATAAGGTTCTGTACCCTTTTAATCATATCAAAGGTGTCACATACAAGAATACACACTACTGCAGTGACCTGTTTTCTTTATGCTATCTTTAAGTTTATGATTGTGCAATTATTTCTGCATCAACGTCTGAAAGAACACTGATAACTGCTGAGTTTATGGTGAAAAAAACTGTACAAATGGAAATGTTATGTCTAATTTCCTTTTTGAAATTCACCAGAGATTTACCTTAATATATTCTGTTTGAGATTGTTTTATATTTGAGAATATATATAATATATTTTGAATGATACTTGAGAGCTCACCAGGCAGTGCGTTTTAATCAGTATATTTGCAAATAACACGACCTCAGTACTCATCGGTGACTTGCCCACAGAAGTTTCCCTTTTAAGGGCCTGTACAGTACAATTACAACTGTTTGTATGGTATTGGACAGCTGTAGCAATAACGCAGTGAGTGTAGATTTCCTAGTTCATGGCTGTTGTTGCTTCAAACAGAACAATTGTCTGCCTCTATAGAGAAATGAGGGGGAAAAACAACCAAAGTGTAAGATGATAGTGTACTGTAGAGTGTGTGACTCTAGCTTTATTTTTTTATGCTTCTATTTTCAGTTCAGATTGCTCCCTTCTCATGGGTGCCATTATTCTCATGTCAGTGTGATCATACTGTTTGTATGCATAATAGGCCGTGTATATGCACGAGGAGGAAATATGTGCATTTCTTCCTTTTTGCTATTCAGTTTTGAGGTAGAAGAATACTGATAAAGATGTGAAGGTGGGGGATTTTTTTTTCTTGCCTTTTCAAATCTGAACCTTGCTTCTCCTTGGACTGTGACTCATGGCTTTTTCTGGTGAGATGATGGTTATGTTAATTATCTGTATTGTGAAGGAAGTTATGAGACGCATCACAACAGTGGCCTGGTACAGGAAGAGGTGAGGTGGTTCACCTGCCTTGACTCTCCAGATACACACAGATGTATTCAGGTGTAACTAAAGATTTAAATTAGGTCTTTTTTTTTTCTTTTCTTTTTTTTAAATTGTGTATTTTTTTCCCCTTAGTTTATACTTGTATAACATTGTCTTTAAAGAACAACGACACACGAATAAAAGAAGATGATATTAAAGTTATTGTTGTTGCCACTGGATATTTGTTTTCATATTTTTTTCAACTGTGACTGGAAAATAAGTTTAACGTAAGTGTTAAAACTGCTAATACAGTTTTTAAAAAGGTGCATCTCACTTTAAATTTGTTTTATTTTTTTTTTTTATCTGGTTTAGCATTCCTTAACTTTTCCTTAACCTGAAGAAGTAACTGAATGTGTAAGATTTTTCCCTCTCCAAAATGGAGTGGAATCTATGGAGTAAGCTATCAAAAACAATGTGCGTAAATGCACGTTCATGCATATTCATCTAAACTTGAGCATAAATTTAAAAAATATAGATTAAGAAAATAATTATTCTCATGAGTAAAGTCATATATAAAATGCTTAATTTGTATTGTGTCTTGTATTTTGGCTCTGAGAGTATGATTCAAATAGTTAGAACCTTAAAAGATTATGAAGTATTATAAAGTACAATTTTACGTCGTTTCATTATTATGAATATAAACATACAAGTGAGAAATCACTGTCAAAGATACGTTTTCAGGCAATATCTATGGAACAGAGTGGTGCGCTAACTGTGGTACGTGTACCACCGGTGATACGCTAGCGCTCTCTGGTGGTATGTGGGGGACCGTCATGACTTTCCACACTTTTTTTTTCCCTCATTTTCACTTAAAAAAATCTGAAACATACAATTCATTATAAATACATTTCAAACAAAATGTGTAGCTTGAGATAATTAAAATTGGCTTATGAAAAGTATTTGTTGCATATTCAGTTGCAGTGCAGATGTAACAACTTTTGAGTGTGTTTATTTTGCTCTGTATGAGAGTATGAGTATGTGAGAATTGTTGGACAGAATTGTAAATGTCTGATTCAGTAAGGTAACAATTCAAGCAACAATAATTAACCACAATAAGGAATAAAAATCTTTGTGTGTTTAAAGCTAATTGAGAAGGCATATATAGCTAAAATTGGTATTCATGGTGGTACTCGAGAGCTGAACAGTTTCTCAGGTGGTACACAGTATTAAACGTTTGAGAACCACTGGAACAGAGGATACATCTATACCTCAAACTGCATGGTTCTAAATCAGTTGAACTCATAGACTGTTTACAACTGTGTCGTAAACAATGGTGTCTACGGGAGCAAAGGCCACAGGCCGCCATGGTGCTGCCAGTCATATGTGGAGCTGTTGTGACTCGGCTGCAGGCATTCCCAGCTCGGAGCCAAGCAAGCTCTTGTCCAACAGCTCTGTGCATCAGCCATGCGAGCCTGAGCCAAGCTGCTCAGAAAATAGATTCAGGACTCTTCCAGTTAGAACTGTGCTGGGACCTGCAATGAATCATTCTGGACACAAAATCTCCCGTCTCTAATGTTGTTTGGTGGTGACATGTAATGACTGCTGCGGTTAGCAAGGCTAAGCTCCTTCATACTTAGACCCTTCCAGACCAACCACAGCCCGTCACAGCGGTCTGTTGGTACAATCCACACAAGCACAAGAAAACATATTCTCGTCATTACACGACCCTGATCGGTTTTTATTCCCAGTTTAGAAGTCAATATAATGTTAAGTATGAAGTTGCTAAAATCACAATGGCAATCTGCGTCAGCTGACAGTAGAGCCAATGGCTAGCTATGACTAAGCAACATCAAATGACGTGCAAGTATTTGATTGGTCAGCTTTACTGATTTTATTGCTTAATATAATTTTATCTGATTGGTACAAAAAAATAAAAAATAAAATCACCCCGGTACAGCTGTGATGGAGGCAGAATCTACTCATTAATAAAAAAAACTATTTTTGTATCACGTGATGGTTGACACTTGGCACCATTGGTACTGATTTAGAAGGCATGTACAGTTTGAGGAATAGCTGCACCCTCTGTTCCAAAGATGATGCCCGTGTCCCTGTGACATATTTTTGACAGTGATTTCTCACTTTTATATTTGTGTTCAGAATGAAGAAACTGCAACTGTAAAATTGTACTTTGTATTTAAAATCTTTTAAGGTTGTATTTATTGAATTGCATATGCACAAACAAAAATACAATATGAATATAAACAATGCAAATGAAATGTTTTATATATGATTTCACTCATATGAGAATTGATATATTTTTAATCTACAATTATTTTATTTCTGCGCAAGTTAATATGAATATGCATGATTGCTAACTTATGCACGCACATTGTTTTTGATACTCTAAAATAATTTCTAGTACAAGCTCAGTTTACTTTGAAATTGTTAGCTACTTGAGTAAAAGTAATAACTTGACCACCTTTCACCATCCCGAAGATCTCATTGAGAAAAGTTTCATTTATAGCTTTGGTATTTCTTAAAACTAAACGGTTTCGCTTGGGCTTTAATTTTGGCGAAACGCTTTCCTGACTGAGCATGCGCCATGAGCGAGTCGCGAGCTGTTTAAACGTTTCCAGGGCAACCAGAGGCTCCCCTCATCAAGACTCTCGCAGCAGCAGCTGTTGAGAGCTCCAACACCGACAAAAGGAGTCAAGTTCGGCTGCGACTCTGTCATCTGAAAGTGAGTTGCGGGTGTTTGAGGCAGCACAGTGACGGTGAGATGGGTTCAGGAGTTTTGGATGTAATGTGTCTTTGTACTTATATGAGTGAGCTCCGTGAAAATAAAATAAGGGATTCTGTGGTTCAAGATAATTGTAAACTGTCAGCTCAGGCTGAGTTTATGTGGTCCTAACTAACTTTGCTGTATGTTCAGTTTTAAAATATCAGTTTTACTGATGGTAAAGGTTTAATGATGTAAATATAAGTGTTTAAAGAATGTGAAGCTTCGAAAAAAAATAGTCCAATGCTGAATTTTATGTATTTGGGCACAACTAGCTAGATATTTAGGAGGGAAAATCTTGCGTTATGGTGTTACAGTGGACTTGACATTTTTGAACTTGATGTTCACTTATGGAGTTGGAGAAACAGAAGACAGAAGTTTATAGTCTCCTTAGTGAAAGGGCTTGCTAACAAGCCCAACTCATTTGGTTACCTGGACAACTGAATAACATGACCCCCATTCCCCCTGAGTGCCCAGCCAGCCCTAACCACTGGTTTATATTGGGAATGCAGTCTCTATGGTTTTGCTGAATACCTGACTATCTGTCTCCAGCTAAAGGACATGGATGGCTACGATGACGCAGAGGATACCGACAAACTTCTTTATGCTGGTCAGAAATTTTAGAAGGGTCGTGGAGGACTTACTTGTCACTTATGTACATTTGCACATGTTCACGTTAACCTTGTGTATCCCCTGTTAGGTATCAGTAACACTACCAGTGTGTTTGGATTGAATTCTCTACCTTCCAAAGTGGACTACTGTGACCTCCTCCTAGATGCAATTGATGCACAGCTTGATCAGCTGCAGGTCTTTTTATTGTCAATTCGATTGTCTATCAGTGTGTTTCTTTGTAGTTTTTTTTTTTCCTTCTCCCAGCATGTGTCATCAAAAGCAATTGTTTTTAATGTTTGTAGATCCAGCTTCCAAAACGTGATGTCATTTCCAGACAACATGATTACAGGAATGCAGGTAGTTTGTTTCTAAGCCCTTACGGTATTACCAACATCAGAGATTATTTTAAGTAACAGCATATCTTTGTGGTTCAGTATCTATACTATACTACAAGAAAATGTCAGTGTTCTCAAAATGATGCTTTCCCTTAGATGTTGTTGGGTAAATTAATTCCAGTTTTGTAAGACTTGTCAGCATAAAAGTTTTAAAGTGATATAATGAAGAAATACAGATAAGCAATTGACTTGCATTATCAGAGTAAGCCATGCCTTTTGACTACGCAACATAAATATGAATTCTCTCTCCTCCACTCTAACCAGAGAATATTACGGGCTACAGGGACAGTCCCGTCACTCACAAGGATTCTATTAAGATGCCACACAGCACCACTAGTGACAAAGAGGAAACTGGGTGCCTGAGGGAGCAGGTCACCTGGAGGCTGAAGAGGCTCCTTGGAGATGTTTCTAAGGAAGGAAAGATTTCAGGAGAATCATTGTCTCCTTCAGACAGTATCTGCACGGAGGACTTTGTCAGATGCTTTAAAGAGGAGATGGTGGAAGTGTCTCTGTCAGACAGTATTCAACAAATGGGCAGTGAAGAAAAAGCGGAGATGACAGAAATCTCTGACAGTGACACTTACCTGAATGATCGAAATCGAACATGTTCAGAGATACAGGAATCACCTTCAAACAAACCTGGTCGAGCAAAGCATCACTTGAAATGTCTGCCTGAAAACTATGAAGTAAATATATCACAATTTATTAAAGAAAGAGAAGTTGAAGAAAGAAGCAAAACCCCTCAATGAAGACACAGTGCTTTGAATTTTCACAAATCTCTTAAGATTGATGAAGTGAATAAAATTTAACAAATAATATCACATTAGAAGGCAGTAAATAATGTTCACAATTTAAAAACCAAAATCTTTTGTTCTTATCACTTGTGGATTTATCATTGATGTTATGCTGTTTTCTTTAACTTTTTAAAAACTAATGAGCATATAAAGTAAAAGTTTGCCTTAGAGATATTTTTGTAAATGTCAGATTTGGTCTTTGATTTTAAATATTTCTGGAATTATTCATGTTTGATCTCTAAGCAGAAATTGGAGGAGAGTCGTAAGGAGCTTGACAGGTCCACAGAGGCAGAGAGCTCGCTGAGAAAGAGATGTACTTGTTTGGAGGAAAAACAGATTAAGGTGACTTTTCATTATCATATGGTGATCCACTAGCTCAGGTTCTCTGTGACAGCAGTAACGATGTTCTTGAATTTTGTTATATATCTGCATTTAATTTTTGGATGTAACATCAAACTGAAAATGGAGGCCAGAATTATGTTTCTTTTTAATTCAGTAATTTGTTTGAGTTACACATTCATTTAAAGCTGACTACTCCTTGCATAAGAAGAGTTCCTCAGAAAAGTCCACTCAGTCTTTCAGAAAGTGGTAAACTGCCTGCATTGAAAGTATCTTCATGAATTTCTCTTTATCCCCACTCACGTCACTGATTTGTTGCCCGCTAATCTTGTGAGTTTTTTTTTTTAATTATATCGTTTTTGTGCTATTTTCAATTCAATATAAGATTTTAGTGATTTGCATTTCTGTGTCCATCATGTGGAAACATTTGTTTTTTAATAAGAATACGTGTTACTTCTGTTGCTGTCCTTCTCATTGGTAGGTACTTGAGGTTCATCTGAACAAGCTGCAACATGAACTAAGAGAATGTGAGATCAGGATGGGAATAGAGGATAAAATGTTGGCTCAGAAAGAATTGCAGCTGTTAGATTTGCAGGACCAGTGTGGGATGTTGCAAGCAGAAAG
The DNA here is from genome assembly GCA_018398805.1 of Hirundichthys speculiger. Classification (NCBI taxonomy): domain Eukaryota; kingdom Metazoa; phylum Chordata; class Actinopteri; order Beloniformes; family Exocoetidae; genus Hirundichthys; species Hirundichthys speculiger. The sequence continues at coordinate 2,938,377 of JAGFBZ010000035.1, read as the reverse complement.
AGATGAACTGAAGAGGGAGCTAGAGCACCTTAAAACCCAGCGCTCCAAAGAACTTGAAAAAGGGAAGGAGCAAGCATATACTGTGATGGTAGGTGTTGTGCTTTCTGTAAGCAATTTCTCAAAAATGTCATAGTCTGTTGGGTTACACTATCTGTCAAGGCAGACAGATACTGTAACAAGGCACAACAAGGGGTGGATCTGGCTTTGAACAATTGCCTGAAAATCCTTAAAGTTAAAACTTACAAAGTAAACCACTGTTTACTTTCATTCCAGGTTAATAAGCAGGCTAAAAAAGAAAAAGTTAATGCTTTGAGAAAAGAGACTCTCAAGTCCATGCATATTTCCATTGGGGCAAGTGTGTTACCCTAGCGATGACTCAGCATAAATGTATATTACTGTACCACCAGAGGAAACAAAAATGTACTTTTGTCATATTCTCATGGCTATTGTACATTGTGTTGTACAGAGAATAACAATGATACTACAAAAGATGTAATTATCTCCTAAATTGCAGCATGAAGAAAAAGAAGTAACTGAGCAACAAAAAGATCAGCAACAGGAAATGGAAGCACCAGAGAAGTGTGAAGATGAGTTGCATGTCGAAGCCTTGGAAAAGGTAGGCATATTTAATAACATAATAGTGCTGCTCATAGTGGCAGCTTCCCACAGTATCTCCTTTTAATAGTATTAATAGCTTTGTGTATACTTTTGAGTTCTGGGGTTTTTGTTGTTGTTGTTTTTCTGTTTTGCTTTGTTTTTTTATTTCAACCTAGTCATCTTCATTGATAACATTGGTTTTTAAATTGGTTCTTTTAAATTGTTGTTTGAGGGATTTTCTTGGCACTTTTTCATTTTTGAGCCTCCTGTTATGAGTAACCAGAGCAACAAGAAAGTTGTTCACAAGTGGGAGCAGCTGATCGAAAGAAGCCAAATTATATCCAGGCTGAGACCCCAAATCCTCCACGAGTTGAAGAGGAGACACTGTGGATGTAGAACAGGGGCAAAGCGAAGAGAGTGAGAAAGAGTGAGTTTAAACCAGTTCTTCCCTCCATCATAATAGGGAATGTGAGCTTTCTTCATAATGAGATGGACAAGCTTGAAGCATTCATGTGGACAAATCTGGAGTTGTGACAATGCGGTTTAATGTGTATCAACAAGACATGGCTGCAGCAGCATATTCCCGAATGCAACAACTTTATTACCTGGGTTTCAGAAAATACGGGCAGACAGAGATTTGAAGAGGAGCAGAGACATTAAGGGTAGTGGAATTGTGTTGCTTGTTAACAACAGATGGTGTGATCCAGGACATGCTACTGTGAAACGTAATTTCTAAAGCCATCCTCCTCTCCTGCCCCAGCCAAACAGACCTCCCACTCTCCTTGATCCACAGCTTCCCTGTCATGTCTCAGCTGTTTCATCTTCCAGCTTAGTCATGGATCTTTTTGCTACTGCTCCATCATTTTCTCCGGCCACATCAGGAGATGCCACGTGATAGCAATCAGGTGAAGAGGCAGCTGGAGAGACTGAATCAGAACAAGACTGCAGGTCCAGATGGTATTAGCTCCAGAGTCATGATGCCTGAGCAGACCAGCTATATGGGATTCAACAACACCTTTTCAACATTAGCGTGGGCAAGGAGAAGGTTCCAGTGCTGTGGAAGACATCCTGCCTTGTTCCAGAACCAAAAGCATCTCATACATCTTCTCTTAATGACCTGTTGACCTAACATCCCAAATCATGAAAGTCCTGGAAAGTATTTTATTGGTCCACCTAAATGAACAAGCACCTTCCAGGACCCATTGAAGTTTGCTTATTGTTGTGGGGTTGGAGTTGAATATCCCATCATACACCTGCTTCAACAAACCCACAGTCATCTGGATAAAGTGGGCAGCGCTTTACACCATCCAGTCTGCTTTACTATGTACGAAACTCTAGAAGACACATGTGGATGCCTCCACAATCACCTGGATTAGTGACTACCAGGTGGTCAGCAGCACAGGAGCACCACAGGGGACTGTACTCTCACCATCCCTCCTCACTCTGGACACCTCAGACTTTCAGTACCAGTTGGATTCCTGTCATCTGCAGAAATACTCAAATTACACTGCGGTTGTGGATGAGAACTGGTGGACCGCTTTGCGGCATGGTGTGGAAACAATCATTTAATCTTAAATGTGAACAAGACAAAGGAGATGATTGTGGATTTTAGGAGGGCCAGGATGAAATAAAACAGCATTTTTATCATGGGAAAAGAAATGGAGGTGGTGGAGTAATATAAATACCTTGGTGTTTACCTGGACAACAGACTGGACTGTTGACACAACACTGATGCTGTCTTTAGGAAGGGACGGAGCAGACTTTACTTCTTAAGGAAGCTTAGGTGCTTCAGTGTTTGAAGCAGGATGTTGCATATCTTCTATAAATCTGTTGTGGAGGGGTCAGTTCTATCTGTAATCATCTGTTGGGGGAGCAGCATCAGAGCCAGTGACTTAAAGAAACTGTACAAACTAATAAAGAAGGCTGTCCCTGGGGACTGTTCTGGAGCGTCTGGAGCTGAGAGGATACTTCATAAAATGAAGAACATCATAGACAACCCTGAAAATCCTTTTACACAACACAGTGATTCAGAAATAGAGTGTCTTTGGTCAGAGGATTCTTCAGATCCGCTGCAACACAGACCAACACAAGATCTTTCCTTCCTACAGCAATAACCATCTATAATGAATCATTGACGAGACTTAATTATGGAGTAGTTGTCATAATTTAATTTCCCTTTGGGGATTAATAAAGTATTTGTGAATTGAATTTAATTATTAAATGATAACATGCTTGTTCAAGCTTTCTTGCTATAATTGCATGAACTGGATGCTTTAATCCCACCCAGGTTCAAAAAGCAGTAGAAGAGAAAAGAAATTGCAAGGCAGAAAAACTGGAGGACATGCAGATGCACTGTGGAATACTGGAAGAGCAGTTGGAAAGCTCGAGGAGAGAGATGGAGCTAGAGAAGAGTAAATCACTCATTCTGCAGCATCAAGTGGAGGAACTAAAAACAGTAAGGTGACTCGCAACCATGGCACGAAAAGATTACCACAGTAGATTAAAGTGAATGTTGTTTAATTGTTTTGCACATTTTTCTTGTATAAAAGACTGGAGCAGTTGGATAGTGAAAGTTTTTTTTGTAAAGCGTGGAGAGCATTAGTCTGTATTGGCTGCAATGTGCAAACCACTAAAAAAATAGAACCAGGCTGAGCTGCAATGCTGAAAGACACAGATAGCACAGGTGCAGAAAAGAGTCTTTTGTAGGCATGACTCACATGCAGTCAATTAACAGGGATGTGGGTTCATAGAAAAACTGAGATGTGTGGTTTGTGGTCACAGCAGAGTCAGAAAATGGTGCTGCAGTTCAAGCAGGATGTTCAGTTGGCAATGAGAGAAAGTGACAATCTCCAGGTGATGCTTGAGGAAAGAGAGAGGAGCCATCAGATATTCAAAGCTGAAATAAGAACAGCATGTCAGAGACTGGGCCAAGCAGCTGAGAACAGAGTGCCAGCATTTGCACCTCTTAGTGGATCAAAATGGATCCAAACTAAGAGCTGAAGAGCTGCCTCAGAGGTACAAGTTACACCTTATCGTACACATCCAGTGTATCTGAATAAGAATAAAGTAAATACTTCGTGATTAGTCTCAAATAATAATGTCTTTGTATTGTGCAGTTTTACAGTAGCTGAGGCTCTCCCACACCTGAGAACACTACGAACACAGTTGACACACTTTATTCACCACCTTCAACGGGAGCTGGCTTCACAGAAACAATCCCATGAGCAGCTGAGAATAGAAAAGGTACAAATGTTTACTTTTGTATACAGTCCATTAAAGGTATACGTAGATACATGTCTGTAAGTTTTTCAGGAGCGAGAACTGTGTATCCAGAAGCAACAGCTGAGAGTGGAGAGAGATCAAGCCTTGAATTCTGTAAAAGAGCGTCTCATTCAGGTTTGGATATACAATGTTGATGGAAGTTCATAAAAAAAAAAAAAATAAAGATATTAAATGCACAGTTATTGAAAAGCTTTTCTTATAACATTTGTTTAGGAGCACATTGAGGAGCTGAGCAGTCTTAAATGTGTTCATATGAGTGGTGGAGGAGCTGAGGGTGGAGTGGCAGCATCTCTGCGGAGGCAGCTGAGGGCCAAAGATTTGGAGCTCAGGCAGGTTCAGAGGTGTATGGCTCAGTGGAAGGAACAGACTGCAGCTCACCTTGCATGCAGGTTTGAAGAAGAATTGACAGCTGAACTGGAAAGGTGACATGCTCTATGTAAAAATAGCATTCTTCAAAAAGCCACATAATTTCCCACACTTGTGAAACTTGAATCTTGCTGATTTAACATACTGAAAAAAGGTTTTCATGTTCTGGGTTCAAACTTTGGACAAATATTTGCTGTCCCACAGGTGCAAGGCAAGGTTTATAAGTGACAGGTAACTTGTTTCTGTGTCTGTAGCTGATAGATGACATACCATACTAATCAGCTGACTGTCCTCACAAGAGCATGATCTCACTTCAGTTCATAGTGATAGGCTGTTCGGACTATACATGTAACATTAACTATACGATTCACCATATACCCTTTCCACAATATGTTAATTATTGACTTACTCTCAAAACGTTTGAAGGATAGGTTTGATTGTTTTCCAGAAAAGTGTCAAAGACTCAAGAGGTGAGATCCAAAGAAGAATTTATATTCGGAGCAAAGGTAGGTGCCGTGTAAGCATGAACATCAATCTCTTTTTTATTTTCTTATTTTTCCCTAATCAACTGTTGAACACCTCATCTGCTCATGGCTACCTCCCATCAGGAAACACAGAAAGCAGTTTGCTCTCCCTGCCTTCATGGGGTGGACTCTGCTTCCACCCACGTCCCTTCAGACATAGCTTCATTTAAGCTACTATGCTACCTCCAGAGTAGAGTGAAGCAACTTCGTGTAGGAAACCAAGCTTCTCATGAGGAGACTGACTCCTCCAGATAAAATGCCTTCAGACTTGTCAGGATCCTACCTTACAGCAGTGAGTGCATTATTTCGGTAGCAGGTTATTGTTGATAACTGACCTTTTGTTTGTTTCTGTAATAAGTTATTACTGATGTCTCTCTTAGAAAGGACATGGGGTCAAGACAGTGCTGGGAATCACAACTAATTATTAATCCATGCAGTCTCAAGTGAAGGACATGAACTAATCTACACCAGCAACGTGATGTTCTTAAATCCCAAAGTTCTTCGAAGTATTTTAAATGGTTTTGTGACCATGGATATGAGTCATCCTGCTTCATGTACAAAAGATAGCAGATTTACAAGCAGGTCACAGTGACAAATGACACAACGTGGCCATCAAGGTCACATTCATCTATGCTGAGGCAGTCAGATTTTATGGCTAGTGGGTATAGTGAACTGTGAATGAGTGATGAATTGACAATACCAGTTGAGACTGAAGATCATGTGAGTTATGTCAAATAACCCCATAAAGATGACAAGTCCTTTAGGGGATCATTTGAGTAATTTGTGATGATTTATTGTAAGTTCAAAGAAAATTATGTTATTCATATTCATTTTCAATTTTATTTGAAAAATTAGCATAAATAAAATGCCTATGTTGAAATTCATACTTGTGATTATTAGTTTCACATATTCACATCTGCTGTTCAGCATGCAATGTCATCTTCAATTTGTCAATCATGCTTCTTTTCCAGTGGCAATTTATAAGGCTGGACATGTTCTTATACCCTCAAGAACTGAATGAAGGATGAATGACAGTTTAATAGCCTCGTCATCATTTAAGTCTCTAGTCAATGGTATAATCTTAACAATGAACAGTCCTAACTGACTGTGGCAATTATTGTATTTTGTATGATAAATCGGTCCCTATAGCTTCCATAACCTTACAGTAAATTTGTTAGTTATACTTGACAATTCTCTACATGAATGTACACTGTAGCATCAGTTTTCTGAGCACTGGCTTGATGTATTAACAAACCTTAATCGCTCTATTACAGTGTATGCAATGTTACAACTATAACAAATCTCACCTGAAATTGTGAAATACTTTCACGGAGTTCAAAACTACATTTCAAAGAAGAGAATTTTTGCATGAATAATGTAGCTTTATTACAAAACAAATATAAAGTAATTACACTTCATGGCTGGCTGAAATTCTGGTGATGCACATCTGAAGATACACACGGCTCATAGAAAAAGCACTTCCATATAACTTCTTTACAAATTCTTCAAAGGACTCAGATGATCATCTTTCTGTCACAAAATAACTGCAAACAGGAAGTACTGTGAGCAAATGTGAGGAGCTTATAGTGTTCTGTTTGCAACACCCAGACAAAGTTCAAAGTAAAAATCCAGGTGTCACACTGATGTTTCACAAAGAAGACAGTCATTTTTACAACAGATCAATGCGTTTCTCAGCAGAAAAATGTACAAAATACCTTGTTTTAGGGGACAAACATTAAACCTGCAAGTTATATAAAATGGTTATATTTATTCATGTGTGTTACATGAATAAACTGTTCAAATCAGTCATTTATTACATGTTATATGTAGCTGTGTGGGATGAATTTCATTTAAAAAAAAAAAAAAAGTATGGCAAATGAAGTGCTGAACAAACAACTCAGAACAGCACAGAATGAAACTGGAGTCAAATCCCCCTCGGAGCTGAATTAATCACTTATTCAGTCTTTGACTTTGGCATAGCTTGTAAACTGACAAAACACAATTATATTTCCATGTCCTCCTCTCCGGAGTTGTGAACAACAGGGATATTGTATGGAGGAGAGTGTGTCTCTACAGGTGGACCTGAAGGGCTAAGAGGGCTGTGAGGAGTAGGAGATGGGCATGGAGTTTGGGGCTGCCGGCATATTGTCTGTTGTTTACGCTGCTTCTGTAATGAGTCCTTTAGCCTCCGACAGAAAGGATCTTCTGGAGGACGCCATAGTACCAGCTCCATACCTGAATGACTCCTGGAAGTATGAGGAAGAGGAGAATGAGACAAACAAGTAGCAGAAGAAGAATAAAAACATCTCTAGTTTCTCAGTGAGTAAGCGCTGTAGTGGAACTTGAGGTCCTAGTTACTCATTTACTTAAAATGTACTAGTGATGCAATAAGGAGCACTTACACAGACTGGGCCACCGTGTGTGGGAGGATGTCACTTATACCGCGCTGGAGACCTTCCTTTAAACTGTCCGAGATGACCAGCACTGGCCGTCTCTGGGCTGGTTCTACATCCAGGTCCTCATCCTCATCGTCATCTTCAAGTGTTATTCTATGGTACATCAATGTCACAGTTTAAATACATAGTGTCAGTGATACAAAGACAGATTTACAACCCTGAATCAGTAAAAGTTGGAACAATAAGGAAATCAAAAGCAGGGATTCTTACATTTCATCTGATTTTTATTTCACTGAAGAATCAGAATCAAACTTTCTTTTTTTGACACTCTTCCTCCTTTTAATATTTAAACATTTAAAAGGTGTTTTGGGCTCTGATTATACCAAGAGATAAAGAGATATTTACGTTGTTATAGTGCCATTCTTCCTGCAAACCCATCTTCAGGTATGCAACAGAACAGGGTCACGATTGATGCATTGTTTTTATTTCCACATATTCTCCATTGGGGACAGGTCAGCAGTGCAGACAGGCTAGTCCAGTACACACACACCCTTCTCTTCTTCAGTCATACCTTTGTAATGTGTGTTTAATGTGGTTGTTGCATTGTTTTGGAATGCCTGGATGTCCCTGGAAAAGATGTGGTCTTTGGGGAAAACCATATCTACTGCTCTATTATCTCGGTCTACTTTTCTCCATTAATGCTGTCATGACAGAACTGTCACTGACCCTTACCAAGTGTTAGTTTTTTGTTTTTTTAATTCTAAGTACTTATTTACTGATAACAGCCTGGATGGTCTTTCTCATCTTTGAAGCACAAAGGACCCGTTTCTTCCAATAAAGATCTGGAAAACTGATGTGTGTGGCCATGTTTCCAATGTAAGATGGTCTATATCCAGATGCTCACAAGCCCAGAGACATTAATGCTGCCTCTGAAAAAGTTTAATGCAAGGCTTTGTTTTTGGAGAGTAAAGTTTTAAGTGGCTTCTGTGAAAGTAACTACATATTGAAGTGATTGGCAAATCTTTTTTAATGCAATCCCATGCCCATGTGGTTGTATCAGCTATTGATAAATGACTCTGACTCAAGGATATGTCTTTTGAACTGAATCGTGACAGTAAACTGTTGAGATAACCTTTTTTTTTTCTTTCAGATCCCTAGTAGCATTAAACAACCCATATATCAACATTTTTTGAAATGTGGAACAGGGTTGAAATACAAAAATGCATATTGAAGAATCGAATTGGGTAAACAAAAATATGCAACATCTTGGGGTCATTGGGATCATACTGTTTGAAAAGAAATAGAAGTCAAAAAGTCTCCCCTTATTTGTATTTTCCATATTACTAAAACAGTCCAACAGGAGGAGCACAGATTAGCCTTCCGTTACAAACAAGTAGACAAATTTAGTTATTTCTGGCATGTTTCTTATTTCAACACATTAATGCAATAATACAAGCATAAATATGTTTAGGTAAATTATTTACATGGTACAGCTTCTTTCAATGCAGTAGCAGTGCCCTATTAACACGTTTAGTCAATGTTTTTTTTTTTTAAAGAAAGTTTTAGTTTCCCTCTGATAAAAATCAAGTTTTTAACCTTTTTAACATGAATACAGCTACACCAGGAGTAAAATCAGCCATCAATACTTTACCTAGCTATTTTGCTATAAGCCTATAAGTCTGCAGAGCACCCGCTGCAGTTAAAGAAATACAAATCAGACAGCCCGGAAGTTCACTGTGAAATAGTGGAAGAACCTATCCTGATTCCCGACAACGTGCCGGCTTTACGTTTCATTTGCATGCCAATTTAATAACAGGGTAATGCAATGTGGTTAGTACAAACTAGATGGGAAACAAAAATGAAGGAGATGCTATTTGTCATGTTTTGCTCTTGTTATAAAGATGGCAGACCTGTCATATTCTTTCTGTGCCTGTGACCGAACAAAAATCTGAGTCTGTAAGCCTTTATTTCTTATTCAAAGATGTTTAACCATGACAAATTGGACTTAAAGGTGGGGTTGGTGTTGTTTTTTTGCAATACTTTTTACAATATTGCCTGAAAACCTTTTCACATTCCCATTGCACCCACTGAAATAAAATGTTTGCAAAAAAAACGAAACGTTTTGGTCCATCTAGAGGTTATAATCAGAGAAAAACTCTGACCAATCAAAAAAGTGATCATCACTATTTTGATTGGCTGCATAATACGTCCATCAAATATCAATGCACTCCCTCCCTGTGGTTCATGTAGTCATGAATCGTGTGAAGGCGTGGTTTCGAGGGGTGAGCTAAGCCTTTGGGAGGAGGGAGGGAGTGTATATTTTCAAAATCTCACTTGAGTTGGATTGCTGGAACCATTTTTCAAACAACACCTACTCCACCTTTAATTGGTTTGGTGACATCAGTGTCATATTTAAAAAAAATACCACAGAGGACACAGGTCTTTATTTTTAGGGACAGCTGCTTCACAAACTCTGACAGTGTTATGGTCATTAATCTGAGAGATGAGCCAAGCAGCCTCGCTGGTCCAGTTTATTTCTTCTCTCTATCCCTCTCCTTTACACAAGTCAGGAAGCACATTAGTCTTGCACTTAGTGTGTAAAAGCGGTCCTAATCCTCCCTAAACTTTTTTTTTTTTTTCGGCACTAGTGGCCTTTATTTGACAGTGAAGGAGAGACATGAAACAGGGCAGGAAGAACGGGGAGACACATCGGCAAAGGGGTCACCCGACCAGCGGGACTGTAGCCTCTGTATATGTGCCACCTGTCCTAACCACTGTGCCACCGGGCGGCCCAACTTGAATATTCTAAACATCCAATTAAGCATTTTTAAATGTTCAATTTTAGGGAAACACAGATGAGTTCAGGGGATTTGTTACTGCTGGAGTGGGTCTTTGGGGGGACCTGTGAGAATTGTTTGCAACATTTTTCCACATTTGAGTTCTAATGTTGCTACTGAACTCTTACAAAAAAAAAAACAATACAAAACTTGTTAAATAAAAAAAAAAAAAAATCCTGTAAATCTTAAGCGAATCTTAAATTTGCTGATCATAGAAATACAAAAGGTTCTAATTGTTTGCTTAAAACTAAAAAAGTTAATTGGCTTTTCTGATACGGCAGACCTTATTTCTCACCAAATAGATGTTGGAATAAATTCAAATTTCCAATGGCCCTGTGTAACAAACATTAAGCATTAATGTGTGTGCTACTTTTTCCCTCCTACAAAAGAAAATATAAGTTTAAACCTTAATCCTAACTAAAATTGCACAACAAAAGCTCTTTCTTCCTGCTCTCGGTGGAGGCAGTCGCATTTCTGTGAGCTCCCATCTATCTGTCCCTGCTGCTTCTCTTTTGTCTTGTCTGAGCTTTTTTTGGAGCCTCACTCAGCATAATATTCAAATCTCTAATTGGATCTGATCAGCTGGTTTCTCAATGCAATTAATCAATTTTTCTCGAAGAGAAAACAGGACACAGGAGAGTCCTCCGGTCCCGATGGAATACTGGCTGGATACATCAAAGATTTTGGATGGAATCTGGGATGTCTGCCCCCCTTGTTCATTGTGGACACCAAAGTGTACCTATTGGGATTTATGATAACAGGATTTCTGCTGTTTGGAGTTGGCGGATACCTGCTGTATCGGAAAATTCACACGGCAGCTGCTATCCTGGACACCGTCAACCTGCCTGCCGTGTGTGTGGGAATGAGTCGCGCTGTGATCACTCAGACTGCTGCTCTTGGTGAGCTGAACCGAAAACTGGAAGTGATTCTAGTGACGGTTTTGAACTCTGGCGAAATGGATTCGATCCTGGAGAAGTTCAAGCGCCGCTCAGGGAGAATTGACCTGTAATTCGGACAATTGGAGTTATTCCCGCCGAGATGGACCAGCAAAAACTTTGAAGGCAGACAGAATTTATGTCAGCCTGACCGAAACATTCTTCTCTTATCTGAATCCGGCTCCCCTGAAACGAAGCTAGCCTCAAGGCCGGCCTTCGACCTAATCTCTCCTGAATATTATGACTTTTCGACGCTCCTTCCCGACCCCCTCCCCTTTCCAAACAACACCTGTGGCTCCAGACCAGGGGTCACTGGCTTACGCACACACATACACATGTACACACACACACTTCCCTCCCCCTGCCCAACTGCCTCCGCTGGCTCCTGGATGTTTTTACCCCCCCACGCTGGACGGACTGGGCACTCGCGCACAGACTGTTTAGCTGGACACTCCCCCTCCCCCACCTCTTTCCTGACCCATATTGTCTTCGTAATAAGTTTGTTATGCTTGTGCTGAGGTTTTTTTTTGTTGTGAATCCCACAAACATGTGCCTCTGATCAAGGACATGTGGTGTGAGAAAACCTCTTTTTTATCCTCTCTCCCCCCCCCCATCCCCTATGTGATCATATTTTCTTCTGCTAAAAGTGCCCTGGCCGGAGGGTGGTGTACTTGGGCATGTGCTTGAGTATACTACTCTCTGACACGGTAGAAGCGCTTTTATAGCGCTGACCCAAGCACCGTTGACCCCTGTCCATATGTTGTTGTTGTTGTTTCTGTATGTTTCTCTTGGACGGTGTACTGGGAAGACAAATTTCACTGTGTTGGGACGCTGGCTCAGTGACAATAATAAATCTGATTCTGATTCTGATTCTGGTCAGATATTACTAGTTTGGGTTTGTCACTCATGCAAGTGACAATGACGTTGAGTAACATGTGGTCCCACGTGTTTGCCAGGTGACACAAAATACAAAGCCTGGAATGGAATTTTACACAGCATTTTACCTGTTTTACTAACAACCAATATTGCTAGTCTCACATTCAGCCAGAAAGTTTCTGCGTACCTGTCTTCAATCTCCTGCAGTTTCCTCTGAGCTGCCTCCATCTCCATGCAAGAGCTCTCTGCCTCAGGCTGGGGCACAGAAAAGGAGGGTTGTGGCACAGTGAATTTCTGGGATGCTGAGCAGGGCTGTGAAGGAGTAAGGGCAACTTGCAGTGCAGATGGAGCAGGACAGCCCTTTGTTGTAGCCCAGTCATGATGAGTATTTGTATTCTCTGAAATGTCAACCTCTGCTTCAGACATCAATCTCCTCTTTTTGGCACTGCATCCCCTGATAAAATATGATTCATTTTAGGACGCCTGTCAGGTGTTATTTAAGGTCTTTCTTTTAAGGTCATCCCTCACTTACTCATCATCTACTCTCCTCCTGTGCTTCCGGAGGGATCTTATTTCCCAGCTGCTGTGGAATAAAGAGACAACTGTGTCAAAAGAGAAACAGACAATACATCCATCTGTGAATTAGTACTAAGTCAGTAAGAAAGAATGAAAGAAGTACATTTTTGCAAGTAGTTTATTGCTCTCAGATCATCACCAGTAACTACGTACTTGCTTATTATTCTCTGTTGGTCAGAGGTACACGGAGGTCCGAAGTCAAATTCAGGCAAGTTTGTTGGGCCTGAAAATGAGAACATGGCTGGCAGAAACTTCAGTCGGCTGCCTGAAGGAGCAGGGTGATGCATGGAGACCCAGTCGTTCAAGTTATTTGAGCACACACGCGCAGATAACTATAAACGGGGCTGGTATGAAAGATCAGAGTTGATACCAATCAGATAAGCTGATAAAGGTATTATTTTGTGACACGTAAAACGCACACAGTATGAATCAGTTTGCACAGCGCCAGCTGGCTGTTATCTGGATACAAGCCTAACGCCATATTGTTGCCTATTGTCGTTACTATTATGTTTTGTATTAAAATGGAAAATACTATCTAAGACTGTAAAGCGAAATGGAAGCTTAATTCCTGGACTGAACAACATCTTGGCTCGAGTTAAACGACAACATCAGACGTCAGAAACCGACCTGTGCAGCTGCACTGCCCCTTGTTGACATCGATGTTTAGCTAGCTTGCCTCCACTCAGTTCAGTGTTTTCTTTCATATACTCACATCAGCACACAAAAACGGGCACTGCACTGCTCAAGCCTTGCACGTAAAATAAAAACAATAATAACGTCCAGCAGGTATTACACCCCCACCAAGTCTCCATTTAGCGAATAATGCTGAAAAGTAGGCTGGGTCAACTCAGGGTAGAATCACGTTAGACAGCTATTCTGGAAAAGTGAGACGCACTGGAAAACTCGACAAGATTCTAGAGAGTGCGTACATTACGTGCAATGCCGAATGGAATTATGGGAAATGTTGTCAATTTAGTTTAAAGCAAGCTGCAAGTACTTGTTTATGTCAAATACTCAGTCATACACTGAGGCTTAATTAATGAGCACAGTAAAAGTCGATGTGGTAACATCAACCAGTACTGTTTTCTAAAAATGCAAGTTTTCGATCTCAGTATTGCAAATTTCACGTTAGAAGAGTAACGGCGACATGACCCGCCCTACTCCGTTTCTGATTCGCAGACTTTGGCACGCTTATTCCTACTCTAACCAATCAGATATAGGGCTTTTTTTCTGACTTCCTGTTTATGTTCCGAGTGGCGAATGGGGTTTAAAGGGAACCTTCAGCTTTTACATTGGTTTGTCATCTCAAATAACCAGTCATATGACACTGAAGAATCGCAAGTTGCTCTCTCTGCTGCGTTTCCCTCAGTGAGCTCTGGACACTGAAGAAGTAAGTATTAGTTATTTGTGTTACTGTTACTCTAACAGAGTAACTGAAACTTTAGCGACAATATTACCACAGTGATCTCTTAATATTTATAGTCATCACATGTATTGCCTAATATATGGATATTCTACTTTTCTCTTTTTGTGTTAACCAGCAGGTCATCCAGAATGCTGCCTTTGGTCATAATTACAGGCTTGTTGGCTTTTGCCTCAAGTAAACAGTGCGGTAAGTAACTTTTCAAAAGAAATCTTTTTAAACTGTAACAATTAATCAAATAATATAAACGACAACATTAGAAACAATTAATGATGCAAGCCAGTGTTTGTAATTAGTCTGACTCACAAATCTGGACATTCACAGGTTTTGCAATTACCTACACAACAGTACTTGCATTTTATTTGCTTTGTGACAAAAGCTGTACGATTGTGATAAAGTTAAAATAAACTACCTTAACTATGGGACACTTTGTAGTATTTTTTGTTTTAAAACTGAAATAAAATGTGAGGGAGATATTACAATTTTCCAGACATGAGAGAAACCTTGAATATTTCATCTTTAGTCTAAATGGTTTTATCACAACTGCTGATGCAGCTTTTCGGGTTTTGCAACGCTTTGACACTTCTTGTTGATGTCAGCAACAGAGCAGGGGTCCGTTTCAGAAAGCGAGTTCCGTAGAAACTATTGAGTATATTGAACCTGAACTCAGGGAAACTGTGAGTTTTCAGTTTCACAAAGCGAGGTAACTTGAACCAAGCAAGAGGGTTCATTTGAGCCGGTTTACAGAGACCGAGATAACTCATACTCACTGACTCAGAAGACTCATTTTCATACATAACTCAAACATAAGCACATATATATACACACACACTTAAACATATGAATATTTTTTTCTTTATTAATGTTGGCAAAACATGTGATTAAAGTAAGTGCAACCAGCCTGTTACCTCTCTCAGAAATGTTTTAATACTTTATCCACTAGCTGGTTCTACGTTTTTTTTTTTTCAATTTTTTCTAAAACTAAATAATTTAAATTATGCATTCTGTGGCTCTGCGATTTCTCCCACATCGTCTATCTTTCCTTCACCATTGAAGGCGTCTTGGACGAAAAGCCACGTGAATACATTAAAAGCAATAATTCAACCAAGAAGAGTGGGGAGTCTCTTGGCGTTGCCATTGTGAATCACGGTACTGGAGCTCCATTGATGATGGCTTTTTATTGTAGCGGTACCTCAGGGTCAGCATACTCAGACTAGACTGAACCAACTGAAGACCTGTTCTGAAACTGAAAACTAAGAGTTTCTTAACTCAGAGTTTGTTGACTCTGAGCTAGTTTATTGACTTGAACTTCGGTGAAACTCCTTTCTGAAACAGGCCCCAGAAAGTTTATCATATCCATTTTTTCCCAGTGAAATAAAATGCTTATTTGTTTGTTTGTTTTTAATCTTTCATAAAACTTAACTTTAGATACTGAAGTATCCCATCATCCGCTACACCTGATACTCAACAAAAATCTCCTTCGTTCTCTGGAGGGGCAAGAAGGGACATCCTAATCCCAGTGTTCACTTGGCGCTACGTCTTTCTAGTTGCCACAATCTTGTCAAGGAGAGTGAACATCTCAATAGACTAAAAAATGATTTGCATGATGTCATTCAAAGGTATTGCTCTGTCTGCTGGTACCTCCATTATCTGTGCTCATTTATATCATAACAGCTACTTACTTCATAAAAATGTGAACATCCACTGAATTCATTTTTGTCGTTCGATTTTCTCACTTCAGCCTTGATTTGATGTCTTTCAGCTCCCTCACAACCAACCAGCCTGTCGTTGGCCTCTTGGCACTGTACAGCCTGGCTTTGAAGTCCTCCTGCTATGACCTCAGCACCATCACTTTTACAGTCAGCGAGAAGAGCAAGGCGCTGCTGATTCACCTGAAGGAACAAATGGAACAAGAAAAAGAGCGTATTGCCTGTAAGATTTCTTTTTACTGCCCTGTCATCATAAAAAAGTTTGCATAATCGTTTACTGGAACATGAGTTCATACTTTACTATTGATGATAGACAGATAGATCTATAGATTGATATATTGATTTAATTTGCTTTCTCTCTAAAACACACAGCTAGCGACCGCCCTTTGACCAACTATTACCAGTACAGTCTGGGTGTGCTTGCTCTTTGTGTGAACGGTGTTCGGGTCAACATCCATGTCACCCACAAGCTCATTAAAGCTGTAAGAGAAGAGCACTTAACACATGGAGATGCTGAGAGTGTTGGTGAGTCAGATTTGACACAATGTGTTATATGTATTCGGTGGTTGAAATAATGTGCAGGAAACATGCAAAGTCGGGCACATTTCTTTTTCTATTGAGAAATATATACTGCCAGTTTATGGACTTACAGATGAACATCTGTCAACATACTTATGTACAATTAGGATCATCACTCCCAGCGAACCGCAGAGGCAGCCTGAGATACGTCTCTAACATTGGCACCGTGGAGGAAACTGAACTTTAAGAGTTGCAGTGAGACAGTATGAAACATGGTAGATAGTTAATTAATTAAGAAGAAGATAATTTTACATGCTTTTGTGTCTCAATTTGACAGGTAACTACATACAGTAACCCCTAGCCTCACTTCTGCAAACACCTATTTATATTAGAAAAACTCACTATTTGTGCTTCAAATCAAGTTCTCCAATTATTTTGTTGTAATCACAATGCTAACTGAGTGAAAACAGTGTTTTGGTTCCAAGATTAGTTTTGTTGTTGTTGTTGTTGTTTTTTTTAAAGATTATTCTGATACTAAGAAACATTTGATCCAATTTCTCTCCTTAGATACCTATGCCATGGCTGGAATGGCACTCCAGTGTGTGAAGGACTTCGGTTCCAACGTGCACAACACAGCTGAACTCGACATTGCTCTTAGCAATGTCAAGCAGAAGCTTCTGGCCTCTCGCAGGCCTGATGGTCATATTGGCAATGAGTTTAGCACCGGTCTTGCAGTTCAAGTAAGGGTTTATTTGTCTTACCTGTATTTATTTTTCTTTATTTGTCTTTGCTTCTGTATGAAACTTTATAGAACTGGCGGAGCCATGTGATAGAGTAGGTCACCCCCTATCAGTCACATGCCGCAGTGTCCATGTGCTCCCACCCCACCCCCATTGTCACCAATATACTCAGCTGTATGTCTGGAGAAACAAACCACTTATGTGCCTATTTGATGTGTTCAAGGCCTTATTGGCAATGGGCAGTGAGTTTACAGAGTATGCTGCCCCAATGGAGGCCATGAGGACAGCTGCAAGAGGTAACATCTACCACAACCCCATGGCCATATCTCAGGTGCTGCCGGCTCTTCATAAACGGTCCTATGTGACAGTTAGAAACATGGAATGCCTCAATGAAGACAGTATGTGCAACATTATTTCTACCCCATTTCATCACTATGATTTCTGGTTATGTCTATATTGTCAGCGTTTTGAGATATGTTTACCCTGCAGACTCTTTGGTGTTGGAGCCTGTGGATCCTGTGGTGGCTTTACCAAGCGAAACCCAAGTGACAGTGATGGTGGAAGTGGTGATGCTCAGTGGAGCACCACCTCCTTACTCTCTGGATGTGCCAAAGGGCAGCTCCCTGTTGGAGGCACTTGAATTGCTCAAGGGGAAATATACTGACTTCACGTGAGTTCATGTAATGAGCTTTTGTACTTCAGCTTCAGTTTGATCAGCTGCAGTGAGCAATTTGTGGTGCTGTATGGCAGGTTTGAGAAGGAGTCCAGCCTGTGGGGACCTTACTTAAGTGTTGTGAATGGAGAGCAGGCCAGACAGAGTGACCGCAGATACTGGCAACTCTCCTCTGATGGGACAGCACTCACTGAAGGTGAGGACACACACACACACACACACACTGCATTGTGACTCATGAATTCATTATGTCTTTGAGCTGTTTTCAGTTTCGCTTTGGCTTATGAAACAAAATGCTTTGCTCCCTAAGGTATCAGTGACTTCAAGATTGAGTCGGCCCAAAAGATCACCATTAAAAACACAGGTTATTGATGATATAAAAGGGATTAAAAGCACTTCAATCTTATTTCTCTTGTGTTGTTTTAACCAGTGATCATACTTAAATTGTGTTTTGCCATCATTCATGATCTTCACAAAATGTGTACGTGTATGCGTTCCTCTGAATGTTTTTGATCAAATGCTCATTATGTAAATTGTTAAAACATGATTTTAATGATGGATTTTTTTTAATAGTCTGAAATGTTTATTAAACTGTGTTACAAATCTTAATAGTCTTCTTTTTTAAAATAGATTTTTGGTAACTCTTTAAAGGAGACATATTATGGCAGTTTTTCAAAAGTTGAGATCATTTCCTTTGGTAAAATACAACAGAGGTACAGTAACAGAAAACATTGTTCTCTACATCGCAGCTGGTTTTAGGTGGTGGAGTTACTCACTTTTGAAATTGGTGTTACAGCTTTGCACTGCCCACTTCTCTGATACATACACAGCATATACGACACTGTGAAATGTAGTGGAGAAAAGGATGAAGAGGTTGGATAAGGTAATTTCAACTCTGAGCTTCATCTGTATTGTGACTAAGATCACAAGTGCAGCACTGGTCAAGGTGACACACAGCAGCAATGCAACTGCTGGGCGCAAAACAAATTGCTGCCTATAGGGAATGATAAAGACCAACTTGAATCTTGTCAGAGGAACCCTGCAGATCTGATCAGCTTTAAATGACATGTTTTCAGACCTAAGAACTCTCTGACAAAGTTACAGGGTTGTGTTATGATGATGTTTTTGGAGTTAGTGGTCATTTCAAACTGTCATTTGATGGTAGATTTTTTTTTCTCAGTTGTAAACCAACTTGTTATTAATAACTGCTTAAACTGACACTGTCATAAAAAAAATTAAGAAAGATAAACATGCAGTGCTTTGAATTTTGAAACAAGTGACTGTTGCTGTTCCCATGAGGACTGTACATTTAAAGTTCGGTCCACTTCAACAGTTCTAGTTACCAAGCAAAATGCTCTGCAGATATTTTATGTGGTGACATCTCACTCTCTTGGTCTTGCAAACACACAGCGTTGTGTAAAAGTCAGACATCCATTGTCTCATTGTTTTAACAAAGTTTTCTTAACATCCATATTCGTTTTCTCATTCCTTCATAATAACAGAAGATACGGGAACCTAAATAAAATGGAATCCTAATTAAAATCACAGCAAACAAATGTAATGATAGTCCCTTTAAAGAGTAAAACCTGTACTCGGTTCTGAGGTTCATACTAAATACAGAGCAGAGTTGCTCTGAACATTGTGTGGTTTTGTTTTGTATGCAGTACATATTATCTTGAAGTCAAGATTGAGATTATGCCTTCTGATTAATCAGGCTATCTCTGATACTATAACAGTATTTTTTTTATTAATGTGTTAATAAAGAGACAGAAAAACAAATTTGAAGACTGGGAAAATTGCGTGTGAACAGAAATGGCAATAAAAAGTATGTATTCCTAAGGAATAAACAATTATAATTTCTCTTCTTTTCATCATTGGATTTTAAATACTCCATTTTAAATCCTCTATACATCTATGTTTGTCTTCCCAATAATCTGGTGTTATGTTTCAACAACCTCTCAACATAATAAAATCTGATAATTGAATCTGCAATTCAAGCATGTGTGCATTCTGACTATTTGTTCCATACATCCATCCATTACAGGGTCCTACACAGGGTTCTGCTGGAACCATATCCCAGCTCTCTTTAGATTAGATACACTTTATTTGATCCCCATTACAGGGCCAAGTGTAGATGAAAACTTACAATCACTCCTACAGGCAGTTTAGAACCACTAATTAACCTAACATGTATGACTTTGGATTGTTGGAGGAAGCCCACACAAGTGTGTGGAGCACAACAAGCAAACTCCACACAGAAATGCCGAGGTTTGAAGTGCTAACCACCAATCCACCACGCTGCCCTGTTCCATATATGCTCCATATATATTCCACATATTTCACTTTTCACCCATTCAACTCAGATATGAACCTTCATATATCACTTGGAAAAGAGCAATTGAACTCTTATGGATGCATGGGAAACTCGTGACGTCACCTCCAGCTTTAATTATGTTGATGAGGGTTATTATTATTATTAGTGTTGTTGTTATTTTTGCAAGTATTGCAAAGTATAGTCGCTCTTAAGAAAAAGCGTACACCTGGATCAAGTACGCCCTATTCGTTTTTGTTTTATACCTCCGATATTTCGTAAATGGAGGCTTTTATTGCGAAAATACAGCGACGGCGCCGGAAGTGACGGCGCCAGACTGTTGCTAACACTACGATTAGTGTCCTTTGAATGGGCACGAGGAATTGTGAACCTACATTTCCTTTTGTAGTTTCACCGGCAAGTGCGCGACACTCAATAACCTCACAGCTGTTGGAACAGTTCAATAAATGCAACATTTTCTGAATTTATTGAATCATTTGCTTAACGAATTGCTAACTTAAAACGAAAGTTGATGTTACATCATGCAGAGGGTGAGTTAGCTTATGTGATTTCAGCAGGTAGTCGCTCAGTCCCACGTGAGTGTCCCATTTATAAATGTGATAATACCGCTGTCATTGCACCTAAAGTCTGTCGTGATGTCTGCTCTACGCAGACTGTCTCTGTTTAATTGTGCTTCTGAGTTAAAACGGCGAACGGGTCTGATACGTGTTCGGACGTTTGCATTGACTCAGAAGACCTCTTACAGCTTTTTGACAAGTGTAAAGTCAGCCTCTCCGCAGACAGCAGCTCTCGGTGCGATGGCTGATAAGACAGGGAATCCTAGTTACGTTTGCTCTAGGTGTCTGTCAAGTTCAACTGCGGACGAAACATCGCGAGTGAAGAGGGTTTCAATAGAGGGCAACATTGGTAAGGTCAATACATTTCACAATTTCAAACTTTTTGTGTTTTCACTGATCGTATTGATCTTCTGTATTGTGTGCTGTAATACTGCAGCTGTTGGAAAGTCCACCTTTGCAAAACTCTTGGAATCTGCTTGTCCAGATTGGGAAGTAGTGGCAGAGCCTGTCAGCAAATGGCAGAACATTGAGAACAAGTCCTCAAAGGTGGTCCTCATCTATTCACATGATCACATATGTTGCTCAACAAGGTAATGAATAAAATGACTATAATACTTCCAACCTCCATGTGTGTGCTTGTGTCCCTAAAAGGGGTCAGATGCATCCTCCCAGACAACAGTCAGCAACCTGCTGCAGATGATGTACCAGGACCCTGAGCGCTGGTCATACACATTTCAGACATATTCCTGCATGAGTCGGCTGAGAACCCAGCTGCAGCCTCCTCCAGCTTACCTTCTCAAATCTGAGAGAACAGCTGTCCAGGTGTATGAGCGCTCAGTCTACAGTGACCGGTGAGTAAGCGAGGAACAGGACAAACCCACTTCTGGAAACACTTCAGTCAGTCAGTGTACTCTCAATCCACTATCCATTTAACCATTTCATTAAACAACATTTCAACCCTCACATGTGAGAACACCATTCCTCTTAAAATCTACACATACTGTTCATATTAAACTATTAATATATTCTGCCATCTTACACTACCTTCCGTATCCACTGTTTATTATTAACCTGTGCATAATCTTCAATATCACCTGACATTTGTCTATTATGTACAACCCGAATTCCAGAAAAGTTGGGATGCTTTTTAGATTTGAATATAGCAAACTAAAACTAAAAGACTTTCAAATCACATGTAGCAATTTTATTCGTAACAGAACATAGATAACATAACAAATGTTTAAACTGGGACATTTTACAATTTTAAGTACAAAATGAGCTCATTTCAAATGCGATGCCTGTTACAGGTCTCTAAATACAGTGACCTGTAACACTGGACAGGGGCAACAAATTAGCTGAAAAAGCAAGACATTTTAAAAATATTCAGCTGAAAAAATATTAACTAATGAAGTTAATTGATATCAGGTCTGTAACATGATTCTTAGAGAGGCAGAGTCTCTCAGAAGTTAAGATGGTGTAGCATCTCTCTTCTTTTCAAAGCTGCCCGTACTTTATGCACCCCCAAACCATGAGAGATGCTGGCTTTTGAACTGAACTCTGATAACATGCTGGAAAGTCTCCCTCCTCTTTATCCCAGAGGACACAGCGTCCATGATTACCAACAACAATGTCAAATTTGGACTCGTCTGGACCATAGAACTCCCTCCCACATTGAAACAGTCCATTTTAAATGAGTCTTGACCCACAGGACCCGACGGCTCTTGCGGACCACGTTCAAATATGGCTTCCTTTTTATATAATAGAGCTTTAGTTGGCATCTGCAGATGGCACGGTGAATTGTGTTTACTGATGGTGTTATCTGGAAGTATTCCTGGGCCCTTTTAGTGATGTCATTGACACAATCATGCTGATGAGTGATGCAGTGTCATCTGAGGGCCAGAAGACCACAAATAAATAAATTCAGCCTTGTCGCTGACACACAGACACTCCTGTGTCTCTGAATCTTTTGATGATGTTCTGCACTGTAGATGAGAAGATCTGCAAAGCCTTTGCAATATGATGTTGAGGAACATTGTTTTTAAAGTATTCCATATTTTGTTTACGCATTTTTTCCACAGATTGGAGAGCCTCTGCCCATCTTTATTTCTGAGAGACTGCCTCTCTAAGAATCATGTTACAGACCTGATAATAACTTCATTAGTTGATAGGTGTTCTCCCAGCTGAATCTTTTTAAAATTTCTTGCTTTTTCAGCCATTTGTTGCCCCTGTGCCAACTATTTTGAGAACTGTAGCAGGCATCAAATTTGAAATGAGCTCATTTTGTGCATAAAATTGTACTGTTTCTCAGTTTAAGCATTTGTTACATCATCAGTGTTCTGTTGTGAATAAATTGTTGCCTTGTGATTTGAAAGCTTTTTGGTTTTAATTTCATTCAAATTAAAAAAATTCCCTAACTTTACCAGAATACTGACTGTATCACTTACTTATCTTGTAATTTTTTGCAATTGCATTTATCCTGTTCTGTCAGGTACATCTTTGCTTTGAATATGTTTGAGCTGGGTTGCATCAACGCCACAGAGTGGGCAGTCTACCAGGACTGGCACTCTCTTTTAGTGGAGAAGTTTGGACACCAGGTGGAGCTGGAGGGCATCATTTACCTAAGAGCCCCACCCAAGGTATGATCAAGAAATACACTATATTTATCTCCGCGAAGGAGGTTATGTTTTTGCCAGCGTTTGTCTGTCTGTCTGTCTGTCTGTGTACAATATGTCTCAAAAAGTTATGGATGGATTTTAATAAAATTTTCAGGAGTTGTCAGAAATGTGAAAAGGAAGAACTGATTTCTTTTTGGGTGTGATCCGGAAGAAATCCTGGATTCTGGATCACTTTCAAATTTTTGATAACATTGTGGTCAATTGGGCTGAAAATTTTGTTTCTCAACATCTCCCTTAATTATTGCCCAAAACTCATGAAATTTGACTCAGGGATTGACAATGGGAACCTCTATCAAATTTCAAAGGCTGATCTGGATCTGATCCAGAACGCGGATTTTATCGCAATCTGTAAATCGTTATATGGGAGAACTGTTGTGCTTGGCAGAGGTCTGTGCTCTCCGAGTGCTTTTCTAGCGTCAAAAGTATTTGCTCACCTGCCTTGACTCACATATGAGCTTTAGTGACATCCCATTCCTAATCAATATGACATGGGTCCACCCTTTGCAGCTAGAACAGCTTCAGCTCTTCTTAGAAGGTTATCCAAAAGGTTTAGTGTGTTTGTGGATTTTTGAACATTTTCCAGAAGCTTATTTGTGAGGTGACACACTGATGTTGGCTGAGAAGGCCTGGCTCTCAGTCTCTGCTCTAATTCATCCTAAAGGTGTTCTATTGGGTTGAGGTCAGGCCAGTCAAGTTCATCCACACCAGACTCTTCCATCCATGTCTTTATGGACCATGCTTTGTGCACTGGTGCACAGTCATGTTAGAAGAGAAAGGGGCCAGCTCCAAACTGTTCCCACAAAGTTGGGAGCATGGAATTGTTCAAAATGTCTTGATATGCTGAAGCATTCAGAGTTCCTTTCACTGGAACTAAGGGGTCAAGCCCAGCTCCTGAAAAACAAGCCCACACCATAATCCTCCCTCCACCAAACTTTACACTTGGATCAATGCAGTCAAGACAAGTACCGTTCTCCTGGCAACCAAAAAACCCAGACTCTTCCATCAGATTGCCAGATGGAGAAGCGTGATTCATTACTCCAGAGAACGTTCCTCCACTGCTCTAGAGTCCAGTGGTTCTCAACTGGTGGGTCGCGACCCAAGAGTGGGTTGCAGACCCATTTTCAGTGGGTCGTGGGCCTTTGCCTGGGGAAGGAAATGCTAAAAAATAGATAAATAAATAAATATAAAAAAATGCATGTCATTCATACTCCTTAACAGTAGATGGCGATAATGCCCTGTAATGCGAGTTGACACCCGCCAGTTCACACCATAGAAAAAGACCTGCAACGTTTGTTTACATATGTTTAGCATGGTGAAACACGGATACAACGAAGAATATATGAGATATGGATTTTCTTATCATGAAGACAAAGGTCAGTGAGTGGTTATTCAGCTAAAACTATATATTTTGAGTTCTTTTTGAAACTACTGCTCAGTGGTTGCACTTTTTTATTTCATGTTTGTAGATAAAAGCACTGTTGAGTCTTAAAAATGGCTGTTACTGAAATGTTCTGATTGTTATGTCAGCCTTTATGATTAATGCTTAAATAAGTGACTAGATAGTTTTAATAGGAAATTATATATTCAGGAAGTGGGTACTCAGCAAATGTTACATATTTGAGTTCTTTTTGAAACTACTGCTCAGTGGTTGCACTTTATTTCGTGTTTGTGTATGTTGAGTCTGTTAAAAAAGGCTGAAGTTACTGAAGTGAAGTGTTTTGGATTTAATTAAAATTCAGCTAATTGAGCATCAAAGGGAATATTTCCCACTTGAAGTTATTTTGGTTATGCCATTTTGGTTTTTGCCATTTTGGTTCACCAATAAATTTATTTTTTGTGTTGGCATTCTGTGATATTCTATTCTACTATCTCCGATTCAAACTGCACCGATCTTTTCATTCAATAAATTTGAGAAGTTGGAAATTTTCCTTGATTTGGGTCACGGCTTGTCATTAAGGGTGATGGTGGGTCCTGAAGCCAGACCAGTTGAGAACCACTGCTCTAGAGTCCAGTGGTGGCTGCTTTACATCACTGGATCTGACACTTTGCATTGTTCTTGGTGATGTCTGGCTTGGATGCAGCTGCTCCACCATGGAAACCCATTCATGAAGCTCTCTGTGCTGTTGTTGAGCTAATCTGAAGGTCACATGAAGTTTGGAGGTCTGTAGTGAGTCTGCAGAAAGTTGGCGACCTCTTCACACTATGCGCTTCAGCATCCTCTGACCCCACTCTGTCAGTTTACGTGGCCGACCACTTCATGGCTGTGTTGCTGTCGTTCCCAAACACTTCCGTTTCCTTATAATACAGCTGACAGTTGACTGTGGAATATTTAGGAGAGAGGAAATTTCACAACTGGATTTGTTGCTCAGGTGTCATCCTATCACAGTTCCACGCTGGAATTCATTGAGCTCCTGAGAGCGACCCATTCTTTCACAAATGTTTGTAGAAACAGTCTGCATGTCTAGGTGCTTAATTTTATACACCTGTGGCCATGAAAGTGTTTGGAACACCTGATTCTGATCATTTGGATGGGTGAGCAAATACTTTTGGCAATATAGTGTATATCATCCAGCCCTCAATCCAAGACCATGCTAAGGACTCAAACAATTGTGTATACCTCTCAGAAATGTATGGAGCGTCTGAAGCATCGGGGAAGGTCTGAAGAGAAAGAAGTGAAACTGGACTATCTGGAAAAGCTGCACTCTCAGCATGAGAGGTGGCTGGTGGAGAAAAGCACTGAGTGAGTAAGACTGACATCAATATTTTTGGCATTAATACCTCAGATTTGAATATTGAAAAAGTTAGTCCACCCTCATTTAAAACAGTTTTTTCCTCACAGCTGTCTGTTGATGGTCAGTCGTGTGTGGTCTTTAAGCCTTTAATGTGATTGCACAACCTGACTACCTTTTTTTTGTTTGTTTTGTTTTTTTTAGGCTACATTTTGAGAAGTTGAAAAAGATACCTGTCTTAGAACTTGATGCCAGCATGGAGTTCCAGAGTGATCCAGAGGTGCGGGAGCATTTTATTACCAAGGTAAGTTGACCTGCTGTTGCCAGCGTTGTCCACATGGGGGCTCTGTTCTGATGTGCTTGATCTGATTGGTCTGTTTTGGTATTGAGATGTTGTTTGATGTGCTTTGTGTTTCTAATATCCACTGATATTCCAAAATACCTCTTTCACACACAGGTGAGGAACTTCTTTAACACTTTGTGAAACGATGGTCGTCAGCAGTTATCTACTGTGAGAATCGGTGGAGACCAGTTGGACCACAGCCAAGTGTGTAAACTGACATATAAAAACATCTGAGGCTCTTGGATTGATGTAAAAGAAATATACTTCAGCCTTAAGCTGGAGTCTGCATGAAACAAACAGGTTGAGCTTGTATTCAAATGTGTCACTTAAAACTATTCTTTACATTTTTTTCTCGTTTTTAATGTTTTGAGAAATCTGGGAAGCTGTTTTCTCTGTTACTCTTTGAAATACACTATTGATTCCCATTGAAATCTGCACAACTCTCTTTACTAGTAATTCATACCTCACTGACTTGAGCGCATGTGTTGGTTGGTTTTGTATCTACTATAAATAATAGCCACACTATGAACATGTTTACAGAAAGTTATAGTTTTTGTGTATGTATAGTATTTTATATATTCCTGACTGATGGGAACAAGAAAACAAGATTGACATTTGTTACAACTTGTTAATAAAAATATTTGTTTTAATGTCACATGACTGGTGCGTTTTTTTAAGTTTTGTTTTCATACTTATTGACAGTTTTACTTTACAGTGGTAGTTGGAAATAAGGTGCTAATGGCTGTAGAGGAATTATAACAGTTATTTGTTAAATGGAGTTTTACATATAAAAAGGATTAGGTTTTAGACTAAATGTAAAAGGATAGTTAGTTAGACAGGACAATGACCTTGGCTAAATGTTCTCTTTTCTTTGGCCCTCTGATGTGCTCTGATGATCACAGGAGCCATTAAGATGCCTGGAGTGGTCAGGGGGGTCAACAAAGGGCATCTGTCCACTATAAAAGGCCTGTCTGGAGCTCTGTGTGCACACAGCATCATTTCAGCTTGAGAGCAGCTGGTGGAAGGAAGCAAGCAGATCTTTGTGAAGCCTCAGTTAAAATGGAAGCCAGAGTCCTGACAATTTTCTGCACACTTTACTTTTGCTCTTTTGGAAGGTGTTTTCTCAGCTCGGGCCCACAGATACCATTCACACCTCGAGAGGACTTTAGCACACAGGAATCTGTCAACAAATCATCGCAGCAGATATCCTCAGTACATGATGCAGCTGTATCGCTCTTTTAATTCTGCTGATTCCATCTCTCCACCACCTGTCAGTGTCTTTACTGCACAAAGTGACAAATCAACAGTACATGGCTTTGATTCTGTCCTGAGTCTGATGGCCAAAGGTGAGTACATTTGTATTATGCTGTTTATCGACTGTATTAGTTGATCCTCTGTCTCCTCTGTCCTCCAGCACTTCTCTGGATGGTGTGTTATCTGTGTTATCAGATCCTCCCTCTTTACAACCCAGCAAGTGTCAAAATGCTTATTCAACTTTAAAGGCTTGTTCTGTTTTATGTGGGCCAGTTGTATATTAGCCCTCAGACGGCCTCGCACGGGGGGGAGGTCCTAATACACATCCTGTTCTGTTCACCCTCTCCAGTGTTTTGACATTTGTCCATAGATCTGGTCCTTCCACATTCATACTGACTGCTGTGTAAGACTTTATATATCTCATTTTTGTATGTCATTTTTAGGTTGCCATCAGGTGGGCGACAGATGGACAGTCACATTTGACATGACATCGATCTTGACAAGTGAGCTGGTCCAGCTGGCAGAACTTCAGATCAGACTACCTACCTTCTCTGCATCTAAGCATGCCACTGTGGACTTATATCACTCCGAGAAGCACAACTGTGACCTGAACAGCACATCATGCCAGGAGGGGAATGTTTTCTTGGGGAGTATTGATATAACACCCAGAAGCACAAAGTCCTCCTGGAAGGTATTTAACGTGACTGCTCTTTTGAAATACTGGCTGTATCAGGGAGGTGATGCGCTGAGCCAAGAGAGCTCGGGACAGCCTGAGACAGACCACGGGAGCGGTGCTGAGGATGATTGGAAGATTAGTGGTGAATCCCCTTTGAACAATTTGGAAATGAGGCAAAGAAAAATACACCATCCAACCACAAACCGAGTCATGATTGTCATCTTCTCCAAACATAACCTCTCCCAGGAAAGTCATGCAGCATACAGCCTCATTCACGCTGTGGAGAACTCCAAGTATGTGACAACAGACAAAGTCAGCAGTGACAGTCAAAGTCGCCGCCAAAAAAGGAACAGGGTGGAGAGGATGCGTGTTGTTGACGGAGATGTACCAACTAGGGCACCGGCAGCGGAGTCGGTCCAGAGGCCTCTGTGTCGGAGGGTAGACATGTGGGTAGACTTTGAGCACATTGGCTGGGATGAGTGGATTGTGCATCCGAAGCGCTACAATGCTTATCGCTGTGAAGGAGAGTGCCCTATACCACTAGACGAGTCCTTCCATCCAACTAACCATGCATATATGCAGGTAAGATGGCAGCAAGAGTTCTTGTTCCTTTTAGCACATTCGAATCGTTTAAGAACCACCAATTTCTGTGTAGCTTCTGATCTATTAATGTGAAATATTCATATCTTTTGCAGAGCCTTTTGCGACATCACCATCCAGAAAAAGTGTCCTGTCCATCCTGCGTACCTACGCGCCTCAGCCCGCTCTCCATGTTGTATTACGAAAATGATGATTTGACTCTTAGGCATCACGAGGATATGATTGTCGAAGAGTGCGGTTGCCACTGAATGAAATGAAATGAAAAATACTTTATTAATCCCAGCAGGGAAGACCCTCCATTACTAAAAAATTCTGTAAATGGAGAATGGACTCAAACTTTTGTTACTCTTTCGATGTAAACGTTAGTATTAAATATAAAACTTAAAAGGTTTCCCAGGCATGGCCCTCTGCAAAAATCTTTTTTTTCTGTCATCCATACTGGGTAATACACTGTACTATATATGTTTCCATTATGTTTTATCTATTTATATATCATGTATATTTTTATATTTATAAAAGTTATATAAAAGTTCTATTTTATCATGAGTGGTGTGTGTTTTGATTTTTGAATACAGCTCTTAAGCAATTAAAAAAATGGTAACATTCATTATCTAACTGAATTTGTGAAACTTAAAAACATATTTACAAAAACTATAAATTAAAAGGATTTCAAGTTTCACTTTAAAACAAAGGATGTTTACGTTCCCTAAAATTTGAATCATCTTAGACATTCACAGCTTGCAATTAACAAGGTCAGCTTTTATTTCCATTTTACTTGTAGCTGCTTCAATTAAACCACTCAGTAACAAATACACATACTTTGTCCTTCATCTTGTTCGGGTTAACAAATCTGGAACAACCCAACACCTCAGAAGTTCAGCCCGTATGTTGACACTTATCTACATGTCAGTCCCACTTAAGTTTAGTGACTGCTGCTCAGCTACCAGTTTAGTGTGTTTATCTTTCTCACCCCACCAATCCACATCTTGGGCTGATGACAGTATACACATCATCAGATGTCACTAGCAGCCCTCCTTGGCCAGGCTTCTTTTGTTGATTGTGATCAACAGACTTACAGGGAGGAACAATAAAAAACCATGCTAGATCAATGGGGTAGAAAAAAGCAGTAGTACTTGTTTATCTTGGGAAGGGGGGGATTGAAGTCAGGAAGCAGAGGTGACACAAGCAAACAGCAATATGGAGGACTGGGAAGACTGGAACTTGAAGGGTGAAGCCACTTAGGGGGGAAAGACAGGGTGGACTGGAACTGATCAGCTGAAACCGTGCAGTTTATACCCCCAGACCAGACCAAACTAGACCGACTACTGCATGAGCCCGTGAACCACTGTCCTTATATAATTTATGTCATCAGTGTACCCTCACATTATTGTTTTAAGTCATTTATACCCATCTGCCCTTCTGAGGTTGCAGAATTGAGACCTACAGTTGTGAGACTGGGAAATAACTTCCAGTCCATTCAGAGCCTTCAGAGAATTATAGGGAACATTTAGTGTCCACCATACGTGACTTGAAAGGCTTTTGAGTCAAACATTTAGCTCTGTACAATATACATCCATCCAAATAAATTCATTTTATCCAATTATTTAAAAATCTTCTGTAATATAATCCTCAAAGCAAAAGCCTGATAAGCTTATTCAAAGGGTTTAGATAGAGCATCAACAAGTCTTTGACTTGAGTGGAAATGCTGAATGGATGGAGGGAGTTTCTCCCAGATATGTACAGTTGTATATTGACCTCTTTGTTCAGTCCAACAGAGGTTATCAGCCACCAGTAGGTTCCTTGAGGAATTCCTCTGATATGACTAGTGCTGAATCAGGGTCACAGGAGGTGCTGCAGCCCGCAGAGCAGGTCGTCAAAGATTTATCTTTCAAATGTATATTAGCTTTTCACCTTAACATCTGAACGGCTCACAACTCGGTTGTGTTCTTTACTGAAAAATCCTCAATCCCAGAGGTTTGGTTTCACAGCAGTTAACACGAAGAGCACAAGACTTATTAAAAATATAATCTATTCACATGCCAGCATGATACATGAAGTGAAAAATACACAACACCACAGAAAACAAAGCATTATCGGTGTTTCCTTTAATCCTTCTGGTCACTCTACAAACTGTGAGAAGACCATCTGAAAATGTCATCAAAGAAAACAAAAATCTGTTTTACATTATCTCTGTAACACTTAAGGTGGAGACATGAATGACAAATGATACAGCATCTTGAACATTTGAAGGCAGTATCTGAAGAGAAGTGGCAGGAAATACACGCACATCAGATGGCAGACCTTTCTGGAATGGTTATGAACTCAGAGAACTAGATGTTCATTTTTATCAAAACTCTCTCGCTCCCAGTTGATGAGGCATTGTTGGTGACAAGTGCTTCTCAGTGTTGATTTTAAACTTGTAGCCACTACAGAAAGGCACACTTTGTAAACTGTGTATAATGTTTCAGCCTCGTGTCAGCTTTGTTCTGGACCAGCAACCAAATGAGAACGATTACTTAACAAAATCAAAATTCTGAAGACGTTTGAAGGATAAATGACGGGACAAAGGAACATAATTCCTTAGCCTCTCTTCACAGCATCCTAATACTTAACTGGCTCCACCTAGATGTCCATTTCAAACTGTGCGTCTTCACCTGGAAAACACAGATACACAAACTTCAATCACAACAGAACACGTTTGTCCTCATTGGTAAAGTCACAACATCTCAACTAACTAAGTACATGTTTAAATAATAATGAAGTTAGCAAATATGGGAAATGAGAGAAAATATTCTCATTCGAGTTTAAACTCATGTAACATATTTGTCAGTGGCTATGAGAAAATGATTTTCTTGTTTAAGGTTAAGACTTCCGAACAGGAACATTGCTGTCTTGTGAGCAAGCCAGAGAAATGACAGCAGGAACCATGAACATGGATGTTCCTCCTTAATTAATCTCAGAGGGACAATTATTAACAAAATATAAATGAATACAGCTATACAAACTCTTGTATAATGTTCTGCAATGATGTGAAAGGAAACTGCAGGTATGATCTCTGTGCATCTTTGTCTCAAACATAAAACTGGTCTTCACAATATTGGCAGCAGTGTATAAGTAGTGTTATCGTGATGGCAAACAGTGATACATGTGACAAATCTGAGGCGGCTCTAATTAGAGTTGGTGTTTACAGAGTCAGCTGGTGTTTAAAACTCTTTGGTCACCCCAAACATGGCTGCAGGACCAGGAGAAAATTCCAGAAGAAAAAATGTGTCGACAAAAATGTCTCGTCGGAAAGAGTACTCTTGAAATTCCATAGAACTTTCAGTAAGCTTTTCTGAATTGGTCCGTTTCTTCCAGAATCTAATTTCCACTTTTCTGTTACTGCCATCTGAAGTTCAACATCTGAACTATTTATTTCTGTGAAAGGTTTTGTGGCACTAGCGGCCTTTATTGAGTGTGTGCAGGCAGCAGGCCACAGGCCAGGGTTTGAACCAGAGGTGGCTGCATGACTACTGTAAGCCTCTGCTCAACCAGGTGAGTTATCTGGCAACCTCAATAGCTTGTAAAACTCATTAAGTTCGTGTTTTGTTACAGGAATAGCTGTTGACATTTGTCAACAAATATAAATTTGGACATTTATGCTTACGTCAGTCAGCTGAGGAGAGCAACACAGGTCAATTATCACTAGAAAAATTGGATTTTAAAAAAATGTTTTTTTTTTAAAAAAAAAAAAAAAGGTTGTTTTGTACAGTGGTTGTGTTCCAAGGCAAAAATAACACCCACAACCCATAGAAATGCGTAACAATTCAGTCAGGACTACACTGGACCTTCGACTTCAGCAGCAGTCCGAAAAAGCCGAGACAGATATGTTATTTTAAATCCTTAGGGAAAATAAAAAACAAAAGTGAGACAAAAAACAAAAAAACAAAAAAAAAAAAAAAAACACTGGGTTAAGACTGAACCTAAATGCAGCTTTAATCTAAAGGTAGAACATACCAGCACTGCTGCTGTCAGGTGCAGCGATGTTGTTCAGTACTTCTCCATTAATGGGCTTCTCGTTGGATGGAAGACTGGTCACCCCTGGAATACTTGGCAGGCCTCGAGGAGGAGTCCTGGCCAACGGAGAGCTGCGACGCTCAAGCAGGAACTTTCGGTCGTAGATGATCCTAGTACCTATCGTACAGAGGAAGAAGACGATGAGCAAAGCTACAATTTTAGACAAAGCACTGAGACCACTTGCATTAGCCGATTAGAGCAAACTGCTTCCTCCAAACATTAATGTATTCATATTCTCAACTTGACAAGTTCCCTCCATCATTCTTCAGCCTTTATTTGTTTGACAGAATTTAAACAAACCATACACAAGTGCTTGTGCAAAAGACATCTCTTAAAATCTAATTCAGATAGTTAAGTTAGTGAGGTTTTCAAAAAAATAAACCTGCATGCTAAACTAAATCTGATTGATATGTCCATATGAGGTAAATGTTTGTTTAAATTGGTACAGTGGGATTAATCAGC
The DNA here is from genome assembly GCA_018398805.1 of Hirundichthys speculiger. Taxonomy (NCBI): domain Eukaryota; kingdom Metazoa; phylum Chordata; class Actinopteri; order Beloniformes; family Exocoetidae; genus Hirundichthys; species Hirundichthys speculiger. Next base: position 2,905,240 of record JAGFBZ010000035.1, on the reverse strand, counting down.
ATTAATAATTTCTATACATGATGTTGCTCTGTTGCTGATGCTAACTGGTGTAACTGTGATTTATGAAGTGCTCCACAATAGTTCCACATTTCCGTATATTTGTACTATAAATCTGTTGAAGGATATGACAATTTTAATACTGACCTCAAACCTACGAAAAACACAAAGGAAAAAATAAATCACACATTCTTCTCATCTGAAAGTCAGTTCACAATCATGTACCCTTGCACCTGTGGGAGCAGAGATCCATGAGACCAGACTAATTACAGCTTCCTCCTCTGTCCTAAACCCCTCCCACCAGATGGCTGACAGCATATTTGCATGAACATCACACACTCCATAAATAGATCAAAAGTGACAACACTTTTAGCATGCTCCACAGCTAGACAGTCATTCATCCACCATGTCCTGCTCCTCTCAGGGACTCTGCTGCCCCCTCACCAAGCCTGTGTTGTATTTGAACTCTAAACTGTTAACTGTCTCTTATCTGATATTCTGCACTCATCTCCTCTGTTCTCCTTGTTCTCCACTTGTCAGTCCTGCTCATACAACTTCTACAATTACCTTCTTAATTTTCATTTGTTAATTTGTGCTTTAAAGTAAGATTTTAGTCATTGATTTCTGCTCTGATAACTTCTGAACTTAGTTCAGCTTTGCACATTTCTGTTTTGAAATATTGTACCACTTAAGAGATTTTATCATAAGATATTTTACTATATGGAAATATACAAAATGTATTTTGACCTCATTTGCCGTTTATTATTTCTTTTAATTTGCTAAAACATGGAGCTTTCCAGTCTTACATAGATGTAATTACTTGTAATGGAGTGGGTCAGAAATATGTTTTCATGAGTGACTTCTTGTTACAAATGACATTCCAGAAATAATGAGCAAGACAAAGACCCCTCTTCTTTTATACAATCTGAGCCTGAAGATTAAACAACAACTAGGCTGCTGAAAAAGGAGACAACTTCTAAAATTTGTCAAGCTTCATCTGCACCCTCTTGTTTTAGGGTTAAAACCCCTAATATCTGCACCACAACCAAGCTACCACCTGATGGCAGCATTTCACAGTGGGTGAGGTAATATGAAGCAGAAGTTGACTGTAATAAACACAGAGAACCCAAAAAATAGCATAAATACAAGCACATTATTGCTGCAGGGTTTATTTCAATTGGGACAGATTTGTTTTTAATTTCTTCTATTTTGAGATCCTGAAATTCCAACACAAATTTGAAACTGCAGCTCCAGATGCCCAGTCCTAACAACATCTATATTTACCAGGTACATTTTCTGAAATGGTGAAACAGTCTTCCCTTTGGGACTGACTGGGGACTGGATCAATGAAAATAAATAATTGAGGCCAAAAACCACATGGGCAATATATTAAGATTGTCCTAAAAGTCACAGGAAATCAAATCTAAGCTGAAACAACTTAAAAAGAAAGAACAAAATCAGATAAATTGTATTATCACAATAATTTGTTCATGTTGACATGGTAATTTTTTTTACCCTTAAAAAAAAAAACAAGATGACAAAACAGAAACAAATTTCCACCTTCTCTGGATTGATTGATTGAATTAACACTCTTAATTATGCCTTTTACTGTGCACATGACAACATGTGCAACTGCTCTTTAGGCCATTGAAAAAAACAAGTAAGTATTTTATTTCATTTTTGTTTAATTCATGCTCCTTTATTTATCTTAGATTAAATATTCACATTGTTAGTTACAGTTAAAAGTCGACTAAAGGTTCATAATGATGAATGGCCCTAATCTAGAGTTTTAGCAAAAGAGTGCGATGGCATCATATGTAGGTCCTCTGGTCCCTGCAGCCTCCATGAACAAACAGGTTGGATCATATTTGATATAGTATATATTGCAGGTTTCAAGCAGCACCTCTCACCTGATCACCTGCCGCATGTCAGTTTTCTCATGTGGTAACACACTAGTTCATAAAAGAAAACATTGCAGTGTGAAAAAAGAATGCTCATACTGAGAGGTACGACAGCGTAGACTTCACTCTGCAGCAGTTACCGTGTTCTTACTATTAGATGCACATGCTTTGAATTTCACAGCACAAATTAGTCAAGTTTTGGAAACAACAAAGCATTTTCCCCATCATGCAACAGGAAAGTTACTAGAATAATTATTGTGGCCATTTAAACTGGAAGAAATGGTAAATATTTCTTTGATTTACATGCATGTTATTAAAACTGCCTGGTCACAAAGTAATAAAAAAAGGAAACAGATCATCCCCCTTCAAAAAAAAAAAAAAGCTAGTTTAATGATCCCTTTCACTATAAAGTTGATGAAAGTTCTGTCTCATATTTCCTCAAATATTTACCTTTTTAAAGCCTCTTCAAGTGATATTTTTGCTTTTCTAAAATATCAGATTCTGCACAACATGGTTATTTCATCACAACTATGATACCCATTAATCAACACCAACCACTGTATCCCATTCATAATCAAACTAATTATTTTTCAAGTTAAGTTTCAGATAAGCAGACAGATCAAAATGTTAAACATAAATGCCGATAAACATTTTTTTCTCCTCAGGCAATTTCTGTAATGCCATTTACCCTACTCACAAAAAGTTAAGAGATATTCAGCTTTTGGCTGAAATTTATGGAAAATGTAAAAAGTTAATGCTATGATGATATAATATTAGAGCATTTAAGCAGATGCATGCAATGGCAATTTCTTCATCTGTAGCAATTAACTGAATCAAAAGCTAACAGTGGTGGGTATACCACAACCACAAATGGCTGCAGGTTACTGCTCACAATGAAGCAGTCATCAGAATGGGATGTGGCCATAGGACACCTACTTCTACGACGTTCTGTGACTCTTCCACTCTCTGTTGCAACCTGCTGATGACACTCTAAACTCAGTGGCAACTTCCCTCTGAGAACAATCCTGTTAGAAGGTGTCACCTTGGTTTCATGATGTCAAAATGTGAACAGCATAATGAGGGCTGCTGTTAAAATACATGTCACTGAGCCAGAACATTTAGTGGTGGGTTCATGAATCAGACATTTTTTGTGGTTAATTTACTAGTACTGAAACACTGAACAGTTGGACATGTGCTTTCAAAAGTTCAGAGAAGGTTAAGTTCACCTGTAAAGGTTAAAGTGCATTTTTAGGTGCATTCTGAAATTTAATCTGAATGCTGAGTATCATCATCTTTTTGTGAGTACTGTATATAACACATTATGTCATTCCACCCAACTACATTCATACTAATGTAGTTCCTAGGTACTAGGATCATTCTTGCCAATATTAGCAAGAGAATTGGCAACCCACTTACTGGCATAGAAAATATAAACATGGAAGATGTAGAATCTTGTATGAATTCATAGCCTTAATTTCTAGAATTTCCCCCAAATCTCTTTAGGTCGTCCTCAGACGAGCCTTCCATCATTCCAAATGAAAATGTAATAAAATTGAGATAGATCAATAAAAATGTAATGTGAATTGTTCTTTTTTTTTTTTGTCCTTTTAAGAATGTTTGGCTCTAGTGGCCTTTATTGAAAGTGGACGGACAGAAAAATGGGGCAGGGGGGAAGACACAGCTAGGACTCATGGACTGAAAGTGCAACCAGCGACCGCTGCAGGAAGACGACAGCCGCTGTATGTGGTCCAGCCACTCAACCAAATGAGCTATCTAGCAGTTAAAGCTGTTCCAATTTGGTCTGAAACTCAACTTTAAGAAGTTGAGCCTCAGTTAAAACATGTCTGCTGCAGGTTTTTGTCAAACCTCGGACGCAGCGACCTCTAAAGGAAACGGTACTTCCTGCAGCGAGCTTTGATCACGTGACTGTGACTCAGCCAGCATCGTTGAGAGTTGAACTGTAAACCTGTCTGTGGACTCTATCAGAACTGCAGCTATACATGCCTGAACGAAACCCACAACAAAGCCTCACACGTACTGTATTAAAGGAGAAAGTATTGTAGAACGTATAAACAAAAGAAAAAACAGCCCATAAAAAGTTAACACTACTAAAGTGCTTCAAGAACATTATGTTTATACTCTTATACACTAGCTAGCATTAGCAGTTAGCTTGAGCGGACCTCCCAGCTGACAGCAGCCATTCAGCTGCAAATAACGCAAACTTAATGTGGAGGATCATTATACTCTAGAAAACTGCCGAATGGGACACGCGGGCACAGCTGTAGTGTCTCGAGACACTTCTTACCCCCCGGTGTGGTGCTAAACAGGGTCCCCCCGGGAGTAGTGGAGTAGTCGTGGGGCATGTGAACCGCGTCGTTGATGGTCACCTTCCTGGTGGACGGGATGGCCTGAGCAGTGGTCTTCTGGCAGTCAGTAGACATCTTCTCTCAACTGTAGCAAGCTCAAACTGGCTAACTGCACAACATGAAACTGGCAGGAAGTCTGGGTTTGACAGGACAAAGCTAAAGACTAGCAGACACTGCTTTGTCTCAACAGAATGCCTGTTTTCGGATAAATAAAAATAAATATTTTTTCATGAGTGCAAACGATGGAAAGTGCGATTTAAATTCTACACATTAACCCACGCGCTCTCACAAACCCAAAGTGTCGAGGATCTTTGTAAGGAGGACCTCAGCACATGTTCCTCCTCTTCCACACACACAAAACAACACTCACACAGACAGACAGACTGCAGGGAAAATGCAGCTCAGACCGACAGACAAAGTGAGTCCTTACCGCCCTCTACTGGTACGTGATGATGCGACAGCTGCACATACCTGTCAAGTTTTGGCTTTGAAAATAAGGGAAATTTTCTTACATTTTTGGTGTACAGAAAAGCTAAAATCACAGCTACACTACTTCTTAAACTTCAGCCAGCTCTTTTGTTTCCAGTGTGTCATGATTGGACAAATTGATCAATCCAGGTGTGTCTGACCATTGCTGTGAGGTCAGACACACCTGGATTAATCAGTTTGTCAATTAATGGCACACAGGAAACAAAGCAGCTGGCTGAAGTTCAGAGAGTAGTGCAGCTGTGTATAAAGCCACATTGACATAATGTTAACATTCATTATAGCCTAAATGAAAACACAAAAGGGCTTTATATGAAGAGTAATTATTTGAAGGGATTTGCATATTTTTTGTTCATTTCACATTGCTTGTATTTACTTTTACATTTGATTTTCATTCCACACGTTGTTTTAATTTCATATTACTCTTATAATACTCTTATGATATATATATAATAAGTATTTTATAATACTTCTTATTTTACAGTTTTTCATCTTATTTCACGTGACTTGTCTTTACTTTATTAATGACTTGTTGTAGTTATGTTTTTGGAAGGAGTGTATTTGTGGACTGCTCCAGAGTACAGTGATCCCTTGCCACTTCGCGGTTTGAGTATGGCGATTTTAGTGCTTTGTGGATTTTTTTCAGAAATATATTATAATAAAAAAATCAAGAAGTAATCGCTGAAATTCTGCAAAAATCCACCCCACGGCAGACGAGAGGCCGCAGCTGCCAGCGAAACATCAAACAACGACTCACAGCCTCCTGTAAGCAACAGAGAAACGCAGACGGCCCAGAACTCTAGAATCTGAGCTCTGACTGGCCGAGACGCATTTACTACAGTTCAGAGACCAGAGGCTGTGAGGGAAACAGAAAGACCACAGTTTAGCCTTTGTCTCTGTGTCACTGCAGTGTCTCGCTACTTTTTTGCGGTGTTTAAACATATTTTAAACACATTATTTAGGCTCAGGGGGCTCTGGCTCCAGTTCGCGGATTTTGATTGTCGCTGGGGGGGCCGGTCCTCATTAACCGCGAAAACTAAGGGATCACCGTAGTTTATTTTACATGAGAGAAGAGCGCAAACAGTTCTGTTGTCTAACGACATCCTATTCTCTGTAACAATCTTTTTTTTTGTGCTCTGTCACTCATCGGATGTCACACACTAACCTCGCGACATCTACCACCTACAGTACCTGTAGTAGCTACTGCTGTGGCAGTTATCAAGAGGCAAGTGACAGATCTCAGATTGGGAATGTTTTTTTGTTTGTTTGTTTGTTTTGTTTTGTTTTTTACTCTGCCCGATGCGGTATTATTATTTTTTAATAACGCAGGTTAAAATACGGGAGATTTACGGGAAAATACTAATACGGGAGGACGGCGGGAGAGAAGAGTAAAATACAGGACTTTTCAGTCCCGTATCTAGCAGGGAGATTTCCACTCGTTGCCTCTGCATGAGCTTTTTAAAACCTTCTTCTTTGCTATTTGTTTGCGTTAATCATGTGACCTGCCGCAGCTCCCGTATGTGGAACTAAATGTAACTGAACAAAAACATTTGTCTTTAATTCATTTTTTATTTTATTATTTTATTAGTTTTGCTATACTTTTATGAAGAACTCCATTTACACCGAGCCGGGAACGAGCGGCGACGGTGTGACGTCACGCCCTAGCAACGTCACATTTATGGAAATATGTCACAAAGCAAATGCATTTGTGACGTTCACTGTGGCTATATAGAGCCAAAAACTCATTCCATCACTGACTTACCCTAAAACGCTTCACAGAAAGACACTTTGGAGTCAGTTCACCTTTGTTTGCGGAGAAATCCTTCAACTTTTGGAAATGCAGACCTTCAACATCAACAATTCTTCAGTGAAACCACTTTTAAACATCCAGCTGAACGAAGTTCTTACTGGTAACTCTTCTGACTACTTGATCCAGGCGTTCCTGGGTCAGGGGATGTACGGAAAAGTTGCCAGATGTATAAACCTGAACACTAAAGAACTCGTGGCTGTAAAAGTGGTTAGAAATGATTACATCCAATCCGCTATAAGTGAAGCCGAGACACTGGAGAAGGTCCGAAAGCTCAACGCAGATAAGAATAATCTGCTCAAGTTCGTCTACAGAAACCACTTTTGTGTTGTGACAGAAATGTTGGAGCTTGTTTGATTTCATGAGAAGCAGGAATTTCACTCCTCTTCACGTTTGTGAAATTAGGGCAGTTGCTCAGCAGATGTTGGTGGCTCTGAAAGCCCTGAAGACCATCAATCTGGTTCATGCTGACATAAAACCAGACAACATCATGCTGGTAAATCATCAGTCTGAGCCCTTTAAGGCCAAACTGATCGATTTTGGTCTAGCAACAGAAGCACCAAACCTGTGGAAAAAAAGGGTTCGTCCAGAATCTGGCTTACAGAGCACCAGAAGGTCTTCTCCATCATCCAACTTTGGATGAAGGCGTCGATATGTGGACTCTCGGCTGTGTTCTGGCGTTCCTGTACCTTGGAGACCACTTGTACCCCATGGACGATGAATATAACGCCTTGAGGGCCATTGTACTACTGAACAGTCAACCCAACAATGATTTCCTGGATGCTGCATTCAATACAGACTGCTATTTCAGTCTAGTCCAGGAGGCTCCTCGTCTATATGGTGGCTGAAATCCTCAGATGAGTACACGCAGCAAATGGGAAAGGAACATCAAATGGCATCGTGGCATTTCTTCTCATTTTTACTCCCTGGATGACCTGATGGCGATGCAGCCAGGAAGATTGATCTCGACTCACTATGAAGACACAAAAGCTTTCATCAGCCTCCTGAAGCAGATGTTACAAGTGGATCCAAGAAAGAGGATCACCCCAACTGAAGCTCTCAGTCGTGATTTCATCACCATGAAACACCTTGCTCTTGGTAATAACGGACCTTATGTGGTCGCAGCAAAAGGTATAATGACAGTGTGTCCCTCTCAGGAGCCAAGCTGCATTTCTACTGAACCCCAAGAGGAAAATGTGAGAACTTCTTCTGAAAGCTACAGTAACAGAGATCCCAAACCAGCAACATCTCCATCAAGAACTGGGAGAAAAGGAAGGCTGGATGTCTTTAAAAAACCGACTTTTGCTAATACTGCCTGTGATGTCATCTCCAGACAAGAGGAAAAAACATCCTAATCATGCCCCAACAAATGAAAGAAAGGACACTTCTCAAACAGAAGTAGACAAAGTTGGATCACATGGGCCCAACTACAGTAGAGACAACATACCAGCAGCACCAACAACTGGAGGAAAAGGCAGACTGGATGTCTTTAAAAAACTAGTTGTCACTAATATTGAAAATGATGTAATTTCCTGTAAAAAGGAAACAACATCAACAGTGGAATCTGAGACAAAAGAACAACAAGGAGAACCAGCAGTGGACCTCACTATGAAACTGATCATCCAGACTGAAGCTCTCGGTCATGATTTCACCAACCACGAAACACCATCCACCTGATGTGATCTCTGAGACTATTGTGACAGTGTGTAGCTCTGATGAACAAACTTGCATTTCTGTTGACTGTGAAGAAGAGGATGAGAACTTCTGAAAGCTACGACAGCAGAGGTCCAAAACCTGCAACTGCAGCCCACAGTAAAGAAGAAACATCTGCATCAGAAACTGGAAGTAAAGACATGCTGGAACTGACAGTGACTGACACCACATGTGATGTAATTTCCTGTCAAGAGGAAACAACAATGCCTTGACAGACAAAAATGGATCAGATGAAGCCAGCTACAGAAGAGTTGAAATACCATCAGCACCTGGAACTGGAAGGAAAGGCATGCTGGGTAGCTTTCAAGAACTGGCACAGTTACAAACACAACATGTGATGTCATTTCCTGTAAAGAGGAAACAACATTAACACTGGAGTCAAAGACAAAAAAATCTACAAGGAGAACCAGCGATTGACCTCACTGTGAAACTGACTGCAGGGGAAGTTAAACCCTCAAAGAAACGTTCCAGCTGGATTCGCAGGTTCTTCTCTCGGACGTCCAAGTCCCGTCCAGCAGGAGAAAGACAGGAATGAGAACACTCACCTCCACCAGCACCACACACCAAAAACATGACCTGCCTATCTTCCATGTGCAACACACACACGCTCCACCGAACAGGAGGACAGAAAAAAGTCAGAGCAGCACGTTGGTGTGGTGGTCCACGTGGCCACTTCACAGCAGGAAAGATTCCCAGTCTGGGGTCTCTGCACGTCTGCGTGGGTTCTCTCCGGAGGCTCCGGCTTCATCCCACACCCCAAAAATTTTCCACATTTAATTCAATGACATTAATGAATTTCAGTGAGTTGTGTTCATGTTGAAATGTGTATTATATGTAAATAATGATCTACAGGAGTTTAATAAACCCTGAAAATGTACTTGCATGTCTATATATTGTATTTGTTCATTCAAATTTTTCAATAGAAAATTCCAGAAATTCAACCCAGACACAGATTTATATCACAGAGCAGAGGTGTTCCAGAGTCCTGGTGTTACTGGTAACTATGGTTTTACAATGATAGGATGCACTTGCTTTCAATGTGAACTGTTTTTACAAAAACGCAGTATTACATCAACATTCAGTTCCAAAAAATAAGAGACAGATTAAAATGGTAAGGAAATAGAAAAGTAAGAAGAAGTCCCAGGTGAAAAAGCAATAAACTGTTTAAAGTTTTTTTTAATTGAATAATTGAAATTCTACATAGGACTAAATGGGCATGGATGGATGGATGGAAGAAAAGAGTGCTTTAAACACAATAATGTTTGAACACTGGTACGCAAATTTATTTCAATGAATATGGAATATGGTGAATATTGATAGAAGGTAGATAATACAAATTTTCCCAGAAAGTTTGGAAATGCATCCAAACTGCCCCCTGCACTTTAGCTGTCTCACACGCTCTTTCAAGAGGCAGATCAAGGAGGGCCAAAACTTTACTAAAACGTCAGGAAATTCTGTCTGATGTCAGGAAAAACGCAAACTGACTTCAGATTTACTGTCCAACCACTCGTGCTGAAAGTGTCTCTGGACATCAGACCTGTCACTGCTGAGGTGATTATAGATGTCGTAACAGGGTAAAAGGGAGGTCTGACTGACAAAAAGCTGTCATTTTATTTTATTCATTTATTTATTTTAAGATTTTAAGGCCTTTATTGTTGAAAGCGGGACAGAGAGAGAAAAGGCAAACGGTTCTCAGGCCGGGGATTTTCTAATTTTATGCACTATAAAATTGTTTTTTAAAAAGTGATTTGCTGCAATTAAATGTATATCGTACCCAACGCCACCGGCCCCCAGGTGCCCACCTCCTTCCCAAGCCGGTTAGGAATAAAGACAATACAGAGATGATTCCATTTGGCATCAAATAGGAAGAATAAAAGTTGCTGCCCAGCTTGAATCCAGATGTATGATTTCAAAAAGGTTAGGGATTAGGTTAGGGATCTACTCAGGGAGATTTAAGATGCCACATCACGGCTATAACTAAAACAGCTTTTTATCATCTTAAACAAATATGAACCCTAACTCTAACCCAAACATGAAGAGGAAGAGATCTGATGTCCAGGCAGATTTACAGAAACTCATCCAACCTTCATCTCCAGCAGACTTGACTACTGTAACGTGCTTTGGCTCTTTGTGTGAGCTTCAGCTCATAAAAAACGCTGTTGCCAGAGTTTTAATAAGAATCAGGAAAACTGAGCACATTACTGCTGTTATGAGATCCTTACACTGGCTACCAATTACCTGCAGAATATAATTTAAATTTTCATCCCCTCTCAGGCACCAATGAAGGATTTGGATTGAATATTTCACATTTTTGTGTGGCAGAACCACCCACTTCCTGTTTCACAGTGAATCACACAGGGACTGTGGGACATCCATGCACAAAACTTTGTATGGGCCATGAGGACATGTATCACTATGGTCTGTAGGAATCCCAGGCTGATCTGACGAAGCACTGATGAAATATACAATATAAGGAGACCAAAATCATGTTCCATTTATCATAAGGTGTGCCATGGAGTTCGTCCAAAATTTTCATATACACTTGCTCAGAGTGGAAGCCCCATCAGATTCATCATTTGATGGGGATCCATGATAGGGCAGACAAATGTATTTTAAGCAATAAAATCAATGTGACCAATCAAATACCTGCGTGTCAATTGATGTCGTTTGGTCAGTAGCTCGCAATTGGTTTCTGCTGTTGGCTGACGTAGATCTGTTAAGATTTTAGCGACTTAGGGCTTAACATAATATTAACTTTAAAGAACGAGCAGAGAACGCGCCCACTGTGCAGCCGAAAAGTGGGCGCGTTCTCTGCTCGTTCTTTACGTGCAATTTTAGAACACCTTAATGTAATAAATATTATCCAAATTTAATGATATTAAAAATCTGTTTAACTGTAAATCTAATAAAAAAAGACATATTTATGAAATGTTAAAGCTGAGATTCAAGTTTTTATTTATTATTTATTGTTATGTTGACATTAACTCTACCAACATAACATGTAAACAGAGAACTAAGAGGAGACAGCTGATAAACGGCAGCTCTGACTTGAAATGTTTTGCCATTCTTGCTTGATAAATGAAAAGACCCTATGCCCAGACCCTAAATATGGAGCCAGTATCTTCAGTATCAGTGTTGGTACAGACTGTTACTGCCTTCTGGACCAATGTATCCCCATACCAACAGACATGCCAACGTTTGAACTCAGATGTTAACCAACTGGTTTGTCTTCTCTTTAGCCTGGAAGATATCGAATCTATAATGTCAAAAATAATTTAAAGATGATTTTTTTTTTTTCCAAACACAGGAAAGATGTAAATTTTGCCTCAGTCCATCTTAAATAAATGGGAGCCAGGAGAAGGCAGACTTGTTTCTGGATCATGTTAATATGAATTTGTCTTTGTCTTTGCACAATTAAGTTTTTACTCTTTTTTTTTAATGCAGCAGTCTGAGGGCCTGGAGGTTACAGCCATATGAACTTAGCTCTGGGCATTGCCCTTTGTGATCAAAGATTTCTTTTTTTTTGTCTTCAAAAACGTAATGATGTTACTGATACAATGACATTTAACCTAATAAAAAATATTGTATATTTTAAAAGGACAATTACACTTCTTAGTTTCAACATTTTATATTATATTTTTTACTGTTTTTGTCTGAATATTGACAAGGAATGGTTTCTTGTCTGACTTGTAGCATGCCTGAAGAAGCCTCTGACTGAAGACACTGCTGTTTAATCTCTGTATTGTCAAGACGATGCACAGAGTTGTCCATTATGTTTTGCATATTAATCAACTCCAGAGGTTTCAGAACAGTCCCCGGCACAGACCCAGAGCCTTCTTTATCAGTTTTTCTTATACTTTTGATCTGATGCTACAGATCCAGATGAAATTGCACTCTCCACCACAAACTTATACAAGACATGCAGCATTTTGCTACAAACTCTGAAGAACCAAAGCTTCCACAAGAAATACAGTCAGCTCCATCCCTTCTCATGGACAGCAGCAGGGTTGCATTTCCAATCCAGTCAGTTGTGCAGGTAAATACCCAGGTATCTGCAGTCTCCCACCACCTCCGTCTCTTCTCCCAAGATAAAAAATGGCATTCAGCTTATTCCCAGTCTACCTAAAATACACAATCATCTTTTTTGTCTTGCTTATGTTTGAAATTAGATGATTGTTCTCACACCATGCATCAAAGCAGTCCAGCAGTTCTCTGTTCTCAGTCTCCCGTCTACTCCTGACACAGCCCTCAACACCAGAGTCGTTTGTGTGTTTCTGGAGGTGACAGGACTCTGAGTTGTACTGAAAGTCACGATATAAAGTGAAGAGAAAAGCATTAGAGTACAGTCACCCACTCAGACACACAACCCTTCAGTCTCACAAAGTTGGTCTGTTTGTTATTTAGTCATATTGAATATGGGCTTTATATTTTTATTTACATTTTACACATCGCAACTTTCTAAGTTATAATTGCACAATGCATATTTGCACAAAATCATTTTTTTATTGTATATCCTTGGCATTATATAAACTGATCTATGAACTACTATCAGTCATGTTAAATGTTGACTGATTACTCCATCGTGGTTGTGTTTCAAGATTTTCCCCATCTGTGTTACTTGTGTGAAAGTCTCATAAAGCTGAGATCATCTTCATAAGATGCTCAGTAATATGCAGAGGAACAGACCTGCTGTAACTGTGCAAAACACTTCACATTGAATGTGTGCCTCACACAACACAAAAGTATACAAGCTATACACAAATACATTTTATTTCTTTATTATTTTGTAAATGTTGAGCTGGTGTACAGAGTAAATTGTCAATAGATGTCCTCGTATTTGGATTGGATTAAAAGGATTTTACATGTATATTTTAAATCCATGTTTGACTCTCCATGACAATTTAAAAAAAAAGAAAAGAAAAACAAAACAAGTTAAAATACCCACGAGACCCCTATTTATCCCCAGGTTGCAGGCATTACCCAGAACTCAACAGTCTCTTGGTAGCTACAGCTGTATGATGCTAAAAGTACATCCATAACATAACTAGAATCCCAGTTGACAAGTAAGGGTGCATAGCATTCTAAGTAAATATATATATATTTTCATATATTTATATATATATATATATTTATATATATATTTATATATATATATATAGCCTTTTATGTTTAAAAACATCTCTGTGCATGTGCGTAGTTGCATTCCTTATTATCGAGTAATATGCTATTGCGTTAATAATGTCATCAAACCATTCTAAAGGAATACACGTGTTCTCTAGTTTTTGCAAGAGTTAATATTTTTGCATGAACTTGTTGCATGGCCTCGTCTCAGTAGTCCCTCAGTGCAGGGCCTTCCAGTTTTCCCTTTTATAATTCAACAAAGGCTCTCTTCTTACCATGTTCAAACTGTCACCATGCGGAAGCCTTAAAATCGGCTCAGTCACATATTTGGTAAGAGGGCAGAAAAAGATTGGGGGTGAGCTGTGTTGAGGAAAAATGCTTGCCATCTTGAAGCCACCACACCTCCCCAGAAATAGATCCTCTGTGTTGTGTGACATATATTTATATTTAATATCTGTTCTTGCGCTAACCCTGACATCAGCAGTGGATTTATAAATGGCCATTGCTTCAGAAACTAACCCAAGCATACCGTATGAGCTTAAATATGGAATACCATCTTAGTAAATATTAAATAAATGAATACTTTGAATACTCAAGCAAATATGCATTTGAAACGAATAAATACTGCTGAAAAATATATGCCCTGAAACAAATAAATCAAGTAATTTAAAGTACTGATTATGTGATATCTTTAATTTATTTCAGGGCACTCCTTTTTTTTAATAGTTACAGTTATTTCCCAACTCTTTTTATTTCCACCTCTTCCAAGCTAAAGAAAAGGCATACTGATGTGACTGAGTCAGACAAAGCAGCTGCAGCAGCAGTTACCATCCAGTTACTGGAATGAGTTGTTAGACTGGATGAACTCTGCTGTCAGAAGCAAGCTGTTTCTGGTCCTGTTGTCAGTAACCACATCCTTTCATTTGAATATAAGAGATGAAAAATAAACATGGCATTAGAAAATAAAAGTTCCCTAAAACAAATACACGTGGCACTGAAAATAAAAAAATACCCCAGAACAATTAAACATTGCACTTTGCAAATGCCATTTAAAAATAGAAAAATAAAAACAGCAACATAGCAATTTATTAAACAATATCAATTCAAATATAGATTTATATTTACATAATTTCAGGACTGATTTTATATTTCTATATTTTTTAACTGAAGTATTTATCATTTAATGTTGCTAAAATGGCATCCCATAGCAAAGTAGAAAGCATACACTATTGTGTAATTTAAAGTGACTTGTAACCTTTATAGTTATTAAATGAGACGATCAAGGAGAAATAATACGTGAAAGGACATTTGTCAACATCTTAAAACCACATTGAGGCTCCTCCTCGATGTCTGTTTGTGATGAAATGAGAATGATGTCATACGTATGATAATCAACAGCAGATACTGAGTTGTAACAACAGCGTGTATACCTTATTTTCTACTGAAATACAGCCAACACAAACTTTATAACAAGACTCACAGTATACCAAGACTTACATTCATTATCTCTGGCTGTGGAGCCATATTAAACACTTATTGATGGATTCTTATTGCAACATTTTTGTGACTTACATCTTTTTTCTGAGAAAGAATACCATGTCTGATGCAACATCTGAAATAAATGCATGTGGATAATTGGTATATTGTGAAATGGCACATGTAGTGAGGTAAATCAACTTTAAAAAATATGTGATATACAGTAGAAGTACATATATAGTTTTTGTCCGTTTGTAGTATTACTTCCTGTGATATTATCACAACCTTGACATGTCCTAATATCCAGGACTAAATATGTGATATTAAAATCATACACTCAAACACACACACTCAGTCACAAGCCAACACACCAGAACAGGATCTCTTTCAAGGTGCATATGAATGTCATTAAGGTTTAAAAACTGGCTGAACACACCTACATTCCTAGATTAATAACAAAGCAAAACACTGGGCACTTTGCAGATGGGATGGCTGATAGGCGGTCTGACAACGTTATAGTTTTCTTTTCTACTGAAGTTACATGATAAGATGTGAGCTGCTAATGTACTGACATCATTTCAGAGTAGAGTGATGAGGAGTCTAAAGCTGTGACTAACAAACGAAAAGTCCAAGCTTCAAAAGAACACAAACTTTCGTCCTCCCTTGTTTATCACACATTCACTCACACACAAACGACTCTTTCCTTTTGTCAACAGTTATTGCTTCTTCTGAAGTGCAGTTAAAACAAAAAGGTTTGTCAAAAAAAAAAAAAAAAAGACGTAATGCTTAAGTAAAGAATGAAACGGGAGGCATGCTTCGGGATGGGCCAGGCTCACAGTTACGGGTCAAGTTTACAGTTTCTTATCACAGTGATTGGTGACTGACTGCCTTTGCTACACTCCAAATAACTGCCAAAGAGACAAACATCAGAGCTCAACACGACCTCGACCCGACACCAAACTTCGTCTTTTGCTCACCCGAACCAGTGCTACATTACTACCAGTGTTTCTGCTACCTCATCAAATGGCATCTTCTGGCGGTAGAGAGATGATGTCTGAGTGCACCTCATATGTGGTGGTGGTGGTGTCTAATACCAGCATGATGAGGGTCAACAGACACAGCTGTGAGCTGAAGGTGGGGTCCTTTCCCCTGCTGGAGGAGGATAGGACTGCTACATCTGCTCTGAGAAGCTGACTGTAGAGGTCAGGGGATGAGAGATAGGTGCTGGATGAAGGGTTCAGACTGACATCCTGTTAGCACAAACCTTGCAAAGATACAGCAAAGTACAGACAAGAAAAAGAGAGCAGGATGGGAAGGAGCTCAATCTCTCACCAAAATCTGTGACATACGGTCGTCATCGTCACCTTCTCCGCCAGTTAAAGCGGGTCTAGACAGGGTTCTGCAGCAAACCTGCAGCAGACCTGCCTCCAAAAGCTCAAAAACCCCACAGTACAGTAAATAACTCCAAGTATGCCCCCCATCTACAGTCAGACAAGTCTAAAGCAAACGATGAAGCACAAAGGAACAAACGACTGGACACACATGAATCAAACGTTTAAAACAGGCATAGTGACACAACATTTGCATGTTCTTGTAATCACAAAGATCTCAAGATATATAGAATATTATATAGGTTCTGACCAAACAAAGGGAACATGAAAAAGAGGAAGGAATTTCTTATGTGTCTGAAACAGCAGCATCAGAGGTGTCACATAGGGATCTTATACCATAAACAACACACGTAACACACAGTCACGTAGAGCATTTTAGTGCATACAATATTATGTACAACACTGACATCCTTGGGTGATAAGTGTAGCTTCACTGGACTCAGAGAGCACTGGGACAAGTTTAGAACTAGTTTGTGCGGCATGGGGGACAGGGAACATGTGTTGCCTAGAGATTCTCAGTTTTTCAGTCTCAATTTTTTCTTTTTTTTTTCTTTAGCTGACTGATAGTTTTCTCATTAGATTAGAAAAAGGGCCAGTGATTGACCAAAGCCTAAATTGCATGCCTGTCCCATCCCAACTGTTTTACCCACCCCTGTATTCCCTCAGTATTTGTAGTTAAAGACAGGCCATGCGGCAGCAGTCACTCATGCTGATACAGATAACAGGAAGCACATTTTGGTTGTTTTTTTTTTTTTGTTTTGTTTTGTTTGTGTTTGGTTTTTGTTTTATACGAAATCATGCTAATAGCCTTGTATATTACTTTTTTTTGTTTTTCTTTGTTTTTTTTTTAACCCCACAGTTTCTTAAAAAAAAAAAAAAAGGTAATTAAAAACTACAAGTAAATCCATATCCTTTTCTTCTGGTGCGTGCTGATTGTTGGCATAGCCACTGTGGTTGTCATTGAGTTGGGGGGTCTTCATTTCCTTTTGTCTGCTTTTCAATGAGTGATCTTTCTCCTGTCAGCTGCTACTGGTCATGTGTCCATGTATGATGGTTTTGGTGAAGGGACCGAATCCTGCGGAGAACTCTATGGAGAGAGGAAAATGCACTTTGTTAGCGGTCAAAAAACAGGACTTAATACTTTACATAAAATGTAGCATGTGAGCTGAAAACAAATCAAAGCAAATATGTGTAATTTTGAATGACAGATATGTGTACTGAGATACAGGAACTATAAATAACCTTGGCTAAAATGGCCATCTTTGAAATGTCCTCCAGCTGTTCTCTACATATCTCCCAAAATCTCCCCCTCTGTATCTCAATCAGGCAACACATTTGTTCAGCAAGAGCGCTTGAGCAAAAATGGTTGGCAAAACTGGTTTAACATGCAGCAGTGAGTTGCTTCGATATCAGTAATTAAGGAATGCCATGGCCTTTATGTTAGAAAGGGCAAGTTACACTTACGCAAACACACACACACCCACACACACACACACACACTGTGGTGGCTCATATTCTCAGGACAACTGGCCTTGCAGCTTTGTCCTTGAGAGCTGTCACTTCACAAGGTCCATCTTGGTTGTTGGTTTTGCTGACTGCACATTGTGCCAATCTTTTTACTGTATGTCACCACATGCATGAAGAAAAACACCTCACCCAGTTCATGGCGATTTTAATAAACTCTTTGCACCAAACTAGTGGAATTATATTTGTGTTCAAGTTCTGAGTTTAAAATTGGACAGTTGGTTGTTAATAGCTTCTCGACAATGTGTACTTTATTACATAAATAGAAGAATAAACCAAAAGGTTTGTCAAATAGATTTATTAATTCACAAATATAACTCCATTCTCTGATGTAAACATGACAAAGCACTTTGCAGAAGCAGCTGCGGATTCTGTTGTATATTTATGCAGAAAATCATTGAAGCATTACTGTTACCACTGTGGTTTTCTGGGCTGTTTAGAGAAGTTTTTTTTCTTTTAACTCCATAACATTATTTATTTCTTACTTATCATTTATCTAATTTCAAATGGGACAGAATTAGCAAAGTGGAGTTATCTGGATGTTTTTCAGATGATTCTTTTATGATACTTCAGTCCTATATGTGTCTTTGTTAACGATTTGTGACATCTTGCTGTGCCAGCATCATGTTACATATCATTAGTATTGAATTAAAGATACATTCAAATGCATTTAATCCAGATAGAGTGGATTAAATGGTTTAGCCCACAGGTCAGACGAGGAGCTGTGGGTCAGTCCCGTACCTGCGGGGATGCAGCACTCAGTCTGTCTCACTGCTTAACTCTCCGCAGACTGGCGCATTTCACTATCTGAGCACCTTTCTTCACATCCACAGAATCAGGCTACATTGTGAGGAGGGGAAAGGCAGAAGGGTTGAGAAGTGGTGGTGACAGAAGAAAAGGCGCAGGGAATATTAGTCAGGGAGGGTCACATAAAGGAGAAGTGGATAGAGGCAGAGAGAGATGAGAAGGAAACAAAGAAATATATCAGCAGAGGAAGGAAATTGTGCCACAGGGAAAGAGAGGACAGACAAATGGTGAACATAACAAGACATGTAGCAAAAATGTGAGTGATGAATAAGTGAACATAGAGGAAAGAGAGGGACAAAGAGAAAAATATGTAAAAAAAAAAAAAAAAGTAAAGAAAAGACAGAAGTGATGGCTGGCAGTTGGAAAAAACAGGTCAGTTGCTGTATTTCTAATTCAGAGTAAAGTCAAAAATATTTGCACTTTTAAACAGCTTGCATAAGATCTAATACACAATACACTTGTGAGAAAGTTTCAAGAAATCTCACACAACCAGAGCAATGTTTTTTTTTTTTTTTTTTTTTGTCAGTGTCATTCCAAGGACCATCTGCTCTGTTCAAGTGATAAGGCACACAGTCACAGTTGAAGGACTACAAGCTTTAATGAAGCCAAGAAGACAGAGGAATCACTCATTTAGATTTTCACCGAGGGCAAAGAGAATTCAAACTATGACAATTTCAAGGAGCCACAGTTATGCCATTCATTCATGTGCCAGAAACAGACATATGAAGTGCAGGTATGACTCAGTGATGACAAAGGTGATGAAACCCTGAATGAGCTGATGTATTGGGAACCCCTCAAAGCAATGAGGACATATTTGTTCCATGCAGAAGATGAAAATGAGACAGGAACATTTAGATGGAGATTTATGTTACAGGAAATGAGCAATAAAGCATTTAACCAAACACTTGTGTCTATCTTCCATAGTGACCAATTACTTTTCAAGTGGTCATATCACAAACAAACTTCTCATGCAGTGTATACTTTAGGATTTTTCAGGGGACACCTATAAATGCATGTTCTAGCTTACTCCTCCCCCTCTACAAGATTTACTATGATCTAGCTGCTACATGGATTTATAAATGGAACAGGGACCCCACCAGATGGTCTTCAGCTCTATCATCTGATATAAATATATTCATTTCCGCTGTGAGGGCTCCCTGCAGCTAATAATGGGAACCTCAGGTGAGACACACAGCCGTCTGCTGATCAGAAGCCCACCTTGCTGCTGTCCCGACCCAGGATGGCGTAGCTCATGAACTGCTCAGCATCACCCTCCAGCTCGGCATCCTGCAGAGAACCCTCCACACTCACCTCCTGGACCACCTCCTCATCTGAACCCTTCCCTCTGCGCACAACCTTCCGTACAATCTATTGCACATTTACACATTTGCACAGAGGAGGGTGGAGGTGAGTGGGAGAGTGGGTAAAGCAGTGAAAAGATGAGTGATGGTGAAAAAGTATTGTCTAAAAAAAACCCAAACAAACAAACAAAAAAACCATCCAGTGTGACGATCATGATCACGTATGATGAAGAACTTTGATCATGATTAATAATTTTATAATCATGCTGTGATGAGGTGCTCAGTGACAATTGTGACACTGAAATAAGAAAAAGTGTCCTAAGAGTACAATATACATATGTTTTCAAAAAAGCTGACCTTTTTTGTGACGATGTTTCCATGCTCATCCGTGAACTGTTCCTCGCTTACTTGCTCCCCAGGTAGATCTTCAACTTCATCACCCTGAGGAAAATAAAACATTTTATACAGTTGATAGAACTTCCTCGTAAAAATACCATAAGCTGGACTTCCCTCAGATCTGTGGAGTTCAAGCATGAAACCCAGTATCCAAAAAAAAGCAGGTTTGTTGTATACAGTGTAAATCTTTCAAAACAGTTCAAAAACAAATTGTCAAATGTTGAAACTTTAAATTCCGAAACCTTAGCAGTGCATCTACAAAAAGTTGGACAGGGGCACGGTTGCCTTTGTGCTCTTTTTTTTTTTTTTTTTTGTAATGGCATATTTTGGAGCTGAGCAGATCAGTTGCTGTAGTTTTGAAAATCATTTTTCTAGTCTTGCTTGATAAAAGATGTGGGCTATAACATCATCATTTATAATGTTTTTCATGTCAGGTTTGGACTACAGACAGCCCGGTTAAACATCCCAACTCTGCAGCAACGATGCTGCAGCTTTCTTGCAGATTGTGATTCATCTGCTTTGCTAAAATAAGGCTTTTTCCTGAAAAAGACCTTGTTTGTATTACACAATACGCTGCTTTAAAACCTGTGTATACGGATCCACATTTACTGTGACGTGTCACATGCCATGTGTGAACACCAATACCGACACACATTCAGGCTTACATCTGTGTGCTGAGAACAAGCTGAAAGTTTTTTTTTTTTAATCTGAGGCTCAAAGGACACAACATTAATGATTTCCAAGAAGAATTTTGCATTGGACATCATTTGCCAGACAACAGAATTTTTTTACACTTAATCTCAGACCAGTTTCAGTTTGAATTTGATGTAATGGATGTACTCCAACCCGTGTTCATTGCTCATCTTAAGATCTACCCATCTTACCTTCTGAAAGATTAGGGCTGTCTGCCATGTACCTTCAACACCAAATTATATTGCTACTGCTGCTGCCAGTTAAACTAATATGTTGAGAGAAGTGCTACACATTTTTTTTCCAACTCTTTGATGCTGGCATCAAACTCAAAACATTAAGAAAAAATAAAAAGCTTCAGAATTTCTGTTTCAACATTTGATGTGCTGTTTCTATGAGGGTTTTCAAATAAAAAAAAATTAACCGATGTGCAGCTCACTGCATTGTGTTCCATTTGCATTTCACTGTGTCCAAATATATTAGAAACATAGATGTCATTGTAGTGTACTGTAATTATGTCTCCATTAAGTATAAATACAGACAATGGGAAGAACAACAAATGTTTGAGGTCTCACATGGTTTCTTTATGATAGCAGTTTAGTGTTCACGAATGTTTCTTTATAAACCTGTAATTGCAGTTTATGAGGTTCATGACAATATTTATTTTAGCTCCTAATAATCTGCACTGTGTCTACACTGCTATTTATATGTTCAGATAAATTCCTGCAGCTGGTTATTACCCAGAGAACAAATTTGGTTGAGCTCATGAAGGGCTAGATAAAACTTCAAAATTAATAAGAATCAGAAGTATATTTGGTATGAAGAGTATGGGGACAGTGTGGAAGATGTCATTACATTATTGGAGGATTGTCATCATTGTACAGCTTTGACCCAGAGCTTTTTTAATTGCCCAACACATAAAGCCTTATGAGAAAGAAAATACACCTAATTTCACTTATAAGGTGTTATGCATTCATAAAAAACATGCTGAGATGTCAACGACAGAGAGGTCAGGCATCTGTCCTGAATATTTTCCACTTGTGAAAGCAGAGCTCCAGTTTGTTATTAACAGCCTAATAACACTTCCCAGACTGGTGGTCAGCAATCACCCCTACTCTAAGAACACTGCTGATGTATTTCCTTCTCAGCATTGTGTCATTGTGACTTGCATGCTGTAAACAGAGGTTTTAGGGTTTAGTTGCTCTGGAGCATATAGAGCAGTGAAAGGCTGTTATTCAGGCTTTAACGTTATTTCAGGAAGCTATGAATGTTTAACCAGGTGGATTTGATTAGCCCCTGGCTGCTTCTTACTCTCTGAATTCCCACTGAAGCAGTAAGGATGTATTTCGTTTTTGATTAACTGTTTCTGGAATTTGGCTTAGTTTTTGTTAAACAAGGAATAATATAATGCAATGTCTCATATATTTACTTAACTTTAAAACTTTCTAAGAACCAAACATTTTTTTTCCTGATACATAACACGCCTGTACAAACTTTCTTCAGTTCAACAGTGTCTTTGATTAATCCTCACATCAACGTGCATGCTTGCTCTTTGCTCCTCTCAGCTACAATCAAATGTGTCAAATCATTTATCCTTGTTTCCACAAGCGTTTCACTCCTGGATTTCATTTAAAGCACTGTTTCTTCAAACAATCATTCCTCCCGCTTTCTCATGTCATTACTGTTTTTCCACCAATGAATAATTTCTCCAAAGTTTTTTCTAAAGACTCTTCTCTTTGTACCTTGAGAATGACTCTGCGGCGGACCACTCTAGTGGTCACGTTTTCCTCTTCGTCGGCCACTCCTTCAACCTCACCGAGCTCGTGGTCCAGCTGATTATGTACGTAGGTAAGTACAGACCGCACCGAGCCGCTGGCTATGTGGAGGACATTCTGACAGCTGATCACCAGGAAAGCCAGCAGCACGAAGCTGAAGAGGAGCTCAGTTACCAGGGCCCACATTTCCTTAATCTAATGTCCAGTAAATCAGCACAGTCTGGACAAAACACTAGACAATTGCAGCTTCAGCCCGTCAGCATTCAGAGACTTCTGTTTCCCACACGGCCTTCTTTTCACCTGAGAGTGAAGGTAACAGATGTAGTCCTCTGCTTTTTAGCTTCGCTTCAGTCAAACTGGTGTTGTCTCTTGCAGATCATACCTGTCCTCCATTTACTGGAGCAGTGGGCCCTTTCTGACCTGGTCTTCCTTCTCCTTCCTACTGTACCCAGTCACAAGTCCGATCCAACCAAAAGCAACTATGAGAGGCTTCTATTCACACATCTCTCCCTGTCTGACCATGTGATCTGTGGGCTTTAAATACCCCAAGCTGCTCCTGTGTGGGACTGTGGTAACTTTCCTATAACTTTCTTTACATACATGTTACTCTAGCAACAAAGTACTTCTCATTCTCTATGATATGAGAATCAAATAAACACAGTTCTAAAAAATGACCACATCATTATGCAGACACAATTATTCAGCCTCTGGACAAAGCCAAACTGAGCTCTTTAATCACAGTTAGCGAACATACAATATCAAACCAACAAAGGTACTAAATAATAATCGTATTTACTCTCACATTTTCATGGCAAAGCCTTTCCTATAAAGTGTGATGAGTGTGTGATGTGCCAGAAAGTTAACATGCAGCAATGACTGTGGTAGGGATCATGTATCATGAGGAGGAAGGTGAGAATACTTTCTATATTTGGCTGGACATGCCATTTGTGCCCATCTTGGGCCTCAGAGTGTATGTGTGTGCGTGTGTGTGTGTGTGTGTGTGTGTGTGTGGCAGCTCTGTGTTTATTTTTGATGTACAGAACCACAATCTTATATCGATACCCGTACTGATCTTTTACATGCATATTACAGTGCTGAAAGTTAATTCTGGTATGATAGTTTTACTTCTTTGGGAAACCAAGAAAAACTTATGTCTACTAAATCAACCTAGAGAGTTGGGAACAGTTGGATTCTACAAATACTGTAGCTTTGAATGCCCCTTTTACCAGTGATGTACCTGAAAGCGTTCATTGAAAGAAAGTTCACGAACTAGTTCATATTTTGTGCGAACGTGAAGCTGAGCGCATTCACTTTCCCCTTCACGAGCGTGGGGCATGAACGAGTTCATTTGGGCAATTGTGAACGACGCTCTTTCAAAGTTCACGCACTGTCAAAACCGTGCCATGTTTCCAACGAACCCCATTTAATATACACCACAAACAAGCCTGATATGTATCTGCGGAAAGCAATCAAACATGGCAACCCGAGCTGTCGCTTCTGTCACGCTAACATTAAACGTTTAAAACGATCATGAAGGACGATGAAAGCTGTAGTCCCCCAGAGTTGGAGGAGCTCCCCGACTGCCAGGGGGATTGAAATATTGAAATGGGGGGAAATAACATTTGCACCTTAAGGACCTGTTTTTGTCTTATAATAAAGACCATTTGGCAGCAAGTTTTTCCTCATATTTTTACTATAATACTGCAGGTGGGCCGTGAGAGGTCATTAAAATTAAACAAATGTGTTTTAAATCCTCGAACCTTTTTAAATATGTTTTTAATTACTGTAAAATATTCATGAGATGTTTAAAAAACATTAAGAAGTAATAAAACAAACTAGTTAAGTGTTATTCTACTGTCATCTTAACTTAATATGACAAGTGTCACCTTATTTGTTGACGCCTTACATTAATATCGGATCATGGTTCCTTGTCCTGTATGTTGATCACAGTTGTGATTAAAGGTTTTGGTGGTGGGCTGCGGAGATTTTTCACATTTCAAATTGGGCCTTGGTATTCTGAGGTTTGGGAATGGCTGCTGTAGAGAGAAGCTGAAAGGGAAATTACAGTTTTACATGGGCCGTCCCTTTAATGCTAATGTGAACCCTGGTTGGTTAACGATTCCAAATTGGACCAATAGTTTTCGACAGTTAAAAAGGATAAAATAATTGCCGTTTGTGGTGGGGTAGTATATGGGCAGTGGTAATCCATCCATCCATTATCTATACCTGTTTCCATCTCTGAAGGGTCACGAGGATCTGCTGGAGCCCATCACAGCCGTCTACGGTCGCCAGTCCATTGTAGGGCCACATGCAGACAAACAACCACTCACTCACTCACACCTACCACCACACCAATTAACCTGACATGCATGTCTTTGGATTGGGGGAGGAAGCCAGAGTACCCGGAGGAAACCCACACAAGCACGGGGAGAACATGCAAACTCCACACAGAAAGGCCCCTGCCGAGGTTTGAACCAGGAACCTTCTAGCTGTGAGGCAACAGTGCTGACCACTAAACCATGCTAACCACCAAGCCACCGTGCTGCCCGCAGTGGTAATCATTTTGATAAATAAGTGCTCGCAACAACATTGAAAAAAAAGAACAAAAAATTAACTATTTAGTTTATTTTATGAAATGGTGAACTGAACTAGTTCATTTTAATTTCTATGAACTATGAACTTAACTAGTTTGTGTAGAAAGTGAACTTGCCCAACACTGCCTTTTATACCTAAGTAGGATTGTGGGTACCCTCTCTAAGATATGTGGTCTAATTACTTTTCCATTATCAGATGTTGTGGATATTACATGCTTGTTTAGTTATGAAGGGGGTTATTAATAGGTGTTCTAAGCAACTTATTAATAACACAATAAAATGATTAACAAAATAAATAAATTGAAAATGGGGCACCACCTGATAATCAGGAAACAAAGACTTAACGGCACAATCAGTCTCAAGATGTCTGCTGTTCTTTGTATGCCAGCCAGTAACCAGGTGTGGCGCTATAGAGCAACAGAGAAGAAATAAGTCCAAGCACAGACCTTTCAACCAGCAAATGTTACAAATACGTGCAAAATAACCACAAACTTCTCTCATTAAAAGATTTTAGAATTTATTACCACAAGTATTATAGCCGGGCAGCATGGTGGCTTAGTGGTTAGCACCGTTGAAGGTTTCTGGTTTGATCCTCAGCAGGGGCCTTTCTGTGTGGAGTTTGTATGTTCTCCCCGTGCTTGTGTGGGTTTTTTCCGGGTACTCTGGCTTCCTCCCACAGTCCAAAGACATGCATGTCAGGTTAATTGGTGGTTCTAAATTGCCCGTAGGAGTGAATGAGAGGGTGCGTGGTTGATTTTTCTTCATGTAGCCCTGTGATGGACTGCCGACCTGTCCAGGGTGTACCCCTGCCTTTCGCCCGAAGAGAGCTGGGATAGGCTCCAGCAGATCCCTGTGGCCCTGCAGAGGATTAAGCGGGCATAGATGACGGATGGATGGATGGATGGATGGTTATGGATGGCTGGATGGAAGTATTATATCCGGGCAATAACACTTGCATGACGGTTCTAAAATCTCCTGAAATACTGGGTGACTAAATACACATAATAACAATTAAAGGCTGGCATATAAAAAGGAGAGCATAAATGTATATGGATATGTAAAGGAGCACATGGTATGGAGGAGATGTGGTTTGTGTGTACATGTGTGTAAGTGAGCCAAGATAGCTGTTAACAAGAAGTATGGTCACAAAATAGCTGACAAGGCTACGTGGTACGAGCCACAAGATGGTGGGCGAGGTCACGTGGTGACTGAACCCCTGCGACCAAGGCAGCTGCCGGCCCACGTGGTCACGTTACAAGGTGGTGGATCATGTGGTGAAGTAGTCACATCCAAGATGCCAAGATGGCTGAGGAGAAAGCAAGAGTCCTCTACTTCTGTGGTTGTTGTGGTTAGTAAAGGAGCTGGGAGGAAAAGAGTAGATATAAGCTGGAGTGATTTAACACTGTTTACATCTTTAACCGATCTACTTCTTCCCACAAAGGAGCAAGAGTGTATGAAGCCAGCTCCAGCACACTTGTCCTGGTTAAATGGGAAACTGAGGTGCAGATTAGTTCAGTGGTGAAGGAAGTAGGCCCTGCAGCAGGGGCACTCAACAACACAATAAACTTGCAATCTAATGAATCACTGATAAATGCGCACTGCGACAGACCGCCAGTCCGCTCGTAGGTGAGTGAAAAAAAAATTAAACAAGCAAAGTAACAAAACAAAACACAGAAAACGTTAACTAACCTAACTTTCTAACTATATTACCCAGAGACAAGCCTCCTATGTGGATCGCTTTGGAAGTGATGGGTGGTGTTATGATAATGTTATGATGTCCAGGGAGATCTGTGCTGATGATCCAGGCTTGGAGGGACAGGGTAGGGTTGAAACATATGCTCCACTGACGGCCAAGAGCGTCTCTCCCTCTATCTCTCTATTTTTTCTCTATCTGGTTTATAAAAAGATGTGGCATTGATGCAGCAACAGCAGCCTTCGCTGTCTTCCTTTCCGGGTTGGTCTGAAGCTGTTCACAGGTCAGGGTGCGCACGGGTGCCTTTCCTGCATGTTGGTGCTTCTGTACATCAGTAAGTCACTCCATTGATGCATTGTGGCCAGATGAGACATTAGGTTGTCCTTGGCAACCAAGAGAGCTTCTTCAGACACAGTGCTGGGGAATGCAGACCCTTGGCTGGTCACTCTAAGGAGGAGCTGGGACAGTGTAGATGCCAGAGTTGCTGTTGTTCTACAATTCACAGAAAGCAGGGAGCTTGGTCACTTGTAGGCCATGATTTGTAGTTCAGATGGCCAGCATGAGAGCTGTGGTCCTTACAGGTCACCAGAGGCAGAGAGATGTTGCTCTTTTTCCAGAGAGGGTCAGGGAGAGTGAGAGGAGGGGGAACTCCAGTATTTATGGTCTGGCCAGAAGTGCTGCTTATCAGCAGGGACCCCTGCTGGTTTTTGGGGTTTATAAGCCAATGACAGCCCACTTATACCACTCTATCTGATTGTAAAGTCAGGGGAATTTTAATCATTTTGAGTTTTTTTTTTTCTCAAAAACCATGTGGTGAGGTTTTGCTGGACCTCAGGCCTTTCTTTGTAATGGTAACACATGGTGGCCCAACATCCCCCCCTTAGATCAGAAGACTGGGAAGCTGGTTGTAGTCTTTTGAGCTGACCATGGGTCGAACAGTCTGTGTCGTACAGCGTTTAGTTATGCCTGGGAGTAGAAAACCCACTCAACAACTCAAAGTTAGCATAGTTCATAGAAGCTAGAGGTTTAGCATCTGGGCAGAGTAGAGGCAATGTCTGGGCAGACGATAACTAGAACCTACTTATCTATACACATTCCTAGATCACACCTTACAAGAAAAACATATTTTAGCATTGCTGTTGTAGACCTTAAGTGGGGAGAGAGAAAGTAGGAAGAAAAACTAGTAAAGGGATTTACTAGGGTTAGTTTGAGTCCAAAACCAAACCAAAAATATTAAATCCAGACTATCATACAGTCTCCCTTTGAGAACAGCTGGATTAAGAATGAAATGGTGTTAGGAGTTGCAAATTAAGTAAGTTTGTACATGCATCTATATCCCTAGCACTACAAGTTCCTCTACTCCCCTTCCAGGAGTGGATCTGGGTTTCACTTATGAGGGAGGAAATGTCTATCATCACCTGGTTGGTTTAAGACCAGTTATAGTGGTTAATTTGAAGAAAAAGGTGAAATGTGACCATGTTTCTGTTTTTACTGATAACTACTCCAGCAAATAAATTATGGTGGATGCTGGGAAGTGTTTGGGTTGGCCTGAATATTTTGGATTGTAATCTTCTGACGGATAAGATGCAGCTGTTAGACTCGCAGGACTTATTACTTCAGCTAATCATTTGGAGATCATGTCCTCCATCTCCTGTCCTGCCCTTCTCTTTTTGGATCGGCTCCTTCTTTTCTTTGGCAGATGCTCTGAGGTCTATGTAGTGATCAGGGGGTTGGTGCCAGGCTGGACCCCCCTGGTTCTAATTACCTACTGATGAGTGCCGTCTGTGGCATCTCTTGGATCTCACACTAGTCCCAGCATTGGAGTGAGCCATTTATCTGCCCTCAAATGCCAATCTGTCATTCTATGAGCTACTCTCAGAACCTGCACCTGGATGTTTTTGAGTCTCCCATGCCAGCTGTGCATATTAACGTATTTCCTTGAGGGTTCTCATTCTGCAGTACATTGTGACATCAAACTGTACACTCTCATGGAGGTTATGGAGGAACAGAGACTTAAAATTTCGATCCCCCTCCAGGCCTGGTGCATTACGTCCCTGAAAATATGCAGCTTGCAAGCTCTAGCAGTACTTTCTGGGCAGATCTGTCTTCTTCTGCTTAATGGCAAAAGTGGCCAGAGTAGCAGAGGTTGGATCGGTGAAGGCAGAATGCTCCTCCCGCAGAGCCTGATGGAGTGCTGAGTAGCCATCTCTGGTTTCTGGAGGCGCGGTTTTCATCAACCTGTGGGCACTCTTACCTGTAGTTTTCCAGAGGTCATTTAATTTTTTACAGGATGTTGGATGTGCCAAATTTCTGAGGCAGTGCTCAATCTCATCAAGATAATCATTGATACTTGATTTTTGGTTATCTGGGTCAAAGCGTTCCATGTCTCTTGGTAGAGACTCCAGGTAAAAGAAACAAAGGCCATGTCCATAGGGCTGACCTGGTCTATCAGACTCATCAGAATCTTCCTGGTACAGATGGTCTTTGTACCAGGGGAAAGGATTTGTTCTCTAATGGTAAAATGAAAGAACTTGGTCAAGGTGTGTTCGTAAACCACGTGATTTGTGCTTTTGGACAGCAGATGGATAGTTCACAAGAATTTGAACTACTGTGACCCTTAGGATAGCTCCGTCTGTGTTGTACATGCAGTGCTGCATCTCAAGAGCATGGAGTGATGTGTCTTAGGGTGGATAGGGGTGATGAGGTTCTGGGATCGCATGACTAGTGTCTTTTGGTTCAGGAGGGAAACACAGACTGGCTGGTGAATCTGTTCTCTTGGCCTCTGCTGGCCATGGCTTAGTGTGAGATGGGCTGAGCCACTCATCACACCTGCTTACTAATAAAATGGACATTAGCAAGTTGATTCGTATTGTTATGAGGTTCCAGCTGCAAATTGGAATTCACCTGCTGGTTTTCTTCCCAGATGTGCTGCATTTTGGGAGAGCTCTGTTGTAAACGCTCCCAGAGTTCAAGAGACTGCTCACGGAGGTCAAGTGACTGCTCATGGAGCTTGGGTTCCTGGTCACAAAGGAACAACTCCTGTTCATGGAGCCTAAGCAATCATTCATGGAGCTACCATGATTATTCATGGTTTTGCTCTCTGTGAATAAGCTCCTTTGCATGTAGCTAGGACTTACAACCAAGCATATCTGAAATATGTATTTATCTAGTTTGATTCTGAATGAGTGACATCAACTGCAGTATCCTCTCGCAAGTGCTAAGTTTATAACTGTTAAAGTTATTTAACTCCTCTGGGGAGAAGTCAGTGGAACCAATGATCATATCCTGCATGTCAGCTGTTTCTGAGGAGGCTTTGGCTCCTGGTTCAAAGAGTACCAAAGCTAGTTAAAATTTAAAAGGTCTGTGATGCTGTTACAAAATGCACGGGTGGGGTTTTAACCTGTGGCTTACATGCTAACAATAGATTGCATGTCTTAGTCTGATTACGCTCAGCTTGCTCGCTGGTTGTTAGTAGGTGTTGGCCATTCACATCTCTTGTGAGTACTTGTAGTGTGTTAAAGCTAAACTGAAAGTTCTACAGATCAATAAGTACACTATCCACTGCCACACAGTGCAACACTAAAATGAATATATGCTAATGGTAGGAGAAGTCAGCTATTAAATGCCAAGAAAATGAAAGAATAACAACTTTTGGAAAATTATTATTATTCGAAATTATGAACTGGTTATTTCAAACAGACTTGCAACAAAGCTGGTGTATTAAAGGTCTCATACTAGGACCAATAATGTTGGGGATATAAAGTGCTTGCTTCATTATAAATGGATTTTTTTCATAAGTGTCCTGGGACAGTTTTTAATAGCACAAGAAATGTATTAACACAGTTAGTAAATTCAAAATGGGGCACCACCTGATAATCAGGAAACAAAGACTAAACAGCACAATCAGATGTCTGTTGTTCTGTGTGTGGCATGAGCAAAATAGCCACAGACAACTTCTCGCATTAAAAGATTTTAGAATGTATTAACACAAGTATTATATCTGGGCAATAACACTTGCATGATGGTTCTAAAATCTCCTGAAATTCTGGGTGACTAAATACACATAAACACAATTAAAGGCTGGCATACAAAAAGGTGAGCATAAATGCATATGCATATGTAAAGGAGCACATGGTATGTAGGAGTGGTGTGTGTGTGTGTGTGAGTGAGCCAAACTGGCTGTTAACAAGAGATGTGTATGGTCACAAAATAGTTGCGACAGGGCAGGGTTGAAACAAGCACTCTCTCCCCTCTCCCTCTCCCTCCCTCTCTCACTCTCTTTTCTCTCTGTTTGGTTGATGAAGAGATGCAGTGTCGGGTGCCTTTTCAACGTGTCGGTGTTTCTGTACATCAGCAAGTAACTCCGTTGATGCATCGTGGCTGCACGAGACATGTGGTTGTCCTTGGCAACCAAGAGGGCTTTTCCAGACACAGTGCTGGGGAATGCAGACCCTTGGCTGGTCACTCTAAGGAGGAAATGGGACAGTGTAGATGCCAGAGTTGCTGTACCTCCACAGTTCACAGAAGGTACACAGCTTGGTCACTTGTAGGCCATGCTTTGCAGTTCAGATGGTCAGCATTGAGAGATGTGGTCCCTACAGGTCACCAGAGGCAGAGAGATGCTGCTCTTTTGAGAGGGTCAGAGAGAGTTAGAGGGGGAGAACTGCAGTTTTTTATAGTCTGGCCAGAAGTGCTGCTTATCAGCAGGGACCGCTGCTGATTTTTGGGGGTTAAAAGCCAGTGAGAGCCCAGCTAAACCACTCTACCTGGTTGTAAAGTAATTTAGCCTGTAAAACCTTCTAAGGTTTGAGTCTATTTGAGGTATCTTTGTCTCAAAAACCACGTGGTCAGGCTTTGCTGGACCTCAGGGCTTTCTTTGTAATTATAACATATAGTGGTTCAACACAGAGAAGCTGTGGTTGCCCTCGGATTTTACTGCGGTACATTCATATTATCTCTCCTAGAGATGACCCTGCAGACTGCTTTGGAAGGACTGGATTCCTACAAGCTATAGTGGACCTTTCTAAGAAAAAAAATGTATAATTATCAGCTGGAACACAGAAAGCAGCCCTGGTGGGACTTTTTTGGGGAAGTTTCCGCCACGGTGTGAACTGACAAAATGGATCAGTGACATTTTACCCACAGGTTGGTTGGATGTCACATTTTCAATCGTCATTGAGTGAATCTGGAGTAATTAAATACCCATGGCTGCTGCAGAGCTATTTAGCCAAGTAAAGAATGTCAACCCCTTCTCATTGAAAGGAAAATCCAGATGTTAGTAGGTGTTTGTCTATTTTTCATTCAGTATAGACAAAGCAGTAGTTGTTAAATGTAGGTACAATTTTGTTAAAACCCATTTGTATAAATCAAAGTGGGTTTTTTTTTTGTCATTCCAGCAGTTAGCTGTATGGATTGCTGTAATTTATAGTTCTGCCAGTTTGTTCCAGAAATTTCTCAACTTCAGCTATAATATTTTGTACATTCATGGATGCTAGAAGATGAGACCTACTGATGTTGATGTCTTCAATGTAGCATGGGAGGAACATTGCACTCACTTGGCCCTTCAGGCGTACGTCATCCCAGGCTCTTAGCTCTGGTACTCTGTGTGGAAATCCCAAACCCTTCTCGAATGGCTGGGTACCTCTGAAGTGCCCCCGTAAGATCTCAGAGTGCCCCATGTCCCTCACAGGCTGAAGCAAGGCCTCCTGGGACACATGGGACTGGTCACCATCCACAGTGTTACGTACTGATGAAATCATGGTCTCCATGGCCTGCCTGGGCTTAGACTGCGTGCCAACCCAAGCCTGAGTTGGGTCTGTGACAGGGATCCACCCTGGGCCTGTCTGTTCCTGCAGGTATGAAAGGAAAGACCCTCCACTGCCTCCATTTCCACCATTACCTGACCTGAAAGGAGAGGATAAATGAGAAGTTGCTCACGCCATACTTAGCTTACTTCAAAAAGCAGAACAACTTCCAGAGCCTCTTGGTGGCCACCTCTTCCTAATAGAATTTTAATGGACATGCAGTGAAGTTAAATGGTTATCATTATTTTACTGAGTTTGCTTAGACTGAGAGGTATACAGAGGTCCTACTAACCTGTCACCATTGCGATCTGCAACACAGCTCAGACCAGGTGACTCACTTAACCGAGCATACACCCTTTGTTGTCCTGCAATGAGAGAGAGTCCTTCCTCTGAACCTGTTCCTCCTTCTCGTCCTCCTTCTCCTCCAGCTCTGTTCCCACCAGTCGTACTTGTGACGGCTGATATCTCTGAGCTTGCCTCTGACCCCTGACCATTGTTCAGACCGTTAAGATTGATGCCAGCAATGGTGCCCCCAAGCGAGGCAGGCGTGGTAGTGCTAAGTGAGTCAACGCCCATCTCAGAGTCATCTTCTGGCAGTTCAATGGAACCACTCAGCATTCCACCCCCTCCACTGGTTGCGCTGGCCTGACTGGCCGGCCGACCCAGGCTTCCATACGGCAGCCCCAGTAGACCTTCTGAGTCATCAGCATTGCTGCACTCCAGCGAGGAGTCTTCCACAGGCACCAAGGAGGGGCTGTTGCCTGAGGGCCACACCTGTACATCTGACATTTCCATCAGGGTGTCTTCTTCTGTGGTGGCGATGGGTGCACAGTCCAGACTGGAGACTTCCTGCCAGTAAGGCTCAGCCCCCAGCGGGGAGGGCAGGCTGTACTGCATGGAGGCCGGTGAGAGTAGCTCTTCCTGCGGAAGCCCATAACCTAGAGCGAGACAAAGAGATGCACACTGACACCCGGCCCCCCTCGTCTCGCTCCCCACCTCACCCCCACAGCACTGGGACCCTGGGAGGGGGTAAGTGCCCCTCGCCTGGATCTGGGCATCTAGGGGAGGAGTAGAGGAGGCTGAAGGGACAAGTGGGAGAGAAGCAGGGAGGGAAAAACGATGGAGTGCCAAGACAATAGGAGCTGGAATAAAGGTGCAACTAGCTTAGAGTGCAAGGGCAGGTTTTAGAAGAGGAGTTGTCAAGCTAAATCAGCCAGTGCTGATGGTGAGAGCAGCAGCGGCAGCAGCAGCAGACACAGCCAGATGAGCCAGTTGACTGAGACTGAGGTTCGAACCCAGCAGTGACTGATGCTGCTCTGCTGGCTGCCACCTGCAGGAAGACGGAAAGGGATTACTAACTCCTGTCCAGTAGGGTCACACACTGTTGATCTATACTAACACACACGTTCACTCGCACTCATAATTGCATGCATTCAAACTCTCTCAGAAACAGGCAGGTTATTATTGTTTACAGGCTGGACAGCATGCACGCACGGAGGCGATCTCATTATTTTTCTCACTTGGAAGTGCAAACACATGCACTCACGGATATATACAGATATCATCTCATCAACACAATGACTTACTCTTGTATAAGCATATAAGTTATGATGCATTCAAAATACCACTGTATTGTTAGTATTTATGCAAACACAATTACACTTTGCTTCATCTCTGATGTAAAAGTCACGTGGTTGCTGCCTCAAACAAAAATGTGTATTAGTATTTTGAGTCCAGTTGCAACAGTTAGTAAAAGTGCAGGTTGGCAATGTGATATGGACTCAGGTCACTCCTACGGATGGCATTTTAACAGTCTTGATAACAATATTTTATCTTACTTATATAAACCAGGCCTAAAATAAAATGAAATACTACATCCTAGAAGAAATAAATATATAGTTAAACACTGCACTCTGGAGCATTGCATCTTGTAACCCGATAATGCTAATTAATTATTCTAAAAAAAAAGACCTTTTGTCGGAGATTACGTGAATATGTATGTAAATAAAATAAAATAAAATAAAATAAAATAAAACAGATGAATGGCAGCTAATGTGAAGAAAAGTGTGTATGTATAGCAGTAGACATATTTCTAAAAAAGAGTATTAACCAGAGGATGAAATATGAGATGTGTTCTTTTTATACTGTCTATGGCTGCATGGTACACAGCAGTTACAGAATAAGCAAGACTGACTGTATTCGTACACTGCATGGTGATGAGAACACTGTACCAAGCGCAGAGTGTAACTTGATTCACATTTGGCTGTAGACTTCTGCTGACAGTGTGGGAGATATTTGAGACATCAAGTGACAAATAAGACCCCTTGAAGTAGTTTTCCTTTCACCTTCCCATCTGCTTTCAGTAAAAGCATTACAAAAATCATGAATATATTTTTAGGCACAAATGTGCTTTTTCTAATAAAGTTTTTTTTTCTAATCAGTTTTAAAAATCAGCTGTGGTACAGCATTACATGTGATTCCTGTGACCATCGGTGCTGCTGTATTTCTCCACTTAGTTAAAATGACAAGTCTTGACAAGTTTGTAAATGCAGACAAAAAAAAAAAGACAAGTCTTGTACTGACAGAAAGCTGGAACATGCTCCACCCCCCCCCCCCCCCCCGAACAAGATGAAGGAGGTACAAAAAAAAAAACAGGACTGGATGGATGGATTTGACGTGCTCTCACTTTTAAACATTTAAAACTACTTTATTTAGAGCAGCAGTCTTTTAGACCAAAATATATGAAACCATAGCTCAAAGCAGATATGACCTGCAGGCCTGTAGATGCCAGTAGATTTTTTTTATTTCAGGACAGAGATGGAGAAATATTTGCAATTTTTCACATTTTCCAGATGAGTTCTGGTGGGGCTAGATGTCAGAAGGAAAATATCTGCAACATTTGCTCCAGACTTCTTCGATAATATAGAAGGCCTACTTTCTAGTGGTTAGTTGGGTGAATGTCTAAATGCCACTCTTAAGTACCACCAGTTATGAGAATGCATCTCATGCAATCTCCCCCTCTGAAGGGCAATTCAGAAAACTATAGACATTCTCCAGTGCTCATGTATCAGAAAAGCATTAGTGTATTTATAAATGCAAGAAGGTCCAACATTATTAAAAGAAAAGATTTACATGCATTTACATGCGCACACAGCCAGGCTGGCAAGAACAGAGGAGATGATATTATAACCCACACAGAAAATCTTAATTCTGTGCCAAGGACAGATTATTCCACTATACCTTTACAGAGCTAATAGCTGTCTGGTGCTTTATAAATGATCACATTAAACAAACACGGATACAAAAAAAAAAAACATCCTGAATGTAGATCTTTTAGTCAGTTTAAGCAGCATTTAAATCAGTTAAATGTGCAATATAGACTCTACAGTATATACTGTTTTAAAAATACTGCTTAAATTAGCATGATTAAAATATAGTTATTCATTCAGCTAAAATCAACTGGTCACCTGTATACCCTGAGAGTTATTAAAACACCAAATTATAGATCACTTGCAGATTTAAATGCCTTGTGTTAAATTTAACATCTGTATGATTGTGCAATTATGTTAGATTTGATGTAAATGAAAACCAAAAAATTACAACTTTTCTTACAAAAACCCAATCAGATTTATCCTAAAGCTACAGCAAATGATCAGATTTGTATTGTATTAGAAAGTGTTTATGAAATTTCATATGTATCAGGACCCGACACAAGAGGTTTCCAATTCTGGCAATGCTAAAATGAGAACTCTGGTATCGGCACCAAAGATAGAGAAAGACTTACAGAGGAAGCAGAAAATATGGAAATGTGAAGAGAATTAGAAAAAGAAATAAAGATTGTCTGAGCCTTCTGACCTGAGTAGGGAAAAACAAAACGTGAAGCTCATATTAAAATATACGTAAAAGAAAAAAAAATCTTTGAAATGTTATCTTTTTGCCTGTATACACATAGGTACACATGTATGAAATCCACAAAACACTTAAATTTACAAATTAAAACACATATAAAGACGCTCACACTGACACACTCACACAGACTGATTCAACAGTTCACATTTAACAAAAAGCACAATTACTGTAAAGGCAGGGGGCCAACATCATCAAATCATATGTTTCCACAAAATGAGATGGACATAGTTAATACAGAATCAGAACAAAACAACCATAACATTCATACATGAACAGAGCAGACAAAAGTGAAAAGTTCAGAAAAAAGGTTTGCAGCCTTTTTTTTTAACCCACTTTACGACTGATTACTGCAGAGTAACAGAGACAGACTGTAGATTCATTCTCGGGATTCATGCCATGCAAACACACGTCTGTTGGTCAAGCAGCTTTAATGCAGTGTTTGAAGCATCGTCTCCAACAAGCCAGTGTTACTGCCCACCATCCCTGTGCTTCCATGCAAACACAGAAGGAGGAGAGCAATGGAAGTCTGGTACACATGCAGTCATGCAGCAGGCCAGGGAAACAAAAAGGGATGGGAAAAGTGGGAAAATACGGAGTGGGAAAAAGAGAAGGGTAGCAAGAGAGAAAGAGGAACATAAACCAGAGTGATGAACACGGACACACACAGTGAGACAGAAAGAGAGAGAAAGCGAGGGTTACCTCCCCCCTCCCAGTGGGTGCTGAAAACACAGTCTGTGTGAGGGGTATCTGTCACAAAGCGGACGCTTAAAAAAAGTGGGGTTTTCAAGAGTAAAAGTAAAAGAAATGCACCAATCGCAAAAAGGGGAAATAAAAAAAAAAGCTAAAGATGTGGGTCAGAGGTCAACATGAGGTCAGCATGAAGTCAGAGATCGGAGAGGAGTGAGAAGGAGGAAGAGTAGGGCGGCTAGGCTGCAGATGACATGTCCAGAGAAACACAGAGAGGGACATATTCACAGGGAATGAAAACACGGCTCCCAAAAGGACATTCAATGCACCAACATTAACCCTAAAGAGACAAACTACTAGTCATGCAATCACAGGCAGAAAGATTTTAGATGCTCTAACACAGAAGTCTAAATAAAGAGGGCTGACTCGCTTTTTTTTCTTGAGCAAATTTCAGAGATGAACAAAATACAAAAGGAATCTGAAAAGGTTTGGAATTTGTTTTTTTTTTTTTTTTTTCAAAAAAACAATACTTTACCAATAGTTGAACTATGCCTTTTTGTATACAGATAAGCACTACTTGCACTGCTCTCAAAAGTGAAGCAGTTGGTCTGCTTAACCTCATACTACAACTGGGAACATGAGGTAAAAGTTATCCTGGCTATTTCAAGATATCTGAAACTGACAGTATATTTTGTAAACCATCTTTAAAGCATAAGACTGTTTTTGCAGATGTAAATAGACCCCAGACAAAGCATGGCTGTACAGTAGCAGCTGTCTCTAGCAAAGAGTGTCTTTATAATTAACAGAGTGACACAAGAAAATCTTCTCTTCATGGGAGCTTTAAGAATATAGCAAATTAGAGCATCTTCTTTCAAGTGAAAAATTAACCTGTGAAATAATAAGATAAAAATTAACAATGAAAACAATGGACTTTAATGGATAAGGAAATTTGTAATAACTGTCTGCATATTGTCCTTCACAATATAATTTTTGTATTATGGCTGTAGCTTGGTTTTTATTTGCTAGAGTATTAATACATTATTTTTTCTTCTCTTCGATAGTTTACATGCGCTTTCATGCTTTATCACCCACTTTTTTTTTTACAGCCTTGAAATTCGTGACGGGTTTTCCACTTCATTGATCTAAGATTAATTAACTTAATTAACGTGAACGTCCTAAAATATGTAACTAGTGTAAAACAGATGACTCGAGTCCTGAGTCGTCCTGATATAGATATTTAAAGCCACTGTGTCAAAGCAGGAACGGCTTTTGGGAGGCAGGTAGCCAGACAGGTAGACGCATAGAACGCATACAAGGTTATCAGATTCACTGCAGCTGTGATCTGAATGCGTTCTTTTTCACCCTTTGACCGCCATGGTCACCGTGGGATGCATAGCCACATCACTGATATTGCTCCAGTTTTCACAGTAAGGACCTATCACCTGTCCGACTTACTCATCCTCTGCACTGGATAAAGAGAGGAGAAACCAGTCCAGGAGGATGAGGAACTCACATTAGTCCAGAGGTGAAAATGGAATCAATAAGATGCAAGTTATGCACGAGTGAAAGACACCATGAGCAAAAAGAGTAAAAGACGAAGGACCAACAATTGCATGAAGTGCCAGATATGTTAGGCTTACTTCGCATCTAAGTGGACTGATCATGTATGACGAGATGTTGTTTAATGAATTATCTTGCTAAAGTGAAGCCCATTAAACTCTACATGACTCTTAGACATAAAATATTAATACTATTAATACTAAGCTGACTGTTCATTCATAGTAAGCTGAGCCCATCTTTAAAAGATAAAACACTCATAGGCTATTTATGATAGGACAGTTTTTCTTTCTGTGGAATAATTAGTGTAGTATTCCACTGAGAAAGAGTGTCTACAACTCTAATAATCTACAACATTTATCATATTACAATCATATTACGTACAATATTTCTCCATTGCCCACCAAAGAAATAAATATATACAGTGAAAATGTATAAGCAGAGATTGTGGAGGGGATGTAGCACAGTAGGAGTGTCCTGAGTCCAGTTGCATGTTGCTGAAGTAAAATCCTTCAAAATGTGCACATTGGTGGCAGCTTTCCCACGGCTAACTAAGAACGACAGTGGGAAAACAGAGAGACTTCAAAGGGAACAAATCTCTCTTTGTCTTCTAGGGGGAAAAAAAAAGATTTAAAATGGTGCCTAAAAGTTTGTGAATGCTTTAGAAGTTTCTATACTTCCATAGAAATATCTCACAAAATTCCTAAAATTGGTAATCAAGTATCTAATTAAACAAATAACATAAGGTATTATCCTTGGTCATCTATTTATCAAAAAAAAAGAGACCAAAATTACATGCTTGAGTGGAGCAAGAATGACGTACAATCTAATTTCAAACTGAAATTAGAAATTAAAGTTTTTTTTTCAATCACTGATGACAATCACGTGTCAGTCGGCATGAAAGATCATAGTCCCTTTTAAATAACTGAAGTAACTGTGACCTTTCTGAGACTGGCTGCTGTTAATGTCCACCACCAGAACAATGGTGTGCATCGCAGCACTGCAAGCAGAAAAAAACACTCCTCTGCAAAAAGAACAATGGTCCATGTCTAGAGATAAATATGCAAATAAGTCAGAGTACTGTTTGGAAAATGCTTTGTGGACAAATTGAGATTGAAATAGAACTTTGCGCTTTGAATGAATAAGATTATGTTTGGATAAAGAAAAAAAAAACCCACTGCATTTCTGTATTACAACTTTATTCAAGTATTGTAACATGGTACTGGGAGCATCATGGTTTGGATCTGTTTTTCTGCGTTTGGGCAAGAAGAGCTTGCCTTCATTGATGGAAAAATTATTATTATTTTTTTTTTTCCACCAGTAAATTCTAATGGAAAATGTCAGGATCTCTGCTTGTGAACTGAAAACTGATTACTTAAATATGGTTAAACAAGAATAAAGTTGATGAGATAATATTCTTGAGTTTCGGGTTTCCCTTATCTTTATTATGCTTGATTGTAAAGTTACAGCGCTCAAAGCCAAGCAAAAAAGTATTTTTACTCTATGACAGAAACCATTGAACATTAAAGGATGTAAAGGAGTGTAACACTAGATATTTAATTTCCTAATATGCAATTCAGTAGTGTTTGGACCTAAGTCCTTATGTTTATCGAGTACAAATGTTGTGAAATGAGCTGAAGCAAGCAGTGCCCATCCCAGAGCTCAAGTAGTTCTGAATAGAGAAATAGACTCCTCCGAGCTGATGGGCAGGACAGTTATTTTAGTCCCTGTAGTTGCTTCACAACGCACATTGAAAGCAAAGGTTAATACTTTTGCCCTCACATATGTGTAATATTTCAATAAATAAATGACCAGGTATAACATTTCATCTCATCACATTGTAGCACCTGTGAGAAAATCTAAATATGTTTCAGGTGATATGAAGAAAAACAGAAAATTCTAGGCAGTTTGCAAACTTTTAGCACCACTGTGTTACTGGAAATGTGGTTTGGGGTCAAGGGAAAAGGGAGGATGGGGGGTTGGTTGCACTGTGGGATCCTGGGATTTAGCTTACCATTGGTCATACCAGGGGAGAGGTGCTCTCTCTCATGTCGACGTCTGCTGAGCTCACGGGAGCATTGTCTCAAAGGCTGAGGAGGCTGGCCCTCCAACATGTTGATGATGTCCATGCGGTCAATACTCTTCAGAGCTGTGTATAAGCTCTCCACTACAGAGAAGGCACATGAACAAGCAAATAAGGCAAAGAGAAGGGGGGGAGGGGGGGGGGCAGGCACACAAGTATAGCTGACTGGATAAAAGAGATGGGACATCAGAGAATCTGAAGGGATAAATGCATCCATAGGACACTTAGACCTCATTCACTCACTCTTGGCCCTTTTTCCTTCGCGAGTGGCCCACAGGTTGAGCAGTGCAGAGCTCTGCTCCAGCAGGGAGTTTGGATTCTCCACTCGAATCTTATTAATATCATCCACACTGAGCTGAAGTTCACGTGCCAACTCTGTTTAGAAAATGAGACGTAGGAGATCAAGAAAGCAAGTGATTTATTGATATATGACGCTGTTGTAGTTTGGTGTCTTTTTTTTTCCTGAATTTGGTATGCTGCTTCACAGTAGTGCTGATGAGAAAGACAGTTCTCTCAGCAGGGAGCATAACATAATTAGATTCATTGGCTAGACTCCATGTTGTAACTTTGTTTTAACAGCAGCCCCGTGCCAGGCAAGCTTGTGAGACACAAGACAAACATGGCTGGTTCACATAAAGCCAGATTCTGGACTTGCACGTTTCACTCACCAGCCCA
The DNA here is from genome assembly GCA_018398805.1 of Hirundichthys speculiger. Taxonomy (NCBI): domain Eukaryota; kingdom Metazoa; phylum Chordata; class Actinopteri; order Beloniformes; family Exocoetidae; genus Hirundichthys; species Hirundichthys speculiger. The sequence continues at coordinate 2,863,487 of JAGFBZ010000035.1, read as the reverse complement.
GCTCAGTCCCAACTGTTCTGCAATCACAGCCATCTTCAGCTCTGTCCTTTCCATGGCACTCATTGATGCTGAAAAATAGAGCATAGCTAACATTCAAACACTTGACTTGTATAAACTTTAATTAAAATGCTAATTGATTCTGTATGTGCTGTAGATAAAGCAATGTGATGAAAAAAAATCAAAACTGTATTTTTAAAAATATACACTATCACAAAGAGAAAAAACATACATGTAATCATTCAAAGGTGTGAGGATTAGAGATTCATACCCATAGCAGGCTCATTAAGGGCACTGTATCTTTCTCTCAAAGCCAGTGGAGTGAGTGTTCGCCTCCGGTCTTCACTGCCAATAATCTGCAAGTGGTGAATAAATACCAATAAAGACAGACATCTCAGAGAGAATGCCTGTTATTAAATAAACTTGGTGTATCTTTGTAATACCAAACTTTAAAAGCTTTACCTTGATGCATGGGGGCATAGTTATGTTGAGGTTGCAGAGCACATGTTGGCTGTCCTCATACTTGGTAGACTTGCGCAGGAAAGACAAAAATCCAGTGGGCTCTTTACTGTTATCTCTCACCTTAGGCATACAAACCAAAAGACATAAATAGAGTGCAAACAGAGCTCATGTAGAAACAGTAATCAACAAAGAACATAACTTTGAGGAAAGCTTAAATTTGACACCTTAACAGAGACAGGGAGTCGATTATCCCTGAAGGCTTGGAAACTGAAGCAACGAGGCTGCTGTGTGGCCTTTCTCACTGGCACAAGATTCCCTGAACACTCCAGGTGAAGTGGCATTCCCTCCATCACCTGCAAGTGTGAATAAGAAGCATACTTATCTAGAAAGATAGTCCAACAGATCACATGGTCCTTATCAATGTACTCAACAAGCCTCAAGTTCTAGGCCTATGGCGTCCAGCCATTCTTGTAGAGATACTACCTTGTCTGTGCACTGACCTCTATGTCTCTGCTGCGAGCCACCTCCTGTGAAGTTCTCATGCTGCTCCAAGGTTTTATCCATCTTATCATCCGTCATGCAGTAGCAGCGCAGGCGGCCCTCACGAAGCTCATTCATCTTTGCAAAAACCACAAACTTGGCCATATAAGGTACGGCTGATAGCTCTCTGTAGAGCAGGTTGGCAAAAGAGACAGCCTCAGCTGTCCGAGGACAGTCTGCGAGCCAGAATCTGGAGGATTTGAATGAAATTATAATGTTGAGCAAAAACGTACTATTTGTGCTCCTTGACTACAGTCGAACTGCAGTGAAAAAAGCAGTTATGACATTCAAATTCGCAAATGTCTGAGCTTACCGTGCTGAAACATTGGTTGTAAAGCTGGCACAATCTTTGGCATAGACAAGCTTGGTTGTGCCAGTAATGTCCTCCCATTGGGCGGGGGCTGTACCACCTGAGTATAAGAAAAAGAAAACGCAGTGATTAAAAAATTATTGTGCTGAAGTCTCATGAGGCCAGTTTTAGTACGACTACTTCCACCCATGCAAATCAGCAGCTATGGCCTATACACCTTTTCCTGACATGGTATCAAGCTGCTCCCACTGATGCAAACAGACTTCACAGCTATGGCATGCAGTACCTATGACAGAGCAGAGAAGACGCAGACTGGTGGTGTCGCCCTCTCCAGAGTCTCGAGGGCTCTCCCTCCAGGATGGGGGCAGGGGTATACGGAGGCCAATTGGTCGGTGAAACTTGCGCCTCCGCGGCTCGACAGTGACCACAGGGCTAAAGTTTGCTTGGATTACCCAGCAGCTTTGCAACCAACTCATCTGGAACTGGCTGAGCCTGAGGTCAAAAGTGAACGATGGAGAAAAGGCAAGTGTGACAAGGGCACAGGTTTGTTGAGAGGGGTGGATAAAAATAAAATGTATGTAAAAGGACACAAAGTGAAAGTAGACATTAAAAAAAATATATGTTGGGACAACAAGGAAGAAGGTATGAAAAAATAAGCACATGAAAATGGAAAAAGAATGAAAAGGTAAAAAGAAGATAACCAAATTGGGAAAAAAATTCAAAGATGAAGAAAAAGAGAAGCAAGTCCACAATGAATAAAACACCCCAGACAATACATCTGAAGAGACAATAGGAACACAGACTGTTGAATGGCTTTATATTTCTTTTTTATTGTGAAATTTTACAGTTAACAAGACGTTTTTTACAATCACTAAAACAAAAGGATATCAAAGAATAAGGCACTGTGGTTTTTCACAAGGCCATTGTCATGTCAGACATGTTTAATACAATCATCTCCGTTAAATAGATGTTTCAGAAAATTATTAATTGAATTATAAAACTAATTTTACCGATATTTAGTTATATACTATATGTTTAGATTCGGGGGTTACAGCAAGGGTGGTAAGTTGTTAGTTTACAAAACATGTAACAGTACATAAATTAATTCTTGTGTCCTAAGGACAACTGCTGAACCAAAACATACAGTAGAAGGATGAAGTCAATCTATGGTTTTGGTCTACTGAAACACATGGACTATGGAACTGCAGGTGTCTGTCTGATAATTAAAACCCATAAGATGCTGTATGATTTATTCAGAATTTTTCTTAACGTAAAGAACTAACGCAATCAGAACCAAATAGAAATAAAGAAAAATATGCCCACATTGGAGAGGACTGAGAGGAAATAAAAGATGACATTTAATGTACTTTGTACATTCACAAATGCATGAAATGATTATAAACGTTCACAGATATATGTGAAAATATCCAAAATAAATGTGGACATTGACTGACAGACTGAATTTAATTCTATTAGTTCCTTTGCTATTTTCGTTTTTTTTAACAGGATTTTGTGTGGGACATCAGAATGAGAGGGCAAAGTCATAACTGGATGTTTGTTTAAAGAAACCTCAGACTTTTTTTATTGTAGAGTAAAGTGTTGTAAAATAGTTTCTCTTGTCTTTGGTGTGGATGTCTAAGAAAACCTGACCTGAAAAGTGCAGTATTATAATCACAGGTATATCTCATCAAATGGTTCTCCCAATAAAATTGAAAAGGTTTAAAGACCAGGTGCTCAACCTTTTTAATGTTGTGAAACATTTGTTTCGTTCTAAGAGTAGGGAATTTTGGCACATTTTAGACACAAATGACATCAAAACCACTGAAAAATACATATCAAAATCAGTCTTTCTTTGCTAAAAGAATCAGAATCATGCAGAATATTGCTTATGTCTTAGGTATCTCAAAGAAAGGTGTTAAATATACAACTCAGAGGGCTTGCCAAGCACATAAATACATTAGTGATAAACACAATTAAGACAAAACAAATGCAAACATATCAGCAGTAAAAGAAATGGTCCACAGGTGGAAAAAGGTGCCGGATGCATGCATTATGTAAATGAAAAAGTAACAAAAAATTATCTAAAAATTGTCAACAGGAAAATAAACAACATAAAACTATAACAAGAAAACTTGGCACAAGCGCTGATATGATCAGGCCATTCAATCATAAATCAAAACAAATCCAACATGCTTGTTTCAGGCAACACAGGCATTAGCGATTTTGTCTTTCCTCTCCTTCCTTTTCCTCATCGTCCCATCTCACCTGCAGCCCCAGGCGGACCCGTTTGGTGACTGCTGTCTCGGGAAACGTGGCCTGGACCAGCGGCACAAGTTTGCTTGTCAGCGAACCTCCCTCTGGACCAATAAGGTCACTTTCTTGTTGGACTCTTGACACAACAGCAAAGTAAAGCGGGAAATCGGTAGAGATGATGCGGCGGATTCGCTTCTTCCCGAGTTCCTCTTGACTCTCTAGGTCTGAAGATGAGACACGGTTAAAGTACTGAAGCCAGTTGGTGTGACAGTACCAGTGATTCACTGAAACTCTTACCCTCATCCATCCCATTCAAAATGGTTTCCAGCACCTCGTCGCCGTAACGGTTGCGGTGTTCTTTCCAGACTGAGCCATTCTCACTCCTCAGCACAACAAGTTCCCGGTCACCACGACCCATGGCAGCAAAGTGAGGGATCTCTACAATCACAGGTCTGCCCAATACAAGAACATAAACGTCACATACTGAAAATACAGTCAAGTGAACACAAAAGTACACTCTGTGTTAATTCAAACATATACGAGCATGAAAAAATAATTTGCTCCTTACAAATTATGGCTTAGAGTTAAGTAAATACAACTTCAGATGAATAACTACTTATATGATGCAGGTACAGTTACTTCTGTAAGAACAGTGATTATGTCTTCCCTTGTTGACATTGGGTGATCACCTGACTGAACAAATGAAAACATCTGTATAATCTAGACCAGAAAAATCCTAATACATCTGCTTTTGTTGAGGTAGTTTCACTTGTTGATGATCAGTTAATCAAATTCATTTTATTACCAGTGCCTGGGTGTTTCTGTCTCTCTTAATTCCTATGGAAGTGGTAAGGCTAACTTACCACTTGTTATTTATGCTTTGATGCATATCTAGGGTTGTATTTTCTTAATATTAAGACCTGGAAAGCAATGAGCTGATTTAAACTGAATTTTGGAGAAATGAAAGGAAAAAAAAAAAACCTTTTTTATTTTAAGGTTATGCAGAGAAGAACATTTTTTTGGCTCGCTTACCCCAGAAACTGCATACCAGCTGGACCCAAGGAAATGATCCTGCTGGCCAGCCCCTCTCCTTCCACCAGAGGAGGGGGGCAGGTCAGCTTCTGCGGCTTCACCAGGCGGCAGGTAATACGGGTGGGTGCAGCACACGTCCGTGGAGGTATGATGACACGCAGACCATTATGCCTGCTGCCTCGCATTGAACCGCCCCGAGCATCCACCATAAAACTGACCAGGAACCTGTTGTTGAACAAAAAAAAAAAAAAAAGGAAATTTAGCAACCTGATCAGACAGAAGTTAGGCGATATATAAAATGCACGGACTGAGCTGACCCCGTGTGTATGGGACTGGCGACTGGGCTGACGTTGTCAGAGGTTTCAGTGGCAGGGCTGCTGGGAATCAGTGAGTCCTCATCATATTCTTTGGGCAATGGAAGTGGAGTGTGCTGCTGCATTAGACAAAAAACAAGAATCATCACCTGAAAAATATTCCGAAGCAGTGCAAAATACTGTTTAATGCAATGATAAAGTGTATTACTTATACTATCATACATAGCAGAAGACTTATTGAGGGGCTATAATGATATTCTGTGTGTTCTTGTTCCCAGTTTTAAAGGGTCATTTTTACAGTGGTTACTGAGCTGATATTTTACTATTCATCAACTAATGAATCATTGTTAATGGTTAGTAAGGAAGGTTTTTTTTTTATTGCATGGCAAAACTAATGGTAAAGTTGCCGACAGTCTGTTCAAGGTTGTGTTTTTTTTTAACATATAAGGACAATTATTTTGAGTTAAAGACTTTATATTTTAATAAAAATAAATGTCCAAGATGTCTTTTTAATGATCCCACTAAGAAACTGCCTGAGCTTGAAAGTTGATTCATAAGCTTGGAAGCAGAAGTTTGATTCAAACTGAAGGTTCACAAATTTTCCTTATCTTTAAACCAAATCTTGAAATCTTTATCAGATGGAGGTTTCTCAGTTACTTGTTCTGTTTCTAGGAACTGAAAGTGGAACTTGAAGGAGTAAAAAGCATTACTGAGCGGAGGAAAGACTAGAACTTTCCTTGTGAATCAACAGCTATGTCAGACAAAGAGAGCAAAGAGCTTAAGAGCAGATGTCAGTGGTGTGAGGAGAGGCTGGGCGTTCAGCTAAGATCATAAATACAAAACTATATCTTCACTTAACAAGCATTTGTATTTGACCAGACAACCAGTCAAAGGCAGCGAAACGAAATATGCTATTGGGCTGTGCAGTAGCAAATTATTGATCAATTTGGACCATTTGACCACACGAATGAAGTGCAATGCAGGAAAAGAAACTGCTGGAGCAATCCTGTAATATTTCTATGTTGGAATATGTCAGGCATCTTTCTTTGTACTGTACCTGATTAATCTCATGTTCCTTCAGTATAACTGTCTCTGGCGAGACACGAGGAATCCTGGGAATTGCTGGCGAGTAATTTCTGTTACATAAAAAGAAATCAAAGGTCAGACTGAGGACCCCATCTTTACATCTCAGCTCCTCCCAAGTGATCATTCTGGTTTTCAGTGCGTCTCTAAGGTGTATTCCCCTCCACCCATCCGCCCATTAGCTTGTGGCTGCTAGCTTGGCTCTCTACCCTGCTTCCCCACACATCCCCCTTACGCTGTGCCCAGCCCTCTCTCGTACTCCAGTGATTTCTTGGGGGAGAGGAAATCGTCATCATGGTCTTTCATGTCATCCATCTTCATGTACCTGGCACCTTCTGTCCCCAAAAGCTCCTCTCCTTCAGAGAACAACATGCCAAAGAGAGCGAACAGACCGTGGTCAGGTTGGTGAAACAGCACAAGAGAAAAAGAGAAAGAAAACAGACTGTTAACTAGCAGTTAGAAGGGTTAGATAACATGATGACCCATGGATGCACACAGATGGCGTTGCTAGTTTAGGGATTAGACTGGTGACACAAGACATTAGTGAAATTAATAGAAATTAGTTTACACTGAATTAGTAAAATAAATACAACCACTACTACGGAAGATGTGAAAAATACAACTGTTCACTGTGAGGTGACAAGTGTTGTCTTAAGCATTTGACACTCTTTGTTCAGAATTCCTGAGTATTACAATGATTAAAGAATAGAAGAGAAATCAGGAATGCTGACTGGATTTGTGACTTTGTAAAAAAAAAAAAAAAGCACAAAGACTCACTGAGAGACATCAACATAAATATGCAGAGTGCACTCTCTGTGGTGAGAGCAAAACATGTTTCTAATGAATAAACAGTTATGTATGTTTGTATTTTAGACAACAGCCGCTACAGAGTAACACGCTAGCAGATTTGCCCTCAGATGGAAAATCCAAACAATGACAATAGCATAATTCAACTACAGCATACAAAAACGACAGTCCTTAATGTTCTCTGCTCCCCTTCAAACAGAGAGCATATCAAGAGTTAAGTCAAGGTAGGTTTTGGTTACTTACCTCCCAAAACAGGCAATAATGTCTTAGGATCAGCAGCAGCAAAAGAGAAGTCTTCCCTGTGTCTATATGAACTTGTGACAGTATCAGCACAGCTCGTGAGAGCGGGTGTCTGTACGAGGTCCAGAGCCAAACTAATGTCGTAGGTGTCATTACACTATGTTTGACTCTAAGTACACATCTAACAGGTTCAGCTGAATCAGCCCATGTCCTGCATATCCTGTATGCCCCGCGTACCATGCATGTGTGATGTAGGCAAAATGCTATATGAAAGGAGAACGCATCACATTATCTGCTAATATCACTTTACTCCACCGGATATGAGATGTGCCTTTAAGACAGCGACTCAGCTACTTGCTATATTTAGAGCCACACTGATAATCTGTTGGTTGAATTATCAGAGAACTAAAATTATAAAGGTATAATATTCTCTGTGATTATTGTCACCGGTGGTGCAAACCTCACAAACCCAAATTAAAACTATCATATGTACGTTTTGGTGACATGAGAGCAACAAAAACCGAGTCTGAAATATGAACTCTAAACTACATCATTTTTAAAGCTGAAATGACAAAGCAGTTGCTTCTTCATACAACAAAAGATACAGAAAGACCAAAACATTATGCTGTGAGTTCCATCTTATGAACTGACACTCATCTGAGGTGCTTGTCTTATTCTCTCATCTGCTCCTTATGTCTGCATTGCATTGTGGGTGCAGCTCTTCCACACACATGTTCCACACATGTTCCTGAAGAATAATAGTTTTTCTCCAATTGAATATATTGAGTATACAACCAGAGGAAACCACTGGGTGTGCCTCAGTAAAGCCACACAAAATTCACATTTTAGTACCACCATATCAATATTTCTTGGAGTTTAAAGCTTATTTCTCTTTGAAAAGGTGTGTTGTATTAGTGTGCTTCTGGACTGTAATTATTTCAGTGATGGCATAAATCTGTCTTAAAATGTGCCAGTGTTTATTTGTCAATTTTTGACATTTTCACATTTCGAAATGATTCATTTGGACCCCCCACATTTTCCATGTAAGCATATTAGTCCACCCAGCACTGTTTCTATTGCTTCACCAAAGAATCCATTCCACTTGATTGATAAGAGAATATTCATAACATTGAAAGTCGACTCCAGATTCTCCTGGTTACCGACAACAATTCATCATACACAAGCATGAACAAAGGTAGTTTAGAACCTGGTTCATGGCCGTGTCTGGCATAAAGTTTATGACCGAAGTGAACCATCAGTGCAGCCTGCTCAAAAATGGAGGAGGTAACGTCAGTCCCACTGCCATCTCACAATGTCCAGCTTTTGCTAAAACTGTATTCTTTAGCTACATGACCTCAAAATTAACCTTATGTTATATTAAATTGATGTTACATTCAACTAAATAACAAACACAAAATTAGTAGGTTGCTTTACCTTGTTTACTTTAAGTTTTAGTAGTATAGATTGCAAGGCTTGTTTTTTTGTCTGACAATCATTTGTTTGCAATATCTGTTCCCTCCCTAGACACAATGGACATATGGAGACTCTTTAAAAAGCTGCTGAAAGTAAGTTGTGATTTCTCCACAGGACGGTTTATTTCCTATGAAAAAAAAAAACAAAAAAACAGACCGATGCGTATATAGACTTATTGAATGAGGACTCGAATCTGTCTCTGAAATAGTATTTGGATCGAATGTTTCCTAACGGGTAAAAGTAGGTGTCTAACAACCTGTTAAAATCCATCAGATTTCAGGAAATGGCATCTACTTCATTAAACATTTTCCGGGGGAGGACCCCCAGATCCTGCCAGTGCGACCCCCCCCCCACATTACAAATGCTTCCGACACCTCTGCTATAAGCACTTAGGTACCAAAAGGATCAGATGTCAATCCCTTGTGTATTCATTTTTAGCAGCGACATCTTTCACATCCCAACATGTGATCTGCTGTTTTTATGTAAAAATATTGATGATGGGTTTAAATTTCCTTTCATTCTGACCCACCAGTCTCCTGGCCCACAGGTATCCCTTAGTTGATAGGAGCACAAGACTGTTAAAAATAATAAAATGCATAATTAACACAATGATGAAGCCAGATATTAAGGAAAACAACTGCAGAAACACAGGTTGCAAAGCAACTGCCTCAAAAAGACAACACCAGTCCACTTTAAGCTGTAAAACCTCACAGAGCGGGTATGAGATATGTGTTGGCTGTGGCTGTTGCTATAAAAATAACGACTAATGTCAGAAGATGGAGGGGACTAAGACACCTGGAGAGTTAGAGCAGGAGGGTCTTACTCAAAGGACATGTAGAGGTTACAGACATGAGTGCTATGGGTGCATGCCAATGAGAAACCAGAGTCACAATCACAGTGAGCACCACTACAGAGAGACTGAGAGAAAGAAGCAGGAAAACTTAGATGGAGTGAGCTTGAAATGGAGCAACACACTTTGTTACAACCTATGAATGCTGCACAAAGAAATAAATAAACATTCATACCTAATGTTAGCTGTGCAATTCCTAAAAAAAGGATGAAAGGCAAAAAAATTGAGTTGGAAATAAATATTTCTAAAATTCAATCATCAATTACTCATGGTTTCCTACTGTTTCACTTGATTGATAACGATATTAGTGCTGTACCTTCATCCTCAGACACATCCAGTATCTCATCCACAGTTTCTGGGAAACTCATGCGATGTTTCTCGGTGGTTGACTGCAGCGCACAGAAGGACATCAAGAACCAGTATCAGACATGAAAACAACAGAGGAGAGACTCTTCAACTTTTTGAGAGAATTTTCATATGTCTTACATTTCAGTGCTAACTAATGAAATGTTATATTAGAAATTTCTAAACTTCTCACCATGGAAGCTGTCTCCTCAGTGACAAGCTTCAGGACATCAATCACAGAAATGTAACCCAACCGCTTAGCAATGGCCAAGGCTGAAGTACCATGCTGTCAGAAAAAAGAGTAGATGAGTCATTACATATGTGAAGACAAAACCTTATGAATAAGCACAATGAAGAGCAGGTGTATCCATACTCACAGTTGTGGTCTCGTTTGGCTGGGCGCCATGTTTCAGTAACAGTGTTACAATGTCTGTGTGTCCTTGTTGTGCAGCCTGGTGCAGAGGAGTGTAACCAAGCTGCAACAGAGACAGAACGTGTTCTAGCTTTCTCTCTCTCTCTCTCGCTCTCTCTTTTTTCAGACCAAACATCTAATTCATGAGCTGTGAAACAGTCTGTTAAATAGTCACCCTCTTGCCTCTTCCTTTTCTTTAATATGAAAAATAAAAAGATAGAACTTGAAATATCACTGAAATTTCCTAATGGACCTTAGCTGTATTTACAGACAAGCTACAACACAGGTTTATGACTCAAACTGTAGTTCTATCAAACAACCAGGCGGAGGCACTCACCCTGGTTTTGCTGTTAACGTTGGCCTGTTGCTGCAGGAGAAACTTTACCATCTTGATGTTGCCATAGTGACACGCTACGTGCAAAGGGGTGTAACCCATCTGGCAGTGGAGGAAAACAGTAAAATCATTTAAAGAAGATCCTGATTCATTGCTTGTCAATCAAATTCACCATGTAGATCTGATCTAATAATGAGTTCCGGATTTCGGCTATATAAACTAAGAGTTTAAATTCACACAAGGTTGAATTAACAGGAATGTTAGTATTCACCAGAAGTGTGGGGGGTTTGAACCACTGAACACTCAGACATCTATTGTAGATAACATAAGTGTCTGCAAGGCTATTTATGCTACAGCACTTAGGTGCTATCTTTAAAGCCTCAAAGTTTATTATACAAGTAGTTGCTAAACTGAGGCTTTGACAACTCACTGCAAATGCGAAGCATTCTCACCCTGATCATTCAGACGGCTGGTTTCTATGACAGTTCAAGAACTTACCCGCGTGGCGGCATAGACCGAAGCTCCTTGCTTCACTAAAATATCAGCAATTCCGACGTGTCCTTCTTGTGCCACTAGGTGCAATGGCGTTAATCCACTCTGCAATATAAACCAAGTTATACATGAAATTCATTTTAGATCAACTATATAAGTAACCTGTCACATATCCTTCATGGTTTAACTATCTGCTCTTGCCTTGTTGCCAAGGTTGACATTAGCCTGTTTGGAGATGAGCAACGAGACCATGTCAGGTCTTCCCTCCTGCGAGGCCAGGTGGAGGGGTGTGACTCCCTGCAGTGACTCAGCATTGGCTGAAGCTCCATACTGCAGCAGGCTGTTGGCCACCTCCACCTGGTTTTGCTTGGATGCAATGTGGAGGGCAGTGTAGCCATTCTAAAGAACAATCATGAACTGCGTTTAAAAAACAATTTCAATATCCATGATATATATTATATATATACCATATCATATCACATATCATATGAAATAATTTTCCGTGAGGTGAGATACATATATGTGTGTAGATTTTTTTTTTTACCCTGGCAGCACTATGTGGTGACCCTCCTTTGCTGACCAGTAAGTTAACTACATCCAGGTTGTTGTGATGTACAGCAACATGCAGCGGAGTCAGGCCATTCTGTAAAAACAGAATTTCAGGTTTATACAGTGTGGTAAATATTACAATATTTTAATAATCTTTTTCATATTTCCTCTGTGCAATCAAATTCTTCTCCCTTTTTCCTCACCTTCCCAGCTGCATTAGGGTTGGCTCCTCTCTCTAGCAACAGCTCTGCTACATCCACTTTGCCATACTTGGAGGCCACATGAAGTGGAGTGAAGCCTTTCTACAGAAGTACCAGAAGACACAATATTAGGTTGGACCACAGAAACTGCTTGGACTGACATGTTCAACATACCAGATGTTACAGACAGGCTTTACCTTGGTCATCTTTGTCTGCTGAGCGTCCATGTCCAGGAGGATACGCACTGTTTGTACGTGACCTTCTCTGGAGGCAATGTGTAGAGGTGTGTGACCAGCTGTGGTGGTGGAGTTGGGATTGGCTTTGTGCTCCAAGAGAAGCTTCACCAGCTCCTTGTGACCCATCCGGGCAGCACAATGCAGAGGTGTTTGATCATCCTGGCCGAGGAGAGGTAATAGAAATAATCAAGAAACATAATATACTCATTGAAAATTTCTGAAATGAATTGTATATCCAGTTTTTAATTATTTCTTTCCACTGATCTCTGTTGAAGATGATGAAGGGGAATTGTGTGAAAGGGAAATGGGAACATTTCCACAAAGAAGCATTTGTTTTGAGGAATTTTAGTATGTCAAGGGCAAGTGTGCGAGCCAATTCTACCTTGGCCTTGGCATCGACTGGTGCTGCATTCTGTAGTAAAAACTCTGCAACTTCGTAGTGTCCTGCTCGAGAAGCCATATGGAGAGGGGTCTCTACTTTCTGTTCACAAAGAAGCAGGCAAACACAGATTTACCAGCAATGCTTTGCAAGTTGGTTATATAAGTATTGCAATTTGAGTGAAACTGCTGTGAGGAACTCACCACGTTGGAGGCGTTGGGAGAAGCTCCTTTCTGCAGGAGGATCTTCACAATATTAAGATGACCCATAAATGATGCCACATGGAGGGGCGTAAGACCAGACTGTTCAAAAGAAGGGCAGAATGAAAGAGTTAATAAATTAACTCAATGATTTATGAAAGCATCTAACATCTAACTGGGATACATAATAATTTCAATTCTTTCTCATGCTTGGTTTTAGATGAGGGATTTTGATTCTTTTTAATTTCTTCTAATATCTTACTTCAGTCACAGCCTCCAATGATGCTGACTGTTTAAGTAGGAGGTCCATCACACGCAAGTGGTTCTTTTTACAGGCAATATGCAAAGGAGTGAAACCATTCTATAAAAACAAAACAATTATAGTTATAATCAATGGTAAAAAGCAATACAGCCTTGCATGAATTTGCAAAATTACTGTTTCATGTTATGATACTTGTTACCAATCAGAAAACACATTGGGTAAAGTCTATTGACAGCAACAGTTGCTATTTTACGGTTCATAACGTTGTAGGCAGATATTAAAATGACAAATTAAAATCTAAAACAGAGATTAGTTTGTCACTAACCAGGGCCCGTGAGTTTGGTTTGGCCCCTTTGTCCAGCAGAACCTTGGCCATGCGGTGGTGGCCACAGTGTGCTGCCACATGCAGGGGGGTAAGATGGTCTAGTGTGATGTCATCAATCTCTGCGTTATACTGCAGAAGCTGCTTGACGCAGTCCATGTGGTCCCCCTGTGCTGCCATGTGGATTGGAGAGAGGCCATTCTGCAAAAAATATAAATATGTTGGCTCTCTAATCCCTGTGTGAAAACAATCAGTACTAAAAGCAGCAGCAAGAGGAATCTGTGGTTGCATTTGTTTGATGAATCACCCATTTTGGTTTTCATTTGCTAAATAAAAAGCAGAGAACAAGTGACACGCACTGATCTGGGCTCATAACCAAACCACATGGGGTTTCACAATTAATTTTAATGGAGGTGAAGAATTCTATTGCGTTAACTCTTTGTAGTTTACCTTAGTCTTTGCTTGGATGGGGGCTCCGTGGTCCAGCAGGAATCTCTATTATCCTAACATGTCCATTTCTGGCTGCACAGTGGAGAGGAGTTAACTCATCCTGGAATGAGATGATTGTCAAAGACTTGGTTGATGGCACATAAAATTAGAAAGTTAGACTGTTGGATTATGTCGATGTCTACGGCACCTTTGTCTTGGCATCAATCTGAGCCCCTCTTTCAAGCAGGAGTCGGACCATGATAACATTTCCACGTCTGGAAGGCAATGTGCAGAGGAGTAATACCATTCTGTAAAGACACACATGGGCTCAAGTAAACAAAGAGAAAATCAAGCAAGGAAGGATGACTGACTTTCTACTCCTTTCAGTTACCTTTGGAGTGAAGTTGACATTTGCCCCTCGACTGAGCAGTAGTTGAGCTACGTTCAAGTTTTCATAATGTGCAGCAATGTGGAGGGGTGTGAATCCAGTCTGCACGACAAATTCCATCAGCATCACATTTGCATTTTAGAAACAAAAAAAACAAAAACAAAACATAAAATTACACCAAAGACACATGTAAATTAATTTAGATAATCAACTGCATATGTGAACATTGGTGTTGGTGACCATCACATCCACACACCTTGCTGAGCACATCGGGATTAGGGTCATTCTGCAAAAGCACCGCAGCCGTGCGTGTATCATCATTTCGAGCTGCAATGTGTAAAGCAGGGAGGCGAACCTTCCCTTTGGTGCCGTAGCTGATGAGCAGGGCTACGACATTCTCATGTCCCTGCTGAAGAGCCACTGCAAGTGGAGTAAATCCATCCTGCAGCACAATGGAGAGTTAGGAGAGTTAGAGGTTGACTCTTAGAGAGAAACAGAGAGAGGTGTAAGGAGAGAGATTAATGAAAACCAAACAGAATGGAAACACAGTGGGTGTGGATCAGCAAGGATGGGTTTGAGGAACTGGGGGCATCACGTTTTAAAAGCTTCTCTGTTAGCTCTTTGATACCTCAGTTGGAATGCTCTGATTGGCTCCGTTCTCCAGAAGAAACTTCACAACCTCTAGATGGTTTTCTTGTGCAGCCATGTAGAGTGGAGTGAAACCCTTCTGTCTCAGGAAGACAAACAACAAACAGGCGTGCGCACACGCACATACACACATGAACACACACACATGAACAGAGAAGCAGAAGAGACACAACAACAGGAAAATAGTCACAGAAGCACACGCAAGAGGTGAACATAGACAGGAAACCAGCACACAGAAATATTGCAACAAAGACACTTGTTAACAAATGGAATTACCATAGCTACTACAATGGCTTCACATATAAATTCACATATTAAGCAATGAAGAGCAGCCTCTGGACAGCTGCTGTAACAGCAGCTCCGGGTCTCACCTGGGACTGAGCGTTGACATTGGCCCCGTAGTTAACCAGCTCTGTGACCACCTGCTCCTGTCCTGCCAGGGCTGCAATGTGCAGGGCTGTGTTCCCTTTCTGTTTCAATACAGATACATGAGACCATGAGTACATAGTATAATGAGCACTAACTGAAATATCATATGCATTTTCAACATAGATGTTTTTTGAACTATCGAGTGGATAATTTTCATCTCCGAAATATTGCCAAGATTAGGAGCATCCTCTCCCAGGGTGATGCTGAAAAATTAATCCACGCGTTTGTCAGTTCTAGACTGGATTATTGCAATGCGTTGTTAGCAGGATGTCCGAAAAACTCGCTAAATAGCCTCCAACTGATCCAGAATGCAACAGCGAGGGTGCTGACAGGAATCTGTAAGCGAGATCACATCTCTCCCATGTTAGCCTCCCTCCATTGGCTTCCTGTGAAATTTCGAATTGAGTTTAAAATTCTGCTTCTCACATATAAGGCCCTTAATGCCCTAGCTCTGCGCTATTTACAAGACCTGATAGCACGTTATGCTCCTAATAGAGCTCTCCGCTCTCAGAGTGCAGGATTACTCGTTGTTCCTAGATTATCTAAAAGTAGATTTGGAGGACGGGCCTTCTGCTACCAGGCACCTTTATTATGGAACCAGCTACCAATTTGGGTTAAGGAGGCTGACACCACCTCCATTTTTAAAACTAAATTGCAAACATTTCTGTTTAGTAAAGTTAGTCTAAACAATAGTGTGTAAGGGCTAATAATTATAGCCATAGTTGTAGGAGCTAAGACTAGAGTGGGCTCGTCTTAATCATAGCTTCGTCATAGCTATGCTGCTATAGGCCTACGCTGCAGGGGGACGCCAACATGATCTGCTGAGTGGTATCTCCACTGCTCTTCTCCCTTTCTTTCCCTTTCCTCCTCCCTTCCTCCTACTCCAGCTCATTCCATAATTAATTAAGAGCACCTTGTTACTGTAACTGTGCTCCATTTTCTTTCCTGTAGTTTGTTGTGCTGTTTTTCCCTCCTTTTTTTCTTTTCTTTCTGTATGTTTGCCGGCCAGTTTCCTGAGTTGCATGCTGACTTGCAGTTCCATCCTCTGGCCATCCCAGCATGTGTGTAGATGTGTTCAGGGTGCCTGCTGCCGTGGTGACCAGCGACCTAGTCCTCTGACCATCTCACCTCAGTGCTACCTGCATCTGTTTATGTTTATGTAGTCATTTCATTCAGTCATTTGTGTTCTCTCTTCTCTCTGTCCTCCATCCTCTCTCTGTCCTGGCCTTCGGCAGGAAGGTCCCCCTATATGATCCAGGTCCTGCTCAAGGTTTCTTCCTCTTAAAGTGGAGTTTTTCCTTGCGACTGTTTGGGTTAAAGGTTTTTTTCTCCCACTGTGGGAGTTTTTTCATCTGCCATTATCCTTGTTTAGGATTTAATATTATAATTTTAGTTAATGATATTTGCTCGGGGGTCATGCTCTGGGTCTCTGTAAAGCGCCTAGAGACAATTTACATTGTAACAGACGCTATACAAATAAAATTGAATTAAACTGAATTGAATTGGAATTTTTTTCATGTTTGACAGAGAGTAATGGATTCTTTTTTTCATACTGGTAACAACACAATGATTTTTGTTTTAACCACAAAACCTTTTAAAAAAAATGTAAAGAAAATTTAAATCTGATAATATTTTACAGACCTCTAAGGCTTAGTCAGACACATTTTGATTGGTAAAGAAAATTAAGGTTTTGTGGAAGTTCCATAAAGAAAATCTGTCTTCACACCTGCCATCATTCATTGGGTATATGAGCTATTGCTTATGCCTTCATCCTGTTTGCACTTTCGCTTTTCCTGTGCCCTGCAAAATCACCTCTGTCTCAATGTATTTTCACTTCTCTGGTCCAATGATCCTCTGGCTTTTTTTTCTCCAAGCCAATCATTCCCTGACCCCTGCTCTTTAAAATGAACTTAAGCTCCCATACTCTTCCACCACCAGGATCCATCGGTCCTCTTTGAAGTCAGCTACACTATCACTAGTGGCGAGGCTCAAGGGTCTCTGCTTCTAATCGCCAAAATTCTTTCATCTTTCAATGACAGCAGTACCTGATTGTTTGATCTGAACCTAAGTGGTGTTTTGTTGTTGGACTTCTGTGCTGTGCTATCACAGTTTGTCCATAACAAAAACCATGTTTGAACATAAGAGTGCCCACAAATGCATGTGGCATCAGGACACTCTCGGCTGTAGTTGGATGATCGACTTCATAGTCATAATGTTTGACTTCCATCTGTATGTTTTCGACACTTGGGTGATGAGAAGAACTGAGCTGTTAACTGATCAATATCTTGAGGTGAGTTTGATCAGATGGCAGTTGAGGATGCTGGTCAGACCTGGTAGACCCAAACGTGTAGTAAGGGTTTGTTGGGAACATCTGGCTGAGGAACCTGTTGGAAAGCTCTATAACTCGCACCTCTGACAGAGCTTCAACTCCATCCAGGGATATTGAGTTTGAATGGGCCATGTTCCACACCTCCATTGTTGAGGTAGCTGACTGAAGCCGTGGCCGCAAGGTTGTTGGTGCCTGCTGTGGCAACAGACCTCAAACCCAGTGGTGGACACCCCAGGTAAGAGAGGCCATCAGGCTGAAGAAGGAGTCCTATCGAGCTTGATTACCTCGTGGGACTCTGGAAGCCATGCAGGCTGCAGCCTCATGATTTCTGAGGCAAAAACTCGGGTGTGAGAGGAGTTTGGTAAGGCTATGGAAGGGGAATTTCAGTCAGCACCAAGAACATTCTGGCAAACCAACATGCAGCTCAGCTGGGGAAAGCTGGACTTCACCAGTACTGTGTATATTGAGGGTGGGGGGCTTTTGACCATGACTGGAGATATTATCAGAGGATCTTCTCAATCCCACCAACACGTCTTCCATAGAGGAAGCTGAGTCTGGTGACTCTGAGGTGGACTTACATTTCTGGAGCTGAGGTTGCCAAGGTGGCTAAAAAGCTACCTGGTGGCAGGGCTCCATGGGTGGATGAGAGCTGCCCTGAGTTCCTCAAGGCTCTGGATGTTGTGGACCTGTCTCGGTTGACATGTCTCTGCAACATTGCATAGACATCAGGGAGAGTACCTCTAGATTGACAGACGTCTTTTAAATAAGGGGGGACCGGACAGTGGGTTAGATTTACAGGGGACTCACACTCTTCAGATTCCCATTAAGTCTGTATGGCAATTTGTGCAACATGTCCTGAGAAGTTCAGTCATTTAGGAATAGCGTCACTGCTCCTCCACATCGCGGGGAGCCAGTTGAGGTTGTTTGGGCATCTGGTCATGATTCTTCTTGGATACCTCCTGGGGTAAGTGTTTCGGGCATGTCCAGCCAGGAGAGGACCACAAGGCAGACCCAAGAAACACAGAAGAGATTATATCTCTCAGCTGGCCGGGGAACGCCTTGGTGTCCTCTGGGAAGAAATGGAGGAGGAAGCTGAGGAGAGGGAGGTCGGGGCCTCTCTACTTAAGCTGCTGCTCCCGCTACCCGAATAATATATATAATAAGCAGAAGTTAATGAATGGATGGATGGCAAATGCATTACCTGAGCTCTGTGTTTAAATAATAAAGATAAAAGGCATTGTGGTCAGCTTGGCTCAGTATACATGACCAGAAAAAAAAATCTCTTACAAATTAACATTCATTTCATTTGTTGTGCTGTTTGAAAATGATTTTTGTTATCAACAATTCCTCTACAAATGCCAATAGAGACCAGGAAACCACATCTGTATATATATATATATATATTTATATAAGTAACATGGAGATATATATATATATAATATATATATATTATATATATATATATATATATATATATTAGACACACACGCACACATACAGTCATATATCCTTATATTACCTTAGTGGTGGTCTCCAGCACGATTCCATTGTGAAGTAACTCCAGCACCATTTTGACATGACCCTCTTTAGAGGCCAGATGTAACGCATTGAGCCCATTCTGAGTGAGAGAACAGAGTAGACCTCATACTGAAGGGCCTTACACAGACTACATTCCTAATTTGAAATAACCATGCAAGTAATATATACATGTGAACTCATGCTAACTAAAACAACTGGTCTGGTGTTACACTGAAGCACGCACATACCACAGCAGGCAAATACTTACAGTGGGCACCATGCATGCAGTGTGCTCAGAGTCAGAGTGGTCATTAGCAAAAATATTGCCTATAGGAATGAAAATCAAGATGAGATTTTTTTTTCATTCGTTTAATGATGAGAGGAGGAATAGGAGAACGGGAGGGGGATGGCAGGCCGCTGGTCTCGTAGCTGGGAAGAATACGAGCCGTGTGGGATAGGTCTGACCTCACACAGCCTTCCTTCAGCCGCACAGGACATGTGAGGTTGGACCTTTCCCACACCACTGATATTATTCCTCTGAGTGGGGAGACCATAGCACACCATCACTCTACTGGAGACAGAGGAAAGAGGCAGGAAGGGATGCAATGATGGAAGAAAAAGAAAAAAAACTGAGGTTAACTAAAATACAGGTGACAAATAAAAAGTGAGAGAACAGAAGAGAAGTTGTTAGACTCAGAAGGAAAAAAAGATAAAAGAAAACACCATACGGAAGAGCAGGGGGAGGCAGCGGACTGATGACAGAGGCAGAGGTATTTACTCAGACTGGCATTAAGTCTCCATCTGGAAAAACCCCCACCACACTGGCACAATATCCTTAACAACACTACTCCCACAGCAGAGGTTAAAGTGACAATCTACAACTCCTTCAAAGTTTTTCTGCATCACTGTAAACCTGAGACAAGTACGACAAATATCAGTGATGCTATTGGAATGAGAACGTAGAGAGCTGTATTGGTAAGACCAATAAGAATGTGAAGAAATGTAACTAGACTATAGCTCAATTATGACATTTTGGTTTCTTTTTTACAGTGAACCTTTGCAATATTAAGACCACTGTGTGATTGAAACCAACAAAAGTACACTAAATCATATATTTTTCTATGAAACACATAAATAAATCAAATGTAAATTGGCTTTAACTGCAAACATATAAAGCAGGGTATGGTCAAATCTATCACCTCAGTGAAACAAGGATACTGCAGATTATCACTTCAACAAAAATACAATTTACACTTAACATTGACACAATTATCAGTGAATGCCAAAATATAAAACATACAAATAGAAAACATCTGAAAAATCACAAACATTCCAATATCAGGCTAATTTTCTGTATGTAATTATTGAGGCTTCCCCTTTCATCATTAAGAAAGTGTTTTTAAGCAGTATCGTCTGTGCAATAACTTTTTGGGTATATGGAGTCTGTTGCAGGAAATTCTGACAGATGTGTTACTAAGTTAGATTAATGAGTCAGAAGAATCTCTTATGCACACATACAGGACTGTAGTTAAGTTTCAGAAGCCTGAGGGCAGCACTCCTAGCACCCTGACACTGCCTCTTTCTGGCCACTCTAGGCACAACTGTCAGAGCAAAGAGATAGGATGGAAGAGATGGGGAATGGAGATCCCCTGTCCCACTTATTACCTCCTCTAGAGACAGTCTAAACTCCACCTGTCACCTTCAACGATTGATTAACAGTTTAACTGAGCATGCACATGCCAGACAACCAGGCACATAAAAGCAGTGTTCAACTCATGCACATTGGACACCCAAAGTAAAGAGATATTCAGTAAATGGTGAGAAATGGTGATACATAAATCTTGAACAGAACTAAGTGCAAAAAGATCTGATTCAAAAGTGTATTTGACCAGTCAGCTAATAAGGTGACAGAAGACAAAAAATTCTGAAAGGGTTTGATTCTGAGAGCAAAAGTTCATACAATTCAGTTTCTGTTTTTGCTCTGCGCTATAATGCAGTATATTTCATAACTTTTGCTGATAAGCAATATTACTTAAAGCAAATAAAAAGCTGAGAATAGACTATACAATAGAAACAAAAATCACTGGCTGATGGCCAGATAAGCTTGCCAGTCAGGTAATTCAATCTGGGGAAAATGCTCTCTCACCTGATTGGCTGTATTAATATCAATGCCATTTTTTATGTGTTCCAAAGCCTTGTCCAGGTTGCCAGATCGGGCTGCTCGAAGAAAACTGTTGCCAGCATCTGCCTGCAAGGGAAACAGAAAAGGTGGGAAAAGAGGGGGATGGGGGGTATCAGAGAAAGTGAGAGATGTGTAAAGGAACAGAGCGGGAAATGGAGAGGGGGTGGGGGTCTGGTTATTATTCAATTTCTTATTTCAAAAACAGGTTTTTTTTTTTTTTTTTTCTGAGGAGTAAGAACGGTAGCAGGATGGCCCTTGTCCATCAGTTTCCCTCTCATTTCACTCCCTCCCTCTTCTGGGCAGGGTGGTTTGAAAATCTGACACTGCAGCTTGAAAACTGTGCAGCTGAGGGCGTGGTGAGTAAAATAAAAGCAGAGCACACGTGAGTTTCTGAGTGTGAACTCCAGAAAATCTTAAAGTCTGCTTGCTATCCAAGTGATGAGGTAATACGAGGAGTACAAACAATCTGTTGTGTGTATGTTGCTGTGGTGTCCAGCCCCTGCTGTCTGGATATGTTTTATTGAAATCAAAGAGAGAGAAAGATAGACATAGAAAGGAGACAGAGGACGAGGCTTCAATTGGGTCCTGGCCCATGGGCCAGCTCATGGCACGTCTCGTGTTTTTGTCTGTGCTTTTTTTTTGTCTGTGGGTTTCATTCCTCTCCCAGGCAGGCAAGAGAGCTGCTGAAACAGGATCACTCATGCGGCACTGGGGGAGAGTGAGGGAGAGGAGAGGAGAGGAGAGGAGAGGAGGGGAAGCAGGAGCAACTGAGGGAGAACCACAGGGAGGAACTCGACTGCGGCAAAACCTGCACCTTTTAATTTCATTTACATAATCTCTCTTGCTGTGCCCACTCCCTCCCTACATCAGCCCCTTTCCAGCTAAGTAGACACTGCAACACGCAGGTCAGGAAAATGACACTACATCGCATGTTTTTACACAAACACAGATAACAGTTTCATTCCCTGTACAAACCCTTCACTTTCTGGTCCAAAAGAAAAACACCAAATGCTGCTGCACTCTATAACACAGTGCTTTAGATTGTGTTGACTGTCATTGTGACAGGGTTGTTGGCCCTCTTTTGACAGAGAGGGAGAGGACCTTGGTAAAAAAGAGAAAGGATCCACATGCCTGAAGTAAAGGCATAGCAACAAATGATACAACACCCTCAGCATGACACCAGTGGGACAGAGCAGTTTCAAGAGAGAAGTCATTAAAAAAAAACAGAGAGAGAAAGCGAGAGAGAAAGAGAAAGAGAAAGCTGCAACGGCAAGAAAGTGGAAAACTCCAAGATGAAGTCGCTATCAGCTGATCGTGGCAGTTTGACTTCCTCTTGACATTTACAAAGCAAAGTCTCAACTTACCAAATAAACCGCAAAATACCATGCAATAAATCTTGAGCCTTTGAGTGGGCCATTTGGCTCTGAGAATTGATCATAAATTTCCTTTTTTTTCAATTAAAGTCATATGACACTGCTCTACAAAGCTTGATACACATAAATACACACCCACATGTGACAAGAGTAATGGTCACCATACTGGGATACAACTTCCCAATCTTAAATCTTCTTCAGATTGAACAGCTTGTGTGACTATGATCTAAATTATTTAATATTTTAAAGAGGTTGTGAATTTTGTGTGTTATTAATATAATGTATAGATACACGCACAAAAGACAAAAGCACAGTGTAGCAGTTTACAAATTGTGCTTCTGTTGTTTGACAAGTTTCCAGAATCTGTCAGGGCAACACTCAAAGCATCCTCTCACCAAATACATGACAAACACAGCTGACGCAAAGACCCACAACCTGACACAATATGCTTGGTCTCACTGCAAACTATACCATCATGACCTGGGTGGAGCCCTTTTAACAGTCATCCTCTGCAATCTGCTGATGTTTGCAAGACAACAGAAACTCATATGAGAACTGACCCAAGAAAAATTTCTCTTCATGGAAAGACTTTCCTGCTGTTCGGTCCTGAATTTTCATGTGTGACTGCTTGTTTGTGTGATTATTGGTTTGCGTCAAGAAGCGAGTGTGTGGTGTGGAGAGATAAGGATGCAGGGGAACCACGCCCATACCCTAGTTCAGGCATAAACAGGTACAGTGCGCATTAATAAATTATATACAGCACACTCTGACTGAGCAGTCGGAAATATTAGGTGGTAACTCAGCTGCTGCATTCTGCTGTATATAATTTAGATGAATGAGTCCCTCTGTGATTATTATCAAAGTGAGTGGACTTGCTTCAAGACACTGGACTTAATATAACTGAGCAAGAGCATTAATCATACTGTTTGGCGCAAAAGAAAGCTGACAAAAGCCTGCACACAAGCTTCTCAGTTAACATTAGCAGTTTCAATACACTGTCATGCAATGTGCATGCAGATGCCCTCAGGCTAAGACAGTGCACTGTTGCTCATAATGAGGCTCGAAATTACCGAGTAAATTCAATCTCATATAATCATTTATCACAGACAATCCTCTCTCAGGAACACTTGTTTTTTGGTTTTTTTTTCCTGTTGTGTTCTTTTACTCCTCAGCCTCCTGTTTCTTAAATGTGCATTCCCCTCTTCCCCTCCTGTCCTGATGCTGCAGCTGCAGCAGACAGGATGACATCACTCCCTTAACCAGCAGACTGCAATGTTCAAAAATCTGTACATTTGTTCGTGTTTATGCACACATAAAAAGATCTTACTGTCCCCAACCCACTGGATGACGGCCTACAGAATCATCGATAACACAGTCTGGCGTGTTTCTTGGTGAGAATTCTGAATGAGTCAGAATGAATGTGTGTGTTCTGGTGGAAGGGAATGATATTAAGATGAATGGAGAGGCTCAGATACATAAAACGGAGTGTGCAGGTTTGGATTTCAAATATTAGCTGCTACGACTGCTTTCTGCTTGCTCTTTGTTTCAAACTGTTACAGATTACTTAGTCACTACACTGGTGGTCACTGTTTGTATAATCATCGTAACTGTCCTTCACATCTGATTTATTATCAAATAATAATGTCCAAAAAAGACTGTCATAGTAACATGGCAACATATTTCAGGGGACAAAGATGGATCCAGCCTAAGCTGAATTCAGAGACAGTATGTTGCAGTCTATATTAAATAACTCCTTTAGATGTCTTGAGAGAAAGTAGAAGTAGGAATATTGCCCAATTTAAGCATAAGTTACAGCAGTGGCTTTTACTTTCATCATTAAAAATGTGATGTCTGGATCTAAATTTGCATGTGTCTTACCAACATTTTAAAGGCAAGCCTTTATAAAACAGAAAAGTGTTGAAACGTGAAGTAATAATTTAGTTTTTACAGACATCTACAGTAAGTATTTTGCGTCTCTGATGCCTCCAGTGATGTCTCGGCCTCTTAGACTGATGCCATTTATGTTATGTCTATCTAAAGTGTTTTTTTTTCTATTCATACATTAAGCCTAATTCGTATGAAGTCTGCGCAATCAAAATAAAAATCCTGAAGCTATTTTGATAGAAGTCAGTGAAAAAAACTCCAAACATGAAACTTTTTTTTCTTGTTGTTGTTGAAGAAAATCTTAGCTTTCCTATTTAAATTTAAATTCATGATGCAGAGACGTAGGCTGACAGCCTCACCCCCGTCCAACATACACATACATGAATTTGCAAACACAGCACCAGGTGCAAATCATAAATAATTCAAATGTCACCACGGCTATTTGTACACCCAGCAAAAAGGTGAAAATACTCTAATGTGCCTACGACTGTTCAGCTTGTCTCAAGTACTGCTTTACCTGCAATAATTTCCTGAACGTTAAACAACAACAACTGTACAAGCACACCAAACCTCACTAAACTCTATATGCATTTAACCTTATATTAAGGGATTCTTTCATTCAGGGGAACACTGACTGCCGGATATGGTAAATCCTGCAGAGTGCTTCAACAGCTATTTCATCACCCCTTTCTGCTGACTTGCATTTGTTCAAGAAATTGATTTTCTTTGCACTGTCCCTTTTTTGCTGCTCTCCATCTCTGCCTTCATCCCTGTAGCTTCTTGAAGAGGCTGAATCTACAGCGGACTGCTACACAGAGGCATTATGTGTAAAAGTTTGTTAGTGACACCATTGGGACTCCTCAACTATTAACAGATTTTATAGGAAAGTTACCGAACAGAAGAAGCTGTTACAATCTCCTACTCAACTGTGTCTGCATGTAAATCTGCCTGTCCAGCTATTTGTCTGTCTGCTTCCATTCCCTGCATGAGAAGAAGTGGACTGTCCCACTTTTAGTATTTACTTTCTCACAGTCCCAGCCACCCCCCACTCTGTAGCCCACTGTTTATCCCTGTCTTGCTCATGGATTGTCTCTTTACAACTGGCCCTGCTGCAGACTCTGCACTTGTAGATGAGATTGTCATGGTTATTATTGTCATGGTTATTGTGATCTTTTGTGGATGACAAAGAAGGTGAAAGCCATAGGGTGAAGATGGGATTGGAGACAGATGAGAAAAGGATCAAAATATGGTAAACATCTTGTGCTTTACTGCACAGTTACACAATAGTAATTATACTGAATGTAACCATCTGGAGGGATAAAGAGAAGACACAGTAGTCTGCATTGTTATTACTGTTGTTGCACTGATCTTAGCTGAAATCTGGAAAAATAAAATGCTAGCTCTGTACAACTTAACATTTGAACTTTATACGGCAGATGGAAGATCTCAGCTGTAACATAAGTGATGCTTTAGTATCTCAACTACTAAAAAAGGCACATCCAGCAGAGATGGCTGTATTTCTATTTTATTTTACATATTTTATTTTACATCTATGTATAAAAATCTTATTTTTTTTCTCTGAACAGTCACAGAAAAGATATGGTAAGTTTGTAAAATATGCTTAGTCATAAGTTACGCTACCCAATCATAAATGAACAGTCGTTGGCAGCACACACTGACAGGACCTCATTAACATTCTGTTTACATGTTGAAGAAAACATCAACAGGAGAGCAATTGCTTTTAAAAAGTTATTCAGTATTTTTTCCCCATTTTGAATGTAATAAGCACCTTTCTTTGTTTTTGATTTTTTTTTTTTATGTTGTGCTTCGTGAGCTTGCTTTTGTCCACTTTTTATTGCAAAGTAAAATAAAATACAGCTGGCATTTTTTTAACTGATTTCACCAATGAGGTTTAATACACCCAGTTCATTGATCCAGTCACTTAACAAATATACATGTCTGAAATCTAGTAGTTAAATATTGTTTTTTTCAAATACAGAAACATTATGCATCACAATAAATCAGTATGTTGATGAGGGTAGTATTTGATGTAAATATTTTTTTGTGGATTTGTTTGATGATCACCAGCATCATTTTAAGCATACTGTTGAGCATTTAAAACTTAGCTTTGATAGTATCTTGGAAACAAAGGTCAGTCTTTTTTATATATCATTTCTGATTTCCATTCATTTGTAGACAATCCCAGAGGAACCAAGACAATATTGCATACAAGACAACATTGCTTTGCACTATTCCACAATCTTACCAGGGCACTGCCTGCTCATCTATTGTTTTTCCACTGGCAAAGTTTTTTTTACTTGTAATTTATAATTGCAAAGTACAGAATAATATAATAGAATATAAGGAAAAGTTTTATACAATAGAGGATTCTGAGATAGCTGAAGTCAACAGTGCTGCAAAAATTACAAAAGTGGCATTTCTACACGTTGCATCATCAACAGTGCAGTAAAATGGAACACAAAGCTCTACTATTACCTCTTTCAAACCCTGGTAGACACAAAATGAGCAGTAGGACCTTTTTAAGCACATATTCTGTGTTGCTTATACCTCTGTGGGCTTAGAAAATTAAGCAGTCTATCATCTTCAGTGGAGCCACACTAAACGCTCTTCATTAACTGCCCTACTTCTTAGTTTACTGACCTCTAGTTTACTTACCACAGCTAATTCTGGATGACATCATACTATCTAAACATTAAACAGAGGGACAAATGACAACAAAGACAAGAGAAGGAAAACATACCATGATAGACACTTTCACCAGTCTTGGATGGACATGCACTACAATTCCCAAAGACACTCCCAAGCAACCAAGCGCTCTCTGAAGCTGCAATGGGAGGCTCTGTCAAATGAGTTTAACCAAAATAAGCTGTGTTTTTAAAACTCTGTCCCATCTTTAGAGCTATTAGGAAGTTAATCAGTATGCCAGGAATGTCAGATCCATCCCGCAATAGACACAAACCATGATCAGATTCATTCATTCATTACTGAAAACAAGATCAAGCAGCAAACAAAAATGGTTCTTAACAAACAAGGAGACGCATGTACTGAATAAAATGAGCTAAAACCAAATGGCTAAAGAGTTTAGATGAAGACATCATCATTTATGTGTTTAAGACAAAGTAAATAGGACAGAAACTGTTTTTAAACTGTGAGAAAAGGCCCATCACAGGAAGGGAAGCAGAGAGAGGGAGTGATGGCAAGTGCATTACATCAGAAAAAAAAACATCTAAAGACTTCAGAAGAAAACTAAACATTCAAAAAAGAAAAGAAAACAAGATTATTTGAGCAGGAAGAGGACAAAGTAGGAGAAAAATATGAAGCCACAGAGAGAGTGACAGGGCTAGAGGTGCAGCAAAAGGAAGGAGAGACAGAGAACAGGAGAGTTTGTGCTACTCACTCCAAAAGTGACGGTCTTGACTGGCATGCCTGTTGGCCCTCCACTCGCCCTTTCTTACGTTTTCTGTTTCTCTCAAACACACAGCTGTCTTTTCTGTTGCCCCCTGCAAGTGCTGTAGTACAGGGTATACAGACCCCCTTCCACAGTAAACACACGCACACACACATGACCAGACTCACACACTTGAGTAAGCATGGTGGGTGGAGAGACAGGGGAGGGTGGGGGCTCAGTGGACGTGGGCCCATGTGTTTATCTCTGGAGGAATGCTGGCTGTATCTAAAGACACACATGTCATCCACAGCTAAAAACAAGCAGGTACTCCACGCTCTCCCCATCATCATTTCTTGACATCTTGGTTCTTTCCCCCATTTTTACTTTTACCTTAAATTTTCCAAATCTGCCTTTCTTGATTGTTCCCCTTATCTACATCTTTTCCTTGCCCTTCTTCAATCTTCAATTAGACTCTAAGTTCTGCTGTTCCATCCAGTCTTCTCTCTACACCATTCTTATTTATTGCTCCCTAACACCCTGCGTTCCCCCCAGCTTTATCCCTTCTTTCACCTGTCCCTTATTCCCCACATGTCACGCCCATCTCTGTGTCTCCTGTATGTTTTGTGACAGCCAGACAATCCATTTTTTTTTAAACAGAGCAGGCAATAGCAGAATGGTGAGGAGTTACTGTGGTGAATGGGTCTCTTTTTTGCAACGGGTCTGCTTCAGACCGTGAGGTGACTTACAGTGACAAAGCGCTTGTGGTAGTGTGTGTGTGTCTGTGTGTGTGTGTGTATGTGTTGGAGGGGGTCCTGCCACCGCCCATGACAATGGGGCCAGACACATGGGGTATGGGGCAGGGGGCCAGGAGGGACCAGCCTCTCAAAAGGCCCTGCCTCTTTTAATAAAGCGTCCGTCATTCCTCACTTGAAAAGGCCCCCTTTTCTCCCCATCTCCCCTCCTCTCTCCCTCTCCTGGCTAAATGCTGGGAAAAGCACATCGCTGCCAAAACCATGCAGAGAGATAAATGCTAGCAGGAGAAGGAAAGGAGGGGGCATAGCGAAAAGGAGGCTATACACTACTCAGTACCACTGGACCGTGACCTGGTCAAAAACATCACGTGGGACGTTGGTCCTGTCCACAGCGTTGAGTTTAGACAGTGATGAGAGCTCCACTGAAACAGAATGAGGGTCAGAGGACTACAGACACTAATGTCCATGAAGACATGACAAATGACCCTGTGGTCCTCAAAGAAAACGGACGTAAACATCCTGTCACAAATCTTATGGGGAGTAACTCAATTCATCCAAGGAGCAGAAGGATGACCTGGTCCTACATGATAAGACACTCTTAAGGTGTGGCAGATTAAAGTGAATGATGAAAACCTCCCAAAGTTTACTCTGGGGGTGTCAAACAGATCCAGTGACTAAAAGTTCAAGCCTAGCTCAACTCAAAAATGTCCTTTATTTTCTTCTAGTTGTCTTGTTGGTACTTGGATATAAGGCTGTCTGTGGTTCACAGGATGAGTTAGACATCCATGCCTAAATGAAGCTGTTAACTGTTTTGATAACTTGTCTTATCCGGTTTGCATGTAGCAGTGTCCTTGGACAAGTTACTAAACTCCAATACTGCACATGATGTTTATCATCATCATCATCATCATCAAGTCTGCATGTGACAGAAAAAGCACTATGATGTATGTGCAAAGGTTATGAACGCATGGATGAACGTGGCCAACAGAACTGGAGAAATGCCGTTTCAGTTTCTATTTTCATTTATTAAACAAGCCCACAATGCAACAGTATTGAGAGAAGATCCTTTTATATTTGTCTTAAAAGCACTGTCAGTCAGGTGCCCTGGTGTGCAATGAAACAATTTCTACTTGCTATGATTATTCCTCATGTTTAAACTAGATACTAAAAAAAAATGTATTTTTTAAAAATTCCTTAATCGTAACTAAGTCCAGTTTACATTCACTGTTCAGTTAGCTTAATTTTCATTGCGTGATGCCATTATTTAGTTTTTTAATTATTTATCGACCCTAGTTTCAAATTCAATCACTGTTAGGTGAAGTTTGGACAGCAAAGTTACATTTAAGAAAAGCAAATGTTTTGGTTCATAAATGCTCTTTCACAACCTTAACCACATTAGAAAATACCCTGTTTCCTTTTTTTTGTTTGGTTGCCATGATGATGAGTCCTACCCCAATTTGTGCCACAAAAATGTAGGGATCTAATATTTTTTAGTTAACTGAAAAAAATAATTTTGACCATGTAGCTATTACATATTTGTTCTTGAGACTGGGCTGAGTTTGTCCTGCATCTTTTCCAACAGCAGCATGTTAGGAATGGATCTTTTAATGGTGACTATGAACAGACAGAATTGATAACAACTAGCAAAAAGGCATTTCAAAGCATCAATTATATTTTTTTGTGTATTCATAGATTCTGGATTTTTCATGAGAGGAATAGACAAGAAAAGCATCCAGCTGGGCTGGACTAAAACTAAGCTCTACCTCTTCACCAGCAAGCAATTATATTCGATGTGTGTGGCTCAGTGTGGTTTCAGGTCATTATCAAGTGTAGGGTACACTCCTTTTTTGTAACAGGGTTGATTTAGGTTCGAGAAAGACGTGCCCCCTGCACCCTGTGTCAGGCTCCTCTTGTTGGCAGGATAAAGGGCTAAAGCTGTCCACGCGTGCTGCTAGTGGTGGTTTATGGCGCATGTCATGATGCTCCAGAGAATGGAGATCGGGGCTAAAAAAGTGGGGGAGAAATCAACAAACAACAACAGGCTATTGGATGTCTTTTTTCCATCCTGTCACACAATGCCTTGCACAGACTCAGACTGATGCTAACATACATCACACAGATAAAATGCATTGAGTTGGGTCTTTTAGGATCATATCTCTGCATCACTGTCAATCCAGTGACTTCTGATGTTTTTATGTAAGCGTGTACAGTCTAAAGTCCCTCTAGTGGCAGCACGATTTTCTGCAGAGTAGGCCTGCAGCAGCTTCAAAAAGTGTACGTGCTGGGTTGAGCTGATTACTGCAGCACTGGCGCAAACCTCACACACAAAAATACACACACACAGTTAAAGCCTTATCTTGTATTTGAGCTCCTCCTCACCAGCTACATTAAGCTGGTCTGGTCTCTGAACTGCCAGAGGAGTGGTTTAACTCAGCATAAATGGCAGCGGGTATTGCCTCCACTCTGCAGATAGATTATATATCATATGTTAGTGCACACGTGACTCTGCCATTTATACATATTATCACACACACAGGGCACAAACAGCTGTCTGAGCAAATGCACACGAGTCTTAACGTGACAAAGCCAGCTTAACCTGTGGAAGATAAAATAGAGAGTTAAAAGTAATCGAATGAAGTGGGAGAGCAGGAAAGATGAAGGCAATAGAGAATGGCAGCAGCAATATGTCAGAGCTCCCATTAGTCTTCATAAGTGGAGAGCAGGAACTCCATAGTCAAGATGGTTGAGAGGAGGAGAAACAGCACCAATGTGGCTAGAATATTTCTTCATACCTTCCTGTGTCTCCTTTTTTTAAATTTGTACTGTAACTTAGCACCATCTGTGAACACGGCCACCATAATCTTAAATATAGGTCTGACCATCAGTCACATCATGGCTTCACTCAGCATCAGACAGAATCCAAGCAGTCAGACCATAATTTAATCCATTTGCTTATTACATGTAGAGCTAGAGTGATCCAAGACTTTAGAATCTATTCTAAACTAATATATGACATAATACCAACTCCAGTAGGACAAGACATTCACAGCCACTGCTGGCATCAGACAGTAAAGTGGGATTTGATGCACTACCAGTGGGTAGAATTGTTTTCGTCCAACTGGAAGGTCAGTAGCTCCACATGCGTCTTTGGATAAGACACTGAATCTCCTTATTGACTCCAATATGCTCACTGGTGAGTAATTATGGAGAAAAAACACTGAAAAAAATATATAGAGTGCATATGCATTTTGGAGTAAACAGAATATGAAATCTGTTATGAGTGTATGTGTGAATGGGGGAATAAAAGACCCACTGTGAAGTGCTTTGTAGAACCTACAGAAGCTCTATAAGTGCATTCTGAGTCCTCTTAGAATTTAAAATGTATTGTTTCCTTTGATGAAGATGAAAAATGACACCTCCTGTGGCACATCACCATCGCATCCATTCTTTTCAGGACTTTGCAGGTGAATAATTACAGCCGTTTAGACGTATCCATTTATCCTCAGCCAACTCATATATCTTTTCATTCCCAGTAAAAACACCTGTATTTTACTGGCTCACTCACAATCCCAGGAGGATATGGCTTTCTAATTTATTACAAGGGGGAAAATGAATTTGTGAATAATCTCTAACACTGCAGCTAAACTGGGAGTCTAACAAGAAACCCTGTATTTTATTCTTGGCATAAAAGAAGCTCATGTTTGGTTTAGAAAAGGTGAAGAATGTTGGCAACTGCTTTAGTCTGTTATAGCTACACTACCGATCAGAGCTCAACTAGTACTGGACTTCAGAGGCAGAAAATACAATAAGAGTATAAAAAAGTCAAACTGATGGATGTCAAATTTTGAAATTGAACTTTTCTTTCATTTTTTAAAATGGGAATCCTTTAAATTTCAATTTGTAAACAGAACAATTTTAATCAATACAAAGGGTGGGACACTTTACAGATTAAAATGAATCAACCTGAAATGTAAAACTCAGAAAACAGATAAAAAAACAGGGTACTCGACTGAAAATTCAAATAAGAACAGAAAATATATAACATTAATATTGATTTCATAATAACCACTAAGAATGTTTTCATTTTTTTGTTTGTTTATTTCTGTGAAGGTCCTTTCTTTATTGTTATCAGTTAAATCTGTCCTGAATCTCAGCTTGCAGTACGCCATTGTGTAGGAAGACCAATTTCCAAAAAAATGTGTTTTGTTTGTCCTCATTTCAGGATGAGAGTGCAAAGAAGTAGAAAGTAAACAGGCTAGAAAATAAATTATGAAATAAGAGATGAATAGAAAGAA
The DNA here is from genome assembly GCA_018398805.1 of Hirundichthys speculiger. Classification (NCBI taxonomy): domain Eukaryota; kingdom Metazoa; phylum Chordata; class Actinopteri; order Beloniformes; family Exocoetidae; genus Hirundichthys; species Hirundichthys speculiger. The sequence goes on along the minus strand of JAGFBZ010000035.1, from coordinate 2,830,759 downwards.
CAACTGGGTTCACAGCAAACCAGGAAGAAGAGAAGATGTCTTTGCTCCAGTGCTAACTGTGATGATAAATAAATATGGTTCTGGAGCTTCACTGAATCTCTGTATCAGTGTGTGTGCAGTGTTCTGTCACCCACAGTGTTGTTGACAATGTGATGGCGTCTTCATCCACTCATTGATGAGTCAGACTTCCTCCCTCTCCCTTTAAGTATTAATTAACAATTAAACACATATTTGATGTTAAAAAAGTTAAAATTTCTGCTCATGGGACAGATACTGAGCTTTTTCTACACACGACTGGCATCCATCCATCCATTTTCTATACCCGTTTCATCCTTGAAGGGTCACGGGGACGACTGGCATATAATATAAATAAATATTAAGATGCTCTCGTCAATTATGTTGTGCACACTCTAAATACGGCATTTTTCATCGACATTCAATCACAACAATTTTAACGCTGCCTTACACAATTAAATATCCACATGCACACTCACAGATCCAATCAAATCAACTCACAGCACACATGTTCAACTACACTAAAGAAGCATAACACACACTTGCATTTAACACACACACACGCACGCACGCACGCACAAACACTCACAGATACACACACAGATGCAGCTCACAGCAGCTTTACATGTGCAAGCATACAGTTCAAGCAGCGGTATACTCAAATTGAACAGGGTCATGCACTTTGTCATCCAACAATGTGGGGAGGCAAGTGCTGACTTGATAGTGAGAGAAACTAGTCAATAAAATGAGATATAAACTGAATGTACAATCAGTTAGCAGACACTTTGGAGCCACAGATAATGGCATATTTAAGCTAAGCCCATATGGACGTATTCCACATGGAAGTTCAGGTTGAGGCCGACCTAAGATATAAATAATTCTGTTTAACAATAAAATTACATCTATATGGATTGTATTACAATCCACTGGTGATGACTTGTTTCATTCAACACCCTGTAGGCTATTATGTTTCCATAGGAAATATAGGTACAGTGGAGGAGATAAGGATTTGATCCCCCGCTGATTTTGGCAGTTGTCATACTAAGAAATAAATGAACAGTCTCAGACTTCTATGGCAGTTTTTTTTTAACAGTTATAGAAAGAATATTGAAAAAAAATTGAGAAAATTACATGAAATGAAAAATAAAAATTAATTTGCAAGTCATTGAGGGAAAAAAGTATTTGATCCCCTAGCAAAACATGATCTAATACTTGGTGGCAAAACCCTTGTTGGCAAGCACAGCTGTCAGACGTTTCTTGTAGTTGCTTACTAGGTTTGCACACACATCAGGAGTAATTTTCGTCCACTCCTCTCTGCAGATCATCTCCAAATCCTGAAGGTTTTGAGGCTTGGACTTGGAAACTCGCAGCTTCAGCTCTCTCCATAGATTTTTAATAGGATTAAGGTCAGGAGACTGGCTAGGCCATTCCATGACCCTGATGTGCTTCTTATGGAGCCACTCCTTTGTTTCCTTGGCTGTATGTTTTGGGTCGTTGTCATGCTGGAAGACCCATCCATGACCCATTTTCAATGTCCTTGTGGAGGCAAGGAGGTTGTCACCCAAGATTTTGCGGTACATGGCCCCGTTCATCTTCCCATCGATGCGGTGAAGTCGACCTGTCCCCTTAGAAGAGCAACACCCCCAAAGCATAAGGCTTCCACCGCCATACTTGACAGTAGGGATGGTGTTTTTGGGGTCATATTCAGCATTTCTCTTCCTCCAAACACGTCGAGTTGAGTTGAGGCCAAAGTGGTCAATTTTGGTCTCATCTGACCACAGCACCTTCTCCCAGTCTCTTTCTGAGTCATTAATATGTTCGTTGGCAAACCTGAGTCGGGCCTGGACGTGAGCCTTCTTGAGTAGAGGGACCTTGTGTGCACTGCAGGATTTTAAACCATTGCATCTCAGTGTATTACTAATAGTTTTCTTGGTGACTGTGGTCCCAGCTGCCTTGAGATCATTAACCAGCTCCTCCCGTGTAGTTCTCGGCTGATCTCTAACCTTTCTCATGATCATTGAGACCCCACAAGGTGATATCTCCCATGGAGCCCCCAGCCTAGGTTGATTAACAGTCATGTTGTACTTCTTCCACTTCCAAATAATTGCACCAACAGTTGTCACCTTCTCATTCAGCTTCTTACTTATGGTTTTGTAGCCCATTCCAGCCTTGTGGAGTTCAACAACTTTGTCCCTGACATCTTTTGACAGCTCTTTAGTCTTGCCCATGGTGGAGATGGTGGAGTATTACTGAGTCTGTGGCCAGATGGCTTTTTATACAGGTGACTATTTGGAACAGGTGTCTCTCATGCAGGTAATTACTTCAGTGAGATCAGGAGTATGCCAGTGGTCTGTGGGAGCCAACACTGGTCAAGGTTGGTCGGGGATCAAATACTTATTTCCCTCAATGACTTGCAAGTTAATTTTTATTTTTCATTTCATGTAATTTTCTCATTTTTTTTCAACATTCTTTCTATAACTGTTAAAATAAAGCTGCCATAAAAATCTGAGACTGTTCATTTATTTTTTAGTATGACAACTGCCAAAATCAGTGGGGGATCAAATACTTATTTCCTCCACTGTATATGTGATTTCACATTTAATAGCTTTATTTGAAAATGTGCTATTTTCATCACATGTAACTGATTCATAAATAGCTTGAATATTTGATAGCACTAGGTTGAACTAAAATACAAGAAGAGTTTAGCAGTTGCTACACATTATTAGCTGCTGTACCACTACCGACTTGTGTTGGCCAACAGTCTTTTTTTGTCCTTTTAATAGTGATGAGCTATGACAATGACATGTTATTTATTAAAGAGGAGGTTCCTCTTTTGACCTGTGTTGAACTTGTTTTACTCAGAAATGTTTACAATGTCTGTCAGCGATTTAGGGGACCTGCTCCTCCCCATTTTTAATTTTTGTTGTACTTTGGTGCTTTATTCTCAGACAGATCACTGGGTCTTCATCACTGACAGTCTTGACATGGTAGAAACAGGACTGTGGCCAAATGTTTGAGGGACCAGAAACTGTGGTCATTACACATACTGTATATACATTTGAAAAACTGCAAAGCTGAACAGACTGTCCATCGCAAGGGAGGTTTCTGCGGTTTTCAGACATTCCACCAACACTTTCTTTTGGAGTATACTTCCACCTTTACCATGCACTCTGCGCATTCACCTAAAACACATGCACATGCACGCATGCATGCACATTGATTTTTTACTCAGTCTCTCTCTTATTGTCAAGTAGACATTCAAACAGACCATAAAAATAATGATATCTAAGAGAACTCAGGGTTTGAATGGAGCAAATGTTACTTTTGAAAAGGTCAACCAAATTAAAAACTGACTTAAATAATAATATAATTATAATTATAAATAAAATAATAATATGAAGAGCTATTTCATTCACAAATAAATAAATAAATGACTATAGAAATTAATAAATATTAAATAAATAAAGATACCAATGAAATAATACAAAATAAATTAATAAAATATAAATCTTAAAATGGCCAACTTATTTATTTCATTATCCTTTTATTTCATGACAGTACATTTATTTATTTCATGACACTTATTTCATAATGTTTTTTTTTTCAATCACACTTTTATTTCATAATGCTATATTTATTTATCAGTGAAGCTTTTATTTTGAAATGCCACATTTACTTATTTCAGGAAACTTATTTTCCAACACCCCTTTTATTTCAGGGCTCTTTTTATTTCACTTCCTTATATTCTAATTAAATGACATAGCTGTCTGTGTGGGCTTGGCCCAAGCAGCAACCATTTCCATCCCATTTCCATATTGAAGTACATTTTGGTAGTTCTTCCTCTGACCAAGTTCTGACTAACTTTAGCAGCTTAGCATTATGTTGACTTCTGAGCTCTGAATAAAACACCTATTGGACCATGGTCATATTTCAAAGAGGATGTTAATTGTACTAACAGACAATTAATAGCTGTGGTTGGTCTGGAAGGATCTGAGGACGAAGCTCAGTTTAGCCATGCTAACCGTGGCAGTCATTTCATGTCACCACAAACAACAGTAGAGGGATGGAGGTCCTGCTACCGGGACGATTTACCACCGGTCCCAGCACAGTTCCAACTGGAGCCGTGTACACAACACACAGAGCTGTTGGTTGAGAAAATCTTCAGTCTAGCTGAAGCACAGAGCACTAAAAGTTTCCAGAAAAATGTAAATGTGGCAGTGCAAAATAAAAGCTTTACTAATAAATGAATATACCATTTTGAAATAAAAGTGTGATGAAACAAAAAAATTGACCATTTTGAAACAAAAGTGTAATGAAATACTACCATGAAATAAAACTGCCAAGAAATAAATAAGTTAGCCATTTAAAATTTGATATTCTATTACTTTATTTATTTCATTGGCACATTTAGCAGTTTAATGTAATATTTATTAATTTCAGTATATATTTATGTATTTATTAAACTCTGAATGAAATGGCTCTCCATAATAGGCGAGAGAACACAATAAATTAGATAATTTGAAGTAAAATAAGTTGAACAAAATATAAGCCAAGAAGAATAAAGATTAAATAAATGAATGAGATGATGTGTGTGTGGTTTAACCTGAGAGAAAAGGAGTATTAAAAAAGATTAATTAGACAGAAAAACAAACAAAAAAAATGTAGTCATCATGACTTCCTTTAATCATTAAAAGCTACACAACAATGTGAAAGTTGTCTCTGATTATTTTGAGACAAAACAGTACTTTTGTGTTTCAAGTGGTTTTAGGCTTCCTCATATAATATAGTTTTTATTTCAACCTTATCTGAGAGGTTAGAGCCCCTTGTGACAGATTTGTAGATACACTGCTACTACAAATGTGACATCTCTGTGACATATCTTTATTAATGCATTTTACAAACTGTTATGCAGGACAAAATGGTTCCACCTGCCATCCTTTATCAGTTCTTTATGAAATTTGAACTTTAATGTGGAAAATACTTTTAGAATTTTCTACACAGCAATGTTTGTCTGCTTTTAAGAAATCTTTTAAGTTAAAATGACTTGGGATGGCTTCACTGAAAGCATTATTTGTAAGTCAGTTTGCTCCCATGAGACATCTAATTGCTGCAAAACCCCACAAAAAGATCAGTTCCTAATGGATGAGAAAGACAAGGAGAAGCTGGCTCTTGTGTCTTCTTCCTAATGTTGGTATGAGGCCAACTGGGACAGTATTACAAGACCTCTGCAGTCTTGTACAACAGCGGTAAACCTTTAATCTGAATGCCGTGAAGCTGGAATCGATAACCCTTGGACAAAAATGAGAGTTACAATATTTGAATATGCCATGGCCTTTCACATGTAAATTGCTCTCTGCCCCCCATACCCGAAACAAATTACAGCCAACTGCTGGTGGCTGGATATGAATGGGCTTTCTAATGTAGTCCGCATCTACAGTTGGCTGAGGAGCAGCTGGAAACGAGAAACTGAGACGCTGGAAAATTTATGTGACAGAGCAGAGTGTGACAGTTTGCTTTTTTTCCCCAAATTAAGTCTACCATACAGCCGCACTGTGACGAATGAGGCTTGGCTCCCTGAGCATCTGTCTCTAAGGACTCACTGAGGGGTAATTAGAGCTGTGGGATGATCAGGGATATTCTCCAAACCCACTCGCTATTGATGGTGGCAAAGGGGGTGAGGCCTTTACACAGACCTCTGACATCTCCCAAGTCTGAGTTACAGGAGAGGGCGGGGTAAGATTTGATGAAGTATTATATTTTTGTGTAAATTACATCAGCCCCCAGGGAAAGAGTCATGGTTTGTGTGACCTGTTCCAGGGAAGGGGAGATTTTATATCGCCAAGCCGCAGACTAGCAAATCTGCATGATACTACTTAATGCTTTTGGATTAATTTGCACAGACAGCTGAGAACAATAAAATCTGATTGGGGCGAACTTGGGCTGTAAAACAACCTTTAGCTTTAATCATTTTAACTTCAGTTTTGCTCTTTTGGCTATTTTAAAAACCTTTACCACATAGGTTACACCACTGATAAGCCACATCATTCCAACCACCAGCTTATATTTGCTGTCTGATAGTATGTGGTCCCTCTGTGCAACAAAAACAGTTCTGCTACTTTGGCTCATGGACGTAGGGCCTCTGGGATATCCTGTGGTCTCTGACATTGAAATGTCTCCATAAGTGACAAAACGGGGATCTGTTTGAACTTTGATTTGTTTGCCTTTGGGCACACTGCTGTATTCCCTAAACTGTTGATGAGCAGTTTGTGGCATTGTGTTGGCCTGGATCACTTCTGTTTCTGTTGTTTCTGTTTTGCATTGTTTTTATTGTTCTGTTTTGACTGATAGTGATCAAGATTAGCTTTTTTTTTTTCCTAAAGTTGTGACTGCTTCTAAAAATGTGCCACAACAAAGTCCAACAAGATAATAATCTTGAGCCTGTTTAGCGGTTTGGATGTAAGTAGCTTCACAGGTCAACAAGTGTAGTTGATTTAAGATGTTTCAGATTCGTATGATCTGTCAACATTATTTAATGAAAAAATAAAAAGAGGCCACTGAGAGAAATAGCAGTAGGACTGACAGCAGTCTGTGTACAAGCATTTCGTTTACATAAAAAATGTAAAGTTTAATTTTTACATTCTGTGACTGCAGTTGTTAGCTGTGCAGGTCACGTTTTTCAGTGTTGGATTATTTGTTTCACCTAAGATAAAGTCCCTTATGGTTTTATTTCCACTTTAAAAACTTCAGATAAATGGATCAGGGTAAGTGGTTGGTTTAGTTCTAACATGTCCAGTGATTCGATAGAACTTCATTCAGAAGTCCATTAAGATCACATCATAAACCAGAAACAGCACTGGTGAAAATCACCAACGATCTCCTAATGGCCTCAAACAGTGGACTTGTGTCAATTTGTTATTAGATCTCAGTTGTCGCATTTGATATAAACAGCCACGACATTTTATTACAAAGGCTTGAACACGTTACTGAATCACACTGGCTTAGAGGTAAATTATATTAATCTGATAGATTTCAGTTTTCACATGTGAATGAGAAGTCTTCGTCATACACTTAAGTATGGGGAAGACTCCTTGAGTATGGTCACAAACAAGATGCTTGTATATCTCTCCAGTCTATAACCCTTTCCAAAATGAGACTTAAACAGTTTAATCCTTATTGCATCCTATTAACCCATTTGCTGTCTGTTTTCTTTTTTAAAGAATCACTCTAAATAATATCTGACAGTTCCCATAATATCAACTGTAGGCCTTTATGACCTCTAGAAATAATCCGATGACATCTGTAGTCCTGGCAGATAAGAACAATAACAGAAAAAAAATCATCTTTCACACACTCATACAAAAAGGAAAAGGAAGTCAAAAACAAATGCTCAATGCACATACATTCAAGGGCATCACCAAGGGAAAGACTCCATATTGTTGTATGTTGGGCTGGTTTTGATGATTGTTTTGCACACTTACTTGCCTTTTATTATTTTTCCCCTTCATTTTGTTTTAAATGTGTTCACCTCTAGCAACCATTTGTTCTCAAGTCTTTGCTCTCTCAAATGGAGGGCATATTTTGCAATTGTCAAACTGAAAAACAAAAATGTTAAATTTGAGGAATGTTTAAACCAATGATGCTCCAGAGTGATTGGGAGCAATATGGAGATCAGAAGAATAGGTTTAGAATATTAAAATGAAAGCGAAAGAGGGAGCTGGATCAGAGGGGAAATCATTGGGTACAAGAGTCATCTGGAACAGGTTTCCCAGCAGCCTCATTGCCCTTAGATGATCACTCCTCCAGGAAGTAAGAGTGGACTCAAGATCATCTATTGGACAGGTGCAATAAAACCTTTGGTGAACATATCCCAGACTGTTTAAAAAGATAAAATCTGACAAAACACAGGCACAGCACAAGACAAACAGTGTCAAACGAAATACACATGGCCACAATACACAACACTGACACATCAAAGGCACAGGCAAAGACACATCTACTGCACTCAGAGACCTCACAGTTACACAGACACAGACTAGAGCACAGCTAACAGAAATGTCAAAACACAGACAGGCATTCAAATCTTGCTTTACACTGAAATACAGACTCAAGCCATGCACGAAAGGGAAGAAATCATGCACATAAATCCACCGATAAGAGCAAAAAGCTTTATCTCAAAACACAAACACATGCCTCCAAATTTCTTCGCTCACTTGCTCTCTCTCTCACACACACACACACACATACAAACATTCTCTCTCTCTCTCTCTCTCTCTCTCTCTCACTCACACACACAAACACACACACACACTTTGATTTAATCCGAAACACAAACACAGAATGACACAAGCATATTTTATCAATCAGAAGAACCCACAGGAAAAATACTTGGACTGTCCTCTATCATCACTTCTGTAAAGTGTGGTGAGAAATACTTAATGTAGCAAGAAACACATACCTACATGTATCAAAGTGTATCAAAATGTATCAAAGCTGTGGTATATTTTGCCCGTGGACTCTTGCTATATAATATGCTGCTTCATTTGAGAGATATCACAGACACTGATATAGATATTATCATAGATACAGATACACACTTGTGTAAATACGTGAAAAGTAGAGAAAGAAAGAACGCAAAGTAATCTAACAAAAAAGAAATTAAAAAATAATCAACATCAGCAAGTTAGTACGACATGTCAAGCAAGAACAGGAACAAAGAAAAAGCTCCAGCCTGATCCCACGACACCTGAGTGAATCAGCTCACATCACAACAGCAACACTAGAAAGTCAAAGAAACCAGAACTACAATACCAGAAGCAACACACAACAAAAACAAGAAAGATAAAAACAACAACAACAGCAGAACAACAACAGTGACAAAAACTTCAAGTGACAGATACAGGATGATCATAAATACTTAAAATATAAATATATAAATACATATAGATACAAAGAGATAGGAAAAGCCAGAGATACGTGTTGCAGATATTTACTTCCTCATCATAGTGCCATACTCCTTGGCCATCCGGCATCTCAGAGCTCACACTACTGTCCTGATCGATTAGCCAGCGATGAACAGCGTGGGCCTAAAAGGACATACGACATAAAGACAGAGCCCAGTTAATCGCAGCAGTGAGAAGCAGTGATGGAAAGACAGAAAAGAGGAGGGAAGGGAGAGGAGAGGGAGAGAAGAACTGCAGAATGGCCAGAGGACAATGGAAAGGAAATCAGAAAGGAACAGCTAAACATTATGTTGAAACATAGCGGGACAACAAGATGATGGTAGAAGAGCGCAAGCAAAGGAATAACCCCACCCTGCCCCACCCTGCCCTATCATACCTTGATTAATGCCCAGCTTCCCCCCCCCCCCCCCCCAAAAAAAAAAAAAAAAAAAACCTTGTGGGAAACAGGTCAGATTAGGACGAGTGACATGAACACAATGGGGTAATGATGCATGGACATTACAGTGATGCTGATGGATCTGGTGTCGATGGTATGCTCCTCACAGATGGATCAGCTATGTTGCTGTGGAAAACTGCAACTTACACACTGAAAATGGACAAGATTCCCTGATAGGACCCTGTGGCACCTGAAGATAGTGTTTTGTACTTACCTTGAATTCTCATACAGACATGTGCAACCACATATGTGAAATGCAAAGCAAATCACATAGAAAGTATGTCCCAAAAACACTAAAAAAAAAAAAAAAAAGTGTATGTGGTAACATATTTCAGCATTTTCATAGCAAAGAAACATATTTTATCCACATAATGCGAATGAGATGGACAGCAGGAAAGATTTAAACAGCAGAAATAAAAGATAAAAAACCAAGATGAATTCAGACAAACAAGTCTGCCCTTTTCAGTGAATCACAATCCAAAAGAAACAGAAAGCGGATAAACAACAAGCTGTGCCAAGTTTTGGAGATCAGAGTGCTGTCTTCTAAGGACCAACCAGAGGACACTGGCAGGACTTCCTCTAGCTCAGTGACTTCGACCTTCTGCCAGGAGCTGGGTTCTCCAGTCGAGCGATTTCGGACTTCAGGACCCTTCCAAGTTGACTAACCAGACCACTCACCAATGAATGGTGCCAGAGCTGAAACGAGAACCAGCAGGGGTCCACTGGGGTCTGCAGTCATTCGGCCTGCCGATCGTGGCCCTCGGCCCATAGGCCTGCTTGACTTGTAGGCGATTGCGACTAGTCCATGAGTGGTAGGTCAAGAACCTGTGGGTCCCAGCAAAGCTCCATGATTTCTTGATTCAGCTCTGGCAGAACTCATTTTGGATGTTGTTTCAGTAGCAATATCTAAAATGAAGATGTTTGGCCAGATTTGACAGGAATGAATAGAAAGTAATATTAGTTAGCATAGGTTAGCAAAAGCTAAGCCAGCCAAATTAAAACAGCTCATTTGAAACAGGGTGCCAAGCAGAAAGACCAAAAAGTTGCTTTAAAACCACTCTTCAGAAAACCTGTGGGTGACGTCACGGAGGATTTGTCCAGTTCTTCACAGAGTTCATGCTCCAAACACGTTTAAAAGTTACAATTTTGCAGCAGCAAGGTATAAAACTTGCTCATTGGTATTAAAAAATGTAAAAATGTAGCTTTTGCGTGATTTAAATAATTAAACTGAATCCATTTCAAAACTTCCAGAATCTCCAGGTATATGATCCCTGAATGGAGCTGTAAGTAGTGAGTTTTATCTATTGTCATCAGATGTTAATTGTAGAGATTTGTTATAATACTGGGACAACTTTCCTTTATTCCTTGTAAAAGACAGATATAGTGTATTATGTAATTATATCAAGTTGAAATGTACTTGAGGCATGATTTTATAGGTGTGGATAGAAATAAATTCCTCAAGGTTATCATTATAGGTCCTCTATGCAGAGTGCATGCACATCCCCACCCTCCACCCATGACATTCTCCATCTCCCACTTCTTCCTCCAGACAGACAGACAAACAGCAAAGTCTGCTCAGACTCCTTCAGCTGAATTCAGATCAAACACATACTGCCACCAGCTCTACACCCAGTCACTCTGAAACACACATGCTAGCACACACTCAACAAGCCCCATCTGTTACTCTCGGCTGTTGTTGTGTCAGCACCAAAAACAACCGAACGCAGCTCCTTTTGTGACACTAGCCGCCCCTTTGCGACAGGAATACTTATCAAGATTTGCAAAAGGGTGAAATCACAGAATCCAGAGATTAATTATCCTGTCACAGCTGCTATGGCACATTTACTACACGCAAGCAATTTTACACAACATATCACATTTTTAAGATGCAGTGATGCAGGCTGTCGTACTGCTGGCCATTTAGCACTTAAGATGTTGACTGAGGGAAATTACAAACCATGACGAGGAAAAGTGAAGTTACTGCATAGCCACATAAGTGTACACGGATGTTTATGTACTTTATACTTGTAAAAACCTGCTACAATAAATTGTATTTCTTCTAAAAGAATAATTTAATTGTTGTTCTACCATGTACATTTTACCTTAATGTAAATATAACACAATTTCTAATTTTATTTTATACCATTCATACTATAAAGAAGTTTCATCAAGTTTTTAACTGTGGACCCAAGCCCTAACCTGAAATAATTCCCCTTACAGTTGCAAAAAAAAAGAATAATGATAATAATAATAATTGATTAATTCTGTGATTTTCCTGATTTTCTACATTTGACTTCTAAATACAAAGATATGACAAGCACAAATGCACACAGAGAGGAAGCAGAACCTTCTCCATCAGGCTATAGGTATGTGGGGACAGATGCTGGTAAATACGCAGCAGAAAGTGGATGACAACACACTGAAATAGACCACAAGGGTACAGTGAATCAGACTGTGACAGCAAAGGCCAAAGCCTCTGCTCGGACACCTGAAATACAGGAAGGAAAAAAAAAAAAAAATGAGGTGGCAAAAAAGTACAATATTATTGAATGAGCTAGATTTTAAGCCTCTTTAACGTTTAAAACTTCCACGTTTTCACTTTGCATGTCCTTAATCTGTGGAGCATATTGACAGTGATGTTGCTCAGAGTCACTGCGGCACGGATTGGAGGAGGGGTCTGTTTGTGTTAATGTGTATGTGTGTGTGCAGACGTGTGGATGCGATGCACAGGGGCGTCAACCGCAGAGTTTGCAGCGAGTTGCAGAGCGTGTCAGCTTAAAAAAATAATTGGATTAAGTAGCAGGCGGCTCGTGATGGCAAGGAGAGAGGGGGTGAACGGGTGGAGGACGAAGACTATGTGGAGGAAGGGGGAGACAGACTGGGGCTGGGGGGGAAAGGTGCTGATAAGTGTAACAGTCCATCACTGTGCAGCTTCGAAGAGCCTCAGGACAGAGAGCAGACAGAGGGAACTCAAACCTGTTACGCTTTAGATTAAAGGGATAAAACAAGAACACAATAAGTCTCTCAACAACTAACTTGCAGCCTCTTGCTATTTGTAATTCAACCAGTATGAGTCATGTAAGAAAACGGACGCCTCATTTTTAGTCATCATTTCTAAAGTAGAAAAGATCACTAGGATAATGCATCTTATTCTGCACAGGGTGGCAGCAGGTAGCGCTGAGGATGAAACTAAACACAGGAGTCAAAAGAGAGACAATTTCAAGTCACAGAAAAGTTTCAAGTTCAAGCACAGAAGTTGGAAGCTGAAGCTGAAGAATTCTCATGAAGCAAACAAATCAAAAAAGTTATTTAAATTCACTCAATAAAAATGCTTCGGATATTTTAAAACAAAACAAAAGCAGTTAACAAAAATCTCAAACAAAAGTGTTCATAGTATGTGCTTGTTATAGTGTCACTGTCTGGCAGGTTTAAACTGACAACAATTTTCCACATTTTATCTAGTCTGATAATAAAACATGAACTCTATGAACCCAAAATTTAAAAAATAATGCACAGTTTTCTGTTTTAAAACACCATCAACTATTCTGATTTCAGAGAATAAAAAACAAGCAAAAACAATATAAAACAAGCAGCAAATTCTCCAAATCCTCCAAATGTTAGTTTCTTGTTTTATTTTTAAAATTAAATATTGTTATCATCGTGAAATTTTATTTTAGAAATATTTGGACAGTGTGGACTGTGTATTGTCAGCAAGAAAATGAAAAAATGGAAAACTTTTTCTTAAACTAAATATTTTACATAGTAAAACTCTTAACCTAATATTATTTTGCACAATTTTTATCAGCAGTCACTGCCAGAAAGTGATCTCTGTGGCCCTCATTGAGGTTTCTGCACCTCCTCACAGGTGTTTCAGGCCACTCTTCTTGAACTAACTGCCTTAGCAGTCTCAGATTAGAAGGATTTGTGATTATTTACCAACAAATCTGGGCTATTTTAGAATATACAGCAAAGTGAACAATTATTCATGTCTTTTCATGATTTTATCAGTTTACATACTAAGTATACGTGAGTCAGCTGCTATTAAAGTCATAACTTTTCAGAGATGATGAAGAATCGTTTCAATGAGCTAGAAGGGTACTAACAAATTTGTGCATTTCAGTATGTTTGCAGACAATTTCTTCTGAATGTGCACTCCACAATGGCCTAGCGTTGTTTTTATGAGAACAGTGAAAACAGTGGTTCTGTATTCAAATTACTGAAACATGAACAACAAAGTACGTGCCTTAAAAACAACTCTTAATTAGTCTAGTGTATCCTCTTTCTGCAGAGCATAACTTTCTCTCTTGACTATGCACCTTCCTGTCCATTACCCTCAAGTGCAAGAAAAACATCAAGTTCTTAATGTCACACGTCAAACTAACCCACTGGTTTCCTGAGAAAAGCTGACACAGTATCTGATCTAAATGGACCTTACTAAATTATTCAAGTTCTTAGCAGAAAAAAGTCCAAAGGAGTTCTACCATGAAAGCATTTTCATTAGGAAGGCAGGTGATTGAGAGCTTCTTAAAATCTTGAAGAATGTCAGAATTATCTGGTCTCAGATCTTATTTCAACAGGACTTAGTTGAGCATATGACAGAAGCACATGTGCTGATGTCATGAGCTACAAAAGTAAAGAAGAGAAATTTGTTAGAGAGCTCAGTGTAAAGTACATTCATGTTATGTGCATGTGGTGTTTATAAACCTAACAAGATGCTTATAAGTTATAAGTTATAGAATCTGCTTTAATCCATGGGTATTTATGCAAAGAACTAGTAACTGAAAGTTTACATATAAATGGGGATTGTATTTTAAATACCATGCTGTCATGTACATGTCACAGGTCAAAATTGCTCTTCACTCATTGCAATTATATCAGCTAGCTCTGTATATTCTTAATAAAATATGGTCTTACAAAGCAAATAAAGCATCACTGTATAAAATTGAAAAGTAAAAGGTTTTTATGGTCTGAACAGGTGTGAAAGAGCACATAGATAAGAATTCCAAAGTGAGAAAGTGTAAAAAGTCCACAAAAACATAATGAACAGGAGGGTTCTTCAGAACCATCTGATTAATAATGCATCTCCTTCTGCTGCTATACCCAGCAACAACCAACTTGAGCTATATCAGTTGAAGAGAGGTGGTTTCCTGAGGGGGCACAGGTGGAACCATTAGGTGGGATGAAAGGAAAGGATAGTGCGGTCATCTCTACCATCACCTCTGTTTTTCTTTTCTCCTCTTGAGCTGTCTATTTGTCTAAATCCCCATCTGAGGTCGCATTTTGTCTGCATGTGTAAATCTTTGTGTGTGTATGTACTCTTGGTTTTCAAGAACAAGAAAGCTCATAATGTTGTGTCCTAGCAATAACTACACTATGTTTCCCCTTGGCAGTATGTGTTGTACAGTAAATGTGAATATTTACAGTATATGTGACAACTGCTGAAATCCAGTGATACTTTATTAATCCCAACAGGAGACATCCAAGAAGCAGGAGTAAGTAGGAGGTTGCAAGTTCCCTCAAGCAACTCAACAACCATCTACGTGCCAAGACTAAATAACAAATTACCATCAGAATCGAAATGTGAACGCAACACTGCAATCTGTCCCTATCAACCCGATCACCGAGCGTAATAAGCTGATATATGCAGCAGCAACAGTCGTCCTCGAGATGCTTGGCTACAAGATGAACAGCAGTAGTAGCTGGAAGGACCAGGAACACCCTCCATGGAGAAGACAGCTAGAGGAAAAATCATGGTAACATGGAGAAAGGTTACCCTTCTAACTGTAGAGAGGTATGAACATTAAGAAACAGCTGCTTAACAAATACAGCAAGCTGATAATAGCTGAGGCACTGGAAAGTGTGAAATGAAGGCTCACAGCTCTGGCTACTTGCTTGAAGAGGTACAGCAGAGAAGTAAAGGCCAGGAGAATAAACAATATATTCTCCAACAATCCACCCAAGGTCTACTTTCAGTTGAAGGGCAGTAAGGTGGATGAGACTGAGCAATGCTGCTCCGAGTATCTGGGAGAGGGAGGCATGACGTAACACCAATGTGGAGTGTTACGCTGGTGGCTGGTGGATCGACAAGCAGAACACAGCAATGTCTTAGAACAAGACCCAGTACTCACAATGGTAGGCATCTAAGAAAGTCTCAAAAATTAAGAGCTGGACAGCACCAGGGGGCTGACATAATTCACGCCTACTGGCTGAAGAAGCTAATCACACTCCCTGAATGCCTAGCAGCACAAATGAACCAGCTGTGAAGGTCTGGGACCCACCCAGAATGGCTAACCCAAGACCAGACAGTCCTCATCATGAAGAACCACCAGCAGGGAACAATACCATCCGACTACCAGCCTATAACCTGCCTCAGCACGACATGGATGCTCCTATCAGGCATCATAGTGGCTAAGGTGAGTAAGCTTGTGCTGGATCATCTTTATCCATCTTTATCAAGTTTATCCTGAACTTGAATTTATGGAAGCAGTGGCAAAGTTCACTGACAGTTGTTTCACAGTAGAGTTCCTGAGACATGCAAAAATTTCTACCAGAATTGTGTCTGGGACCCAAAAAACCAGATATTTCTATTAAAAAAATAAGGGCAAATAATAATTAAACTCCAAATTAATGAAGGTTTTGTAACTTTTGAACTTTTGAATGTGTAAGTAGGCAATAGATTACCAAATCAACTTAATGAAGTGTAATATTAACTTTTTCTTAAGTTTTTTTTAAATCAACTGTTTTTCTTTATTTACCATCCTTTCAGTCATTTAGATTGTGATTACCTCTGCATTTGACCTTTGTTACTTTTCCGTATATCCATTGGTCTGTGTTTGATGGAGCTGACAGTTTATTACTGTCCTACATCAATTTCCATTTTACAATAAGGCCTTGCATATCGTTCGCTCCCTCTGAATTCCTCTTTTCCTGTCTCTGAGCCTTTGGGGGCCAGAGGTCAAACTGACAGACAGACAAACTGCTTTGATCTCTGCAGTCAAGATCTTAACTCTGCTCTTACCTCTGCTTTTTCTGTCTACATCTGAAAATTCTTATCAGGCAAATTGTTGACTGTCACTGGAGGAGTTTGTTTTAATAAAACAACTTTCTAATACCCTGCAGATGCCAATACACATCGAGAAAACATACATATGTTTGTATGAAGTTATTTTTTTTTCTTATGGATTATTTGAGAGGAAGCTAAAAATAAAATTTTGTGGATGTAGTGTTTACTCAGCGACCCCAATTCAAAAAAGTTATGACAGAATGTTTGTGGTCTGTTTCCAGACCAGACTGGGAGACAGTCTGCAGCTCTCATGGAGATGACATCAACAGCTTGACCCACTGCATCACAGACTACATCAGCATCTGTGTAGAGAACACTGTATGGTGGGTATGGCGTTTCTCCAGCAACAAGCCCTGGGTGACCCCTGAGCTTAAGAAGAGGGCTTTCATTTCAGGCTACAGAGGAGCAGAGGAGAGTTCAGCATGAATTTAAGTACAAGATCCAGTGAGCCAAGGACAGCTGCAAGAAGAAGCTGGAGGAGCTGCTGGAGCAGAACACCATACAAGACATGTGGAGAGGCCTGAAGACCATCTGTGGACATGGACAGAGGCTTGCCAGAGGGACAGCTGAAGGATACCAGCGATGGGCAGATTTGATTCTAACCCCACCCTTCCTCTGCCCTCTTCGGACAATTCCATGCCAGCAGACACCACCACCATCCACTGACCATCCTCACCTCATCCTTCACCTTCACCTACCTCTACCCCCACCCCCCCACCCCGTCTCCACACAGTTTCACATCTCCTCTCCCTGTCACCAGCCCCCCCATCCTCAGCATCAGACCAGGTGAGGAAAGAACTGAGGTGGACCAGATGGCATCAGCCACAGACTGCTCAGGGATTGTGCTGACCAGCTCTGTGAGGTGGTCACAAACATCTTCAGCCTGAGCCTCAGCGTGGAGAAGGTCCCTGTGCCATTTTCTTTTCGACTTCTCAAGCATTTTCAACATTCATTCAGCCGGCACTTGTGCAAGTAAAGGTGGAGGGGGCAGGAGTGGATAGACAGCTGGCTGCATGGACCCTGAACTACCAACAAACCACAGTGCATGAGGCTGCATGACTGTGTGTCTGACCCCTCAGAGAACGCCATTTTCTATGTTCCTCTTCAAACTGTATAGTTCGGACTTCACATTCAATATCAGCAGTTGTCATCTCCAGAAGTTCTCTGATGACTCAGCCACTGTTGGCTCTGTGTCTGAGGAGAATGAGCTGGAGGTCAGTCAGGTCAGTCATCATGGACTTTGTGGACTGGTGTGAATGCAACCACCTGTACTTAAATACCAGTAAGATGAAGAAGATTGTGACTGACTTTTAGAGAAGGAGACTGCGACATACATGGATAAACAGAAGGCTATGGCATTGAGACAGTGGACAGATTTAAGTACCAGGGCGTTCACCTCAATAATTAAACTAGACCACAACACTGGTGCGTTGTACAAGAAGGACCAAAGTGGCCTCCACCTCCTGAGGAGACTGAGGTCCTTTGAAGTGTGCACACCTCTACTAAGGACTTTTTATGATTCCGTGGCAGCTTCAGCTCTTCACTACGCTGTCATCTGCTGGGGAGCTAAAAGCTCCGACCAGGACAGGAAGAGACT
Organism: Hirundichthys speculiger; assembly: GCA_018398805.1. NCBI lineage: Eukaryota > Metazoa > Chordata > Actinopteri > Beloniformes > Exocoetidae > Hirundichthys > Hirundichthys speculiger. The sequence continues at coordinate 2,812,688 of JAGFBZ010000035.1, read as the reverse complement.
GAACAAGCTGGTCAGGAGGCCCAGCTCTGTCCTGGGCTGCCCGCTGGACTCTGTAGAGCAGGTGGGTGAGAGGAGGATGTTAGCCAAGCTGACATCCATGATGGACAATCCCTAACAGAATACCACAGAACCATCATTCCCTCTGCTGTTATACTGTACAACTCTACAGTTTAGTTGTACTCTGGTTATTTCCTTTATTTTTCTCTTTTTTCACTCTACTGATTGGCCTGTGCTCTACGAAAGCTCAAAGAAACCCTGTGACGCCTTCAATTGACCTTTCCGTAAGCGCCGACCCCTTCCTACTTTACTGTTGCTAGGTCGGACAAACTTGCTGCTCCTACATTAAGGACCATGTTAATTCCGCTATTTTTCCGATGTGTATCATCGGTGTTAATATTATTACTATAACTAACGCCATGGTAAAATATTGCTGCTGGGGAGCTGCAACAGTCACTCGAGGTGTCCAGAATGTTTGGAGGGGACATTTTTATTCCCTTTCCCAAACCAAAACAAACGCTGGAGAATGCAGGCTGCGGGTTAAATTGTGTCCGTCCACAAAAGCAACTGAACGTGGGGAATGTTACAAAACACACCTACATTTACTCCAAGGTAAGTTAGCTTTGTTTATTAGATTGATTTGAGTGTGTGTTGTGGTCAGACAAATTAGTACTCCAGGTCTTTTACTGGGATAAATGGTAGGCTGCACAGACAAGATGAAAAGGAGCAGTCAGAGTGATGTCAGCACCAAGTCCAAAAGGCGAACTCTGTGAGGGTATGGAGTTGTAACAGGTAATTTCTGTGATGGCAACATAAATGCAGAAAAGTATATTGATATTTAGAGGAACATGTGGTGCCTTCAAGACATCCAAGCATTTTTCAGAATGACAAAGCAAAACCACATTGTGCCTTAAGTCCTAGTTCGGACATTGCAGTCCAAAAGTCAAATAAAATTTAAGAATCAATGCATGTTTTTCCACTTTTCATATCGTCCAAAAAGTTTTTCAGATTTGGGGTTGTAATTGAAGTGCTCTAAAGCTGAATTAGACATTATGAGCTACGTTTTGTGTGCAGGCTGAGGACTTGTGATGGATAAATTGAAGAACTGACAAAGTTAAGAGCAAAAAGAAAGAAGACAAGAACAGACAGTATGATGTAAAAGCCAGTTTTCCTTGTCTGTATGTGCTTTATCACTGACACAATGCACCCTGTGCCCAACCCCCCCCCCCCCCCCCCCATTAAAAACCGTTGCTTTTCCATCCCACACTATTTTTATCCAACATTGCATTACCATAATAAAACGCATGCATGGCAAAAAGATAAACTCAAAGAGACAGCACAGCCAAAAACCTGGATTTGAGGGGCTTATTTCCATCTTTCTTTCTTGTCCTTTATTCTTTTATGTTGCTCTTTTCTTTTCGCTCAGAGAAATGGAAAGAGACATGCCTTTTCTTCCAGCCTGTGCCTCATTATGGTGCTTTTCAGGTCTGTTCTTTTGTATGGGGCCAGCCAGCCCAGAGCTATGCACAGGCATAGTGAAGCAGCCGGTGGATTACCCCAGCTCACGTCAACAAAACTACAGAACCACCACCTATTACTCAAGCACACCCTCCGCTGTCAATGTTACATCCTTTAATAAGTGTAGCGAAAAAGCCATGCTAAGACTAAACCAACAGAAATGGCAGCTGTACACCATTCATCAGTGTAGACAATGGATCTGTATTAAACTAAAATCACTGGATAAAACGTTTTACAGTAATAATGATAATCGGTGTTGTGTCGTCACTAGAGATGTTTCAATACCGTTTTTTCCCTCCCGATACCGGATTCTGATTCTTGAGCTGTAGATATTGCCCAGATATTGACTACGGATCCGAGTATGATATTAAAAAAAAAATTTGCACGAAGCCTGACTGAAATATAATTATCATTGTTGTAAAACATGAATAAATACAGCAAATCCGAGCCCTTTATGTCTATATTTTTTTTCCAAATTAGAAGAGTATAAAACATTATTGCAAAATGCAAATGCAATTGAACCTAAAATACATTTTCTTTGCAGTCATTTTATAACATATTAAAACTTAACAGTAAGTTACAGCTTTATTCACCTTGCATTTATTCGCATTTTAGTGGTACATTCACTGCGAAAATTCGCTGAGTGAAAATTTGTTAAACGATAATTCAAGAAGTTTTTCGACGAATTACATCCTAGTATCTTTTTGCTGGTAGTGTAACGGAAATAACCAGTAAATAAATAATTCAATATAAATTACTTGGTATCGGTTGGTGCCTGGACTCACATACTCGCCGATACCAATTGCCGGCATTTTTGGCAGTATCCAAGCAATTTCCGATACAGGTATCGGAATCGAAAGAACACTGGATCTTCACAGCACACAGAGCACTGAAGCAGCACAAAGGACTTTATTTTGAAGTTAAAATATCAGTTTCAGTTCTATTTGAAGGGATATTTTCTTACTTTTAGGAAGTGCCATGCAGCTTCAACCTAATCAAACTTTATTTATATAGCACTTTTAGTACAATTAAAATGCAGCACAAAGTGCTTTACAAAGTAAAAACAGAGTCGCTCCCACCCATTTGCACACCCCCTTCCTCTCCACCCCTAATCCCCATCAATGATAAAATGTGTAATCAAAGAAATAAAAATTTGGATAGAATTGCTGGGCACAGAAGAACCAGAGAGGAAAACACTATCACAGGGTAGTCTGCATCGGGAGGCAGGTGCGACCCAGCTGCCTGGAAGGGAGCCACCAACCCAATCCCTCAAGTCCCCGCTGTTAGTAAAAAGCAGCCAAAGTAACTTTTTAACTCCCAACCCGGTTGTATCTTGTGACAACTGTGTGACACTTCAGTGATGAAGCTGGCTCACAGCGCTTCAGTGGACATCATGGCAGAGGCGAAAAAGAGACAAGAAACAAGAGTAGATCTTGGACAATGATATAAAAATGACTTAACCACTTGAGGGAAAGCCCTCAAGCTAAAAACTATAAAAGTTCCTTTGTGTTACTTTAATTTTCAAAATGAAAGAAAAAACCAAACAAACAAATGTTTTCCTCTTTGTCACTCAATAATCTGAGATTATCCTCTGCTTTTAAGTAACTCTTCACTTTACTTACAATGATTTGAAGTCAAACGAAAACTTTACATAAAGGAAGATTTTAAAGCATTATGAAACTTCAATGAAATTGTTGACTCCTTAGAGAAACACAACAAAACCTTAACTAATAGTGATGTTCTCGAGGCAGAAATAAACTACAGAGCTGCTCTGATTAGCATGTTTATAACATAAGTATCACACACCACTACATTTTGGCTGATAACCATACGTGAACATATTTTTATGCATGTTGTTTGATTTAGAGTACATCAAATATCTTGTATGGGAGTAACGATATTGGCTTTCAATTTATCCTGAGTCCCATTTTGAGATGCACGCATAAAAGTCATTGGTTATAAAATGAACAAATTCACTGGACAATTTAATAGGCTAATACATTGTATTTTATAAACTTATTTACGTGTGTGTGTTTGTATACATTTACATGTACTGTAACTGTGTGCAGGCTTGTGCTCTACAACTGGCAGTATGAAGCAGGAGGCTCTGGTGGTCATCCATCACAGCTGTACTATCACCTTCTGCCGCTTCCCCCTGGGACTGAAAGATGGATAACCCCTCAATCACTGCTACATGTAGCATTAAGCCTTTTTTGCTGGGGTCAGTGTTTCTTTCAATTGTATGCTGTTCTTGACTCACACACATGGACAACCACACATAAAAACACACACACATACATTCAGAACTTACACAAAATTGTTTCTAAAATAAGCTTTGCAGTCGCAGTTGTGTTTCAAGACAGTCCCATAAATTATGTTTGGATTCACCACTTAAAAAGAGCGCTGCACCAATGTAGCCCTGCACATCTATCAGAAGTGTTGCCACTCCCATTAGTGTGTTTGTTTGTTTGTTTGGAATTCACAGTCTTCAGCTCTAACCATGACCTGAGGGAAATAACCAGATTTTATGGAGCTCCTCCAGCAGTCACTGACAATGTGCTCTCCTGTGCAGAAAGATTCTTAAAACCACAATTTAAATGGACCTGAAATAAAGCCTCACTCAGGGAATCTGAAGTTTTCAACTGTCTTCAAACTGTTAGAGCAGTGATTCCCAAAGTGTGGGTCACGGCCCCCTGGTAGGCCGTCGTGGTACTGCAGGCGGGCCGTGAAAGGTCATTAAAAATAGACAAATATGTTTTAAATCCTCGATTTTTAGAAAAAAGTTTTAATTACTGTAAAATGTTTATTACGTGATTTAAAAATATTTAGAAATAATTAAACAAACCAATTGAGTGTTATTCGACTGTCATCTTAATATGACAAATGTCACCTTATTTGTTGACCCCGTTACATTAGTATTGGAATGTAGCTTTTAGTCTTGTATGTTGACCACAGTGGTAATTAAAGGTTTGAATGGGCCGCAGAGATTTTTCACATTTCAAATTGGGCCTTGGTATTCTGAAGTTTGGGAATGGCTGTGTTAGAGGAAACACTGCAGAGCCATTATATGGTGATCCAATAAGAAGCCATGGATGGTTCCAGTATTGCTCTTAAGACAAGTTTACTTTTAGCAACCTTGATTAGATTCACCAATGCCAAATTGAATCTAAAGGGTAATATTTCAAGAGGGGACAAATACGACACAACTGGTAAGATATGAGGTTGGAGAAACAAAACGCAAAGCCTGTAAAAAAAACCAATAGAAAAACTGATTTCTTTTCTTGATGTAAAAAGAGTAAACCTCTCAAAGTCATTCAGAGCAGGACCTTCCATTATTAAGCACTGATAAGGAGAGAAGCGTACACTGAAAGAGCTTCAGTGTGATACTTTTACATTTGGTAAGGTTTTCTTTATTTCATTGTCTATTCACTACATTCACTATATAATTCAACATCCTGTTGACAGTGAAACCAATCGCTACACTAAAGACTCCCCTTATGCTGACTGCAGTCACATATATTGTCAAGCAGATGGAGCAAAAGATGGCAAGAATCTGTCTTTCACTAGAAAGAAAACAACAAAAATACATCAAAAAAAGAAAGTGATTGGGGCGTGAGAGAGCAGGTTATGGCAAGCTGTGTTGTTCTGTTTTAGAAAGCAAAACATGATTATTTGAATTAAGGGCTGAGAAAAGTCTTCCTGCTATTCCTTTGACTCTTTCATATTGCTGTCTACCATCTCATGAGACAAAAGCTGCTTGGTTTCAATAGAGCTCCAAGTCAGACATGAATGAATTCTTAGAGGTAAATTCTTGTCTTGAGTGAGAATGTTACCAATTCTAATCTGAACCAACAACTACATTTATTTGCAACAACTTAAATTGTCAATTGTGCTCTTCCTGTTGAACTGAAGTGCTCTAACACATTGGCATTTCTATTTAGTGAGGCAAACAAAAGCGTAATGGCAACACTAAATATATTCAACACTTTACAGCAGATAAACAATCAGATTTCTGCACAACTGTCTGAGGGGTAAGTTAATAATCTCATACAATGATTGTTACAAGGTTATATGCATATAGTAATTGACAGTCCATCAATTAATTCTGTGAGGATGCAATGCCACATTGCAGAGGTTTGAGGACTGCACAACTATGATTAGTGCTACAGCTGCAGTGGTAGCCCAGAGGATTGATTTTGTGTAGAATTACAGCAATACCAAGTTGAGGAGCACTGCAAACACCCGCCTCATTTTTCACCTGGTAGTTCTACAAACCTTCGCTGGAGGCAGCTGAGATGGAATAGAAGCATCATTACCACAATCCTCCACCAGGGTACTTGCTGCACCAACAGCTTGGTTGCATCACTGACAGAAAATGCCCACACCATTGAAAGTGGAAGTTGCATAATTCAGAAGTGGTTTTAACTTATTTCACAGCTGGAAGACTAAATATTTAACATCTGCAAAGTGCATTTGTGATTTCATATTTAAACAGTTTAGTTCAGTTAAAACAGTCTCTTATCACTGATATTGGGGTTCATTCAAACTGGTGCCTGTCAGCATCTTCCACATATGTGCCTCCAGCATTTTTATATACAACATCATTTTATCTATTTGGTAATTGCTTTAACCAATCATGCTTTACTGATTGGTTTTTGTAATGTGACAAACCCAAAATGCGTTTTTTCCTATTGTTTTACTCTGGCTTTACTGTTGTTAACTTAGTTATGTAACTGAAGTATTTACTATGTGTTGTGTGGATTAGTTATTTTACATAGGGTGCTATTTGGTTTGGTAAAAATCAAATCTTATTATCACATTAGTTTGAATTACCATACAGCATCCACTCAGATCCTTTATGTCGAGAAAAAATTAAAACCATGGTTATTCCCTTTAATTTTTCCAAAAACATACACCATTTTAGGGTCTCTTCAACCTTTTCTCTTTAAACATTTTAGATTTTTTATCTATCTGCAGAATTCACAGAAAAACACAGATCTCTGAACCCCCTTTATCACTAGCACACATACATGCAGAGCTGTAAGCCATTCTTAGTGTGTTCATGAGGAGGGCACGTTGAACTCCCCTCTGCAGCTCTCTCCAGAATCTGTAGTCAGCACCATTGGCACGTGGCTTAAACCCACACCCATGTGCACACACTGAGACAGGAGTTAAGATACACATGCACGTAGTTTCACACTCCTCTGTGCATACCTTCAGATTCACCTTCATACTGATGCAGCCCTACACACACCTGCACAAATGACCTGTACATATATAAGAAACTGCATACAAACAAACATTCTCTCCCTTACACTCACAGTGATGAACACATCTAAAAATAGCACCCCAAGGCACCCCCACTGTCATCATTATTCCTTTCATTGTCCTTATCAGCAGCGTGGGGCTCATTCAGCTGGTGGACCGTCAAGCCTCTTTCATGGACCTTTCCTCATCTCCCCATCAACACCAGCAGTGATGTCACTGTACCCTTTCTATTGCTGTTGTCCTTCCTCTTTTTTCTCTGATATTTTCATTTTTGATTTCTAAGCTCCTTCCTTTCTCAATTTCCTCAGCCTCTCTGCCTTTTTTTTTTTTTAGTGGGATGAACTCACAAGTGACATTCACTACAATGCAGAGTGAAACAGATGAACGAGGACAAACGACTGTAACCATGACCAGCAACTTATGCCCCATAGCAAAAAGAAAAATGTGAAAGTAAAGGATGAGACATGGAGACATGAATCTTGACAGTACTAATCTCTTACACATGTAAAATCTTAATGGTTCTGTAGCTTTAGGCGGCTGCAGATTCTTCACATTAAGGGACTCCTTAGTGTGATAATAAAAAAATAATAAAAAAAAACAAACAAACAAAAAAGCAAAAACATGAAATCTTAAATTATGAAGATCAAGGAAAAAACAGTTCCCACCTGGGGAGCTCGGGCTACATAGGCCTAATGTTAAAAACAATTAAGTCATAATTCCCTGCTGATTTTCAAAATTAATAAACACATTTTACCCGCTTAAAGCCTGGCACAAACCCAGTTTTAAGTTATATGGGACTAAAAGGTAGAACAAGTAATATTAGCACTAACATTACCTGAGAACAAAAAAACAAATGAAACCATTTTAACAGTTATACTATGATCCCGACAATATCTGGAGAATGAGTGTCTGAGTGGCACCCAAGTGTACAAAAAGTAAGAAATTATGCTGAATCTCTGATTCCATTGAAACAAAGGTTGTGACTCTATAATATTTAAACAACATTGCTTGTCCTGTAAGAGACAAGCAGTGAGTTGATTGCCTCTTACAGGATTTGAACTGCTCAACGGTGATGATAGACCAAATGTTTCTAATCAGTGAAAAGGCTGGTCTGCAGGCCAGCCAGTCTAGCACCTGGACTCCTCTACTATGAAGCCATGCTTTTGTAATGAACATGTTAGTCGTAGAAAAAGTGGTTTAGTGCTGCCTTTTTTAAAGATGCAAGGCCTGAAAAAGAGATTATCAGCTTAAGAAGACAACACAGTGTAAGTGACCTCATACAACCTGACAAACTGATGTAAAGAGTCTATAACACCAATTATTCTTAGAATAAACAAATACATAAAAATAGCATTGACATTTCCTTTCCAGATGTGGAAGCTGTCAGTTCTATAGGCACTAATGCATCCACATACAATGCAGCGTCCATGATTTCCAAAAACACTTTCAAATTTTGATTCATCTCACTGCAAGAGAGTAAATGAGCTTTGGCCAACAGAGAACATGAACACTTCTGAATCATGTTCATATATGGCTTCTTTTTTGCATTTTAGAGCTTTAACCTGCATTTGTGGATGGCAGAGCAAACAGTGATTTCTAAAAGTGATCCTGAATCTAGTGATTTCCATGAAAGAATCATGCCTGTTTTTAATGTAATGCCACCTAAAGGCCCAAAGATCACACGGATCAAATACTGCTTTTTGGCCTTGTCTCATATGCACCAAGATTCTCCAGATTTTCAGAATCTTTTAATTGTACTACGTGCTTTAGATGATAAGATATTCAAAGACATCACAATTTGTTGCTGAGGAACATAATTTTGCACACAGTTTTTGCAGATTGATGAACCTCTGGTCATATTTACTTGCCAGAGACTTTTAACATTTGATATGTTTTCTTTTTTAGCATTATTATTTTTTACTGTTCAACTTTTTCAACTGTCTCAGCTCTTCTGGATGGATTTGCATTTGCAAATCCAGGTTATATGAAAAATAACACAGCATTGATCACCATCAGTGTGCATGCTCACTAGTCATGAATGCTCAGAGAAATCACCTCCACCATTCACAGATGGCTCAATCTCAAACTATGCACAGTTGGTACAAGGAAGCTGGCAGGGTAAAGTCAGGATAATATTGCTTCTGTCTGATGTGGACCTTTGTGTTCTCACATGTCACTTTTTGGAAAAACATCTGGAGAACTTCAATGCTCCAGTGCATGTTTGAAAATGTATCAAGGTTTATAAAAGGTTTTCCTATTTTATGGTGGGCTTGACAGTTATAAGCTGAGGATGTCTACGTATGCAGCTACAGGAAAGAAAAAAGAAAGAAATATACCAATTTTTAGTCACTTTGTGGTCTCTAGACGTGATACATGGTGATAGCTTGGTGTGATTGGGGCTCCAAAAGTAAGTGAATACACCCTAATGTTGAAAAAATGATCTGACAAAAATTAACAATGATGCTGTTAGAGTGACAGTCATGAAGATCAGACAGCTGTCAGAGTAGATGAAATCTTTTGACAAAGCATGTGTCTTATGAACAATGTCATTTTCTGCCTCCTTGATACGTTCTCTCTGTGAAGTATGTCACTGGTGCTTGATTTTAAAACACAGTCTTCAAATCTGCCTGCAGAGACATGGCCATGACCAAAAACAGGACAGTCAACAAAAAGCTTAATACCTTTAACAAACACTCAAGATCCCTTTTATTTGGAGTCTCAAACTATCAAGCTGTATAAAGATCACAGTTCCTGCCCTTAAAATGACAAACTTTCAACCCTTCCCTGTCTCTGTACATCTAAATTAACTTTCCTTTCACAATATTTATACAAGTGAAGACACATCCTCTACTGCTGTACACCTGTGGCCTGAGAAAAACAAACGAGTTCACACAAAGCATCTATTCTCCTTCCACATACCAACCACAGAAGTCCCTAAGCCTCAGCAAAGCAAAATGGAGGCACTCGAGTCGAGATTTGAACCACAAGAGTGGTTCAAGGGGGTTGTCGAAGCTGAGAACATATGAAGGAGCGCACATGGAAAGTCTGGGGTTCAAGGACTAAATAGAAAGAAAAGCAGAAGAGAATAAAAAATGTGAGTGTCTTGAAAACTAGAGAACTGGACAGAAATAGAGAAAAGAAGTATAAAAGAGAAGAGAGGGGAGAACACTGGGGCTTGGATGTGATGAAAGCGAACATTGTAAGGGAAGCTGTGCATGATGAAAGGGGTCAAGAGGGAGAAAAAAGGCATTAAGTGAAAAGGTGATACACTACTGATGCTGATGAAGTAACATGTTTGTACTGGAGGGCCCCACTGTGTGGGAAAATACTTTGAAAAACTGAGAATAAATTATCTTCAGTAAGAGATGGGCTTCAGTGCACAAACATTTGGGATCAAAGTAGGATGAAATAGCATCGGAACAATCTGTTCAGTAATTTAAAACAAGAAGAGAACAATGCATGCTTTGAAAAAAAGCACAAGCTGCTTTGAGAGCTATCTAAGTCATGGCACAACAAAAGTCCCATTTTCTGCAATAATAAAAGCAGGGATTTTATTTGACTTTGAGCTTGATAAACACCAACTACTTTACAAATGTCGAGGTGACACAAATCGCAAAAAATGTGCTATTTGATACGAGCTTGCATTCTTTTTTATAAACAAACATGCAGCACTACCTTTTCCAAAAAGGGCAAGAGGACAAACACAGCTTCAAGACTGCTGAATCTGTGTAACTGCCTACAAAAAAAAAAAAACAATGGCTTAAAATAGTTTCACTCTTGGAATAGATGGAGCATGACAGAGGGATAAGCAGTCAAGGAAGTGCCAAGCTTACCATCTTACACCCTCCTCAATATGTTTCACACCATCACATGCATGCCAAGTGCATAAACACACTCAGTTCCCCATCCATTTCTCATTGTTCTCATGTCTTCTGTTATGATCATACTCCTGCTCTGTCATGTTGTGTGTTATTAATCGCTGTCTTGTATTTTCACTCTGGTGCTCTCCAGCCACTGTAGAGGTGTTGCTTATATTTTATTTAGCTTTGTGTAATGTAGAAGGTGTGTTCTCAGGATTTGAGTTCTTCATATGTTGCCAGAATATTATCACATTTAACCCATTCCCCACTAGATAGGAGACATGGGTGATTCTCTTTTCTATACTAGGAGCTTACTATCAGCCAGTTGGGGATTTTTAAGTATTGATGAACATATAAGTGAGGTCAGGTATCTGCAATAAAAGCCAAAAGGTAAATTTCTTAATCATTTTTTTTCTATTCATAGTTAAATCCAATCACTTTATTGGACAATGATAATTCTGTCAATATTGTCAATATTCAAGAAAATCTTTCAGTTTTAGGAGGCTGCTTTCAAAAACTTGAGATTTTAGAAAACACTTTTATCATATGCCTTACATTTAATGTGGTTTATGACAATAGAATTAAACTGTACATATTATATACAGTAGCTTTCTTATTGCCAAAAAAGATTAGAAAGTCACAACCAAAGTCTAATATTGTATGTACTGTACTGCTTGTGTAGTCAATTCTGAACACTAGTGAGTAATGTTAACAGTAAGCTGCATACCTCAAGTCTTGAGAGGACACTTTAGATGCTGTCTGATTCACTCAATTCATCTGTTTATTTGTGCAGTTCTTCAGTCAGCTAATCATGTGATAGTACTGCAATGCATGAGTGACATGCAGGCAAATCAGTTTCATAGAAATATCAAAATCAGGAAATATATAATCATGGCACACAACCTGCTTTTAGTATTCATGAAATACTAATTATTTTCACAACGCTGAACAAGCCGGCTGGCTGAATGGATTGAGCTTGAAAGATTTTGATGACCAAAGCTGTCCAATTATCTTCTCAACATGAGGCAGGTCTATGGGGTTCCATGAATGCCAAAAATATGTTCAAGTGCTCACTGTTTATGTCCACTGGTCATCTGTTAAGACGTTTCCCTGTGTTCATTTAACTTTCAACAATACTCTGGTTGTGTCATAGCTCTTTTAACAACTACTTTGTCTATGTAGATTGCTCACTTGGCTTAACGTTCGGTTGTATCTATTCAACTTTGGTTTACACTTCTGTTGTCTCCTTACACTCACTGTCTGATTGTGTCACCTGTTTTTCTCGTTATGATGCGTCGTTGGTATATGTCGTTGCCATCCATCGTTGGTACGTGTCGTTGCTTTTCGTCATTATGATGTGCTGTTGGTATGTGTCGTTGCTGTGCGTTGTTATGATGTGCCGTTGCTTTTCATCGTTATGATGCGTCGTTGGTACATGTTGTTGCTATGCTCACATGGCCTAACCAAACGTTAGGCCAAGTGAGCAATCTACATAGATAAAGTAGTTATTAAAAGAGCTATGACACAACCAGAGCACAATACAACCAATTGAAATATAAAAAACAGGCATTTTTTTCGTTTTTTTTTGTTATATTAAAAAACGAAAAACGTAATAATATGTCACTTTTTTTTTATGATTGAAAATTGAAAATGGAAAGAATGAATGATACATGGATTAGTAAATTTACTGAACTTTAACATGGACATTTTCATTTTAAAGTTCTCCCGGAGGGAGGATTCAACAAAAACAAGGTTATTTGTAACAACTGACAAGTTGAACTCCCCGTTAAAAGTTTCTGCTGTTACCTCAGAAATGACCTGTTTTAATGTTCTGATTGTGCTGAGACACAATCATTTTGTTGGATTTTGTTTGTAGACTTTTTTTTAATTTTTTATAAAAAACAGGATGACATTAATGCCCTGGCAGTGGTAATAAGCTTTATATTATTTTACATTTTCTAAGATGAAATTTACACTAAATATGTGTTACTGACAAGTGCTGATGTTAAAAGTGTTTGAACAACAAATGTTATCACACTTTAGTTTATATGGCAGCAGAACATTTCAATAAAAGTGCGCATTTACACTACTTTTGAATTCATTATTTGATTCTGCTTATACAATGCGATTAATCGTGATTAATCAGGGAAATAATGCGATTAATCGTGATTAAAAATGTGTGTGTGTGTGTATTTCATTTATTTGAAAGTTATGCAAGTCTCACCTAAAAATAAGCAAGAATAATATCAACATGCTTTACTAGTTAAGTCTTCCTGTTATTCAGCTATAGAGTATTTAGAGCTACTGTCATAAATACAGTATAACCAAAAGAAATCCAGTTTACTCAGACCATTGATACAACGATTTGCTCGGTCATGAAAATGAATCACCTCACCTCTCAGTGTTGTAAATATCTATACAAATCCTGAGCAGGAGGATGGAGTTCACCTCTCCTACCATTAAATCATTCATGACCCTGCAGTGCTGTGGACCACACAGTGCCAGACCTGCCTCCACTAATCTGCATCTACATTCTGACAGTAAGCACACACACCACTTGACTGCACTAAAACCCGTCTTACCAGACAGCAATTATAAGTGCTTATCCAAGCAGGTACACGGTCACAAACACTCAGGCAGTCAGTGTTTATTTGTGTCTCCCTGCTCCTGTTCCATATACCTGCATCTTCTGTGACCCTCACTGACACTATAAAATATGTCCAAATCATTCTCTACATAACCATGTCCGTATTCATGAGCGCTGGACAGGGTCTCTCAGAGCACACTGGGCACCAGGTCTTAGCTGAGCTTTTTTTGGGATAACATTTGGGATAATATTTCTGCTGTGGTCCTCCACTAAACAAAATTTTCCTCCAAGTGTTAAGAGCAAGTGAATCTCCAATTCCCTTCGCCGTCCTCAAATATCTGCTTACTTGTAGTTTAGAAAATTCTTATTCATTAAAGTTCTAACCAGTGAATCCAACATAATATATTCGCACTGATAGGTTTATTTATAAGAATAAATAAAAGCTTGTTCAATGATTGTTGCTGACTTTTCAGGGCAGGTAAAGGGAGACAGTAATTCTTTACTGGAAGTTAAATGTTGTCTGCATGACATTAACTCGGCGATCTGGACCATATGCTACTCTCGCTAATTTTATGTTAAGAGTAACTGATACATTAACACCAATTAATTTTTTTATAAAACTGTATAAAAGCCTTACACCTTCACACACTCTGTCTTTCTGTCGATTAAGCCCATGATGACCGAACAAGTGCAGAATTCCTTAATGAATAATTGATGACTCTGCATAACAGTGTTGCAGAACAGCCTTGAGTTGCTGCACTGGATCAGAGCGAGAGGCGGGTGTGAACACAGCTTGTGTGTGTGCTGCATGCTCTGCTGGTATCTGGGGCAAAGTGTGACTCTGTGTGCATCAAACAACGAGTCCTCCAGGCTTTTCACAAAATATGACACAAATGATTCTTTACAGAGAAAAGTCTTTCTTAACTCCCATCCTCCCTTTTGGGTGATCTTAAATGATGATGAGCCAACAAGATGGACAGCATCATTTGCTGCAACAACACACTGCTGTTTAACTGCTCAGATCCTCATCAAGTCATCGTGATGTTGAAAGTAGAGCCGATCTGATTATGACCAGCAGAGGGAGCCAAGACTGGCTAAGAGCCCTCATGAGTACTCAGATGTTAATCCATCTTTGAGGAGAATATATCACTACAGATAAACCGAATTAAATATATTATAGTTACTTCAGGCAATCAAACATTAGGACAGCCTGTCAGTCTTCTCCAAGTCATCTCCAGTGGTGACACCACATTAATCTTCTTGGTTTGTATTCTTTATGCTGGGTATTATCTGAATATCCATACAGGAAGGGAAATTCAATACTGTAGCAAGGGCTCTTCTTCTCTTTTTTTTTTTTTCCAATGCCAGCTATTGTTATTTATCTTGCTATTAAATGAGACAGATGTCTGAGACATATAGAAAACGATAGGTTAAATCCACATGTGTACTTACTCGTTTCCACACAGCACATTGTATGGTTTCTCAGTGCATCAGTTCCAGTTTATATATCTGTAGTGACTTAGTGAAGGCGAAAAGTGCCAAATAAACAGGAGAATGAATGCAACTGCATATTCATTAAACTGAGTCCTATTTCTGAGTTCATCAGCTCAAAAATAAGTAAGCAGAGAGAATTATCTATAACATGTCAGGAGGCTATGAAAAAAATAAAAAACTGCAAGCAATCCCAATCAATCAGTCATGTGGGGGGAAACTGTTCAGTCAAATCCACATAGAAAGGTTTTCACTCAACAGGACTGCTTGATGCACATGCTTGCCAGATTTTCACACTCACACATCCACCTCTGCTCAATATCGACATATTCTGAGCACATTACACAACACTGGGGCTCAAGTTCAAGGATGCTCCAACAGTGCAAAAACACGCCTGTGAAACACAAAATGCAAATAATTATATATATATTAAAAAAAAGGAAATACAGAACCTACAATAACCAACTATAAGGCTAATTCAAATTAATTTTCATGATGCATTTAATCTAAATCTAGATAATGGATTTAAACAGAATGAAAATGGAAAATGATCACCAAAGTGCTTGGATGGGCTGTGTGTAGAAATAATGTTTACAATTACTCATCATGCAATGTGTTATATTTCTATTTAAGCCATAATGCACAATTCAGTTGAATCCTGCCAAATATAACCAAGTTTTTCAGATAGGTTATGTACACTTGTATGCTGGAATTACTAAGCAACATTTTTAAAAAGTGTAATAATTTTGCTTCGTATTTGCGTTTTTCAGCAGGTTACTGTTGTCTCCACAACTTTGGACATCATGCAGTTCTTTCACAACTTAACTTATGATAACAAGTTCAAACTGTATTTTTTTCCCCTCAAGACTGTTAATTCTTCTCCTGAAAGAATAAAAAAAAAAATTTCAATGTATTTATCGTGATTTTAGTATTTAACTGCCAAAAAGTAAATCCTTTAAATGTTCATTATAATACACTGAACTGATGTGGGATGAGTCCCCACTGACCACTATAGTTGATAATGTTTAACTAATTTATCAAAATCCATGCAAATACAAGAAACGGTTGTCCACTGAAGTGAGCACTATGCATGGAAGGGTTAAATACAAATACGAAAAAAGTGAGCAGCAGAGCTCACATGAAGAGATAATGGGCTAAAGAAAAAAAACGTGAGCAAGTAATAGAGCAGATTCAGTTTCACAGACTCAGCAGTAAGCGAGAATGCAAAACACAAGGATCGAGTGATGACAGAGGATGTGGGGCAGAAAAACTGATAAATGATGGGAAAACAGTAAGATGATGAAACTCTTCAGCTTCCTGCACAAGGAAAAAACACAAGAGTGCGGTCTCAGTAAAAGAATATTAGTGAGGAGAAACCTTTAAGAAGGACAGCCTTAGAGTGTTTCTTTGGTTACGGAGTAAGTCAAGAGAAGGTCAGAGAATTTAACAGAAAAACATTAATACAATTTATGCATGTGTGTAGTACATGCAGTAAAGTGCTTACAGGTCCAACACTGGACTGTGTACATTTGCGTTAACACAAAACATTTACTTAAATTACCTGTCACATTAGGACAAGAGGTATAGAAATGAACCCTGAACTTTTGACCATGACAGTTTCATCAGAGTATCATATAACTGATAAAAACCCAAATCTATATATCAGTTAGAGTTAGTGATGTCATTATCCAATTTTTGTCTATCACATATTTCTGTTGGGGACCGTGGTAATATCAACCCAGGAGTTTTGGTTTCTCAGAATAACCCAATGGCTGTAATACGGTCATTCCCTTGTACACACAAACACACACACACACAAAAAAAAACATTTGTGTGAAATGCAGACGCGTTCCACTACTGTGAAGGCAATTAAAGCTCTGTACCCAGGGGTGCTGAGGCCAAAGTCACTGTGCTCTATACTCTGACAAACATTTCCTCCATTACCAGCAGAGTAACTGTCCTGCACTGCCTCAAGCGCAACAATATTTTCTACTTCACTTAGATTCTGTACAGAAGCCATGGAGGAAAAGGCGAAAAAAAAGAAACCACAGGATTGAGTAGAAATAGAGAAGAACAGTGATGGACACACAATAAATGTTGTGAAATTCAATGTAGGCAGAGTCTGCCTTCGGACATCAATATAATTAATAATTCCACAAAAACAATCTCTTCTGATCTGTTAGTCTCTTTGTGTCTCTCTAGACCAAATTAAGCTGCAAAGACACCAATACAGAGGACACCATGCTCAGCTGTGGTGACATGATCCTTCTACTGTGTTGCAGAGATACATTTTCAGTGGAGTTTGTGGTTGTGCACAAAATAAAATTTGAATGTGTGTGTAATGGCATCAAATCTTAATGGGCAGACTACTTTTAAAGGATAGTGCCTGTGTTTCTGACAGAGATAATTAGAGCTGTCACTGGGCCAGCTGTTGGCGTTCAGCAGGGTCAGAGTACTGCCACACACACACATGCGCGCGGGCACACACACACACACACACACACACAGTGCCATGCTGCCCCAGAGTGGCAGAAGGATGAAGGACACAAAGATCAAAGTAAGGCACTGCTTTTATTATGATAGTGGTAAGATTTTTTTTTTTTAATTGTTCTTCAGACCTTGTAATTTATGTCTGAAACATGTTCCTTGGAATGCTTTTTTGAAGGTCATAGTATATTAAGAGAAAGTGTTATTATGTATAAATCCAGAAAGATGAGTATGAAACTGGAGGCGAGTATCGAGAGTGACTAAGATGATGTCAGTTTTCCCAACATGATTAGAAACTCCTCTGCATGGACACTTGGTGGCGACATACAACTTTCTGACAGCACAGTCAGCACAGTGCTGACTAAGGACCGGATGGCAGTCAATGCGTGCGTGCCAGGTCTATATACATGTGTGCTTACATGTGATTGGGTATGAGGTGTGGTTGACCTTGTAAAGCTGCCGCATACACACAGCTTCATCCTGAGCCGCTACCGCTACAGTCCTCGAGGACTGATCCTCCGTTCTTCCATTCAAACAGATCTAATCAGGGAAGGGTGCCACTAACAAAGGATACTAGGATCAGAGGTTTTTCAAAATATGTGTGGTGGAATGCAATTTTCTTCCCCTGACATCCGCCTTCTCCAGGTTCCTTTTTTTTCCTGGTTATTAAAAACATTAGGCTTCTGAAACAGTCACCCTCTTTCCTCTCACTATTGCTCACTTAATCTCTCTAAATATGGATCCACAATGTTTAGCGCAAACTCAGAGAGAAACGAGGGAGGTGTTAAGGATCCATGATCTTGCAGTGTTGCAATGTGCCACAAGTAACTGCAGCAGAGAGAGGGATTGAGTTGTCTGTATTGAAGTAGGAGAATTGATTACAGGAAGGCTGAAGAAATGAACTCCGGCGAAAAGGGAGGGAAAAAGGGAATGAGGTGGGCATTGGGGTCTGCATTTTCTCTGGAAAAATCTCTAGGGTCAGCCAATTAGTCGCTGGGTAACACCACAATATTTCCAGCTCGCTTGTAAAATCCTGCATCATAAGAAAATCCATGCATCTTTGTTCAATGAACAGATGAACTCACCAGCAAGCAAAAGGACACATGCACATAATAGTGAGACATAACCTAATTAACCATGGACAATCAAGTATTCAATCCCAGGTCCCTGTCTCTCTGACTAACATGCAAACCCACCAGTGAGCAGTTATGAGTAAAACTGATGTCGACCAAAGACACCAGATTTATGCTTCTGTATAGCAGCAACACCCATAAGCTCCGCTTGGCCCCTACACTGTCTCTGGTGTTTGTACTTGTGCATGTTTTTTTTTTTTTTTTTTTTTTTTTTTTTTTTTTTACGACTTCACCACCAACTGCTATACGGCAGTGCAGGTTTGTTTCTACAGCGCTGTAGCTCTTAAGTGCCAAGCTTCCTTTTATTGACGTCCTATATGTAACTCAGACATAGCAACGATGCAAACAAACAAAATTTTGCATGAATTGGCACCGATAAATGTCAAGCAATAGTTGTTTTTACAGACATTGCAGCAAACTAATCTTCTACCCGAATAGAAAATGACAAACAAGAAGTACTGGCGGGAAATTTGAAGTTGAAGGTGAACAAATCTACCAATCACATATCATGTGGTCCGCATCGAAGTGACACACAGTTGCAATTGGAGAGCGCGGCACATCAGGGCTATGCTGTAGCTTTGACACAGAAGTATAAATCAACCTTAATGAATAACAAAGAAAGTCCATTTTGGAGTTTTCACATCACAGTCTTAGCCCATCAAGTTCCTCAACCTGCATGTAATTTTCTAGTGTTTAACATTATATTTGCCAATCTAAAAATTTTCATGCTTAAATAGAACTTTAAACATTAATTTCAATAAAACTTGGACAGTCTTCCAGGCGCATCTGGTCCCATTGAGAGCCCTTGTGAATCTTTTGGATATTTAGTAATAATCTTACAGTCAGCATTCTCATAGTAAATAGATTTTTTTTAATGTAATTTCCAATCCCTGCAATAATACAAGTAAAACTCCATTTTATCTTGACTGTAATGGAGCTAATATTTTAGATACTTTTGCTAACAGTTTCCAGAGCCAAGAAGAGATATATATTTTTTTTTCTTTTTTTTTTTTAACACTATCAAACACAAACAGGACAAAGATGCAGCATGATTTTTCTTCTTAGCCAACTGTTTCCACGTACTGCTGCTACAGATGTACAGTCAGGCAATGTATGAATGAGGATTATTGTGTTCTTTCATGTTTTGTCCTCTTTACTATTTTGTATTTTACTGGCAATTCTACTTGAGAGGAGAGCAACACCATGCATGCTGCTGGGATGAGAAGTAAAGAGCATCAGATCAAAGTGACACCACCTTTCCCTCCAGGGGAATCAGATCAAGGGGTTTACAAATGGCTAAGCTTTTAATAACAGGTCTGTGATGCTACAACACTGTGATGACACCTGACATGAGGATTAGATGACTCAAGGAATCTACACTCCGCTAAGATTTGTCATAAGGGAAGACACAATGACACTCAAAGGAACTCATCAAGGCTTGGTCTCGTATCGTCATCATCTGTTACTCTAAATAGACTTTTGGTCTATGCTTCTGTAACATTCTGTATATACTGCTTGTCTTGAGTCAATTTTGGACAACATAGGTTTGAATTCCTCTGCTGCTCTTTGCATTAAATAAATCAAACATTCTCTATTGTCCAGAGAACTGGAACAAAGAATTACAGCCTGAAGCCATGCTGCTATATTGTTGTACTGTACTGCTGGGGTCATTAACTGTGTTATTTCTTTCCCTTCTCATATACAACAAAAAAGGAATCATTATATAATTTGGGTAAATATGAAATTATTTACCCAATACTGTTAAAAAGGCTGCGGTCATCATGGGGTCACCCTCATTCTTCTTAAATTTCATTCCTTTTTGCTTTCACTCTTCTCAGCGGCTCTACCTCTGGGCTGCATTCACACAAATCTTCACACCAAACACTTGTACACACTCACCAACACACGCATAAGCTGCTTCCCACACATAAATCAGTCCTAAACAGGCATGCTTGTGTTGAACATATAAACTTGTAGTATTGCTTTGAATAAAATGCTAACACAAATAGGGTGACAATTACAATGTTACTTTGCATGATACGTTAGTATTGTCAACTAGCACAAACTTAAACAGATTGGAATTGGCCCAACTTTAAAAAACAAAAAACAAAACAAAACAAAATCTAAACTAAATTCGGAATGGAATTTCATCAAAAAAAATTATGAGAAACTCATGGTGGCGTGAGGAAAATCTGCAGTATTTTGTTGTTTATCTTTTTCTTGCGAAAATAAAAGTCAGAATTGCATGTCACCATCGAGTTGTTTTTCAGTTCAGTATGAAAGTGAATAGAGGTGAATCAATTTGTAGCACTGACATGTTATATTGTTTAAAGCTGAGTGTGCAAGACAGATAAAATCTTTTTTTCTACATGTCAAAGCAGAGCAGATCAATACAGTAAATGGTAGGCAGCACATTGCACAGGCCCCAGCTATCATTTGCATCAGTCCAAGAGTCTGAGAATTTCAAGGCAGGACTCAGAGTACCTGGACATCAAACTGCACTAAGCTCACTTTCTCACCTCCTGTCTCTCCTTCTCCTCCCTCATCAGCCAGCAGAAATTTAAAAGGTAAGAGCTTAAGCTAGGAATCAAACACCAAAAGGTTTGCTTTCCACATCAAGCTCTGCCACTATGACACCAATGTCCTTTCAAAACACAACACATCATTCTTTGCATTTTCTACCTTTTTTTTTTTTTTTTTTTTTTTGGGGGGGGGGGGGGGGGGGGGGGGGGCATGAGGATGAGCCACTTCAATAACCCAGAACTCTCAATTTTTGATTCAGGCAGTTATGTAACAGCTGCACTATCAGAATAACAATTGGGAAAAGAGATTAGCGCAATCGGCCAAGGAGCCAGAGAGAGAGAGAGAGATGAAGGGAAGGGGGGGGGGGGAGGACTCTAAGGAAGCCCCTCTCAGTATGACACATCAGTTCACGTGCTGTGGGAGAATAAGCACATGAAGATTCCTCTAATGTTAATTCTTGAATACAAACCTCTGTTGAAGACAAATGCTTCTCTGAAGCTGCTGCACGTTTGTTCATCTTATTTTAAAATTACCAACAATAAAAAAATCTGTCCCCCATAGCCTTTGAGGATTGTCAAAATCTTACATCATGGGTTCCTTTATTAAAATATAATAAGCAGCTGTAGGAGTTTTCAGGGGTTTTTTTGTTTTGTTTTGTTTTTTTTAAAGAGACTGAAATTAAAAATATCCTGAGGCTTAGGAGTTTTGGGGAACCTCAAGCCTGCAGTGAGGAACTACAGGCTCATTTATCTATATTTAAATCAAAGAATAAAAGTAATCTTTTGAAGGGTAGACTTGAATGGGAATGCTGGTACATTCACATAAAAATAAAAAAATGAAAACAATTCTCAGGTACTCTTTACTCAAAAATAGTCTGCTATTATCCTGGTAAAAAGACCAAGGAGCTGGGGAGGGGTGTGGGCCTCCATACTCCAACTTTAACTTAGGTGGAGTAGGTTGCAGTTCCTTGCCACCTTGAAACAGCACTTACAGAGCACTTACAGTAGAGCTGTGAGCCGAGCCCAGTGAAGCTCCTTCCCATCAACAGGAGCGAGCACTTCAGCTAGGCCTGCTGACTCATCTGTCTTAGGGGTTCCTCAGGACCACCGGGGCCAGAGCCACTTACACACACACACAATGCATACAATACACATAAAATGGGATTTATTGACACAAAAAGACATAAGTGATATTTTGAGCAAAAAAAAATTAAATGAATAGACTGCTGGATGACTGAATTTGATTTTCAAGCATAAATCTGCAAGTTTCCAGTTCTCTGACAGGAAACACCTTGTTGAAAGGCGAGATGGAAATGCTCCGACTGGTTGGGCCTCCAGTAAAAAGCTACAGTAACTGGCAGATCGTATCACAATCTATAGACACACTCTTAACAGAAGTGAAAGGCACAGAAAAGCATCTAAGAGAGCACAGTACCTCAAATTTGAAAGGGGACATATTATGCTGTTTTCAAAAATGTTTCCTGATGTTTTGATTAAATGTCTGACATGTTTTGGTCTGAGTTTCAAAGAGATATAGTATAAAAGGATTGTTTTTAACCATGTTTTTACACCTGTGTGCACAGCACCTGGTTTTAGAGGCTGGAGCACCTCAACTCCAGTCCTTCCCCTTCTTCCAAGAGGTATGCCTCTTTAGAGGTTTCAAATTCAACAAGATGTGACGTAAGGTGTAGATAAAGATAAGGAGACTGTTTCCAATCATGAGCTGGGTATGTGATATCACAGCCCGAAGTAAAGTAAAGTAAAGTAAGCAAAAGCTAGAGGGTTTAACAGATGATATTTGGAAATGTTGTGTTTTGTTGGAGTAAGCAACTTTGCAACTGTATGAAACATCTCAAAGGCCACAAAGAACTGAGAATTTTGATTGCAAAGGCCTTACATTGGTACTGTATATATAAGGCTGGTGTTGCTTAGCTGTCAAAATATAATGAAAAATAGTAGCATTAATCATCTTGAAAACTACAACTGCAGAAGAAGTAAAACAGAAATTCTTCAATTTCTTTTCCACAAAGTAAATAAACATCCAGAACAAAGTTAGGAAAAAGGAAATTAGCTAACCAGATTTTGTCACGTTAACTTACTTCGCCCACCAGCAATTTCACTGTTGATCAACACGTGCACTTGCCTAAGAATCATATTAACATCCTCGGATTGTGTATTTTACTAACATCTAAATACAAACAAAAATAACCATATTTTTGTTTCCTTTAATGTTTCTTTTTAAATTATTTAACAATATACTTTCTAATTAAGTCTTTATTTCATTTATGGATTTATTTACTTCTGTTATATTTTCCCTTTACATTTTCTCTGCCTATTTACTATAATAATAATAATAATAATAATAATAATAATAATAATAATAATAATAATAATAATAATAATAATAAAACATTGTGAAAGAGGGCAGAAAGAGGGCAGAAGTGTATTTTTGTTCTGACTCTAAAAAATACAATTCAGGAATGAGGGAACACAAGTTGTCACAATAACCAATCTTCCCTTTCTCAAATAGCTTTGAAGCACCACAGGAAGTAACATTTTGTTTTGTGGTTTTTGGCACCATTTCGTAGAACAGAATCTCTATACAATGATGATCAACCAACAGGTGACAAACAAACCCTGTAGCATGTTTTGAAAGAGAGTCTACCTTATTTGCAAAATGAAATACAATTAAGAAAATGGGTAAATAAAATTGAGATTTGTTTGTGTTCCTAGTCACTACTATTGCCCTTTATATTGTGCGATTGTGTGGTATATACAGTTGCACAGAACCTCACTTTTTAAAAAAAATGTCTTGATAAAGAAATTCAAAACTGATAAGGGACTTAAAGCCAGTCATTGGCCCTGTATCAATACTGCTAGTCAACATTTCGATGGCCCAGAAGGCCATCGATCCCTCCTCCATCCATCCATCCATCCATCCATTTTCTGTTACTTATGTGGAACTGGGTCTCCATGCTAAATGCAAAAGTAGAGAGTCCCAGGCCTCGCTCTCCTCCCTCTTCTTCTGGCTCTTCCTGTGGGATACCAAAGGGTTCCCAAGCCAAATGATAAATATAATTTCTTCTGCAAATTGTAGTGGCAAATGAGATTATGTTACCTCACTTGCATGCTTTCCTGGAACACACAACCATGCAACAGTTGCTTGAGTTAAATGCTAACACCAGCATGCTCGCACTGATAAGGTTAGTTTTGCATGAAAGCAGGTTAGCATTGCCAATCAGGACCATCTTAGGAAGATGGGAACTAATTGTCTGGCAATCTTGCTAGTAAGATTATGATCATAGGTGAGGGTTGAAATGTGAACAGATTTGTTTATCAATAGCTTTGTCTTACAGTTCAGCTCACGAGAGACACACCATTACAGCTTTTGTATAGCTTTCGTATAACTGCAGATTACTGCCCCCATTCACTGTTCCAATCACGCTTAAACGCATATCTCACAGGCCAGCCATGCTCACTGAGTTTGCACACATAAGTGAAACAAGCTGAAAAAAAACTGAAAACACTAGAAATAACCTTTGTTCTAGATTGTTCTTCTCTTGTTCCTACTGCACATGCAATTGCAGTGTTATAAAATGTAAACTTTTGCTGTATAACATCTGATATCAAGGACAAAAAGTCAGCAGCACTTTCCTGCTTCATCTCCACATTATTGTTCACACTGTCATTAAGTGTGTTATCTTTGCATGTTATCTTGTGGTGATGGTCACATCACATAGGCTTAATGAATCAGAAAATAATATGTAGTGACCCAGAAAAGCAAATCATAAAGAGAATCAGTGCAAGTAAGTAATTATTTCCACATGTTTACGATTTAGCATATCCACATTGTAAAATGCAACTGTTGCGGTCCAAACTGAAACAAGGTCTGCAGGGGATCCAAATGTATCCTGTTTTGAGGGCTGAATTTGCTGCAACTGTGTGTATGAAATACATAACCATTACAAATGTTTTACACTGAAAATGTTTGACAATGAAAATGTTTTCATGTGGACATAGACTGATCCCAGTGATAGGCATGCTCTTCCTCTTCAGCCCGGTGGTTCCACTCACCTCAGTCAGCCGCCCTGCAAAGTAAATGGTAGCAGAAACACTGTCAGTTGTCCACCACCAGGTTCTGGGTTTTCCACAATGACTAGCACCAACCAACTTATAGCCACATCTCCAAACCACTGCATCAGCAATGGCAGCCTGGGGCACTGCCCTTTCTGCCTCAATGTTCCCATCGTCTGTCCGAACATCAGAAGACCTTTACATTTCATTTGTTAACATATTTGTTGACGTGCGTTTAGGCCATTTCAGGAACCTTGACTGTTATTGCACCTCACCTAGAATCAACTTTCTGATTCCAAATATCTGACGTAAAAGCAATGACATGCCTCTAAAATCTCCACTTGGAAATACATACCACAAAAACTAAATTAAAATTAATAAATAAATAAAAAAAAAAAAAAAACATTTCATGGTTACAACTAAACAGGGCAGATCAGCAGAGAAGTGCCTTTACTGGTTCTGATGAGTTTAGCCACTGCAGCTGAATCTCTAATTCAATGTACCAAATGTGAACATGCAACTGCACACATTCCCATTCAAAACAAAAACCATCAACACTTACACAAAAAAACTACAGTTACAATCTATCTAACTTCTTAACACATGAACCTCAATGATAATTTCTGCTGAGACATGGAGGGAAAGACATTTTGGAGGGCAGACAGCAACAAGGCTGGAATGCTGATCTGCTGCTGCTTCTTCTGGTTTATATGCAGTTGAAGATTGAAACAACATCGCAGCTGCGTGATGCTGCACAAGTGTTGCTTGTCATAAGTGAGTTACCGAGAATACGTCACTATCAAAATGCTTCTTTGTATGTCACCCACCAAAAACCATATGTAGCAGTAAATGTGACCTTTTAGTAACACAGTTTCACACAGACTCATTTTTGTCTAACAGTCCCAAAATAGAGATACTTCAACCAATAAGTGCTTTAAAGAAAAAACTTAGTCGATGAAATACAAAAAGAGCATTGGATGGTTGTAGCCTCTCAAATGAAAGAGGGTACTTTTTTCTTGTTTTACATTCGAGAAAAATTATCACTTTGCCAACAAGACTGTTGGTTGGGAAACCTCAATTTTGGCAAATTTTGTTTCATTGAAAAAACAGTAAATAATAATGGCAAATATGTGTCAGATCAGTTAATAAATAATTGCATCATTAGCTGAAGTTCAAACATTCATTTCAGCATTCTCCAGTGATTTCCTTTTGGGAAACAAAAAAGCAAAAAGCAAGAAAAAAAAAACATAATTGAAATGCCAATTACCCAAATAGATTTTGCCAGTACACTTTGCATAAACCAAAATAACACTAATAATCAGCTGTAAATTCAATCTCCTTAAACTTTATTTAAAAATAGAAGCACAAATTTGAACCTTTCACTGGATATATTTTGTCTTGTTTTTAATCTGTCATGCAGATATGAAACAACGCAGCAAACCACTACATCGTACTACATGTGTTACCAGGTAATTCCTTACATATCAAAGCCTCTTCATATCTGGATACAAACGCACATGCAGAATGAGGTTAAAATAGATGCTGACTGGGACAATAGCACGTTGTTCACATCCTGACAATGCTAATTTTTCAAGAGGAGCAAACTCATCAATAAAAGTAATTTGAGGACAACATTATCTACTGCTCAGCATCTGACCTGTGCTGTACATTGCCACAACACCATGAAGCCAATTAAAATGGCACTTTCACCCTTTGATGACGAATTGTTAGTTTTATGACTCTGGGCATTCATCAGTGCACACAGATTTATGGCCTCATCGACATAGAAGAGTCATCTACAAACATATTTTAGGCAAAAACAAATTGAAGTGAACAAAGAAAAATTAAATTCTGAGCATATCAAGCTGTCCTCGAAGGATAAAATAAAATGTATCAATAAAGAGAGTTTATATATATATATATATATATATATATATATATATATATATATATATATATATATATATATATATATATATATATATATATATATATATATCTATATATATATATATATATATATATATATATATAAAGCACAGCTAGTATTACCTTGAAGCAACTGTCATGCTTCAGGGGCCTTAAAGTCAAACTCTTTCCCTACTACAAAGACTTAAGACATCTAACAAGAAGTGACCACTATAGGTGGAAACATTTCACTGCACAGGAAGAGTAATTATGAAAAAAAAAACTGAGTAATTTATCAAGCAATGACTTGAAACAAATCATCAATACAGCATGAATGATCAGAAAGAAACTGAAGTCTTACAAATGTCTGGTTTGTTGGCAACAAATAAAGAAATATTTCTGAGAATTCATTAGCGCTAGATGTTCAAACTTTCAGCCACAGAGAAATTGGTGACTTTGCCAGCACCGTGATAGTGAGGATTTATACACTGCTCAAGTGCAGATTGATGTTTAAGAATGCTACCAAAAAACAGGTGTTGAAGGGGAAACAAAAAAATAGTCCGGCAAAATGCTGGTTTGTTGCCAGTTGGGCTACATGGACACTCAACCTAAACTCCATTCTGTAGAATTGCAGCACAAAAAAATCGGCAGACATCAATGAGGAAACAATGAAGAGATGAAAAGATCGAATAACCCAGTGCTAAGGCCTACTCCAGAAGCCAGGGCTGCCTGTAAGCTGGTGTTAAAAAAGGAAGTAGCAGTAGAGAGTTAGGGAGGAGGCACGGGAGGGGGAGGGGGAGGGGGGGGGTCAGGAAGCGTTCTTCAAAGACTTAAGCTGCATTGTTACGTAAGTGATATGGGATACTCTGAAATCATACACTTTCAGTTAAAGTTGGACTACATTAGCACCATCCTCATCGTGTCTCATTCATAGTCTTTCTTGAACCTCATTCTCAGGCATACTGCACTCACTCACATCATTATGCACACACACACACACACACACACACACAGTCATTCCTGCGCTCGCAATCACCCTCTGATTTAAAAAAAAAAAAAGAAAGGTCTCTCCCTTAAAGAGCTTTGAAGTAAAGAATATGATTAAAGTAACTTGGAAATCAATGGCTCATGTCAGTCATCGCAGACAGAACGATGACATGTGTCTGATGAGAACATCCAAACAGAAAGAGCTGACAAGCACAGCCTTATTGACAAAAATTCACCCAGATGTATCTGAGTCATAACTCCTCTTATTTTCTTCCTTTTCCTTCTTTTATCTCTTTGATTTTACTCAAATACACCTGATAACCTCTGTACACTGGCCTTTCAGCTCTGCCTCTCGTTTATGGGAAAGAGGAAGCTGTACTGTGTTTCTGTCCATAACACTGTCTCTACTGCATCAGCATCAGATTGGCTTACAGACAGCCTGGCACAGAGCAAGCTCACAGGACGGCTGGACTCAGTTACCAAAGACCAATTTGCCACCAGTGTGTGGATGACTCATTTTCATTAATGAGTTTGAGTGAAATGCGACGAGCGGCCAGAGGAATCAAGAAGAATGGATGATGCATTCCTGCAGCCTGCGACTGGCAGAGGACAGATTTATTGTTTACAACAAACCTTGCCAGTTCTTCAGCTCTGCCTGGTACTTCTCAGTTAGACAAAAGCCTGCAGGTATTTCTCTGCAGTCCTTACAATGCTATACAGAGGCAAATCAAATGCAAGAAGATGGTCTTTGCAGAGACAAGCAAAATTGCTGTCCTTATGAAAGATTAGTGCGTACTGCAATGTGAAAACAAAGAAAAGAGAGAGGGAACGAGACAGAAGGGACAGAGACTCAGTGAGAGACGAGTACTCCACTGCCTTATCAGAGGGCTCAGACAGGACAGTCAATAAAGCAGGTAGAGAGCAGTCGAGAGCAATAGGAAAGCATGCAGTGTGTAGTACCGTTTCCCTATACCTGTATGCACATGACATACATGTGTGCCAAGGAGGCTGTGAACACACAGTGGAAATGTGCTCATGAGTAGGTTTCCATGTGTGCCGTGGCACCCCTGACATAGCATGACAGAGAAAGAAGGGAGGTCATCTAAATCTTCCTGCCACCCCTCCCTTCCCACCCTGCTCCCACCACCCCACCCCTGCCTTCCCCCCCACCTGTCAATGGTCCCAGTACCTTGCGTTTTTTATCCCGTGAGCGACTCCTCCTTTTGACCCTCTCCTCCTCCTTCTCTTTGCGCTCCTGCTCTGCCTGGGCTTCTAAATCCTTGTTCTTACGGAGATGTTTGGCCGCTTGTGCCATAGCGTTGGTGGTGGGGGTCTCGGCGTAGTTGGTGCGTCCAGATCTTCCAACAGTGGTCTGCGGGGAGACAGTGCAGGGACTTCTAACCAGTGCAGGTCAGCACTAGCGCTGCTGCTGCTGTGTGTTCCTCTGTGGACCTGCAGAGTCTGTAAGCTTGCTCACCCTCTGCCTTCTCCTCCTCCTCCTCCTCTTCAGCAGTGCAGTCACACACACCGGCGGTCTTCAGCCGTCTGCTGTGGGATGCTACTGCAGCGCAGCTCTCTTTCCCTCTCTCCCTCCCTCTTGCTTCGATGCTACGCTCTCGTCCTCTCTCACTTCCCTCGTGCAGTTTTTTCTGCTGCTTTTCTCTCTGTACTCCCTCCTTCCCTGAGCAGAAGACAAAGGGTAAATAATAATAGTGAACAAACAGCTTTTCCTTCTTATATATATATATGTGTATATATATATATATATATATTTTTTTTTTTTTTTTTTGGATGCTCTTCTTCCTAACATTATTCTCCCCGTCATTGCTTTATCATGCAGCAAAACTGCTTTGATCATTCCACCACCCTTCTCATCAACAAAGATTGCAAAAGGATGAACTGACAGTTGAGAAATAGCTTGAGCAGCTTTAAATGAAAGTCAGCTCTCTCTCCTCACACTGCATTGATTTTGTTTCCTTTTCCTGTATTTAATTTCTCAGTATCTCATAGACCTGCTGTGTGTCCATCTGTGTAGAATCACTGGGGTACAAAGGGACTCCGTCATCACCACAACCAATCACACCATCACTCTCACACACACCAGGACACCAGAAGAAATAACGAAAAACTAAAACATGCATGAGGGAGAAAAAGCTGCTACTCGTTTACTCTCCCCCTCTCATTCTCCTCCCTCCTCCCTCGCTACTGTCTGCAGCAGACAGGATTGGTACCCATGCAAAGATGTTGGTGCAGTGTGCTTATCTACGGACCAAGGCTGGGAGCAATAACTGGTTATTTCATATCGCTCCCTGGCTGTCTGTTGTAAACTATGACTTCTTCTGGATCCTGTTCTGCCTCCTTCAAGCACTTCTTATATTTCTATACACACAAATAGTAAAAAAACTAATATAAATGCAAGTATAAAATAGCACAGAGGACCGCCTATTGCATATGTGCAGTGTACAGAAAAACAAGTGCATAGGAAGAGAAGTGCTAATGGTGTCGGCACCTGTTTACTGGTATTGCTCTGCCTCTCTCTTGGTCTTGCCACTTCACTCCCCTCTCCTCCCTCATTTCTCCTCCTGTTGAAACTGCTGATGCAGGCAAAAAAGATCCTTTAACATCTTTCTTTGCCTGGTTTACTGTACATCACATGTACAGTTCACAGTCACACTGATCTTATTGGAAAAGAAAAAACACACACACACACACTCATGTCATCCACCGATATGCCAGCAGCTGTGGTTCAGTGCGTGCACACACACACACACAAGACAGACAGTCAGTGGCTTACAGCTTATTTTACTGTCCTCCATTAGTTATTTCTGGGGACCCCAAAAAAAGAACAGAAACAGACAAAATATTATTGGTCACAGTCAAACATCTCAAGTCGTAATTTCTTATACTATTATAGTAATAGCTTCTATAAGCAAACATAAGGTAAACTACTCATGACTGAATAATGCAATGAAATAAAACTAAAAATAAAAATCATCAGATCAATCTTTATTTTAACATGGCTGGTTTTTTTTTTTTAAACCATTACTCCTAAATTTCACTCACTAACTGTTTTTCCTCTACTCTGCTGTCAAGGCTTTCCCTGATCAGATAGCAGCCCTCTCTGTACTGCAGCATACTAATGAAAAAGAGTGGTGATATTGCCTTCTGTCTGCAATGCTGCCACACAAATCACTTCCTTAGGTGGCCTAGCTATGACACAAACCAACAAATACTGATGGGCTGACAGCTCTGTCAATTCATCACAATACTGAAGCCCTGAGGAATGGGCCAGAATAAATTACCAGCAGGAACTACCTGCATGGTAATAAGGAACAGGGCTGCATGATATTAGAAAAACATGTAATCTGAGGTACTTTGCTGTTGAATACTGTGATAACGACATGGCTTCCAAAAAAAAAAGGACTTCAGTTTATGGTGTTCATGTCTCTCTGCTTTACTGCCAACATCAGCCCCAAACAGTAAATAGCCTGAAATAATTTAAAAGCATAGTCATTATTCTAACGAAAAACATGCTTTTATTGTAAAATAAAATCTAACTGGCAACAGTTTCTACATCAGTGAGGAACTAATTTAGTTACATAATAATACAGTCTTTTAATCATTTCAGCAGAACATCTTAATGCCACCCTACTCCTTTAAATGCACAATGTACTAATTGGATTTTTGTGAAAAAAAAAGTGTAAATAAGTTAAATAATTGAAATAAAGTATAAATATAACAAGTAAATCCAACTGCAGTGTCTCCCATTATCTTACTTTTTCACTATTCACCAAAATGTTGGTATATGAGGGTATTGCACTATTAGGGGAAATTAAATAGATTAAAGTGCTCGACCACCAAAGTGGGATAAAATTATGAAAATAAAAACAAAAATAGTATCTTTACCAGCGAAACTGGCATGAGGAACAATCTACAAAGTTACTACACATTTTCCACGCTCCTCTATTTCCTTTTTATTGTGATGATGTTCACAACACTGTTCATGGGCTTTAGTATTTCAGCCACTCAGGTCACTCTCGGACGGTGAAGGACAAGCTTTTTGACCCAATATCTTATTGACATTCAGCTCATGATACATGGTGCTTGGAAAGACTACCATTTATTTCCAATATTTTGAAACAGACTTGCAATATTTTGTTCAGCCACAATACAACTTTGATTGGCCCAACAAGACTGGTTTTGTGAAGCTGTACTACTTTGCACTGAGCTGGTGGAGAAGTTTTACAATGGATTTAAACACAACCATCAAAGCTACTTAAAGACTGTTTTTTTTTTTTTTTTTTTTGGGGGGGGGGGGTGAACCAGCACACATCCATCATATACTGATGACCTCACTGACTCCCAGAGGAAGAGTTGCATGTGTCTGGTGCCTTACAACAGTGCTGGCAACCAACAGTCAAGAATTTTCAACTTTCCACAATTGAGCCTATATATAAGACTTAATACTGAGTCTGGAAATATAAAATGCATTATTTCCCTGTTTCACCAGGTTACAAAAAACAAAGTGTTATTTGGAGTAGGAGACCCAATACATTTTTGTCCAGTTAAAATTCAACATGTTTTGAGTGGGGAAAAAAGACTCCAAGACTCAATTACTTATAACTTAACCATACCTATATGGTAAATTTACTGTCACCTTTTTGCTGCAAATCCAGCAAAATGTCTCCTTCAAGTCACTGGGCTCTATTATGTTTTGCTTAAAACCAAAATGTGCATGTTGTGCTGTGGCATCAACTCAAATAAAATACATATATATATATATATATATATATATATATATATATATATATATATATTATATACTTTCATTTTTCTGAGTATAAACTATAAAGGTTTGTTTCAACAACTAAGACAACATGCCTTTCAGTGTCAGCAGATTGCTGTGCTGTTCAGAGGCCACGACCCGCTGTCTTATCTTTAAAGTAACAACAGAACTTTAAACCCTAAAAAACATTTCTCAAACAATTTTAGTGGTTGTTTAACTTTTAACTGAACAGATTTGCACTTACACCAAACCCTCAGTACATCTGCATCATCTGCATTAGGTGCACTATGTAAATTGTTGCCTGTAAGTCCCGCCTCCCAGCTGCCAATCAAAGTGTAGTCTAGCTTTCTGGGAGACACCAAGACATTTACTCATAGAAGTTAGCAGGTGGTTAACTATGCAATAAAGCTCTCTAACATGGAATTCTCAAAACCAACACCAACAATTAGTATTTTGTCTGAGGAGGTGAAGAAAAGCAAATCAGTATTGGATCAGATTACGTTTTTTGACCAAGCTGAAAGAGGCAAAGGGCCACAGGATAGATGATTACCTGTTCTTGCTGCTAGTGGATTTATAAGTCATATATATCTTTCTAACATTAAGTGTCTTAGTCTGTGCTGCTGAAGTTGCCAGTTTCGATAGCGAATGTCATTATTATTATTATTATTGTCCAATGCATGTCCTGCTTAAACACTGGATACTATAAACAAACTGATTTTTTTTTTCTTTTTGATGCAACTGTAGGTAGAGTTAGACTAGGGATATTACAGGTAAATGCTGCTGTTGCATTTCTCAGTTTTGTATGATGGTGAGAGTTTTGATTGGAACCTACATTCTGTTTTTTACAGGGATTGTTTCCTGTTGAAGGAGCTCAATGACTACACAAATACACAGAAGGTGGAGCGTTAGAAGCATACAGCAATTTGCTGTATTCAGCAGTTAAAGTTTCATGCTCTTCTGCTCCATGTCCACTACCAACACAAGAGGACAACTGATGAACCACTGGCTGCCGCCACTCAGAAAAAGCCATGGGTTTAACAAGGTAATTGTAACCTGGTTTATGGGATATCTGTTGCTTTGAATGGACATTCAAAGCGACATTCTCACAATATGATGTGTTTACAGGTTCAGCAGTCACCAAGAAATTACAGTTATCATTGTTGACAAGTGTTGTCAGAAAGATGTGAGGATGTCCATCACCTTCAGGTCTGCTCTCTGTAGTTTTAAATATATGTATGTTAAATTTATGTGTTTAACTAAACTTGGCATTAATATATTAGAGTTTCTGTTACAAGCCTATTTCAGTTTTAACCTAAAATCTAATGCCTTGGCACATCTGTCTGCTTGACGCATCAGAGCAGTTACCTTAATTCGATTCGATTTTTGGTGTATATACATACGGCAGGCATTAAAATCATATTGATGTAGTACAAAAAAATAAATGCTACTGTTGTTTGCTAAATGGAAAAAAAATTATCTTCTAGGTAAAATAAAAAAAAAATAATAATAATAATCAGAGCTGGAATGTCAGAGCCTTATGCCAGACCTGCAGAAGGCTCTTTTTTCAAGGAGGCTGATGACTAGAACAGGTCTTCCCAGAGGAAGAAGCATGACGATGATGCAGCTCCCAATAGCTTTGGGTTTGTGGTTCTAAGACGGCCACCAACAACCTATGAACTCTGGAGAAGTCATGTTTTGTGGGGAACTCAACACTAGCTTGGCACACATTTATAGAAAGGTAATGAGCCTAAGATTGCGTTTGCTTTTTCATATATACATTTGTAAACATGCACACAAACAAAGAATTTTAAAAATAACAGGTGATGTAAAAACTTAAGTGATTTAGGTTATAATCAAGAAAGCCATGGAAAATGGTAAGATATCAGCTCTTAAATAAAACTCTTATGAGCAATCTTTGTGGTTATCGTTATGTTTGTCCAAACAAATGTACCTTTAGTTGTGTCTTATTAGCCAAATACAGCAGCTTCCTGAAGTTTCCTGAACCCAGACAGCCGTGCTGCTTCAGCATAAACTATCTATCTGCCTCATAAGTGATGTCTGGTCAACATAAGAGCATCAGACATCAAGTTGGTAATCTGGTCTGGACCTGCTGCAGCAGTGAATCCTTCGGAGGAGCTGTCAGGTATTGCAGGTTGGTCTACAAAAAAATAATCATCATAATAATATTAATAACATATAAACTTTTCAACTATTTTACACGCACCAAAATAATATGATGCAAATTTTGTTATGAAGTAGTGTTGACAGAAAAATAAACACACCCGCGTTTCAGCAGATCTCTGAACTCTTCTCCCACTTCGTCCCTTTTCAGAGGTAGAAGTTGATACTGACTGCTCAATGAAACCATAGGATGGGCTGATCTAGAAAAAAGTTATAAAGTAAAAATTATACATCACGAAAACAATAAGAGACTTACAGTTTGAAGCCAGAAGTTTACATACACTGTGCAAAAAACTCATTTAATTTTTTTTTCAGGAATACCAAGGATTACTTCATCACCTGGGCTTCCCTATGTTGTTTAAAGACTTAGTACTTTTTGTGTATGTAAACTTTTGACCTCAAAGAAAATAATATAAAATTCTCTAAGAAATTCTCTCTCATTATTTGTGGCATTTAACAAAACAAAATAATGTTGGTAATCCTGACTGACCTGAAACAGGAGAGGTTTAGTCCTTTTTGACTTCAGACAGTAAGACAAAAAAATGAAATGTGTGTTTTTGCAGTGTATGTAAACTTCCTGGCTTCAACTGTATAAAACTGAGTAAATAGTAGCAACTTATTACAGTAATTAACCTCATACTTTTCTGACTTTAGCTTTGGTAACCTGTTTCACGGTCACATACAAAAACTAGTGCAGCGTACAATCCTGCTAATGTCTACAAACTGTAAATGTCGGTCATTACTGAGATGTATGAATCCCTGTGCAGCAGTCCAATCTCAGACTACTTGTAAATACATCCATTTCGCATCATGAATCGGTCAGTGTTTGAAATGCCAGATCAAATAAAACTCTGAACTTAGTAACTTTGAATAACTAATCAGCTTGTAATAACATGCACTGTTCAATTTATGCTGTGTGTGGTTCTTGTCTGTGGCCATGCCAAAATATCTGATTAGCCTCCGTCCACATTCAGATCTTTTACAATTAAGTCATGTCTAGTTGCAAAGATTGCTAAAAACAAAATTCATTTTGTTTTTGCCATCTGTTAGGTTAGTGTTCAACATCTAAAAATATTGCTTTACCTTGTCAGTTGACATACTCGTTTCTTCTTCTGTAAATCATTTAGTGTTCTCACGTAAAATCAGACTTCAGTGTGTAAAGAAATCCACATCCATCATTACGTCAGCTCAGGGCTCAGTTCATCACTTGTATTTGCAACAATGCAGGACATGACTGAAGAGTGATGGCAGGGTTAGACAATACACAATCTGAAAACGAGTCACTTGGTACGCCAACTGGTCTGCAAAATACATTTTAACCAACAAAATCTGAAAAGAAAACCATAAACTGAGAGGTGGGATGAACTGTTCAGAACACAAATGACCGACTCAGGGATGCATTAGCAATCATCACTGATGAGTCTTTGAGTTGTTCACACATGATTGGAGTGCCGCCACTCACAGATTTGCCTCAGACCACTATGCAAGCTTGGCCACTGGTATAATCAGGCTTAAAATTAGAAATGTTCCGATACCGATTCAGATTCTTGAGTTGTGGGTATTGGCCGATATTTAAAGCAAAAAAAAAAAAAAAACCCTGACTATAATATAACTCTTATTGTTTTAAAACATGAATAAATAGAGCAAATCCAAGCCATTCATGTCTATATTTCCAAATAAAACAGTATTGCAAACTTTAAAAGCACTCCTTTTTGCTAGTAGTGTAACAGAAGTAACCAGTAAATTGTAACAGGTGTGCAAAGAACCCAACTGCAGCACAATCGACATGGGTAATAGTTCCTGAGCAGTCTTTAATAAACAGATCAGCAGGTACACAGAAGACCAGAGGATGGCAGCAAAGACCTGGGTCCAAGGGGATATGGCAGGCAGGGAGTGGGGGTGTGTGGGGCTTGTGGGCAGGTGACAGTCCAAAAGTCTCTTAACTGGCTCAGCGAGGGTGACAGCAGGGAGGTGAAGCACACTCACTGGAGATGGGTGTCCGGCTGTGATGTGGTTCAGAGCTGGAGTCACCAGAGAATGTGAGCGGGACAGGTGGAGATGACCAGGTGAGTCTTTGGTAGAATAGGCACAGCCAAGGTTCCTACCAGCCACAGGCAGGCAATGAACAGAGAACATGGCAGGCAATACTCATGGTCAGGGAAAAAAGGCTGGTGGATTTACTGGGGCTGAGACAGAGACAATAGTCAGAGGCAGGACAAGTCGATACCAGGTCAACAATCCGGAAATACATACTGGACATTCAGGCATGAGAGCAAAGACAATCTAGAAGAGAACAAGTGTAGTGACTAGTGATGTTATGAGAGTGCCGAGGCTCCGAAGCGTGTATCGAGAAATGGAGGGGGCGTGTCCGCAAAGCGTGTATCGAGGCTTGCTTCATTTAGGGGAGGAGCCGAAAGCGATGACGCCCGAAGCTTTGCTTCCCAGCTGTACCACGTGACTGCTTCGGGAAGTGGTTCAGATCTTGTCGCGGGGTTTGACAGCTTTATAAACGCCACAGGCTCCATTCAAATTGTGGGTTTTTGTAGGCGAGTTGCGGTCAGTTCAGAGTGTGGATAGAGTTTGGATAGCTTAGATACAAGAATTTGGATAGCGTTTATATAGTTTGCAGAAGTTCAGTATATAGTTTGTACATGATGGCACAAACATTATGCAGCCCAGCATCCTCTGTGCCATGTGAAAGGGTGCTCTCCAAGGCTGGAGAGATTGTGTCTAAAAAAAAGAATCGGTTAAAACCAAAAACCAAAAATATACATAAAATCACCCCTTTAATGGTCATCATTGTCCAAGTTGCACAAGGATATTCAGCGCGCCCCCTCCGTAGTTCCACAAACACTTTCACTGTTCTCTGCCCAAAAGAGCTCAGGTGTCCCAGTAGTGCAGTGGTTAGGGCAGGCGGCCCATGTACAGAGACTACAGTCCTTGTGTGGCTAATCGTGAGTTCGACTCCCAGCTCGTCAACCCTTTTGCCGCGTGTCTTCCCCGTTCTTATGATACTACTTTGGGAAACATTAAACAGAGATTACATTCAAACAATATTTTATTATGCACTTGATCATTTATGTAGACCAATTATTTGGTCATACACATTTTGTTATTCACAGTCATTCGCAAGAGCCATAACTGATACATAAATTCAATGCATCACATCTTAAGATTCAGCTGGCTGTGATTATAAACCTGACCAGTAGGTGGCATCATGTGCATATGAAGCAGCAAGAAATGTACCATTTCTCGAACCAATTGGCCGATGTGTGACACTGCTTCACGAGGCTTCATCTCACCATCACTAGTAGTGACGCTGCATATATCCTGGCGTGATTGGGATGGAGAGCAGGTGAGAGCAGCAGGTGAAAGCTGTAGGCTGACGAGGGGGTGTGGCTGAGCAGCAGGACAGGGAGGAGCAGAGCAGACTGTGACATAAATAAATCATTAGATATAAATTACTCCGTACTCACGTACTCACCAATACCGATGCCAGTATTTTTGGCAGTATCGGAGCAATTTCCAATACTGGTATCGGAATCGGAACAACACCACTTAAAATCATGTCATATGAAAGTGACCTAAAGAAAATTTTGTGATACAACTGACAGCTACAAGTAACCATTTAAAAAAAAAAGCAATGCAGATAAAAGTTAAACTTGACAAACAACAAAGGTGAGATGATCTTCTACCCATACAATGAAGAGTACTAAACTATTGTCAAAATATTGTGGAAAAATGTGCAAAACCACAGGGAGTGATTTACAAATAGCAAACAAGATTTCTTTGGTATTTCTAAGTCCACAGACACTATGAGTTCTGATACCCTGGGGTGGTCCTGCCTTGGACACAAAGGGACAGGTTGTGTGGACCTGGGAGGAGAAAAGAACACACAGCTACTGCCCCAGCTCTCTTCAGTGTGACAGCCAGCACCCGCCAGCACATTAACCGCTCTGTTGCTCCTCTAAAAACAGTAGATGGGACACGACAGAACCACACACAAACAAACACACACACACACTGTTACACAAACTCACCACTGTGAAAAGAGACAGGAGAGACAGTCCACTCAACACACAAAGCATACTGTACATAACATTGCAATGCAGCACAGACAATCTGTCATGCCACTATTCAAGTCCATCTTGAACAGTCTACTTCCAACTTTAAACTTTAGCACAATTGTTATCTGGAAGCAGGTGAGCAGTAAAAAGCAGGTGAATCGTATGGAGCATACATAGTAAGTCAAAGGTGTCCTGAAATTGAGCAATCAATCTCAAAAATCAGGGTCAATTTAAAACTAATTTACACTGCAAGTCAAACTCTTGGGACAAAATTCTCATTTCCTGTTCTAATTTAGTCATTCTCCTCATCACACACAAGTCACACAGAGGCACAGGTCTAAAGAATATTTGTCAAACAAATACTTCATTAGATCAGAGTTAGCCGTAATGAGAGTAAACCTAATGTATTTACTGCATCAGTCAGATTAACATATCAGCAGCAGCAGCTCATGCACACACACAAAAAAGAGTGCTTCAGCTTTTCACCAGGCTTCTTGTGTTGAATCCACCTCAACATTTCTTATAGAGTCTCCAGTGTGTTTGCTGGCAGAGGTCCACAGCCTACAGTGAGATACAGTATTCTGCACTCGTGCCATCCTCTCCACCATCAACAGAGGCTTATAGCAGAGTTATTTTAGCATCAGCGTTAGTCACTATGAGCCAAAATGAGATGAGGAGATGAACAAAAGTCTTTCCTACATTTGTGTTATCACAATATGATTCCAACATGCCACCATATACATTTTTAATCAAAAGTGAATCAAAGGAACACATGACTTCTTTTTTAACTGCTAGATTATGGCTGGTCATCAAAGGCAAAATAAAAAATAATTATAATAAGAAAAATAAATGTAAGGGAACTAAAACAAATAGCACCCTCTTCTGATGGAAGGGTAATACTGCAACCAAGAACAGCAACAACATTACGGTAAGGGTTTACATTCAAAAATGAAAGATCTTGATAACAAACATCATTTAGGTATCTTTACATAAATAACAGCCACTTGAATAATTAACACTCAAAAGAACAGGTTTCAATGAAATCTTAAATAACAAAAATGGCACAACTGTTGAGGCAAAAACAGGTATGTTTAAGCCCAGAGCAATCCATGAAACTGGCTGAACCGTGGATCAACACGCCCCGTGTGGATGGCGTTTTTGTAAGAAGACTTGACACACAGTAGATCTCAACACTGCACTGCAGCACGCAGCCGACTCAAAGCAGCACCACAGGACTGCACAGCTCAGTGATGCTCTGGTTAGGAAACACTACATTCAGACTATCACAGGTCTCAATGCACATGATAAAACAGCACCGTTTGAATCTGAATAGCAACAAATATACACAGCAGCGTACACAAAGTAAACACATATGTTTATGTGGAGTATGCAGAAAAATAACAAACATGAAAATATTTTATTCTAAGCAGAGGGAACAGCATAATTAAATCTTTTTTCTCTTCTCCAAATTACAACAGACATTTGGGATAAATACAAGCTATACATCTTGGAAGAGAAGACAATAACTGTCTCTGCGTTTCTGAGGGTTGTGCGTATGTAGATAAGATAGGAGCAGACTTAGAATAGCTTTTTAAATTAATATGTGCCTGTGTTTTTTCCACCAAAGGATAAATAAAACCACTGAAGCTATGAGAAATAAAAAGATATATCAAACTTTTAAGGTTTTTGATGAACCTCAGTGCTCCGTGACAGAAAGCACACCATGTACTGCCTGCAATTACTGTAATGTACTAAACATTGTAAGTAACTAGAACATTTCGGTGAAATTCTGAGTCGTGGCCAATGAGGCTGCCCGCCTATGAAATGAGTGACAAATTATGCTTCTGCATTTGCAATCTGATGGAAGAGTCTGGGTTTGGCGGTTGCCAGGAGAACGGTACTTGTCTGACTGCATTGTACCAAGTGTAAAGTTTGGTGGCGGGGGGATTATGGTGTGGGGTTGTTTTTCAGGAGCTGGGCTTGACCCCTTAGTTCCAGTGAAAGGAACTCTGAATGCTTCAGCAGACCAAGACCATGACTTGTGTATATAAAGAAGTTGGCTAGTTGATTAGTGTGACGTATAATTCAACAAATAAAATAAAACAGGAGCTTGTCAGTTTCTTTGTTTGTTTTTTTTTGTTTTTTTTTTGGAGGGGGTGGGGGTTGTTGCACAGGAAATCAGCAAGGAGGTGATGTAAACAACATGAAAGCCAGTCAGGCGTTATAGGGTTAAATTTTTACTGGATGTAATTCCTGCTGGAGAACCAACAGAACAGTTCAGTTTTTTCCCCCTCCTTCCCTCATCATTAACATTTAGTCCGACTAGTGGTAGCAGTGACAACCTTCACCTTCAGTTGTCAGAGTAAGCATTTTTGGTTTTATCAGATCAGTAGTAGGAACAGAAGATACTTTAACTAGTAAAATGGTCAGCATGCTGGACACTACAAAAAAATTAACAAGAATAAAAATGTCAAATAGTAATAGGCTTCGCATCGGGCCACGCCGGATTAACCACCAAAATAAAATTTGTAGACATAAGACTTGCTTTATTGTTGGTAGAAGAAAAAGCAGCATTTTATTTTAAAGTGATAAAAAAAAAAATCTAACTTTAGTCTTTGAAATACAGACTCAGTCTGAAAGCCCTGAAAAGCAGTGATAGAACATCATGACTTTCCTTCTGTTCAGTTCATGCATTAAGTTTTAACTCACACAGGGCACACTGCCTTTACTAAAAGCAAGTTGTAGCCAACAATGAGCCTACTTAGATGTAGACACAAAGATTAGAGTGGCCACTCAATAAGCAAAAGATTGGCTTGGTAATACTATAAAACAATTAACAATGCTCATTGTTTCTGAAGTGAAGATGTCAAGCAAAGATGGTGGTTTCAGCTTGTTAAATGTATGGATTGTCGCTTATATCTGGTATATATATTATAAACCAAACAACATGATATGAAAAGGGTTTTCTTTTTTTTAACAACTTAAAGATGCTAAACTGTAAACAGTAATCAATAAGGAAGATGAAGGTATGGTTTAAATAAAAGTTAGATATTGGTGGTAAAACCATTAAGGCCTTAAAGGTGCAATGGCTTGAATGTGTATTGGAACAATTATCTGTGAAAGTAATGAGTAAGCACAAAATATTCTTTCAGAAAAGACTGAAATAAGCTAATCTCTGACAAACACGGCAGTTAATTTTTTTTTACATTCAACTCTTCTAATTGCTCTGGCACTTCTGTTCAGATTGTTCAGCTCCACTCAGTGTAATTACTGGTGAACATTTTGCTACCCTGACATTTGGTTTATAGAGCATGAGGGGAAGATAGTGTTGGTAAATTTGAGACCTCTCTCTCACACACAGACACACACACATACATATACACTCTCTCTCCCTCTCTACTGGATCTGCACCAGCAGAGATAGCACTGATAGGGAAAGCCATATGGTAGGTAACAAACCAAGGGCAGGCTTCTCGACAACGCTGTGCCGTGGCTCGGCACTTTGCCACATCATCTAAAGGGCTTATCTAACTTGGCTGTGCATTCTGGTGAAGTATGTAGATCAGAGATAAGTGTAATATGCCTTGAGAATTAGTGACACTGCATCACCAGCTCGCTGCTGTGAACGGAGAGTCTAAGTAATGAATATCATCATCACAGCAGTTGAGAAAAACAATGGCCTTAGGCTGACTGACAATAACTACTTTAGGGTGCTATGGCTCCATCAAAGCGCAACATACTAGAAGGAAAGCGCAGCTTTGTTCTCTGTTGGTTGTTATGAAGGGCTGTATGATGATCATAACAAGCACATAATGGCTACTATAGTTTTACTGCACTTGGAAAATCTCTTGATTGGCGTATAAAAATAGCCTAGAGTGAAATCCTTTGTTATGTAAAAAATTTAAGGGAAACCCTGACAGCACATCATGCTTGACTGTGTATTCTGTGGCTGTGCTTTAGCAGAAGCTTAGTGAAAGCTACATGATTAGATATGCATGTCACTAAAAACAAAGCAAATCGTAAATCAGAAGAACAGTGGCACTGTTTTATTTTCCACAATGTCTCATGCACAAGCATCAGTCAATGGTTAACATCTCACCTAAACATGAGTTCTATGAAGGGGAAACATGAGGTCCAACAGGTGACTTTAAGCATTTAAGCAGTGAATAAGTACTGTTGCAAATAATAGAACCAGAAAGGCTGCAGTATGTCTGGTACTTGAGAGTAGGAAGCAGATTTATAAAGTGAACTTCTGCCCTCTAGTGGTGTCAATATGCACATGGACTTCAAATACAGCAATTAATTGATGAGACTGAGGTACTGAGTGATGCTGTCTGATAATCCCTGTTTTTTGTGTGTATACATGATGGTTTTAAGGTTGATTTACAAATAATTGAGCACAGTTAGAAAACCTTTCGAGTATGAGTCTTTTCTCTTTAACTCCATCCTTCAAGTTCCTCCTGACCACATTCTTTAACTTGGGGTTTTATATATGCATATATATATATATATATATATATATATATATATATATATATATATATATATATATATATGGACAAACCTATCCACTAATGAAATGTTGTAATTTAGTCAGTCAGCAAGGAAGCAATTTATTAGTTTAATCAGCACTGCTTGCCATAAGTTCCATTTCAGAACGAATGAATGCGAGGACGCATGTCAGCCAATCAGCGTACAGACAACCAATGGCACAGTAATGCCAATCGTAGAAGCCAATCACAGGCCTCGATATTTGTTCATGGGGCCTCCCATGTCGGCTCTTGTTGCTTTCCGAGACTCATTCTTAATGTGATGAGTTTTGCTTCAGCCTCACGCTCTTCGTTTGATTTTTTTTTTGATTTTTTTTTGAATATTTTTTTCTATGAATATTTTTGAAACTTCCGCGATGTACTGAGACTGTGATTGCTGAGACCGCTAAGTGTGGGGGATTACTGTACCACTATAACAACAGGGTTTGCTGGTCTGCTACACTCAGGTATGTGTCATGACCATCC
Organism: Hirundichthys speculiger; assembly: GCA_018398805.1. Lineage (NCBI taxonomy): Eukaryota > Metazoa > Chordata > Actinopteri > Beloniformes > Exocoetidae > Hirundichthys > Hirundichthys speculiger. The sequence continues at coordinate 2,768,808 of JAGFBZ010000035.1, read as the reverse complement.
TGAGGATGAATGACATCAACAGTGGCCTCACGAATGCAAGCATTGCTGCCCATCAACCTGGGTGGGTTATAAGACAATTTCCGATCCTTTTGGAGTCCGTCATTCTACAATAAGAAAGGTGGAAAACAGTCTCAAGCTGAACACCAGCTAGTCTCAAATTTTGGACACAAACTATACACACAGCAACAACTACAATTCTTGAAGCATACTATGACTGTATCTTAGTTTATGCAATATCAAGTCTAAAAACTCACACTAGCACAACCCAAAGTAAATACTTGGACAGCAGTGTTATTCTCAAATACATAATATGTGTCTGGCTGCTCTCTGGCAGCCATCCAGCACAGCTGTAATTCACCAATGCTCAGTATACCTCCTCATCACCCATCACCAGGTCGTTGTGATTCACTGGGCAAATAACATCCAGGCAAAGGACTTTAACCTCTTGGACCTTTGGTTGTCCTTTCATGACAGTCAAATCTTGTAACCTTATTTTTCTCTCTGGCTCAGCTCACCTGTCACAGTTCTCATTTACACACCCTGTTGTTTGTAAATTTGGGTACATCTGTCATTAACTCACATCACAGAATGCAGGATGGTTCAGAATGACAAATGGCAAAAAGCGAAGATCTTAAGCATTACATGAAAACATGGAGACCTTGAGATACACTGTCTAGACGCCTGCGTGTCAAAACTTAGCGACTTGATGGAGCCAGAACGATAACAAAACTGTGGCCTTCTACAGACAAGAATCGAGACCCGAAGTCATGGGCTTATGACACAGCAATTAAGTGTTTTAAATGCAGTTTTAATATTACATCCCCTCAGGTCACCTGTCAGGTGTCCACGTCAACCACTTTTTCACCATTTATCTTTAAGTCTGTACCATACACCATTAGGGCTGGGACGACGCGTCGACGTCATCGATTACGTCGACGCAAAAAATACGTCGACGCAAAATCTGCACGTCGATGCGTCGTCACTCAGAATCAAAAAATGGCGGCGGCCGCGGCATTGAGTAGCAGCGAGTCGGGGGAGAAGAAGCTATCTCGTAACAGGATGTCAAATGTATGGGAGTACTTTACACCTAAAGGTAACGATTCGGTGGTCTGTGACCTGTGCAAAATAGAGATGGCATATCATAAAAGCACTACCGCGATGCACCAGCACCTTAAGAGGAGGCACCCGGGAGCTGCTTGTGTGGAGGAGAGGACGCCGTAAGTTTACAACTTTTTTTTTCTTTCCTTGTTTGCAATGATTAACCCCGTCATTCATCCAAACCGCACCACGTAACTTGTGCTCCAGCTAGAGATGCGCGGATGACGTATATTTTAACCCGCAACCGCTTCTTAAAATCTCTATCCGCCCGCTATCCATTTGCAGGAACGTTTTTCACCAATTTTCACCATTTTCAAAACCGAACCGACCCGCCATCCTTTTTAATAATATGTAAAATATTTTTTCTTATTATTATTATTTGAGTGCTTCAACCGCAACCCGCCCGAATTTAATTAAAGTATTATTTTTTTGACGAGTCATCCGCCCGATATGCGGATTATCCGCTCCGCCCGCGGGTGCGCGGTTCATCAGCGCATCTCTAGCTCCAGCCTCGCACACACAGAACATGTGAACACTTAAACACACACACGCGCTCCTCACACACTCGCCTCTTGCCGACATACTTTTTTTTAACTGACACACACACACACTCCTCAAATACACGCTAAAGTTAGTTTGTTTTTTGTTTTTTTTAATTTCTTTGTCTGTCTTTTTTTTCTTTTTTTAATACAACATTCATTGTTGTTTTCTAACTTTTAACTTTTAGGTTAATGTATTATTATTATACTTTATTGGTATGGGCAGATCATTTAGAAGTATATAGTTTTATTAACCTGTGCACTGTGTTTGTGATTTATGTTTTCAGGGATAAGCATAAAAGTTTGGAGGACTACTATCAGATGAAAAAAACAAAACACCCCCCCTGCACCCCCCAGGAGGCTGCTGCACTTACTGAGAGCATCCTTACTACTAAAAGTTAAACTACTGTTCACTTAACTGTAATAGGCCTAATACTTGAATTTATTTGTTATTTATTTCACAGATTTAAATGATTAGGCTAAGTTGCTGCTGTCACACATTGTGTTGTTTTGTAAATTGCAGCTGTCACCGGCTGCTGTTATTTTTATTTATTTTATGTTGATAAGATTTTGGTTCAGATTGTGTTTTTTGCAGTTTTATTTATTGAAGGAAAGTTTTATTTTATTATTTTTTTATTATAGGATTCCATTGCACTACAACTGTGTGCACTTTATTGTTGTATTGTTCAATACCAATTCATTTTTGAACTTGAAAGAAGAAATTTGTGTTTTATTCATGGAGATAAATTTGCATTAATTGCTATATAGGTCAAATTATGGGGGAGATAATCGATAATCGAATCAAAATCTAATCGAATCTGATTTAAAAATGAATCGTTAGATTAATCGATGCATCGAAAAACTATTTTCTAGATTAATCGATTACAAAAATAATCGTTTAACCCAGCCCTATACACCATATCATTAGAAGTTTCAAAATAAAGAGTCAAATTGTTCACGTCCCTGTTGTCTGCTTGTAGGTACAATGCTACCAATATTTAAGACAAAAGATTGCCACAAGAAAGCCTATTCTCTCTGAAAAGATCAAGACAGCATACACTCAAAAAAATATTTTGTTAGGTGAACAGAATAAAATTATGGAAATTATTTCCACCTAAACAAAATGCTTTAATTTGGCAAGAAATAATTTTGTTGACTTAACCAAATGTTAATATACTGGGTCAACTTGATGTATTCAGGTTACTGTTGGTTAATGACCATGGTTCAGTCCACCTAGAGTTGCATGGGTAAATCTAACATAGGGGAGAATGGGGTATTGTGAGACACTGGGTAATGTGAGACATCCCCTGTATCTAAGCAACAGGACACACCTGTGGTCATTTGAGTGGTTGATTGTCAAGGCCCGTCCATTCACCTTGGCCACGAAGAGCGTGACTCCGCTGTGCTGTGGTAAGCATGTGTTTTGTACAAAAATACATTTTTGGGATGTAAAAGTAAATTTTTCGGTTTTCACAATAATCAACTCTGGTGCTAAAAGTAATTGATTCAAGCAGACAAACTCATATCCCGTATATTGTCGAACTATCTCGCCTTTTAAAATGATGCGGTGTTGCTAGCTAAAGATTAGCCCTAATTCCGCAGAGAGTTTATTTTAATAAAAAAGTGGTGGAGGGTTAAAGTGAGAAAAGTAAGACACTGCCTCACCTTTCCCCTGGAGGCAAAGAAAGACAAAAAAAATAAGCTTTGTTTTTCGTGTCTTAAACAGTATGAAAAATCCATCATGCCAAGGAAATACAACAGGGAGACAACCTGGGGCCAAACCTCCCTTGAACAGATGGAAAGTGCAGCCACTGAGGTCATGGAGCAAAAGAGGTCCTTAGGTGTTTCAAGGGACCAAAATATTGACAAGTCAAGCCTCTTAAGATTTATAAGAAAAAAGGAGCGGGGGGAAGTTCTCACTGTGGCCTGGGGTTTGGTGGCCCAGGCAAAGAGAATTTTCACTGATGAGATGGAGGAAGAACTTTCCAAACACCTGAAAGAACTTACTGAACAGTCCTATGGCCTCTCTCCAGCTAAGTGCCGCACACTGGTATTTGAATATGCTGAAAACAACCATGTCCTCATGACTGCCAATTGGAAAGAGACGCAGTGTGCAGGTAAGCCAGGGTGTGCAAGACAGCCTGTGATTTCCTATGGTAAATAAGGCTGATCTTACCACAAGGCTAAATCGTATAATAATGGATTGTCTATAGGTCAAGAATGGTTCCGCAGCTTCCTAGCACGTCACCGGCTTTCTGTCCGAACTCCAGAAGCAACATCCCTCGGAAGGGCCACTGCCTTCAATAGAGCGGGGGAGTTCTTTTAATAAACTGGCAGTAGTCATGGACAGGTGTAATTAATTCTTCAAATGCATGTGTTTTATTCTGGATTTATTCTCTAAAATTAAGTAGTTTGGATTCCCTTTCTCCTTATCTTTAACAGGCATAAATTCCCCCCACACATGGTTTTTAATGTGGATGAAACAGGTGTCTATACAGTACAAAGGCCTCAGCAAGTGAGATACACGATACACACAAGGCTGACATGTGTAGCTTGTAATAATGTAATAAACAGGCCGGCGGGACCTCCGAACGAGCAAGGCCGAGAATGGCGCTCCAAAATCAGATAGGCTCTATTCTCCTCCCTGACCTGGTCCTCAGACAGGCTCCAGACTGGTCCTCAGCCATGATCTGGTCCCCAGCCAGCCTCAGGTCTGGCTCTCCTCCCTTGCCTGGTTCTCAGACAGGCTCCAGACTGGTTCTCCGGTGGCCGGCGGGACCTCCGAGCGAGCGAGGGCAAGAATGGTGGTCTGAAATCGGATAGGCTCGCTCGGGGACCTGGGTTCCCGCGCTGGAGGTAATTCTTTGACATGGGCCTTGTGATAACATAATAACCAGCTAGTCATTGAGAGCATCTGCCGGCTGCAGCAGCCTAGCCTACATATTGAACATGCCATTGATTCTGAACTTTCTGTTGGATTCAGGTTGTGACACAAAGAGGGAAAAGACAAGTTGGTTCCATCACATCTGCTGAGAGAGGGGACCTGGTAACTCTGGTGTGTGTGGTGAATGCTGCTGGGGACACTGCACCTCACATGTTTGTCTTTACTAGAGTAAAGTTTAAAGACTGCTTCATGATCAACGCACCTCCAGGAGCAAAGTGTACCTCCACCAGAACAGGATGGATCAATGAAGATAACTGGGCCGAGTTCCTCGGTCACCTGATAAACCACATTTACTGCGCCCCTGACCACCCCATGCTGCTAATCATGGACAATCTTAAAGCTCACATATCACTCAGGGCAGTAGAAATCGCCAAGAGCAAAGGTATTGTTATGCTCACTCTCCCACCTCAAACATCCCATCGCATGCAGCCTCTGTATGTGGCCGTGTAGTGTCTATTCAAAGCCCAATACAGCTGAGCTCTGGATGGGTGGATGCGATCGAATCCTGGCAAAACAGTCACCATCTACCAGGTTGCAGGAGTTGTGAATCAAGCCTTAATGACAACTGTGACACCACACAACATCACTTGTGGGTTTAGGTCCACTGGGATTTTTCCATACAATCGCGACATTTTCCCCAATGAAGCGTTTGACCATCCATTCCGTCAGACCGGCCAAACCCTGAGCTACAGCCTGCCACCGGGGATGATGAAACTCCCGCTGCAGATAATGTACCCTCCCATATGAATTTGCCCGCTCCTGCGCCAGCTGACACGGATGCGGGACAAATAACTAGCCAACCTGGATATGTCCTTCCGCAGGAAATCATTGCACTTCCAAAGTTCAACCCCAGAAAACAAACCAGACGGAGGCGCATGAAGACCGCTATCCTCACCGACACTCCTGAGATGCAGGCACTTGAATGGGCTTTTGAAGAAAGATGAAAGAGACTGGAGAAAAAAATGCAAAAAAAAGAAAACCAAAAGTGAAGCTGATCCAGAGATTTTGAAAAAAAAAGGCGAAAAAAACTGGAGAGAAAATGCAAAAAAGGAAATCAAAAAGGAAGCTGATCCAGAGGACTCGCTATGGAGTGAGGGGTGTCCTAATCAATCAATCAATCAATCAATGTTTATTTGTAGAGCCCTTTACAACACACAAGGTGACCAAAGTGCTTTCCATTAAAATCCACATTAAAACAAACACTTTAAAATCGACATAACAATATAATTAAAATTAAATAAAAAATATCTCACATCAATATTGTGTATTAAAAGCCAGTCTAAATAAATAGGTTTTAAGTCTGGATTTAAAAACCCCGAAGTCAGTGATGGTGCGCATTTCAGGGGGCAGCTTATTCCAGAGTCTGGGTCCAGCAACTGAGAAGGCCCGATCACCCCAGAGTTTAGTCCTGGTTCTGGGGACTTCCAGAAAGAGCTGGTTTGAGGACCGTAGGCCTCTAGTGGAGTTCTGAACACGCACTTGTTCACATAAGTAGAGAGGGGCAAGCCCATTGAGGGCTTTAAAAACAAAGATTAACATTTTAAAATCAATTCTAAAAGAAACAGGAAGCCAGTGAAGAGAAAATAAAACTGGGGTGATGTGAGTTCCCCTACTGTGGAAGTGGTTCTGTCATGTTTACAGTGGATGGAAGGGAACGGGAGACCTCGGAGACGAGCAGAGGTGCGTCGACCACCTCGGAGACAGGACCGAGCAAGTGTGCGTCGACCACCTCGGAGACCGAAAGGTACGTCGACCACCTCTGAGACGGGATCTGGCCAGCTTGCGTCAGCCACCTCGGGAACGGGATTAGGAGAGCATGCGTCGACCACCTCAGAGACAAGGGAAGGTGCGTCGACCACCTCGGAGACACGAGAATCCGTGCCTGCGTCGACCACCTCGAGGACGAGGGGAGGTGCGTCGACCATATCGGAGACACGAGAAGGCGAGCGTGGGTCGACCACCTCAAGGATGAGGGGAGGTGCGTTGACCACCTCGAGGACGAGGGGAGGTGTGTCGCCCACCTTGGAGACATGCAAAGGCGAGCGTGCGTCGACGACCTCGGAGATGAGGAAAGGTGCGTCGACCACCTTGGAGACACGAGAAGGGGAGCATGCTTCGACCACCTCGGAGACACGAGAAGGCAAGTGTGCGTCGACCACCTCGAGGACGAGGGGAGGTGCGTCGACCACCTCGGAGACATGAGAAGGCGAGCATGCGTCGACCACCTCGAGGACGAGTGGAGGTGCGTTGACCACCTCGGAGACACGGAAGGGGAGCATGTGTCAACCACCTCGAGGACAAGGTGAGGCGCGTCAACCACCTCAGCAACAGGGACAGACGGAACGGCACCAGGACCCTCTGGGACGATGATTTTAAAGCCACCAGCTCCTCCCTGGCCCTGATCAGGTTGTGGTGGAGTGACCTGATGGGCAGCAGAGTAAGGAGCTGGAGCTTGGTGGTCAGGGTCCTTAGGAGGTCGAAGACGCATATCCACCGCTTCACGTTGGTGGTCCCCAATATAGCAGACGTGAGCCGTTGGTAAAGGTCGAAAAAGAGGTGACCTCCTCCTGTACTGCCAGCAACGTGTCCAGGACCGCACTTGAGATAGGGTTAGTGGACGCATGCTCTGGGACACTTCCGGGAATGGGAGCTGGGGGTGGTGTGGTCTCCAAGTCCACCGTGGAGTCAGGTGCCCTCTGAGGACTGGCCATCCGTGGGGGCGCCCCAGACCGCGAGCGCTGACCTCGCCTTCTCCGAGGCATCCTGTCCTCCTCCACAGAGGTGAGCTCAGCCAAAAAGGGGAGCCTCAGGGAGGCTACCCTAACTACCCTACAATAATTAATAGGGTAACTACCCTATTAATTATTGTAGGGTAGTTACAACTATATAATAAACTATATAAAACTGTATAATAATAATGGTTATAATTATTATTATTATAAAAAATATTAATAATTATTATTACTAGAAGTAGTAGTAGTATTAGGCCTAATGGCTGCGTATTAATGTGAGATCTGAGCCTGCTTTGCCTTGCAAAAATAATAAATTCTTGGAGCAATGTTTGATAACATAGCCTCAAGTCATCCTCGACTTGCACACGATTGCAGTACTTGGTTTTGAGTGCAGTCATCTTTGAGAATCCTGCCTCACACAAATACGTCAAAGCAAAAGGGAGGAGAATCTTCAAGGCAACATCACAGAGCTGAAGGTATTCCTGCATCAATGCTACCCAGAATGTAGAGAGAGGGCAGGAGGTAAAGAGTTCCCTCAGCCTACTGTCACTCTTCAGCTCAATAAGCTGTTCCTCCATGTCAATTGACAGCTCGTTTGCTGTGCACACAAATGGTGCCCGAACCCAACGCAAAAGAACTATAATCATCTTTGAACTGTGTCACAAATTGTTCTCTCATCGCTAAAAGGTGCTCAGATTCTGACTGTAATAGCAAGGAGAAATCGTGTGATATGCCTGCATCAGTGATGAAGTCTGCAAGGCTGGGGAACATGACACGGTTCCCTTGACTGATGCGACCATGCTAGAGTTCAAGTTTTTTGCTGTGAGGAGCAAAACGTGAGTGTCGCGGCCTTGCAAAGGCAGGTTGAAGCCATTCAAGCGGTCAAATATATCAACCAAATAGAAGAGAGATACAAGCCACATATCATCCAGATAATCCAGATGCTTCGCCAGATCTGATTTGATTTCTGTCAAAAACAACTTTACCTCCCCTTGCAGCTCATACAACTGCTGTAACACCCGTGCAGGAGCAGCTGTCCGTGCCCTGACCCTATCTCCTGGCAGAGGACCCCAAACAAGTGCGGATTTAGTGGCCATGATTTGATTTGATTTACAATTTTCATGGCTTAGTTAAGCAGTTAAGCTGCATTTTTTTAGCAGCTAGTGCTTCGCAATGGACCGTGCAATGTGTCCATTTCACGAGTGGAACTACTTGCTGAACGCAAGCAACTAGGCCACACTCATGGCCCGTCATTGCCTGCACATCATCTGTACACAGGCCAATGCATTGGTCCCAGCCCATTTTCACAGAGAAATATATCAAGGACATTGAAGATGACGTCTCCTGTGGTTCATGTCTGAAGAGGCCAGCAAAACAGAATATCGTCCTCAATCACCTTGTCCCGCACATACCTGATATATGTGAGGAGTTGGGCCTGCCCAGCAATGTCAGTGGACTCGTCCAGCTACAGCACGTAGTAGGGACTCTTTTTTATTAACACTATCAGGTGCTCTCTGATATCATTAGACATGTCTGAAATTCTCCTAGCCATTGTGTCATTGGACAGGGGAACTGTGCCAAGTTTAGCCGCTGCACTCTCTCCTATGATTATTCTGTGCATCTATTGCGCAGCCGGCAAAATGAGTCTCTGCAATTGTATGTGGTTTACCCAGTTTTCCAATTCTTTGGGGCACTGCATAAGATGCTTGCAGAAACTGTTTAGAGACAGTGCTTTGCATTTTTATCATCGACTGTTGCTGATGGAGGTCATCAAGCTTTCTTTTAAAATAATCAAAAGGTTTACCTTTAAAGTCAACATACTTGGTTTGGAGATGCCTCTTAAGTTTTGCATGGCTGCATGCCGTCGTTTGCCAACACCTCGGCACACAAGACACACTGAGGTCTTTGTTCAGCCATGACGGTAAACCCAAACTGCAGATATGTTTCATCATATCTTCTCAGCTTGGGCTTTTTTTGCATCAGGGGGTGCATTGGTTTTGCCCTCACCAGAATTTTTTTCTTTTTTTTTTTTTTTTTTTTGGTTGTGAAATAGTCTAATTTGTGTGTGTGTGTGTTGCAATAGTTGTCCAGTGCACGCTTAGAAGTAAAAAAAAAAAAAATAACTAACTAGGGCTGAGATAGGAAAAGTCTTTAAAAAGGTTGTTTGTTTTTTGAAGAAAATAAATTGATGTGCCCCCCCTAGAAGAGTGTCCATCGCCCCTCTGCGGGGGATGCGCCCCTCTGGTTAAGAACCACTGCTTTATTAGATAAAAAAAAAAATAATTGAAAAAAAACTATAATATATAAGATATGTCGGTTTTAACTATAGGACATTTTACCTGTGATTGCCAGGGCTTCAAATACATGCCCTTTTGGTAGTCTTTATACATAATATACATATATATATATCTATATTATATATATATATAGATATATATATATATATATATATATATATTTTATTATATACATATACATATATATATATATATATATATATATATATTATAATACACAATACACGAGGTCTTTACACCTTGATGCCAGCATCTATTTGTAGGGTCAAATTATACATGACTAATATGAAATTCTGAGTTTGTCAGTGCGTCCTGCCAGGTGGCCAGTTTTGTGATTGGATTTTTTTATTATGTTTTATTTACAAATAAATATTGAGATACAAAGGTAAACACTTTTAAGTTGTCTTTAAGTGAAAAACACCAGTGACAAAAACAAAAAATAAGAGCATCCTAAAAGCATTGTGTAGCTCTAAAATACAGAAAGGGCATCCGTAGTTGTGTCAGTGATGTTTTTGCACAGTGCATTTGATTTAACCAACTGTAAATCCTCAATATTCAAAATGCTTTTTATTTTATACTAATGTGTTTAAAGAGAAAAATATTAGTGGAACTCAACATTATTTAGCAGTGTCTGTTTCTTTCCTTCCTTTTCTGTTTAACTAAAATAATCCAAATGTGTTCAGATGATACTGATTTTTTTTAACAACAATACTAATGCAAAAATAAGTGTAAACATTTCAAATTAGACCCAACCCTGCTGATGAGAGGGCTATAAATAGGGACAGAAGTGAAAAGATATACTGCCTAAATCAGGGGTGCCCAATCCTGGTCCTCGGGAGCCCCTACCCAACATGTGTTAGAGGTTTCCCAGCTTCAACACACCTGAATCTAATTAATGGTCATTATCAGTTTGTCATCAAAGTCTACACAAGTCTGCTGATGACACAGCTACTTGTATCACGGTGTGCTAAAGCAGGGAAACATCTAAAACACATAAAACATCTTCTGGATGTAGGGGCTCTCGAGGATCAGGATTAGGCACCCCTGGCCTAAATCAATGGTGGGCAACACAGGGCCATATTCCCACCGTTGAAAGACAAAGGCCATGCATCAGCCAATTTAATTAAAACATCGGAGTTTGCAATGAAAACTGCTGCATTACTGACCCATCAGTGCCATCAAGTTATTAGTCCAGTCTGAATATAGACAGTGCTCTTTGCTTTAAAGTTAAATGGTAAAATAATGTGTAGACTGCAGTTGTTTCAATCACCTTAAGAATCTTCATCAAAATGTTGTATTTTTGTTGTTGTTTTAATAAAAGTTTGTCTTGTTACATTTTTCATTTAAGAAAGGCTTGACTGGGATGGTCCAGGTCTGCATCTGACCCTGGTACTGTATTTTTCCCATGTGTGATTTAAATGATTATCTGGAATACAGAGTAAGACCATTTCTAGGGTTGTTTTCACATATGTTGGTGCGCATCCTAAGCATACACCAAATTACATTGTGTCATCTTTCAGTTAGTTCAGTGCGTATTCACATAATTTTTGATTTTCACTATAGCCCAAACACCACACCAAATCTTACGTGGCAAGAGTCAAAACTGTCAATGGTCAATCACAGTCTTGGCCAAGCTCATGTTTCCATGACAACCAGCCTGAGGTGAAGAGCTGAAAAGCATGATGACACAACAAGCTATATGTTGTTGACCCAAGAGCTAGCCATTTTTATCAATAGTATTTGTTTGTACCACTCTAGACGAGTTAAACATCTTGTAACATAAAGCTGCTGGAAGTCGTTTGTCCACGACTGCTAGAGTTACTTTCTTTTGTTATGTTTACATTCTCCTTCAAAATCCACATGCGCTGTCCAGCAGACTAGAGAAGCCTCTTGAGTTCAAACACATGCTCTACACCCTGTACTTTGGGTCGGCCCAAGGTCTGGAACTTTCACACCGACAGATGAACCGCACCAGAATTTGAAGACAGCCATACCAAGACCCCCTCTTCCAACCACTCTCCGTACGGCCAGTTTTGGTTCGCACCAGAGTGCAGTTGTTGTGTTCACACTGACCCAATTGAACCACACTCATGACAAAACTCCTTTGGGTCTACCTAAATGGATGCAGTGTGAAAATGACCTAAAGTGTCTGATCAGAGATGCAGTTGTTCAGATTCTAATACAAGCATCGGGAATGCTCAAGGTAGCCTGACTACCGGCCAGAATATCACATGTAAGGGGGCAGGACTCACATTTGGGGGTTTGCAGATGTGTCTTTCTCTCCTATGGCTTCCTCCAGTTATTCCAGTAGGCGGGGTCACCACTGGGCTCCCAGTCAGTGTTGATCTGTTCCTTGCCAAATTGACGGGAACATAGCCTGGAATTTCCCGTGAGGTTCAGCTTGTCGATATTCTTTCCTAAACTGTCTTTCTGGTACATTAATGAGCAGCATGGGGGCTCCACAAGCAGACATGAAAATGGGTCAGGGGTTAAAAAGGTGAGAAGTGGGGGGGGGGGGGGGGGGGGGGTACAAAAGGGGTACTTCAGGTACACTGCAAAATGGGGTTAGGGCAGTGGTTCTCAAACCTTTAAGCTGCGTACCACCTGAGAAACTGTTCAGCTCTCTGAGTACCACCGTGATGACCAATTTTAAAATATAGTCATATATGCCTTCTCAATTCGTTTTAAACACACAGGAGAGATGTTTATTCCTTATTGTGGCTATTTATTACCTGAAATGTTACCTTACTGAATCAGACATTTATAACTCTGTCCAACAATTCTAACATACTCACATACAGAGCAAAATAAACACACTCAAAAGTTGTTACATCTGCACTGAAACTGAATATGCAACAAATATTTTTTTAAAAGACTATTTTAATTATCTTAAGCAACACATTTCGTTTGAAACGTTGTATTTATAATGCATTGTATGTTTCCATTTTTTTTTTTAAGTGATACGAGTACCACTGGTGGTATGCGTACCACAGTTTGCGCACCACTAATTTAGATCATATTTACTTAGCCTCGAACTCTTCTGTTAGGACTTTGTGTCAATTTTGATCAAGACCTGTCTTTTAACTCTCATATACAACATGTTACAAAGTTAGCTTTCTTTCATTTGCATAATATTAAAAAAAACTAGACCCATCCTGATTCAAGTGGATGCAAAAAAAAAATGAATCCATGCCTTTGTTAGCTCGAGGTTGTATTATTGTAATGCATTGTTTTCTTGTTGTACAAACAGTATTAAAACAATGTACAAATAATGTGAAACCCTTCAGCTTGTCCACAATGCTAACAAGAAGCATTAACAAGAACTGGGAACAGAACACCCTGTTACTAGCTCCCTTAAGAATTTAATTCCAAATATTATTCTTATATACAAATATTATTCTTTACATATCTCAAAGACCACTTAGACCATACTGTCCTCGTACAACGCTGCGCTCCCTAAATGCAGGTTTACATTTAGGTTTCAAGAGTCTGTACATCTCAAAAAGGTGGCAGAGCCCCAAGAATCTGCACCCTGTCTCTCTGATCACAGTTTAAGATTGTCCTGGATCATTAATAAAATTAACATTGTCTATCTTCCATAGACTCTCTCTTCTCCTTCTGCAGGTCCTACCATTGTGTTGCTGGTTCCTGCTGCAGTTGCTGCTGTTCCTGTTCTTCTCCTGTATTCTTTATGATGGGCAGCACAGTAGTGCAGTGACTAACACTGTAATTTCACAACCAGAAGGTTCAGTTGAGCCTTTCAGTGAGGAATTTGCATGTTTTTCCCCAGTGCTGCGTGAATTTCCACCGTGTACTCCGGTTTCCTCCCACCGTCCAAAAACATGCTGTTTAGGCTAATTGGCAACACTAAATCCAACGTAGGCTTTAAATATATTAACTATAATCTAATTTATATTACAGGAGTAATTATAGGACTAATAGATGTAATTAAAGGAATACTTTGGTCTAATAAATAAACTGAACCAATAAATATCTAACTGTGTGTGTGAGACTGTGTGTGTGACAGTGAAAGAAAGCTGTTTGGTGCTGTGCCTTGAGGTGCTGTACGAGTACATTGTTGCTGTGAGTTGTTGGACTGAGCTAGCTATATGGCATTAGCATTATGTCAGCAATATGTAGACAGTTTACAATGGAAAATCCTACAAGCAAAAGCTAAAATCAAACTCTGGAGTTTGCTTTTCAGAACAAGAAAAACTTCTCAAAGAAAGCTGGAAAGCCATAGCAGTGACGGACAAAATTTCACAATTCATTGTCCTGGAAGACCAGGCCTTGTTGGTGGTGGAAAATGTTGGATTTTTATTGCTTACAGTATAGTTTACCAGGTCCAGAATAAATCTCTGAAACTGCTCTCCCAAAACTGTATGAGACTGTGACTGAACATTTTATGTAAGCTAAAAGAGGTGCAGCCAGTCAGCTTTATGATGAACCTTTAGAGCTCCGATGTAGGTCCTATGTCTTTGTTAAGGTTGGATGATACACTGGATGAAAGACGATGTCACCATCAATCATTACACTTCAAACTGCAGTGTTCCATGTGATTGAGTTCTGTATATCATATACAGGCAAGTCAATGATCACAACAATTGAGGGGATACTGGCAAATCTTAGATTATAAAAGTTGTTCTGTGGCAGTTATTGTTTGCATGTGTTTATTCATGCTTTAGAAAGAGTTTAACCTGAGCTAGCCCATACAACAATTACAGTAATAATAACAAAAATAATGCAAATTTAATCTTGAGATATATATATATATATATATATATATATATATATATATATATATATATATATATATATATATATATATATATATATATATTAGGGACAGAACGATTACCGGTATTACGTAAAGCGCGGTGAAGTTTTACGCGATAACAAGAAAATGTCAGAAACAACATGAATTCACATCAAACATTTAGCCAAAACAAGACATTAAAATAGCCAATGCCTGTTAACTCTGCATTACCAGAAACAGAGATCTGATATTTATAATATATAAGACTAATTGTAAACATGTCTTGCTGTGCTATAAATGTAAAGGCTATTACAAAATCCAAAAAAACTCTCCAAGAAGCGTTCAAAGCAACAGCAGTCTGTTATTACGATTTGGCACGAATAAGTCTTTGGTCTGCTAGTTCTTTCTGCATTTAGGGACAACCCTGGAAAACTTGTCTAGCCCAGCGTTTACCATTCTGATTCCCAGGTAGGTTTTTACAAGCCACATCTCTGCTCACATGGTGCAGCGGTTACTGACAGAATGACACACGTGCAATAATTTATAGATGTCCATGAAAGAATTGTTGTAAGTTTTAACAAAGGACAGGAGCTCTGGAGTGCTGCTATCTGTTTGACCCTGATCTTTTTTTTTTATTCTACAAAAGTCAGTGCACTGAGTGAATTTGGCCAGCATATTGGCCATTCCAGTCCCATGATGCTGAGCCGTGGGTATGCTTTGGGTTGAGGGCTCATGAAGGAAAAGAAAGAAGAGAAAACCATCAAGTAATTTCATTCACAAGACGTTCACTGACAGAGTAGAAGAAGGACATTCATGGTTGAGTGTATGGGTGGGTGTGATTGGATAATGGTCCATCATGAATTTGGCCTTAGACGGCTCAGGGAAGGCATATGGAACAGTGGGATAGGGTTGGTCATGTGACCTGAAGATGTAAAAATGTTTTCCAATGTTTTCCACTTTGCATAATACTCCCTTTTCAAATAACCAGAAGAACCACCTCAGGTGAGTGTAATAGCGTTTTAGTGATGTATTTCAGTTTTTCTGCAAAATGGAACTTTAGGGCACATATTGGGAAAGATGCCACGTACTCTGGTAAGAAAGCGCCAATACACAACAGTATTTTCATATAGCAGGTAGATGTTTTCTTCAATATTAGGTTTTGAAATGGGCCCAGGACTTCACTGATATATCTTTATTT
Source organism: Hirundichthys speculiger (assembly GCA_018398805.1). Classification (NCBI taxonomy): domain Eukaryota; kingdom Metazoa; phylum Chordata; class Actinopteri; order Beloniformes; family Exocoetidae; genus Hirundichthys; species Hirundichthys speculiger. The sequence goes on along the minus strand of JAGFBZ010000035.1, from coordinate 2,753,244 downwards.
AAGGATATATCGTACCATATATGTGTATTGTACCATATATTGTGTTTTAAGCATATTTGATCATTGTCAACAAAATTATAATAACCCATCCATCCAACTATCCATTATCTATACCCGCTTAATCCTCTGCAGGGTCACGGGGATCTGCTGGAGCCCATCCCAGCTCTCTTTGGGCGAAAGGCAGGGGTTACACCCTGGACAGGTCGCCAGTCGATCGCAGTTATAATAACCCACATTTATTAAATCATTATCAGATAAAGTTGTTAAATCCTCTCTACCAGCAAATACATATTTACATATCATGGCAACTGATAGAAGAAAAATAGAAAAACATTTAAAGAAATTAACAATTTAATGGGAAAAACCCCATTTCTAGGATCGACATACAAAAATATTTAATAGGCTAAACCCACTGATTATCCCAATTCTTAGGACACTTGGCTTAAATGAGCTTGACTGAGCAGGCCCAGAGGTGTGCCACTGAGGACAAAAAGCTAAGTTGTCAGCAAGAATGAGAGGGGCAAAGAGGAAAAAATTAAGAGAAGAAAGGAACTGGGACAGGAAGTGCAGAGGAGGAGGAGGCCGGAGGCTGGTGTCACCCCAGCACTCGAGAGTTGTCCCCTGGGTCCAGTTCCTTTCCTCTCACTTCTCCCTCCTGCCATTCCTCATCTCCTCTTGTATACCATTTCTCATGTCGTGTGTATTTTTCTTCTAGAGATTCCTGACACATAACCCCCTCAGACCTCGTCCTCAAAAGAATTATACCATCCTCTCCTTATCTTCATCCATCATTTCCTCACAGGTGGCAAGTCAACACCTCAAAGCACAAAACACTTGCAATGTCTGTGTAACAACGTCTAGAAATATAATTCTGTTTTGGGTCACTCGTTACATTAAAGTCAAACATCAAAGATTCTGTGGTGTTGTTGGACACAAGAACACCCTATGTGAAGCATTAATGTAACTACCGGTTATCTTTTACAAGTTGTAACCAGAGCCAAAGACAACAGCGACTCGTTTTGTGACACTTGGCTAGTCCTCACTTTGTCCCGATCTATTCGTTTAGATGTACAGCCCGCCTCCTCCCACCTGTCTCCTATTCTTCTTTTCTAATCAGGCGTCGCTGCCAATCAATTTGATCTCCATGACAACATTTCATGCAACGCCCCCTCCAAACAACACAACCGCTGCCACCACCCACCCCTATAAACAAAAACAAAACAAAAAAAAAGAAGCTAAATTCCGACAGCTCAGGATTGATGAGGGGGAGTGCTGTCAAAGGCCAGAAATTAGATTAGGACTGAAGCACACACAAACACACACACAAACACTACAGCTCTGAGGCAGCAGGTGCTTTTGGTTAAACCTTAATTACATGATCTCTGATTTCTCTAATTGATATGGTAATGACTATGTAATTAATGCAAAAGCAGAAATACCAGCAGCTCCCTTAATGAATGGATTTATTTGATTAGATATCCTTCTGCAAATTTATGCAGGCTGGTATGCAGCAAGACATAAAAAACGGTTATTTGTGGTTGTTGTTAGTGTTGCGACTGCTGGCAGGTCATGAATAGGCTACACTTCTTACAGAATCTAAAATACACATATATCACATACACAAATATGATCACATAAGAAATACTTTGAAACATATCATAAAAGGTAAAGAGCTATAAATTACAAGACTTCATCCATTTGTTGCTTCCTTGGGTGTAAAACAGAACTCAAACTTCCCTCTTTTACAGGTAGGTGGCACTATGGGGCTGTTTTATGCACGCTGGAGCACCCAGCTGCACACAGAATGTCTTATCAGGACTCAAGGATAGGCTTACTGTGAAATCTTAAGACTGCAATTAAAGAGGGGAAAGAAAGGACAAGTTGTCATTATAACTTCAAGATTTAAAGATGACAAGTCAATGTTGTATTTAGAGCACCAATAAAAAAATCTTCACATAAGCTCCATCCTCTCACTCAATCAGAACAAACACACACCCTGAACTATAACCTCATCAGTGTCAGAGGGTTAACTATTACAACGACATTACTCTTTGTCTCTACAACATTTAGTGGGAGGGAGAAAAGCATACATTTGGGGAAAGACTGGTGAGAAAAGTCAGTTTCTGGGGATGAGAAATAATATCTCCTGCTTACTTTGAAAGATCCCTACTGACTTTACTATGAGCCTCATGTCTTCTCTTCTTTTCTTGGAGATATTGGGTGGGTCGGGGGCTGTTGCATTTTGGAAGTCAAGTGAAAGCACATGTGGGGGCCCTGATTAGGTGTGAAGAGCAGGGACCCCTGAGCCATTCCTCCTTTAACGGGGGCATATCTGCACCACCAAGACACCGCTCCACCAGCTCATCTGAATGCGATTATACATGTTTCTTTAATTTTCTTTTTCTTTTTAACAATTATTTAGTCTTTTATTTTCAGTTGAATCATTAGACAAAAATGTATTCTTGGACTTAAAAAAAAAAATCCTCAAAGTTATGTAGAAAAGATATGCTTCATATCCATTAGGGTAGCCATTCCCAAACTTCAGAATACCAAGGCCCAATTTGAAATGTGAAAAATCTCCGCGGCCCACCGAAACCTTTAATCACAACTGTGATCAACATTCAGGACTCGAGGCGATGTTCTGACATTAATGTAAGCGGTCAACAAATAAGGTGACACTTGTCATATTAAGTTAAAATGACGGCAGAATAACACTTAACTGGTTTGTTTTGTTACTTCTTGATGTTTTTAAATCATGTCGTTAATATTTTACAGTAATTAAAAACATATTTATAGAAGATCGAGGATTTAAAACGTATTTGTTTAATTTTAATGATTTCTCACGGCCCACCTGCAGTACAGCGACGGCCCACCAGGGGGCCGCGACCCACACTTTGGGAATCACTGCATTAGGGTAATAAGTGTAGTAAAAATCAGTTCATCCCATAAACTAGTTCAGTTATCATGCAAAAGATCAATAGACAGGAGGACCAACTACAGGAGTGTTTTCTTTATTCCAGGACTCTGCAGCAACGATCAAAGGCCAAAGGGAATTAAGAAAAGATCAATCAAAACAACAACCAAACAGAATAAAACTTTTTTTAAGGACAAACATCCTTCCTAATATTCGCATTTGGAGCATTTCGTGAGCTGCTGCCTGGTTTTGCAGAAACATACAGGAGAGGAGCTAACTAACACCAGTAACGAACGGAGGAGCTAGTTGGTTGACTAACTTACCTCTAAATAATGTGTTTCTTACGGGACAACTCGAGCCACGGTTGATGAATGGCCTTACAGAAGCCGGGTCAATTAGCCGGGCTGGATTTCCCTTCATGGAGGCTGCAGACAGGACTGGGAGAGCTCCCGCCTCTGTCACGCGGACTGGCTGTAATTAATCACCAGCGCGAGGCCTTCTCACCTCACACAGCCGCGCGCACAAACAGCCGATACGAACGTTTGGCCCAAATTACATCTCCTCTCCTCTAATCAAACTAATCGTCAATATTGTGCGCAGAAAAGGAGAAAAATCCTGCCGTAAAAAGTTTTCTGTCAACAATCAGATGCTGCACTGTTACGCTGTAAACGTAGAGTTACTGCAGGACATCGTGGCTCCCTGACGTTTGAAGAACTGAAAATTTAAAAAATTAACAATAAATAAAAGTGACATTAAAGTGAAATCAGAAAAGGTTTCCAACTGAAAATGTGAAACAAAATAACTGGATCCAACAAAATGTTATAATTACAAGTTTTTCAATTACAAGTTGAAATTAATTAATGTAGTTTTGTCATCTAACTATCTCAATCATAGCATTAAATGTTAACAGTGATAGAATCCATAATTTAAAAAATGAAATAATGGAAAAAAAGAAGAAAGGAAAGGGAAAACGTCAATGGAAAGTCCAACTTTTTTTCTTGAAGACTAAAGACTAATAATTTATAATAATTTGTTCAATGTAAACTTTTTTCACAGACCAAGCAATTGTTAAAACATTAAGAACATTTTGTGTATCTTTCATTTATGTCAGTTGAGTCTAAATTAATCCAACACAATGACAAATAGACATTAAAATTAAGTAATAAATTCATTCAGATTTGCAAAGCAATATCAGAAAAGTTTTTAGCATTGTTTCATTGACTGTAATTTAAAGCTGTTATCAAAGCTGTTTTATGCTGTTTTAACTCCTTCATGCTCACGTAAATATCTCAGGAACAGATTGGTAGTCAGGACACAGACATCAGAACTCACTCCTGTGGTCTAGACAAAAACTGTAGACAGATGAGGTTTGCGTATTGCTTCTGTGCTGTGAGCATGCATGTGGCTTATGCAATTGTGCACATATATGTCTTAGTGCATGTGTGTGCATTTATTTGTGAATGCATATGTGTGTGTGTGTGTGTATTTGTGTGTTATTGGTTGGGGGGTGGTCTCATGGGGCGGCTCTGTGTCTGTCCCATCTGCCACCCCACTCTACTGACACCCAAGGGAATGGCATAGAAGGGGTGGGGGATTCATTTTGGAAAAAGAATCAGGGTCTATCCGTCTAATGGGCAACAATGCTGGTTTTACTGATGGGCCAAAGGCAAAGAACACTGGCTGGGTGTGTGGAAGCCAATCTACCAATCCCTTTGACAGGACAGTGCACCACCCCTGCCAAGCTTCGCGTCCATATGCTTAATAAGGCATGCACACCCTTGATATTATGCCTCAAATGAGAGAGGGGTGCAGTGTATTTTAAACACATGCACACAGACATCACACATTCTGGGCTAATGTCAGCCTAATGCATGACCATGCTGTGGCCAGAGGGCTAATTGGGTATATAAACACAAACATATCCCTTGAGAGGGAAGAAGAGAAGGGTTATTTTGTGCACCCTCTATTGTGAGAAGCACAGTACTTTAACTTAAACAAGAAACTCATCATATTTTAGCAGCACCTATAATGAAAGATGACATGGTTGTGCTCTCATATACCCAGCAGCTGGATGCTCTGATGTAGATGTGTGATGTGGAATGACTTGGTGGCAGGTGGCATCTCATGCTGTCTTTATAAAACTGTGATCAGAAAACAGTAAATGGTACTGCTGCGCTCACAAGAACAGCAACAACTAAACAGTCATGTGGAAGAGGAGCATATGGCTCCTGCACCAGTGGGCAGAAGGAGCACTCAGCAAGATGAATGCTGAGGTGCTGGCAACAAAGCTGACTTTAACTTGTCAAATTAACAGCATATCAAAGGAGAGAGGGAGAGATGAGGGGAAGAGGCATGTGCCAAGTGATACTTGATGGTGGCCCAGAAAGAAACAGAGACTTCCTGTCGAGGTCAGACAGACAGTGTCAAATGTGTGAAGTATACGTCTCTCACTGTCACTACTGAAATAAAGTTTGCCCGTTTGTGTATCATATAAACACATTCAGCACATGCAGACATGCATCCACTGGATGTTTCCCAACCCCCTCAGCTGCTTTGAGGGCTATGTTAATGAAACAGTTGCTGTTTCCTGGCATAACATTAATTACCCGATCAAAATAGAGTGGGTAATTAACTGCCCTTCTTTAGCAGTGCTAATTACATTAACAGAGAAGGGCCACTGCAAAGGAGCAAAAGAGAGGAGAGAAAGAAAGAAGGGATGAAGCAGTACCAACAAAGACTTGAAAAACAAGGCAGTGGTGACATGCGTCTGTGTGTATGAGAGAGTTATAACTGAGGAAAAAGAAGCAGAGAGGAAGAGGCCGTGTTGGAGAGAGACTCATGTGGTTCTCACTTGGGCCCCTAGAGGCTTGGTCCTCAGAGAGAAGCAGGCTTATTGGAGAGAAGAGAGATGGGAGGGGGTGTTGTTTATCTTGACATGCTCTACTCAGTCTTTAACGCTCGCATCACAATTAAGATGCTGCGGCTCATCAGCTATGTATACGAAACAGTGTAACAAGCTGCACAAGCTCACAGGTGATGGGCACAGTCAAAAATAGATCCAGGAAAACCTTCAGACGTGAAGCTAACTTTACAGGAAAATGTTACAGGACATCACATAATGCCGCGCATGTGAGACGTTGTGGAGTTTTGTTCACGCACACAAATTCACAACTAAAAGTTGTGTAATAACTGAAACAGCTTTAATGGAATGTACTTTTTCTCATTTGTTTATTTGGAGCACAAAATATAATTACACCTTAGAATTTACAAATCACATTTGCACCATTTTTTGTATCATTTTAAAGAAAGATGGCTTCAGAAACATAATAATAAATTGCTAATAATTTTTAAATAAATAAGAGTAACCAAACTCTAAAAACAAATTTGCACATGTCATCTACTCTTTGTGTTCTTTGTTTTAACATCCTGAGAATGCAGTTTATATTGTGATGGGAGGAGAAAAATCAATAATAGCAGTAACAACAGGATGATAAGGGTTAATGTCCACATAATGAGCATGGTTCTTCTCTTTTAAGCTGTTGTGCTTATATTAACTGTACTGCATAGTAACTTGAGTTATTTACTGGGATGAGATATTGAAAAATGAAACTGCTAAATCTATAACTAGTCATACAAGTTTAAATCTGCAAAGTGGGATGAGAAAGGCAGGGCAATGGTGTACAAAGCATGCATTTTAAGTGTAATTAAAAAGGATAAGGCTAACTAACATTTTCCTTTACACAGGGACCATACCCTTCTTTAACTGTGGGAATAAAATATATATTTTGTTATGCCAGAACCTGGAAATGAAAAAGTTTTATTTAAAAAAAAATATAATAAAATTTCTTCGCTAAGAAAGTCCATTCCCCATGAATCTTTATCAAAGTAACGGGCAACTGCTAAGTTAACTTCATTTCAGTGATAGTTGGAAAAAGGATCACTTTATAAAAGACATTTATATTATTCCCTAAACTAACTATAATAAGTTAAATTGCTTGTTCTTAAATAAATCAATATATGAATTCCTTTAGTAATAACCCATGGGACAAAGATTTCTCCTTTGAAAAACCATAGAGATCAGAACAAAAAATAAAGGGCCTATTTTCCTGGAATGTAAGTTGTCGTCAAAAACTCTACTACAAAAAACCTCTTGCTAGTTCACAGACAGTGTACACAATGCCATTTAAGGTGTCCATACACAGGACAAAATAGCACCCTTCTTGTTGGAGCTGTTGTCTGTCATCTGTCAACAGTCAATGCTCTCACAGCGCATCCTGGAAGTCTGGCCAAGGTTTGCGTCGGTGTCACAAGAACTGAATACTGCATGAGATAGTAGACCAATATGGATCCTTTTGAAGCTTGAGGTGAAACTGGAAGGAGCTTTCTTCTGCTTTATTTCAGGTACCTCATTAGACACACACACAGACACAGACATACAGTGGTTTATGGCCCATTCAGGTGCTGTTTACTAAGGAGTAGTCTGTCTGCAGTTGTGGGCTGAGTACTCTCCTCTGCATCTGGAGAAGATGTCTGGTCTTTGGATATTTTCATTCCCCATCCCGTTCATCCAACTGGATGAAAAGGGGACAAAGAGATGGTGGGCGGGATCAGGGAAGAACATTATACATGGTCGCTAGTGATCAATTTTCCATTCTCCCTGCCCCCTCAGTGCCAAAAGAGGGGCTAAGTGAAGCAGTGGTCTGGGGTAGAGTGCTTTGCTACATCGGGGGAACAACCAGGCCCGTCATCGCTGGAGAGAAAAACATATACAAAAGCTATGATTCTAATCAGTCAGGTTTTTGTTATTGTACATCCAGCAAGTGTTTTCTGTCTTGATCAGTCACTGCTTTCGAGTTTGTTAGTATAAGGGGTTAGACTGCATTCGTGAGTTCAGACAGCGGGGTCAGATAGTGAGTTGGATGACTACCTCTGAAGCTGTTTCCCCCTGAAGCGGGACAGGCAGGGGAGGGAGAGCCTTGGGGCCTGAGGACGGGAGCAAAAGCACTCTTCTGTTTAGCAGCAGAAGGGAAGGAGGAGAAAGGCAATAGAGACGATGAGGAGCTGGAGCTTCCTGGTATGGTGGGGCTGGAGGGCATTACTGTGGAACAAAGAGCACCAGTCACTGTTAAGCCTGAAAATAAGACAAACAGAATCAGCATTATGACTTATCCTGAGAGAGCATGTCATGTCTTACTGTAGGGAGAGCTTGTGGGAGAGGCACTGTTGAAGCCTGGAGATCCAGGGACTCCTAGACTCGTCATGGGAACTGTCCCGTAGCCTCCTGTCATTCCCCCACTCCCGCCATAGCTTGACTGTTGGGGAGTAGATGCTGATGGGTAACCCCTTGGAGACAAACTGCTGGAGTTACGGATGTAACCTGCAGGGGAAAATATTAGTTCAGTTCTGTGCTTCAGTTTAAGACGGGGGGGCACCTTGTGGTTCAGTTTACTCACCTTGGCTGCTCTGTCCTGGCTCTCCGATACTAACGCCTAACTGGGAGGGGTAGGAGCCCAGGCCCATTACGCTGCCATGTGCTGGTGAGCTGGGCAGTGCCTGTAGCTGACTGTGAGGACGGGGAACACTGTAGAGTGCTTCGGCGATGTCAGCTGCACGTTTCAGCAGCATGTCCTGCAGGAAAGCAAATAAAACGGCCAGCAATGGGTCAGTAACAGAGATAAACTCCATAATGCAGTTTTTATGGGGTAATAAGATGTTACTACTGCAGTTATTGCCAGCAAACAGGAATGTACTAATTAATCTCTAAAACTGAGAATGTCAAAGCTACACCCAATTAGCTCATTGAGTACAAGTTATATATACAGTTCTGCTGACAATTTTCTGACTCATTCTGGTGCACTCAGATGTTCTTATTTCATCATTGGACAGAGAATCAGCTGCCTAACAGCCTGTTGGCTGCCACACACTAAAAGTGCAGCGCGGTGTTTGCATGTTGTTTTACCTAATGAGCTTTGTCCCTGACAATCCTGTTTCATCATGTCATTTGTTCTGGTATGAAAAAGTTTTTCAAACACTGACTACAAATCTTTAGAAAACAAAACCCTGCTTAGAATGTTATATTTACAAGAATATAACATTTATGGATAACACAGTAAAACTATGGGAAAACAAACGACTGCTTAGAATAAAGGAAGAAAATACTCAATATAAGTTATTCACCATTAATAATAAATGGTAAAAATGTGCAAAACTCTCAGCTTTACCTGATTACTGTGTGGGTTTCCATACAGAGCCTCCACAAGATCTGCTGCTCTTTTCAAGAGGATCTCCTACACAGATAAGAAATTATTTGATTAACACCTCAGCAAAACAAGAATAATATTAATAGTTCCATGAAAAAACAAAACCGGCAACATCTTTCATTTAGGCCTATCTCACCTTGGCTAGTTTCTCTGGATCACCAGGATGTCGAGGAATTACCTTCTGAAGACGCTGAAAACCGTAGTCTATAGTAGGTTCATTCAAGGCTAAAAAAAAAAAAAAAAAAACATTTAATATGCTAAATTTCAGTCACAGTCTAGAATTTAACAGACTTTACATAAAATTGACATATAGAGCCCAATGATGCATCTCAATACCTGTGTAGATAAAGCGCCCAGGTGCTCCTTTACAGAATTGCTTTGATTTGTACGACAATGTGACCTCCACTACCCCAGGGATATGACGAGGAGGTGTCTGGACACGGATAGCATGTGGAGTGATCAACTGAGGATAAAGTACAGAAATTGTGTCACAAACCATCCTTTCCATGCCTTATAAATATTTAGGCTAACACAATGCAATGGAAAGATTAATCTGTTAAGACTGCTCATAAATCATCCAAATAATGAGACAAGCCATATGCTGTGTATTTCATTTCGCAACATACACCGTCATTAGTGAGATGTTCTGAAGACAACTCCTACCTCACTCCACACTAACATGCTTCCAAACACCACCTGCAGCCCATCGAAGAAGTTCTCCCCAATGACTATGACCATGGCCCCGCCAGTGGTCCAGCCCTCACTGGGACTGATGGCTTTAATACATGGGGTAGCTGAAGAGGAGAGCAAAGCACGATTTACCCTACATGCTTGTAAAGGGGAACCGAGAAGGAATGTGTTAAAAATACTCTTTATTACTGTGCTGTTTGAATTTATTGTGTGGAAACACTGGGTTACTTTGTTCATTATGTGGATGTTATCTAAGAAAACAGACAAGAGTTCTGTATTTAAACCTTATCTAATTAAAATATGAAAACAATCTAGAAAAAAATCCCCCCAAAAAGAAGAAAATAAAAAATGAAGAAGAAAAAATTAACTTGACGGAATAAAGCACATGTGAAAGTTGTACGTCTAATATGCACTTAAAACGTTGCAGGCAAATGTGATGTGTGTTTCTTGGTTTTTGAGATTCACTGACTTGAACGTACCTAAAGATTTATTACATGTTTATTTGCAAGTTACATAAGACAACAGAATTTAAATAATGCATTAGTTATTCCAGCTAATGAACTCATAATCAGCATTGGTTATGTCTGACATAGGTATCAATATGTTTATGAATGGGCTTCAGGCAGCTTAGGTACACTTTCTGGATGTGTGTAGCCTATGTATTGTAATAAATAAAACAGGTAAATGAGGCGTTGCCTTGTAGCATCACTGTCTTACCATATTCCATGCTATTCTCCACAGACTCTCCAGGCTCTAGTCTGCGAGCTCTTCTGCCATGCTTTGAGTTGTTGTGGACAAACATGTTGTCAGACACAGCTAGGACGTGGCCGTCTACGCTGACAGTGCTGGACAAGACCACCTGGATAAAAGAAAAAGAGCCAAGAGGACGATTCATGAGAATACATGCAGCACTTGGACAGCATGCTATATGTTCATCTCTCAGGCTGCAAGAGTAAAATCCCTGAGCAACAATTTGTTTCAGGGAGCAGGAGATATATTTCTGATACAGGAGATATATTTCCTGAACAATATTTTTTCAATAGTTAATGTGACTTCCCTGGAATTTTCATGATATGTCTGGGATGACACAGCTCATACATCCGACCACTCCTCCATCAGCGCTCCATATGGCCATTTTCTGCCTCCTGACTAACTTTTTGATTCACGCAGCACGCTGTGGGATCATTGTTGTCTCCTTCTGATACCTCAATGGCACCAAACATATGGTCCTAATCACCTATTCTAGCTGGCCATTAAAGGAGTGGATTCTGTGTAGCGCTGCTGATTTGATTTTCTGGCTACATTATGGATATGCCACTTTTGGATGACTCTTGTTGGTTTTTCTGTTTAGGGATTATTTCTGAAAATGAAAAAAGGGTTTGTGTGTTTGTATGTACTTTTCTGGAGATTTCCAGACTCACAATAAGAAAACAACTCAAGGTTTTGGGACAAAACAGTCGTGTGTGAGCAGATTTTATCCTGCTCCAGATGGTTCGGTATCAGGTCAGCAATGATATGTGACCGAAAAAACTGTGATCAGCTGACTATTTTCTCATTGATCCGGTTTTTCCCATGAATAAGGTTTTTCCCTCTCCAATTCCTCAGTCATATTCCAAGTTGACAATGAGATGACTGAAGATTCAGGAAGCATTATTTTTATACGTGAATAGGCCACCACAGAAACCAGACCTTAACGCCACTGAGACCTTTAAGAAATGCTTCTATATTGCGGAGCATAGAAAAAACAGCTGAGAAAAAAAGCATATGTTTTATAGGAGACGGAACTGGAAAGGAAGGGAAGCTAAAGGAAAATAACAGTAAATTATTGATCAGGCAGCGGGCTCCTGTCCAGATCTAATCACCTTTTAACCCAGAGATGAGAGTCTTGGGTTTGCTGAGAGAAAGAGAATGCCAGACAGAGGCCGCTGGTGCTGAAAGACAGTAGAGGAAGTAAAACAGGAGTGTCCCCTGTGACCACTTCCTGGGTCACGGAGCATGACCTCTTCCATCTGGAGCCAATCACTCAATTCTTGACAACTTCCTGAAACACCTCAACCCATTTCCTGCACCCCGGGATCCCCACGACCATCTCTCCCACATATCTAACTCTTTTCGTTTGTCTTTCCATCTCTCTGACTCCTTATTGATTTCCAACTTTCACCTTTAACTCCCTCCTCCTGTATGTCTTCCCTTGGAAAACTTTTGCAGAGCGTTGTCATGTGATACTTTGCAAAAACAGCTTGGAAGTGAGAATAAATAGGACTCGATCATAACCGAAAGAAAAAGGACATGCTGTTGGTGTTTTCTTGATGGAGATTTTTTTTTCTTTAGTCCCAGAATATTATCTTCTTATTCACTGCTCATGCACGTGCTCACACTTGCATATGTGCTCCAACTTTTTCTACCTGAAATCTCCTCATGTCCCTGGGGTTTCCTGCTGTCTTCAGACAATTCTGGTTACATTTCAGGAAAAACTTCAAGAAAAACCTGCAAGGTAAAGAAAAAGACACAAATCAGAAACTAAGAAGTCACGTAAAACATGAATGTACATTGTTATTTGAAAGAAGTCAAAGAATATATTCATTATTCTTCACGAAAACTTCCTGTTTGTGTGTGTGTGTGTGTGTGTGTGTGTGTCTGCAGGCTTCATATGGGCATGTGAGCATGCTTGTGTGTGTGTGTGTGTGAGACATCAATCCCAGCTGTTTATTTTAGTATTAAAGTCATTGTTATACTTTAAATCAAGTAATGAGATTTTGAAGCACAGTCCAGTGGAAAGCACTGCTGGGTTTCAAAGTAAACCAGAGACAGTGATGTATGCCAGTGGACTCAGGGGAACATGGTATCCCGCAATGCCGTATTTGAAGTCCCACATGGGAATGGAGAGGGAAACAATGTGGAGACAACCACAGAGAAAGTGAAATGAGGAGGTGGAAGGACAAAGGTAGTTCTTGGGTCACACGCAGGTGCTTGTGTACATGAATTTTGTTTTCAAGCATAAAGTATGTGTCTCATTACGTATGTGAGTTTATGTTCGAGTGGGAACGACTATGAAGAAGCAGTGAGAAAGAAGGGTGCTGATAGCCTTTCCTACAGCAGATAAAACCTAAGAAGGTGGAATAAATAGGAAAAGGGAGACTATGGAGAGAGACTCCAAATCCCAGGTGTACACACTTCGGCAACACAGCCAGCTGCCATGGCAACGCAGCTCTGCCGCAATCCCAAAGTCCCCATGCTGAGAGGGGTAAAGACAGCAGTAGGAAAGAGGCAGCAACAACAAGAGTACATTCCATCACTGAAATACAGCAAGAAGGTGGAAAGAGGCAAACTGAGAGGCAAGGGGGTTATCTAGAAACAGCAGGTGCATATGAGGCTGAGGAGAGCCAATCAAATGTCACAGGTGGTCAGAAATTAAGCTGATTATTTGAGTTAAAATATGAAAACAAATTTGATACTGGAAATGAGCCAGTGCTGTGATGTAAAATGGCAAATATTAAACCCTTCAATCACCTCACAGACAGCCCATCTCGATTCTGTCTTGTTTTTTTTTTTCTGTCTTGTTTTTAAAAAACTCATCTATTAATCAGTAGTGGAAAGTAACTAACTACATTTACTCATACTGTTCATCACTATGGTCTTGAATTATTTGAGCTGAGTGTTAAGTGTCATATTGATGAATGCAAAAAGGTGCAAATTACCAGTAATAATGCTAAAGATATGGAAACTACAAATTACGTAGGTAATGTCACTGCATTTGATCACTTTTAGGGGTACTTTTCAGATAAATGCTTAAAATGAGAAAATATAACCTCTGCCTGCGCCCGAAGAGAGCTGAGATAGGCTCCAGCAGATCCCCGTGACCCTGTATAGGATTAAGCAGCCTTGATGGCTGGATGGATGGATGGATGGATGGATGGATGGATGGATGGATGGATGGATGGATGGATGGATGGATGGATGAGGAACTATAACTGAAAGGTCCTTTACAGGGTGTCGATGCTCACCTCTAGCATGGAGCATTTCCATGTTGACATTTTCACCACTAAGAAAACTCGATGTTCTACAGTAATGTTGCAGCCCTCTACTTATATCAAAGACAGCGTATAAGCCACGGATGGTGACACAACAGAGTTAAAGTTATTTGACAAGATGAGAAGCAATGGAAATTTAAACAAGGCTAAATGAAATTTAAAAAAAAAATCACATTACATTCAACACTTAAAGGTGACAAATGCTCAGTGGTATCATTCCCAAATTGTCCAAGGAAGTCAATGTTATGCTCCACAGTACATATAAGATTTTGTGCCATGTTTTACCACCAAGAATACAAGTACAGAGGAGCAGAATATCACTGATTTCAATGTCTTTACTAGCTATCTACAGTGTAATTAGAAAACAGAAATATATGTAGAATTTTATGCCAGCAACGCTCAAAAACAGTTGGGACCAACTTATATTTTATTTACACTTTTTAATTGTTAGGGATTTGAGGATTCTAATTGTTGCAGTTTTGTAAGAAGAATCTGCATCTTTTTGCTGTATATAAGATTTCAGCTGATCACAAGTTTACGGTGGTTGTATTATTCACGTTTGGAGCATCTTCATGATGTTCCACACATTTTGATTGGCGACAGATCTGGGCTGCAGAGAGGCCAGTCAGGCATACACAATCTGTATCTCTGAAGCCTTGTTGTTGTCGACACAGGCTTTTACACCTTATTTGAGAACAATCTGGATAGTCTTTCTCATCTCCGGCACATATATCCCACTTTGGTTTTTTGTTGTTGTTGTTGTTGTTTGTTTTTTTGCAAAAACAAGCTGAAATGTTAACTCACCTGATCAAAGGACACTTTTCCACTGTATGTCTATCTGAGATGAGCTAATGTCCAGCTGTCTCTCTGCATATCTAACTTACTCTTTGTGTACTACAGATTAAACGTCTGGATGCAGTGGCAGATTATTTTGAGTGGCAATGGTTCCATTCAGAAATATACTTTCTAACTTCGAGAGTTTGGCACAAAGTGGCAAGTCATGACCCATCCTCTTGGGTGGGTGATCCTTTCCTACCTAGTTTTGATGAATATATATTCTTCCAGAATGGCGTTAGCGGATCCTTTAAACCTTTGTTTCTGTGTGTGTTACTGACATCAAATTCTCAATTTGTTTATATGTTTCTAAATATAGTGAAGTCTTCCCCGTAGGAGTGATTGTGAGTGTGCGTGGTTGTTCGTCTACATGCGGCCCTGCGATGGACTGGCGACCTGTCCAGGTTGGACCCTTGCCTTTTACCTGAAGAAAGCTGGGATTGGCTCCAGCAGATCCCTGTGAGCCTGCATAGGATTAAGCGGGCATAGATGATGGATGGATGGATGGATATATATAGTGAAGTCAACCAAAGAAAATGCTAATGGTAATTTCATTTATATTTGTTTCTATGAAAGAAAGGTTTAAAGAAATTAATAAATTGCATATTTTCTTTTTAGTTATAGAAAATATAATGTAATAAATCCCCAACTCATGATAATGAGTTGGGGATTTATCCTCTTTGTAATAATGATACTTATGCTTCCAACTAAACATACAGTAACAGTTAAGGGCAAAAAGCTGCAGAAGAAGGTAGTATTTTGGCTACATGGATGGCTCTAATCCCACCCACCCCGAGCTCTCTGCAAATATAAGTCATCTTAATGGAGAACAGCTCTTCAGAGAGGAACTTCATACCGGCCCCACAGTCATGAATCCTCCCATCAAATACTAATCTCTCCCTCATTCTTTCAAATTTTACTCACCATTCTTCCATCACTTCATCCAGCTTCCTCCCTTGTGAAAACGAACTGGCTTGAAATTAGTTCTTGGTTCCAACAGCGCGTCCAATATTTCTTGGTTTGAGTTATGTGATCAGAGGACAATCAATATTGTTTTTGGCAAAAGGGTGACGACAATTCATCAGTGAGAACCCGGACTTCCAACCTCAAAGCTGTGCTCGATTTCAGTTTTGGATGGACGCATGTAAAATGGCACAACTGCACCACTCTCACATACTCTTCACAGCTGGCTTTGTGGATAAAATAATAGAAGTTTATCAAGGTTCAAAATCATCATATATGCAATGCATCACACAAGGAAGGTTATGTTAAGTTAGTTTCTTGGCTCTGAAAGTGGTCTGTAATCCAAAGTGTTCCGTTTCATTTTACTGCCTCCTTTGAGAGTCATACAGTACGAACATTATATCCTGAGCAGGGATTCTTACATCATGGGTCATTTTAAAGCAGCAGCCACATAAAGAAGCATCATTCATGACTGCATAAGAACTAGTTTTATTGCTCATTGCTTGGCTGTGGTTTGGTAACATCAACTTCCTTGTTGCGCAGTCTAACCTCGCTCATTTGACTGGCTGATGTGAAAAATTTCCAATAAAGTGATGCCTGTAGAACCAAGAGTTACAATCCCAATTCAGGGTCTGTCTGCATCCATCCCAGGATTTGTGCACTTTTTGAGGGTTCTTAACCTTGTTTGTTGACTTCTTTTCATCTTGTTTGTATGACACCAGATGCCTCACACACACACACGCACACGCACACACCTACACAAACACACATACACACTTACACACAAAAACACACATTCGAACTCATGCATGCACACACTCTAATACACTGACACACCCACCTTTGCACCCTCCACCCCCTTCCTTCCCAAAAACCCATTGAGTCAACTTTTCACCCCCTCCCAGTTCGGACCCACACAGCTGCAAATGCTGAAATTAAAGCGAGACATTGACGCATATATTAGCATGCATTAGCCGCTTCCCCCTGCCCACTTAACATGCAAATCTCCCAGCCCCGTCGCCTCGCACCTTCTGCCACACATTCATTTGCTGAATTATAATTAGACTAATCTTGCATAATTAATAAGAAGTCGAGGACCCTCTGTTTTTTATCCCCTCCTCTATTGTGGTTGCAAAAGTTTAATATTGCTGTTGTTGTTTTTGTTTTGGTAAAGTAACACACCCACGCACCTCCCCAACCACAGAGAAGAGATGAGGGGAAAATGCAAAGCAGAATCTGATCCTCATGTCACGGGGAAACTGCAAAGAAAGGCTATTTTAAAAGAACCCTTTTAGTCTGTGTTCATATTTAATGTTTTGATCTTATATGTTTACTCATTATTCTGTTCCATAATGCAGGTGAGTCTCTTTTATTAAAACACTGCCAAGTGAGTAGAGCAGTGCAAATATAACTAATGAGAAATTATGAATCAACTTTTACACTTTTATTTTCAATTTCCAAGCGGGACGTTCTAGTAGCTAGAGTAGCAATCTCCCCATGAGTTTTCTTGTTCCATAAGGAACACAAATTCAACTAACTCCTAGCGTGCTGCATAACGTCAGCAATGTAAAGCCAGCTATATCCTCCTCAACATCTCATGTACACAGACACACTTAAAGCAGGAAACACAAACAAAACACAGGCCGAGCCTTAAACCTCGGGATCATTTTACACTGCGCCACCACAGGGAGTGTTTTCTTTTTGTCTTCACTTCTCTGTCTTCACTTCTCCGTATCTGTTAAACCATCCAATTCCCTTTTGTCTGCATTTGTGTCAGTTCCCAAGACCAAACATGGGCCTGGCAGCATGAATCGGGCATCCCAGTTCATGCTGCTTAACTAAAAGTAGTTCAGGAACCAAACAGCAAGCCTTGACACCAAAAACAATGAAATATTGGCAGTTTTTATAGACTTTCATTCTTTAGAGTGAACGCTCAGTTTCACATTTCTCAGTCCATTGAGGCATCTGTTACACATAAGTGTTACTTGCGCTGGTTTACATATGGCCTTAATCATGCAGTGAGCACCTTAGCAGCACAGGACTTAACAAAAATTTTCATAGGCATTCATCAGCACTAATCACTGTTGACATAAACTGCCTTTTCACATAGTCATAAAACACATCACTCTGCGTACTCATTGTAAATGCAGGTTTACTGGTAGCAGAGGCTCTTGAAGCATGTGATGCAAAAGGTTTTATACAGTGTTCAAGTGAGTTAGCTGCACAGCTAGAAATCTCTCTTTTTCCATAGTTGGCTTTGGGCTTCCAAATTTGATTTGGTGCACCAAAGATGACAAATTGATGCTTTGATATAAAATTATGGGAGGAAAAATGTAAAGGAAAGAATGAGGAGGAGATGGTGCTCAGCAAGAAAGCGGAGAGGAACAGAGATCTCTCCTTTATCCTCCTAAGACGTGTAACGTCTGATTCGCTGCATAATACTTCATAGATACAGGATTTAGGCAATACAAAAAGACTGCACAACTGAGAACGATGAAGAAGAGAAGGGACAGAGACAAAGGAAGAAAGGGAGAATGTTGACGTCCTGTATGCAGGGCCATCACTCATCAGACATCCCCTGCATCACCCCCCCCCCCCCCCCCCCCGCCACCCTGAAAAAACAAAACAGTGTCCTGACATCGTGGTGGAGGGGAGCTGGAGGGAGGGCAGGGAGGGAGGAAAATTAGGAAACCAGATGTGAAGCATTAAAACATACTGACATGCTAAGGGCCTTCCTCTGCCACACTCACACACTGAGAGCACTAACTCATACAACAGGCCGAGATACATGCATGCATGTGTCACACAAAGTCTGCGCAAGCCACACACACACATGCATGGGTTCACAGAAAAATACACAAAGACAGGGCAACCATGTGTGCACAATCTTCGTGCAAAATTATATACATAAGCCAAGCGCATACCTCAAAAACAAATGTCTAAAAGTCATGCGTATTTAAGCGCTCTGTGATTTTGAATAAAACATGTATGTAATGAGCCTAAACATGCTGCTGCTCTTGGCTATTGATGTCGATTTGGATAAACTAGTGTTGACCCAAGAATTTTTCACGCCAAAGCACAATTCTACAGATGGGTCGTCATGCATCACTGTATGGATATGCATCCAATTAGTACATGTACCCTGGCTGAGGAGTGACTGGTGGTGATTTGTTTTCCTCCATGAAGAGAATTGTGTAGGGGGGATGGAGCTGGGTGGATGTGCATGTGTGGGGGTGGGGGTGGCAGTAGGTAATAAATACCCTTGGACCAGGGTCCCCTGGCAGACTGGAAGCTAGACTGGTCACCAGGGTTAACACCCGGGGCACATGACCCCTGACACTGCTAATGGGGCACAGAAAACCCTCCACGAACTGATACCCCCTCTGTCACATACCACCACAGGACCTTTCACACCAGTCTTCTCCCCTCCTCCTCCAAAAACATACAGAGATATTTGTGGCATCGGCTTTGCCCGCCTCTCACCAGCAAACAACACACACACAAAGTCATGATAGTGTTTTCTCTCATTTTTCATGTCCTTGAACATACATCCAGTCATCCATATCAACATTAGACATGTCTGCTTTTTTCTTTTTTTCCACCAAGATATGTGAATTTGAAATTTGCTTCTACAAGGTAGGTGGTCAGAGCACACATGTGTCTCACACCACCAAAGGGTTAGTTTAATGTAGTATAGGAAATATTCAGGCTATATACAATAATATGGATGTGATCCATGATAAACAACTAAAACTTAGAACAAAATGTCACATCTGATTCATTATTTTGTTTGCCCATTTTTATTCTTTTTTCGGGTACCTACTGAGTAAATGTGTGAAGATTGCTCTTTTTTTTACTGTATCTTATTTATGACAGGATGAATGTATGGTGACTAAATACATCACTAACAAGGTTGGTTTCTGCAGGAAAAAAATCAATAACACCATTGCTCTGCTAAAATAGATCCACTGTTCCACCCCTAAAATATCCTGAGTTGTAATACTCAGTGATAAAATACTCATTGAGTAAATCAACTCCAGGTATAGCCTCACACACACACACACACTACACAGTGCAGCTCAACCCTTCTTACATTTGCCAAATGAATTGGCCGTGTCCCTTTTGGCCCCCTCTCTGTTGCCTCCCAGGCTGGCTTCACCCCTGCAACCTCAGGCCAGGCCCACCCCGACTCTCAACTTAAGCACTGTGACAAAGCCAAACATTTGAACTGCTAGTGCTGATTTAAGAGCTTGGTACTGCTGTAAAACCTTCAGGCATGCCACCACAAAACTGAGTGTGGCAAGGTAGAGCTTAGAGGAAAAGCAGGCTGATGGGAAAGGTGCACTCGAGGCACTCCAACATTTCAGTGGGGTTTCTCTTGGGTTTCTCTTGGGTTTTTCTACATAACCTCTCGCCTGCTGCTAAATGTGCATTTCAACAATTTCGAATGAATTAATGTCTCAGTCTCCAGAGCATAGCCAAAAGCGTAGATTGCATTCAGAGCTTGGCCACATGGGATAGCATTCACTCTGCCAAATAGATGGATATGGATAGATATTCAGAGTCTGAAGAACATGAATTCACAACCAGGACAGGGAATAGAAGTCCCATCAGTGGCCTGACCTCTCCCAGCATGCTCAGTGTGTCCTGAGGGACAAGGATTCAAAATATACTCTCATAACTGTCAGATGGAGACGTGAAGTACACTGAACAAATGAATGAGATTTCAAAAATACCAGAAGGTCGACTGTAATAAAACAACACCAATGTTACCTTCTCAATACCCTTCCGATCAATCAGCCACTAATCAGACTTACTAACAACATGTGTTTATCAAACCCAGACCAAAACCTTTCCCTAAGAAGAACAATGAATACGGGATGGATGCCACCGAGAGGCAGAAGAGAGGAAAGAGAAGCAACAACAGAAGGAGAAGAGATGTCTTCTTAATTAGCCAGTAATGATAAGATCTGACAAACAACATCTGTTTCCAGAAAGATGGCAGAGGAGGAGGGGTGAAAGAGGGAGAGTGGAGGAAAGGTTTGAGAGAGAGGGATAGTAAGAAGGATGAGAGTGAAAGAAGCGGCTGAGAAACCTGTGAAGCCTAGACAACAGGGACCTGCTTGTAAGAAAGTAAATGGGGAGTGGAGGGGATGTGTATATGGGAGGGAACGCTGTGTAGCGTGACACAATAAAAAGAATGAAGGATGAAAAGTATAACAGAAGTGAGAGAAAGACAAGGGGAAAGAAATCTGACAGGGGTGAGGGAGTCAAAGAGCCAGGACGAATATGATAGACAGAGGGAGGAAAACAGATCAAACTGAGAGAAAACGAGGAAGATAGACAGACGCAGAGAAGGTGAGCTGGATAATGGTGCCGAAGGAGGAGAGAAGGCAAACGTGTGAAGAGATAGGAATGGAATCACTCAGAGGTCCAGGGTGCTGTAATTTACTGTCCGTGGCTAATACACAGCAAATGTGTGGGAGCCGAGGAGTGTGAGAGGAGAAGAGGAACCGGGTGGTTGGGGGGAGCTGCAGAGAGGGCATGGACTCTATCGGGGCTCTCAGCATGCCTGCTGGGAGCCTGTCAGCAGTCACATCACCCCCTGCCCTCAACCTGACAGATTCATCAAGACCATTACGCACACACACACACACGCATACTGACACTCTGACACACACTTATGCACACACGAAAAAGATTGACATGCATTACAATTGTTAAATCATTATTACTGTTTTCCTTTAACTTATAATTTTCGCCTTTGAAAGAAAACACAACATGTGGGAGTGTAATGCAGTAATTTCCTCTCTTAGGTTTCGAAAAGGAAAAGTGCAGGAGTTTTTCTCAGTTTGATACAGGAGGACATCTTAACTAACTTCAGGAATCCTCATCTTATCTTAATAATCCCATTTTATGGCTAGTTAGGAAAATGCAAACACTCAATTTCACATGTTCATAATCAATTTTTATGCCCTTTTCCAAGCTTTACTAAACACTGACTTTACAGGATGTAAAATTTTGAAGTAAATATATAAACTATATTTAAAAAATAACTTTAGAAAATACTATTTTTACATCTTAAGTTCGGACTGAAACATTGTCTTGGAACAATTTATCTTCAGTGCTGCTTTTACTAAATTGTTACAAAACAGTTACACGTGAGGCAGTTTTTGTAATATTGCTGCTATTTCATGAGCAGCGAAAAACAAAGGAGTCAGCGTTGAAAATATACTTAGATTCATTCAGTAAGATTTTTATAGCTGTGGGCCCAAACTAAACGTGGGCTTTGTGACTGAGAGTTTAGAAATACAGAAAGTGTCCTTATCTTCATCTCAATTCAAATGTTGAACTTTTATGTCAAAACAGTATATTAGGGGATAAATAACAGCTCATAAGAATGAGTCAGTGATACTAATGTTAATGAACCTGGCCCTAAAAACACAAAACCACAGGGCTACCAGATTTCTAGCTGCAGAAATCAAATATAACAAATGCTACATCCATTTTGATTACAGTGATACAAGCATAGTTATGGGCCATGGTTGGAAAACTTGCTTCTTCTTCTTTCTTTTTTTTCAGATAAAAAATATACTTATGTGCATCAAACATTCAAGGTAGATGCAGTACAAACCACATTTTAGTGTAGTGCACCCTGTAGTCCATACCATAATGTTTCATTACCACTGTGTATTAAAGTACCAGTTCAGGCATAAAAAAGAATAGTGGCTATTGCCTAAAGCACAAGCCAACAGGAATACTTAATCAAATTTTAAGATATACAGCAGACATGTAAATATTAGTGTTTGGAAATGTTTTCAGAAAGTGAAAGAAGGGGGATTTTAGAGAAATCTAACCCCTGAGAAAAACACAGCCTGTCCACATCCCAGATAAACAAAGAAAAAAAACAAGGTGACTTGCAGGATCGGTCCGGCACCAGGGGGCATTGTTAAGTCATTAGTGACATTTAAGACCTTAACAAGGAGTTTGACTAAACTCAACCATACACATACACTCACTTACGCAGACACACACACACACACACACACACACTCTCTCATTGCTCTAGCTCCGCCCTGAGCAGCAGCATCCAGCCAAAGAAAACAGTGCTTGTTCCTAAATACCACCACTAACTGGCCTCTGACTCCACACACACACCCACACACACACATACACACAAGATCCTGGTTACACTGATACAAGATCCTATTACAAAATAAGGGGCAAATGCAGGAATTGTACATGAGAAATAAATCAAAAGACAGCTAAATTCAGAGCCTCTCTCTCACACCACAGTCCTTTAATTGTTGTCAAGTACCTCTAAATAACAGTATTCTGTCCTTTCTGATCCTCTGAGTGCCCCTACTTAATCTCTTCACTGCTCAACCAAAGGTGAACGCTATTAGTGGTCAGACAAATGGGATGGTTTGCACAGCAACTCTGGGAGTACAAGTCCTTTCAAAATGCCATTGAGCAGCATCTCAACTTCTAATCTCCCCCCTCTGCTTCCACCCACTCTAAAAGTCCCCCTGCTGTTCCTCCACATTAGCCCATTGGTAGTCCATTCCCATTTCCTCTCAAAACATTTTTCCATTGCTTTCTGGTTCCTAGTCCCGTCTCTGCAGGATCTCTAGGAAAACAAACTGGGCCAAGGACTTATGGCGGTGCTCATGCCACAACACCCAACGCTGGCTGAAGAGGAGCAAAGGTGACCAAACACAAACTCGGCCCATAACCTGCTACACATTATACACTTCCTGTGAACACTGGAGTTCAGGGTCTTCCCAGTTCACACAAGACCGCATTGTAGAAAACCGTTTTAACAAAGGTCCTTGAACTTATTTTCTCCAGTCCAACCCTGAGCGAGGCTCTCACCCTTTCAAGCAGTACCTGTCAGGAAGTTTGATATTTCAGACATCATGCAGTCTTCCCCTGTCTGTCTTTGTGTCATTTTACTGCTTGCATCGCCCCAAGGGAGGAGCCATCCCCACTCTTGTGTGCCAGCTGCTCAATGGTCCAGCCTGCGTGCCCCACCACTGTGCAAGGCCGTGTGCATTAGAGCCTCAGGGCCCTGTCGCCACGCTGCCTGGTCCCCCTGCCTGAGGGGCTTGCTGACAGGGGGTCTGGAGGGACCGGACAGTAGTTCCCCGACCAGGAGAGACCTGTGACAGCGGTCTGAATGTGGCAGCGTCTCTAACTTAGCCTCTGTGCATGTATGCAAGTGTAGCAGGCACTGATTTTTGGCATTCATACTAGCAATTAACACCATGTTGTTGATTGTGAGTGCAAAATGGAAAACACAGAAAACAGTTTGACCTGATTACTCTACATAACATAAACTGTAAAACTGAGTTGATCTAAAAAAAACATCAAATGTCTAGCAACATATATATCATTTGACCACTAATCTCACCTCTTAAAATGTACACAAGTGAAAAAAGAAATAATGACAAGGATGATGAGTGTACCAACACATTCCTCACTGTGTGAAAATACACTTACAGTTATGTGAAAAATAAAGTTCTCTGTTTTACTATTTTAGTTCTGAGTTTTTGCATATCAGCACAAAAAAGATAATATGGCCTTCTCTTGTTCTTCCAATTTGGCAAATGCAGCCTCAAATGGACAACAGCACATAATATAATACATTGTGTCATTATCCACTGAACAAACACCAAATTAAAAAAGCAAAAGCAGGGAGTGTAAAACAAAGGTGTATGTGTCATGATTCAGTAATTATGGAATCACCTTTAGCAGCAACAACCTGATGTAATAGTTTTCTGTTAAGTGTTATGAGTATCTCAGATCATTTTGGAATTTTTTTTTCCCCCCATAGTTTTCTTTTTCAGCCATTCTGTTGTACTTTGGTATACAGGAGTTTGCAGCTGACTCAGTGACTGCAAGGTGCCCAGGTCCTGTGGCTGCAAACAAGCCCAGAACCATCACGCCACCAGAACTCTACATGACAGTCAGTATGAGGCGCTTGTGCTGATACGCTGTGTTTGGCCTTTGTCAGAGCCTGTTGCTATGCAATATAGCCGAGCCTCTCCACTTTGGTCTTGTTTGTCCCAAAGACATTGTTCCAGAACATCTTTGGTAACCTGAACTGTGCTACTCTGCCATGGTAATTCCCATGGAAACAGATAAGGTGCATTTAGTTTTGAACACACTGGTTCTGCACATTTATTATCATTTTGAAATCTAGAAGGATCAGATGATTTGGTATTTTGTTATGATATAATGCACTTTTGAATTGAAAGAGTTGGTACCTTTATTTAGTTTTTATCACAGTGGTGTTCTTCTCCTCCATAATCTCATATTGTCCTCTAATAACGAGGAGGCTCATCATTTATTATTACTTTCATATGAAAGCATAAATTCCCTATCAGCTTTTTATTCAGCCAAATGGAAAAGCTGAAGAGAGACATTTAAGCTATTTAACTCTTGCAATCATACAGTCTCAACTCAAAAAATGTAACCTAATTTTTCAGCTTTGGTATCTGCTTAAACTGGGTCTGACTCAAGAATACACAACAATTTTACTAACATCCTAAGTTCCTGTTTCTGCAACAGAATAGTCTAGTAGAGAAGCCAAAACTATTTTTTTCTACATCCTAATGATCCTCGAAAATCTTTAGTTAGTTATCGATTAATTGCTTGTTTGAGGAGTAAATAAATAAAAAGGTTTTGATATATTTGAATGGAAAAGCTCCCATGATCACATGCCCCCGACTCTTTAGAAACCTCACTGATGTTCTATCTATTATCATTATTATCATTTTTATAACTATTGTTGTTGTTGTTGTTAACATTTAAAGTTCAAAGGAAATTTGAAGTTGGCTTGAATTTTCTGAAATGTGCAATTTACAGTTCACTTCACCGTGCTGCACTTAAAAGATTTTCAGCCATTGATTAACCTTCAAAAAGGAGGCAGGAATAGTAATGGCAGGACGTGCAGAGCACGCCGGCATCCTTCTGAAGTTATGAGTTTAAAAAACAGCTGCAGTAAATTTGAATCTCAAAATGGGGGTGTGAGAAAACAGTCTCTTTCAATGACATTATTGTGTCATACATAAAACTCTCAAGCATATATGACGACCTAACAGGGCGACTTGGCTGAAGTTGAATATGCATCTGGGAGAGGGGAAGAATTTGACCCCTGACATGATCCAAAAAATGTTGCTGCATTTGTTCTTTGGCTGATAGTTTAACGTTCTTTTCCCAAAGACTCACAGCTTGTATTTTCTTTTTGGCTAAAGGAGAGGAATGAGGAGGCCACAGTTCCCCATCATTTGCAGGACAAGGAGAAACAATGTGGCCTACTCTGAGGCCAGGTACTCAACCTACTGGAAGCACAGGGGAAACTCCTTCATCGTTATTAATGTTGCTTCTTTATTCTTTATTTATGGCAGACAAGGACAAATAGATAGCGAGACTAACTTTGAACCAGAATCTCAGACTGACGTACCAGATCAGAGAAGCCAGACTTTTTCAAGTAATAAATAGTAAATGAATTTCCTTTCCATATATTGTTAAGCGACATAGATAAAAATCAGAAACCGTTTTACTGATACTGCAGAGCTGAGACTCCATGTATGATTAAACATTACCATACAATAAATTGTTTTGTTTTTTTTCGCACAGAAAAACATTATTTTAAAATTAATTTCAATGTAATGAATTAACAAAAACTATAAATCTTTCTGGGGAATTTTGTACTTGAGCTGAAACTAAAGTAGCCTTCTGATCATTGTGTTTGAAAATGTGAAAAAAAGAACAGACTTTGTGGTCACTAGTTGAAAACAAACCTGTGGTACATGCACATAACCAGAACCAAGACTCCAAACAGATCAATACAACCCACAACTTGAGATTAAGAGTAATGGATTCGTGTTGAAGCAAAGCATCTGAAGTCAAGTCATTTCTCAGAACAACTAATCATTGTTTAAACAGTAAGAGCAAAAATGATAAACCCACGCAGCAAAATTATAAGAATATAGACACAATATAAATATGTTGCTCTGTCATTTCAAGCAGAAGTGCTTTTAGCAATTAAAAAAATATATACATGCTAGTATGAAAGGTTTTTCTATCTCTTTTTGAGTCTGGGGAAGGAAAGCTCCATATTGACTTCATTGGAAAATTCTTATTGATTATTCTTCTTTTCTCTGAGCACTAGCTTGTTAAAAAAAAAAAAAAGGGGGAGCCCTCTTGGAAACACAATCAATTAGTGAGATAGTGCTTGCCATTGATCACGCCGACTGCCCCTTCACAAGGCTCTTGCCTTACGATGGATCCTTCCACACACTCCTCATGACCAACTATTGATCTCAGCTTCTTAGCCAAATTTAAAAGCACACACTCACACTGAGGACTGATCCCTCCCATGCAAACCACACATTCTAATACTAATACTGACATCTGCTTGTCTCCATTGTAAAACTCGTGGTTCACTCATAAATAGTGAGGCCAGCTTTGGCCCACAACCACTATAGTTTCTCTGAGGTCAGAGGTCAGTATGGTAATAACGTGGCCATTAACAGATCTGCCAGGGCTAATATTGTGAGCACAGTTAGAAAAATGAAGATCGGTGTAAAAATGCTACTTTTAAAACAAAGCTGCCCAGTATCTTTCATTTAACCCATCTGTTGATCATTGATATTGTTTGAAAAGTCCCTGCAGTAAATTGACTTTTTTTAAGTCGCTACAAGCAGTTGCTCATCAGCTAATTTGGTTGAAATGTTGTCTAAAATACAGTTTGAAGTTGTTTTGTTGTTGTTTTTTTTTTTTTAAATAATCCTCTAAAAATAGTCAAAACTTGCTTGGCAGAGTTTGACAGGTTGCATTTATGATGATAAGCCCAGAGGCATTGATTTACCTCTGTGTCTCTATTGATCAAACCCAATCATTGCAGTAGTCACTCCATCAGTCAAAGATAAGTGGCCTTCTGCAAACAGAGAGCTAACATCAGGCCTATGAGTAAAACGGTTCACCAGTGTTAAGATTAGACAGATGTAAAACTATTAGACACAGCAGGCAGTGTGGCATTAGATAATTCTCTGCCATAAGCAACTTGACTTATCTCTTTGTTAGTTGGTGCCCTTGCCCTCTTCATCCCTCGGTCCCACCACCCTCTGTCCCCTCACCCCCTCCCTATGGATCAGCTGTGATCTCGTCTCTTTCTCTTTTCACTCAAATCAGGATTAGGGAGAAGGGGGATGGAGGGGGTGCTGCAGCAGCAGCAGCAGGAGGAGAAAGGGGGAGAGAAAACTGAAACAATATGGAAAGGAGATTAGAAAAGTGGGGGTTCAGGCGTTTGGGGAATTGCAAACTCCCTTGTGCTTGGGTAGGTGTCCTAATGACACCGCCTAATTATGGTAAAATTAGACAGGCTAAAGGGAATCAGGTTGGGGGGGGGGTGTGAAGGAGAGAGTAAAGGCAAAAAAAAAGGGGGAAACAGTAGAATTAAGCAAAAGGGAGTGAAAATAGTAAGCATGTGAGAGCAAATGAAACGACCAAGAAGGGTGTGCAGAGGTGCAGATACAAGCTAGGAGGAAGAAAGCACAGGGCTGATAGTGAAAAAAGAAAAAAAGAAGGAGGAAAAGGGGTGGAAAGCATGTGGCTGGGCGACAGGAGCGAGTGGGCCCCAGCACGCTGCATGTTAATTGGAGAACAGGTGTTGGGGCTGGGAGCAGGAGGCTGATTACTGGAGCCACAGAAACAGACCATCTCCTCCACGTACACACACAACTGCACTCTCAGGCACTCACACGCACGGCTTCAGACACACACCCGTACTCAAATGAATAATTTAAGCTCCAAGCAGTGACTGGGGGGAAAAGGTCAGAGTAGGGGTCACAGTGACACATAAACAATTGCACATACATCCATATACATATATAAATAAAGATGCAAGAATCCCAATCCACATGTGAAAATATACATCTGTTTGAGTGCACACAAGGAGCACATACACGCTAGGCTCATCCACACACGTCCTGTCGTGCCAATCATTTCTTCTTTAGTAGACACACAGTGAAATGAGAATGTGTCCATGAAGTGGGATAAAAGGGCAAGAGGGCCATGTGAAATTCTATTGGCTTATCAGAAATTAACTGGCTGCTAATAGGCTGCTCCCTCAGGAGAGGATTTCGCAGGCCAGTCAAGAGGGAGAAGCCCCTGTCAAGACGGGATATGCCCGGTGTGATTAGAGAGTACAGTAGGTCAATGATTTCATTTAGCTCAATCCTTAAGAGCTGCACACTAACCTAAATCACACACTCACACAATCACACTTAAGTGGGCAAAAGGAGAGCTCTCTCTTCAGCAGCACGCAGCAAAGCTACTAACAAACAAATTTCAATGTTCAGCCATGCTAGGAGGAAGTATGAAAAGTGAGCGGAGGGGGTTATTTTGAGAATAATGTGCCACAGAAAATGGGAAAAGCAGCTGCTCAGGCGTATTCTGGGAAAATTCAAAAGACAACAGCCCAATTTTTCCGTTATATGAAAACTATCTTCAGCTGAGATCCTTTGAGACACACTGTCAACAGGCAGCCAGCTTGAACTGAGGAGGGGAAGGAAAAGGGTCCTTGACGTATATGAAGTGAGTGTTTTCAAGACAGACAATTGTAGGGAAGGAGAGATGGAAGAGGAGAAGAAAGGTGGGAGTGAGGGAGAAAGAGGTGATGAAGGTTGCATCCCTGACATCACAGAGAAACTATTTCACGTACGGACTGGTTGTGAGCATTCATCACACTGATTAATGCCATGCAGGCAGTGTGAAGAGTCCAGAAACCCGTGGACGTGAAGGCTCTCAAACACGCTGATTACAGAGGGATCATCTGCTTTTAACCCTGATAACTGCCTGTCGAGGTGAACATTTACTACACATGTGAGGCTGTCCGGAGGAATGAAAGATACACATGGTTTTCATTGAAGGAAATCTCTGCTTATGTCAAGCTTCAGTTTCAAAATGAATGAACAAATTGAAACAGATCCCAACGGACTACTGATTGATCACGATAATGATAGATTCAACAGATAAACAGAAACCTGAAGAAGCGGGAAGACATGAACGTCAGGCAGTGTATATTAAAGCACGCTTTCTTTAATGTAGTGTAACGTGACATGACAGAATCTTTAACCACGATGAACACATCTCAGTGTGCTTTATATTCTAATATTGATATGTGATGTGTACAGAATCTAAATTATATATAAATCTGATCTCAACAATCACTGTATGTGAGTATCTGTTGTATACAGACAGAAGGTCCAAGAGAAAATAATAAGTAATGAGAGGTGTTTGTTTGAGGTGCTGGACACCTGTATGTGCAGGAGATGGTTTCATCTCATTACCTGTCAATGATGACTGGATCAGAGGGCGTCTCGTTTCGATTGCCGCAACTTTTCTTCTCACAACAGCGGCTGAGTGGGCAGTCAAAGAAAAAGAAAAAAGGGGGAAAAGTCAGTGTTGTAGACAAAAAAAATAATAATTAAAGAGGACCAGCCATCACTTGTCTGGCCCATCCACATCCACGGGGCCAGACAGTTCTGCCCCACAGTCGGCCAAAATCCAGAAACACACAAAGGAGGCATGAGAGGGGAGGGGAAGAATGGACAAAAGAATAAAAGAGGAAGAAAAGGTACAACAACACACCCTACAAACAGTGAGAGACCATTCAAAAGTGAAAAGCCAGCCAGGCAATCTGTCACATTGATTCTGAAATCAAACTCAGCCCCCATGCAGCCTCACTGCACGCGCATGCACACACGCACACACACACACACTCTGTCCCACAACAACCTACCATTCGTCAGCAGTCCTGTCCGAGGAGCCTGCTGGCCAGCCATCTCCCCTCCCCAAAGTCCCCTTCGCTGCATAACAAAAGTGCCCCCACCCCTAACCATCTGCCACCCCTACACCTCGCTTCAACCCTCTCGTGTCCCAGCTTGGCCCTGCCCTTCCCCCCTCCACCCCCCTGTCAGACAGCCTCACTCCCCAGCTGTGACGCTTGCCCTCTGCCTCTTCGGCTCTGTTATTAGCCAGCTGTGAGTCACATTCGGGCATCTGCTGGCTTCACAATGGCAAAGCCCAGTCCGTCTTAGTCTCTCTCTTCATGTCCCGGGACCCTATCCTTCCCCCTGCTGCCCTCAAAGCCTGGGTCACTGCTGCACTTCCAGACCACTCTCTTCATCCATAACACTCTTTTAATTGTTTTTTTTTTCTTTCTTCACCTTGAAATAAGCAATACTCGTTAAATAAACTTTTTTTAACTTGTTTTGCTTTTAAAACAACTCTCCGACATTGGTGTCACTATTGCACTTGTCATTCCATGTTCGCACATTTCATATTGGCTACAATATAACTGCAGGAGTTACATTTTGATGAGTGAAAGGTGGACTGTTCCCCTAAAGTGTCTGGTGCTGTCTGCTGAGGTCTGCTTGCAAAACCCCAGGCCAAAAACAGAGGAGGTCCAAGAAGAAACAGGAGCTGGCCCGATGACACGCTGCTTTACAGCAGAAGGCAGCAGGGGGTTACCACTGTAACAAGGATGATGACAGACAGGCTAGACTTGTAGTTCAACAACAGGCACATTTTCAAAAAAACAGAGCCTCAAGCGTCGTCCCAAAACCACAATTCAAGCTGACTGAGAAAAAAACAGAATGAATGAGAGTAATGGATATTTGGACTTGGTCCCTGTAGGCGAAAGTTTCAGTTTGTGTGTATGTGAGTACGTGTATCACTCACCTGCACATAACCTCATGTGTGAGCAGAACTCTGCACATTTCTGGATTTTTGTTTTGTCCCTCGTATGATATGGGCTGACATGAGGAAATAAAGGGAATTAGGACAGATTCAGTTACATGCAGAATAAATGCACTTCTATTTATTTAGCTGAAAGTGGACTTCAGGATGGCTTAAGGAGAGTCTACCAACCTGTTTGGTGACGGAGTCAATGAGCCGTGCATATAGATCTTGTTCGGTACGAACTCCTATAAAATGGAGACATAACGGATCTTATCAGTAACTATAAAACTTATTTTTGTCATGAGAGAGTTTCATGATATTGGAACTATGTAGGTCTTTTCATCATCTGTCCATATTAGCAACTAATACTGAATCAAGACCTAGTTGCCAAAAAATCCCAGCCAACATGAGTCCTGCAACTCCAGACCTGCTCTCTCCAGTCCCTAAATAAGTCTGTATTATCAAATAAAATTAAATGATTTATTATCTAAATCTTTTTTTTTTTTATCTCCAGACAATCTCCGAGAAAAAGTCTTGAGCTCCGTCCAAGACAACGGAGAGGAAAAAGACTGGTGTGCACTGTTTTTTTTTTTTTTTTTTTTTTTTTTTTGATGGTTTCTGAGGGGATTGGGAGTTATTTGATGTTTGATGATCATTAGTCATGTCCTGCTTTGAGGCCTCAATTTAAAAGATTCTCACGATTAGTTGGGCTGTTCTTTTTATGTTTGTATCTTTGTTAACTTGCAATTTTGTCCCAAGTTTAGATGAGTGACAGGGAGCCATGTGATAAACTAGCAGTTAGAATAGAAAGTGACTGTTTCTTTTAAAAAACATATTTATAACAAAAGAGTCTCTGGATGCTTTCAACCCTCCACTGTAAATCAGACTACAGAAGGAAACAACATGAAATAAATTGCTTCTTAAGAGAAGGGAGCATGGATTTTCTTATAGAGACTTTGGAGAGTATTGCTTTCAAAATGTGTTCCTCTCATCAAAGTGTCGTTTGAGATGCCTTTGATATCACTTGGGGGAAGGAGGGGATGTAAAGGAAAAGCTTTTGGTGTGCTTGTATCTACGTGTGCTTGTATCTGTGTGTGTGTGTGTGTGTGTGTGTGAGGGGGCTGCTCTAGAACACGCCTTTTATCTTCTCTCCCGTGGGTGCAACTGTGATGGCAGAGTAGGGGCAGCAGCAGTGGCTCATGGGAGCCGAATTTCTCTGCGCATCCCCGGATCTAACATGGAGGCACCATGGGGGGGTTGGTGAAGGAGCTTGGGAGAGGGTTCTGATGGGGTGGCAACATGTAGCTCATTTCTCTATATACACAGACATGAATGTCTACTTAGAGATCTTGAAAACTTTATTTAAAAAAAACCCGATTTTGAGCTGAAAGTAATGGATGAGCTCCGTGAGGGGAACATGTGGAAGGAGAGGTGTGTGTCATTCTGAAGCTGGTTTCATCTAAAACTTTTTCAACTCCCGGAGGGCCTTGTGATGAGTCCGAGAGATGGAGTCAAAACCTTCAGAGGGCAAAGAATCAGCACTATTCCTGTTTGAGCCTACTCACCATTACTGTAGAGAAGCTGCAGCTTGTAGTGAGTGCCATTATTGGTCTTTTCTCCTGTCTGTTCCTTGGAAAAAGGCAGAGCAGAGACACAGACAAGCACAGGCACAAGCAGATAAGTACACCAAGGTATAGAAACATACAGCTGGGTATCAGTGCACAGCGTTAAGCACAGTGAGTCCCCTGCAACCCCACATCTTGCCCTTCCCATGGAGCGGCTTTCAGATCAGGGATTTGTAAGATCAAAGATCATGTTATAAGCTGAGCTCTTAACCTTGAGTTGGATGCTCTCCATTGGGGTTGAACTATCATTTATGATACAAAAACACTAAGATCGGGCAGGGTGAATGTTTCTGCATCGAAGTCGGAGGCACAGTTGCGTTTGCTTGTGTGTGCCCGCACAAAGTGTGTTCCACCGCTGCATATGAGACTGAGCAGCAGTCGACCTTGACAGAAAAACTTCCTTTCCACTATCCCTCCATCCCCCCCCCCCCATGCTCTCCACTAGCCTCTCACTTCTTTCCTCTTTCACCTTCTCTGGCTCTTGTTCCGCCTCTTTCTTTCTCTTCCTCTACCTCTGCTGGTCTTTCTAAGTGGTCTCAAAGGAATGCTCTCTGGTCCAATAACCCAGGATGCTGGCATCACAGAGACGAGCAGAAGAGAGGAGGAGGAGAGAGAACAAGGAAACTGGGCTGGGGGAAGGAAAATGGAAAAGGAGACAGTTGTAAAGGGGAATGAAGAAGTAGGGGGAATTAAGATGCATGAAGATGAGTTGGAAAGTAACCGGCTCATATGAGAAGCGAGACTCAGACACTCCAGGTGATAGATGGATGCCTGGCTTCATAAGTTTTGCAAATACACACAGAGGAGCGTTTACTTTGCCATGCCATCGCTTTACCGCTGCATAATTACGAGGCAAAAACAGATGCCAGGTTAACCATGCAGAAAATGAACTTCTCCACTGCCATCATGTGTCTACGCTGGCCTGTGTGGCACCAAGAGCAGCAGTGACAGCTTTCAGGTCTGGCATTAGCACTGCCGCCTCCATCAATTACAGCCCAGAGACTTTGATTCAACTTTGCCTGACAGGGCTGTGTCCCCTTGTCCTCCTCACGGGGCAGAGCGGCTGCCACTCTGGAGACTCTCACTCTCCTCACCATAAGGCAAAAGCATCCATCAACACCGGGCATGAGGCTCCAGCTCTGTCCCTGCACTGCACCCTTCCTTATTTTAGTCTTGTCCAACCTGAGGAATTCAGCTCCCTCCCTCAGCAGTGTTTAGAGTACGGGAGGGGGGCATGGAAGAAAAGACACTTTGATGAGTTCACTGTATAACTTAACAGGAGCAAGCATAATTTGCATTTTAAAAAAAGTGGTGATGTCCTCCTAATGAGGCAAGCTGCTAATTAGTCATTAGATATTCTTTTTCAATCCCACATCATCAGCTCATGGAGGGTAAAGCTTGTGTAAACATGGAGCCGTCAGCTGTTCGATATGCTTGGCTTTACTGGGGATGGGAAAGATTAAATTGAACACCAGGTAACAACTGAAATACAAGCTATTGATAAATAAATTCTGTTTTTTTTGTTAAACAGATTTTTGAGCCAATATTGATTCGGAGCTTGAGTTTTAAGTGTTCAACTGAAAGAAATGAAGAATGTACAATGAAGTGATGGCATCCTAAAGATAAGCGTTCAGAAAGTGCAACACACCTTGTCATGCTCAACAAAATCCACAAAGGCTGTCCTCTCCACCTCCACAGGTTGGCCGTGTCGGTCATAAAGCGCCAGGACAAAGTGGAAGAAGTTGGACTTGCGGAGATTTGAGGGCGGCTGCTTCTCAAAATGAGCTCTTGACAGAGCTACTCCACTGTGCACACAACAAGATGACACAATGAGCTCTCAGCAATCATTATGTAAAATATAACGTTGTTTAAAGGAGAAAAGCTTACACAGCTGAGTTCAGTTATTTTTGTTGTTTAAATTAAATTACCTGCTCACAGAAACCACTGGTAATTAAAGACATATTTCAAAGAATTATGAGTGAAACTGAGGTACTTTTCTTTTCAAATTGCTGTAAATCAAGAAAACTACATTTTAAAAGATCCATCTCATACATGCTTGATTTACTGGCACTATGAAGAAAAGCACTTGATTAAAAATCCAAAACACTGAAACATAATAATAGTTCAGCTATTACAACGTTTTTATTTAATAATAATTTGGTTTACTTTTACAATGATTCTGTTTACATAGAAATGGACAAAAACTATAAACAAAAATAGACACAATTAACCTATCTAAAGACATAATAAGAACCTACAAATCACAGAGAGGATATTCACAATTGATGCTGACCGACAAAAACTTGTTGAAACCAAGATTTAGTTGGAAAACTAGAAAGAAAAAAAAATCACAACCAAATCAAGGGATTTGACAAGTACTGATGAGATATCTTAGTTATTGAATATTAGATGAATAAATATTAATTATTATTATTTAGAAATTAAATATTATTATTTTGTCCAATCTGCAGGTCTATAAAACATAATGCTCTGCTTGCAGCCGGGAATGTTTCATGTGCGAAAAGTCGGAACCAAAATCTCCGCATGACTTTTTTTTTCTGTTACTTCATTTGTTGTATTTATATTTAGTTTGAATTAATTAAATACAGCTATATATATATATATATATATATATATATATATATATATATATATATATATATATATATATATATATATATATATATATATATATATATATATATATATCGATCCATTATGATTATTACTTGACTTGTTCCCTACACTTTTTCTTGACGTCCATGCTGCGTTTTGAAACTGTTTCAATCTCAACTTTATACTCTCAGATAGTTTGGAACATGAGAACACTAGTTTATGTTCATGTTTGTGTGTGTTTTGGCTACAGAAACGAACATTTTGAACGGGTTGATTGAGTATCCATTAAAAAAAATGTGACAAAAAGTCTGTCATTTGGTAGTAAATAAGGTGTTAATTATTTTAATGAAAGTTACGTGTTGCGCGGGTATCAGCGTTTTTATTTCATGTGAGAGGAAGACCATCTGGAAAATGTAATGTTAAAGTTACATTTGTGTTTTCAGAAATTATCGTGGCTTGTATAAATTAAAAATGAAAGTTGTCTCTGAACAATCTTGTGCGTGATTTTGTGTAAAAGTTATCATTATAGTCCCTTTTTTTTAGGTTTTACGCATATAGGAGCATAAATCCCCATTGCGCATGTTACATTCAAAACTTAATTTAAAACAAAATAAATAAAACTATTTGTTGATCATTCACAATATGTCCAAATAAGTTTTATTTTCAGTTTTGGAGCAGTTGGTTTATGAGCTGTATCATATTTTGCAACAAGTTGTTTGAAGCTCTTTTCTGAAAATGGCTGAACTTCTATTGTTAGAAAATCTGAATTTATAGATTATATAGTAAGCAATAAAATAATTTCCTCAAACCTGATCTCAGCTAAGCCACACGCCACAAGAAAATAAAGCCGGTGGAGTAACGGGGTTTGCTCTGTACCTTTGAGCTGCGACGTTCGCGTCCACGACCCCGACGTTACGCACCCAAGACCGGACTGGATCCATCTCCTCTGCCAGACTTCTCTCTTTTAATCCGCTCACTTCTCGTATCAGTTGCTCCTGGATCCCGAACATTTAAGCCCAGTCCTGTATGGTTTGGTACACTTATTGTAACTTCGGCAGGAGCAGATGAGCCGGACAACTAAAGCACTTTGGCAAACAGCAGAAGGTCCACTTCAAGGCGCTGCGCTCCTCCAGAGCGCCGAGGGGGGAAAAAATGGGAAAAAAGAGCTTTCACGAAGCTTTGAAAAAAATAATCAATGACGCTGTGTGATGGTCAGAAACACGCGCAGATTTTCTTTCAATGTTCAAACGGCGACTGTAAATATATTTCTCCACAGATTGCGAGCATTGTCCATGCGCTTTTCTCCAGCGGCGCTGCTGGGTTCAGCTCCTCGACAGATGAGACCAAATGTGACTCAGAAGTTTCTTGAAAATACTTGTGTTCAGAAAGTCTCCCTTTGTCACAGGGCCAGACCGGATCAAGACAGCTGATCCGACGGCCAGGGGGCTTGTAGTGAACCGCTGTCTTGAAGCGTAAATGAGACCCTCAGCCGGGATGGAGCGTGGAGGAGGGGCTTTAATGCCATATGGGGGACCGATTGTTGAAATGGATGCTCTCATTGGTGTAAAGTGCATCCGTTGTTTGGACTTCTGCCAGAATCAGCATCCAACCGGTGACTCCTTCGACAAACTTTTCCCCCATAAGTTCAACCAGTTTGTGTATTTTTTTTTCTTTTGAAAACCACAATATTTGGTGCTTTTCAAGCAGAAACCTAAAGATTTTGTTTAGGACAAACAGCCAATAATGGTGTCTTTAAGAATGATTGAAAGGAAAGATCTTCTTTATGTGTGAATATAACTGAAGAGTTTGATGGTGATACGTCATCACCTACATCATATATCATTTCGTATTTTTCTAGTTTAATTGATTTCATGTCTTGAGTCGGTTTTTCCACATTTCAAAGTTTAGATCCTCCTCTCCATGCTGAGCAGCGAGCCTGCTGCCCCCAGCAGCCTGTAGCTACAGCAGATCCTGTTTGCTCTATTCATTCCAGTCAGCATTTAACACAAGTGCGCTCTCGACAGGCGCATTGAGCTCCTCCGCCGTCTGCTCCTTTGAACGCGGTGATTCCGCCGAGGACGCATCGCATCAGTGTCAGCCGCAACAATGGTCGTCTGGTTGGTCCATCAATCTCCGCCGGCAGCCCACGAGGCTGCGCGCTGATTGGCGTTCGCGCCGCTGCCTGACGGAGCCAGAAATGAGTTCTTAATCAGTAAAACAGAGCGTTTTCTCATATTCTGACCCGTTACTGAATTAGTAGCAATAACGATGATGGACGTTTCCAAGCGCCGCTATGATCCACTCAGGAAAATGTTGCGCGCAGGCCTGCGGTGGATGAAAATGTGATCCACTCTTCGTAAAGTTTCCTTTGCCCCTTAATTGGATAAATTGATTTGCTTGGTTTTATCCAAGCTAATCGGGGTGTACTGTAAGCTCATAAATGACACGTTTTCATTCAGAAACTGCTTTTTATTGATTGTATGTTTGCAGTTTAAATGTGAAGCTAATGTTTAGGCCCAACTGAAGTCGACCCATGCGCTGTTTAAGGACTGAAATTAATTTCCGCTCCTATTCGTTTGGCTTTGAAAAGGAAAGTTTTTTTTTCTTCTCTTTATCCACTGAATCCTGGTTCCTCGCCCCTTACCGAGACTATTGTCTCTGTGTGGAGTTTGTGCGCCTGGACAATGAATGTAAATCTCCCCCTTTGGATCCCGCTTCAACTCACCATCTGCCAGCGCGGGACAAAGTCAGATGTTCACCCAATTATGAGAGCAGTCCCGGGGAATCCTGCCGCCGCGGCCCCCGCGCGCTCCTGTGGACGCGACTGACGGCTGTATTTAACCTCAAAACCATGAAAAATCTTTTTTTTTTAATTCCTTCACTCGTTGCAAAATTAAGAGGAAGGATACTTGTTTTCTTTTATTCTGTCGTGTTGGAAAAGAAGTAATTTCATCGTTTCAACTGGCAGGAACTGCATGCAAAATTAAAACGTACTGTAGTTTCCTTGCGAATTTAACACAAATCCAAAGACACTGATTCAAGAGTTTGGGTGCAACGTTCTCCTTACAGTTGCACATTATATCAGGTACGCGTGATTTTTAGTAGACCAAAGTAAGTACACTGATCAAACAGGCTGCCACGTGCACTTTTATTCTTTTTAATTCCATTTGATTATCAATAGGTTGTCTAAATACATAGATATAAAAGAGCAGGAGGTTCTCTATCCCACATCTGCAGCTCCTGCGGCTTGCGTCATCATGTGGTAATTACAACTAATTGTTCCACGTTGTGTGGAGTTCAACTGGACGTTGCATATTTCGGGGGGGGGTGAGATCATGTAGGAGTGATGTAGAAGTTTTGTGTTCTGCAGTGGATGCCCGCTCGTGGCCTCCCCCCCCCCCCGGCAGCCCCCACAGGTGCTCCGGGCTCCGTGGAGATCATCACAACCCGCGCGACTCGCTGCCTAAATGTGTGGCTTTTCTAATTTGCTGGAGCGGAGAGCCGGGGTGAAAATGGGGGATTAGTCAAACCACAAACGTCTTTCTAATCAATTTAACCCGCTGAGACGGTCAGCCCGTGTTTTTTTGGGATGAGGAGTGGGAGGGGGACAGGGCTTGGAGGTGCGTTTTGTGTGTGTGTGCGTGTGTGTGTGCATTTGGGGGCGGGGGATCAGTGACTGCTAAACTAAACAATAGGGTATCGTGTGCCGCTCGTCCTCTCCAACATTCCCCTGCTCCCACGGGACACGCAGAGCCACTCTTTGTGGATGGCACTGTGTCCACGGAGGTCAGGAGGGGCGTGGCTAGAGTGTGTGTGTGTGTGTGTGTGTGTGTGTGTGTGTGTAAGAGAGAGAGCCTGTGCGGAGGGGGAGCCGGCTGGAGACGCAGCAGCTGGTTTCCGTCCCTCCTTTCCTCCGCGGAGAAAACAACAGC
The DNA here is from genome assembly GCA_018398805.1 of Hirundichthys speculiger. Lineage (NCBI taxonomy): Eukaryota > Metazoa > Chordata > Actinopteri > Beloniformes > Exocoetidae > Hirundichthys > Hirundichthys speculiger. Next base: position 2,713,626 of record JAGFBZ010000035.1, on the reverse strand, counting down.
AGAGTTAATGCGACCCTCCACGTCACCTATCGATCGCCTCACATCGCTCTCGTTTTTGTTTACGTATTTAGAGGAGGATGCAGATCCCCGCGGGAGCGTCGGCATGCGCAATTAAAACCGGGGGACCGCCTTTACTCTCATTACTCAATACCACAAACCATCACTTTTTAGTCAACATTTGGACTCATTTCCTAATGAGGGTCTATAACAGTTTAGAGTTAAACAGGTTCACTGGTCACATGATGTTTAATGAGAAAAACCTGGCAGAGAAAGAGAGAGAGAGAGAGACGTGACAGAAGTTTGAAAGTTTGTTTTGTATTTACAATCATCTTTCATGCCCTGATCCACGAAATGAGACGTTTGGGTTTTCTGGTAAATTGGGACTATATTATGGATGCAGTTTAACATCTGCTCGTTCCAAACTTTTCACCTTCACTGCAGGCAGCGTGACTTGTGATAGGCTGCCATAAAAAGCACAGGTGTTGCCTTTTTTCCATCTCTTCCTTCCAGTCAGCGGCGTGTTGTTTCAGTTTGTGTGAGCCTATCCAGTCTGTCAAGGACTATCTTGTCAGGCGAACACACACCGGCGGAGGTGCACAGTAACTTTTTATTTAAGCGCGAGACTTGAGTATTTACTTCATTCTATTTCTCTATCTCAAAAAGGAGTAGTTTACTTTGTGTGACAATCTATAGTCTGTGGATAGTTTTAAGATTACGATTTTACACAACTGATATGTTAAACTTTCAACAAGTTGTTAAAGATAAACCACTGGTTTCCAGCCTTCCATGGTTTTTGTGTGTAACAGCAAGAATTAGTCAATGAGTTATGTGTCATGTCTGATTTTTTCCCCTGGTTTATTTTCAGTAAATGAATATTGTCATGACTGAAAAAAAAAACAACTCAAAGATGAAAGAACAGGTTTTCTCTGAAAACAGATTTGTGCAACTAAACCTCACATCTGTGTCCCTGTCTCTGCACAAAGCAACGGTTCAAACAAGCCCTGCAGGCCTCTGACACACTGAAGCTTCAGAATCAACCATCTAATGAAGATTTGAATCTTAATGCATAGCCCTTCCCCAGCATACTGTAAAAATAAAATTAAAAAGACAAAAAAAAAAGAAATCTAAATGTAGTCACTTCACTCAGTATTTGTGCCACAATGTTAATCCGTTCAGTGAACAGGAAAGTTAATCTGTCAAGACTCAGTATTTCATGTGTGTGATCCAGCAAGTGAACTTCATCCACAGGCAGAGTGCTGATGGAAGAGTCTTTAACCTCTTGTATGTTAGCACCACCTAGTGGTCTAGTTATGAACACGTTCTTCTCAGCGTTCAATCATTTTACATACATGCTGTGTACATACATGACATAAGCAGTTTTCACCGCGGACAGGTGACCAGTCCATCACAGCCCACACAGAGATGAATTCACCCTCACTGCCGTTGTCAAAGTCTCCTCTTAACCCAACGTACAGTCACAACCAGATGCAGAAAAAGACACAGCCGCTTTTATTTCTTCATATCTGACAGTGAAGTTGATCATTTAGGAATCATGATTTTTTTTTTTTTTTCAATTTTATTTGTAAGATGTCAGAATGATTAAAATGAGGCCTTTTTGGTGATTAGTTTCATCAGTGTCAGAAGTTACATGCACTTAATCTGAATGAATTCAAGGCACACCTGACAGGTGTCACCTGTGAATATATTTTAAGGAGCAGCTTTAAACACAATGGCCTCATTGCATGGACATTACATAATAAAAACATTAGGGGAAAAAAATTGTAGACATCCACAAGTCAGGTTCATCCTCAAATGTGCAAATGAGTCCTAGAACAACAACTTGAGACCTTGTAAAGATGCTGGCAGAAAACACTGTAAAACCCATTTTTTACTGACATGAGCTGGAAGTGCAGCGAGAGAAAACCACTGCTCCAAAACCATCGTAACAAAAACCCAAAGTACAGTTTTCAGCCTGCACATGGAGATAAAGAACTTAACTTTCAGACACATGCCTTGTGGTCTGATGAGACTATTATTAAACCAGTTAGTTGTAATAATCTTTGTACTGTTTGGGGAAATTTTTGGGAAGCTTGTGGACGTTAGAAGACCACCGCAAACATGCAATCATGGAGGTGGCAGCATCGTATTGTGGGGCTGTTTTGCTGCAGGAGGAACTGATGCACTTGAGCAAATAGGAAGCATCATGAGTAAAGAAGATCTGCTAAAATAATATCTCAAGGAGACTAGCTGAAAAGTTAAAGCTTGGGTGTGGATGAGTCTTCTATTTGGACAGTGACCCAAAAGATGCATGTGTGAGTCCACTGCTGACTTCAAAGAAAGCAATAAAGCATTCTTTCTTCCATTACCCTAACATTCTCCATCAAAAAAATAAATAACCTTAAATGGAAAAAGTGTAACTTTGAATTTAATTTTGCTGTGAGACATGCACCAAGAACTCTGTATCTTTTTTCTGAATATGCTTGTAGACATTGCAAGGGAAAGCCACAGAAAGACTCTTGATGGGGTTTGAACCAGGAACCTACATGCTGTGGAACTACAGTGCTCACCATCCTGCCACCATAGAACAAAAATAAAAAGATTTTTTTTTTTTTAACAATGACAAACTGCACTAAAAGATGACATCAACTGGTCCAAAATTTATTTGTCAAACACAAGGTGATTCAAAGTCACACAATAACACCCAGGACTGATAAAAACTGAAGCCCTTATACAATCATCAAATCTTTGCCTGATGTTTTACATTCATTTGCCCAACCAAAGGATAAAAAACAATTATTCTTCAGAGGATTAACAGACAATTAAATTAATAATTCTGAATACAATATAACAAAAGACATTTTTGTATTCCAGTTAAATAAGATAGCATTTAAAATAAGCATTTCTAAATTCTTCAGAGGTATCAGTGCATTTATTTAGTCATACTTCATTCAAAACAACAGATTTGAAAATAGTCACCCAGTGTCATGTTCATTTTAAAATATTGTTAGTGAAATTCAAAGCAAAAAAGAAAATAAGAAGCAATTTTATTACTTCATTTGTGGTCACATTTTCACTCACTTTGTTTCTGTGCTTTGGTTTAGAGTGCAAATTAGAATACAGAAGTTGCATTTCAAACTCATCTTCTGAAACTTTGTGCGTTAACAGCTGATGCAGCTCCTCTACTCTGTGAAGAGCAGATGTCCAGAGAAGAAGCTGTCAGAGGTCAGACCATTCCCACCATGGTTAGCCACCAGCCAGACCTTATCTCCCTTTTCAAGCTTGATGAAGGTGCTGCCGCTGGCTGTGACGTAACCACTTTGGCGGGTGGTGAACGAGTGCAGAACCAGTTTGCCGTTGCGGAGGAGGTCAATGCTGGCGGCGTTCTCATTGATCGTACCGTGAAACTCGAACTCGTAAACTCCCGGGATCTCACAGGTGAAGAAGCCAGTCTTAGAGTCATAGCTGCGCTGGCCGTTGTAGATGACGTCGTGGAAGAGAATGGGGGTGCCAGCTTTGGGGAAGTTGTTTCCCAGGCGCACAGAAAAGGCCACGTTCTCTGCATTCCCAGGAGGTCCGGGGGGGCCCGGAGGTCCACGGGGCCCGATGAGTCCTGCGTGCAAAAAGACATGAGCACAGTTTTACTTAGGAATGCTCCGCTTACAGTACTTCGAAGTTACAGTATATTGATAACGATATCTATAAAAAGTGATCACAAAAAATGATGGATTTACCTCGTGGTCCTGGTGGTCCACGTGGGCCTGGTCATGGAGAAAATTATAGAGAATACATATTTAGGTATAAATGTGTATTTTCTGAGTTCAAATGTTTGTACATATATATATGTATATATATGAATAGAAGTAAAATAAGTTTTAGATATACCTGAAGAATATCCTGAAGATCCTGAATAGCCAGATTCTGTTTCAAGGAAAAATATAGAGAGAAGTGAAGAGACAATCATTCACAAAACTGGGTGTCTTCAGTGCACCATAGGATCAGAAAATGAACTCACCATCCTCTGTCCATGGAGTGAGATCAAAGGCAGGGATGTCATCACACTGGGCATAACCAGAGCCCCGGGGCCGATACTGGAAGGGCTTCTCAGGTACCTCAGTGATGCCAGTATTGTCACAAATGATACGAGCAAGTGATGTTTCCCTAAGAGATGCCCTCTGAGCCTCGGTGAAGACGCCGTCATTCTCCCACCACAGACTGAAAAAGGAGAGTTTGTTCAAACTGCATAAGTACAGCTGACTTACTATTTCCATGATGTTAGTTGGGTAATTCTCTGCTCACCGGTCTCCCTGGCGAATCCTTTGGAACTGAGTGGCAATCAGGCAGGCAAAGAGGGGCCCAACTCTTCCTCCGGGGACAAACGGCTCTGCCACTCCTCCCAGCCACACATCGATGTTGTCTGGAGTGCCGTACAGATCAATCAGCCTCCTTGGCAAGGTCTGTGTTGTTCAAAACGTCGGCCAGTTGTCTCTCAGTTTGGGGCTGTGACAGGCCGCAGAACTGTCGCCATTTGTTGTAACCTAAAAGGGGCAACCACGGTTTAGTTTGATACATTACGCTACAAACATGTTGATGTTCAAGAAAAATAAAGAATAGTCACAGAAACAGACATTTAGACTAAATAAATACCAGGGAGTCCATGGTCTCTGCCTCTCTGCAAGTTCAGCGAGCCCAGATCTAGGGCCAACTCCGCGCTGAACTGAAAGAGCCTCTCCCTCAACTCCTCTGTCATCATTTTATCCTGCGTGTTCAGCTTGGCTTGGCGACCCACAAGTCCTCTGATGATTGGATCCAACCCCCCTGAAGAACATATGGCACCATATCATTTTTGAGTTACTTCACTAGCTTCTCCAGGGTTACTAAAAAAAAAAGTTTGGTCTTACCTTCAAAGGTTATTCTCCACGGTGCAAACATGGTTCTGTGCAACAGCTGGCTGGGGTACTGTGAGTGGTCCTCATAATCTTCATCCAGACGGAACATGAAAGGTTGGACCATCAGATGAGCAAATCTGTAGGCAGCGGTGGCGAACACGTTGGAGATGCTGGGGTCCCACGGTTTTCGTCATATCCGGGGTAAGTGGACAGCTGCCTGGAAATGAAGTCTGGGCCAACAATGTGGTAGAGGTAGTCTCTAAAAGTGATGACCTGAAACCCGAGAGAGTCCAAAGTTTCACTACTTCTCTCCACAGTGGGGGTGTGCTCATCATGCAAATATAAATCCCTCTCTCACCTGAAGGTATCCGCCCATGATCTTTCGTGTCTCTTGATACAGTCTCTCTCCGTTCCAGTGAGGATTGAGCTTGGCAAGGGCTCGTGCTAGACGGTTGTGCTCTCTCATCATCAGGGTGTGCAAAGAAGCCAATCCGATGTTCTCATTTGAACGTTCATCGCCTTTAAAAGTCACATAAAAAATGAATTTAAAACAAAAAACAAAAGTGATGTCAGGCATATGAAAAATAGAAACTCACCCGCGTAGAAGCACTGCACCTCCTCAGCATCATCGTCGCCGGTCATGCGGCGCCTGGTCTCACACATGTTGATGCCGGTGGCGAACGGGAGCAGGTCCCGGCCCCCGTCGTCGAACTCCGCGTTGACCCTCAGCAGGCCTTCGTCTGTTGTCAGGTCTCGGAGATCGCGAGCTTTCCTCTCATCGGAACCGTAGACCTGACCGACGTCGATGAAGGACGTGAGCGTGTTCATCTGCTGGCGGACCGTGCTGGCCCCGAAGATGTGGCCCGTGTTGCCGGAGCCGCAGGCCGGCGCGGAGCGGGAGAAGGGCATGCACTCCTCGTGGTGATCTTCGAAGCGGGCGTCGTTGCTCGGAATCTGTTCAGAGGACGAGAAGAAGTTTGCTTTGAACGTGAGCCTCGGATGAACCACTGCACGTACCGCGGTTATTTCAGCGACTCTGACCTCGATGGGAAAGCAGGGCTCCGTGCGGGAACAGCTCTCCTCGCAGTCGATGCCGTCGCTGAAGGAGCGGATGGAGGGGGAGTGGGGGGTGAAGGTCAGGTCGTGATCTGTCCACTGACCGAAGATTGTAACCAGGTGAGTGTAGAGAGGGTCGCTCTCCACGTCAGAGTTAGATGCTGCCAGGATCCGGTTGGATACTTCTCTCACCTGAGGACAGGACGGAGACGGTGAGCAACCCGCGGGAGTTTCTGGCTACAAAAAGGTGAGAAAAGATCAAAGTCCGCCCGAAAGCGTCTTACCATTGGAAGGATATGACGATTGATCGCCAGGTCGGGGGACCAGCCTTTAGGAAGCGTGATTCCATCTTCATATTCAGCAGGGAGCCAGCGGATAAAAGGAATGTTGGCGGATCCCCAGCGACTGTTGTCCCTATAAGACAAGTAAAACACCTGTTTTACACTGATTTCTTTCTTCTTTTTCTTTTTTAAGAGCTCAAAATGCAGGAGAATCAGACTGCTTTTTATTTGTGGCTTTCCAATGACATTAAAAAGAAAGGTACACATTTAGATGACCTACAGGTTGTTGCAGGCACTGGTTGCGGTTCGAAAACTGTTTAAATTGGAAGTTGCTGTGCAGGATGGTGGTCGGAGCTGCGCAGAGCATCCAGTCAGGCTGGCAATGACTCCCAGCTCCTCCTGAGAGATCAGATCTAATTCACACGAGAATAAAAAAAATATTTGGCAACTAAAAACTATCTCAGGCCTCTGAATGCACATTCCAGATACTATTGGATACCAACCTGTGGCGTTAATAGATCTCCTGTTTCGTCTTGCCTTGAATTTCTTGATCAGGTGAAGAGCGTTGTTCATATAGTCAGCTGCCCGCACGGCCATGCGGGACGAGCCTGCGGGCTGTTTCAGCAGCCGCAGGACGTCCGAGGGGTTCGCTGCATTCCTCCTCACTCGGTCGACACTCCTGTATTGTGCCAAGAGGTGAGACTTATCATTCCTTCATCTGGAACACATTCTTTTAAAAAAAACTGCTATAAAGTCATTGAAAAAAAAAAAAAAAAAAAAAAAAAAAGCAGTTTTTGGTAGATATTTAAACTCACACTTGTCGAGAGTAAGTGTAGGCTGCGTCCACATTGGCCTTGGCCTCGTTCACAGCCTTTCGGATGGCGCTTCTGCTCAGCTCTGAAAACAGAGAGGGCATGCAGGTTACACTTTCCTTGAGACTTGATAAATGTGCAAAATTCGATAATAAATCGTAAAAATATATAAAAAAAAAAAAAAAAAAAAAAAAGAAAGAAAAAAGCAATGCATATCTTGAAGTGGGCATACTCACTGGCATCCACCTGGCCCTGCAAGTACAGGGTAAGACCCACAGTCAGCAGGCACAAAACCCGATGCATTTCTGCAAAAGAGACAAGACATATATTCTCTTGTCACCTTAGGAATATATATATATATATATATATATATATATATATATATATATATATATATATATATATATATATATACCGAGAGCATTGTAATTTAAATGTGCCGATAAAAGTAGAAATATTTTCAAAAAAAATGTACCAGTGGTAAAGGTTTGAGCCCTGTGATGTCCCTGAACATCCAGCAGCTGCTCCTGGAGGCTTCTGTCTCTCCGCGGAGACGCGCTCCTTTTATACTCAGTGCGCGCTGCTGCGCGTCATTTCACGCAGCAGCTGATGAAAGGAATCTTGTCAGGATTCAGACGAGGACTTCATTTTGTGCTTCCTGGTTCCTCCTCTGGAGCATGTTCGCCGAACAACTCCTCTTCAAGGTTAGGCTCCTTGTAATGGGAAGTCACCTTCACCTTCGAGTTGAGAAATGTCGCATAACGAAGGACATTTTGAATAACTTCAGAGGGGATCAAAATAATATACTGATGGAATTTTAGTGCCTCGTTGTCTGCAGTTTTGTAATATCTGTACTTCCGTTGACTGTATAAAACCTTCTATTATTAGGACCAGGCTACGTTAAATGCATGTATTTATTTATTATGCTCTTGATCACTGCAAACGTTTTGATTTTAGTAAAGTGATGGCGCAAGTGATCGACTTCTGCAGAGCTGCTGGACTTTTTTGTTTCTTTCTCTGACTGAGTTGAAGTCATTGCTTTTTTTTTTTTGTAAGATTTTCTCATTTAAATGTCCTTGAATTTTTGTAAGTATGACATATAACGTATATAACCGTTGTTGATAATGTGAGACCGAGTTGCGCTATTATTCAGTTCAAACCTGAGAAATCAGTTTCAGTGTTGAAGAAAACGCCCGATGCGGTGCAACTTCCTGGATAACAAACATTCCAGGTTCACGGAGCAGACAGACGGTAGTTTGGAGGTCCAGGTTGCGTGACAGACGGAAAAAAATTGGGCCTATTCCCGCAATGGCGACTTCAAAAAGAAGGAAGTAGGAAAACAAGACGGTACAAATTTAGTCCAGTCTTTCTCATGTAATTTCCGTCTAAATGTGTCTTCTCCATCGAGATCTATATGAAGCATTTGGAGCTTCGACTTCATGATGTTGGAATATTACGCTCGAGCTGTGAGCGCGTGCTTGCAAATCAAAATTCGCGCAGTGAAACTTATCTATGGTTTCATCGGTAAAACTTGAAGTTGATGTATTAAAACGCATCTGATTTCAAGCGTCGGAGGCTTTTACAAACCACAGGGAGCTGCAGCTCAGTCTGGTTTCTGCGGAGCGCTTTAAATGAACAGAAGCGGCTGAATCACTGACTGGTCTCAGACTGGTCTCAGAAATACCAGTACACTCTAAGAAATGAAATGTTGATTTTACTTAACCAAGTTATGTCAACCGGTCCCACGCAACTGTGTTGTTTAAACAGGAAAAGCAAAAGACTATTAATGTGAACAAGATATATTTAGTAAATATAACTTAATATTCTTACTTTAAAACTACATGATACTATTACTTTGCATAAACACAACAACATTATGTTGGATTTACTGAGACCACATTAAGTTAACTTAATAGGATTAAGTTCAATTAACTTAAAACAATTGACTATAATTAATGTGGTACGTTTGAGTTAATTTAACACTGTAGTTGTACTGGCTAAATAAAAAAGTTAAATAAATACAACTTAAGTTGTTTAAATTCACTTGAGTCTTTATTATGCTCTGCAAAATAGTGGAACGATTACAAATATGTAAGATTGTATATCTGTACAGCATACACATAAAAAAAAAAAAAACCCAAAATTAAAAAAAAATTAAATAAGATGTATTATGTTACTCTTTTAATCCACACTTGCGTAAATCCACATTTGTTCAACCAGGGTTTTATAGAACATAAAACATTTGGTTAACTAAACTGGTCAACCTGAAGGATAAGCTTACAAAAAATGTCAAAAGCTGTACTGTGTGATATAATCAGCGTTGCTGTGGTCAAAATGAAATATAACTCCTTAAGCAAGCCATCAATTGCTGAACATGGCAGACCTCGTTCCATCTGCAGATTCTTCTGTTTCTAACTCCATCACTTGTGTAACAATGTACCACAGTTGAAAATTAAAAAAAAACAAAACAACAAACAACAAAAAAGTTCTCCTGAAACTGAACAGTTGAGTCCACCATCAGCCCACAGGCCTGAAGCACTCATTTGTTTTCTCTTGTGTAAGAATCAGCACAAATCCAGTCCAAATCCACTTGCACCTTAGTGGACAGCTTGTTCCCATCACCACCTTTTGAAGAAACTCAAAAGTATATTGCAGGTCCTTGGGATAGCTTACATTTAAAAAATAGATCAAGCCAAAGAGGGCTGTGCAGCCATTCGCCACAGCGCTCAGGTCTTGCAGCACTGTACATCCTTCAACGATGATGCCAACATCCTCAGGTGGATCTGCTTCCTCTGGTCCACAACGTAGATGCCCAAAACCACTTTCTCCATTTCTCCCCTCTGCACCAGCATCAGTATCCTAAAAATAGCAGAAATAAACAGTATTAATCAAACATGTTTTATTAATCTATATTTTCCATTAATATATGCCAGTGTCTTAAATGAAGAAGACTGGTAATTTTGTTGGATGAACAATTCATCTACATGATCCTTTTAGGAAGTACTTGTTTGGGCCACAAAGCTCTGGAGCCTGCAGACAGGGATGTCAACAGGAAATTGGGAAAAACTCTGAAGTGGTTTGTGAGAAAGTTTTGAATAATAAAATAAATAAACAACTCTCCTGTGAATTTAAAGCTAACTGAGAAGGTATATATTTCAAAGTTGGACATCATGGTGGTACTCAAGAGAGCTGAACAGTTTCTCAGGTGGTACGCAGTATTAAAAGTCATTTCATTTCATTTCATAAATCATAGATTCATTATTACTGCTGGTAGTTCTTTCATCACAACAATTTGATGGAAATTGACCTGAAATCGGACGTTTGATAGGTTTGGCAACATAATTACTCATTTTTTCAGCATCTGACCCCCCCCCCCCCCCCCCCCCCCCCCCCAAAAAAAAAAAAAAAAATTAAACCAGATTTACACGTATCTCAAAAATGACCCCAAGGATGGAAAAGAATTAACATCCCTGTGCTGTGTCTTTTCTACATTTTATACTTGTGATACACACAAACAGGTTGAATTTTCTATATTAATAGTGGTGGTTGATCAGTGTCATAGCTCACCATGTAGTTCTTAACAAGGTTGTCAGGATCTTCATTTAAGTAGACACATAATGCCTTCAGTATTCATTCCCATCTGACTTCTTGCTTGGATTCTGTGGGAGAGCAAAAATGTATATATTTTTTTACCAACCCTTTTCAAAGTAGCTGATGGTTGTAGATTTTTATTTTTTCATATGGAAGATACATAAACAGAGGATATTGAATAATGAAATAGAATTAGATATTGTGTTAATGATGCTCATGAGTTCATTCTTTTATAACACTATATTTGATTATGAAATGGGTCCAAAGCATATTTGAACTTGATTCAAAGTTAAACACCTAATAAGAGGTAAAATTGTAACACCAAACTGCTTATTTATGTGGAGCGTTCAACTACGAGTCAGGGTTTAAGTGAAAAACACACACCTGGTCCATGGCTGCCATTATCTGGCTGATTCTTCTCCCTTCTTTTTGAAAACCTCCATCAGCTGGCTGCAGTGATGATCCAGTTGAGCCATAAAGATTGACAGCAGGGGGATTGTGGTAATGCAGGTAAACTCTGCATTTACCTGAAAAACATTGCAACAGAATCTCATATGAAACTTGAAATTATCTCACATCACTTTCAACTGGTCACATTTTGTTCATTAAATGTATAAATAAAATGACAAAACAAGGATTATTAGTAGAAATGGCAACACATAGTTCATTAATTACCCACTGGTCAACCTGTAGATTATGTTTACTGAAAGTGTCAGAAGCTGTACTGTGTGATATAGGTAGCGCTGCTGACATTAAAATGATATGTAACTCCTCAAGCTAGCCATCAATTGCTGAACATGGCAGATGTGAAAAAAACCTCTAACTTCAAAAGAACAGTTGTCAATTTTTGAATGATTGTGTCTTGCAAATTCTCATTTGGTATGTCAGTTTCAATAAAATCATGACAATCTAAGTCTGAAGTAGTTTCCCCAAGATCGGCTGGATGGTCTTCAGATGCATGATGGTCATCATTTAAAGTACCATCTTTTACTACTTCAACTTTAAAGTCTTTCACTGCGCAATGGCGATGCCTCCTATTCTTGTGCGATTTGTAAGTAGCATATATATTAGTTTGAAACATACAGTTCTGAAACACACAAGTTCCTGTTTCAAAATGCTTCAGGTGATTGTTGATGTGAGAAAAATACTCACTACTAGATGGTATTTCACTTCCAGGGCACAAAAGGCACGTAAAAACACCTTGTTCTACACTTTTAGTACGTGACACATCAACATGACATCGACTCAGATGAGTTTTAAGAGCATTCCATGTTTTAAATGAGCATGGGCATTCATAGTATGTGCATGGATATGAGTGTCTCTGACCAAAATGATAATGCTTCAATTTGTAGTGTTTTAGTAACTGGTACCTTGTAGATACAGTCTCAGAGCACTGTTTGCACCTCCACATTCAGAGCCTAAAAAGAAGAGACAGTGATTAGTACTCTATTAGAAAGACAGATATGGAACATAGTAGATAGCAGTTTGATATTGTTACACTGTGCTTCTCTGAGTCACTCGACCTATATATTTTCCCCAAGAGTAATTGATGAAAATAAATTTAGATTTTTTTGCAACTACATTTAAGATTTGGACTTTGCATCTATCATATGAAACACAAAGCAATTAAACCACAACAAACAAAAACCTGTTTCATGGTTTGCACATAGAACTAACATGTATTTTTTTTTTAATCTTATGATAATATTTCTATTGTGTTTTCCTTAAGCATGAAAACAGATTTTTTTTAAAAAAAAATCTGCTTACCCTCTTTTTTTTTTTTTTTAAACATGTGCTTCTAATTTTAACATTTGCATCTTTACTTACTGTTGCACACTTGAGTAACCAGTCAGGGAGATTTTCTTCTTTTACTTTCTATCTGAAAATATACAGATGAAACAGAGCATTATTTCGCGACACATCTCTATCCAACTCAGCATGAAGCGCTGTTTCCTCCAAATGCAAAATACAAAAAAATACAAACACATTACCACAAATTATCACTGGCTCCCTGCTTCTAAATTACTGTTTTTTCCAATGGGTACAAGCAATAAAAGCACAGCAAATTATTCTATGATGGGGTTCCAACACATTACAGCCGACGTTACCATAGCAACAGCATCTACACCGAAAATTAGCTTAGCTGCTAACTTAACACACAACACCTCCACCGTGTCCACTTTCCTTTGCTGAAATTATACAGATGAAACAGTGCATTACAGTATACCCTTATTATTCGCGGGCGTTACGTCCCTTCCTCCTCCCCGCGAATGCCTATAAAGACACATTAGCTAACCGCTAGCTAACAAGAAACTCCGTGTCTGTGTGTGATTTAAGCTAGCAATGACCGTTTTCCAAACTCTTTCAAAATCTGCAACCGAAGGAAATACAAACTGAAAACACGTATCGTCGGTTGACACAACGTAAAGTTTCACACTGTATTACTGAGGAAATGTTTGTACTTACCAGTTTTTTTCGACGACGGCTGCCAGCTGAGCTGGCTGGCGACGGTGACTCAGCTTCGTAGATACTGCGCATGTCTGAGAATGCGTCATAGTTGCGTGTGTCTGTGATTAGTTGAGAAGGTTGCGTTCATTTTAATCATCTGTGTTTTGTAGCCTTGAAATATCTCACTATTTAGTAAATCCAATGAAACATTGTTATTTTTTCTGTGAAAATGTAATAGTTATAGTATTTTTAACACAACAAAGTTACATAAAACGAACAACATCACTGTTTCATTTCTTAGAGTGTAGAGTTGAGATTTGAACATTCAATCCACGATAGGCTACACCAGTAACAAAAAAAATCTCAGTTTTCTGAGAGGAGCAAGTAGTCTAAATTAATTCTTTGCATGTCAACTTGGTAAAGTCAGGACACCTTAGTAAACTGTATTAGTACAGGTGGAATCGAGGATAACAGATACTGCCCATGAAGTGTATGTTTGTAATGGCACTATCAAGAAAAAATCTTTCCAAAATATTTCAAGTACTTAACCTTGTCTTGGCGTTATTTTAATCCATCTTTTAAATATCGACACCCTTTATAATGCATTTGTATTTATATATGTGCATTCAATGATTCTGTTCATTTACAAGAACTCCAACAGAAGAAGTTGAATTTTGTGAGATAATACAGATATTTAATATTCAGAATGACTTAAGCTCCTAATCATTAAATGAGAGGAGGAATTTAGTTGTTTTATTATTATTATTATTATTATTATTGTCTATTTTTTTAAGCTTCAGAGAAAACAGCAGCAGAGATATTTCAGTGTTTTTTTACACTGTAAAGGTTCTTGGGTTGTTATTTACTTGAAGTTGTATTCACTCTATTTTTTTGAGAAAAAAAAAATCTTTACAAATTCTGAAATTATTAGCCCATATTTATTTACATTCTTAAAGTTTATGAAAAAAGATCTTATCAACAACAACTGAGGAAGTATTTTTATTCAGAAGTAGCACTCCGTGTCATTACAGTACAGTTGAATACGGTTTATTGTTTTGCTTAATATGACAAAGAAAGCAAGATGACAAACAAAAGGGTTTTTCAAGTCTGTCCACTAAGAGAATGTGTTTTAGTGATGTAAATGCAGAGTTTAATTAGAGGTGTTTCAGTCACTGCCTCAAGGCCTCTTATGCAATGGATCAGAAATAAAACAATCAAGATGTGATCAAAGTGTAAATTTTTAGCTTTGAATTAAGAGGTTTCACAAAAATATGAATTTCTCATTTAGAAATTACAGACATTTTAGGCAAAAAACCCACATGAGCTCAAAGGACAAAGTGATATAATTATAAATATGACCATATTGTTTACATACAGTAACTGGATGAAAATCATTTGGAGTTGATGACTTCCTGAAGTCTGGAGTCCAAGGACATCACCAAACTCTGAGTTTTCTCTGGAGATGCTTTGCCAGGCCTTGGCTGAAGTCATTTTCAGTTGCTTCTTGTTTGTGGGCCTTTGCACCTTCAGTTTTTACTTCAGTACCTGAAAATCGTGTTCTATTGGTTCAGACCAGGTCACAAAGGAATATTCAATTTCTTTGTTGTTATCCACCTCCACTGAGAAGTGATGTCTTGAGGAATTTGGCTGAATGTGGGGCACGGTGGCTTGATGGTTAGCACTGTTTGCATGTTCTCCCTGTTCCCTCAGGCTTCTTCCCACAGTCCAAAGACATGCATGTTAGATTAATTGGTGGTTCTAAATTGCTCATGTGAGTGGTTGTTTGTCTACATGTAGCCATGCGATGGACTGGGGACCTGTCCCTGCCTTTTGCCCATAGAGAGCTGGGATAGACTCCAGCAGATTCCGGTGACCTTAGATAAGATTAAGCGGGATGGATAGCTGAATGTGAGCAGAGAGTAGCTAACTATACACCTCAGAAGTAATTTTACTACTTCTGTCAGCTGTCACATCATCAATAAACAGCCTGTTCTGTTGGGAGCCCATACCATAACATGGCCTCCACCATGTCTGACACATGATGTAGTATCATCTGGATTATGAGCTGTTGTTTTCCTTCACTGTAGCGAACGCTGAAACATAAACCTTTTTTTTTGTGTATTTATTTATTTTTATATTTAATATTTATTTCATATTTTCTGGAAATATTTTGATTTGGAAATATTTTGATTATTTTCTGCATACTTGGTATATATCGGATAATTGTTTAATTAACGTCACGTGACCACATCATCAGTTAGGTCATTACATGGTCTCGTGCCTTTGGTCAGAGTGTGCAAGCGTTACATGCAAAGGTAAAGGACTAAAATAATGAAGAAATGACCTTTAGCAACTCCTAACCTTCTGGTTGGAAGGGCACACGGTATGGACATTTGATTGAAATTATTTGTATATGTGTAAGATATGTTTTTGCATTAATATTTATGTAATAAGTTTAAGCTAAGCAATTCATAGAAACATGACGGTTTCACTGATGTATGTTTGCCACCGTGTATTTCATTGCAGTGTTCACGGTGGTCTTGGGCGTTTGTATTGCAGAAAATCCTGTAATAAACGTTTGAACCATCTGTCGGAGCGTTGCGCTTTTATCCATCCAGTAAAGAAAAGTTGGGAGCAGCTACATTCACCATACTTTTCTCTTTCCAGCATTTGGATACACGTTTATTCGGATACACATTTATCTTGCATTTATGTGTCCAAAGAATATATTTTCAAAACATGGAAAGATTTTTTTGAAGATGTTTTTAGTCAAGTCTAATCTGTATTTTTTGTTCTTCGAATGTTACCAGTGGTCCTGCTTCTCTGTATTTACACGGGTGAAAACTGTCTCTTGAGTTTAGATTTTGACATGACACACCTTCACCTCCAGATTATTTTCGACTTCTGCTGAATTTTTTCATCAAGGAAATTATTCTTTACTTTAGTCGTCTTCCATCTTCCATCTTCCAGACCTTTTCATGCTGTTGAGCTCACCAGGGGTTTCTTTCTTTTTTAAGAAAGAAAACTAAGGCTTTTGGATCTCTCTTATAGATGTATGTTTTTTGTTTGTTTTTGATTTTACAACCTAATGATGGCCTACTTCACTAACAGATAATGAGATTTCCTTGAACTGGTAACCTCAGTCAAACAACTGCCAAATTTCATCTTAGTACCTGATCTCAACAGCAGACATTTTATCTGCTTTTGTTGTCTCGAAGTAATGCAGAAATGGGAAACACTTGGTCAGTCAGCTTCCTTCAGTCAATTATCCAAACACTTTTGAGCCCCTGAAATGACTTATTTCTATTCAAAACAATACACTTTTATCAAAACCATTTGATAATCGTTTTCATCAGATTGATTGTTTTATTTCGAATTGTTTGTGGTGGTGTATAATGGCAAAAGCATGAGAGCTTGATCATTTTCTAAAAACTGTACAAAAATCCCTGACAATCACTATAAAGAAAGAAAATCTATTTAACTCATTTGAGTGTTTTCCTTATCTTTATTAGTAACTCAGTAAGAACACAGTTGAATCACTTTCTTCATGTTGCTCTTCAATGATAAGCCTTCTTTATGTGCAATAACTGCTGATGTGACTGATAATAATGAGAAGCCAATAAAAAATAAATTGTGTTAACTTTCACATATGTAATGACTGATGAGGTATCTGATCTAATCTAAACTGAACATTGTATGTTCAAATGTATTGTATGTAACTGCTGTTTAAGTTTGATCATAACTGTCACTGGTAATCCAGGTTTGAGCGGCACATGTGTTGGTGCACCTGTAGGTTACAGGCAGGAACTCACAGTTGTGATCATGACTCTGTCTCTGTCTGTACAGGGAGCTGCTGACGGAGACAGCAGTCCCTGAAGATCTAACTGGTCCCACCAGAAACACAAGCTGGTTGTGAGAGTAAAAAGACGATACAATCATCAGGGCTGCCTGGAGATTAGTTTAGAGAGTAGGCAGCACAATGTTTTCAGTGTGTGCGTGTGTGTTTAAGATCAGCGCCTTTTCATTTAATAAGATAACTAACATGATGTCAAAGGGGAAACAAGGCTTTGTGCATAAGCATTTCTTGTCAAGGTCAGTACAATTACTGAATGATTGGCTGACAAGAGTGAGGTGTCAGGAGGGTGTCATCAGGTAAAAGGTGTGTGTGTAGAGCACCAGAGGCGGTTTTTCTAAACAGCCTTAATGAAAATAGTTCAGTCGTCAGTCTTTCCCTTTGTTTTACACCTGTTCCTACCACCCACATGTACAGGATTGTATATACCTGTCTGTACATATTTATTTAAAAAAAGTAAAAAAGATGATCCAAAGAATTCAAATTCAAAGAAAGAAAGAGAAGAAAGGCAGAGGCTGAGAATAAGGAGGAATGTTTCTGCCTCGATTAATTCAACTGCATGGAGCAGGTCAATATTCCAGCAACACCTGTGTACATTTGGCTCGCGACCTTCATCAGCTGAACCAAACTGGTTAAATATCAGTGTTGTTCAGTAAACTACAAGTGTTTGTCCAAAGGGCCAAAAAGTTAATTAGCTGTGGACATGTTTGTTGTTTGTACCAAGCTTTAATTATATTTCTTCTGAGCCACTCAGTGGCTTTTCATGTCTCGCTAGATGACTCAGCTGCATTTTTGGTGACAAACAAAATAACTGAACATCATTGTGACAGTTTTCAGTTTAATTTGTCTTTTTTTAAACTCCTTAAAAGTCACACTTCTTCCCCTCAATCTTCTCTTAAATTTCCCTTTACATGTATTCGTGTGAAGCACTTAAATGTTAATTCTATTTATTAAGGATCCATAACTTGTTTTTAACCAGTAGAAGACATTTTCAAGCTCACAGTGGAATCACACAGCAGGAAAAAGTCTTTACACGGATGCAGGACTCCTGTTTTTTTCTTTGTTTGTTTGACTTGACAAAACAGGGGACACCTTCCAGCTGCAAAATTTTTGTGAGTCAAGATTGTTTCCGTCCTCCTCTTCACAACAGGTGAAAGGTTTTCCTCAAAGCTAAAAATAGAAACATCAAGACATGACATGAGGGACTGTGTGGCAATAACGCAAGCACACAAGTATTGTGGTGTGCAGTTGGCCAGCCCACTGTCTACTTAAAAAAAATATTTAAAACCTTAGGATGATGAACAAAATAATGTTATTTTTGAGGTTCCCGCCTCAATTACTTTTTTTTTTAGCTCAAATATTCATTTTGAGCCATCATTTTTATTTGAATCTTTTAAATATAAATACAAAATATACAAATTAATTGCTGCTGTCTGATGCCTCTGGAAGACAAAGCTGTTTGACAATAGTCTGCCATACATTTCTATTACGTAAGAAAAAAAAAACAGTTCTTTGAGCTCACTGGAAAAACTGGAGTAACTTTATGAACCCTGACGTTCCACCCAGTGCCGTACATTTTGTTCCGACAAGTGACATTTGCATTTCAGCAGGGAGAGGCAGTGCATGCCATCTTTGAAGTACATTTCTGAGCCCATTAAGTTTGTCACTTTTCTTTATATTAGACTAAAACATATCATGACTTTAAAATTCATTTCTACTAATTCAATGTATTTCCTCTTACCCCTTTTCAGACATGTTAAACCAGATATATATGTATTATGCATATTGTTATGTGTGCATATGTGTATGTACATATATGTATGTGTGTATATGCGTGTGTATGTGTATGTACAGTCATGGCCAAAAGTTTTGAGAATGACACAAATATTACATTTTCACAAAGTCTGCTGCTTCAGAGTTTTTATATGTTTTTGTCAGGTGTTTCTATGTTATAATGAAATACAATTAGAAGCATTTCATCAATTTCAAAAGCTTTTATTGAGAACTACACATAATTCATGCAATAAGTCAGTATTTGCAGTGCTGACCCTTCTTTTTCAAGATCTCAGCAATTCTCCCTGGCATGCTGTTAATCAACTTCTGGACCAAATCCTGACTGATGGCAGTCCATTCTTGCATAATCAATGCTTGGAGTTTGTCAGAATTTGTGGGTTTTTGATTGTCCACCCGCCTCTTGAGGATTGACCACAAGTTCTCAATGGGATTAAGATCCGGGAAGTTTCCCGGCCAAGGGCCCAAAGTCGTAATGTTTTGTTCCCCGATCCATTTCGTTCTGACTTTTGCGTTTTGGCAAGATGCTCCATCATGCTGGAAAAGGCATTCTTCATCACCAGTTTTTCACACTTGGATTTGGGGATCCTCTTCCATTCTTCCTTGCTGATCCTCTCCAGTTCTCCTAGGTTGGATGGTGAATGTTGGTGGACAAATTTTTCGGGTCTCTCCAGAGATGCTCAGTTGGGTTTAGGTCAGGGCTCTGGCTGGGCCAGTTAAGAATGGTCACACAGTTGTTCCAAAGCCACTCCTCTGTTATGTTAGCTGTGTGCTTAGGCTCATTGTCTTGTTGGAAGGTGAACATGTGGCCCAGTCTCAGGTCCTGAGCACTCTGAAAGAGGTTTTCTGCCAGGATATCTCTGCACTTGACCGCATTCATCTGTCCTTCAATTGCAACCAGTCGTCCTGTCCCTGCAGCTGAAAAACACCACCATAGCATGATGCTGCTACCACCATGTTTCACTGTTGGGATTGTATTGGGCAGGTGATGAGCAGCTCCTGCTTTTCTCCACACATACATAGAATACATACATAGAATCAATGCCAAAAGGTTCAATCTTGGCCTCATCAGACCAGAGAATCTTATTTCTCATAGTCTGGGAGTCCTTCATGTGTTTTTTTTTTTTGTTTTGTTTTATTTTTTGCAAACTCTATGTGGGCTTACATTTGTCTTGCACCGAGGAGAAGCTTCGGTTGGGCCACACTGCCATAAAGCCCCGACTGGAGGATAGTGATAGTTGACTTTGTGGAACTATCTTCCATCTCCCTACAGCATCTCTGGAGCTCAGCCACAGTGATCTTTGGGTTCTTCTTTACCTCTCTCACCAAGGCTCTTCTCTCACGCTTGCTCAGTTGGTCTGGACGGGCAGGTCTAGGAAGAGTTCGGATCATCCCAAACGTCTTCCATTTAAGGATTATGGAGGCCACCGTGCTCTTAGGAACCTTGAGTGCTGCAGAAATTCTTTTGTAACCTTGGCCAGATCTGTGCCTTGTTGCAGTTCTGTTTCTGAGCTCCTTGGGAGGTTCTTTCGACCTCATGACTCTCATTTGCTCTGACATGCACCGTAAGCTGTAAGGTCTTATACAGACAGGTGTGTGCCTTTCCTAATCAAGTCCAATCAGTTTAATTAAACACAGCTGGACTCAAGTAAAGGAGCGGAACCATCTCAAGGAGGATCAGAAGAAGTAGACACCATGTGAGTTAAATATGAGTGTCACAGCAAAGGCTCTGAATAAATATGGCCATGTGATATTTCAGTTTTCTTTTTTAATACATTTGCAAAAAAAATTCTACATTTCTGTTTTTTTTCTGTCAAGATGGGCTGCTGAGTGTAGGAGAAATATAATGAGCTTTTTTGATTTTAGCAAATGGCTGCAATGAATCAAAGAGTGAAAAATTGAAAGGGGTCTGAATACCTTCCGACCCACTTTATATGTAGTCAAGTTTGTTTAAAGAACCAGGAAAGAAACAGGTTATAATTAATGGAGGCATTTCTTTAATATAATGTGTAAACACAGCATGTGAGCACAATATTCAGCATTATTTCCTTCTTTGAATAGTTTTCTGCATGACAGGTTTATTAGTCTTCAACTTTACAACAGAAAGAAAACAAAGCAACTGAGTGAAACGAAAGAAGCACAATAAACTTACAATAAAACAGACCAAAAAATACAAATAATAGATTCACAACACCTGAACTTCCATTAATATTATACAATGACAATGTTGGGGTTGGAAATCCACCATCTCTGATACATGTTTTTAATTAAATTAAAACCTATAAATCTATTATCAACAAAAGTGACACAAAGAAGGAAGTAATGCAGTACTAAGAAAAGAATTTTCTACCCAAACACACCCCATATTTAAACATCATAAATGACTTCATCATTTATAACCTATTCCTTTCATAGTTGCTTAAATGGTCGCAGTTCCGGCCTTCTGGGGCTCTGCCTGGCCCTCCGGTCACTGGACGTATGCCTTGGGGATGTTTGCCCCCCGACCCCTCGGGTCGGGGGGCAAAGGGCACTCTCGGGCCAGTCTGGCCCTGGGGTGATGGGAGTTAGCTGGCATTTCCTCACCTGCAGGAGGACTTGAGATGGACTAAGATAAGGAGGTGGTAATGGTGGTAACAGTTTCCTTGGTACTTTGGTAACTTACATGTAAGTGTATATGGGCACGGACACATTTATGCTTTACACCCCTCCCCCAACACCCCCCCTCTACTGTCAAAACAATCAATCAATAATGTTTACATCAATTCTCCATATACAGGTCTATAGCTTGGTAGAAGGTGTTCATCCAGTTTTTTTGTTAGTAGTTTCTGCTTCTTACATATTATCTTTTGAGTTTGTTCGCTGTCACAACACAATCCACTACACAACACCCCTCACACTTCACAACCCAGCACACACCACACCCTCACTGTCCTGTCTCTTTAACTGTCTTGTCTTTAAACATTTCACTGCTGGGGTTTTTTTAGTCCTCTCTGACGAAATCAGGATTTAAAATGTTAATAAAGACGTTAGATTTTACTGCCAGAGAGGACTGGTGAAGGACACATTCACCCTTCACACTCCCACAAAAAAAAGTCTGCTATAAGATTAAATTGCATATACATACTAGATGGTTTTGCTAGACAATGGCACTAACCATGAATCTAAATGCAGATACAAAAAAGAAAAAAAAAAAAATAGTTGCTTAAAAAAATGAATCATACTGTATCTATTTACTAACTACAAAAGCACTCAGAGAGTGCAGACCTCTGCCAAGTGCAACAATCCCTGAGTGAAATTTTAGAGTTTTGGGCAGTAATTAACGGAAATATTGAGAAACAAGGTTTTTGGCCCCATTGACTGCAATGTTATCGAAAATTTGAAAGTGATCCAGAATCCAGGATTTCTTCCGGATCACAGCCAAAAAGAAATCAGTTTTTCCTTTTCACATTTCCGACACCTCCTGAAAATTTAATCAAAATCCATCCATAACTTTTTGAGTTATCTTGCACACACACAGACAGACAGACAGATATACGCCAGCAAAAACATAACCTCCTTGGCGGAGGTAATTATAAAATTATGTAATGTTGTAGTGAAATGCAAAAAATGTAGAAACTTATAAACTCATATTTGTAACTTAGCGTTGGCAGAGCATCATCTATTTCTGTTGAAATTAACATATCCCTTCTTGGAACAAAAGTTATGACATTGAGCTGTACCTGGAATTATTTATTCTTCTTGGGACTAAGCAACGAACATTGATTTGATATTTCCCTCACTGTAAAAAGTGTTACTTTGGATCAAAGTAAAAATTTTACGTCAACTTGTCACATGTAATTTTTTTAGTTTCCCTCAAATGAAAAAAAATCAGTTTGAACGAAGCAAATTTGTAATGTCATTTCAAATAAAAAAAAAAATTTAAACCAATGAAAGTTTTCAAATATAATGAATCCATAATTTCAACTTCTTATAGTTTTCTCAAATTAAAAAAAATAGCTTGAACAAAGGAAATAATGTAGTAAAGTCAATTCAAAAAATCTATTTAAACCAATGAAGGTTTTCAAATATAATGAAATCATAATTTCCACTTGCAATTTTCTTTTTTACACTTTGCATTAACTTATATTTTCACCCTGACTTGAGCCAAAATCTTATATAACCACAAAGTAATATGCTGTATGAATACAATGCATTTTTTTCACATTCACAAAAACCAATAAAACTGCGTCAACTTGTCACAAGTAATTGAATTACTTCCCCCCAAGTTGGATGAAATCATGGGAAGACAGTTCAATTTTTCACATTTAATTTATTAAATTTCTCACATCATGGTATTCAAACAATTTCAAATGGTTTTGAGGTGAGGTAGGCTATACTTTATGTCAAGGTTTGCAGCTACTAAAGGACCAAGGTGCAGGAGGTTCCAAAAAGAGCAAGGTTTATTTAACAAACGCAAAAGTCCAGAATAATCCAAAAACACAAAAATAGCAAAAATCAAAACACCAAAAGTCAAAATGCAAAAAACACAACTAATAATAATCCAAAAAGACGAGAGAGAAACATAAAGAACTGCAAACGCATACTCACAACAACAATGACCCACAGAGTACAGGGGAAAATGACAGGACTTAAATACACAGAGGAACAAACGAGAGGCAGGTGCAGGGAATCAGTGGTAACGAGGGGAAGGAAGCAAAGCTGAAAACAATAGAGACAAGACAGACCTTCAAAGTAAAACAGGAACCACTAAAGACAGGGAGAGACGTCGACTTGACAGACACAGACACAGACCCACACACACACACAGGGCTGCCATGGCCGACCCAGGCCATAACAGTACCCCCCCCCCAAAGGACCGGCTCCCAGACGGTCCAAACCAAAAACAAGAAAGGGGAGCAGAGCAGGGCGGGAGGAGGGGGCCGGAAGGCAGGGAACCAAAAAAAACCAAACACCAGACCATCAGGCCAAACAGAAAGAGTCCAGGAGGGCGGCCGCAGTGGCCGACGGAGGCCCGAAGCAGTCCAGGGGGCTGACCTCGGCGCCGGACGGAGGCCCGAAGCAGTCCAGGGGGCTGACCTCGGCGCCGGACGGAGGCCCGACAAAGTCCAGGGGGCTGACCTCGGCGCCGGACGGAGGCCCGACAAAGTCCAGGGGGGCGGCCTCGGCGCCGGAAGGAGGCCCGACACAGTCCAGGGGGGCGGCCCCGGCGCCTGACGGAGGCCCTGTACAGTCCAGGAGGTCTGCTTCGGCGCCGGACAGACGGCAGAGACAGTTGAGGACGGCCACCTTGCCAGCGGACAGGAACCAGGAACTGGCAAAGCGGACGGCCACGGCGTCGGCGTGCAGGAACCAGGAACTGGAGAGGCGGACGGCCACGGCGTCGGCGTGCAGGAACCAGGAACTGGAGAGGCGGACGGCCACGGCGTCGGCGTGCAGGAACCAGGAACTGGAGAGGCGGACGGCCACGGCGTCGGCGTGCAGGAACCAGGAACTGACGAGGCGGAGAGCGGCCGCGGTGCCGGACGGGAGCCAGGAGGCGCCGTGGAGTCGGAAGAGTCTCGACCGGCTGCATCTCCTGCTGCAGCTGCGACGGGAGGAGCTGGACCTGCTGCAGCTGCGACGGGAGGAGCTGGACCTGCTGCAGCTGCGACGGGAGGAGCTGGACCTGCTGCAGCGGCGACGGGAGGAGCTGGACCTGCTGCAGCGGCGACGGGAGGAGCTGGACCTGCTGCAGCGGCGACGGGAGGAGCTGGACCTGCTGCAGCGGCGACGGGAGGAGCTGGACCTGCTGCAGCGGCGACGGGAGGAGCTGGACCTGCTGCAGCGGCGACGGGAGGAGCTGGACCTGCTGCAGCTCCTGCTGCAGGGGCGCACGGAGAGTCTCGGCCGCCTGCAGCTCCTGCTGCAGGGGCGCACGGAGAGTCTCGGCCGCCTGCAGCTCCTGCTGCAGGGGCGCACGGAGAGTCTCGGCCGCCTGCAGCTCCTGCTGCAGGGGCGCACGGAGAGTCTCGGCCGCCTGCAGCTCCTGCTGCAGGGGCGCACGGAGAGTCTCGGCCGCCTGCAGCTCCTGCTGCAGGGGCGCACGGAGAGTCTCGGCCGCCTGCAGCTCCTGCTGCAGGGGCGCAGGGAGAGTCTCGGCCATAGGGACACATAAAGGCGCGTCGACCACCTCGAGAAGGAGGGGAGGTGCGTCGACCACCTCGGGAACAGACTCTGGCGAGCGTGAGTAGACCACCTCGGGAACAGACTCTGGCGAGCGTGAGTCGACCACCTCGGGAACAGACTCTGGCGAGCGTGAGTCGACCACCTCGGAAACGAGGGGAGGTGCGTCGACCACCTCGGGAACAGACTCTGGCGAGCGTGAGTCGACCACCTCGGAAACGAGAGGAGGTGCGTCGACCACCTCGGGAGCGAAATCTGGTGAGCGTGAGTCGACCACCTCGGGAACGAGGGGAGGTGCGTCGACCACCTCGGGAGCGAAATCTGGTGAGCGTGAGACGACCACCTCGGGAACGAGGGGAGGTGCGTCGACCACCTCGGGAGCGAAATCTGGTGAGCGTGAGTCGACCACCTCGGGAACGAGGGGAGGTGCGTCGACCACCTCGGGAGCGAAATCTGGTGAGCGTGAGTCGACCACCTCGGGAACGAGGGAGGTGCGTCGACCACCTCGGGGGAAATCTGTGAGCGTGAGTCGACCACCTCGGGAACGAGGGGAGGTGCGTCGACCACCTCGGGAGCGAAATCTGGTGAGCGTGAGTCGACCACCTCGGGAGCGAGGGGAGGTGCGTCGACCACCTCGGGAACGAGGGGAGGTGCGTCGACCACCTCGGGAACGAGGGGAGGTGCGTCGACCACCTCGGGAACCGAATTAGGCAAGCGTGCGTCGACCATCTCGGAGATAGGGACGGATGGATCGGCACCGGGGACTGCCCTGGACGTCGGTGCGAAGGCCACCAGGTCCTCCCTACACTTCACCAGGCTGGCCTGTACCGCCCTTATGTCCGGTATGAGGAGGAGCTGGGGCTGGGCGGCGAGGTTTCTCAGGAGGAGGTCATAGACAAATATCCACCGCCTCACGTCAGTGGTTCCCATCACGGAGGACGTGAGACGGTGGTGGAGGTCTTGGAAGGCCTGGACCTCCTCCCGAAACCCCGGTAAGCGGTCCAAGGCCTCTAGGGAGACGGGGTTAGGCGGTGGCGACTGGGTCCGCGGAGCGTGGGCCGGGGTGGGTGCTGAAGGTGATGTGGCCTCCAGGGCGTCCGATTGTTCCTCCAAAGTTCTAAAAGTCATAGCACCGACACGAAGCCCTGGAGGACTGGCCACCTGTGGGGCCGCCCGAGAGCGTGAGCGCCTGCCTCGCCTTCTCCGAGGCGTCTCGTCATCCTCCCCGGAGGCGAACCCGGCCAGGTAATGGGCTGGTCCAAACCCCCAGCTCCGACTGGCCTGCTGGATGCTCTTGGGCCCCCCTCCGGCCAGTCGGGTGCCCCAAAAGACATCGGGTTCTCCTGCTTGGTCCAGGTGATGGTGGGTCATTCTGTCAAGGTTTGCAGCTACTAAAGGACCAAGGTGCAGGAGGTTCCAAAAAGAGCAAGGTTTATTTAACAAACGCAAAAGTCCAGAATAATCCAAAAACACAAAAATAGCAAAAATCAAAACACCAAAAGTCAAAATGCAAAAAACACAACTAATAATAATCCAAAAAGACGAGAGAGAAACATAAAGAACTGCAAACGCATACTCACAACAACAATGACCCACAGAGTACAGGGGAAAATGACAGGACTTAAATACACAGAGGAACAAACGAGAGGCAGGTGCAGGGAATCAGTGGTAACGAGGGGAAGGAAGCAAAGCTGAAAACAATAGAGACAAGACAGACCTTCAAAGTAAAACAGGAACCACTAAAGACAGGGAGAGACGTCGACTTGACAGACACAGACACAGACCCACACACACACACAGGGCTGCCATGGCCGACCCAGGCCATAACACTTTAGGTACAATATAAACACTATAGAAATAAATAAGACAAAAATAAATTGTAAATACAAAATTTAATATTCTTTCAAAAGCCCAACAGCCAGCTCCAGTTTATCAAAAAAACAACAATTCAAAATGGTCTTGAGGTGCGGTAGGCTATCATTGAGATACAAAATAAAAATAAAGACTTATAAAAATAAAATGTAAATATAAAATTAAATACTCTTTCAAAAGCCCAACAGCTCCAACAAAAGGTTCCTCGTCCCTCAGAACAGATGTAAGAATTGGTGGCAGTAAGGCTGGATTCACATTCGCAGACACAAACAGCCACCAACCAACATATAACATGCATCAGCATCTAACAAGGCAAAAGTCTTGTCTCCTTTATAAAACTAGTGCCATTTAAATCAAATTGCATGGTCCATTTTAAAACCAAGAAACATGGCCACGATAATTTCACACAAAATCTGAACCTGGCAAACCTGAACAATGTATTCTCTTGGAACAGCAACAAGTAATCATCTGTGATGATTACAAAGGCAACGTGACAGTTCTTGCTTGTCCACATATTTTCCCACAAGGGAAGCTCAATCCTCACTCCTGCAGCTTAGCACAGAGGTTCTGAAACCTTCTTGACATTTGCTTACTTTCAATATCATGATGATTTTTTGAAAGGTCTCAAGGGTATATTTGAGTTTCACTGGATAGCTCAAGTTTAGTGCATAAATTAGGCCAAATAGCATGGCACAAGCCGATGCAATTGAGGGCAAGTCGTTCAGTAGCTCCACACCATCGATGACAAGGCCAATGTCCTCTGGAGGGGAAGAGAGCGTCGCCATCCCGGAGGACAAAGATGGCCATGGTGGTATGTTTCAGTTCCTTCCTTTTGCACAACCTGAAATTAGACAATTAAATTACTTCAGTTTATTGTCCCCAGGGAGGGAGCGGTTATTCATTCAATAAATTCAATAATGATTAAAATCATTGACACTCAGACAGTAAATCATGCAAGTAGTATATAATAGCTAACCTCCATAATATATAAGTGCACTCCTGTGATCACATTTTAATTTTAAATATCAAAGAGAGCTAGAGAAAGAGAGAGGGAGAAATGGGGACAGTTGGATGACAAATATTAAGAAGAATATATAAATGTGCAAGTTCTGTTTCTAATGGCTAAAATTACATTTTGCTAGTTTATTTTTCCTCAAACACAGACATAGTGAAGTGGACAGTGGAGGCACATTAGCATGATATATGGAGGGGCATGAGAATTACTTTTTGGAATGTTGGTTAATAGCTTATTCATTTGTTACAGACTTGCTAATACCGCACATGATTACCACTTGAACTGAAAAAATGAGGTTTGACACATTTTATAATAAAAATTTTTCTTTTACATCACACAGGACAGTACAATGTGGTGTGTTTATTTAACATTAACCATATTGTGGGATATACAAAAATTCCTTTAGATTTGTTTCTATTCTTTTCAACCATATCACCCTGCCCATGAATTCCACTACCACACAAATTTGCATTGACGGCTCGAATTCCCCTTTGGATTCAGTCGCATAAAGTGAAACTCCCTATCACGGGTGATGAAAAAGAATAATAATTATCTTATAATAATCATGAACATAACCTTACATCTTATACTCAACTGCACAGTTCAAATGGCATTCAAATACACACGTGGACAAAATTGTTGGTACCCCT
Source organism: Hirundichthys speculiger (assembly GCA_018398805.1). Lineage (NCBI taxonomy): Eukaryota > Metazoa > Chordata > Actinopteri > Beloniformes > Exocoetidae > Hirundichthys > Hirundichthys speculiger. The sequence continues at coordinate 2,685,209 of JAGFBZ010000035.1, read as the reverse complement.
CAGTTAAAGAAGGAAAAACCCACAATTCTCACTGAAATCACTTGAAACTTACAAAAGTAACAATAAATAAAAATGTATTGAAAATCAAATAATCAAAATCAGCCATCACTTTTGAATTGTTGATTAACATAATTATTTAAAAAAAACAAACTAATGAAATAGGGCTGGACAAAAATGATGGTACCTCTATAAAAGATTGAAAACTATTTGACCAGAGTGACATGATTAACTCAGGTGTGTCCTTTAATTGACATCACAGGTGTTTCCAAACTCATAATCAGTCAGTCTGCCTATTTAAAGGGAGACAAGTAGTCACTTTGCTGTTTGGTGAAAAGGTGTGTACCACACTGAACATGGACAACAGAAAGCGAAGGAGAGAATTGTCCCAGGACATCCGAAAAAAAAATTATAGACAAACATCTTAAAGGTAAAGGCTATAAGGCTATTTACCATCTCTAAACAGCTTGAAGTTCCTGTGACAACAGTGGCTCATTTTATTCAGAAGTTCAAGACCCACGGGACAGTAGCCAACCTCCCTGGACGTGGCCGCAAGAGGAAAATTGATGACAAATTGAAGAGACGGATCGTTTGAATTGTATCCAAAGAGCCCAGAACAACCTCCAAAGAAATTAAAGGTGAACTCCAAGGCCAAGGTACATCAGTGTCAGATCGCACCATTCGTCGTTGTTTGAGCCAAAGTGGACTTCATGGGAGACGACACCACTGCTGAAAAAAATCATAAAAAAGCGGGACGGAATTTGCAAAAATGCATGTTGACAAGCCACAAAGCTTCTGGGAGAATGTCCTTTGGATAGATGAGACCAAACTGGAGCTTTTTGGTAAGGCACATCAACTCTATGTTCATAGACTCAAAAACCAAGCATACGAAGAAAAGAACACTGTCCCTACGGTGAAACATGGAGGAGGCTCAGTAATGTTTTGGGGCTGCTTTGCTGCATCTGGTACAGGGTGTCTTGAATGTGTGCAAGGTAAAATGAAATCTGAAGACTATCAAGGCATTCTGGAGAGAAATGTGCTGCCTAGTGTCAGAAAGCTTGGTCTCAGTCGCAGGTCATGGGTCTTCCAACAGGACAACGATCCAAAACACACAGCCAAAAACACCCAAGAATGGCTGAGAGAAAAGCGTTGGACTATTCTAAAGTGGCCTTCCATGAGCCCAGATCTGAATCCCATTGAACATCTGTGGAAGGAGCTGAAACATGCCATTTGGAGAAGACACCCATCAAACCTGAGACAACTGGAGCAGTTTGCTCATGAGGAGTGGGCCAAAATACCTGTTGACAGCTGCAGAACGCTCATTGACAAATACAGAAATCGTTTAATTGCAGTGATTGCCTCAAAAGGTTGTGCAACAAAATATTAAGTTATGGGTACCATCATTTTTGTCCAGCCCTATTTCATTAGTTTGTTTTTTTTAAATAATTATGTTAATCAACAATTCAAAAGTGATGGCTGATTTTGATTATTTGATTTTCAATAAATTTTTATTTATTGTTACTTTTGTAAGTTTCAAGTGATTTCAGTGAAAATTGTGGGTTTTTCCTTCTTTAACTGAGGGGTACCAACAATTTTGTCCACGTGTGTATGACCACTTACCGATTATAAGTTGCTGCTTTTGATTAGGTGCAATAATTTCAGGCCTACAAGAAAGGGAAACATTTGTTAATTAGAACAAAGTAACACACACACACACACACACACACAAGACTACAGTGTTTTCCATTGAAACACATGCAAACACTCTGTGTCTTTCCCCTGCTAAGTTGGTAGCCCCACTAGCTGTCCCCCTCCTCTCTTCAAGGACCGCAAAGAAAAAGAAAAACAGTCAGAGCGAAGCACCGGAGTCGTGGACGGACACCTGGCCATCACCGACAAGCAGTTCAAATTCTTTTCTGCAACCAAAGCCCCGACTAGTAACAAGTACTGAGCACCGAGCTAGCTCGGTGCTCAGGGGAGCGTGCCTATGTTCCCTCAGCCCTATGTTCCCTCAGCCCTATGTTCCCTCAGCCCTATGTTCCCTCAGCCCTTTGTTCTCTCAGCCCTATGTTTCCTTCAGCCTTATGTTCTCTCATTTCTAAGGTTTTATTTTTCTTTCCAAAATTAGGCCCTATGTTCCCACATTTCCTCTATCAGAAATTTGCATCAGATTTTATCCCCATTTTTGCCAATTTGGTCAATTAGTCAATTCGGGCAGCACGGTGGCTTAGTGGGTTGCTTACTGTGTTGCTTCACAGCTAGAAGGTTCCTGGTTCGAACCTCGGCAGGGGCCTTTCTGTGTGGAGTTTGCATGTTCTCCCCGTACTTGCGTGGGTTTCCTCCGGGTATCTGGCTTCCTCCCACAGTACAAAGACATGCATGTTAGGTTAATTAGTAATTCTAAATTGCCCGTAGGAGTGAATGTGAGTGTGAGTGGTTGTTTGTCTATGTGTGGCCCTGCGATGGACTGGCGACCTGTCCAGGTGAACCCCTGCCTTTCGCCTGTAGACGGCTGGGACAGGCTCCAGCAGATCCCCGTGACCCTGCAGAGGATGAAACGGGTATAGATAATGGATGTCTGTCTGTGTCTTCGATTCTGTATGTTTTTTTTTTTGGTTTACTTTTTTTTAGTTATGCGCTTTGGGTTGCACCCAGTACATGTTTAAAGGGATGGTTCAGAGTAATTTTATCCTAGGGTCCTGCACCATGACCTCGTGCCAAATGCCCTCCAGAAGCTAGTTTTCCCTTGCTCAATCAGTGGCATTTTGAGAAAAATCTTGGAAATGAGGGAACAAAGGGCTGAGGGAACATAGGGACTAATTTTCAAAATTTTCAGTGAAAAAAAAATTCTTAGAAATGAGGGAACATAGGGTTGTGGGATCATTGGGCTGGAGGATGACCCCGTGCTCAGTACTTGTTACTGTGAGCTAGCTCGGTGCTAAATTCGCCTAGCGGTTAGCATCCGCTGCTAACGCCCGCTTCCCAGCTAACCACAACGCACCCCCTGCCCATTAGAGCAGGGGTCACCAACGTGGTGCCCAAGTGGGCAGCCAAGGCTGGAGAACTGTTGTCCAAAAAGCGGAATAGACTAAAGTTCAAATCTTTGGAAAAACTAATTTTTTTGAATAAAAATTTATGAAAAAAGAAATCTAGTCCACAAGCATCTTCATTCACAAACACGGTCACTTCGATTTTCTAGTTATGATACATGTATCTGTATCTAAAGATATCAAATTTAAATTCAGATATGCATTGATGCCATATACAATGCAATGACTTCTATTTTATTATTGTATACTTGGTCATACTGGTGTCAGTTGGGTCTGACAACTCAGTTGCCTGTAGGGATTTTTAATGTCCAGCAGGTGTCAGTATTCAGTGACACAGTATCGACATGTTTCAATATTGTTTGGCGATGTGTCGACACGTTCCATGAGGCGCCGTGGACCCATCACTACTCCGGACCCAACCTAATAAAAAAAACATTACCGTTACATGCATCGAAAACGACAAGATATCAAATTATCATTCCTACCGAGGTTTGCAAACCTGGATAGCTCTGCTAGCTAACGTTAGCTAATAATGTGACGATGTCGTACCAAACAGTCACGGCTAATATACGTCGTGTGATAAACAACGACGTAAAGTTCCTTTATGTAACAATGATGTTGAAAAATATATACATATTCAATAGTCCTGGTTAGGGATGCGCGCGATTAATCGTCTAAACGATTAAACGTCCGCCCACTTACTAGTCGGCACCAGAAATATTAGTCGTTTAAACCAATTTGTGTTTTATTCATGTACAAGGCCGCTTAACTGTCATACAGCCGCCCGCCACTAATTGGGGCTACAGAGCCGACAGACAGCAGTCCCCCCCCTCCACAGCAATGCTCGAGTAGACTGGAGTTTTAAAACGGCACGGTGGGAAGATAGTCTCGCAAAACCAGCGCGGTTTGGCAGTACTTTAATCTAGAAAATGAAAACAAGGTAGTATGTAGACTGTGTCAGAAACAACTGGCATACAATCACTCGACTGGAGCAATGCGCAACCACATTCGACTCAAGCATTTGGATGTTAATCTGCACGAGACGACAGCTGCTAATGCTAGCAGTGCTGATGCTAGCGGTGCTAGCCACACTCAGGCCGATTTGACATTGTTTACCGGGAGACGTGTTCTCCCGTCCGGTCTGAGAGGATAACGCAGCTCATCACGATAATGACTTCATATTGAACTGCGCATAGAGCTTAATAATTCAGCAGTAATTTATCTTTTTTAGATGTTACATTATTTAACTTTAAGTGAGTTTGTGTCGGATGTGCAGGGTTTATATTCATACTGCACGGCGCAAAATGCTGCTCGTTTCGGTTGAAATTTAATTATAATTTAGATGTTTTATTAACTTGAAAGTGAATTAAAGCAATAATTTTTGTCGGATAATCTGCAAGATTCAATGTGTCAGAGGCAATTTATTTATTTTGGTGGTTAACGTTTGACTGAGTTGCCTTCATGTTCACATTCATTCATACTGCACGGTGCAAAGTGTCTCGTACTTCAGCGGCATTTAAAATCCGACATGGTTGTTGAACATTGTGATTAAAGGCCTAAATAACTCTTGTTACACACAATATTTTTTGGGACAATGTTTCAAATTCTGTTTCGATGTTTCAATAAATTGTGCTAAATTTTCACTGTTTTCTGAGTGTTTTCCTTTTTTTTTAGACTAGTCGACTAGTCTTAATTAAAATTTTCGTTTAGTCGACAGGGAAATTAGTCGCCAGGAACATCCCTAGTCCTGGTAAATTTCTTACCGACTTCTTTCTCTTTTCTTCCGTGGACGTTTTCATGCGAGAAGGACGATAGCGGACAATTCAAATTTGAACCCGCCAGCTTGGTCATGTCACTACGCACACGTCATCACGTGACATGCAACATATGCGCTTGAATGGAAAATTACAGTTTGATTCAAAGTCAGTCAATTACTTTGGATCAATGTGGCCTTGATTTACATTTAATAAAAGTGATACAATACATTAAACCAAAGAAAAGACAGAAACTTAATTATATTGGATCAGTTCAAATAGAAATCCCTCCTTCCATGAATGGTAGCCCATGTTCACTTTTTTCAGTGCTTTTTATTAATAAATATTAAAATATCAGGATTTTTTTTCCTAATTTCTTCTTCTTACTTGAGCATTTTAACCTTAAATAATCTCTTTTTTTGGACTGCAGAATTCACAAGATAGTGAGCTCGTCTTTAAAGACAATTGATTGTAAAGGTTAAATGTATCTGCAAAAACCATATTGAATCCGACCAATTTGTCTGTTAACTTTGAAAATAAGAAATGAAGTAAGGGAAAAATTTTGAAGCAACATTGGATCATAAATAATTCTGTTTAACATCACTGCAAAATAATTTTCTGTTTAAGTTTCGGCCTCTGATGTTTCATACCTGCTCTACAATTAGTGGAAAATTATAATTCTAAGGCTTATTTAGACAAACAAGTAATACGATGAACACACAAACTGATCATGCAAATACCAACAATGCAAAGACTTTTATAAAGGTGTGATTACTCCATTTATTTGCCTCTTTTCTGGGAAAGATGGGAGCATCAGCATATTTCATGCTGCTTCCTTTACAAAACATGATTATGTATGCAGCTGGAATGCAGTGTAACCACAGGCTGACTGTCAACTGTGGGTGTGTCAGACAGCCCCTGTTTGAAAGGAACTGCCAAGAGCAGTTAATTTGTTGGAATGGTTATAGTTGTTGATGTTGGGACATCTCTTTAAGCAGGAAAATGTCTGGGTTTTTTTTAGATAATCTTCTAAAAGATCATCGAAAACAGGATGACAAAACTCTTGCTAACTAATTTTCTGGTCTGAACATGCACTAAGAGTATAATTAGTGGATGGTCAGAAGTATTAATCTAAAAGGTTAAGAATAATTAGCATTATTACTTATTATTAACCTAATACATAATTAATCAACCATATTATGCATTGCACTTAGTTTAAATTCATATTCATATAAACTTTCCTCAATTTCCCGCCATCATTTCATGTACATTTGTGCAGTTTATAGTTGCAACACTTCAAGTATTGTCTGAATTGTTCATGGTGTAATTAGGGAGGAACTGTAGATGGGTCCTTTTTTTGTGCTTCATATTTATACTTAAATACATAAAGTTATTTCTAGTTTTTAAGGCAACTACATAGCTGCAACAGTCCAGTCTCATATTGGAGTACAAAGTATCCTGGAATCTGACAAAGTCTAAACAAAGGAACTGAACAAGACATTCATTTTCTATTTGTTTTCAAATTCAGTTACAAATCTCATGTAAAGACTCTGATGTAGTTAAGAGGAAAAAGTTACCTAAAGTTATTGTTGCTAAAGGTGGATCTGCAGATTATTGAGTAATACAGTACTTAGTATTGCCCATATGGTTTGTTTATTTTATACTGGAGTTAAATCAACCCTAGGTCTATTATTACATGGTGTAATATATTTGCCTCTGACAAAACTCAAAAATATAATTCCACTTAAGTGATATAGGGTGATGGGTGATGGATAAGGTCACTATAGACAAACCAAGGACTTGTATGTACAGGCATCTCAGTTCACTCACTGCTATCTTGTTATAACTGTGTACAAGTGAGCTATGATGATCTATGATGCACAAACTCATGCCAAAGATGCAAAGGGATGAGAGTTCACAGCACCTGCTTCTGATACTTGCCTGTTTTGTCATAAATGCATAAGCGCTGATCCACAGCAATGGAAGCATAGTACTGGATAAGTACTGGATTCCAAATGTTATGGTTTATAATTGATTTAAATGAAGTCTTTGACTGTCCTGGGTTCCTTCAAACGATTTTTCATTTAATGTATTGCTTTCAAAGTTACCAGATTGAGTGGTTGGATTAAATGTGTTATTTGTTGATACAATCTTCTTTCACAGTCCTTTTTATACACTTTTTGTACACATGTGGTTAAAATGAACGGGGCAGGTTGAAACCAGTACAGAAAATGGATGGGTGGACATCCATCCATCCATCTATTAAATTCTGCTTATCTGAAGCATTTCCAAGCTAGCCGAGAGACACGGTGCCCCACCAGGTGCTCGTGAACAATGCCCCTCTCCCAGGCCTGGCTCCAGAGTGGGATCGTGGTGGATATTTGGTATAGGGCTATTTCAATCTATTTGACACTTTGTTGGAATCAGAAGAAAACTTTTGTTTTAGGTTTAAGTAGGAATATGTTACAATTTTTAAAGGATTAACATGGCATAAGAAGAGCAACTGGAAATCCTGGATGACTGAAAGATTAATTTAAAAGCCCCAAGTCATCAAAAAATGTATCTAAAAAAAAAGTAATGGAAAAAAAGGCCAAACGCTGGTCATTAAATATATTTTGCAAATCCCCTATGCATTCTGTTTTTTATCTTATGAACAACATAAAGTATGTCTGAAACTGTGGTGAAAGTAAACATGTCTCATATAACAAGGAAACGCCAATCTGAAATAAAAGAAAGCTGTCTTAGTTTCATGTAGAGCAGTGGTGTGCAAACTGTGGTATGCGTACCACCAGTGGTACACGAGCCCTCTCTGGTGGTACACAGGGAACGTCATGACTTTCCACGTTTTTTCCACATTTTTACTTTTAAAAAAATGGAAACATTCAATGCATTATAAATACAACATTTCAAACAAAATTTGTAGCTTGAGATAATTAAAATGGTGTCTTTTAAAAAACATTTGTTGCATATTCAGTTGCAGTGCAGATGTAACAACTTTTGAGTGTGTAGCAGTAGCAGTGAAGACGCTTTGAGTCGATCAGTGGATTTGATGGAACAAATTGGACATGGTATGCATGTATGGCATGATAGAGATGTTAAACTAGACAGTGACTGAGTTTCCCAGGTGTGTCCCTGCAGACAGTCAACTCTGCTTTTCTTATGTTGGAATGTGGCGAGGAATTCATTTATTCTGTCTGCAAAAGGATATCTCCAAGTCTCATATTTCACAGTTTGAACATTAAAGTGTGATTAAAAGTTTCAGTCTCAAAGTATCGTACTTGTACATCTGTACTGTAATTGAGCTGTAAAAGTATGTTATATGGGTTTCAGTGCAGTTGAAGTCCAAATAGCAGGCAGATTTATGTATCAAACTCAATGCATACATAGAGGTTTAGGTTTATTGTGCTGTGAAGAAAATTTGAGACAACAAAAAAAGAAAATTTTAAATCATTAAAATAAAACCTGAGTTAAAGCTAAAATAGCTAAATTTATATTTAAAGAAAAATACGAATTAAAGAAAAGAAGAAAAAGCTGAAAATCTATAAAAATAAGAAATGTGCACAAAACAATAAATGCAATGGGAATGTATTTATTTATTCAGTTTTAAAAAGAACAAACATTCAAGACCTGATTTAAAAACTATAATTGTTTGGATATTCTTAAGACCAATAGGCAGATGGTTTCAGTGTTGCGCTGCTTCAAACACAAAAAACTACCTCCCCTTGTTTTGATTTCAAATGGGCATCACTAGCTGTTCACTTATCAGTGATCTGAGAGGTCTCCCAGTATCATGTGCCTTTAGGGTAGCAGGTGTTTTCTTTTACTACCTATCATCACCAACTATGTGTTTGTATTATATTCATCTTCTTATGTTGACAGAAAAAAAATAGATTTTGGTGCTATGCGTATTGTGTTATTGTTGAAGTGGAACGGACCTTTGAGTATGATGTGAAATAAAACACTTCCTCTTTCAATACCAAGGTTTTACACATGCATACATCATTAAAATACATTTGTTAAAAAGCACATTCAATGCGTCACATTTATTGTTCATTTTTGTCTGGGCAGCCCTACCTTTGGCTCATGCCTACATAATGTTGCACACATTTGTCTAGTTAAAGTTCAGAAGAACATTTCCATTGACGTACCAGAAGTTGATTTTCGAAGCAAAGCAGTGGTACGGTCACAAGATGTACAAGATACCTCTTTGTCACAACCGTAGTACAGATACAGTTCAGATAAACTTCGGATGGACTGTGAATGTGTGTGTGTGTGTCTGTGTGTGTATATGTCTCATTGTTGTCACAGATTCTTCTTTGTGTGGGCCTTTCTGCGTGTCTGCTGGTACACTTCTGGGGAACAGGGAAGTTTACCAGTTTGCAGTTTTTCCTCATATTTGTTTCTCTCTGCCTCAGTCACGTGCAGAGGGGGGGGGCTTAGGGTGCTCGAGCACCTGCCCCTTTGCCCCCTTGATGGGCAAGTGCCCTTTTGTCAAGGCATTTTTTTTTATTTTTTTTTTTTTGGGTGCGTGTGTGTAGGCCTGCCTGTGCCCTTTAACAATAACATTTAAGAATTAATAAGAATTTAGCTAAATAAAATGATGACCTTAACGTTGTTCATCCTTGACGTGCCCCGACACGCCCCCACGTGCCCTCACTTGCCCTCCCTGCTCTGACCCCGTCGCAACTGATGACACCTGGATGCTGCAAAGTGCAAACTCTGTCTGCAGGAGAAAAAACTGACAAGCTTACGGGAGTATTTATCTTCAATTGCCGGTAAGTAGGGTTTGCAGCATGTGCACGTTGTTTGGTGTATTGTAAGGCAACCGACGAAGTGAAATGAGCATGCTGTGTGCAACGTTACCTGTTACCAGAGTCAGATACTCTGCTGTTACTGACTTGACAAGTAGTGGCCATTAGCCGCTAGCTAACCGAGGGGGGCGGAGGGGAGTATGATAGGCTTCTTGTTTCTGTCTTTCTTTTGTCATGGGCGAAGTGTAGTTCTGTCCACCGTTTTAGAGAACATATGATTAAAGGGCTTTCCCCACCTTTCTGGAGGGCTTATATTTCACTAAAACTGTGCAAATATGCATATTTACATAATGTTGGACTATTATAATTACAATATTGTTTTAAACACGCACTGTATTTCTATATTTTGTAAAGAAAATGCATTCAGAACAGGATTAGAATAGATGTATATTTTAAATATTACAAAATATGGATTTTACAGCAGCAAAGTTAATGTTTACAACAGCAAAATTATTATATAAACTGAACATATCTCACTAGGAAGAAATAGGAAAATGTCAGTGAAAAAATGTAATTTTAACTAACTAATATATTGTGTGTACGTATACATCTATAAGTATATGTGTATATCTGCGCAATTTAAACATTTAATTAGCTTTCTGCCTTGCCCAAAGTGGATAGTCAAACAAATTGAATGTAAGCATAAATACATTATGTTATATTGATTACGTTATTACTTTATTCTTCTACTTATTATCACTTTATTATTATAGCATTAGGAATAAATAATTAAGGACAGATTCTGGATCAGCACCATGAAGCAAACTTGTGGCCATAGTATACAGTATTTCTGGAAAAGGAATGAAAAGTCACTATGTGTGTACATGTGTGTGTGTATGTGTAAGTGTGTATGGGGGAATCAGATTTTCTTTTATTAATCATGATATTTCATTCTGCAGACATGCCTCGTAAGGAGAGGAGGTGGAAGAAAAAACAAAAGGAGCTGCGTGAGGCTGCTAAAGGCAGTGGATCCCTCACTAGCTGGGTGAAGAGCACAACAGGTAAGAATAACACATGTACCAGTTGTTTACATTGCAGAGGTATTCGGGTATAAAATACAACAATAATAAACACAATTGCAATGTTTTAGTTCTATAACATTTTTGTATCATTACCTTATTAGGTGCAACAGTTGTCAAGTATGAATAATGAAATAATAGATTAATGCAATAGCAAATTGTGCCTTGTTCTCAGATGGACAGCGAGTGATGAAATGGGATGGGGACAATGATATAGTATGATGCAATTTCATGTTACATTCTTTATGAATATAGGTTGCTATAATTCAGCTAGTTATGCTATAAGTTATGTTGTCATAAGCTGTTTTAAAGTCTTGTTCCATGTGCCCCTTTTTTAACTTTCAGCACCTGCCCCTCCAAAGGTCTCTGCACGGCCCTGCTCTGCCTTCATCTGCAGACTCCTTCCAGTACATGACATTTCCAGATTACCAGTAACCTCCCAACTAGGTTTTCAGTTATGATATAAGAAAGTGGGTGAGGCCTAAATATTTGTGTTTTAATCACCATGCTGATATAAAAGAGACATGACATTTGCTGTAAAGAGGTGACAGAAAAAGAAGAGATTCCAGTAACAGCTCTCCTCAAGACAACAACCTGTCTATCAACATGGTATGAAGGACATCAGGAAGACTTCCTGAAAGCATGCGATCAGCTTCATCACCAATAAGATCTCCAGTGTGATTATTTCTGAAGATAAAAGTGTTTAATGTCGGTAAAGTAGCCCTGCATAAACGGAAGCAGCATAGAAACGCGCCTCCCTCACGTATTTACCCAAAGCAGGTAGATTTTATTAAGGGAACCATTTTACCAAACATACATTGACTCTTAAATTGTCATGTTTTCTCCTGGCAAGAGCCCAGCTGGCTTAAATCTGCTACATCTGAGAAATGGGAATGATTAAAGTCAATGGGTCTCTTCTACTGCCAATAAAGATTCCACTTGTGTTTTGTTTTTTGTTTTTTCTTATTTTGCCTCTTCACACAACATTTCCATAATGACTTACTAATTAAAATACTGGTATTCTCTTTTCTGTTTTTGTTTTTTTTTATAAAATCAGCCAGCTATTTAACTGTATCTATTGTCTGGACTCTTTTTGCTGTAAACTTGAGCAGGTTAGTAACAACATCCTGCAGGTGCCCTGACTGCCAGAAAGATGATTAACAAAGAAGAAAGTTCATCGCTATTACTTGTTCATTTCTTTCTTTTTCTTTTTTATCATTTTCATTTGTATTTAATTATATACATGCAGACCTTCTTCCTCTTACTTTAAGACAAAAAAAAAACGTACAAGCATGACTTATATTAACTGGGAAAGTACAGTTTCCCAGTTGGACTGACAGGCTGGCGCTCTCTTTACCACATTAATTTGTATCATTGGGTGTTTTCTCTAAATTAATGTTCCGAAAAATTTCTCCCTTCCAAGATCAAAATTGTTTCAAACTATATACTTTTGATTAAGATTAATTGAAATTAATTTTATAACCTGGAGGACCATTATTACAAAATACTGAATATGCGCTGAGAAAACGTAAGATTCAAATTCAAAAATACTTTATTGAACACCAAAGGGAAATTAGATTTTTGCAGTAACTGTCATGATTTAAGTCTCTTCAGTGATTCATTATAGATGGTTGTTGCCGTGGGCAGGAAGGATCTCCTGTAGGTCTGTGCTGTAGCAGATCTGAAGAAACCTCTGACCAAAGACACTCTGTTTCTGAATCACTGAGTTGTGTAGAGGATGTTCAGGGTTGTGTATATATATACAGTACAGGCCAAAAGTTTAAGACACACCTACTCATTCAATGCATTTTCTTTATTTTCATGACTATGGACATTGTAGATTCTCACTGAAGGCACCAAAACTATGAATGAACACGTGTGGAGTTATTTACTTAACAAAAAAAGGTGAAATGACTGAAAACATGTTTTATATTCTAGTTTCTTCAAAATAACCTCCCTTCGCTCTGATTATTGCTTTGCACACTCTTGACATTCCCTCGATGAGCTTCAAGGGGTAGTCACCTGAAATGGTTTTCCAACAGTCTTGAAGGAGTTCCCAGAGGTGTTTAGCACTTGTTGGCCCCTTTGCCTTCACTCTGCGATACAGCTCACCCCAAACTATCTCGACTAGGTTCAGGTCCGGTGACTGTGGAGGCCAGCTCATCTGCCGCAGCACTCCATCACTCTCCTTCTTGGTCAAATAGCCCATCACACAGCCTGGAGGTGTGTTTGGGGTCATTGTCCTGTTAAAACATAAATGATCGTCCAACTAAACGCAAACCGGATGGGATGGCATGTCGCTGCACGATGCTGTGGTAGCCATGCTGGTTCAGTGTGCCTTCAATTTTGAATAAATCCCCAACAGTGTCACCAGCAAAACACCCCCACACCATCACACCTCCTCCCCCATGCTTCACAGTGGGAACCAGGCATGTGGAATCCATCCGTTCACCTTTTCTGCTACTCACAAAGACACGGCGGTTGGGACCAAAGATCTCAAATTTGGACTCATCAGACCAAAGCACAGATTTCCACTGGTCTAAAGTTCATTCCTTGTGTTTCTTGGCCCAAACAAATCTCTTCTGCTTGTTGCCTCTCCTTAGCAGTGGTTTTCCTAGCAGCTATTTGACCATGAAGGCCTGATTCGCGCAGTCTCCTCTTAACAGTTGTTCTAGAGATGGGTCTGCTGCTAGAACTCTGTGTGGCAGTTATCTAGTCTCTGATCTGAGCTGCTGTTAATCTGCGATTTCTGAGGCTGGTGACTTGGATGAACTTATCCTCAGAAGTGGCGGTGACTCTTGGTCTTCCTTTCCTGGGTCGGTCCTCATGTGTGCCAGTTTCGTTGTAGCACTTGATGGTTTTTGCGACTCCACTTGGGGACACATTTAAAGTTTTTGCAATTTTCCGGACTGACTGACCGTCATTTCTTAAAGTAATGATGGCCACTCATTTTTCTTTAGTTAGCTGATTTGGTTCTTGCCATAATATGAATTTTAACAGTTGTCCAGTAGGGCTGTCGGCTGTGTATTAACCTGTCTTTTGCACAACACAACTGATGGTCCCAACCCCCTTGATAAAGAAAGAAATTCCACTAATTAACCCTGATAAGACACACCTGTGAAGTGGAAACCATTTCAGGTGACTACCTCTTGAAGCTCATCGAGAGAATGTCAAGAGTGTGCAAAGTAATCAGAGCGAAGGGAGGCTATTTTGAAGAAACTAGAATATAAAACATGTTTTCAGTCATTTCACCTTTTTTTGTTAAGTACATAACTCCACACGTGTTCATTCATAGTTTTGGTGCCTTCAGTGAGAATCTACAATGTCCATAGTCATGAAAATAAAGAAAATGCATTGAATGAGAAGGTGTGTCCAAATTCTTGGCCTGTACTGTGTGTGTGTGTGTATATATATATATATATATATATATATATATATATATATTCACCTTCAACAAAAATTAACATCTGGTAAAAGAAGAACATGTAGTCCAAAGCACAAAATAACAGAAACATGGTTGAAATTATTGTCTGTTTACTACTTGGTGAATCAGGAACAGTAATGTGAAATTCAGCAGCCAAAACAAACAAAATGTGACTGCTGAATGAGCTGATAGCTTCAACTACAAATCATTAATGTCAGAGCTCTGTCCACTGCTTAAATATATTTCTTTGTCAATCTCTTTTAAAAGAAGTAAGCTGATTTGTGAACAAAGCCAATACTACTGACTTCCAAGAATTACAAATGCAAAAACATTTTAGACCTCTTTGACATGTATTTCAGATTAACACTGATTGTGTATCAGCAGTTTTAGCAAAAACTACTGCATCAGGTAGACTTTCCTGCTGTTCATATTCAGCTCTCACCTCTCATTTCCTCAAGTTAACAGGATTGTCATGAACTACAAGCTGTAATTACCTTTTTAATTACATGTACTTGTGTAATTTACTTGAACAAATCCTTTATCCTATCACCCTGATTGAATGCTTAGAGGAGCTCATGGTCATGATGCTTGAAAAGTCAAAGAAATCGTCAGCTCTGGAAGCACTGTGTGAAAGAGAGGGGCAGCTTTTTCACTTCCTTATACTTTTTATGTGATTTTTTTTAATCAAACTGAATAATGAAATTAGCAGATTTGTGTAAGTTCCTAACCATGAGTCAACATTAACTGATGATTGACTAAGGTTTAATGAAAACATTGTATATTCAAAGTGACTTTATGAGTTCTCACTAGTAAGCATCTGATGTCTATAACACTTCCTGAAAGTATTTCTGAGTCAACTCTGTGTTGCTTTACAATGTGTTGTGCACATTTTGAAATTTCACAACTTTTGTCTGTTCAATAACAGACAAGGCAATTAGTAAATGAGACCACTTCTGTCAAAGGATTCAGGATAAGAACCAGAAAGTTATATTTGGTTTTATTGTTGATGATAATGAAATCCATCCATTGTCACTTTATTGTCTTTGAGGGCTGGAATCTGTATCAGCTGCTTCATTGTAAGAGGAAACTGATGCATCTAAATAAAGCCAGGGCACAAAGAGTCTCTATAGAAAAGCTCCAGGTGAGATTCAAAACGGGAACCTTTTCTCTGTGAGGAAATAGTGTTAGCCGCTGCACTATTGTGTTATCTCTAATACATGATTTTTCATTTAAGATATGATATATCAAAAAATACTTTTTGTTACACTTTACTCAGTTTTTATCTTTAAAAAAATCTTCTGGATATTTCACTGATGATTAATCAAGTTTCACCTTTAACGAAGAATGTTGGTTGGAAAGATTTTCAATCTGTCGGCAGGAGGCGACACTTTAATTTAGTTAAAGAATTCATTTTTAAAGGAACGTTTCATAACTAAGTTATTAAGTAAGTGCTTGAGTCGTTATGTAAGAAAAGCTGCAGCACTTCATGGCAAATGCTTCTTGTCGTTCTTCTAAACAGGGAACTGCACTCACCTGCACAGTCACACCCCAGACAGTAAAACATGTGAATCTGAAACTGAACAGCAACGTGATGTAACGCTCTTAAAAGATAAACCAGCCTGAATGAGACAAATGTCCTCCAGCAGATTTAAAAAACGCTAATGTTAGACTCACAGTTTTATGACTTTATTCAGTTAAATAAAAGTCATACCACACGGAATACTGTAAAAAAAAACAAAAAAAAAACTTTTTACCAAAATACTTCCTACCAACCAAGAAAAAAAAGTGCACGTGTGAGTGTGTGTATGAGCATGGATTTTAATTTGTGGAAATGGAAATAATGGAAATAACGTGGAAATATTACTATAATACTGTAGTTGCACTGGGACCGAAACCTCTTCAGTTGAACATCTGGACTTTGAGGCTAAATTTCTGAGATTGAACTGGGAAACTGAATTTAAATCAAATTGATCTTCAACCAATCAAAACCTGGAACCACTTGTGCGTCAATTAATGATCCTTAAAATTTTCAAATGGTCATTTTCGGAGTAGACTACTGACAAGGCCTGGCCTGTCAACATGGAAAAAAAGAGAAAGTATTTACAAATGGGAACGACTGCTGCTCTTCAGTTTTAGTGGGAGCCCTGCGCTTGGTGGGCTGCTGCCAGCTTTTTCACATCTGGACACATCGCTGTGAGCTTAAGGCTGAGAGCACCAGAGCTCACGAGGTTCAGACGATTTCAGTATTTTGTCTGCATGTGGAGAGCTCGGCTGAATCCCTATCAGTAAGCCGAGTCTTTAGATGCCTTGTCTGGATGTTTTTTAGAAAGATGCTCCTGTAATCGCAACGGCTTCATTGGAGAACAGCTGCTCACGTAGCAGCACGTCGGCAGATGTACATTGCTCGTTGATGGAATAAATCCAGAATTTATGTAATTAGCATTGTACTGACGGCACTTTTTCTTGTTTTCAGCCATTTTTGATTGTACTGTAAATGTTTGTGATTAAACATGATTACGTGTTCTTAGGGATGCACAATAATTGTTTTTTTTAAAACAGATACCGATAACTGATAACACAGACATATACCTAAGATCATGACATCAATACTATGAACAAAACTAAAAGCAGTTATGACTCTTAAAATTAACGGGTATTTATTTTTTTCAACAAAAAAACTACTGGCAAGCCTCTCGAGCATTTTTGTTAAAGTTATCAAAAAAACCCATTTAATATCTCACATCAACTTAAATAAGGTGCACTACTTACTAATATAAAAAATAAAGGCTCCTTGAACTGATGGAAATACATGCATCAAAATTAATGTTCTGACACAAGTTAGATTCAAACATTTCTCCCTTCTACCCATTTCACGTTTGCCTGTGGGTCATCTTAGGAAAATTTATTGGATTTTTCAAAAGCCTCGCCGATGTGTCCCGGTGAATTCTTTGTTGCTGGATTGCTCACGTTAGCGCGATGTCCAAAAAAAAGCGATGGTTACATTTCAGATGGCTGATCGGGCTTGACGTATTAAAGCTTGTGCTATTTTTCCCTCCTTGTGGAATTCGCTTGGAGCATTTGTCACAAATAACCAGCGAATTATCTTCTTCGGAAACTTTAAAGCAGCCATTCCCAAACTTCAGAATACTAAGGCCCAATTTGAAATGTGAAAAATCTCCACGGCCAACCCAAACCTTTAATCAACTGTGATCAACATACAGGACTAGGAACCATGATCCGATATTAATGTGAGGGGTCAACAAATAAGGTGACACTTGTCATATTAAGATGACAATAGAATAACACTTAATTGGGTTGTTTTATTACTTCTTAATGTTTTTTAATCATGTCATGAATATTTTACAGTAATTAAAAACATATTTAAAAAAGATCGAGGATTTAAAACACATTTGTTTAATTTTAATGACCTCTCACGGCCCTACCTGCAGTCCCACGACGGTCCACCAGGGAGCCGCGGCCCACACTTTGGGAATCACTGCTTTAAAGAATTCCCTAAGATCACGCCATGTTGCTTGTTTTCATCATCACGCTGTGCTGCAGGCTGCATTCAAGGTGTAACGTAAATTCCCACATCTCCTCATTTGCTTGTCGTTCTTTCGGCCTTATCTATTTTTCTTTTTTTATGTATATTATGTGGGAAAATTACTGCGAATATCAAGTCAAATCAGCAACTACCAAAATTATGACCGAGCCAACGAGTTGTTTTCTGGCATGAGGGGTTATTCTTGATTTTCCTTATTGGGAAACTGTTTTTCTGATTATGCTGACGTCACTTGAACATAACATTCACTGCCGGTTATTCAGGTTTCAGTGGGAGCGAGGCACTGCCATGTTGACAAAAATATATATATTATTGGGGCTGTTCGTCATGATATTGAAATGATGTCATAATTTCCTGTTATCAAGATAATTATCGTGCATCCCTACGTGGTCTTGATTGTGTATGTTTTCATTGGTTGTTGAATGAAGCCTGTGAAATGTGTTGAGAAGAGGTTTCTCTGTTGCTTTGTGTTTACGGGCGTTACTATGGCGACCGACCCCGGCTGGCTCGTCTGATTGTGACAAAGGGAGAAAGGGAGATTTTACCGGGTCATGGAAGCAGCAGACTCGGGGTTTTGGTCTCAGACAGCAGCTTTATTTTTTTAAAGAAAATCTGAGCACAACATTTTATTGAAAAATAAATAGATTTGCACTACAATAAAAACCTTGGGAAACCGTGGAAGTTTGAAATAGAGTTCTCAAGGCGTGGCGCCCCTCATTTGTGTCTGAGCACCCCCCTCTCAGCCCTGACGTTTCCAGCGCCCCCCTAAAGGTTCAGAACGCCCCTGTTAAGAAACCCTATGTGCAACAGGTGTTTCTGTTTTGTCAGCAAAGCAGGGACTTTCACATAAAATCTGATAATGTAGCATCTTCACATGAGTTGTGTGGAGGTGGGAATTATTGATTATTATTAATTATTTGGTGATTTAGAATGTAACTGCTGTGCTAGAAGAAATTAGATTTTATTTCCCATGTTCTGCAGCATCCTGTAACTTGTTTACAGACTTTTAGAAGGTCCTTATCCCTCATCTCCTGCAGCCACTAGAACCAGGAGATAAATAAAAGAGATGCTTTATCTCTCAATATGGCCCTGATAAAGAGGTGGAACTTTTCAGGTTGGCCGAGTACTGCCAGCTTGGATTTCTTCCAACCTCTTTCAGTCATGTCAGACTCCATATCCATCATTTCTTTGTTAGTTAACACTCATCATTTAATTGTAAGCAGTTCATGGGAGGGATTATTACTGTTAGGAAACAAGGCATTCAATTTTCATGTATACTTTAAAAAAACACAAAACAAAAAAAAGAAACAGTGTAACCTGCAGTGGTCGAGCATAAAAGAGAATAAATCGGGAGAAGTAGCTAAATGGGGAGAAAAATCTCATCTAAATTTAATTTCTTGTTTGTTTTACAGTGGTTACATGTTAGAACACAAACAAAACATCCACACTTCAGCTCAGCTCTTTACAGAGGGTGCCATTTTGCAGATGTGTATGACTGCAGCTAAATCGTTCTTCTTCCTCCTCGCTGCTGACTAAGGGCTGCATGCACCTGTGACTGACAGATATGACAGGTATGCTGCAGCATGTCAGCAGACAAATTTGTCTGTGGGTTCTTTAGACTTTAGAGGGCAGTGACAAATGAATCTCACTGAGGAAATCAAAGAGTTGAGAGAATGCCAATGTGAAGGGAACGACAAAAGCAAGACTAATTAAAACCGCAAGCAGCGTTTATCAGGCCCTCGCACCCATTGCCATTGAATTTGATTGGACAAAGAATACCAGAAATACAATCATCGGTTATGATTTGATATTTTAAAAAACATAGAGCGATGGACAAATAAAACAGACCCTAAATACAGTACGCTGCTACTCGCAGCTCCCAGAGTTTACCGAACGTAAACATACATGTCGGCATGGGCGAGGCTAGCCCTTCTAAATTGAAATTCAGCACCCCAAAAACCTGGAGTAAGAAATGTTGTTATCTTAAAATTTTAGTTCGCATTTGACAGGTTTAGATAATGTCCAAAACTTAATCCATAGTTTGTGGTTTAAGTTTATATTTTAAGAATGAAAATGAAAACGACCCCACCTAATGGTATCGTCCTCTTCTCACTAACGTTACTTGTGGGTTGTGGTGGGGCTCATTAGGTGCTCAGCACCCCTATATCTCTGACCCTAGAATCGCCCCTGCTTGTCGGTTCTGTATCTCGGTTTGAAAGTGGTGCGTCCGAGCTGCTCTGCCATTGGCTATCGCTTAGCATCTTCCTGGCATCCCATTGGCTAAGAGGGCCCCTTGTCTGTATAAGGTAACCCAACAAACAAGGTAAACTTCTGTGTAGAGTCATTTGGCTCATGAATATTGTTCTGTTTTAATTTGTGGACACAGCTTGAGGTCCACCAATTTGAATTTTCAATGGGCAAAGCCAATTTCAAAGGAATTATCAATAGTCAGTCAACAAATTAATGTGCCTACCTCTAATATTATCACTTTGTATCTTAAGAGAGACTGAAAACATGGGATGGCCATTAAAGCAAACACAAATCCACAAGACTCGAGGTGCCTCGGACTTGATATAAAATTCCCACATAATTAACACAAGAAAATCAATGCATTTCGTATGTTCTGCTGCCATCTACTGGTGACTTCAGAAACCTGCATGCACTGATACGTTTTTAACTGCTGGTGATATGAACTATGTTGAACTACAGTAAACTATAGCTGCCTATAAAAATCTTAATCTTTTTTTTTCATCAGTTACTATAAACAATTGATTTATTATATGCTTTCTACTCCCAACTAAGACTAAATACATTTGTAAGATCAACTTAAGTTAACATTTATATGTTCCTAACAAAAAAAAACGTGAAATTTAATAAAATCTGCGTATTGTTTATATGTAAACATGATGTAAAACAAAATGAAATGTAACTCATTATCCACGTGGGCCAGACATTTACAGTACAACTAGTCGTTTGATAAAGTATTTGGTCATTGACTGTAGATATTAAGTCTTGTGTGCGTTTCAATTTTTGAAAACAACTAATTTTAATTTTTTAAATGATAGCGCGTGCGCTGTATCAAACAGCGTCCTGATAGGTTCAGGTTGTTGTGGCTTATATCGGCTGTATTTCCGGTGCGACACAATCACAGCGCTGATGTTTTTATAGGAGCCCTTCATAGTGAGCTGGCCTGTCTGGAACAATGTCGGTGTTTATGCTGGTGATTTTGACGACGTCTTCTGTGGCTTGGTAAGATAAGGAAAACATTTTAATGTCAGCATCAATAAAAATGACCAGTCGCCATTAATTCTCTTGTCACAGATCAGGTTGTCCGTCCGAGGGTGTGTTCTGTCTACGCTATAGAGTAACCACTACTGAAATTATTTTATTTTTGTTAGACATTTAACTTCCGCTATTTTCTTTTATTTCTCTCTGTCTCTTCCTCTGCGGGTGTTTTTCACCGAAGGAGACTCCAGGTTTATTGGTGACTCTTTGCCTTTAATTAGACAGGAATCTCTGGTAAGCCACTGACCATGTTCATGTATTACCAACTATTTTACCTTAATCCACAACTTGTGCCATTATAAAACACTGACAAATCTCGTTTGTTGCTTAAAAAAATAAATAAATAAATAAAAAAGCTGTAGACATTAACGTTTTGTGTTACAATGGCCTCTTCTTAGCAGACATCGGACACCTGTCCAGTATGCAGCCAGATCATCCTGTTGTCCGCCAACATGATTTCCAGCAGTGATAGTAAGGTAAAGTACTGCATGATTCTTAGTTCTTTACCCTTTATCAAACACACCCATTCATGCCCCAACACAGAATACCAAGTGTGGGGTTTTCACAGGTGACCGTCTATGAAACCTTGCATGCTTTGTGCCAGCGCCTCCCAAAAGAACAGGCATCAGAGTGTGATTCACAGGTTAAGACATACCTGCCTAAAGTCCTGCGGTCAGAACCAGGTCATATGGTGAGCTCATCTTTGAGTTTTCTTTTTAAAAATAAACACTGGTTGTCATAGATGGCTCTCGGTTTTAAGGACTCCTTGTATTTTTGTAGAAACCGGAGGAGATGTGTGTGACCTTTGGTCTTTGTGCTTCCAATGAGGAAGGAGGACCTGCAGAAACTCCCCCCTCATGTCTCCAGCAAAGTTGTATCCACTTCTGCACTTGGCACGCAACCACCAACACCCAAGTTAGTATAGAGAGAGCAGAAGTAGAACATAAAATGGCAGTTGTGGTGAAAACTTTATGCTCATTACATTGAATAAACCTGCTGCAATCTGTTCTGCTTTTTAGGAGCTCTTTAGCCCAGTTTGTGCCTTGTGTTTGTTTGTTGTGAAGAAACTGGAGACGCTGCTGCCCAAAAACATGACTGAGGTAACATTTTTTTTTTTTATTATTATTTTAGATTGATTCAAATATACATCCTCTGGGCCCACTGTCCAACTGAAGAAGCTACCAGGCAGCATATACATAGGCTCTATCCTGCAGCAATTACAGGTTCAATCCATGGCACGTGACCTTTTGCTGCCCACTTTTCTGATTTTTGTGGCCACAAAGAACAGTAAAATCCAGAAAACACATCCTCTTACTGGCACCACACTTCAAAGCCACCATCTCCACCTTGTCCTGCAGGAAACCTTAATGAAGCTCATGGGAGAGGTCTGTGATCTTGTACCTAAGAGCTACAAAGAGAAATGTGGAGATTTTGTCGACAAATATGGCACGGAGATCGTTCAATTCCTTTTATCATCTGCTGCACCTCACACGATCTGCACTCTTTTGCATCTCTGTTTGTTTGAAGAGCAGCCTGTCCCAGGTTAGTTTTGTCCCCCCCCACCCCGAAAATTCTCCATATGGTTAACTGTTTTCAGAAAGTTTTGTGTGTACACCTTGAACACAGCACCAGTGGTATAATGGGTATAAGCTGTAGCTACATTTACTTGTGTAACTTCTGGAATTCAAAGCATCAAGCTTAACTGCGCTCTGCTGAAGCTGCTCAGCCCCTTCATCCCCGTTTAGATCTATGAATACATTTGATCACAATTTATGTGTGTATATGTGTATATATATTTTAGACCAGATCATCCCACTTCTTTGCCACTAAGATAACACTCTTGACTTCCCAGAGGTGCTCCACCCATCGGACTGTGAGTCCTGTCGAACACTGGCTGCGCTGAGCCACCTGCATCTGGGACTGAACGCCACAGAACCTCAGGCATCAGCGTTCCTACAGTCTGTGTGCAACCATCACCCCAATGCCATCCCCAAGGTTAGACTATCACCTCCCAAAAAAAATAAATAAATAAAATCACTTTTTTTTTTTAAAAAAAAATAGAAATACTCTATGCCTACCATCATATAAATGTGATTCATTTATGCAATGTTTCCTTGTGTTTTGCTCAGTCTGGAGTTATGACATGTAAACAAGTTTAACCAGAAAGACGTGTGACGTTTCACTTTTCTTTACAGTGTGACACTTTTACCAGAATCTACAGATCTCAGCTGCGGAGCGTTTTGGGAAATCAGATGGATGTTTCACATGCATGCAAAGTAAGTTTAAAATGATAATTTCCCTCAAACGAGAGAGAGGCAACTTTGTATCAGTCTTTACAAAGTGTTATAAACATGAGCATTTCTCTGCAATAAAAAGCAGAATTTTACTTTCCGCCTTTTAAATATCAGCACAAAAACTAACCAGAACTGCTTGAAAAAACTTACAACTTTTTTTCCCCAAGCAGTTAAAATATTTAGTTTTTTTTATATGAACAATATGGAGAGATGCAGTCCAACCATGAAAATGGTGGAAACATTTGGGCATCCATCAATTAGCATTTTGTAGCTAACATTCTCTGGATATTGTCCATCTGTCCTGCAGAAAGCTGACCTTTGCAGTTCCTTAAATACACTGGAGCCACTAGGAAAGAATCCTTGTACCTGGGGACCAAGCTACTGGTGCAGAGACCTGGAAACTGCTCTCAAGTGTGGCGTAAGTGAAGTTCATTATTGCTACTTTAGCTAATAAAGTAATCAGCTATGCAATTTCATCCAAAGGGAAAAAAATAAATGTGCAACTTTTATGGATCCATTGCTTCTACATATCTATTTAAGCATTAGCTGCCTGAGGTAATTAATTGCAGTTATTGCTTTTTATTTACAACAAAATAATACATTTTTTAGGGTTGTTTTTAGTCTTTAGCTTGTTGAGTAAGTAATATCAAGATCATGGAAATCTCCAATAAAAAATAAATTAAATCAGAACAAAATGACTAGAAGAAAGAGTATTTAGTGTGACTTGACTCAGAAACAAGCAGATTGAACTCATTTTAAGGAGACTGTCCCATACAGGTGTTTATCAAATTGATCAGGATATTATTCTACTGGACGTTCAAGAGCCACTTTTCTGCATTTTGTTTGCATCTGGAAGTGACAGAAAAATATGGACGTCACACACAGCACCACAGTTTTAAAGTGTGATTCTATGCACTGAGTTTCACATCTCCTTTCTTTTTAAATACAGAAACAGGTCTTCTGTGAAAAATTCATGTGGAAGAAGAATTAGAGAAGTGCTCAACAGCCCTGAAACTGTACACCTGATGAAATGTATCGCACTGATTAACTGGTAAAGGTTTTATAAATATAATACACTTTTTAATTGATTGTGGAAAATATTCATTGCACATGCCATTTTGGCTATTGAGGCCATTTATCATGAATATTTTGGCTTGCATTGAATTGAGTCTAAAACTTTGATTTGTCTTGCGAGCAGTGTTATTGTGTACATTAGCTATGTTATACTGAATGTAAAAATGAGGATCAGAAAACTGTCCCAGTGTAAGCCCCAAAAAGAGACAATTATGACTGCTTTTGCTCATCTTCCTGTTTTTCTGTTAATTCCTGTAACAAGTGAAATTCACAAAAATAAAGCTGCCAAGATTTAAAATACCATCAAAGATCCAAGTCCCTGAATGTGTTTATTTAAAAACCACCATTTGATACAAAGATAAAACTGGGCAAAGGAGAAAAAGCGTTGAGACACAATGCTTTGTGTCTTTCTTTATGACAAACACACATTCTGTTCTTACTATCAATCACTTGAAATACTTCCAAAAAGATGACGTCATGACTTCTGTCTGTCCAGGGCAGAGGGTATTTGAGTATCCTGCCTCACCCCGAGTGGTTGTTTGTGTCATGACTCTCTTGTCTCTTCCAGATCTGGGCAAAGAATAAGAACAACAAAAGTCACCAAGGCATTTTACACATCAAGAAAATAAGTTTCAGTGGAGTCCACTTAAAGGTGGGGTAGGTGTTCTTTGAAAAAACGGTTCCAGCAATCCAACTCAAGTGAGATTTTGAAAATATACACTCCTTCCCTCCTCTTCAGCCCACCCCTCGAAACCACGCCTTCACACGATTCATGACTACATGAACCACAGGGAGGGGGAGGGGAGGGGTGGGTGAGAGTGCATTGATATTTGATGGACGTAATGAGCACCAATTAAAGTAAAGATGATCATAAAATTGATTGGTCAGAGTTTTTCTCTGATTATGCCCTCTAGACTGGACCAAAACATTTCGTTTTTTTTTGCAAACATTTTATTTCAGTGGGTGCAATGGGAACGTGAAAAGGTTTTCAGGTAATATTGTAAAAAGTGCTGCAAAAAAAGAACATCCACCCCACCTTTAAGTAGTTATATTCACTATTCAGTTTTCTTTTTAGTGAAGTCTTTAAACATCCCTGTGTGTTCAGATGTATAGCAAAGCAGAGGATAAAGTAACCAAACAAAACAGAATGACGAGGTTACTTGCCTGGATGTAAGCTTCTGACAGTGTGATCATCTGTGGGAGAATGTCGATCACCTGCAGGTCTTGCATTTCATACCACTTTCCCGTTCCCTGGTTAAAAACAAGACACAAACTGTTTTCATACAAGTGCTTTAGTAAACAACTCAAAGAAAATGTAGCAAAAGGAAAATTCTGAAAATAATAAACCTAGTTTATCATTTTGGGGGTATAAATGATAAATGGGAAATAAAAATAATTTGTATTAGTTCAATATTGCTCAAGAACACTATCAACCACAAAATAGCTGGAGATATTGTACTTCATTTGTTCCACAGCCAGGCTCAGAGTATGACAACAGAGAATATGTATGAAAAGAGGAAGGACAGCTTTAATATTTTCTTTAAAACAGCAGGAGCCTTTTTAAATTACTGGAAGAAATAACCCCTCCATCTGGGTGCGAGCCCAGGTGGAGGGGTTATGCACTGAGGTTGGGGTGGGGGGGGGGGGGGGGGGGTGTACATGATGGAGAACGTACATGATGGAGAACGTGTATTCTGTACGATCCTTCTGTGGGTTTCCCATCATGCACAACATTTGCAATCAGGTCATAGGTTGTGTTCTTCTCTGAAGCTTGAGCTTCTTCTGTCAGGTACTCACGAAGATCTACATTCCTATTGAACAAAATACAGAGTGATGAAGAAATTCATTAAGTAGTTCATAACTTACAAAAGTAGGACAAAACACAAGATAATAGAAATTGATATTTATAATTATTCACTAACTTGCACTTCATAGGTCACGTCAGATGCCAAAAGTCTAGTAGTACATGAACATCACTTACGTGATCGGGAAGTTTACAATTGTTGGGTTCTTTTCCACAAAAAAGTTGTTCTTGGTGAATCTTTTGATGCAAAAGATGAGGTAAGGAGGCAGTTTGGTCAACTGGAACCTTTTGAGAAAGTTCTCTTTGTAGGTTTTGTATTCCTGTATGTAACGAAAGTTTAAAAGTTGTCTCAATCTCAACTCAGATACTTAACTCAGATACATCAAAATGTTGCAGTAAATTCAGCATTCAGTGGTAAAAGTAACATTTGCAGATTTTTCTTTTTTTTTTTTGCATGTGGATGTCAAAGTCAAAGGATTCAATACCTTCTCTGTGCTGCCAGTGAACTTGGACAGAATGTTGAAGAGAGGGACCTGTGGGATTATAAGCTGCTCCTTCTCATCCTTGTAAAGAGGAGCTGTTGGCAGGTCAAGGGTCAGAAACAGGAAGGTGGACTCAGACATCTGCTCCTGGTACTCATCTGTCAAGAGCAGCGCCTCCTTTTCTTCTGTTGGCTGGAGATTGTTTTGAAAAACAAATAGATCCTTTCAAAAAACACATTCTTCCATAAAGAAGAGGAAGAATAAGATTCAATCCATGCACACACACACACACATATACATACATACACACACATACACAACAACAAATAAAACACCTGAAAAAAAAAAAATAAAATCAAGTGGGTCCAAACTTATTAGCACTGAATAGATGCTTTAACTCAATATTCCAAAATACAACTGATTTATTACTAAAATGATTCATATTGCAGGTGTCAGTGAGGCTGGGCTTTATGACCTCAAATAATATCACAGTTGACTGTACAATTTACTTTGATAACGATTAATGAGCTATTGAGGCGTTTGCTGCAAATATAGCCAACAATTAAAACTTTAGGTGTCAGTAAATTTAATGACAAAGACCAATAAACTCACTAAATCTGGATGTGGAAGTTTCTTGGAGAAGATCCGCATAGAGCCTTGAAATACTTTTGTAATGATTG
Source organism: Hirundichthys speculiger (assembly GCA_018398805.1). Classification (NCBI taxonomy): domain Eukaryota; kingdom Metazoa; phylum Chordata; class Actinopteri; order Beloniformes; family Exocoetidae; genus Hirundichthys; species Hirundichthys speculiger. Next base: position 2,657,973 of record JAGFBZ010000035.1, on the reverse strand, counting down.
CTGTGGAGGCAGAACATCAAACACAAATTCTAAAATGAAAAGAACAGCAATAGTATAAATGTACACTTATGCAATTACACAATAAAAGTTTTTATTTGCATATATTACAAACATCACTGAGGAGCCAGAGCCCCTTTTAATCTCATCCTACTCACATGGCTTTTTCTTTGTGCCTCCAAGTGCACCGTGTAGAGCATTTAAGAACCATGTCATAAAGTCCACAGCATCGCCTGGAGATCAAAACACAAAAACACCACAAACTCGTCTCCAAACAAAAAACAAACAAAAAAAAAACTACTAAAAGCCCTTTAGAGGCCAAAGAGTATAGTTCACTCTATCTTCAAAATTACCTTGCTTAGTGATCTGGAAGTTCTTCTTGCTGCACAACACGACAGCCTGCAGCATCTCGTGGGGAGATACATGAGCTTTGAAGTTCCTTGGATTCCAAAGTTTGCGCATCAGCTCACCAAACCTCTGCACGAGGAGAAACATGATGTCCCCTGGTGGCCTGCGGATTCCTCTGTAGTTTTCCTCCTCCAAGAAGTAGTTTCGCAAAGGAGGGACATTGGAAAAAGCCTAGGAAGGGGAGGTAAAAGTAAAAATTTAGTTTTATTTGAGTTCATGCCAAAGATCACAAAAATATCTACGTCGTCAAGAGTTTCATACCTGTAATACCACATTGGCATAGTCATTGGCTTTGATATTGTTAAGCCCCACAATGCCCGGCAGGTAAGTTGTCCCATCATAGGCTCTGTACAGTTTTCCATGCTTATCCAGCCCTGCAATGTGCTGCTTGGTGAATGTTGGCTTCAACACATACTGGAGAAGAAGAGGTGGCAAGAAATTACAGACACAAAACTCACAGTCTTGAATGCCTGCATATCAATAAAATAGGATAGTTTTGAAATTAAATAATTTCATCAATTATGTGCCATCAAAAAAAAAAACTGACATTATTGAACATAACTATCCTTTGGGTGTACATGGTTTATTTGTTAAGATCAGCTAAAACAGAATTGAGATGCAAACCACAACACTTGAAAAATTACAAGACATTTCAAGCGATAGTGTGGCATTTTTCAGAATGCAGTGATGTACTGTTTGAAGATGGTAAATCTGTGACTTATAACAAACCAAAAAAAAAAAAAAAAAACACATTTTTCATCATAAATTTAATAAAGATATTTGGGAGAATATCTGCATATTAAAATCGGTAACATCTAGACTCACATTTTGGACAAACTCCTTGTATTACATAGCTTGACAACTTCATGGACTGTTAAACTATTAAAGTAGTGAACCTTCCAACCTTCCAATATAAAACTGTTAGAGTTGAGATATATGAAAACTGAAAACAGCATTTTTATTTATTTAAAAAAAAAAAAAAAGTGCATCATTAACTGCAAGGTAGCTGACGAAGAGGGTTCCACCATTTGGGTGTTTTTTTGTCGTTTGTTTTGGATTCACATAAAGACAAAATTCTTGTTTTGTATAGATTTGGTATTTCACATGTGTGCAAAAGTTGATGAGTATGGCAAGCATCATATTTCACAAAAGAATAAGACAAAGAACAACAATATATACTAAAAAAAAATTTTTGTGGTATTTTTATTTCATTTTATTGTTTTGTGGATAGCTTTAATATGATTGCCTTGAATTCTATTCATAAGTCTTGCTTTTGGTTTTATTATATTTTTGTCCAATGCTGCTGGGACTTTCACCCTACAACCACCATAAAAGTCAAGTTTTGTTAATAACACTTAAGTTTCCAAATACAGTAAAGTGATTCATAATTAGGGCTGGGCAACGATTAAAATTTTTAATCACGATTAATCACATTATTTCCCTGATTAATCACAATTAATCACATTGTATACGCAAAATCAAATAATGAATTCAAAAGTAGTGTAAAGGTCACTTTTATTGAAATGTTCTGCTGCCATATGAACTAAAGTGACATAACATTTGTTGTTCAAACACTTCAGCATTTGTCAGTAACACATATTTAGTGTAACACTCATCTTAAAAAATGTTAAATAAAATAAAGCTTATTGCCACTGCCAGGGCATTAATGTCATCCTGTTTTAATAAAAAAAAAAAAAAAAAAAAAGTCTACAAACACAATCCAACAAAATGATTGTGGCTCAGCACAATCAGAACATTAAAACAGGTAATTTCTAAGGTAACAGCAGAAACTTTTAAAGGGAGTTCAACTTGTCAGTTGTTACAAATAACCTTGTTTCTGTCAAATCCTCCGTCTGGGAGAACTTTAAAATGAAAATGTCCATGGTAAAGTTCAGTAACTTTACCAATCCATGTATCATTCGTTCTTTCCATTTTCAATTGTCAATTTAAAAATCAAAAAATAAAAAGTGACATTTTATTACGTTTTTCGTTTTTTAATTTAAAAAAAGGCTTGTTTTTTTATATTTCAATTTTAGACTTATGTCAAAAATATGAAATTAAAAAACAGGCCACAGAACAATTTATTTTATAAATCGAGGACTTGACTTTCTGTTGTCATTACACATCTGTGCCACTAGATGGAGCCGCACTGAAGTAACCAGTAAGAGAATAGCACGACAGTGAATGCATGGAGCAGATCTGATGTAACATGGAGGAATGACGCGAAAGTTTTGTTGCAGTCCAGAATTTTTTTTTTTCCAGACAGAATTGTTAATATCGCTACCTGAGTTGCTATCCGAACTGTAAAGTTCACGGATGTTTACCGTTCTCCATGTCTGTTTTAGCTTTTCGTTATGTTTACTGTCTTCCGGTTCTGCAGCAGCCAGTAACAGACTTTTCAAAACAAAAGCATGTGAGCAACATGCGCTAACGCGCAATAAAATAAATGTTGACAATAATTAATTAATGAGTTAACGCAATAACGCATTCACTTGCCCAGCCCTATTCATAATATAAAATTATTTCCTCCACTCTACTGTCAGTCTGAAGTATTTTAATTTTCTTAGTGCAAAATACTTCTGAAGGATACTTTTACACCCAGGTTTGCAGTAGCAATGCTAACCTAACAACATGACATTAGAATATAACAATTAATATACTCACAGTGATGTCTTCCAGTGACGAGTCAATGATCTCATAGTTATCCGGCAGACAGTAAAACTTGAGTGTATGCAAGTTGAGGAAAACATGATGGGTAAACTGGACACTGTGAGTGTATGCGTGAGACTTCAAGACCTCTGCCTACAAGAAAACAAAAATAAGTCAGTCCAATTACATAAAAGGTGTTTGAACCCTGCAGTGTGTGTGTGTTAAAAAAAAGTGAGAAAGCTCAAAATCCTTATGATAGCTTATATTTCCACACACAAATGCACTGGAGAAAGGTAATATTAGATATTAAGCTCTTTAAAAAAAGTGAGTGTCTCCATTCTTATTTATACACTCAAAAATTTACTTTTTACACTGAGAAATACTTAAAGATTTAGCTTTCCTGTGACTCACTGAACTTATATTTAATTGTATAACCACCATTTTTGAAAATTGCATCACATCTGTGTTGCGTGGCGTTGACCAACTTTTGGCACCTCTGAACAGGTATTCCGAGCCCAGGATGATGGGACTACAAATTTCAAAATTACTTTATTGACCATCTTTATTGAAATTTAATTGTTTCAGTAACTGTCATAATTTAAGTTTTTTCAGTGATTCATGAGATATAGTGATTTCTTTGGGCAGGAAGGATCTCCTGTAGGTCGGTGCTGCAGTGGATCTGAAGTGGCCTCTGACTGAAAACACCTCTGTTTCTGAATCACTGTGTTGTGAAGAAGATGTTCAGAGTTGTCCATGATGTTCTTCATTTTAAGAAGTATCCTTCCTTTGCAGAATCAGCTCCAGAACAGACAACCTTCTTTATCAGTTTTTTTTTTTTTTTTTTTTTTGCTGATGCTGCTTCCCCTAACAGATGACTACAGATAGGATTAAACTCTCCACAAGACTTATAGAAGCAACATCTTGGTACAAACACTGAAGGACCCAAGTTTCCTTAAGAAATCAAGTCTGCTCTTTCCCTTCTAATAAACAGCATCAGTGTTGCATGTCCAGTCTGTTGTCCAGGTGAACACTGATGTATTTATACTCCTCCACTTCTTCTCCTATGATGAAAATGCTGTTTGACTTATTCCGGTCCTCCAAAAATCCACAATTATCTCCTGTGTCTTCTTCATTTAAAATGAGATGATTGTTTCCACACCATGACCCAAAGCGGTCCACCAGTTCTCTGTAATCAGTCTCTTGTCCATCACTGATACGCCCCACAATGGCAGTAATATCTGTATATTTCTGCAGATGACAGGACTCCAACTTGTAGTGGAAGTTTGAGGTGTCCAGAATGAAGAGGAATGGTGAGAGTACAGTAATTTGTGGTACTCCTGTGCAGCTGACCACCTGGTCAGACAACAATTCAGTCTCACGAACAATATTTGTTTTGATTAATTAGCCAGCCTTAGGTGTCTTCTGGAGTTTCTTTTTGTAGTAAAGCAGTCTCAATGCTTTACTATGTCCCTGCGAAACACATTAAACTACATTGCTAAAACTCCAGATTTGTCCTCGTCAGCACTTCAAGCTTGTCCATCTTATAAGAAAGAGATCTCACATTTCCCGTTATGATGGAGGGAAAAGTTGGTTTAAACTTCCTCTCTTTCTCTCCCTGCTTCGCTCCTAGTCTGCATCACAGTCTGGATATTATTTGGCTTCTTGATACCTTGATCAGCTGCTCCTGCTTGTAAACAACTATCTTGTTAATATGGTAACAAGTGGTAAAAAAAAAAAAAAAGTAACCAAGAAAATCCCTCAAGCAGCACATTATCCAAACTATGATGAAAAATACTCCAAAAAACAATGTAATCAATGATGAAGACTTTGTTGAAAAACAAAGACAGAGCTAGTGCAGGAAGCTGCCACCATAAGCAGCTCTATTCAGTGTTTGGGGGTTGTCTGACAAACTGTCTGCACCTTCCAGACCCTCCATCAGTCCAAAAATGTTGCTCCATTTCTCTTTAGGCCAGTCAATGTGTTCTTTGACAAACTGTAACCTCTTCAGCACATTATGTTTTTCCAACAATGGGATTTTACAGGGGTTTCTTGTCATCAGATTGGTTTCACACAGGTGCCTTCTAAATGTTATATTATTCACAGGTAACTTCAGGCCTTCTTTGATGTTCCTGGCGCTGAGCGGAGTCTTTATCATTCTGGTGATTTCTGAACAATTTGAATGGTAGTTTTAACATTTTCTTCCATGTCTTTCCGCTTTTGGTTTGTGATTTTAAGGCATTTGAGATCATTTCAACTGAGCAGCTCACCATTTTCAGCAGTTCTTTACATTTTCTCCTCTCCAATCAACTTTTTAAACAAAATACGCTGTTCTTCTGAACAACATATGGAACAACTCATTTTACTCAGATTTATGGAGAGAAGTGCACTATAACCAGCATATACAACATTTGTCACCTTCATCCTTAAATAAATGTCACCTGTTTTTCACAAAATGAATAACCTCACTAACAGAATTCCACTCTGCTACTTTTTTGGACAGCCTAATATTCTACTTTCTTCAGTTTCTGTAAAATAATAAGCACATTTGATAAAGATTTTTCTTCATGTTTTGATTTGAAATGGAGCGAGCAGTGTTCCCAACATATTTGTGTGTTTGGGGGAAAGAAAATTAACAGGATTTTGAGTTTCATTTACTTTTTTTAAAAATGCACTGCCATTTAAAAAATACATTTACTGTCATTCACTATATATACACAATTTGCCTACCTTGAAAGTATTTACCACATATGAGACAGGCATAGACATTAATGTGGGAGAGAGAGATGGAGCAGAGCTTCTCAAAGTCGAAATCCAGCACACTCCTGCATCAAGAGCAGAAGAACAGAGGAAAATGTGCTAACTAGCATTTAGCGCTAACATTAACAGTGCACTTTGAATTTTCCTCACCTGTTTATTGTGTCCAGATAAGGGCAGTGACGGCTTCTCCGGTCTTCTACTACAGGTCCTCGGCCTATTTTGACTGTCACTGCAACAGCAAGAGAGACATATTAAAGAGAGTCAAGCTACAGTTTGCGCAAGTCAACTAGCTCTTCATGCTAAATAATGTAACGTTTACAGTGATGACTATTTATATAAAAGGATGCAATAGCAAAGTTGTGACTTTATAACCAAATGTTGTAGATATCGGTTGACCTGTGTCAAAGGATAGAGCTATGGTTATATTTGAATTCACAGTTTTTTTTGGTTTTTAATAGCAAAAGCTGGCTAACCAAACGTCAAGACTGACGTTGGAGTAAAAATAAAACTTACCTTCGTCGTCGTTATCATCATCGTTCACTTCAGCCTCTCTTTTTCTCTTTAAAGAAGTCATTGCAGCGGTTTGCGTGTTCAAAGTCGAAACAACGTAGAGAACAAAACATTTAAGTTGTTTAAGAGAGGTGTGTGGCTTTTACCCGGTTTGACGGAGCACATCGAAACTCGCGGTGGTTATACGTCGAAGAAACGGTAGCAGCCTAAAATCTAACCCGGAGTTTGAAAACCAATCTTTAGGACATATCTTATCCGTTGTCTGAGGTCTGTTCCGAAACCAAACGATTACTCGCATACATTTAACCTATAGTGTTGTGTGTTTGATTACAAGTAAATAGAGTAGGTTTGTGAGTGATTAACGTAGATTATAATTTTGGGTAAACTCCGGGAATGATACATTTGGACAACAATTTACCATAAGCTAACTATTAGCTTTTTGTCAGTTCTCTAATTGAGACTTGTAATCATTAGCGTATATTTACTGCCCTCGTATTGGCAGTGTTCGTCGAAATGGATATTTTAAGTGATAATGGCGGCCATGAGCTGAAATACAAACCTGGGGGCCGCTTGGACATGAGCCACGGCTTCCTACAACATATCCGGAGGAACCAAATTGCTAGGTGATTTCCTCAACACTTGTTAGCTAACGCTAGTAGATGGTGGATTAAACCCATTTGTTATCAACATCAACAACAAAATCATCAGTTGCGATCACATATTTAACCAGGCGGTTGATCTCTTGTTAAAGGAACAGTCATGGGCAGCGATAACTAGAAACTATTTAAAGTTCAAATGTAGAGGAAGGTCGTGGAGGCCTTCTGGTCAAAGTTATCATTGGTTTAGGGCCAAACTGCAATCAAAATAATATGTAAATAAATCAAAATAATTCGCACGTGTGTTTGAACATTTTCATGAAATGAAAACACGACAATCTGTTTTTTTACTTATATTACAATTATTAAGAGTGGGGATTTCAATGAATGAGTTCAAAAGTAGAGTGAAGGAACAAAACAGATTTTCGTTTTTAGCAACATTTGCTGTTTGGCGGTGGTGTTATGTGGGAAATATGTACTGCACTATTTGAAACTAATTATTAGTTGTGCATAGCACACTGACATACTAATGGGGAACGTGAGCTGGGTTTAGACCGTCGTAAAACAGGTTAGTTTTACCCGACTTATGATGCGTTTTTGCAATAGTAATCCTGACATCCCATGTCACACTGACATGCACGTTGTATTTTTTCATGTAATGGTTAAATATTGATTTCTTTTCATTTAAAGAGATGATTATGATAAAGAAGTAAAGCAAGCCAAAGAGCTTCAGCGGCGAAGGCACACCACAACCCCTAGAAGACCCCGTCGACCTGACATCCAAGTGTATAATCCCAGACAAAGATGTAAGATTAATGGAACTCCATTTATTTTTTTATTTTGATTTCTGATGAGAGCTGCATATACTCAAGCAAATACAATGTCTGTGGGTTTCTGCTTTGTCAGATGGTTCTGAGCCAGGGAACGGTGCTGATGCTGAAGAGTGGAATGAGAGTGGGTCAAGCACAGAGACTGAAACCCATGTCACTGAACTCTTCTGGCTTGACTATCAGGCGGACTCTGGTACCATTACATCTTTCCTTGTGCACAAGGTTAATCCAAATCGCCTTTGCTTTACAATTCTGGCTCTTTGACTTTAGGCCTTTGTTTTAATCCCCTTGCCTTGTTTCTTTTTCAAGGAGGATGAACCTGAGAAGGTGGCCGAACGTGTCGCAGAGAAGAACATCCTGGATTCAGCCATGAGGGCAGCTTTAGAAGTTCGAATTCGAAAGGAAATTGACAAAAGACGAGACAAACGCTGAGTGATGTTCTCAAACTGAAAATTATGATGACAGGGGCTACACACATAGCAGAGCACTGCTGCGTTTGCAGTAGATGTCCTCCAAAGGTTTAACACATGTGTGGTAGGAGTATATGGAGGACTCTGCCGTTATGTACAATGACGGTGGGCAGAGATTACCACAGTCGAGCCATCTTGGTTTTCAAGGAGAAGGGACAGCATTTATCATCTCATCGTGTTTACATTTTTTTTTTACAGTTTATCTACTCTGGATTATTTCACATATCCCAAGCCACAACACCCAAATGTAGCTCTTGACAGAGATCCCAGTTAGTCTTTCTCCTCAGCTGATAAGGCGTTTCTTGAATTTAAAAAGATAGAGTTTTTAAGAAAATAAAAACATTTTTTTTTAATATTGTGCTATCGAGGAGGCATCAGTCTATCAGCAATATCTATATTTTTTAAAATTCTAATTGAGTTATTTTTTCCTACCAAGTGAAACTTTAAAAGTTAATGTGGCAAGTGCGTTTGAAATTTTTAGTGTTCTTGTAATTTATTTTTATTTGTTGAGAGACTTATTTTTGATACTGTAATTTGAGAACAAAACTATACATATAAAATTTCATATGCATAAAAGCCATTTTTTTGCTTTCCACTTCCGTCTGGATGTGCACTTATGGAACTGACCAGCCATCAAATGTGAATGTTTTTGTTACTGTCTTGATGTTATACACGTGTTGTATGCTTGTTTAAAGCAAAAATACAAGTTAAGACATTTATGTACTCTGATGATTTGTATCCTGAAATGTTAAGTGTTTTTTTTTTCTTTGCAAAGCATTGACACAAATGAAAATAGTCAGCTTCAGTTGACTCAGATGCTTCTTGTCCTCAGCAGGTGGCAGCATCAGGCAGCCTCATGACTCTGAGGGCCTGCGGCTTAATTTCCATGTGTGTAACAGGTTTTTCTACTCAGTGATCATTTTCATTCTTTTGCTGAAAGTTAATTTTATGCATCAGGCATCTGTTCACTACTTTAAAGTGTAACAGAAGATGTAGAACCGAGGTGCTGAATTTGAACTGTTAAACCACCTGTTTGTATCGAGCAAGAAGTCTTTTCCCCATCTTAAACTGTCGCTTTACTCTTCTGAATAATGATGTGAGATTATTAAAAAGAAATATATATGAATGTAGAAGTACACTTTTGAATTTTGCACGTGAGTATTGTATGCTGTACAAGTGGTGAACTCCACGCAAGATAAGAAGTTGTGACATAAACCAGGGTGACCTCCCCTGTGCAGGTTGACCCCAGAGACTTGGTATCTTACATGTGTAGACAAGCCTTGCATTCACGTGTGAAAGGTGATTTCACTTTAAACCCACTCAAAGTGGGTTTAGAGTAAAATGTGCTTATTATATATTGTAAGTTCATTTTTTAAGGGGCAGCAAAACCTAATCTTCAAACTTAAAAAAAAAAATATCAAAACTGATGTTAAGATTCCAAGTATTTTTCAGATAATTGTGTTCCCAGCAACTAAGCAATTAGTTAACAGCAGTTAGCACGTTTCCTCAGTGGTTGCAACTATGCAAGCTAGAACCAGTTTGGCATGTAATGTAAAACCTCCATCCAGTCAAATTCACATGATTTGTAAAGCACTCAAGCCTGACTTAAGCAACACATACTCCCATGTTGTAAAACAACAGAACATGTGAGTGTGGATCTGTTACATTCACAGGGGCAATCCTTAATTGAAAAGACCAATAGTTCCTTTAAAACTTGAAAAATTAATAGCAGTGTGTGGGTTAAACCTCCCATTAAAGAGGCAAATCACTGCTTATGATCCTGTCTGGCCATGGAAAAATAGTGTTTATTTTAGTGCTCTTTAGGACAGACAAGCTGTTGATTTATACCGTGATGTTGTTTTCATTAATGCTTGAAAATATGCAAGCTTCATCCTCTAGCCACATGGCGCGCCAAGTCTTTACAGTGTTATACAAAACTTTGCCAAGGAGGACAGTGGGCTCTGGAACGCTATTGGTGCAAGAGAAACACTCCCCTGCTGAATGTCAACACCCTGCAGCTCTTTTCATTCCACAGAAAACACGTGTCTAAATTAAGCGAGAGGGAACACTCTCACATGTCTCTCACACCAGTGTATTTCCTTTTCTCTTTTTTTTTTCTCAATTGGCTGAAATTGAGCAAAAAATATCAGCCAATCACAAAAACCACTACATTAGTGCAGCTTTACATGAAGCAAATGAAGTCATAGCCTAAAGGGAAACACCTGTTTTGAAAATATGAAAAAATGAATTTTGAGAAGAACTCATTCAGATAGGCAGGATGATCTGTCCCTCTTCATTAAAAGAGGCTCACAGTGTGACACAGTAGATGTTCAAATATACAAATGGACCCAAAGCGGACACCAAAGCCCTTATGGGCTGTCAGTAGCTCAAAATACTTAAACATTAGAAACAAAGAACATTTGTTAAACATTAAGTAAACATAAACCTGCCCAACTTACTAACTACAAAAAATTTAGTACACATATTAAAATTCCAGTGTTCTAAAATCACTCATGCTTTAACCGCAAGTGGGTTTTTAATTGTTCACAGCCAAATGAAGCAGACTCAGACAGGTTTTGCAGAAACTCCTCCATGTCTTCGGATGGGTGGAGTTCAATGGCACTTGTACCAGTAGCACATTAATAATAGGTTAGGGTTTATTATGGAACTACAAACACGGAAACACAATCACTTTGACTCTGACTAAGTCAAAGTGATTGTCAATCTCTTTGTCAGTGATCAAGTCAATCAAATGTACACATTTAATCAGTTGCATCTTAAATTGTCATCATATTATATTATATTGCCATCATGCCATGTAAGTATCAGCTAATGTGGATCAACACAACTAAAATCATAGGACACATATAACGCAAAGAAATTCAGAACTACTGACTGAAAGTGCTTATGAATGTGCTGCATGAATACCTAAAACTAAGTTATATAAAAATCCGTATCCTTTATACGTGATGAGAACATTTTAAAGACCAAATTACTGAGTTTCTTTTTCTTTTAATTTAGGTACATTTTAATGTGATAATTCTTGCTGATTCAAAATCAGCTCAAAGAAGTTTGTAACATTAACAGTTTATAGTGAAGTGTAATAATTTATAATGCAAAAATCTAAAGGAGGAAAGACTGAGTTTTTTTTTTTTTTCAGTTTCCTGCAGAAGTACAGTCCAGGGGCAGCAATCCTCCCCTGACATTGCATCAGCTGTCACCTAATCCTTGAAACAAATCCCACTGATATGAGCTGAACAGTTCCAGCTTTCACACTGGAAGTAAGTGTGAGAAAACCGACAAAACTGTGAGATATTATCTCTCAGTCCAAAACAATAGTTTGTCTTCTCATCATAATCTTATTTTGATAGCAGTTTGTTTGGTCCCATGTGTGACTTGAGCACAGTTAGTGCCCATAGAGCTCCCTGTTTTGGAAAAAAAGGACGCGTTTTTTTGATTAAAAGAGAAACAAAGAGAAACAAATTTTACCGTAGGCCTCTTCTTCGTATTGTTAATACCCTGTCAACACAATGCTGCTCAGTTGGACCTCAATTGCCCCTCGGGGATAAATAAAGTTGTCTGAATCTGAATCTGAGTGAAGCGAAAACATAAGTTAGTAACATGACGTCAGAACAACAGGAAAAATCTGAATAGTATCAATGCATTTTTGTGTGTAGCAATGGCATTTCCGCCATCTTTGAACACCTCCATCAGTGCTGCTGCACTGTTGTAGTGGTCAGTGAGCCGATCCATTCATGGCAGTGAAAGTTTAGCCCGCCTACTGGGCTACCACCATTCAGTTATAAATAGACTTGGCTGAGCCAGTGTGGAAGTGAAAACGCACAGCTGCTGTAGCTGGTCTGGGGTTTTTGATGGTGTTCCTTGAGTGTAACTCATAGCTTGGTGTACTGTAACTATAGTGGTGTGCAGGACCAGATTTCAGGGTGAAGAGGTACATACTTAAGGTCACAAGAAGCCATTACCAAGGATGATATTTATGATAAGCAGTGTTCTCTCTGTTCTCTCTGTTCTACTGTTCTGTTCTTGGTCCATGGGAACCATTTTCAGAAACTTGTTTGAATTTTATTTTTTGATGTGAAAGTATCTGTCCATCCATCCATCCATCTATCCACCCATTATCCATACCTGTTTAGTCCTATCTAGGGGATCTGCTGGAGTCTATCGCAGCTCTCTTTGGGTGAAAGGCAGGGGTACACCCTGGACAGGTCACCAGTCCATCACAGGGCCACATGTAGATAAACAACCACGCACTCTCACAATCACTTCTACGGGCAATTTAGAACCACTAATTAACCTGACATGCATGTCTTTGGACTGTGGGAGGAAGCCGGAGTACCCGGAGGAAACCCACGCAAGCACGGGGAGAGCATGCAAACTCCACACAGAAAGACCCCTGCTGAAAGTTGAAATGGGGAATATTTTAGTGTTTGCTATAGGAGCATATATTTTAACTTGAAATATAAATAATGTATTTTCTTTGCTCAGGAGTGCTGAAACTTTTGCTTTGTACTGTATCTGCAGGCAAATGTTAAACACAAAAATATGCATCGACTGACAAGCACTGATTAGTGTGTACAGCCTAAACATGTCTTGTTCAGCATTCCACCTCTCACAGCTGCTGTAAACAACTGACATTCCTGTTTTCACTCCACGTGAACAACCTGTTCCATACTTTCTGTCAATAGTTTAATCTGTGCAGGCTCTACCAGCCAGACAAGATCAGTTTCACTGAAACAAAAGTATAAGTACACAGCAAAGAATATAGGATAATATTATTGCAACTTAAAACATACACAGAACACAATGCAAGTTCAGCTTTAAAATGTCAACTTGAAAGCTTGAAAGGTTCACATCCTGTAACTGATTCATTTTGGCTTGTGTTTTTATTGTCTAACAGGTGTCTATGACAGGTTTACTGAATTTTTGTATTCTAGATATGCGTTGCTTCCATATTTGTAATAATGTATATTACCTATACTGATATTTTTCTACATGTCATTAATCAGTGAATAAAATTGTCAATGGTAAATGATCTCAATTGCAGTTTGAGAATCAACTAAATCATGCCCAAACTGATGAATCATTAAACTTCTTGGAAAATCTTTAAACTAACATCTATGGATTTGCACAGAAACATAAGCTGAAATGGCAAAGTGCAACATGTCCTTTGGTATTGCTACATGTCCTTGGACTATGTAGAATTGCTCAACATTGAGGATTAATTTATGCAGCCCAGTATACAAAGAGGTTTTAGATGATCTCACTTCCTAATACAGATATGCATCCTTCTTTTACACTTCTGATTTACACCTTATAATTGTTCCTTTTGTGCAATGGTTGCTAGCATGTTCTCACCTAATCCTGTGAGCACTTTGCCTTGACTTACGATCAGTCAGTTAGGACACCAAGAGATGTTAGCTGATCTTAGTTTTTAATTTGTAAGCAGCAATATTATTTGTTGGTTTGCAAAGGAACAGCATCTTTTAGAACAAAAGGTAGTGTTGAATAATCAGTGCATTTCAAACTAAATAGAATTTCCCTAAACAGTAAAATTTTTAAAGATCACAATGTCCATTAGTGGCAAAAGCCTCTATTCCAAATTGTTCCTGGGCTTGCTGATAATTAAACAAAAATGCAGGTGAGCAAACACAGTAACGTGATCAGAGCGTCTAACCCAGGACATAGATCTGACCTTGTAGCCTCTGTGGTCTTGCATCCAAGCAATAAGACAAAGAGCAAGAAGATAAGGCAAATCTTTGTTTGCTGTCCTTGAGCGTATTCGATAGCCTATACCTAAAAGAGATTTGATGTAAAACATGTTCTGATAACCTTTTCAACCTGCTCCTCCCATAAACACTGCATGTGATGCCTGTGATATACCTTCTCAGGTCACATATTTATTGAGAAATTCCAACATGTCATTCAAGGGTTTTTACTTCTTAAGACATAGTAACAAACCATCATCTCGTCCTTACCAGATTTTTAAAATTAGGTAAATAAGATTACAGCAAGAGATTATTTATTTACCAAAAGTTTGAAATGCAAAGCAGTGTGTGGAAAAACTGAGCACAGCGTTAATTCTGATTAACGCTACTGCATCACAACTGCTCAGAGTTGGTATAAAGCTCCCAACAGGAAATACAATGCTACCAAGTGAACCAGTCACCGTTGGCATTGTCTCTGTCAACCCTAGGTGTAGTTACAATTCTGGGGACGTTAATGCCAGGCCACAGCCTAGACTTACAGCATGGAGTCTCCAGCTACAACTTACTTATGCTTACTTATCACTGCCTTGATTCAATGCTAATGATATAATTGGGTCACTAGACTGCAAAAAGTACTGTGCTGCACTTTTTATAGATTTGTCCAAAGCCTTTGATACAGTAGACCATGGAACTTTAGCAGACAGGCTTCTGAACTGTGGTCTATCTGAACATGCTGGTTCTCCAACTACTTATCTGGGAGATCACAATCTGTTCAGGTTGCTGGATCCTCCTCTTCTGTTCTCCCTGTGTGGAGTGGTGTGCCTCAGGGCTCTGTACTGGGACCTTTGTTATTTTCCTTGTACGGAAATGACCTTTGTGTAAATATTTCTAATGCTCGTTTTCACTTTTATGCAGATGATACGATTATACATTGCCTTCCGTGAAAGTATTTGGCCCCCTTGAACCTTTCAACCTTTTGCCACATTTCAGGCTTCAAACATAAAAGATACAAAATGTTTATTTTTTGTCCAGAATCAACAACAAGTGGGACACAATCATGAAGTGGAAGAAATTTATTTAATATTTTAAACTTTTTGAACAAATAAAAAACTGAAAAGTGGGGCGTGCAATATTATTGGGCCCCTTTACTTTCAGTGCAGCAAACTGACTCCAGAAGTTCAGTGAGGATCTCTGAATGATCCAATGTTGTCCCAAATGACTGATGATGATAAATAGAATCCACCTGAGTGTAATCAAGTCTCCGTATAAATGCACCTGCTCTGTGATAGTCTCAGGGTTCTGGTTTAAAGCTCAGAGAGCATCATGAAAACCAAGGAACACACCAGGCAGGTCCCAGATACTGTTGTGGAGAAGTTTAAAGCTGGTTTTTGATACAAAAAGATTTCCCAAGCTTTAAACATCTCAAGGAGCCACTGTGCAAGCAATCATATTGAAATGGAAGGAGTATCAGACCTCTGCAAATCTACCAAGACTCGGCCGTCCCTCTAAACTTTCATCTTGAGAAAGGCCAAGAGGCCCATGATCACTCTGGATGAACTGCAGAGATCTACAGCTGAGGTGGGAGAGTCTGTCCATAGGACAACAATCAGTCATACCCTGCACAAATCTGGCCTTTATGGAAGAGTGGCAAGAAGAAAGCCATTTCTCAAAGATATCCATCAAAAGTCATCTTTGAAGTTTGCCACAAGCCACCTGGGAGACACACCAAACATGTGGAAGAAGGTGCTCTGGTCAGGATGAAACCAAAATCAAACTTTTTGGCCACAATGCAAAACGATATGTTTGGTGTAAAAGCAGTACAGCTCATCACCCTGAACACACCATCCCCACTGTCAAACATGGTGGTGGCAGCATCATGGTTTGGGCCTGCTTTTCTTCAGCAGGGACAGGGATGATGGTTAAAATTGATAGGAAGATGGATGGAGCCAAATACAGGACCATTCTGGAAGAAAACCTGTTGGAGTCTGCAAAAGACCTGAGACTGGGACGGAGATTTATCTTCCAACAGGACAATGATCCAAAACATGAAGACAAATTTACAATGGAATGGTTCACAAATAAATGTATCCAGGTGTTAGAACGGCCAAGTCAAAGTCCAGACCTGAATCCAATCAAGAATCTGTGGAAAGAGCTGAAGACTGCTGTTCACAAATGCTCTCCATCCAACCTCACTGAGCTCCAGCTGTTTTACAGGAAGAATGGACAAGAATTTCAGTCTCTGGATGTGCAAAACTGATAGAGACAAACCTGCAGCTGTAATTGCAGCAAAAGGTGGCGCTACAAAGTATTAATGCAAGGGGGGCAGATAATATTGAATGCCCCACTTTTTGAAAGTCCATTGAAATCTTTGAAGTGTGTTTGAAATCTCTACCTTGTGGTGATATGAATCCTTCTCCAGAAAGAAATGTATATATATATATAGGGCCTTAAATGTTCTTGCCACCATGTTTCAAAGCCACAATTAATCTCTTTAACTTGGACTGATCAGAGGAAAGGACATTTCCCGGTTTATCCTGGAAAGACTGGTGTGTTTTAGTCCACCTCAGTGGTTTGGCCTTACTTCCTTTTTTAAGATGCAGCTCAAAGGCGATACTTGTTCTTCTCTGCAAAGTCTTGACAGCTCATAGAAATCCTGTTCTCTTTGTTGAGCAAATTCTCAAAATGAAAAATGGCCTTCCAATCTCTCACCAAATGAAGCTTTCTGGACTGAAGAAAAAAGGGTTTACTGTATGAGTGCCATGATCACTAACGAGCTTTGTTCCCTAAATTCAGGCAGCAACCTTTGCATGCACTCTTGTGCCCTTTTGCAGTTAATTGTAATCCCCAACACCATTAACCGTAAGTGCGCGCACACAAATATATACTATAATGCTCGTCACCAGGGGCGCCGCTAGGGATTTTGGGTCCCATGAAAAGAATCTTTACCGGGCCCCCCAACACAGCGGCGAAATTTGTTGATGCTATTTTTGATCATCATTAGGGGCCTCTCTGGGCCCCCCTCAATCATGGGCCCCTATAATCCGTATCCTTTACCCCCCCTTTTTCGGCGCCCCAGCTCGTCACCCTCATGGGTACAAACCTTGGAACATCTTCAGTCCGCTTTAGATATCATCCAGTCCCGTCTGTCTCATCTGAAATCAGTGCTCAATGCAAAAAAAAGTTTGTTGTTTACAAAAACCAGAAAACCAACAGGTAATGTAAAGATCACAACCACTCAAGGTACTGAAATTGAAATCTTAATCTTCCAATCTTAATATTTAGGATTTATTATTGAACAGAATTTGTCTTTTAATATGCACATTGAAAATCTTGTCACCAAATTAAAATTTAAACTTGGGTTCTTCTTTAGAAACAAATCCTGTTTTTCTCATCAGGTACATAAACACTTAAACACTTCAGCAACTTTCCTTCCATTGTTGGATTGTAGCGATCTGCTTTACATGAACTCTGGATAATTTACTGAGGAAATTGGACTCTGTTTACCACTGTGCTCTCCGTTTCATCACTGGACTCGGCCATCATACTCATCCCTGTACCCTGTATACCACATCTGGATGTCCATCTCTGTAGACCCACAGGCTCACCTTTATTTACAAATCCATACTAGGACTACTCCCATCATATCTGTGCAATTATATGACCCAAATGCGAAGCCACTACACTCTCCGTTCTCAAAGCCCCTTACAAATGCAAGTCCCAAATGTTCGCACAGAGCATGGAAAGAAAGGTTTTAAATATGCTGCTCCATCTTCTTGGAACAATTTTTAAATGAACATGAAACTGACAGAACTCATTACTCTGGGTGACGTTAAGTCAGCTCTGCTGGACAGGGAAGAGTTCTCTCAATGGGTGTAACTGTTTTGATTTATTCTGATGGTGCTGATTGTTGGTTGGTTTTGTCTGATATCCTTTTATTTAACTGCTGCCATTCTTGGCCAGGTCTCCCTTGAAAGATTTTAATCTCAACGAGACTCACACCTGGTTAAATAAAGGATATAAATAAATTGCTGAAATGATCCAGATTCCTTTTCATCAGATTCAGAAAACGTGAGATTGGGCCAACAGGTAGCTTGGTGGTTTAACCAGGCGGCCCATGTGCAGAGGCTACAGCCCTCCTGCGCCAGTCACAGGCTCCATTCCCAGCCTGTGACCCTTTGCTACGTCTTCCTCATTCTCTCTACCCCAATTTTCCTGAATCTCATTGCAAATAAAGGCCACTAATTTTTTCCCTCAACTTGAGATTTGTTCCAACATAAAATGCCCATTAAGTAGGAGAGTGGTAACAATTTTAGATATCAGGAATAATGCCAAGTGCTTTAACAAAGGGATATTAGAGTAGATAACCCTAAAAGTGCAATATAATACAGTATAGGGTGCAATAACTGGAGAAAAAAAAAAAAAAAAAAAAGAAAAACTTAATGCATGACTGGCATTGAAAATTAAAGATATTTTTTTGGGCACCCACTACCACTGAAACTTACTCTAGAGTCCCAAGCGACATGAGAACTTTCACAGCAATGTTAAGAGCAGCAATAGCAAGTTCAAATGTGCTCTTGATTAAATCTAACAGTTAACCACATAAAATTGTTCCTCCAATAATAGGTTCAATGTGCAGAAATTCAATTCATTACAATTTCTGTATGCTCCGCTAAGTTGGCATTTCACGGTGCAAAAAAATAAGCATTTCTCAGGTTTGTAATTTGATGGGGAAGAAAAAATACCGTTTCCATCACTGGAACCAGTCTTAAATTATGCTGTATAAGTAATATATGTGCCATAGAGGAGGAGAAAACACAATGAGACCAGGACTTGAAATGAAGGTTTTTTATTACAGAGCATCAGAAACTACCCAGTCTAGACATGAAGCATATCACAGTATGGTCTACTTGTTCCTCTGGGAGGGCTGAATGATGGCAGGAAGGGAAAAAAAGCAAATTGATAGTTGAGGAAGTAGAAAAGGCACTCATACACTTACTGTTACCAACGGATGACCTCGGAGTGGTTTAAAGGGAACAAAACCAAAACTTGGAACCTCAAACGTGGGATGGCTATGTAAACAATGCTGGTTACTCTGTACTACACCAGCAGGATGTTGCCATCGCACTAATGAGGATAGGCAAGAGCCAAGGAATTGCACCAGGCATTTTAATAGGACAAAGCTAGCCCGCTTAAACAACCCAAAAAAAAGGGGGAAAAAAAGCAGTCCAAAAACAAAGCTGTTAAAAAAAAAAAAAAAAAAAAAATGCTCATTTACAGTTGTCAGTTACTTTCTTGAGGATGTCCAAAGCTTTTCTGTACCACACTCTGGGGCCTCAAGACAAACACTGAAATGATCAAGTCAAAAGGATTTCAAGATTTCAATAACCAAGTCTGTTTAAAGCTGCCTTCTGAAACATTGGCTTCTCTGTATCCACACCAAGTTTCAGAGAACAAATAAATAGTGTACAGGTTTTTACTTCTAACAAAAAATAAAAAAGACCATGATGAACAGCCACAATCCTTTCAAGATAAAAGATGTCAAACAGGTTTCTCTGTAGCCACACCTGCCATCAATTACCTTAAGGAGCCACTTCAAAACCATAAAAAGCAAGTGAAAACTACATTTAAAAAGATGACTAGTTTAAAATTTAATTTCAAATCCATAAATAAGCAGATTTTCTCACTACCAAATATATCCAACACCTCTGCAGACCAGAGCAATGACATAGCAGCCTCTGACTTTTCTGTATTACGTCAGAAAACAGCAAAGGTCTGTAGGGGGGATCTGAGGCCTTATGCTCATTTGAGCTTGTATAATAAGATTTGGCTTGCCCTTACCCTGCAATGCATAGCATTTTTTTGTGAAGACCACAACCACTGAATTTTATTGTGCCATTCTAGCATCCTCCACAATGTGAGGGAGTAAAGGCAACAAAAAGGATAAACACTAGGGCAAGGAATAACTACCAGACCAACAAAAGAGGAATGTCAGAGAGAAAATGAACGTGAGATAGTGCCAGATCAAAGGACCCACAAACTATCAAAATATGCATCATAAAATGGACCAGTAAATTTAAGTTGTCATGTAGAGTCGTCATGTCAACAGCACTAGTAAATTAAGAGTGGTTTTGTATATTGATAAATATGCTACCACAATGACAGAAGACTAACGATACTGATGAGAGCGGAATGCCAAAATGTGATCTAGATGCAGCCACTCAGTTGCTGTCATGAGAAAGCAGGGCAACAAAGTACTACGATGGTATGAGTTCATGGAACCCATCCAGTCTTTAAAATGTTTTTTTTTTTTTTGAGGCAAGCCTCCTAGGACCCAGCACAATGGTGCAACCAGCAGAAAATAGTAACAAGACAAGGGGAGGAAGATGGGAGTCATGTGTCATTATGAAAAAGAAGTGCATTTCACCCCTGGAACCTTGGAGGCTTCTCTGTAGTATACACCAACAAGCCTGGGGGGAAAAGCTTAACATGTTTAGTATTTCAGCTTTTTGGGTACCTCCCATGGGAAGGAGTCTCGGCCAAAGTGGCCATAAGCTGCGGTCCTCTGATAGAAGGGTTTCTTCAGATCCAGATCCCTGGAATACATAATCAACACACTTAGCAGCAATAACAACTCACAACCTCAAGCACACATCCATAATGCTCACTGAAGCCAGAGCAGTGTTAAGAGTGACTGCAAAAAACCTCGCCAGGAAAGATGGAAATGTGAAGTGTCACTTACCCGCCAACCTACAGGCCACCCATTGCTTGCAGATGGTAACCACTCCAATTTACAAAAGAAACACAACTACCTGAGCTGCATAGCCTCTATCCACTAGATTCAAAACACGACATATGCCCCAACATGCATTAACGTATTATGCCCTTTAAAAGTAGAACGCCATAAATCCAAACCAATATTCATAAAAGAAAAGCAAATGGCTATGAGAAAGGGATATCAATGTAGGTCAGTGGTTAAATGTACTTTATCCTGGCAGGGCAATGTAATACAAAGATATAGGACTGGAAACAAAAGGACCCCGGAGCTGTCATTTCACTGAATGTCAGAGGCCATACTTTACCTGACAATGACTCCAGGACGGAGGTCAAAGTTTTTCCTCACAATGTCAAGCAGCTCCCTTTCACTCTTGTTAGAGGTTCCATAGTGGAAGATAGAAATGGAGAGGGGATGGGCAACTCCAATGGCATAGGATACCTAATACAGTATACAAATGTATCATATCGAGAATGAAAATATAATCTCAAACAGGAACCTCTAGTAGGCCCTTTCTCCAAAATGAAGACTTAATTTTTGACATCACCTCTTACCTGGACTAACACCCTCCTGCAGAGCTCAGCCTTTACCAGAGACTTGGCCACCCAACGCGCAGCATAAGCAGCAGAGCGGTCCACCTTTGTATAATCCTTCCCAGAAAAGGCTCCACCACCATGAGCTCCCCAGCCGCCATAAGTGTCAACAATGATTTTACGTCCAGTGAGGCCAGCATCACCCTGTAATGGAGGAAAAGAGGTTACCTGGTGTACTCCAGGTGAAGATTAAATGACTCTTTACAAGCACATCCTTGTGGCATTTACCTGTGGGCCCCCAATGACAAACCGCCCACTTGGTTGCAGGTGATATATGGTGTCATCATCCAAATAGATGCATGGGACAACAGCTTTGATTACTTTCTCTTTCAGAGCATCCCTCATCTCTTCCAGGCAGATATCCTCATCATGCTGAACAGATATGACAATTGTGTGCACTCGGACAGGGAGCATTGCACCACGGTCCTGGCGGTACTGTACAGTAACCTGTGAAGGAAGTTAATTTATAAAATGAGCCAAACGAATAGACAGAATCTAGAGCGGGGGGGTGGGGGGGGTGACATGACTTTTGAATGATGTGGCTCAGCACTACTGGAAATAGAGAACACAAAGTACCAAACAGCATTATAGCTTTACCTGCGTCTTAGAGTCTGGTCGGAGCCACGGAAGGGTGCCATTGCGTCGCAGTTCAGCCATCTTGGCATTCAGCTTGTGGGCAAGGATAATTGTGAGAGGCATGCACTCCTCCGTCTCGTCAGTTGCATATCCAAACATCAAACCCTGCAGAGAAAGACATTTAGTCAACATCAAAAAGCCAAGGGGGGATATATAGGTTAAATTGCAGAGCTTAAGAACATCCAGGGGACACCAACTAACCTGGTCCCCAGCTCCAATGTCTTCCTCGTTGCGATCAACATGAACACCCTGAGCAATGTCAGGAGACTGCTGTTCCAAAGCCACAAGAACATTGCAGGTCTTGAAGTCGAAACCTTTGTGGAAAAAAGGTTAACACAAATTAATGCCAAAAGTAATTATCGCAAAAATCAAGTAAAAAAAAGAAAAAAAAAAAAGAGCACATACCTTTGGAAGAGTCATCGTATCCAATTTGGCGGATTGTGTCACGCACAACTTTCTGGTAGTCCACGGTGGCACGTGATGTTACTTCACCTGCCAACAGGATCATCCCAGTCTTGGCAACAGTCTCTGCATTATACAAGATAGACAATAAAATAAGTACAAGGAGCAACCAACCCCCATTTGAGTTTGCAGCTGAAGGAGGGAGGGGGGAAAATGAAGGGAAAAAGGTGATTATTGTGTGATTATCATTTTATTATTGCATGAGTGATTTTTTCCTTACCACAAGCAACTTTGGCATCAGGATCCTGTTTGAGATGAGCGTCGAGCACAGCATCACTGATCTGATCACAGATTTTGTCTGAAAAACAGGAGTTACGTTGAAAAAAATACAGTAGGAAAAAAAATGTTACTGCAGGACTACTTCGATGGATCCAAATAAACTGAAGCATCAGCGCCACCAGTCCAGTTCGGTTTAAGGGAGGATGACTGGCATTCTCAGCAGTCGCCATCTCGCTACATGTGGTGTGGAGAGCGCGCGCGCTACTAGATGAAGACCGGAAGAACAAGATAAAGCGTGTTGGGTGGCACCGAGTCCATTACCACTGCTCCACTTATTAAACAATAAAATCGACCTGACACTGCCTACACTAAGAATAACGCCACCAGTCGCTGGGCCCCGCGTGCTTCGAGATTAGCCGGAGGATTCGGGATCTCAAACTAGCTACGTTAGCTAGCAGCACATGCTCTGCAGACCGGCCCGGAGCCGTTCAAGAAAAAACACAAGCCCCAAAATACGAGTGAGTCATTCTTGAAAATTTTAAATCGTCAGCACACGAGACTAATAACACAGTAAAGCCACAGTTACATGCGCCGTTATGCCGTTAAACCAACTGACAAAAGGCCGGTGTGCCGACTCTTACCGGGATGTCCTTCTCCGACCGACTCTGAGGTGAACAAGAAGCAATCCTCCTCAATGAGGGAGTTATGGAAACCGTTCATCTCACCGTTCATCATGTTTAAGGGTATTTGATGGTACGTTGGTATCAATTAAATCTCTCAATATATTTATTTATTTCAATATAAGTACAAGAGCCTCGTTTTTCTATTCTATCTGAATGAACCACCGGCCGCTTGCTACACTGCACCTCGTGGCGCAGACTTCCACTATTTATCCTAAGAACATGACGTCCTGACGTCATGAAGAGGCGGGCCGTAGCAGTGGGCCTATCAGGGGCCAGCGCCATACTGTAACCAAGCGTGCGTTACTGAATTTGATAGGGGTCATGTGCGCACGAGACGTTACGACAGCGAAGTCCAGGGCCACCAGCTTGAAATGCTTTACCAAATCAACCTTTTATTACAGCTGCGTTTTATTGTCAGAAGAAGAGGAGAGATTAATTAAATCTGTCTAGACAGTCACATCTTAACTGTCATTTAACATCGAGTGTCGAGGGTTCAAACTGCTCCCTGTTCACCCATATTCAGATTTTGCCTCATAAATAATATGACTTATATTTTTCCGACTTTTTATTACTTAAAAATGCATTTAAGTCACAGTTATGTGGTTGGTCGCCCACAGTGTTGTTGTTTAACCACACCCACCCTTCTCGCATTTCTCCATTGGCACAGCTTTGTCGCCATTGTCAGAAATGAAAGGCCTTTTAAAACTGATATTGCAGATGTCATTTGCGGTCATTAACTTAACAAATACATTAACGTATTTCCATGTATTCTATGTATTTACATGGTCTTTTATACTAAACTCCTGTGTTAGTGTGTGGTGTATTTTTGTTAATCATAGGCATAAGTCAGGAATAAAAGGTGCCTTCTTTTAACAGTTGAGAAAGTTTGTACACCGAGTGCCCACGTAATTCATCTAATACATTTAATTAATTTCAGCTATCATAACATCAAATCATGTGACCTGGTAAAAGCGCCAGATTGACGTGGAAACAGACTGGCAGCAACGTGCAAACTGTGAAGCAGAGAGAAGAGCAGATGTTGGAGATATTGTATCTGAACATAATAAGATTATATTTTACTCAAAAAGCTCCCATGTCCTTCTTACGCTCCTGGCCCTGTTGTTTAACATGATCAAAGGCTATTATTGTGGACATGTTCTACCTTTGCAGGCCAGGGATGGGATTAATTGATGTCTTTACCAATGCTGGTTTGCTTGTGAATAAAGTATTCAATAAAGAATAAAGCAACTGGGAGTGGTCTATAGTATTTATTGAGGATTACTGTTCAACCATCTTTATCTGGATGTATGTTTTGGAATCCAAAGAGAAGACACAAATGAATGTTTAAACTTACCAGTTTTGTTGAAAGCAGACTTAAAAAGATGACAGCATCATCAGTGCTGTCATTCTTTACAATTTTAGATAATTCCTTGTCTGATATTCCCTATTACCTGAGTTTGTGGTGTTTAGTGTCACAGACACTCAATCCCTGAGCAGTGTTGCATCAGTGCAGTGCAGTCAGCATGAATTTGCACAGTAGACACTTGTGTTTCAAAGGGCAAAAGCATGATGTAAAATACACCTCCTGTTGCACTCTGCAGGTTGTGTTGTTGGGATTTTGCTGACATTTATGCAGTCAATTTAAAATGACGATTCAATTACAGCCAAATAATTGACTAATAAATAAATGATTGTTGCATATAAATTACAGACTGGACCTGGCAGTTTCTTTTCTTACATATTTGTTTCTCTCTTTTTTTGAGTAAGATAATGTATTTAAGAACTTTATAGTTACTGGTGAACTGAAGTTTGGCATGCTCATATTTGTGCAAAAGGTTTCTATTCAATCCGAGTTGAATAGATTTGGGTCATTGTATTTTTACTTGGCCATCGCCTACTTTGTAAAATGCATGTTCATGCTTAGTCAGTGCTTTTGCTGTCTGTCTTAGATTCATTCTCTTCTACACAGACCTACCTTTGAGCGGTTCATAAATAGGATTTGTCAGCATGATTAATCACAATTACACTGACAAGTGCCATAACATAAATTGATTACACCTGAAGTGAACACTCTTCAAACTCTGGCATATATATGAATCAAGAAACAGAGAGGGCACAGTTTGAATACCATTTTTTTTTTTTTTTTGGACAGTATTGGATTCAAGAACAAAGATAGCAGCCCATGAACAACCTTCATAATGCTCTCATTGATGATTTCACAGAAATGTGTCATCCTGACAAGCCAAATATCAAACTGTCACAACCTTGCTGTATTTTTTTTTTGTCATGTTAAGCACAAATATGCATATCAAATAATCTACACTTTTCACAAAAAAGCTGTATCTGATCTGAATTCACAAAGATTGAAATAGGAGAAATAACATCTGTCATACAGTTCAAATTAAAAAAAAAAGAAAACCGAAACAATTATTAATATTTGTTTATATAATTTCTATATATCACTGAAATAAAGCTCTGTCACTGGCCAGCAGAATGTAGGATCATTACAAATTTAAATAAGAAAATAAATACACAATTTAAATAGTGACATTATACATTGTATATATATATATATATATATATATATATATATATATATATATATATATATATATATATATATATACATACATATATATAATTTTTTTTCATAAATTTTAGTTACACAATTACAAGACAGTAACATTCAGCAGACATGTCACATGGATATTCACTGGTCACGACTGCATATCTAAATTAGAACAATCTTCTTTCTAACATTTTGATTTAAATAAAGGTCCAGAAAGTTTTTTTTCTTTCTTTCAAAGTCAAAAAAATAAATGAATGCACTAAGAAAACATTCCCAAAGTCAACTACCTTTTGTTTCTTCATCTAACATATATGCTGAATTAAAATTTTCATACTGTCCTTAGCATATATTCTAACAATATTCACACCCACAAATATGACAAAGAGGATTCAAAAACGGCACTTTTACACCACAAAAACCACAGTACCGGAATGTAAAGTTTGTCCACTGACAAATGATGCAAACACAACCACAACACATTCACTGCCAGTTATTTACCCACACATACATGCATACACACGCACGCACATACACCACTACCATCCAAAACACACAGAAACACAAGAAAAACACGAGCACGGACATACACACTGAAATTACAGCAACAACACTGTCCTATGCTAACAGCTCAGAAGTACAGTGTCTATGATGGTGCATCACAGGTCAAAAACAAAAACATGATCATCTGAAGAAAAAAAAAATAATTAAGTCAATAATTTGTTAAAAAATAAATATTTACCATGAGCATTTCATATACTTGATATTATCACATCAGAGGGTTGCACAACAGTGGAGCATGTTGGCTTCGTATCATGCAATTTAAAGTAAATTACAAATCCCTATAGAAGCTCTACACAGTAGAATTTCTGTTCACAATATTGAGATTCTAATAGTATCTTGTTTTGGGGTTCTCCTGGAAAATGGAGCAAAAAAGTCATACTTGCAATAAACATTAAAAACTCAATCAAAACCAGTTATGATATCTATATGTTGCGGGTGCATTTGTCTAAAACCTGCATAAAGTTCCATATTAGGTTCATAAACTAAGACCAGGGTGTCTGTGTAAAAGTAATTCATGTTAAGTGTGGTATTGCTGCAGCTGTTACACTTGCAGCTGGCCAAAACCAGCGCTAAGTGACTGAAAATTAATCAACCGGTTCTGGCAGGACAGCTGTGCTGTGTCGGCTGACATGGCCTCACACAGCCATCATATCCTGCTGCACTGATATGGTGGTCTATTTAAAGGCCTTTACGCTCATATTTACTTACTACACTGACATGTTGCACTGCTCCCATAGGTAGTTTCCTCATCTATTTTGGTACTGCTCTGTTTTCATGCACCCAGGAATTACTTAACTCCTTTTGAGGGCTCATTTGAACTGCTTCTTGCATAACATGTGTCATGTAGTCACGTGTGCTGAATTTCCAAAGCAGCGAATATCGACAAGGCTAAAACCTTAAAACCCTAAAACAACATATATACTATTGAGTCACATTTCATGGCTGTCTCCATTTGCAGAAATTAGTAAAGTGAGTCATTGTTTACAAAGCAGGCAATAATGCCATCAGTGTTTTTGATTTTAAAAGTTGAATGAGCCGGTTTATGTCATAATAGGTAAATATTAAAATAAACAAAACAGTAAATGATTTGTGAGCAAGTATCAAGTCTATCACACTCCATGTTGCTTATTATCTGCAGTCTCCTGACCTGACTGCAATTTTAAGTAACCACTGTTTTACTCAACATGACTGTGAATCCTTGAGTAATTCCTAATGCAAGATGCTAGCTCCCTGTACTATCCACACCTGAGAACAGACAAAAGTAGAGGAAACATCAGTGAAAACGTGTCCAAATAAAAAACATACAAAATGCACAGCTTAATACAACAACTCACAAGGCCAAGTAAATCATCTGCACAAAACAGATGACTATTCCTGAAAAGGATGGCATAGAGAACTGTACATTTTTCATTGCAGAAGACATACAGCTTAGTGGATGTATGGAATAAAAGACACAACAGTAGGCTATGTGAAATGTAACAACAGCAGGATTTAGTGCTGCTTCAGACTCCTGAATCCTCTGGGTTTTTGTCTGTTTCCCCAGAAACACACTGCAGGCAGCTGCTGCCCTCTTCTGGGAATTCTGCAGACACATTTTCTGTTGTGGAGCCACCAGTAATGGTGAGCTCCTTTATTTTGGCCTGCGCAGGGCTGCCAGAGCGGCTTCCAGAGTGACTGCGACTGCGGCTGCCGCTGCGATGCCTACGGTGTTTGCCCTTACGTGGACTAGAACTACGGGACCTCATCTTCATGACAACAGTGCTGTCATCTTCTGAACTAAGGTCAGAGCTATCTGAAGAACTGCTATCATGTTCTGAAGTGGGAAGTTGGATCTGAAGAAAAATGAAACAGAGAGAAAAAAAAGGAAAATGAAGAAGTAAAATATGGAAAAACAGCTGCAAACGGCGGTAAGAGGAATGAAAAAGCTGTAAAGATGCAGGGAGCTGATCAGTTGTAATAGCTCTTGATTGTTTTAACTCAAGAGTGTCTAACTCTAGTCCTGGAGGGCCGCTGTCTTGCATGTCTTAGATGTTTCCCTGCTTCAGCACACCTGATTCAAATGAATGGGTCGTTAACACACTTGCAGATCTTGATGACAAGCTGATGTTGATCCATTCACTTGAATCAGGTGTGCTGAGGCTGGAAGATATCTAAGACCTGCAGGACAGCGGCCTTCCAGGACTGGAGTTTGACACTTGTACTCTAACCTCAAGAAAAAGAGCTGGTTTATGATTACCTGAAATGGTTCTGTTACACCCACAAGGGTGCTCATGTTGTTGCTATAGTAACCCAAGATAAAGTCCCCTGAGCCTTTGGGTAATTCCTCCTCTGTAAAGGTTACCTGGAAAAGAGTTAGACATTTATAAAATGTGACAGAAAATAATCTCTGAAGAGAATTCAACACACATCCAGAATTACCTGATGTTCCTGGCGATGAAAATCTGATTCCTCCTGCTTGGCCCAAACATATCCAACATAATCCTTATGGTGCTTGAAACCCACCTTAGGGTGCAGCAGAAAAATAAAGAAAAGTAACTACTTGATCAAAAACGTTTGCTTGCATGTGTCCTTCAAATGTTATCTGTTGAGTTGAAAGTAAGACAAGTTACCTTGTATAGTCCAATCCAGTCCCAAGAACTGCGAGAATAGTTGGGTGCCAGTTTGAATATTGTTTTAGCATCATCAACACTATTCCACTCATCCTCCACTATGAGCACGACAAGAGGAACATCCACTTTGTATGGGAACTACACAGAAAATTGAACACAATTCACTGAATGTTAAAGTATCATAAAGGTGCCCAAAATGAATTTAAATGATGGCCTGTGTATAAACCTGAGTATAAACCTAAAACAAAAGCAGTTCTCAAAAAGTTGCAACAACTGATGCTTTAGTCTTGTGTGCATAAGAGTACATAATCTTGTGTAGAAAAATATCTCCTATACTGAGTGCAGACTGTGTCCTATCGAGGTCAGCTTCTTATTTAGCAACATGAGTTAATTCATTGGTTTGATTTCATTTTATTTATTGGCTAACATCATCTTAATAATATACCCAAACGTGTCTAACCTGCAGGGTAAAGATGGAGGAGACAGGTTTGTGGTCACTGACGGTGTATTCCATATGACTTCGGTAGCAGTGCTGTGTCACTTTGGTCCCACTGGTCAGCCCTGAAATTGAACCACGCTTCCCAACGCTCTGACCAGCAGGTGCAGTTGCTCTCAGGCGCCACAGGATCCGGTCAGTCCAAGCTGGCTTACGTTTCTTCCCACTGGGATGATGGGAGACACAAAGAGATGGTTATAGAGATGAAATAGCTATTACTAAGCTAGGCTCAGTGATATTTTTCCGTGGACTTTAATTTAAAATAGCATCTCTGACATCACCAACCTTGTGTCATATGTGTGTGTTCCAACATCAAACTTATAGGTGGGAGGGAATTTCAGCGGCCCCTCTTGGAATCCTTCCAACACTGTCTCGCTGTCTTTAGCCATGTTAAGCTATAAAAATTACAATTAATACAAATTCCTTACTTTTTTGACAAATTACTCACTGCTCATAAAAGAAGGGTGTGTTTCTACTGCCCCCTGGTGGTAATAGAGAGGACACATTTTCATATATTTTTGATTGTGAAAATCACAAGCATTCTGATATAAAGTTAAAAGAGTAAGAGTATTTAAGGAATCACTGTTTAGACTACTACTACCATTATTAGAAAATATAAACAATGAAATGTCAAAAATAATTAGTTGCTATGGATACAGGTGTTTTAATAATTAAGTTGTGTCAAATGCTTTTTAAAATTAACAGATGAAGCGGAGTAAACTGGACAACCTTTATTCTTACCTGATCTTTTTCCAACAGCATGGGAAACTTGTTGTTGTCGATGGCTGACTTTACCACTTGTATATCTAGGTCATCAATGCGGAAATTGAGATCCCCAAACCAGAACACCACACTGAAAATGAAAAGCCAGTCTTGCGTTATTGCTGGTGCAAGCAATAACTGGGTGTGATTCTGTCACCTGTGGTACAACAAGTGAAACAGAAGTCTGGGGCAGCGAAAGAACATTTCAATAAAAAGTGAAGTAATGACTGATGAGCTGAGACTTCGTTTAATGTTGTAAAGCACACATCTGAAAGCGGCAAAGCATTGCGAAAGGCAAAGCGGGTTTATTCACTAATACCCCTTTTCAACCAACTTGAAGCTGGTCCTGGTGCTGGAGCCAGTTCAGAGCTGGTTCTACTTTTCTCTTCTATGCTGAACCCCCCTTCAGTGAACTCACAATTCCTGTATAAGACCACGGTTCTCAAAAGACACAGATTACAGCGTTTTCCTTCAAAGCCCGTGCCTACGGCCAGTTTGCCTTTATGAATGTTGTTGTAGTTGGTGTTTGTGAACGCTCATTGTTGAGACGTCTTTTCCACATGCTGTTACACACGGCGCACTTCCAAATGTTGACTTTTGAACGCCAGTAAAAACGTGATTTATCTCTGATATGAGTAGATCCATAACCACCAGCAGGGGATACTGAAACAGCATCAATATCTGTAAATGAAGACTTGATTTACAATGATTGTTTTCAATTTAGTGGAAAACAATCATTGTAAATCAAGTTTTCTGCTGCGTACTGGTGAACATTCACAAACACCAACTGCTGATTTTAAAACACTAAAAGTTGGCCTTCTGCTGCTGCTGCTGAAGCATAGTACAGGAAGATAGTCTCCTCTACACACCACTGCTGTTAGATTTTAGAGCCCATTCTTTGTTAATTTATTGTCATTCATTTATACTTTACTGCAGTGATTTTAGGAAGAGCAATCACTTTGTTTTGGTTGGTAAAGTAGTCCCGCCCCTTGTCAAAGACGTAACTGGTTTTTGCACCTGACCCCAGCAAGGTTTTGGGACCAGCGTAGCACCGGCTTTCTTTGGCTTCGAGTTGGTGCTTCCTTCACGGCCAGCGGTCAAAAAGGAAAAAAAATAGTGCCAAGTCTGGCACTAGAGCCGAACCAGCACTGGAACCACTTTGGTGGAAAAGCCCTTGAAGTGGGAAATGACAAGCTCTTAATCTAAAACTTGAAGGTTACTGCTTCTTCTAGTTCCATTATTCCCTCATATTCTTTAAATTGACTTTTTGTAAAGAAATAATTTTAAAAAATCTGATATTTAGATGAAAAACAGTATGTTCTAAGTTTCTTGACAAATACACTGCATTTCATGCAACTACTTCTTAAAAAGAGACAATTGGTTTGTTACCAATTACATGTCTTGTAAACCAAATACACAAAACTTACTTTCAAAGCTACACACCCAGCTATCACTCTTTCCTCATCCATCCAAACTTTTCATTGCCTTCGAAAGCATAAACATTAAATTACACGCGTCACAATGCTTGCGTGTGTGTTAAGGTGAACTGACTTACTCATGGTCAAGAACGCCGGTGGCAGCCTGACCCTCAAACTGCTGCTGCTGCAGGATGCTCTCAAAGTCCTCCATCCGCTGATCAGAGTTTTCCATGTGAGCTGGCAGGTGGCAGTTGAGAAAACAAATGCTGTGACCAAACATTGACATGCGGGCACTCACACCACCTTTGTTTCCCTGTAACACAGAAAAGAACAAAAGTTAAGGTCAAGTTCCCAGATATGACCTAAATTGTAATTTTGTACGCCATGAACAAAATCTGACTAAACTGAAGGTTAAGTACTATTAATGAAAGACCAACAACCATTAATGAAAATAAGAAAAATGTTTACGCAAAGCAAAATCCAAAATGAAATAAGTTGATGCTTTTCAGTTTATCCATCCATTTTCTAGATGCAGATACAGAGAAAACTAGTAAACCATAGTTAGTTTGATATTAATGTATTTATATAATACCAACTCACAAAAAGAAGCCCAATTAAGAAAACCAGTGGATCATATGAAAATATTCAACTTGATTCTATCCGCTCCCCCTGTACATGTGCAGGCTGAGGGTGACATTGGAGAGGAAGAAATCTCTTTTAACAGGAAGGGACTTCAAGCAGAACCAAACAATTAAATTCAATTCAATTTTATTTATATAGCGTCTGTTACAATGACAATTGTCTCTAGGCGCTTTACAGAGACCCAGAGCATGACCCCCGAGCAAATATCATCAACTAAGATTATATAATTAAATCCAATCAATGATAATGGCAGGTAAAAAACTCCCACGTAGGGAGAAAAAAAACCTTTATACCAAACAGTGGCAAGGAAAAAAAAAAAACACATGAAGCCAGTTGTAAGAAATAAGCACATAATGAGATATTGAATACATAAGGACAGTAATTAGTATGTTGCTTTTTTCCACTACAGTATTTATTTTTCTCTGCTACAGTGAAACAGGAAGTCTCATTAAAGAATAAGCAGTATGAATACTTAATGCAAACAGTGAAGTACACAATAGGGGGACAAATTGAGTCAATGCATTTTCTCTCACTATTTTCTAAACTGGCTTCAGTATAAAACCCCTCCATTCAAGGTCATATAGGTACAGTTTCAGGTTTAGCATTTCCCAAATAAACATGATGGTGCAGACAGTCTTTCGCTGTGAGATTTGGTTGGTGTAAGATCAAGATATTGTGTTTTGGCAACACAACACAACGTTCTTTTCAAAGTGAAGCGTTATCTCTTCATTTTCATAAAACTGGATAAAGAAGCATTTGACTAACAAATTACAAGGCCTAATTGATCCATTGTTTCATGCTTATATGGTTTTAATGGTATCATTTACAGCAATATAAGGCTAAAACTATTATGCAAAGGTATTTTTTCAGTATAGCCCTGCTGTGTAAAGCTACCACACCACAGCGCTGATCACAGAATACTGATCTTACCCAGTAACCTCCCAGGCCTGTGCGGGTGGTCTCAGTCTGGACTCCACGGAGAAAGGGCAGATGGAAATATTTGGCAAAGACCAACAGTAACAAGCCCTGCATCCGCTGTGATGTCAACTGGAGGACAGACAGGTGAGAAGTGTGAGATGGGAAGACGTGCATAAGGATAAGATAAAGGTGACTTCTGATAGAGAATTTGTAATGATACTCCAAAGAGAAAATTGGAAAATATCACTGGGACAACATCATGGCTGTATGAATAATACATCATTTTCATAATAACATCCCTTTTCCACTCTCTTGCATTTCCACTGCACCCTGCAGGAGCCTGTGGCCTATCTCTACCACTGTTTTACATGAAACAGTGGCCTATCTCTACCACTGTTTTACATGAAACACGGCACATTACGGTTGGTACGGCTTGTGGTCTACACTTGCTGTGGTTGCAAACCCACTGTGGAGACAGGCCTGTAGTGCAGGTGCTTCATACTTAGAACCTTTCCATTTTCCAAGTCCTGTATCACCCAGTTTCTTGTTATGCTACATAATAATATGCAGATCTTGACATTTGGGCCAACAAAAAATACACTGTAGATATTTTTGTACTTCTAAAGAGAGGCAGGAATCTCATGCATTTGTTACATATAGTAAACATGTCCATGTTATGTCAACCCCATTCCCTGATATTTATGTTCACCCCTCCCTCACCCTCTATCTAGCCTTTTCCACATCCCAACCCCCAACCACAGTCTGAAGAAGTACAATCATACCCGAACTGAAATGCCCTGCAGGCAGTAACAGAAGCACGTGACAAAGCCCACTTGCTTGTATACTGAGAGGATATCAGAACAACTTTGTTGCGTAATGGATTCTATTGAACCATAAAGGAGACTGACTTTATTATCTGGTATGAGTGTAGCGATAAACAGTGAATGTACCGTACGCATCGGTGTGTTTTTGTATCAAGGGTGAAAGAATGTATCTTTACAGCAATTCTTACGAACAGCAGTGAACAACAGAAAGATACATTTAGGCTTAGAGCAGAGGAGGTACTTAAGCCCAAAGAAGAGCATGTGAGAAACACAAAGAGGGAATGCACATGTGTTTGGACTGCATGTTTAACTTTCTACAACAACACACAGGACTGTCTAAATGACAGGGTTTCAAATGACAGCAAGGCAGCTTGTAAAATTTTGAAGTGAAAAGATAACAGTTTATTAACTCCAGTTTCTAATGCAAATCACCACAGAAGCATCATCACCACTGTTCATTACACAGAATGAATGAGCAAAGATAATTTGCAGGATTTTTGAAGAAGATTAAGTTTGTTCCTCTGCGCACAATGTCACAGTAAATGGACTGTGCTATTGTGTTGTTAGACATTTTAAATTGTAGTTTCCAGTAACAGAAAATATGAAGATAATCAGCACAAACTATGTGATGAATTGCCAGAAAAAAAAATGTCCTATGAGGTCTGTGTCTGCAGTGAAAGGTTTGTGTTACAGCTGGCACCTGAAAATTAGTCCTCAATGAGCAGACAGTCTCAAAGAACACTGTTGCTCCATGTCAGTCAACCGCCATGTCATGATTATGCAACTTCCTACAGACATAACCACCTTCCCCTGCTTGAGAGCAATTTGCGAACACTAGATCCATATTAATATCCACTAGAATCACACAAAAAGGTCAAATCAAATGACGATAACATGGTTTAAGCCAACCTAGCAGACCATGAGACAGCTGGAGGACAGCATCAGTCTCACAGTCAGAGGCCCATCAAAACCGACAACAACGCCATCCAAAAATAAAACTGCACCCTGGGAGACATTTGTCTAGCACTTTCAGCTCGACAGCTGATTCACTGACTGTAGTCCACTGCCCCAACTGGGCCAAGCTTTGTTTCATATGTTGCCAGTCCAACACCTACCACAGCTGCAGTTTGTACTTTTAAATAAAGATGATAGATGGAAAATTACAATACACCAATATATATATATATATATATATATATATATATATATATATATATATATATATTTCATACTGTATATATAATATACTGTATATTATACAGTATATGTAATCTGTTGTTTATCCCAAAAAACTGATTGGATTTTTTTTTTTTTTTTGAGTATTACCCTCTCTTGCTATGTATAGCCATTAAAAGACGAGTGTAATCTATTAAGGTGCAGGGAGAAAGACCAAAAGTGACTGAGAGATTGACTTCGCACTAACAGCTTGGCTGACAGCGGAAGATAGCAGATACGCTGACATTACACGCCTGTTATAAATCATCACCTCATCCGTTGCTCAGGGAACAAAATGAGCCTAAGCAGCGAGAAGCAGAGATCTCACCGACGATAATGTAGCCTGTACAATTCTAAACTGCTTAGTATTTTACTGTGACTGCGTAAAGATGTATTGACAAAAAAAAAGGCATTACTGACCAGTACATAACCAAAGGGGCTGAGCCTCTCCATGCAAACCTCGCTCCACTGGTCTGTGAAGAGGACGTCTTTCAGCCTTTTATTAATCATTGAATTCACTTCCTGCAGACTTGAAGAAAAATTACACAGAACAAAGCAAAAGGGTCAGCAGCAGGCAGAGATGTAACAGGAACAAAGAGAAAGAGTTTGATCAAAACCCCAGATTAGTAACTAAAGGAGAATATCTGCCACAGCGAGAGAGACATTAAAATTCTAAGCTTGACAGTTCATTAGTAGTATCGACTGCAGTATCGACATAGAATGGGTGTGCTTAAACTGATAAATGTGAAACGGGACAGCGACACAAAACACTTACCCGATAATGTACATGTCTGTGTTTCCATCTCCCACATTCAGCCCCAGCAAAGAAGTGATGTCATCAGGTGGAGTAGCAGAGCCCACGTTCCAGGTGATGATGTGCACCCTGTAGAAAAAGACTGTTACATACACTCCCTCAGACACTCATCTCCTACACACCTATGTCATAACTTACTGACTCTGAACGAGACAGCAAACCTACCGTGTGAGATTTTTACAATCTATTTCTTTACTGTAATCTTTTAAGTTTGGACTCTATTTACTACTGCATCTTTTTGTATCATCAAATAATTATAATTATTACTGTTATTATTACATAATAGATTACTTTTTGGATAACTATTTGTTGGGTATGTCGTCAGTTCACCTACATGATTGACATGTCTGTCAATCACAGCAGCGATGACCACACTTCAGTTCACATCAAAGAACAACTGTTTTGGTATATTTGAGGACCAAGATGAAACATCTCCTGAATGCTGTAAATTACAGAGAAATGCACCACATACAAGTAGACTTTGGGACAGGCCCTAATTGCTACCCAGTCTGCAATGAAAACCTTACTTGAGCCAGCATAAATAGTTAGGATTAGGATCAGGGGTTGGCGGAAGGGTTAGTTTGCTCTACCACATGAGTGAGCCATATTTATGCATTTGCAGAACTCACACAGCAACTCACATTGAGTAGAAGTGACAACCCTTCTGGTCATCATTATCATGGATTTTCTAACATAAGGGCAAGCGGCTGATCTGGTAATGAGAAGCCCTGCAGAGGCATGCTGGCACATTAATGTCAGGACACCTACCTGAAGTCTTCCACAATCTGAGGCTGGGTGTCAGCAGTTCCTGCCACAGAGAGGGCTCTCTGTGCGTGAGGATTCAGGTGAGGAGCTGCAGGCCTGTTTGTGGGTGGCTGGGGCACTGAGGCGGCCCTGATAGGGTGGGAGCCTGGACGTTTCGGACCAGCCTTAACGCTGGGGCCGCTGCGCTCTTCCACTGGTTTGACTGTTGTGGGCTGAGAGTGTCTGAGATGGCTTGGCACAGTGCCATCAGGAGTGCTCTCATCTTGGTTAGTTAGTGGAGCAGGTTCAGCTTTGAGTTCTGTGATGTCTACAGAACCCTCAACTCTGGCACTTCTCTGGGGCCGCCGAGGCCTGAGGGGAGCTGCAGGTTGGCCAGTTGTGGGATCAGTGGGTGGATTCACTGTATCTACAGCTGGAGCTGGAGTTGTTAAAGCCTCTGCGCCACTGTTTGGATTGTCTTTTTGTATTTGGCTTTGGCTCGGCTTATCTTGATCCATTTCTGTGATTTCTGTGACAGAAAAAGGGAGACAAATGTTTCCAATTACATTAGGGGCATTATATGTACATTTTAGGAATTCAACATCCAAATGTTTGCAGTCAGATATCATTCAGTAAGGTAAACAAATTCCAAATAAAGTAAAAGAAGCCACAGGGCAGACAGGATTTAAAAACACACAGCCTCTCCAAACAATTACAATTTAATTTAGCTGATGAGTATAAGACAGTCATGGGATGCTATTGACCAACAGGACAACGATGCATCATTCAGGCTTCCATTATCATGACTGTTCAACTCCCTGAACACAGCTGAATGTCACGACGGAAAAACAAATGAAAGAAGTAACATTTTTAACAAACAGTGCTGTAACTGTAAAACAGGAAGACACAAGAAGAGATTCTTTTTTTTTTTTTTTTTTACTGTCTTAACCTCATTTGAAAGGAAATTTTAAGGACACAATTTATCTTCAGCTCCAAATCTGCCAAAGCTGCCTATTGATTTTCCAGTAACAACTGGGAGCTTGGTCAGTTCATATCAGCTCAGACCACCTGCTACACGCTAGGGACCGACTGCATGGACCAGAACAGTACAAATCAACGACACAGACAGGGAGCTGAAGAGGAGGGGCTTAAATCATCTGATGCAAGTAATGATTGGTTCAATCAATGTACGATAAATGTCTTTATGTTTTTGCATCACTGACCGATGTAACATAGAGGCAAGCCAGGCTGAACAACCGACAAGATTTTAACAAAAAGAGTGCAAAACCTGGGAAAAGAACATAAAATGAAATAATTATGGTGGTGTAAAGCAGCACCAATGCAGCCAGACCCAGATCCATCAGTCAGCGGTTCACTAAAATGTAACTCCTAAGAAACCAGACCAAAAATCCATCCATCCATTTTTCATATCCACTTTATCCTCTTAAAGCTAAGTGGATAAAAGTGTCATTGTGTGGAACTTTAAGGGAGCAAATTATGGCCTTCATTAACCTATTGCATTCTCCACATGGCTGGAATTGTGTCCGCCGCGTGATGCACATCGCTTGGGATAACAGGAAGAGAGGGCTCCCTGCTTCAGGGACAGAAAAACAACAAAGCTCTCGTATGATTATTCACATGACCTTGAGAGGACGGAGACCATGAGAGCTGCCTCTGTATTCCACATGTGCCCAGAAATGTTCTGGTCTTTCAGTTCACCAATACCCTGACGCTTGGCTGGGCATAATATATTCCTGAGGTCCATCTATGGCATTTAGTGTGGAAGGGGGTTGTGTGTGATAGAGGAGAGTGAGTGGACACACGTGGGAGTGGGTGGGTGCAAAACGAGTTGAGGAGAGCAGCAGAGATAGCCAACAGAGACAGCCCCTTCCCCTTCAGTGACAACAGTGTGTCTCTTCACAGAATGACTCCACATTGATCCTCTCACACTTCCCTCTAGCACTCTCTATTTATCCAAGCTTTAATCCCTCTTCTCTGGCTCATTTACCGCACCACTTCTTTTCTCAAACAAGCTCTTCTCTTTCCTCCTGTTCCATCTCACCCACCTTTACTGTGTGGAATTGCTCAACACAGCAGTATAGGTTTTCCCATTCTGTATTTTTAATCTCCCGTTAAGATGAGCAACTAAACTATTCCTGACGCAAAAGGCTTTCCGCTGTCTTCCTCATTTATCCGCAGCCTGCACTATGAGGTGACACTTAATGTTCCTCCTGCGACATGCTCTGTATTGTCTGCCTAAACCAATTACCCCACAGTCACCATCAATGACGTCGTGGCACAGTGCCTGCCATCACGACAGGCGGACAGGGATCATAGTCTACGGTAACGTGTCTTTCTGAGCTCAGGACCACGAGAAAAGGAAATTGTTCATTTTCTTAAGATGCATACATTAGCTTTTCTGGTTGCAGTTGGAAATTAATGCACATGCCCCCTCCATTCAGGTTCACATAGGGAGGAGTAAAATTATTTGATGATGATATGTGTATCATAGTATTTACATGGTCTTTTCTGTGGGCATGAGAGTCGAGGGAGCCAGGAAGGATGTAGCATCACCCAAACAGCAGACTTGAGCCAGCCCTTTTGGCTCCTTTTCTGAAATTAACTGACACTCATAGTTTTGGATGGCAGAGTCAGATGAATGGCGAGAAGCTAATTTACTTTTGATCATTTGTGGTGAAAGCAGTGCTCTGTAGTCTCACCCTGAATGATCTTTTATCTTAAATCACCAGCCTTTGACGGCTGCACTGTGTTACTATTTCCTAACATACTTTATTCACTTTGGTGTGTCCAAGCGGCGTGTCGGTGATGAGGGCCTCCAGAGCCATATGACTTAATGACAGGGACTCTAATGATGACCCGGAGTGAAATGACACCGGCAGCTGCTTCCATAGCTGTAAATGGTTCCTCCAGGACCTCATGCAACTGTGTATTCACAGGGCTTCATCTTTCTGATCAGGTCATAGCCCAGACTGCAATTTGTCAAAAGAATTTTTGCTCACAGTCTGACGCTCCAACAACATGTTGACAAAAAGCAGTATAACGGCTGTACTGCAAAACTGTGTTGAAAGTCACAATATCAGTCTGTCCACCAAAACAAAAGGTTAAAAAAAAAAGCAGGCAAATGGAAGCAACCACTTGCTTAATAACACATTTAAGAGTGGAGAAAAATGATCAGGTTGTAAAAGCAACACCTTGTTTATCAAGTAACAGATGTGCATGATACTCCATCTCACTGCGCAATGTCAGCTAATAGGGATAACCTTGTTATGAAGTCCGATTCAATAGCTGAAATTCATTAGAGGGATAAAAATGTATTTCTTTGCACACTAATGTCTCCAAATGCAAGAACGTGAGCATACAACATTACTGGTTCACTGGCCATGTGCTCCTTCCTGCATCAGCAGCTTCACAGTACAGTGACTGCTGTTCCAGCTAACACGGAGAAAACTTGAGTAAACACCTACATGCATTGTTTTGGACTCAACTGCTGCCGCAGATTCATTACGTCAGTAGTTAAAATACTCCTCATGCGAAGATATTACATATGGCAGTGTAAAGGTACAGTAAGACAGTAGGATGCAATGACAGTTTTTTATAACAGATGTGTATCTAAAACAGGATGCGGAAGACCATAAAAATGCAAATATTTCTACTAAATTAGGAATGACATTTTATCAGGATGTGTCATTTGATACCTATTACATGGTGTTTATGCAAATACTGCTACAACAAGTTTGACTTTGTACTCTTCCACTTGAGGTAGACAGAATATTTAGAAAGTGTAACAGAAATGAGTGAATGGAGAGCAGCAGAGTATTTGGCCTAATTACAAATAAAGTACTATTTTCATCGCTGAAAAGCGTATGAAGGTCATTCTAACTGTGCTCTGTTTTGCATAAAGTCTTATCTCAGACACATGGGCCCAAGCGTCTGCATATGTCTGTGTGCAGATGTACTGGAGATGACTAGAGTGTGATTCATCAGCATGATGCCATTGTTAAAGTTGGGAGAGGTTTTAAATCGACAAAACTTATTCTTAATATTTTTTTGAGCAAGAAAACACATCAGCACATCTTTGTATTAATACACAAATCAACGGCAAGAACATTAGGAAACAGTAATAAACCCTGTTAAATGCCCTGTTGCACTGGAAATGCCAAGGATCGGGTTCAAGCCGGAGCATTACGCATGCGTGAGCTGAGTAATCATCACCTTTACCTGTCTGGGCTCTTCTGTGCAAAGGGCTGTGTCAGCTCTGCTGAATGTCTGGAAATGGTAGAGGCCGTTCAGTTCGGAGCCTGAGTGAAATAAGTGAATCTATGAAGACTCACGCTCTGTCACACGGAAACAGAATGAACTTTCCTTTCCCTCTGCCTTCCAGATGAAACCATCGGCATCTCGGCGCCTTCCTTCCTCGGCGGGGAGATGGCAGAGAGCAGGCGCGGGAAGGTTCGCAGTGACACTGGTTGGAGACTGGTGCCGCGCTGGCTACATATCTGTGTAACGCGCTCAGGCTGCAGCGGTGCCCCGTCGTGCCCTTCAAAACACACAAGACGTCCGGAACGACACGAGAGCGGACGCTTCCGTGAGCGAGCAGCCGCTGCCTGCCGACGCTGGCGGGTTGATGATTAC
Organism: Hirundichthys speculiger; assembly: GCA_018398805.1. Taxonomy (NCBI): domain Eukaryota; kingdom Metazoa; phylum Chordata; class Actinopteri; order Beloniformes; family Exocoetidae; genus Hirundichthys; species Hirundichthys speculiger. The sequence continues at coordinate 2,616,440 of JAGFBZ010000035.1, read as the reverse complement.
AGTAGAGCCAGACTCCGAGGCTCACAGAGCTGCGCCACATAGAAAAGGGCTTATCTAACGCGGCTTCGTCTGCGGGTCAGTTGTCAGTTACAAGCTCGCGCAAACACTCGTCACTGGTTTCCAAGAGAACGCACGAGCCACTGGCCCCCGATGAAGGCGCGAGCATAAATTATCCGTATGAATGTTAACGGTTAGTGCAGCTCTATATTCAGCCAGTCTGCAACCAGGAAACAGCGCCATACAGTGGTCGATGAGGTGAAGTGCATGATATAAATAAAGTTAGCGTTCGCAGGTTTCTATCGACTCCATGGTTTTATGGACTTTGAGAGCTCTACCACTCAAGTCTCTGGCAGCATCATTGAAAGGATAGTTCAAGGTCATCCGTATCAACTCTAACTATAAAACTAATCAAAAAGAAAAGTCTCAAGCCTAATCTTAATGGTAGAGAGGATGTCTGTGTCCTGAACACAAACCTTGAGCTGGTTCCGAAAGAGAGGAGCCATGGTATTAAACTTTACATAAAGATGCATTAGTGATGTTTTCTAAAAACAATGGTTGATGGAGGTATGTTCTTATTACTCCATTAGTTTGTATCAATGATTATAGGTCCGTCCAGGGGCGATTCTAGGGTCAGAGCTTTAGGGGTGCTGAGCACCCGATGAGCCCCACCACAACCCACAACCCCACCTTTTTTCACAGAAAACCAAAAAACTTTAATTGAAAAATAATTTTGGATAATCATAATGACATTTATGAGAGAAGAGCATAATCTTTTGGAAAAAAACTGACTGGAAAACATGCAAATCTTTGAAAATTTCAATTAAATTTGAAATGCTAACTGAGCTAACGCGTTAACTGGTAAACGGTCAAGGAAGAGGAGAAGTAACGTTAGTGAGAAGAGGACGATACCATTAGGCGGGGTCGTTTTCATTTGCATTCTCAAAATATAAACTTAAACCACAAACTATGGATTAAGTTTTGGACATTGTCTAAGCCTGTCAAATGCCAGGTGGGAAATGTAGGATTATCATACCAGATGCTCAAAATTATCGTATTTTGAGGGAAATTATTGTACATCTGTCATAACGAAAAAAGCAAGCCCAATGATGTGCTATAGTCAAATTTAATCACTCTCGTGTTAAATAGCGGCGAAGCTGACCACTCAGCCCATTCAGCCTATCATGCTAGTTGTTCTGAGACAAACATTCGTATCTTCCGCTCAGCAAAGCACGATTGGCTGGAAACATGTCACATGGGAACAAATGCCTTCAGGGTAAAATAAATAAAATAAATAAAACTCTCCGGCAGACAGTTGCAGCCAGCAATAATTTGAAATAGTCAAATTATTGTACATTTGGCCTTTTTTTGGATTATTGATCGTACAGAGGGCCAAATTATCATACAAATACGATAATTATTGTACACCTGGCAACGCTGCCACCAACGGTACGCGAGCGCTCTCTGGTGGTACGCGGGGGAACGTCATGACCTTCCACATTTTTTCCACATTTTCACTTAAAAAAAAAATTGGAAACATACAATGCATTATAAATACATTACAAATAAAATGTGTAGCTTGAGATAATCAAAATTGTGTCTTTCAAAAAATATTTGTTGCATATTCAGTTGTAGTGCAGATGTAACAACTTTTGAGTGTGTTTATTTTGCTCTGTATGAGAGTATGAGTATGTGAGAATTGTTGGACAGAGTTGTAAATGTCTCATTTAAAATTGGTCATCATGGCGGTACTCAGAGAGCTGAACAGTTTCTCAGGTGGTAGGCAGTATTTAAAGTTTGAGAACCACTGGTCTATGACAATGTTTCTAAACTGGTGGGTTGAAACCCAAAAGTGGGTCGTGGACCCGTTTTTAGTGGGTCATGGGCCTTTGCCTGTCCAAAAAAATAAATAAATAGAATAATTTAAGAGACTAAAAGCGACTATTCTCTGCTCTCGCATTACCATCTGTTGCTTGTTTTGGTTTATCATCTCTTGTTTGGTGTTGTTTGGTGAACTGGATGATTGAAGTCTGAAGAAACAAAACATATTAGAAATATGCAGCCCAGTCACACTGCTGTGGGATGGCATCCCATTCATCAACCAGCATTTGCTGCAAGTGAGTTATGGTTATGTTGGTCACTCTGGCAAGAAGAGCACATCCAGGCTGATCCCACAAGTGTTCAAGGGGGCTGAGGTCTGGAAAGCTGGCAGGTCATTTAATCCTCTCCTCTCCAAATTCTAGAGGTTGTCTCTAATAAACCCCACTCTGTGGGAGCGAGTGTTGTCATGTTGGTGGACAGAGTTTGGTCCCAGAGTCTAGTTATGGGATTGCCACTGCCACGATCCAAGTGTCATAGGCAGCCTCTGGACTCATTGCTGAACATAACTTTCCTCCACATGTTCAGGACAATCAGGTGCCTGATTCTCAACACCTGGGGATACCAGAAACTCAAAGAGTCAATAAAAAAACAGAAGAAGAAGCTGTTTGGCATTGGCTGAGAAGATTTGAACATTTCATGGGTACATGATCACATACTCAGCTCTGCTGCTCATCCCACAAGTGCATGTTCCTTATAAATGTGGCATAATTTAAAAGGGGAATAAACAGGCTTCCCAACAGCATAAGATTTATTACCAAGAAGTATTGTTACAACAAAGAAATAATCTACCAAATACAAATTTCCTTACTTTTTGTGCTTAGTTTATATGCCATTTTTTATTGTCATCAACTTTGTGTTTCTCTTTTCAGTACTGTAACACTTCCTCACCTCTGGCCCAAATGCCCCAACCAGTTAAAGATCAAAGGTCAAATGTTCATGAGCCTGAAGGGATAACTCAGGGCTTGTGCCCTTTTCTATTCATTGTTGTCTTACTGGCAGTGGTGGAGAGGAGGGAGAAAGAGCTGGAGGACTCAAGATGTCGGAGGGTTCATGTGAGCCAAGGCACAAAATACACAAAGCAAAAATAAATAAAACAGTCAAGGCAGATGTCTGCCCTTTATGAGCACATTACCTGCTTCTTTTGAAAGAGTCTGCTAAATAGGGAGTTTCAGCCTTAAGAGTTCTTTCTTTCTATTGATGCCTTGTGAATCTCAAGGGGATTGCATCAAAGCAAGGATTTCATGCTTGGCTTAGCTGTTTTTAGTCCAAGCATTAAAGCTGGTCAGTGGATATTTCATCCAGTGACCATACTGATGAGAAGATGTTAAAAGAATTTTGATTATACAATCTGTTTAAAGGTATACTCCAAACAATCCTGTGAGTGTAGCCCAGTGTTATGCTTTGCTATTTCTGTATAATGTGATTGTAATAATTGAAAGATTATGTCAGTGGTTACTGACAATCAGTTTGTGATTCTTTGAAAACACTCCAAATGTATTTTAATTTAACACACACATGTTAATATGCCAGTAACCATTTCAGGTTAAAATCTGAAACCAGGTACATTTATAGAAGGTTTCAGTTTTAGGTAAAGATCCAGTTGGCTCACCTTTCAGAATAGCTGCTTAACAGCCAATCAAATTTCAGAGGTCTGTGTTTAAAAAAATGTGAATGACCTATTTTAATGAAATTTATACGTTCCTTCATAAAAGCATTTGACAAGAATGTACCAAATCTGAAATCATCTGGCCAGTAGAGGGTTCTATAATTTAATTTTAATTTTCAATGCCTCTTATCCCAACGGATGAACTGATGAAAAGAACAGTTTCTGAAAAATCAAAGGTGAGTTTGTTACATTTTATGACTCATTTGCTTAGGACTCTTTCTAAAAAATCTTATGTGAGTTTGCCAGTTTCCTTGTTGGGACCATAGTCGGCTTGAACACACTGCTAGTAGAAGCAGAAGATAAATGTAACTTTTTGACATGTTTGAATTTAAATAAATTTGCATGAGTAATATCTGTGATGTACATGAATTTAGAACTGTATTTGATTGAATAAAGACACTTTCTCTTATTTATATAATGAAATAGTATTTTTTTAATCTGTTGCCTCAGGGCAACACTGTGCAGTTTGAAAAATAACATGCTTATGGATGGAGATATGCAGGGATGCGTAGTTATCATCATGATCTTTTTTTTTTCTTTTTTTTTTTTTTGCTGTACTAATACTAAGATTTTCAAAAATCATTAAAGTCCTCTGTTCTGATGTGGTGAGAGATTACAATAAGAATATGTGGGGTGGATCTGCTGGACCCTCTCACTACAATGTGCCACAACAAAACCAGGCTAAAGAAGTGGTACCACTGGCTGATATTCCACTTTATTGACAGGGCCATGGCGACTGTCTGGCTGCTCTACAAGAGAGACTGCAGCAGCACCGGGTTAAGAAAGGAGAACGCTTGTGCAAAAGTTGCAAAAATCTGGAACGTAAGAGAGAGATCGTCCCAGTTCCACAGCTGGGCAGTTTGAAGAAAAGAGGAGAAGAGGACCCACAGCACCCATTCTGGTCCTTTATGTGCATCTGTTCACCTCAACAAACTGAATGGTTATGGAAAGACAGGGAGATTAAGGTACCAGGAAGAAAAGGTACACCAGAGGTCAAGTGACAAAAATGTGACGTCCACCACTGTTTCACATCCACCAGCAGCCCAGACAAAATAATATCTGCTTTGTTTTAATTAGAGAAACATCAGTTCAATCAATTCAATTCAATTCAATTTTATTTATATAGCGTCTGTTACAATGACAATTGTCTCTAGGCGCTTTACAGAGACCCAGAGCATGACCCCCGAGCAAATATAATTAACTAAGATTATATAATTAAATCCAATCAATGATAATGGCAGGTAAAAAACTCCCACGTAGGGAGAAAAAAAAAAAACTTTATACCAAACAGTGGCAAGGAAAAACTCCACTTTAAGAGGAAGAAACCTTGAGCAGGACCTGGCTCATATGGGGGGACCTTCCTGCCAAAGGCCAGCCGGGTAGAGAAAGAAAAGAGGAGAGACAGGACAGAGAGAGGATGTAGGACAGAGAGAAGATGGAGGACAGAAAGAGGATGTAGGACAGAGAGAGGAGAGCACAGAAAAAGTAAAAAATAATAATAAAGAAGTAGTGGAATTGTTGTAGGGTGAATGCAAGCGGGCTATGGAGGGCCCTTGGGCGTGTGGTCAGCGTAATGAGCCATGATAGGCTCTTGAGTATCAATAATGTGCGGGTGGGGTGTAGGTGAGGTGTGTGCGAGAAAAAGGGGGGGGGGGGGGGGGAGGAGGGGGTTTGGGTTTAAGAAAAGAGAAGGGTAGGATTTCAAACAAAAGGATGCGATATATAAATATAAACAGATGGAGGCAGCAGCACTGGGATGAGATGGCCAGAGGACCAGGTCGCCGATCACCACGCCAGTCGGCACCCAAACACAAGTGGAGGAGAACCCCGGGATGGACAGTGGATGGAACTGCAAGTCAGCATGAAACCCAGGAAACTCTGGCCTGCAAATACACAAAGAGAAAAGGGGGCAGAAACAGCACAACAAACACAGGAAAGCAAAGAAAATGGAGCACAGTTTCAGTAACAGGGTGCTCCCAAATAATTATAAATGAGCTGGAGGAGGAGGAAGGGAGGAAGAATGGGAAGAAAAAGGAGAAGAGCAGTGGAGACACCACTCAGCAGATCATGCTGGTGTCTCCCTGTAGCGTAGGCCTATAGCAGCATAGCTATGACGAAGCTGTGATTAAGACGAGCTACTCTAGTCTTACTACTACAACTATAGTTATAACTATTAGCCCCTACACACTATAGATTAGACTAATTGTAGGCTTTACTGAACAGAAATGTTTTCAATTTAGTTTTAAAAATGGAGATGGTATCAGCCTCCTTAACCCAAACTGGTAGCTGGTTCCATAAAAAAGGTGCCTGGTAGCAGAAGGCCCGTCCTCCAAACCTACTTTTAGATATTCTAGGAACGACGAGTAATCCTGCACTCTGAGAGCGGAGAGCTCTATTAGGAGCATAACATGCTATCAAGTCTTGTAAATAGCGCGGAGCTGGGCCATTAAGGGCCTTATATGCGAGAAGCAGAATTTTTAACTCAATTCTAAATTTCACGGGAAGCCAATGGAGGGAGGCTAACACGGGAGAGATGTGATCTCGCTTGCGGATTCCTGTCAGCACCCTCGCTGCTGCGTCCTGGATCAATTGAAGGCTATTTAGCGAGCTTTTCGGACATCCTGCTAACAACGCATTACAGTAATCCAGTCTAGAGCTAACAAACGCGTGGATTAATTTTTCGGCATCACCCTGGGAGAGGATGCTCCTAATCTTGGCAATATTTCGGAGATGAAAAAAGGCAGTCTTGCAAACCTGATTAATATGCTGCTTAAATGACATATCCTGATCAAAAATGACTCCAAGGTTTTTCACAACTGTGCTGGAAGCCAGCGTAAATCCAGTCAATCCATTCCTCAGGTGTTTGGGACCAAAGACAATAACCTCTGTTTTATCTGAGTTTAGAAGCAAAAAGTTAGAGGACATCCAGGACTTAATGTCATTAAGACACCCTTGAAGTTTAGCCAAAGGTTTTGTTTCCTCTGGTTTCATAGATAAATACAGTTGCATATCATCAGCGTAGCAATGAAAGTTTATGCCATGGCTCTGGATAATTTTTCCCAAGGGCAACATGTATAAAGTGAAAAGGATTGGTCCCAGAACTGAACCCTGTGGGACGCCATAGCAGACCCTAGTCCGTGTAGAAGAAACGTCATTAACATGGACGAACTGGAACCTGTCAGATAGGTATGACTTAAACCAGCCTAATGCTGTCCCTTTAATTCCAACAGTGCGCTCTAATCTGTGCAGCAAAAGGCCGTGATCAACAGTATCAAAAGCAGCACTGAGGTCCAGCAGAACAAGGACAGAAACTAATCCATTGTCTGAGGCCATGAGGAGGTCGTTGGAGACTCTAATCAGTGCAGTTTCTGTGCTATGATGAGTTCTAAACCCTGACTAAAAGACCTCAAATAGATCATTTCTATGCAGGTGTTCTCCTAACTGGCTAGCAACAATTTTTTCCAGAATTTTAGAGATAAATGGAAGGTTGGATATTGGTCTATAGTTTGCCAAGATGTCCGGGTCAAGGGATGGTTTCTTGAGCAAAGGTTTAATGACTGCAACTTTAAAAACCTGTGGCACATATCCTAATTGTAGAGATAGGTTAATCTGATCCAAAATTGATATACCAATAGAGGACATAACATCCTTGAACAGTCGAGTTGGGATGGGATCCAACAGACATGTAGATGGTTTAGCTTTACTGATAGTTGAGGTCAACTCAGAGAGGCCCACAGGAGAAAAACAGTCCAGAGTCAAATCAGAAACGGAAGAAATCAACGAAGCTGCAGGGACGTCCACAGTCGCCGACAGCTGGGCCTGGCCGATCTCATCTCTAATTTTGATTATTTTCCCACTAAAAAAGCTCATTCAGTGACCTACAGGAACACCCTTCAGAAACACAAACCCTCACTGCACCTCATCTCTGTCCCACTGATTAACAAAGCATTTGTGACTGATGTTTGTTGAAGAAAAGATGAAAAGATGAAGATGTTTGAAACTGTTGTTTTTGAAATAAAACATCTTCTAATTGCTTGTTTTTTTCTTTGTTTGTTGCTTGGTAGATTTGACTTGTTTCCTTAGAGCACTTTCTGAAACATTTTACATGAATTTCCTACATTTTATTGCTAATTTGCTGAGAACATTTTCTGATATACCCCAGTATAATTTTCTACATTTTGAAATTTTACTTGATTAGAATACTTTGTAAATAAATAAATAAATAATAAAAATCTTAAAACCACAATCTTGGAATAATTTTTCATCATGTTTGCTAGATTTCTATTTTTGAACAATTTTGTGAATTAATTATATATTATTACTTGTTTGCTCAGAATGCTCTCCAAACAATTACAAATCAGTTTACTACATTTAAATTAAACTTTTTTGTGACATACTTTATCAAAGACTAATAATTAATATCTTTTCTTTTTTAAATCTCACCCTTGGGAGAACTATAGCTGGGAATCTGAATTTGCATTTTATGGATATTAATTGGGTTAAATTGAATTTAAATGAATCCTGAACTCATAACAAAACAGATTTAATTTGAATGCAGCTTTACTATAATTTGACTGAATTTCTCTGTATTTAATTGGCCTTCCATTTACCTTTTTCACTTTCTTTGCAATGTGCTTTTGTATATTTGTTGTGATTTGGCACTATATTAATGAATGGAACTGAAATGACCTGAACTGATATCATCATGTGTAGAACACATATCAAAATAAAATCTTGGAATAAATTCACGTTGGTCTGTTCAATGGCAGTGTACACTTTGAACAAAAAATAGATGGTTGGATGAGCACACCTTCTGAAAAGTAATCAAAATACCCATTTATTAAAAGAAAGTTTAAACACCTCCAGTCAAAGCACAGGAACATACAGTATGTTGCCGTGAAAACATCTGAGGATGCCTCATCCGTCTCTGTAACCTTTTGGACATCAGTGGGCTTTACAAAATGAATGAAAGCAAATTTAATCTGCATTAATACAGACATGGCTGTGCTTTTCTCTTCTTCCCAACGTTAAATCACGCTAACAAGGATGACAAGTTTTCTGTGTGGAATATAAGTCACTTTTAGTGTCATAACCTGTCACTATGGTACATATTCTTCACCGCTTTCCTTATTATATCCCTTTAATGCTCCTTTATCATCTGCTCTTCTGATCTCATCAGATTTCATCCAGATGTAATGACTCCTTTTGTGGCCTGCTAAATGTACAAATATATTACAGTAGTATTCTACATCAATACTGTCATGGCGGGGGGGGGAGGGGGGGGGGGGACTCATCCAGAGTCTCATCCCAAAAAAAAATGTCCTGTCTACAGGTATAAAGACCAAAGTGACCAAAGACTACATTTTTGACAGTAATATCTTCCCAAAGCTCCCTTAGTAACAAGGAATGTGTCATTATCTCCACCATTTTAGCAGACAGTATCTCAGTTTTAGTGGGCTTTAATGAGGAGATCTCATCCTCTTAATGGAGGAGTGATTTTGGGAAGTTTAGTATCGACTTGTTGAAGCCTCACAGAACCAATGACAGCCCCCTCCGCGCCTCCCTCTCTCCTCTGAATGAGAAAGACTTGACGTGGCAGGAGGCCCGGACGTGACATAGCTGTTCATCATCTCTCCTCCCCCTCCTCCTCCTCCTCCTCCTGTCCTCTCATCTGATCAGTGGTCTTCAAACATCTGTAGGTACCGGTCCGAAAGAGGAGCGGACTCCTGGTGAGCGACCTGAACCGCCAGAAGGATGTGGCTGATCGCGCTGGTCAGCGCGCTGTCCTGCGCCTCGGCCTATGACGTGGATCCAGAGAAACTGAGCGGGTTGGCCAAAGCGAAGGTGGAGGTACACAGTGGTCGCTTCATACAGGAAATGGGATGATTTTAGTGCTTATTTGTCGTGACGGAGGGACGAGACTTTGAGCGTTTTTTTTTTCAGTGTGTAAATGGATGCATTTGTTTGACCAAATGTCTGTGTTGGGCGCATGCGTGAGTATTTTTGTTAAGAGTAGGATTCAGCGTAGTAAACTCAACTGGAGAGATTTTTATGCGTCTACTAGAACAGAGACCGTGATTCCCATCAAAACACTAAAATTACTGTGAAAATGACTCCAATCATTGTTTCAGCTGCAGAGGGGGCTCAGGTTTGGTAACAGCAGGCCATACGTGGACACAAAAGCTCCTGAAACTCTAGCCTTCTCTTTGTGAAGAACCAAACATTTTCCCCCCAGGGTGTCACTCCTAACAGGACACTGCCAGCATCACTGGCAAAAGACATGATCTGATGCTATTGTTGTGTTAGTTGCGCTGGAGGCTGAGATATTTGTAAAAATAGGATGGGTTTGTCTCCAAAGGGCTGAACTGAAACTGTGCTTTGTACATAAAAGCTGAAAAGGTGCAGTGATACCAAAACATTACTGAGGTTTAATGAACAGGGTTGCTCAAACTGCAGTGGTTGTTTAGGATTACAAAAATATGCATTGCACATTGCAGTAGAAAAATGTACATTAGGCAGCCTTACCTTTCTTTAAAGAAATGTTAAATAGATAAATAGTCTATTTATTTTATGATTTTATGATAAGAGCTGTTTGTGACAGTTTCTTCAGTCTAATATCCCATCTCTTTCCAGACCTGTGGTGGATGACAGTTGAACAGACTCAGAGAGGTAAGTTGCATCACTATGTAATCAGCAGGGACAAAAACTGACAACACACGCTGCCAGTCAGAAGCAAACTGAAGCTTAATCCCTGCTTAAAGCTGCTCACTCTCATAGAAATATTTTATATTTTACATACAGGGTTTCATTTAATCCACAACAAGTCTGTCACTGAAACCAGCTTGAAGTGAAAAACACTAATCCTCAGTTCTGTCTGCAGGTCAAAGCCTTTGTGACCCAGGATATTCCTCTTTAGTATCCTTTGACTCGAATACATGACTTGTTACTTTTCTGTGTATACTGTTTTTCCGTTCAGAAATTGTTCTCTGCTATGCTCTTAAAAGTCCTTGACCGTCATTACCACAGCCATAACCTGGTGATGAAGCACATTCCTGGGGCTGATCCTGAGCTTGTCCTCCTCAACCACTATTATGAAGAGCTGGATGTAAGTAATGTTTGCTAAATTATACATCTATTCATACAACCCAGATTCTGGAAAAGTTAGGACATTTTTAAAATTTGAATAAGATGAAAACTAAGGGACTTTAAAATCACATGAGCTAATATTTTAGTCACAAGAGAACGTAGACAACATAAATGTTAAACAGACATTTTAAAATGTTATGCATTTCAAATGTGAAGCCTGTTACAGGTCTCTAAATAGTTGGACAGGGGCATGTTTACCATGGTGTAGCATCTCCTCTTCTTTTCAAAATAGTTGAAGACATCTGGGCATCGAGGTTATGAGTTTCTGGAGTTTTGGTGTTAGAATTTGGTCCCATTCTTCTCTGATATGGGTTTCCAGCTGCTGAAGAGCTTGATGTATCTTTCATTGCTGCTTCCAAATGTTCTCTGTAGGTGAAAGACCTGGACTGCAACAGGCCAATTCAGCTTCGACACTCTTCTCTGATGAAGCCATGCTGTTGTAATAGCTGCAGGATGTGGTTTTGCATTGTCCTGCTGAAATACTCAAGGCCTTCCCTGAAATAGACGCTGGCTGAGGGAGAGCATATGTTCCTTTAAAACCTTTAAATACCTTCCCGTATTTACAGTTCCTTCCAAAACATCCAAGCTACCCGTACTTTATGCACCCCCGTACCATGCTGGGTTTTGAACTGAACTCTGATAACATGCTGGAAAGTCTCTCTCGTCTTTATCCCAGAGGACACAGCATCCATGATTACCAACAACAATGTCCGATTTGGACTTGTCTGGCCATAGAACTCCCTCTCACATTGAAACAGTCCATTTTAAATGAGTCTTGACCCACAGGACCCGACGGCTCTTGCGGACCACGTTCAAATATGGCTTCCTTTTTATATAATAGAGCTTTAGTTGGCATCTGCAGATGGTACAGTGGATTGTGTTTACTGACAGTGGTTCTGGAAGTATTCCTGGGTCCATTTAGTGATGTCATTGACACAATCTTGCTGATGAGTGATGCAGTGTCATCTGTGAAGACATCATCATAAAGGTCTTCAGCCATGACCCTGATGCATAAAGATGTCTCCAATTTCTCTGAATCTTTTGATGTTATGTACTGTAGATGATGAGATCTGCAAAGCCATTACAAGTTGACGCTGAGGAACATTGTTTTTAAAGTATTCCACGATCTTTTTACAGACTCTTTCACACATTGGACAGTCACTGCCCAGCTTTACTTCTGAGAGACTCTGCCTCTCTAAGAATCATGTTACAGACCTGATATCCATTAACTTCATTAGTTTAGTTGATAGGTGTTCTCCCAGCTTAGTCTTTTTAAAATGTCTTGCTTTTTCAGTCATTTGTTGCGCCCACAGCAACTTTTTAAAAACCTGTAGCAGGCATCACATTTGAAAACAGCACATTTAGTGGATAAAAGTATAACATTTCCCAGTTTAAACATTTGTAGTGTTATCTATGTTCCGTTGTGAATAGAATATTGGCTCAAGTGATTTGAAATTCTTAGTTTGATTTTTGTTTTTTTTTTTTTTTTAATAAAATGAAAACTAAAATGTCCCAACTTTTGCCTAATTTGGGTTGTAGCATTTATCACTATTTTTCCTAATAAAAAACATGGGAAGTGATTCAAGCAAGACCGTATTCTGCTGGACTCATGTAAAATAGTTAAAAGGACCTATAAAATTAGCATTTTGTAGTCATTGTCATTGCATAGTAGGCTAATAAAAAACTAACAAATGAAGTGGAAAAAAATAAGCAGAATTATCACACCTTCAAATCAGCAAATTAAATCAGAAGCTTCCAACTAGATAATAGAATGATTCTGTTGAACAGTGCAGCATCACCCCATCAACATTTCAAGCTCTTTAAAACCCTGCAAAAAGGTTGTTAATGCCTAAAAATGTGGCAATGGGTGCAAAATGATCTCAAAATGATTCTAAAGGAAATAATCTGATTTGCCTAATTTATCTAGGACTGGCTGCCCCAGAAAATTCAGCCCAAGAGCAAAGAGTTTACTTCAAAAAGGTGTTTTTAGAGAAGCCAGAAATTTGACCACATGATCTACAGGAATCAAGCACTTGTGTCTACAATTGCATATACGTACCTGCACAATTTATACCTGTATGGTAATGTTTTTCTGTAATAATAAGAATGTTGCACATGCTGAGTCAAAGCTCAGATATGAGCAACTCTGAAATGTGGGAGGAATTTAAATCAGCAGCACATTAATGAGCCGTGAGTCGTGTTCATAGAGGAGTGGTCAAAAATTTCAGCAAGCTGAAAGAACTTTAATTCTAAATTCCTACCCGTTTTGCTAATTAAAATGAAATGCAGATATTTACATGAAGATAATTCATATGATAAACTCAATGCTTGTATCTAATAAAACATATGATGAGAGGACATGCTGCATCAAGAGCGCTGTAAAAGTACAGTCAAACTCATGTCACATGTGCTTCCTTCACAGCGGATTGCTCTGTCTGACATGACCCGCTCTGAAATTAATCAGCTACTGAGGAAACTGGGTTTCTACAAAAAAGCTCAACCGGAGGACGAGGTGCCAGAGGAGTTCCGCTTCTCTCCTGCCAAAGATAGCCCATTCAAAGATGAGCCCACTTACAAATCCTCCAGCTCCCCTGGAGCCGCAGAGAACACCTCCTCAGAGCCTGAAGCAGAAGTCAAGCGCAGCGATCTATAAGCTGGAAGAACAAACTAAAGCAGAAGCAGAACCCGGCGACCCACGTCAGCTCCACAAACGGCGGGTTACTGCAGCCAGTGACAGAAATGTTTGTAATTTCACAGTAAGGCCAGCCGATCAAAGGTGAGCCTGGAGGGGAATGACAAAATCTTACATTCCCCTGACAGGCTTGTAAAACATAAAATCTGATTTTGCAGTTATTTTTGACACCACTGGTGCAGCGTTAAATCCAACAAGTAATTTTCTGAGTGATTTTCAGATTTCCACACAATGACTGGGAGTGTGTCTTATTTTATTTGCGGTCCATCATGCATTGGGGGTCTTTCCCTTGTTTAAGTCTTTTGTGTGACTGCCACCAGCCTGCTGTGAAACTGAATGAAGCCTCAGGCTGAAAATCGCCCGACTGGCCTGAGGTTGAGGCTACTTGTTCAGGTGGGTTGGACTGATGCACATAAGACTCAAGAGGAAAGGTTGTAAAAGCAGGAAATAAAAAATTATTCTGGGATCCTTGTTGTACTGAATGTCTGTGTTCTGTTTATGCTTCCAGTTGTAGGTTTGGGATTTTTCAAGCTGCAACTTTCCTTTTGATGTAATCTGAAAACTGTTTGAGACAAAAATAACAATCTTTTATCAAACACATCCATTTCTCAAATTGGTTTAATTATTAATTCACATTTAACTGTGTGCACAGAAACATTTAATGATGTGTTTAAGCTCTTATATACACAAATCAAGTTATACACACACTGCTTTGTGGAGGGTTTTTTTCTTCTTTTCAGTTGTCAGTAAGTAGCTAATTCTAAAATAAATTCCCAAATCAACCAAAACAGCTTTCAGAAATAGGTTTCGTCAAAATTCTCTTTGAAACCAACCTGAATTTTACAAATGAAAAAAAAAAAAAAAAAATCTTCACTTAAAATCTTTTCTTAGCTTCATATTGTTAAATACACAATTTTCAGGTATCAGGTATCAGCCATGATCGGTTATGCATTTACTGAAAGCCGGCTTTCAAAAGGAAAGTGAGTCCAATTTGTTTCACAAAATGCTGTGGCTGTTTCAGCTTATTTACTTATTTTACACAAAACTTTGAAAAGCATAATGTACACACTAAAACAACAAAAAACATACCTTAAAAAACCTAGCAGTGTGCGAGTGTGTGTGTGTGTGGCAGGGCGATGCAGTGATGTGGTGTGGCCCAGGTTGTTTGTACATTTGCTGTCTGTCAAACAGCGTAAAACATTATTTAACTAAAAGGTTTAACACAACAAAGTGTTGGATCCGCAGTGTCTTGGGAAGTGAGTGGGTCATCAGAATGACCCACTCCTCATTTAACTGCAACATTTACAATGTCGATAAGTTTTCTTAGTAACTCTGTGGAGCTCTCAAAAGTGAAGCTATAATCAAAGAATACAGTATCCCTGTGCTCATGTACTGAAAATGACTGGGTTAACTTAAAACTTACAATAAATTAAAAACACTTCAAGCAACCAAAGTTTGAGTAAATACAAAGAAGTACCAAAATAGCAAATAATACATATGTTAGGGTAAGATCTTTTTTAAGTGGAATTACCAAGACAAGTACTCACAAAATTATACCAATTACAAAAGCACAGCAGAGAGAAATGTCAGTATAAATACTTAAAAGAAGAAATAAAAATATTTTCTCTTCTCTCTTAAGGTGTTTTTAGTACATTAAGTGAAACTGTTACTACAAGTTGAAGCTGGTATGAAGCCATTTGGTTTTTGGACTCAGGCCACTTCAAAGTCCAAATCCAAAAAAAGTTCTTTAAAAAAAAAAACCTTTTTGTAGGAACAAAGTCGATTCTGTCAACAAAATGCGTCTCCAGAAGAAAGCTAAAATAACGAACAGGCATCACCACTGCCAGCACATATGATAAACAAACTGACACAAAGACAAACGCACACTATCCCCAACTTGCCCATCAGAGATGTGCAACTATTTGACCCAGCTTTTTGGAGTAAAAGATGTTGTGGGCGCAGTCTGGAGAGGGTTCAGGGCCGCTGAAAAGAGAAGAGGAAACCCCCCATCTGCTCCGACTGTCCTCTGATCACAGGTTAGAGGTCAGAGGAGCGGCCCATGGACATCTCGTATCTGCGCAGGTGGTTGACCAGAGACTGTACGTAGGTGAAGACGCATTTGGAGTCTGGTTTATTACCCATGATCATCATGTCCTCCACTTCCAACAAAGGCATGCAGTTGACGCAAGTCCTGGGGAACGAGCACAGAGGAAAGAATGCATGAGAAAGAAGAGGAGAAACAGATGAAACAGGACCAGAGACTGATGAGGAGTGTGGCTGGTCATCGTTCTTCATCAGACCAGCCAGTAAATGTGTTTTTGTCATAACTTACCAAACATATCTTGCTTTTAGACACAAATCCAATTATCTACCTGTTTGCAATGGTGCGGCCGAGAGAAAATGTGACAGTTCAGACTTTTAAATACCAGTAAAATAATGGTAGCTACGACTCATTGTACTAAACAGGACAGTTCAGAGCATGAACCAATGTGAGAAAAATAAAACATGCAAGATAACAGACTAAACCATTACTAAGGGGGCTCCTCAGTTGCAAACCAGGCCCACTTTAATGTTGTGGGCACATTCAGATAGACCACCTTCGTGTTATATTAGCAGTTTCTGCCATCTATCTGAAAATGATTTTTTTAAAAGCAAAAGTTGCTGTAAAATACACATTCCTTGATTCCTAGTGTTGTTGCTTCATTAGTATAATCCTCTTTTATATATATGTATGTATGTTCTTTAAAAACTCTGAAAAGCCTTTTTAAAGGCTCTATAAATAAACTTCGGTAATGCAGTGTGTTTCTCAAAGCAACAGTCTTGGGAGCAAACTGAGCTTTGACGGTAGGAGACCACAGGGTGGCGCCATCTCCATACAACGTAAACCCTCGAAAGATGTCCTACAGTAAAAAGCAGGACAGAAACAGCATGGGCAAAGATCTGTTGCATGAGAGAAGAAATACCAAAATGAGATCCATTTCATTATGAAATGAACTGCAGAAAAAGGTTAGCCTGTGTTTTACTATAAAAAGCGTCTTTAAAAGGCTTTACATGCCTAGAGCATAAACAAAAGTCATCAGACAACAAAGTCTTTTCCATCTCTGTTTTGTTTCTTCACTCTTCTGTTTGAAATTTTGCAATACAGCAGTTCCTTTTAAAGCGTTGAACTGCAGATCATCCTGGCTGTCAGCCTGGACTATAGTCTGGCTATGCGCACTCTCACACACACACACACACACACACACACACACACACACACACACACACACACACACACACACACCATTTTTGGTCCTTTGGACTTCAGTAGCTTCAGATTAACATGAAGCATTCAGTGTGAAAAACATAACCCACCAAATGAGGCTTGATATTTTTCCTGTCATCTGGTTAGAACACGGCGCTAAATACACTTTCCACCCTTGTAATTCTGTCAGGACCAAGTTGAGGATCCCTCAGAAGCTTGCTCTCCATCTCACCAGGTTCAGTTTTAGGCGGGGTGCAACTCTAGGAGGAATTTTTGGTTTTAACCAGGCCCTTCGTCACCAGACCCCTGTAGAACTCCTGCAGGTACGTGTACACACACTTCCAATCCGGCTCACGCATCTTCACCATGTCGTCCACATCCAACAGCTGGGGGCAGTCCACTAGTTTCCTGTGCCCACGCCAGAAAGTGAGGGTGGTGAGAGGGGAGGATGGGGAAAAAGAAAGAAAGGAAGACCCAAACAAACAAGACATGACAGGAAAGAGAAAGAATGAAAGACAGATAAAAAAAAAAAACAGGGAACATGACAGAAGTGTGGAAGAGAGAGAGGAAGAAGGTGGGAGGGAAAAAAAAACAGATAAAGCCGTGAGCAGCCAATGACAGAGGATTCAGAGTGAGAAAACAGAGAAAAAGAACACAAAAAGAAATGGCAATATTATATTTTGTGTTCACAAATATATCCATGAGTTGTCATGCTTCATGAACATTACAACACATACAGTCTGTAGCAAACAAAACAAAATGTATAATGAGCATCAAGAGATGTTCATTCAGTCTTTTTGTTTGCTGTTGTTTTTTTTTTTCAGTGCCATAAAACATTAACTTTTCATCTTTTCAATATGAAAATGACTACACTGTCAGAAATACTAGACACTGTAAAAAAAAAAACAAAACAACAGTTTTGCCAAACAAGAACAAAACAAAAAACCCATAGATAAAACCTTGTGAATCTAAAAAAAAAAACAAAAAAAACACACACACTTGTGCACAGGGTGGTGTGTGTTTGAGGGTATGTTGAGATTCCAGATCACAACAAAGTGTTGGAAGTGTTGGATCTGCAGTGTCTTGGGAAGTGAGTGATGATGCAATACAAAAAGGTGGGAGGATGGAGTACTGTGGTTGGGTGACAGTCCAGTGCTGAGCATTTAAAAAAATAAAAAAACATCAGCAGTGACATCAGTAAGAACATTATCCTACTGTGAGCACATAAACGCACACACACACACACTCAGAGGTGGGTGGGTGATCACAAATGACAAAGTGTGCAGCAAGAAGTACGAGAAAAAGAAAAAGGAAAAAAAAAAAAAGATATCTGGGATAAAATGTAGGAGAAAATTTTTGAGGCACAGCTGAGAGCATGTCTGTTTATTTTAACCTGTTGTTTTACGGGACGGGTTTGGTCATGGGTCTCTGATTCAGAGTAGGTTCCTTATAGGGGATGACAGACAGACAGAGAGAGGAGGTTTAGAGGCAGTTACTGTGGTAAAAAAAGTGGCTCACTCAGTTTTGAGAAGAGCTTGATACTCCTAAGAGAGACAAGGAAATTAACGCTGATGCATCAGGAGTCTGATGCTGGCTGAGTGCAACACAGTAATTTAATTTTCCAAAGAAAGAAAAAGAAAAAAAATCAGTTGTTTGCAGTGTTGAAAGTGTGTTAAAATGAGCTGGATTATATTCACAGAGAGGAGCGACGTCTTCAGCTGGTCTTCCTGCTCTTGGCCAAGATTACCAAGTTCAAAGCTCACAGCAGCTGATAAGGTTTCTCTTTTGGTTAGTGCAAATGTTAAGACAGATATATCTGCTGGATGTACTCACTCTGCAGCACTAAAAGCCACCTCAAAGTTTTGCCTGCGGTTGCTGGGGCTCAGGGAGTCGTAGTCAAAGGCGTCCGGGAAGAAACTGTGCACCAGGGCACAGAACGCCATGCCATTGCTCCAGCTAGATGAAAAATTCTGGATGTCCACATGCTAAGAAAAAAACCACAACAGATAGGGATGCAGCGATAAACAAAAGAAAACAACATTCTCAAAGTAGGAAAAAAATCCTTTAAAGCCTGGTTCAGTTACAGCTTTACTGGCTGATGTAACAGATGAGCGCTGGACACAGGAGGGATTGCTGTGGCTGGATGGCTCACCTCATACATGCGCGTCTTAGCACGACACCAGTCCAGCAGCATCTGCTTGATGGAGTTTGCATTGGGTACACCAAAGCTGGTGGAGCGCTGCACCTTGTTTACTTTGGCCACGGCTTGATTCCCAGGACTGAAAGGAAAGTCAGTCGTGTAATAAAAAGTTAGATGTTTTGACCTGTTACTTTTCCTCCTTTGGTAGCTCCGCCCCTCGGTGTATCCTTACCCTCCTCCCTCCTTCTCCAGCTTCTCTATCATGGCTTTTCGAGCCTGCATGGCGGATGTTTTCGGTAGGGTTTGGGCTCTCATCAGCTCCTTGCGCCTCTCCGCCTGCCGTCTCTCTACAGCACTGCTGCCGCCTCGAGTGGACGTGTCATCTTCGCGATCAAACACACTGAGATGGTAACAAGTGGACAATTTAACATGTTTTAACACTTTTACAAATTACAGTTTGAGCAGTTAATGTGGCAGTGCTTCATGACCCACCTTCCGACTTTTTTGCTTGTGTTAGAGGATGAGGAAGAGGTATAACTGTAGGATTTTGACTGGACTGTTCCTCCTGAAAACAAAGAAATAGAAATATGAATTGCTCTGTGTTATTATCACATTATATAGTAATAAAAGAGAAAAGTAATGACTTACTGTCTGTTTTCTGCACATAACTTGTCTCTACAACTGTGCTGCGTGTTGATCTGCTCCCATCATCTGAAAAGACAAGTACACTTGAAATTATTTATAAGCTACTGGAGAGGTATGGTTATATGATTTATTTTTAATCCAGTTTTACCATTTATTTTACTTTTCATTGTGCTTGAAACCCTGTTTTTCTCTTTTCACTACCAAGGTGCTCTCTATGTTTTGGAATTGTTAATTTAAATTAGCATTGTGGTGACTTGAGTGCTTAATACAGTCTCAAGTTTAAATGGGGATAAGAAAAACAAAAATACCAGACTGTGTGAAGCGATTTGTCTTGGTGACTTGGCTGAGGGTTGAACCATCTGCTGCCTTCTCCACTTTGCTCACTGTCACCTCTCCAGCTCCGGGCCCGGTACGAGATTTCTGTGTTCGTTCTTCTCTCTGCTGCCGTAGCTCCTGCAGACGTGTCTCACGTTCCTTTTCTCTCTGGTCTGGGGTGGAGGGGAGGGCAAAAGAGCTAATGTCAGTGAGGAAAAAAAAAAAAAAAGAGTAGGAGAAGGAGGAGGACAAGAGGTCCAAAACAAGCTGACAGCACTTCAGCACCGCAGAGACGGATTTTAACAGAGCTTCCAGGTTTGACAGCAATACATTTTACAAGTGTTTCCACATTACTGTGAAATTTCTTTCTGAACACAATCACAGGTGAGAGGTTTAGCATTCAAGCACAAGCTGTAAGCAATGTGTTCCACAAAAATATCAGATTAGAAAGAGTAAAAACATTTAAACTGGGCCTTGTGGAGGACTGGACTGTTGCCTTCACCTTGATATTAAAACAAACTATGAGGAATTCATCTAAAAAAAAAAAAAAAAAGTATTATTTCTATTCGTGTGTGATATTTACCCTGCCCTGTTAGAGCAGTAGGGAAGTCTATCAAATTAGCATTCTACAGAGTGAAGTTTTTTCTCAGAACGCCACTGAGCGGTAAAATCCAGAGCTCGATGCAACCAGGTCGATTGTAAAACCAAATCGCAAGTGTTCTCTGAAATAAATACAATACTGTAAATGTGGAAGTGGAAATTGTTCTTGAATGATATTGTGGAACACTGAAACACAGGATTCATGCAAATTTAAATAAATTCCTTTATCATCCATCACAAGTGAGAAAACACATTTTGTAGTGGTCTGACAAGGACAGGATGGTGCAACCACAGAAACAAATCTATTATTAAAGCACACTGCACACCACCTGCCCTACCCATTTCCTCCTGAGTACATCCCAGCATGGTCTCTGAGGGTAGAATGGATAAAATGTAAGTTTTTTTTTTTATTATTTTGTCAGCAAAAGAAAGGGACGTCAAGAAATTAATTGAAATTTGACAGGAAAGAAAGCATGTGCCTTTGATTATTTGAAATGAAGAGTTAAAAGGAAAAACAGTTTAAAGTTGTATTTCTGCCTGTAGTCACCTCTCTTTTTCTTGCGAAGGTCTCTCATGGCTGCACGGATCATCTTCCTCTCTTCAAAGTCTTTTGATTCATCAAGCTGTAAAATGATTTAAAAAAAATAAAAAATTAGTTACCCACACAAAGACATGGCAACTATCCAAACACAACCTGTTGTGTCGACACACTAATTTTTCTGCAAGACTGGAGTTGTTGTATTCAATTCACAATCAGGTTTTTCATGTGTAAAACAGCCAGTATGAGAACACGACTGTAAAGTACCATTTTATCAAGTAGCTCTTCATCCTCGATCGCAGCAAGCTTTTCAGCTGTCAGTTTTCCAGAGCACTCCGCAGGTTTGGCTTGAGTGCTGGAGTCGTTGGGAATGGCTGGGGTGGGACATGACACCTGCACAGATGGTCCAGCTGCAAACACTGGCTCAGAGGCAACAATAGGCTCCGTCTCCATCTGAACAAAAGGCAGAGCAGGAGCAATGATGTGCATGTATTAACACGAGGTTGCAAAGATTAAATGTATTGTCTTCATGGATTTTAAAACAAAAACTGCAACCTAACAGAGCTCAGACTACAAACTGTGCACTCTGTAGCAGAAAGAGGATTTAGAAACACATTTGAAGCTGGTTCAAATTTAGTATGCAATATATACAAGAAGATTTGGATTAAACACATTGCAGCCATATTAGGCCTGAAGTTTCCCACCCTCCAATATCTTTTTTGTACAAGGACTACCCAATCATAACTCCCAACCTGACGATTTTTCAATATCTTTTCAATATATTTTCTCAGAATATGTCATATTCTGAGAAACTGCAAATCCCTCAGAAAATACTGCTGAATCAATGTCTGCAACAGACTGCAGGTTCAAGCTGCAGCTTTGGTGCTTTTGTTGCAACTGGATCCAGGCTCAGATATAGCTCACATAGCTGACCCCATCCTTATCAAGAGTTACTTTGCTCTCTTCTCAGACCAGGTCTCACCAGGAAAGGGACAATGTCTGGCACAACCACCGAGCTAATCAAAAGGTGAGCCCTGGCTTTAAGAGTTTTCTGGGCACAGAGTTCTGACCCCCATGGGACGGGCTGGACTGAGAAGCCTTTGACCGATGAAGAATGCTTTGGGACACAACAAGGCCAGAGAAGAGCTCAGAGGAAGCTGATGAGGGCATGTGTGTGGGCTGAGAAACTCCCAGATAAAAAACAAAACAAAAAGTACTGAAGTTAAGTTTAACCAGTAGAAACACACTGAGATTAAAAATCTCTTTTACAAGAGCATCCTGGCCCAAGATGGGCATGGAAAAATGGTTTAGGTCTTAAGGAGCTTTAGTGTACCATCGTTCAATGGAGTCAACGCAGGACCAAAAATTAAATTAAAAAAAACAAGTGAAATAAAATAAAAAGTTTGAAAAAGGCTCTGTCGCTTTTCTGTGGCAGCAGAAGGCTGATATGGAAAAAATTACTCATGGTGGTCAAAATGAAGCATTGTCAGATAAGGTTACTGACAATTTTCAGAGCCATCTGTTGAAGGGATTAACACGTTTGAAACATAACATACTTTTATTGAAATAACGATTGGCAGATGCAGCTGCCTGCAGAATTAGAGTCAAATATGAGCTCCAACTGGCTTATATTGCAAATTACACAACATCCCTTAAAAATGTTATCAATCCACACATATGGTTTGTTGTTGGATTTCCAATGAGCAAACGACTGGAAATGAAACGGTTATCCTGGCAGGCCTGAAGCTGCGCTTCCATGTCTGAGAAGCCATGAGACCTTTAATGCCATTCCTGTTTTGAAGACAGAAGTAAACCCAGTTTACAACTGGTTTGTTTTTTTAACCGAGTGGTTCAGTCAACAGCACTTTTATCTCCTGGCTGGAGCTTTCCCTACAATGTCACCTCCCTGAACCCTTTCCCTACATATCCTCTTCTCTACAGAAACATACCTGTGGTAAACCACAGACCAGAACCACTGTAACTGTTGAAATGTAATCACTTTGTCCTCCACGTTGAAGAGTAGCCACACAACACAGACACACGATGGTGAGCCAGGACCCTTTCAGAAATTCAAGGAGTTGCAGGTTTAGAAAACTTCTGTGACAGATTGCATGAAGTCTTCCATATAAACATTATATCACTATATCAGAGCCAGTTAAGCTTTTTCTCAGTTGATGTGAGGACGTCAGCTGAAAAATTGACATTTTAATTAGATTAAAATCACCTGAAAGCTGAGAGTGGTGAATATAAAGGTCAAGACGCACACACTGTATCACTGGCATAGGACATAAAAGTAGTGGCCAGCTGATCCACAGGTACTGGAAGCATTCGGACCGTTTGAGTGACTTATCTGAATCCAAAGGAGTCACAATCAGAAGAATTTACACAGAGCAATACCGTGCTGTTTGAAGAAATGTTTGCCATGAGAGATGGAGCAGAGAGGGAGCGGCAGTTTGCAAAGATTGGTGGGTGAGGGACCGATGAAACCTCTGACATCTGAGGAGGGCACGTCTCAGCCAACACAGTGAGCAACTCCTGGGAGCATGATACAAGCGCCAGTGGAGTGGTGGTTGAGATATCACATGGAGCTTCAGCTGCAGTCTCCTGATGTGTGAAGAATGAAGTATCACTGGATAAAGTTTTGGTCTCGCAGGGACTGGAACATGAGTTTTCCTTGCTACTTTCACATACTATGGGAGCAGGTAGTCCCATCACTTGGCACAGGGCTTCCACTTGCCTCACCATTCTTTCTTGATCAGTTTTCAGCTTCAGGTTCTCCTCCTGCAGCCTTACAATGGCCTCGACCAGAGGAGCCACCTGAGCTGCAGCCTCCTCCAGACGGGCATTAACTCGTTTCCCAAAGGCTTGCAGGTCACTGTGGATCTCCCCCACAGCACACTGCAGCGTTGACTCAAACTCATTCCTGTCAAATTGCTCCCCTTTGCCCTCAGCTTCCTCCTGTGCAAGAAGATCTCCAATCGCCTCTTCCAGGCCAGACTCGGCACAGGCACTATCGGGGCTGCCCAAAGTCTCTGGAGGCTGTGAGGCTGGGAGGAAGTCCAGGTTCACCCCGGGCATGGCAGCACAGAACTACTCACTGGTACACTGACAAATACCGTCTTAGCCTAAATCCACCAAAGATTCCTAGTACGCTACGTTGAAGGTGTAAGATCAGACAATCAAAAGGTTATGGTCCCTTTTATAACAGCTGAATCTGTCTCAGAGACCTTCAAAAACACTACATGTTCTTTATACCCTCAGCAACACCCTCCTCTTCACAAGCACGCAAGCTGACAGCCAATGAGCATGCAGGGACTCTTGTTTCCCAAACAGCCCCCGCTGTTTATTTCCCGTGCCCAGGACATATATTTATCTCCCACCTGACCATTATTCCACCAAGCAAGCCACTCTTAGGGAGGAGACTGAGGGGTCTACAATTTAGAAAATGTACCCCTCCCACTTTAACTTTCCCTTTATTTAGGTCACGTCCTTCACACCTCGACTGGAAGGCAACAAGGGTTTAGATGTGGCCCTAGGCCAGGCCTGTGTTGACAGACTTGTACATCAGCTTTTCACTGCTCTTAAAACTTGTTTCAAACCAAATGTGAGTGAGCTCTTACTCATCAGCTCAGTTTTTCTTCTCCAAGACAGGGAACTCAAAAATGACTTTCACAGGGAAGGTCCCTTCATAAAGGGCTAAATACTAAGTTATGACCACACACTGGGTTCTCAGTGAGGATGAGCTGGGGTCTAGTTCCCCACAGCTTTAGGTAAGGATGTTGGGAAGGACACCACAGTCCTTCCAAAGTTTTCTTTTAGACTTAATGACAGATAAGCAAGGATCCAGCTGCTGCACACGTTGAAGCCTGAAGTTGAGCAGTGTTAAACCAGGAGCGATGACAGAAGTCTGTGCATGCTCCTCATGCTATTTGTTGCTCAACTACCCCTTTTAAATATATGCTGCAGAGTTTTTTCTATACTTGAAAATCAAATCAAACTATACAATTACTCATTACAACTCTTGAAAGGTGTGCTGTCTTTGAAGATACAAGGAGATGAAGCATTTCAGTTGATATTTGGTCTCACTCTTCATGCAAACCGTGTTAATGTGCGCATTAGTACAAGGTAGTCATTGCATTTTTCCATTTAGAATTTCTCCATACTTTCTCATTTAGAAGCAGTTCAGAATGGGATTTTGCATTGTCTTCTTGAAAAACAGGGAACAGAAAAAAATCGACAGGAAAAATGCACACAGAAAAGTATGAAAACAAGCATATTGTTGGTTCACTCGAGCTAGAATCAAATAAAAATGCAAGCAATTGTCGTAATCATTGCATTTTCTTAAAGGTTGTTCGAATATCATCCCTATTTTGGGGTAGTACAAACTGAGTTCGAGGCTTTATTTTTCTTCAATATAAGGATATAGTGCATCTGTCATTTTAGTTAGTGGAGAACAAAATGGCAAAGAGCAACGGTTTACTTTGGACTTTACAGGTTTTAAAGGGGGAAAGAAAATTCTCAGAAGTCCCGAGCCTTAAAGCAAAACTAGAGAAAAACTCCTTCCTGACAGAAAGAAAGAGGGTCAAACTCAAGGAGGACGTTTGTCTAACCATGACACAAAGTTCAAAAATCACCCAACAATGTAAGCTAAACTGAAAAGGAAGAAAAGGAGATAGTCCATGCAGTTTTCTCCAAGCATGCAAGCTGCATCTCTATGATGGCAAACACTGACAATCATGACAATGTCTGTGGCTATTTTCAGCACTCTGCTGCCATTTACAAGTCTACAGAAGAAGCAGGGACATTAGAAAGCAGACATGAGATTCTCGCTGTGACACATATGAACTAGTTACGTAATAAGCACGTCATGCATCAGCAGCTAGTAAACAAGAAGGTCTTTGTCTCACTGTCCTGCAGATAGACAATCTGTCACTGACCGTTAGTTTGGGTCCATGTTCACACAATATCACTTAGCCAATGTGACCTAGAGCGTGGCAGTAATCTTTGTAACTTCAGGAAAGATTGACTGGACTGTCATCACCATGGATATAAAGCTAAGGCATTATTTATGTTTTAGTGTTCAGGGCTGAGTGCACTGACTAATACGCACTAGATGAGTGGGAACAGCTGTGATAACAACTTGATGCTGGTCTTACCTGTCAGAAGCTCAAACACTAAAAGCATCTTGAGTTTTTTTTTTTTATTTTTTTTTTTTTTTATCAGTAGTCATGAGCCGTTAGAGTTGAGTTGACTAATGGCAACTGGCAGAAAAAACAAAGCCATCAGCATCGAGATATTTTATTGGTATTAAAAAAAAAGAATGAAACAAGCAAGTTAAGAGTGGAGGTTATAAAGTAGTGAGGCTAGACCACCAGGTAGAAGCCCAGACCACCCAAAAAGATCAGAGGTTCATACAGGAACCACAGTAGCAAAGAAACTATCCATATCATCCAGACTGGAAAAGCATGTTGAAAATCACTTTTCACCATGGTGAAAAGGCTACATTAAGATGTATATATATATATATATATATATATATATATATATATATATATATATATATATATATATTAGGGCTGTCAATTTCTCAAAATAATTAATCAGATTAATCGCATGACTGTCAATAGTTAATCACGATTAATCGCAAATTAATCGCATATTTTTATCTGTTCTAAATCTACCTTATACAGATCTTTTTCAAGTTGTATTACTCTTATTAATACGAGTCCTGACTAGAACCAGGAAATATGACCATATTAGTCCAGTCCTGAGGTCTCTGGCTTCCTGTCACTCAGAGAATAGACTTTAAAACAGCTCTACTTGTGTTCAAGTCTCTTCATGGCCCCAAAGTCCATCTCTGACATGTTAGAGCCATATGAACCAACCTGGACTCTGAGAACCTCCTGCTGGTGTCCAGAGTCAGGACTAAACAAGGTGAAGCTGCATTTCAGTTTTATGCTCCTAAAATCTGGACCAGTCTTCTAGAAGATGTGAGACAGACCTGAACTCTGACAATGTTCTGATCCAGGCTGAAAATAGTTCTGTTTAGATGTGAAGATGATGACTGGAAGGATTTTATCTGCACTCTTCATTTTTAATTTAATTAATTAATTTTTTCATTAATTAATTTTTATTTATTATTGATTATTTTTATGCTTGTATGGAATGATTCTATTTGCCTTCTTGTGGCTGCATCTGTAAAGCACTTTGAATTGAATTGCAAATAAAGTTGCAAATAAAGTTGCCTTGCCTAATATGAGAGCACACAAATGCTTGCCTTATGCAAAACAAATGCATGTTATTTATTGCTACAATGCCAAATCCATTATATATTATATATATATACTCAATATTTTATCTTATGTTCTTCATACAAAATATTTCCGTTTATTTGCTTCAAACGGGGAGGGCTCTCTGCATCACCGCTCTCATTAGCCGTCAAGTGACCGGACTCCGGTGGTAACTAAATTCACATCGACAGCAAACACAAACAACATTTATCTTGTGGAGTTAGCCATCAGGCAAGGTTTTGAAGCTGAACTTACCATTCAAAATAGTATCTTTTGTATCCATTTATTATTTGTATCCAACTACTGCTAATAGTTTGTTTACGTCTGTCTGTCTGCGGCATGGACATCGACGTCAGTGCATGACTTCCTGTTTTGACAGGACTACGGAGGACTACAGGACTACAAACTACGGCGGGCCCGAGGGCTCATTAAACCTACTCTCCTCTTTACTATTGTACACGGCCAGGCTGTGTCGCGTTAACGCGCGTTAAAAAAATTAGTTGCGTTTAAAATTATTTTGCGTTAATCACGCGTTAACGCGTTAACTTTGACAGCCCTAATATATATATATATATATATATATATATATATATATATATATATACACACACACTAGGGCTGGGCAAGTTAACGCGTTATCGCGTTAACTTATTCATTTATTAACGCTTATATTGCACGTTAATGCATGTGGCTCACATGCTTTTCTTTTGAAAAGTCTGTTTCTGGCTGCTGCGGAACCGGAGGATAATTAGCAGGTAAACAAGCAAAAGAGCTAAAACAGACATGGAGAACCGTAAAAATCTGTGTACTTTACAGTTCAGGTAGCAACTCAGGTAGCAAAATTAACAATTCTTTTTACTTTTCTTTTTACAATTTTATTACTTCTTAATGTTTTTTTAATAATGTAATGAATGTTTTACAGTAATTAAAAACATATTTAAAACAGATCGAGGATTTAAAACACATTTGTTTAATTTTAATGACCTCTCACGGCCCACCTGCAGTACCACGACAGCCCACCAGGGGGCCGCGGCCCACACTTTGGGAATCACTGCTCCAGCAGCTAGAGTCTAGCTGGTTACCTTAGTGCGGCTCCATCTAGTGGCACAGATGTGTAAGTCTAGTCCTCGATTATAAAACAAATTCAGTCCTGTGGCCTGTTTTTTTCATCTCGTATTTTTGTCTAAAATTGAAATATTAAAAAAAACATTCATTTTTTTCATTTTTTTGTGTTAGATTAAAAATGAAAAATGTAATAAAATGTTACTCTTTAATTTTTTTTTTTTTTTTTTTTTATTGATACACGGATTGGTAAATTTACTGAACTTGAACATGGACATTTTCATTTTAAAGTTCTCCCAGACGGATAATTTGATAGAAACAAGGTTATTTGTAACAACTGCCAAGTTAAACTCCCCGTAAAAGGTTTCTGCTGTTACCTCAGAAATTACCTGTTTTAAAGTTATGATTGTGCTGAGCCACAATCATTTTGTTGGATTTTGTTTGTAGACTTTTTTTTTTAATTTTCTATAAAAACAGGATGACATTAATGTCCTGGCAGTGGCAATAAGCTTTATTTTACATTTTTTAAGATGAGATTTACACTAAATATGTGTTACTGACAAGTGCTGATGTTAAAAGTGTTTGAACAACAAATGTTATGGCACTTGAGTTCATATGGCAGCAGAATATTTAAATAAAAGTGCATTTACACTACTTTTGAATTCATTATTTGATTTTGCGCATACAATGCGATTAATCATGATTAATCAGGAAAATAATGTCATTAATCGCGATTAAAAATTTTAATCGTTGCTCAGCCCTAATAAATACACACACGCGCACACATATATATTTATAACTACAGTTACAAACTCTATAACTACAAACTCTAACTACAGTTTGTGTCTCACAAGGACCGAATTGACAGAAACTAATCTCAATTCAGCACCTTAATCCCACCCTGCAGTCTTGTGGAGCCTCCTCCCAGCCCTAATTAACCCGCTCCCTGATCCCATAACCAGATTACCACTGCACTCTGAATACACAGCCATTATAAAGAGTAAACAGGACATTGCTTAGTGTTTCCTTCCTTTCTCAATCCCATTTTCTCCATTCATGACGTCGCCTCCTTTCATGGAAGAGAGACAACTTAAAGGTATGAGGCAAAAAAAAAAAAGAGTTTAGCTCAGGTCACTGTGATTTAGGAAGTGATTTGTTTTTGCTCTCAATTAATTCTCACAACACACAACTTCCAATTAATAAGAGAAAAAAAAAAAGTAAAAGTGACAAGAATGAGTTTCAGGGTATGTGGACTGTAATTGCTGTGGATGAAGACAAGCAGGTGTCATTTGGGAAAACATTTTCCTGATAAATTTCAAATGACCCCCCCCCCCCCAAGAAAAAAAAAAAAAAAAAACAAGGAATGCCCAGAACACCTCCCTTCTTCGCACTCTCTTTCACATACCCTACAAGGACAGATGTGACTGGCTACCCACTCTGTGTTTGATAAACACTGTTCTTCCCTCCTCTCCTTCCTTTCCACACTCTCTGTCCAGCCAACACTTTCCTAGCTTGCATGCTTTTAAAGCCGTTATGGGTGACTGCTGAGAGTGATCCACAGCAGAAACACTGGCGGATTTCATCTTAGATTCATATGGAAATTAAACAGAAGATTAAAATCAAAACACTAAGTTCAGTTGGGAATGAGTAGAAGTAGAGTGGACACGAGGGTTTGATGAGTTTTATCTGTGGAACCCTAGAGTTGCTCACACTGTACCTTGATGGAAGGTCCAGAGGAGAAGGTAGACGAGGAGATCTTAAATGGTGTTGCTCTAAGGCCAAGGGTCAACTCTGAAACAGACACAGAAGAATGGATTTGAAACATTTCTATATTCTAAACTGGGGTGAAGAACAGCCGTTAAAGAAAAAGGAAGCCTCTGTTGTGCTTAAATACATCCGCATGACCTTGCACTATGCTGGAGAGAGACATCAGTTCATTGCATAAGATGCCATGGTGTCATAAACAACACAGACAAATGTCTAATGTAAGACGGGTGAGAAAATGCACATGACGCCAATGTTAACATAAACAGCCTTCTTCATTGGCCTCTAAGAGTACACACATGAATTTCCCTCTGATTCATTACCTCCCCCATCCACAAAAAACATGTACAAAAGCTGCATCATAAAACATGGGGCTGATACATCCCAGCACAGCTTACATTTAGAAGTCTTTATTGTGCTTCGGAGGGAAACCTGAGACACAATTGCAGGCTGCTTTTAGTCAGAGCGAGACAAGCAGGTTCCCAAAAAAGGAGCTCAAAGCCAATAAAGCAAACTGTGCTGAAAAGAAGCTCGCAAAATTGTCCCTAAGAGTGTCCTAGTTTTGGGGGGGGGTGGGCGGGAGACTCCTAAACATTGATTCTGGACAGGTCTAGTTTTTGTTTCAAATAAACCGTTTGGGTTGGAGAGCCCAGCTGCTGAGCAGAGCAGAAGCTTAAGGGCTTGTAACTGTACAAACTGTAACAGCAGCTTCAGCAGTCTTGTTTCTGACAAGGACTGAGATTGATGGCACTCATGTTTTATTTCATGCAACTAATACATCTTGTGGATGGTGTATACTCTGGCGACATCACTCAACGTCTAAAGAGCTAAAAATAAAAAGGAGTGCAAAGATCTGCTCTGCACCAGTTAAACACTTTCTGTGGTCATTTAATACTTGCCCCAGCCACTCATAGCGCCAATATGGAATAATTGGAGAGGACTGTGTGATGAAGGACATCTGATATTTAACAAAAAAAAGAGGAAAAAACATCAAATTTATAAAAAAAAAATATATATAAGAAAATTTTGTTTTTCCCATTTTTTGATTATGACATTGAACACCCCCCCCCTTTTTTTAAAGCTGTTTTTTTACTGTATGTATATATATATAGATATATACATATATATATATACATAGAATTTACAAGACAGAGATAGAATATACATATATAGATAGATTACATATATATAGATGATATATACATGATATATATATATACATATACATATATATACATATATATAGATATATATACATATACATATACATATACATATACATATACATATATATATATATATATATATATATATATATATATATATATATATATATATATATATATATGGGAAAATTAAGTAACCATATCGTACACAGCTGTTTTAGAACTAAACACTTCTAAGATATTATGAAGTAAATAACTGCCTCGGTACACAGAACTTTTTTTTTCCTTCTTTTTAGCCAACTAATGAGACGGTTGGTTAAAAAAAAAAAAAACTAATGTGACTAATACTTCTACTCCAACTCCTTATCAGGAAAAGTCACCAACAAGCTTGTTTCCTAGAAACGTTTTCTCTTTTAGATGCCCATTGAAATGAATGATAGCAGTAAGTGTGTGTTGATTTATATAAAGAGGGCAGACAATATCTACAGTGTAAGAAACAAAGCATTGTACTGTGTGGACTGACTGGCTTGTTCATTCTTGCCGTCCTCTTGTTGACCAGTGACCTCGACCCCCCCTCCATATTGAGCTACATGTCCACTCTAAAACAAATGCCCCTCAGTTTACAAATTCAGCTCTGCCATCTATCCATGTACTTTGCTCACAAAACCCCTTGTCATCATCCCACTTGTGCCAATTCCTTAGTGCTGATAACCTCCCACAGTGACTGGGATTCCAGTGACAGTAGTAAAAACACAGCAGCTAAATTAAGACTCATTCTACCAGAAACTCACTGGTACACAGCTGTGTGAGGTTAAAAAGACAGCTAAAATAAGTGGGGACGTAAAACCATCAAAAACATCTTTTGTCACAGTGAAGGTGTTGCTCCTACCTGGTCTTTGTCCCAGAGCGTTGATGCGTGGGGTCATGTTGGTGATGGGCACAATGTTGCCTCTTGATGGGGTTGATGTGGTGGATGTGGCAGTTGTGCGCCCATCCTTGATCTCAATGGTGAGAAAAGTCTTCATGTCGGGGTCTTCCTCTCCCTGAGGAACCTTGGTTCCAGCTGCTCTCCCTGGGGTCTCGTCTTCCTTTGACTCACTAGATATGTGCACATCTTTTTCAGCTGGAAGCTTCGTCCCACCCATGGAGTTCTGCGATTGGTCGGCTGTGGACAGAGGTTTATTAGCCACACCTCTTGACTGAAGTGTAGCATGACTACTGGACACAGCGGAGGTGTTCAACGCCGAGTCCACACGTGGCTTTGCTGGCCTGTCTCCAGATGTGCTGAGGGATGTTGTATGTGTAAACAGCTCAGTAGCTCTGGAGAAGTTTGTGTGGCTGCTGCTGCCAGAGGTGGTCCCATTCC
The DNA here is from genome assembly GCA_018398805.1 of Hirundichthys speculiger. Taxonomy (NCBI): domain Eukaryota; kingdom Metazoa; phylum Chordata; class Actinopteri; order Beloniformes; family Exocoetidae; genus Hirundichthys; species Hirundichthys speculiger. The sequence continues at coordinate 2,583,928 of JAGFBZ010000035.1, read as the reverse complement.
TCAGAGGGGTTTTCTTCAAAGCTGGAACATTTGTGCTCTGGCTGGATTCTGTAAACTTGCGCATTCGATCACGAACGGAGTTAGTGCGGTTCAACTGTTCCAGTATAATGTCTTTCTTCTCAAGTGCTGTGAAGACAAAGAAGAGATCTCCAATAACATATTCATCCCTCATCTACACTCGCTTATTCCTACTGCAGGGTCACGGGGATCTGTTGAAGCCTATCAAAAAGCGCATACCCTGGACAGGTCACCAGTCCATCGCAGGGCAATAACATGACCGCAGATAAAAAAGGAAATTCAAAGGAGACGAAAAGCCTAAATCCCCTGGACTGTTCAGGCTGAAGTTACACAGTTATTGCCTTTTGTTCATGTCATCTGCTTGTGTATCTCAGAAGCTAGATCCCCATCTCTCTTTGCCTAGTTTGTCAGTTTTCTTGAGTCTTTGCTTGACTTCTTACATTTATGATTGTTTTTCCTCATTTTGTTTTTCATTTTCTATAATACAGACAGGTAAAAAAAAAAAAATGCTCGTGACTCGGGTCATCCAAATAAAAGTAATAAAAAAATGCATTTCTATGTATTTCACTGGACAATGGACAGGACTCGAATCATTAAGCAAGACTCGACAGGCTTGAATCAACACAGAAAATGGTTTATCCCATAACATGCTCACTTCCCAGTCCATCCTGTGAGGAGCCCTGTAAGGTCATGCTAATACATTTGATTGCTCACTTCATTTCTGCAGGATATGAACCCTGTTGTAACATTGTGGACAATAAAATAATAATTTAAAAAGTCAAAAATATTAGTTCCTTTCTTTTCCACGATGCCCTGATTCTCAGCAAATCTTTACTTTCAAAAAAAAAAAAAAAAAAAAAAAGGGAAATGATCTTGAAAGATGGTCAGATTAGTTTCTTACCAGAATCCTTTGCTTTGCCGTGAAGGAAGGTCAGATTACCGTTAAATGTCATCTAAAACAGGGGGAGAAGAAAAACAAAGAAACATGAAAAACAATCAGTAGAGGAAGTGGAGCAGATTAAAGGTCAGTGCCTCCTGTGGCTGGATTGACAACCTAAGAGCTGCTTTACAGACAGCAAGTTTAATAGGACAGGAGTGCACATTCATGAGTTGCTCCACAGTCCTAACAGTCCTAAATACAACATCGACTGGTGTTTTTCAACATACAGCATGTGTGTTTGAAGTGATGCTGGTGGGAATCTGTTCTTTTCTTTTCTCAGCAGACCTCAGAGTGTTTGTATTACTCTCAGGAGACTGTGCATAAGAGCACATGATAGGGACCAATAAAAGAAGTCCGGAACCATCCTTGGGTAAACTCATTTAGTAGAGTAACACAACGGCATAATGCCAACATGAGTTCTCAAGATGGAAGATATTCAACAGTTCAGTTAGTGTAAAAACAGAAACTCTGTGTGTTCTCGGGGCTCAGAGATGAAGGGAGACAGAATATCTGGCGTGCAATCCCATTTATCTGCCTTTGGCACCAGATGAGGCTGAGACGCAGCTGAGGTGAAGCAGAGGCCATCAGGTACACGGTTTGTTTGTGCAACCAAGTAACTAAGTCACAGAAGTTAAATAAATAGAATAGAAGCAGAGTATGCTGCGTTCATGGATACAGATGAGACCTTGATGTCTTTGACAAATGGAGGCTTGAAGTTTCTTGTCAGGGATAATGTAATAGAGCGCTTGAACCATCTGCTCAGCTCAGCACCCCACTCTAGTGGTGCAGTTCTGATAAATTCTGAGTATTAGTGCTGTTCAACATACCAAGATTCATCTGAAATACACATAGGTGACAAATGAAAAGAAAACATTTGTCAAGCTTCATCAGCATGGATTCTACTCTTTGCAAAAAAAAATAAAATAAAATGGGTCAAGCAAGCGCATGTGAAACTTTCACATTGACTTGTGTTGCATTGAAGAACTAAACCAGTTCCATCCTGCATTGCGTGGATGCAGCAGGCACCATGTTGCTCACCGTTTAAAGTTCCAGTACTACAGCATTTTAAAACTGAAAACAACAGCAAACAGTTGTGCTCATATTTGGGCACACGTGTCTTATAGAGCAATCACATTTCTAGCTTTTCCTCCAAAGCATGATGCACCTTTTTTGGTTGAAAAAACTCCTCATAAAGATAGGGGAACAATTCAAGTCCATATAGATCAGTTTTCACCGATATGTAAAACTGAAGGCTTTATTTATTCATTTATTTATTTGGCCAACAGCTTAAATTTCACTTTCAGTTTCTCTTTTTGTTTTAGACGTTCTAATCCAACAGTTTTCTGTGTTCCCCCACTGCACCTATAACAAAGGCTTTTATGTCATATGTCACCTGTCTGTCTACACACCACATTCCACATAGTAAGACACCTTATAAAAGCAGAGTGTGCCCCACCTTTTGCCTCTGGAAGTCTGTTTTTCCTTTGGCGCTGCCATTGAGCAGGCCATTGACAGGATCTTGGCGAGATAAATGAGCCCCATCCGTCTGCTCCTGGTTAGCAACATCATCCTGGTTAGACAGAGTCTGCACGCTGCCCTCTCCGTGGCTTCTCTCCGTTTCTGAATCTGTGCTGCAAGTTGAAGTTACGTCCACCTCCTCCGCTGGACCCCTCTCTTCAGAAGACATACTCACACTGTGGTCAGATGTCACAGAGTCTGTCCGTTTCCTTGACAACAGATTGATGCTGTCTGAGGTCCCAGAGCCCAGACGGGGTCTGACACATGAATTGGAGACATCTGAGCCCAACCTCTGCCTGTTAAGAGACAGGGAGCTGATGCTTTTCTCTGACGCACCAGAGTCTAGGCGACCACGCTGGGAGGAACTCTGGCTCTTCTCTGAGGCTCCCGAGTCCAGCCGGGCTCGGTAGTTTGAGCCCAAACTCTTGTCCGAGGCCACAGAATCTGCATTGGACCTGGAGAGCACAGAGGCCACACTGCGGTCTGAAGCTGTGGAGTCTGATCGTTGGCGGTGAGAAAGAACCAGGTCGGGCTCTGCGGTCACAGGTTCTCGCTGGGGCTGGATCAACATAGATCCAACAGAGCTGTCATCTTTTACCAGGTGATCCAGAACTAGCACCATGTCTGAGTTGGAGCCTAGGGGGGAAAAAAAAGGAAATAAAAGATGAGAAAAAAAAAAAGCTTTTCTGACTTGTATGAACAGATTTTCATGTCACATAATTTCTTCCTCTGGCACCAATCGAAAACTAAAGCCAAGCAGGTTTTTATCATATGAGAACAAAGGAAGCAACAGGTGGTGACGTCTGAACTGAACTGATGTAAATGAAATACGTCCGCAGCACTGGGGCTGTAAGAAAGGCCAGGCCAGAAAATGTCACTCAGGATCATGAACAAGGCATGTGGAGCCATGAGGGGATGTAGACATTTCCTTCAGTCTGACCTCAGTTCCTGAATGAGATTTGTGAGGTGGATGTGCGTAAAAGGAGGAGGAAGGTTCACAAGTGGAGAAGGGGAGCATGTGGCACAAACATCGGTGGTTAGTAACAAGGGGCTCAGAAGAAAGTGTGTGTGTGTGTGGGGGGGTGACTCCAGAAACAAGCATTTCCTTTCCCCTCCCCTGTGTTTAAGCTCCTTCACTGCTCCTTCTCTCATCAGGAAACCACACTCCAAACAACAGAGGTGCCCACATCCTCCTGCTGTGACAGTTTCTACCTTCAGCCCTCCATGGTGCTGCTACATGATAGGATATCTGAGGCTGTGCAAGTACTCCAGATAAAGAAAAACAAGCCCGGAGTGAATGCAGTTGCCGGATCACATGTATGAAAATGCTTCTAAGCAACTGTAGTTTGGAGTTTAAGTGTGCATGTTTGTCATTTCCAACCAACATCAAAGAGAGGCACAGTCTCTTTGAATATGAACAGAGTGAACAGCTTCATTTTAAGCATCTGATTTTTATTTATTCATTACTCCATAATGCCTCCAAAAAAGACATTTCATCAAGTAAAAAACTGGACCATTCTATCAAATTATGTTTACTTACATTGCTTTAGAAGAAAAAAAATGCGGCACTTTGTTGATTAAACAGACCGGGTGATAATGCAATAGGGTCTGAACGGATCACCCCAAACTCAATTACTGGTCACTTGTAACTGAAGCGGAGAGCCAAAACACATGGTTTCTTTGACAAACTCTCACGTTATTGTTCAAGTGTTTGCCATGAGGAAGCCGTCGTTTCCATTGTGCCGCAATTTCTGGGAAAATCCCCATTGCTTCTTCATAATGAAAGACTTGTTTTATGCTTCAAAATAGCTACACAAACTGTAGTCTGTTGACAGTGGGGGAAAAAAAAGATATATATAAATATTATATTATATATATATAGCACAAACGAAGCAGATGCAAGGCTTTCATATTCATACAGCCTTTACAAAGAAACAATAACCCAACTGTCCTCAAGGGGAAGTGGTCAACATTTTTTTTCTTTAAACTTAAAACAGCTTCACATATCAGCTTTCAACAGATTAAACTTTTGAAGGCAAGACTGAATGAAGGCCATTGCCACTGAAGCATTTTTTTAAAATTACATTCTCACATGAAATAAAAATGTCCAAAAAATGTTTTTTGACGAGTGTATGTTTATCATGATGTTGAATCAGAGGTTTTACTAAAAGATTTTAGTGGTTTTGTATAAAAACCCTTGAATTTTAAAAGGCTTTGCTTGAGGTATGAAATGGATTGCATTTAAAGCTTAATTTGTAGATTCAGCAGGAACTTTTTTGTTTTACTGGCATTGGTGCAATAAATCAATCAATCAATCAATAAATAAATAAATAAATGTCAGTACAGTGGTACTTCTACTTATGAACGCCTCTACATACGAATTTTCAGGTTACGAAACGCATCAACGGGAAAATATTGCCTCCTGTTACGAAAGAAATTTCGTACGAAATTTACGAAAGGCAAAAATACAGTAGCACTGCTACTCGCAGCTCCCAGAGTTTACCGGACGTAAACATACTTGTAGCTTCTCTGTATCTCGGTTTGAAAGCGGTGCATCCGAGCTGCTCTGCCATTGGCTATCGCTTAGCATCTTCCTGGCATCCCATTGGCTAGGAGGACCCCTTATCTGTATGAGCGTAGCCCAGCAACCCAGGTAAACGAACAATTTTTACCTTCGCCAAGGAGGTTATGTTTCTGCCGGCGTTGATCTGTCTGTCTGTGTTCAAGATGACTCAAAAAGTTATGGATGGATTTTGATGAAATTTTCAGGAGTTGTCGAAATTGTGAAAAGGAAGAACTGATTTCATTTTGGGTGTGATTTGGAAGAAATCCTAGATTCTGGATCACTTTCAAATTTTCGATAATTGTTGCGCTTGGTGGAGGTCTGCGCTCTCCGAGTGCTTTTCTAGTTCTAACATGTATTTCTTACAGGTTTTCAGGTCATTTCATGTATTATTTATAATTTATAAAAAAAAAAAAAAATGTTAGAATTTTGGGGGGCTTGGAACGGATTAGGACATTTACATGGTAAACGCGCCTCTACTTACGAAAGTTTCAGGTTACGAACCTACTTCCAGAACCAATTAATTTTATAAGTAGAGGTACCACTGTGTTTCATATTTCATCTTTGTAGTTTCTTTTTTAACAATATGATTATTTCTGGGGTTGAAACTATGGGGACCAGTGTTGTGGATCAACCACAAGTCAAATATTGCCACCCCACCGGTTTTGTTTAAAACAAGCACTGGAGCAATCGCATCACATGAAAGTGGTTGAGAAATTGTTTCTTTTTTTTTTTCCTTTTCAAGATTTACACTAGTATTACAACACCATAGCTTAATTGAGACTTGTATTCAGCACACTGACTTGTGAATAACAGGAACCTGGTATTTATGGTAACCAGATGGGCCTCTTCGCGCTCTACTCGCTTGGTTATTGCGTGAAATTGTAATAACTGTGTTGAAGCTCCTTTGGGAACTCTTTTGGGAGCTTAAATACAAAGTAACAACCATAGAGAGTCTCCTAAAACATTTCATTTCATAAATAACAGGCTTACCTGTTACAGTTCATGCTGAAACATAGCACAGCTGGATACAAGGTCATTGAGGTAAAGCAAGTAAAGATAGGCTTTTTCATTTGGAAGGTAGAAGTGTGTGTTTGGGCTGCGTTCAAAGGCCAAAAGAACCGGACACCAATCATTGAATTTTTTTTGTCCTGTTTTCACTCCACTGAAAACACACAACCCCTTCAAGAACCACACTGGCTACACAGTCCTACCCCGACCACAGTCCAGTGTCTCTGTTGACTGGCATTCATTTTTAAAACATACATTTCTCCTTTGCTTTTCTTTGGTGGTCTTTTTTTTCTGGTTTAAATTGTAAGGCAAGGATAAATCAAGAACAGTAGGGAGTTTCTCCACCACGTGAAGAAAGCCTTAGTTCTGTTTTGGTATCAACTTTATTTAGCAGAGGTGTGGTTGTTGGGTTTCCCTCTGTTCTGTCCCATAACCCCACCACCAACCCCTGGTCCACAGGAAGGACAACCGAGAGCCAAGCTTAGGCCAGAGCAGACCACACAGAAGGACATTTATCATGACCATCAAGTTACAATCGGCCAAGCAAGAGCTTAAATCAAAGATTCAAAATGCTTGGCTACACATCCAAGTTGCATTTCATGGTCTGTAAGAAGGGGGATGAAGGTTTTACCAATTGGCAAAACATAGGTAGGTTTGTAACAGCATTTAAAGCCTCTCTACAATGGATTATTACTGTTTTACAGGCTACTCAGCATTAGCTCTCTAATATGTGTTCCTGCTTAGTAAATGAAGCACATTCATTTCCTCTTGAAGGCATCCATTCATACTACTTTATTGATGGCTGGACTAACAGCATGCTTAATGAAATTACTTGACACTTAAGCCCAAGTATTTAAGCGAATGGCTCTGAGTGACTGCAAACACTTAATAAAGTTAGATGAAGTGGATTAAAGAGGCTAAACTAATATGACCTCCTGATCACCGCTGCAGGAGAACGGTTCCATTGGCTGGCTGGTTCAAAAGCCACTAAAGAGGAAAACGCAGCTGCAGGCCCGTGAAACAGAGGTGGTCACTGTTGGTTTAGTGTTATTGGAGCCAACCCAAACCTAACCTTTAGGAGACTGTTTACAGTATATACACACGTTTTTGTTGTTTTTTCCATTCCAGCGATGCCAAATGAGCGAAATGTAAATATGATGCAAGCGTGAGGGTGTGCATGTTTGTGCGATAATCAACATACAAAAACAGTGCAGCCTTTTCAACAATGAAAGATTTGTTTGTAATTCATAAGAGGAGCCACAATGAATGTGGTCCTGAGGAATTCTCTAGCACACTCTGAGAAGTAAAACAACAACAAAACTTGATTAAAATCTTTCAACACAACTTTTTTTTTTTTTTAAGGATATTGTGCTTTGTTTTATGCTTTATAAAATGTTGTATTATCTGAACTGATTTTGTTCACTTTTCTGTAGTGTGCATTCACTTGTATGCAGCATTTTTATTTTTGTACCTCTACGGCAAATGTCTTACCTCTCCTCTGCAGGTCTCTGCTCTGTTGTGTCTGCTGGCTTGTTTAACTCCTGGATCGGAGATCTGATGCGCTCTCTCTCACTGTGTCTCTCTCGCTCCGACTCCTGTGGAAATGAAAATAATGCTCAGAGCTCTTCAGTGCAGCTGTGAAAGCACCGTGCTTCTTAATAGATCACCAAACATCAGCTACTATCAACCCTCAGCAGTTCCAGGTCTGTTTCAATTGTCTTTAATTGAAGGCTGAGGTCAAAAGCTCCTGCCATGATGAGCAACACAGTTGACCAGCTGCAAAAGTAAAAATCTGTTTCTTCTTCTTTTGTATATGTCTGTCAGAGGTGCCCTGAGTGCCAACGCATACAGCACAATCAAGACGGTTCACTCTTATGTTTTAGCCTCTGATTGATCTGCAAGTTTTGGTCATCTGCAGTAAAATTTTGCAGCTTTCTGGTCCCAGTCAGAAAAGAGAAGACAACTGTAGCAAGCAGGTGATCTACAGTGAAGGTGTTGAATGGGGAAAGCTGGAGACGCAGATCCTACTGCTGGACCTCTGGTACCCAAGCTTGAGCTTCTCCACGGGAGACTCAGCTGCAAAAATGAAGTTCCTCTGAACATCTGCATACAGTCTCTAAATCATATCTGCACCGTATACTTGATCCGCTTTACTCTTACGGACTCGCAATCATGTCTCTGAAATTTTCTTTAGCAGAGCTTCACATGTTATGCGTTATCCTAATGATAAATTACATCATGGCTCATAATCTGAAAGGTGTTTTACATGAGGAATCTGGAAAAAATAAATCCAACAGGACTTCAGGTAGATCCTGGGGACAATAAAGACTTGACCTTACATACCGATAATAATTTGTCTCTAGATTTACAGTCTATTACTCCAAAGTGTTTTTGAAGACACCGCTCACCCAGTCGCTTTTCACTTTCACATGTGTAAACAATCCTGGACATGAGGCTGACACATCAGAAGTAGTGTGAAAACCTTATGAAAGACTTTTGATCAATGCAGTGAGTGACCGGAGCAGGCAGAGCTTGCATGCTAATGTTGAGACATTTAAATACAAGCAGAAGGCAGACGTGAAATAGCACTCCAGTCTCTCTGCTCTGCACTGTGACCTTTCCCACCCTGAGCAGATTAGAGGGCAGAGCGGCTCAGTCGCTGAAGAGAAAACGTAATCAGACACTGCTGCAGGAGACAGCAAAACAAACAGGATAGAGGAACCTGAAATGCTGAAGCTGATCTTCAGATAAGTGATTAAATCTGACACATCATTTTCTTGTGTTAAGCAAGTCAAGTTTTTAAGCTGAAACCATCCAAGAAAGGCCTGCCTGAGACTGCAGAAGGGAGTCAGACTAACTTTGTAAATCTAAATGTCAGCTGATCCGATGCCCCCCCCCCCCCCCCCCCCCCCCCCCGCCCAAACCCACTTTTTCCACAAAGCAGTGCAGACTCCGAGGTGTTAAAATGCATCCTCAGCTTTTCAAAACGTCAGTAAATGTCACTAGCATAGTTTACCATACCACAGTGGAAAAGAGTAATTCAGTAAAGTTCTCCTTTAATGAGTCATTAAAGTGTCAGATGTGTTGGGAGGACGCAAACAAAAGAGAAAAGGCACTTTAGTGAAATAATGTGAGAGGACACACACAACAAAGGCCACGATCCCAAGTGGAGTCACAGGGGGAGATAATTGCGTTTAAGCCATAAACTCAATTAAAGAGAACAAGTCTCTCCTCACCCGCTCCCCCTCACCCTCTCCTGCTCCTACCAGCACTCAGACAGACAGCCATCATTTCAAAGCTCCCAGTAAACCGCAGGGAACATATTTCTTACAGACAGTGAACCAGAGCAAAAAAAAAGGGGAAGATAAAGTGGAACTGGAGATGGAGACCAGAACAGAGGACCTGCTGCCAGCCGCTGTGCTGTCATTAGTGGCTTCCTTTTGGCCCCGACAGCCAAGATCATCCCACTCGTCCCATCTGGCCTCAGGAGCCTGTCTGTGTCAGACTATGTCCTCTCTCCTGACCACAGAAACGCTCAGGCCAGCAGGACTCCTCTGAGGTCCTCAAAAAACAACAATGAGCCACACACCTCCTTTCCCCAGCCAGTGCAGACATCTGAGATCAAGTATAGGTTACCGCACCGAGCTTCGTTCTAGTTTTCCATTAAACTTAAATCCATCATTCCACTGGTGAGGTCAGACCATTTGAGGGTCTTCCATGCTTGCACGTGGAATAAAAAAAAAAGTAGAAACCTGGCGTCTCTATTTCCATTACTGCATCCTGAGGAACCGCACACTCGGCTTTGTCCCAATAATCGCTGCACAGTAGCAATCATCTCCGTATCACACAGTCTGGACTGAGGAAACCCACAGGAGTCGTCAGCTCAGAGTCTCACTACTGTATTTACTCACTACAAATACTCACATACCTATCTGAGTCTCTGCTTGTTTTTTTGTTTAAATATAAATATAGAAGTAAATCACAGTCCCAACATTCTTTTCTTCCTACAGCACACTTCCTCAACTCATTTCAAACTCTGTTAAACCCTCTCTATTGTAAATACTCTAGGCCTGGTTTTAGACAGTTAATCTTCTTTCCTTATGTCACTTCTTGCAACACATTTAATGATGAGCAGAGAAACAAACAAATCTATCTGAAGTTGCAACACAAAAACAGCCAACAACAACCTCACATACACAGCATGCACACTTAGAAACTCCATCAATACAATCTAAAATGCAAGCATTTGAAGCAAGCATTCATGTTACATTTGTTATAAAGGACCTATCAAGACATTTTACTCAAGTCAAGCATCATGAATTGCCCCCTACAATAAACCCAAAACAATCAATAAACCATTATGTATGCAAACCTGAAATACAAACACAGGCAGGAACATCCTATTCTCCAGTAAGGTGGAAACAAGCTAGAAGTGATGGAAAAAGACTGTGAGATTGATTCTAAGTGGGGAAAAAGAGAAATTAAAAAAAATTTAAAAGAGTCAGGAGGATTTTCCAGCTGTCCCGTAACACAGATCAGAATGACATTTACCTTTTCTTCACAAGACTGACCAGGCTTCTCCCTCTCTCTTTTTCTCTCTCTCACTTTCAGCAGCAACCTTCTTGGAGTCGGGACATCCACTGTTCAGCTGCTTTACTCCCTCAGCCACATCATACACACACGCAAACATTTACACCACCACAAACACACACACGTAATACCAAGAGGCCACTCCCTTTACTTCCCCTCCCTCCCATTTTGTCTCCAGAGGGATCCGACCCCCATCACACTCACACACTCACGTGCACAGAGCTACTTCCCTACAGGTTAATGGTTTGCCTGGTTGACACATTAACTTCTGACACACTCTCTTTGACCTCGTTTTGGTGGTTCATGGGAAATATTTTTTACAATAAATATTTCCCATGAGGAACTACCATTAAAAAGATTTAAAATTGTGTGCCTTTACACATTAAGATGTTAACATTCTTGGCTTATATTATAATTTTCTTCTCTTACATACACACATTTAAGGCTCTTTATAAACTGTTAAGTGGGGATTTCTCCAAAATAAGCAAAAGGAAAACTTTATTTCCATTAAATCTTAACTTTTAGATAGTGTTGAGAAACAGATGAACTGAACTTTTTTTTTTTTTTTAAGCGCCACCACTGTACACATATTGCGTGCGTGTGCCTGCTGAGGAGACCTATCTAGGACCACCATCTTCCACAGGACAATTGCAAACAGCTCAAAGAGATCTGCTGCTGTGATGTGAGGGGAAGGAGCCCCGCTGCTGCCGGCTGATGTTGTTTTTGGCCACGTCCCCACTGCAGCACAGACAAGACTTCTGGGGCACAGCTGGAGGCCTTCTTGTCTGCCCAGCCAAATATCCCAGCCCTACTTCAGTCATCTAAACACCTCTGACTCACAACTCAACCACTGACAATTCAGCTATCCAAGGCCAAGTGGGGCAAACGGGTTTAAATGTCAGAGCATCCTGTTACATCAACATCCTCCTGTCTGAGAAGAATACACACACAAGCTCCAACAGACAATGGGACTGATACTAACAGCCTTTAACTTCTTCCCTCTTCCCGTTTCACTGTGGTGGGAAAAATGGATGCTTTCAAATGAAGCACCAGAACTTTGATGGTATGACTGACTGCATTTCCATCAAAACGCAGACACAGGAGGAGACTGTGGCACGTGGATACAATAAGATTTAACTTTCTTTTTCTACCACCGTATCCCACCCAGAAAAAACAGTGTTCATCAAAAAAAAAAAAAAAAAAAAACCAGGAGATCAAAAACAGGAGATAAGATAACATCTGGCCTCTGGAAAGCACTGAGTTAAGTCTCCTCGCATCATAAAGCTCTGACAGTGAGCCACTAGAGGGCGGGTCAGCTGTGAGGGACGTGCGTGAAAAGCCACTGAAGTAGGATTCAGACAGATGTAACACTTCATTTTCCAGAAGTGTGAATTTTTGTACTGCTAGATATGTGTGAGACTCCCTCTGCCAAACACAACTTACTGGCTTCACTAAACACCAAAGTCAAAGTAAATTTATATTTCTCTTCATTTCTGGTCAAATGTGCATGAAAATGTAAAAAACAAAACACATTCCTAACTCTGCGGCAACTGAGGCATACATGTTATACGCGTGTATGGGGTGGCCATTGTCAAAACTCAAGCGACAGCGTTAGTTGTTCTTTGCTGCATTCTTCATTGTGGCAGCAAAGAAACCTCAGTGGTCACTGTTGCCATGTAAACAGAGGCGGCATTTACAAACCAGTCTGTACTTGGCTCATTTCTGTCGATGCAAGCTGACACAAGCACACACTGGATCTGAGACATCTGAGACGTTTCATCATCCCTCCTCCCACAATCAATACTGGTTGCACTATTAACTTTTCTCTACTCACCTCAGTTCCCATGCCGTTCTGTGGCTCTTTGCTCTCACGCTCCAGGCAGCGACCAGACACTATACTCTTCTCCACCACCCCTAAACACACGGCGATATTTGGAATGAAGCAGATATTTCATCTGATGTCCCGTCAGCTTTGAACACAGGTGATGTTGGGATACAGGCTGAGGCAATCTGAGGTGATGCTATCTGAAAAGTCCTGACATAACCTTATGAAGTAGCTACTTTTTTCCTTTTTTTTTTTTTTTTTTTTTTGGGGGGGGGGGGGGGGGTGATGGTGGTGGCATTATCACCTCACTTGTGCCTATCGTTAGATTGATGGGCGCCTCATACAGACCAGACAGCACAAAAATATGCCCGGAATCCATTATCTGATGCTGCGCCACTGGCGTATCTGTCTTAGTAACTATGGTAACAGACGGAAATGCATGTACGCATGGCAAACGCGCAGATAACATAATTGTTTATTTTCCTTTCAAACTGAATCCATTATCAACAGGTAGTAAAAATTTAGAACCATTATTTTAACGCCCTCAACAGGCCAAGCTGTGTAACTGTTTTCTGCCATATTACACCATCTTCCTAAGTTTTTATTAGGATTTGTGTTTTCTTTTAATATTCAAAAATGATTTGCTTTATCAGAGAGGGACTAATTGATTAACTTCTCTAAGATGACACATAACAAAGATGGCATCACCTCATTTTAACTTTAATCACAGTGAAACAAGTCCCGTCTGTCATGCCTTCTGAAATATGTTCTCTACAATGTTAACCAAGTTAAGTATTTGTGACACACCGAACAGGTAAACGCAGCTCAGCCCACCTTGTACTTGCTCATCTCGGATCCGTCGGATGGCTGCTCGGATCACCTTTCTCTCCTCATACTCACTGGCAGAGCGAAGCTATAAACAAATGTACAAAAAATTTTAAAAAAAAGTTGTAGTCTCAAAATGAGGTGAAATCAGTGTTCATGTAATCTGTGATATTTTAGTATTTACCATTTTTGTGAGCTCATCAATGTCCTGGATTGTTTGCAGTTTCTGTGTCAGGACGTCCAATTTGTCGCTGGATTCTGAACTGGGAACAAAAAAGAAAGATGTCGATGCCATCAACACGCACCCACTCATCCTGAGACAAACTAGACAATTTATTTATGATAAGATATAAAAACATGAAACTTCATCTTCACGATTCTCATATGAAATCTCTATGCATCTCAATTCAAGGATTATGTGCAGGATTCTTGGTCTGAAGAAAATCCAAGGAAAAACACTGATCATAAAAGAATTAAAATTAATGGCACAAACTGCCTGGAAAAACCTGCTCTCATCGTCCTTTCTTTAAGCCTCATATTGCTCCATTTCACTGCTTCTTTTGTTGGTTTCTACTACCCATATGCCTCCTCAATTCCCTCATTATCCTCCCTTTTCTCCATCCACTGGTGGATGTGCAGCATGCTGGAGTTGGAATATTTCACATTCCACCACTAAAATGCACAGGACAGTTCCACTCTCTCTTAGCGTGTGCAGCTATGCATGTGTGAGAGTCGGTATGCTTTCTTTAGCAACGTCAGTGATGCACATCAACTGTTTTTGTAACCCAAGCCACCTGAGAGCAGAGGTGAATGGAAATGATTAGGCCCCACCACTGTTTTCAAGAGGATTCAGTGACAGAGAGAGAGTGTGTGAGAGAGAGAGAGAACAGCTGAGGAGGCCTGGGTAAACTGCTGACATCAAAAATAGTTCAATCATTACTTTGCTCCGTACCAGATGCTGGGATTGTGCCAAAGCCTTCATCTTAAACTAACACCTGTAATAGGACTCAGGCCAGCCTATTCTGTGAAACTCAAGTTTCCACACGAGCAAAAACCTTGCAACGCTAAGATCCCACCTGGTTCTTGCCGTTTCCCAGTCTCCGTCATTATGGAAATAATCTAATGTTGTAGAGTATATTTAACTGTGTAAATGGACAAATTCAAGGAATTCTTTATTGAGCAAAGAAAATAACAATTACACAAGTTCAGGAGGAAAATAAAATAAAATTACAATTAAAATATCTTTATTGTGAATTTAACATAGTAAAGAACAGGTGCTTTCCTTTAAAAAGTCAAAAAGTCAATTGTAAGGATGCTTACAGAAACAGAAAAATTATCTTCTTCAGGCCTGTTTGTCCTGTTTCTCATCAAGTCTGCCAGTAAAAACATGTGTACTGACAAAAGAGGCAATGGTAGTATAACATTACAGCTGAGTTATCAGCTTATCTACAGTCCTTTGCTGAATAACAGGTGTGGTGAACTGTTTATTTATGAACTGAACATAGAAGGCTTTGAGAGGTAAATAAATTACGTGATAACCATTTCGGTTCAGATCTCTTGAGCTGGAGGCAAAGTACCACAAAAATGAGCACGCAAGACAGATACTGGAAAATTTAGTGTAGCAGCAGTTTCCTGTCCCTTGTGACTTCCTGACTTGACTTTTCCAGACTTTTCCCCCTGGAGCAGAGGAATGCTGCATCTGGATTTGTGAATGTTTTCTCAGCATCTTCAGTGCACCTGGTCTGGTACACTTTGTCTTTGAAACAGTTGTGTGTGTGTGTGCGTGTGTGTGGTCTCACCTGTGCTGGTTCTCCTTGTCCTCCTGCTGATTGAGACGCGTGGGTCGAAATCTCTTACTGGCCAGAGCGGCCTCCATATCCTCAATCTCCCTCCTCCTCAACTCCCGTATGGCTGAACGGATGAGGCGTCTCTCGTCCAGATCCACGGTTCCATCCAGCTACACCACGAACACAAACACGAGCGCGTAGCGAGAATGAATGCAAGAGTAAAAACAGCACTGCCGTGCAGCAGCGGAACATTTGGCTTGCAAAAGCAAGTTACTTGTCACTCTTGCATTTGCATGATGCACCCAGAGAGTCGTGGTTACATTTGACGGAATGACCAAATAATTACATAAGAATGTGCAGCGTTACAGGGAGTCACAGGCCTGTTCTCAGTGTAAGTACAGGGCGGCGAATAAGCTGTACAGCGAGGTCAAAGCTGGTTGTAGCTTTGAGTTCTGCAAGTTGCCATTTGTACCCTCTGTAATTAACCCTTGTTCACAAGAGGAGCCAGCTGTTCATCCAAAGCCAGAGCATCCTAAAACATCCAGGAATCAAGCCTTCATTGAACTCAGCTTGTGACTTTTTAAATTGGCAGCTTATTCAGAGTCACGGCTAATGGATGTGTGATACCCAGACAGCATTGTAGTAAACATCCCTGGGTTGTTTATAAAACCAGTGAGAGGGAGTTAGACAGTCAAAAGGCCAGATGAGCAGCTCATTGATTGGTGATGACAACTGATCTGACTTCACTAATGAGAAAAGACAGGTCCACCTGAGCAAGAGGACGAGAAACAAGCGCAACAGCAGGTGCTTAGCTTCATGGAGCAAGTATGTTGAGCTCTCCAGGTCATAACGTCGTTCTCTCACTCAGAAGCCAGGCAGCAAGAGGCCCAGCACACTATTCTGTTGAAGTGGCCCACTTAAAAAAACACTCACCGAGCCATTTGACTTTGACTTTTAGTGAAAAGTATCCTTTTTCCAAACAAAAGAGTGATTTAGAAATGTATATTTAAAAAAAAAAAAGGAGCACCTGCAGAAACACCACCTCAACAACACGGATGCTTTCATCTTAGCAACAGCCCTGAGCATGGAAGGGAAAAGGGAGCAGTCGCCTACCACACAAGAGATGGATCTCTTTCAGTCAACAGTGGGAACCTGTCAACACATGCAGAGGCAAGCAGGCTTTTCTTAAAAACCTCATGCTGAAACACACACTTTGCACCAGTTAAAAGCTGCCAAGTAGAGACGCATAACTTTGTTTGGGAACTGCGCGACAAAAGTGAGCTGGATGTGATTAATAAGGCAATTTTTAGATGCTGATGGGTTTCATAGCAGGGACCAAAGAAGGATGAAGACAAGGAGGAGGAGGGTCATATCAGAGGAGGAGGAAGAAGAGGGCCAGCAGTTTTTAACGTCTCACTGTGGTTTGACAAAATATGCAGCTAGAACTGCATGGGCTCAGAGGGACTCCTCTATATGCTGTAATTTGTGGAAATTTTAAGTGCTGAGCTGCCTGAAAAGAACAGTTAAGAGGAGAAAGAGCTCTAAGATGGCTGGAAAAAAAAATGACACGAGAAAAGAGAAGAATAGGGGCCTCAGGATGACAAAGAGGAAAAAAGGAAAAATTAAAAAAAGAATCTCCACTTGGGTATGCCTAAAAATGGGCAGATGAGAGCTGGGTGGGAAAGGGCCAGGGCTCACGCAGGTCATTCTTCACATTCCTGCTGACTCACAAGGAAAGAAAAAAAAAATAGTGAAATACGTTGAACTGGGTTTAGTTTTGGTTGCAGTACGGCAGTAAGACGATATGACAAACGGGAGCGACGGCGGCAAGTGTTTGATAGCGAACAAAGAAAAATAATCAGAGAAATCATTTTTCAATCCCTGGCCAGGGTGTGTTTCACATGCCCACACAGACAGACGCACACAGTCACACGCTTACCAAACACTCAGGGGAGCTGTCTGTTACCGCACTGTCAAGCTCATTACTCACTAAATGTCATGATGCGATTATACAGCCGCTACACTCGCTGCCAAGTTTTAGGAAGCAACTGATTTATTTTTCATCACTGTGATATAAACAGAACAGCCTCGAACCTGGGCCTCCACTTCAAAATCCATCTACTTAGCATTTCATAAAAAAATAAATAAATAAATAAAAAATAAGACTGCATTTTTGGCCTGTGTACCAAGTAATGTACGTCAGTTTAAACACAAAGCAAATTCACAACAAGGAAAAAGAACAGGGACGGCTCCTAAACACGGCGCATGTGAAAAAGCACAGAGCCGTCCAGCTCAGTTATGGTAATCTTTTTAAATACAAGCACAGCGAGGGAAATTAAAGTCATGATAAGACATGAAAAACAATCCCCACAGTCACGTCAGCACTTTGACTTGACCTGCTCCAGCAACGCTACTTCAAGTAGCAGCATTAAACATTTACTTGAAAATTTTAAAAAGGAGCCAATCAGTGAGCGTATGGCTGCATGTTGGTTTGGACTAGTGGCAAAATTCATATTTTGAATTCAACCAGCCAATCCATCTGACCCAATGCCAAGCGCACGCAACCGACTTTTCCTGCCTATCAGAAAAGAGGAAAATAAAAGGCAGCCAATAACCCTGCGCAGGAAAGTAATGAAAGGGCTCAACCCCGAGCAAACAGAACACACCTTAAACTTGGGCGCCTGCCAAGTAAAACAGAAAAACCGTTAAAGAACCAGAGAGTGAAGCACAGACGCTCATGGAGACGGGAGTTCAGTTGATCATGTGACACTGGCCTCAACAGAGAGGGAGTTGTGTCAGGACACGGGATTGGGGCGGGGAGTAAAACCAGTTACACGAAGATGTCACCTTGCACCAATGACCAGTCCGAGGCCTTTTTCAAACCAGGCCACGGGCCTCCACTTAACCAACTGACACTGTGTTTAAAAACGACAACATTGTGACCCAGAGAACAGCTGATTCAACCAGACACAAAACTTGGCTCACACACACACGCACAAAATCAGAGGTCACACATAAACAATACGTTTTTACAGAAAACAACCCAGTCATCAGGACGTCACAAAGCTGTCAGCACCTTTAATGATGCTGGGAGAGGAGTCATGGTACTGTCTGGTTTACTTGTGCTCACCGCCTCTCAGAAAACTCCCGTCACACCTGTTAGCCTGAACAGGGTCACCTGATTCACCTGCTGAGATAAGATCTTCAGAAACAGCCCAGAGAAGGTGGAGAGGGCGAAGAATGCAAAGACAGAATTGTGAATAATGGGGCTAATGCTCCACTGCCTCTTACAGAAAACAGATACACGTTACGCCAGAAAACTATAAAGCAGGAATCATGATGACGAAAGGAGGGTGATACAAAAAAAAAAGTTTTCATGTTTCACAAGCAGACTTGCTAAGGCTTGTGTTTGCTTTTAGTCACTTCCTGCCAAACAGCAGCATTTTATGGAATTAAGAAAAAAAAAAAAACCTCAGGACCTCCAAAGACATCTCTGTGGAGCAGCTCAATCAATCAGGGCCAATTAGAGAGCGCTCAAGGTTTACGAGTAATCCTAACCAGCTGGTGGCACACTCCTGAGGACACAAACACCCTCTGAACTCATGCGCTGCACATGAGAAACCGATTTAAATGTGATTTTAAGTTTTGGAGGTTGGTTTATTTTATTGGGCCAGACATGGAAACTGCATCACAAGCAGCAGGAGCTCAGAGATGTTCAGGTGGGGAAAATATACGGAGCAGCTGTGGTGTGGTGCCAACACAACTGAAAAGCATAACTATACTCTATTTCAGTGCTAACTTGAAATAAAACAAACAAAAACCCTCAACTAAATTGTTGCAGAAACAAAATAACAGTAGCATCTGTTTAATTATACCTTTCTATCGTACTTCCTTCAGTGCATTTTTTCTTGGATCATGACGCAGCTACAGGCCCTGGATGTCTGAGCATTTTCATAATAAACAGCTCATGATATCTAAGCTCCAACTCTCAAGCAGCAAACACCACCGCTGTGTACACAGTACAAAAGTGAGCAGTTTTAATCTACGGTACAGATGCAACTTCTCCTCATGACTTATTACATAACTCTTGAAAAGCTACAAAATAGTAAAATAAATAAATAAATAAATAAAAAAGGCTAGATATTTATAAGAATGATTTAGATTCTTCACTTAGTGGATGTTAAAGTACCTTTGGCAGCAAGGATTGTCTACTTGGGAATGATTCAACAAACCCGGCACAGTTTTCTCTTGAAAGTTTCTCTCCTTCCCGGCAGGATGGGCAGCATTAGTGCACACCTGTTTTCAAGTCCCTCCAGAGAGAGATGCTTTACTGGTTCAGGTCCACATGGCTGATCATTTATTCCTGTTTTTTTTTTTTCTCTCTCTCCTCTGGGTAGTATGATTTGGGTCGTTACTGGACCCCGTTTAAATGTAAACCTTCTTCCGTACCTGAGACCCAAAGAACCCTGGAAAAGTCCAGATTTCAGTTAGGGTTGCTCTAACCTTTACAGTGTTTGCTTTTCCTTTTTATTCCTGGTCTTCCAGTCTTCCTTCCTGCAGCATCACCATCTGTGACTCAAGACATTGTGATGAAAGATAGCAGTTTGCGTGTAGTTTCCTCAAGAGGATTTTACTTCTCATCATCCAAGAGTCACTCAAGTGCCTTTTAGTTATCCGTTCTCCTCCCTCCAGACAGGAGTGTTCAGTTTCAGCAGGCAGCCAGTTTTACAATATTTGTTAAGGGTTGCAAACCTCTTACATTTTAGAATGATGGAGGCTTTTATGTGCTTTAAATTGACAACCGTGTCATTATTTATGAAGAGTAAAAAAAACAATTTAAATAAGCGTGAAACATAATGTTAATCTGCAAAGAGTCTGAAAAAGGTTCTGTCTGTACAATACATGCCATTTGGGATGCGAATGACAAAAATTTAAAAGAAACAAAAAAAATGCAAACAGCATTAAATTTCATTAATGCTTAAAATTAAAAAAAAGGTATCACAGCTATTCAAGAACTGAAACATTTTAAATAATCTCTACATGCTGCGCTGCATGTTATTCTCTCCAGTTTCATGTGCCACAGCTTGGTGTGTGGAGGACTTCTAACTTCACCGTCCCACATACACCCACCAAGCCCAGTCTGGGAGCACAATGACCCCCTCAGGCCGAGTCCTGACCCTTTGACTCCCAGTGGGTGAGCATGTGCTGTTTTTGTGCTTAAGGATTTCTACTCTGAGAACACCGGCGTGTTGGGCCTGACACAGAGGAGCACGCATGCTTTCTGCTTTCACAAAATGTGTGAATGAGCATGTGCGCACACGTGCATGGGCCCAACTAAGACGCGGAGGGTACTGGGTTTTTGAGCATGAACTAATAATTTCCAGAGCGGGCTAAGGTTAGCGTGCAGCGAGGCGGCAGATCGGATCAGTGTCTTAAACTCACTTGTGTCAAGCCCACAAGTAGGTTTGCCCTTATAAGGAGAGGCAGGACACTACTTGCAACAGAGCTGAAATAGATTAACATCTAACGCTGAAGAAGCTGACTGCTACAAATAAACAAACAAGGCGGACAGAAAGGGTCCCAGAGTTCACAAATATCATCAGCTTTAAGTCTCTTTATTATTTTTCTTTGGAGCAAGACTCCACTATGAATCAGGTGGATGCCTGTAAATCATTTCTCAATGCCTCAACAAAACAACACACGCATACACTTGGCCTGAAACACACTCACTGTGAAATAGAAATATAAACAGGATCTACGAGAAGGCCTCTAAGGCATGGGATACCTGGTCTCTCAGAAGAGGGAGTTTCATCACCTCTCGTCTGAAAGGGAAAGAACCAAACCAGAGCCGAGGTGAAAAGTCAGTGTTACAGCACAAACCAAGAATCCATTGTCTGTGGTGAAGTAAAAGAGGGAGTACCTATAAAATATATGAGTGGAGAGAGCGATTACTGTACATGTGCCAACGTGCACTCTGCAGCTGCACGTGGAGTAAAGCTTAATCTCTCCTAATAAAGAGGACGGTGGGACTGGGAGCAGAATAGTGTCCACCTTTAAACAAAGAATGGACACATGCAGGAACACATGTGGGGTCAGAGTGGGTCTAAACATGAAAAGAATGCCCTACAAGGCTTCAATGATGAACTGGAAATGGATATGAACTCGTGCGGTGTGTTTTATGCAAATAAAGCCAACACTGGTTCAGTGAGCGCCACATGAATGCTGACGAAGGAGTCGTCTCTCGTTTGTGCACACGTGGTTGACATACTGACATTTCGGCTGTGTGCAGGATCTCAAATGTACTTCCAATCTTCGCTGCATTTCTGCAGATCAGTCCACCATAAAAGAAAAAAAAACTTTACAGTGTGAGAGATATCTTCTGGGCCTCTCTTAGCTGCCTTTTTGTAAAGGTTTTGGCTTTTCTCAGCTGTCAGCGCCTGCAGAATTTACCCCACCTGTGTTTGTCTTCAGACCTGCAGGTCAGACCAGAGTGACGTATCCAGGTCAGGACAACAGTGACCCACATTTTGAGAGCTGGCCTGATGACAGGCTTTTATATCAGCCAACATGAACAGAAAGCCGTCTCACTACTTTTCTAGAACTAGCCTGGGGTACTGTCAAAACAGCCAAGTGGTAAAATGACTTTGAATATCCAACAGTCCTTTGTGTTCTTGGGGTTATTTGATGTTTATTCTTGTTCTAGTATTTCACTGATTCACTCTTGCAAAGATAGCATCTTTAAAACTAAACCTCCATCCACTCTGCCCCGGTGCTCCAAGTTGAACTTGTTCCAAAAATGCTGCTTTCATCCTGAGAGCAGGAATTTCCGTTTTACTGTTTCTTTATTGAAAGGTTTGATATGAATAAATCTGTCCGTACAGCGGTCCGTAGCTTTATCTCAGCTCTGTGTTCTGCGTGTGCAGATTTCAGTCGAGAAGAGACAAACGCAGCCCTCCAGCTGGCCTGCCAGCAGACAGAGCAGGTGCTAAAGCATGATGGGACATCACAGATGAAAATGAAGCCCTCAAGTGGAAAACCTTTAGTTTAATCAAGGAAGAGCCAATAAGAGAAAATGGGTGTCAAACTAGAAGAAAAGAGGACAAGGGCTGAAGCACTTTGGGACTCTGCAGGCCGGTCTGTTAGCTGTTGTAATCCATGACAGCTTGCAATGCCGAATCCTAAAATTCACAGACAGAGCCAAGCAAAAAGTGATCAGCAGTGGATATCTAGAGAAAGCCATGACATTAACAACACTGAGCTGGAAAGCAAAACATCAACATCCGCCTGATGATGTTTAGAAGACTTTCAGGAAATGGCTCCTTCCTGAGGGAGTCAGTATAGGGAAAAAAACAAAAAAAACCCCACAGGGTTTCTACATTTCTAACTAGCTACATTTTGTTTATTTGCCATTAAACACACACACAGACAACTTTTATGCAATGAGCACATATCACATATTTGTCCTTTTTCAGCAATTTAAATCAGTGACTACTAATGAACCTGAAGCATTTCTGATGAGGCAGATCCCTGCATGTTGCTTCCTGAATGCAATTCATGTTTGAAACAGAGCCACACCCCACATGTCCAGAGCAAAGCAAAAACTGATGCTTTTATGACGCCTTAATGCAAATGCATCTAGATAAAGCGAGGAGGACTAACAAACAAACCGTCTCTTCCACTGCAAAAAAAAAAAAAAACTTTCAGTTTTACTGTCACAGTTTTGCAAAAATTCTAAATTACAGTTGTGTTCTTAAAACCTTTACTTATCACTACCACCAGAAGGATAGCCAAAACAAACTGAAGAACTCAACAAGAGCTTAAAACAACCCAAATTGAAAGTTGAAGCATGAAACTGAGGGGAGGATTTCACTTGCTGTCCATCTCAGAGGCGCCTAGTGGCGGTGAGAGACGAGGAGGGGAAAAGCACACCCTCAATCTCTTATCCAGACCTTTTCCACTTGGCAGACTGATGGCTCAGACAGATCAGTCGCAGAAAACCTCTCTGCTGGATCATTTAACACAAAGACAGAAAGGCCAGAGCTGTGACAGAAGACTCCTGTCTGATGCTTACAAAAGATGCTCTGACCCTTGTCTGGCCCTGGGATATATTGTCTTAATATATTTAGCTTTAAATTCACAGATAACGGCTAACATTGGATTTTATGAGTTTTTAAACTCGTCTCCATCACTCTCAGTGTCCTACTGTTGACTGCTGACGAGGGTGGATTTGAGTTTTTAACCCATAGCAGAGCTGGTCTTTAACGTGTGAGTCATCACATTCAGCTGATCAACAGTCAGACGTATCAAATCTTAAAGGAACAGAATGTTGTGGGGGGAATACATGATAGTAGAGGAGACATCAGCAGCTGTTAGTTCTGATATAAGCACTATTTCCTTTCTTCCCTGATGAACCTCCTCTAGGAAAGTCAACATCACATCAAATCTTTTGTCTGCTCGTGAATGCAGACATAAAAGCAATGCTTGTCAAATGTACACATAAGGGCAAATTAAGATGCGAGGAAACATCTGAAAGGCCAACTTTTTGTGTTGCTCTAGATAAGAGACAATCCTGCCAAAGGTACAAGTTAGAGACTAAGTAAATAAATGTCATCTGTCTGCAGGAACCACGTGTTTATCTTTTAACACAACTGAGTTAATCAGTAGGTTACAGTGGGAACTGTAACATACTTCGTTCACACATGTGCGCAACATTATTGTGCTTCAGACTGCATTATTTTGTCCACGCTCATTTTGTGCCTGTAACATGATTTTAAAGTCTTTATATCCTAACCATGTGCTGATGATTTCAAAAACATAGTGCTTGCTGAAAAAAGGAAACGCACACACGTGTTAAGATTTACTGGGATTATTCCAAAAGCACCCAAAACTATCCCACTTCCCCATTTTGAGTGACTATTTTTTATGTTAAACAGGTTTGTTCTTTCAAAACTTTACATGCAAGTTTATTTATATCCTAAGCATAGATAATGGTTACACCTTGAACACCAACCAGTGATAACAATGCTAAAAAACACCAAATTATTTACATCTTATATGCTTAAAACTAAAGAAAAAAAGTGTCTGCTGTACCCTCAAACAAGTTAAAATGTTTGTTAGAATACATTTGAAGGTGAATCAAATTGTCTCACGCTGACTGAATTTTTTTTTATCCACAGCAAAACTAGCAAAAGGTCAAAGACTGGACAATTTCAAAGTTCACTGTCTATGTTTTCTTGTCCTTTTAGAGACAAAATATGAACAGCTATTTATAGCAGAATCTAGACACAAACTTCCATTTATACCAAGCACTCATGGAGCGTCGTATCTCTCTGCTTCCTTGTCATTTATTTGGATATTTGCTGACAAAGAGGCTGAAACGACAAAGCTGTGACAATGTAGATAAGTAGCGACGCGTCAATTTACAGAGAGAAATTAAATTGTTCGCAGCCAATGTCTTCATCACCTCCTTACTAACATCTCACAAACTCATCATATGGAAACGCTATGTGGAAATGTGAAAGGATTAAACAACTGAGAATGATGACAGACTTGGACAGAGAATATACAGGTGTTGAGTAAAGCCTAGAGCAGTGAGTGTCATCAGTGCAAGCAGCATAAAAACAGGACAGCTAGAACCAGTGGAATAGGTGGAGCATTCTAAGGAAGCTCTGCAGCATGCAACAACATGTACCTGCTGTTTCCTTGAAACTTTGCTTAAGAAAAATGATTGTCATAATGATTTACAGGTGACGTTTTACTGAAAATAAAACAAAAAAACAACAACACACACACACCATACATTGAAACATTACTTTTTCTTTGAGCATCAGACCACATAAAAACACACAATTACAGCTAAAAAAAAAAAAAACCCCAGTAATTCTCACATCATTATTTCCTCACCAACCTCATTTCTTTTATGATTATACATCAGTTTTTGCACTTTGAGCCTGCAACACGTGCCAAAAATGACCGACATAAAAAGGTTTCCATTACTTTATAACGTTCATATTCCTACTCACAACACTTATGAGACATCCCAACACTAAAGATACTAAGCAATGAAGAGTTTCTTTTGTTTCATTCTTTCTGCAGAAACAACTTAAAGTGTGAAACAGCATGGGATCGTGGTTGTCATATTTTTTGGTTTCATAAATTCTTTCAAGCCTCTTGTATATACAGAAATCTGGAATATCCAGTAATTTACACCTTTTCTACCTCAGTCATGTCTTCATAACGCAAGCAGAATGAGGTTCTGCACCGTCTTACTGAAACATGCATGTACTTTCCTGGGAAAGATGTCACCTTGAAGGCAGCATAAGGTGCTGTAAAATCTCTCGTGTTTTTAAGTTAAAGCTACAATAACAGAAGTGTAAGTGACCTTTGTCAGGAGCACTGATACAACCCCGTATCTTCACCGAGCCTGGCTTTTGGTCTCGTTACTGATAAGGACTTGGATGTTCCTTCTTTCGTCTTTGATCCGGAGCACGAGATCCTCATTTCTTACAAAAAAGTGCACAGTGCTTGTTTCTGTCACATGAGGATCCATCTTAGATGGCTACAACCCCACAGAGGTTGACACCACCTCTGAACGAGGTTTATAGATTACATACGAGTTCCTTTTTTAACAAAATCACCATTACAATCGTCTGCTAATGAAACCTGCTTGATTTGACTTTATTTGTTTTCCCCCCTTTCAACTCATTACTAACACTAAGTTGCCCATTCACCAGTGTTTATGGGTTGTGTTGCAGACCTGCATATAAACAAATGAAGCTGATGAGAAAAACATTAAATATCTTGGATTCATACTCTCTGCAAGGAAATAAAAGTCACCTAATAATGTAAAAATCTGCTTTTTGAAACTTGCATTTCCATATCATCCCAACATTTTCTGATTTGAGGTTGTTTAATTATGTAACGGAAGCAAAATGATTCAAGCTTATACCTTTACTGATGATGAGCTGGTTGTTTTGGAGCCCGTCTCTACGGTTATAAGGAGAATAAGATCCTATAAAATGAATTCATTCTCCCTCTCCGACTGTAACCACTGAGCCTTTGTCAGTGCACAAAGGGCCTGGAGAGTCATAAAACAAAAGCCCAGGAGTCCTATTTATCAACAAGGCTGGACCACAGAGTTATACTGGCCTATTTTAAACATGTTTGAATGCCTTTTGCTCACCAGGGAGAGAGGATGGTCAACGGTTGGAGAGCTGGCAAGACTAGCTGCAAATCATGTCGGACTTTCAGCAGGCACCACAGTCTTTAAATGGTTATACCATAATAATAATAATAATAATAATAATAATAATAATAATAATAATAATAATAATAATAAAGTTATGAAGCAAAAAAAATCAAAACAATAAACAGGTCTTATGCAGATATTGTGTTCAAATTTGGATTGTTTCTACAGTCTGCGCTGCGGGGCAGCTTTGAGAGATAATTAGAGGGAAGAAGATCATGGTGCAGCTAACAGACGCCAAAGACAAGCTTTATTCTTAGCAAAGTAGGCTGAGGCACCTGTGCCACGGCAACAGACACCTGTAGACCTGACTGGTCCTGCAGGTCTGACACACAGGAAACCATTATCTGCCAGCAGATCCAGGAGTGTAACGCCAGATAACCATCACCACCTCAGTTTTCAATCAGCTAATACAGTCTCCTGTTCATTCACAACAGTTAGAGTCATTATGTCTAAAAGAAATAAAATTAAAGTTCTAAAAAAAGCTTTTCTAATACTGCCCCAGAAGCTTTGTATTTTTTTGTTTGTTTTCTTTTTTCAGAACGGCCATACAGATGACCCACATCAAACCAAGAAAACCGGGACACCAACTGATTATTTTGTGTATGTTTGAATAATTATAGCAGCAAAGACAAAAGAAAAATGTGTTTCCTGGTTGCCATGGATGGGATTAAACTGGTAATTTAGAGGGGTGTCCAGGCTCTGAATAGAAATGTAGAATGGGATTAGCAGCGTTTGGAGAGGCCGCCATATGACCTTCTGACTGTTAAGTTCATTTAGTGAAACTCGGGCCTGGAGTTTCCGTTCGCTACCCAAGTGTTGTTAAATAGCAGCTCCTCCACCCGGCATTAAAACCGTCCCAATCAAGCTCGAGAATTTCCAAATGACCATCATCTTTTACTAGTGTCCTGAAAACACAACCCACAGCAATTTCTGACCAAAAATACCATACAATACAACTTTAAATGTTCTAAGAACCAAAAACTACAGTTTGACATTCAAGACTGTCAAACTGAATTTAAATTTCATCACAACCTCATATAAACTTCTACTACTGTGGGTTTGTTTCCTTTGAAAAGTTCCCGTTGGAAAACCCTGACACTCAAGTCACCGCAAACATCATCAGTGAAAATGTGAGATCCCAGTGACCTTATAGCTGGTGGTCACATTTTCAGGGAGGGAAGCTTCACTGAGGAGACGGGACATTTCAAAACCCTGCCCAGCAGTGGCTTCGAACAATGGCTGTCACATGAAGATAAAACCACTAAATTCCAGCGTCTGCATGTTGTGCATTATATTCTGCTGCAGTTCTCTGGACAATGGCAGCATTTTACAGCAAGTTCCTGCAGGACCCAAACAGGAAGGATCCAACATGCTCTCTGAAAACAATAATGTGAGGAAAATGCAGAAAAAAAAAAAACCAAATAGTCCTGAGGGAGGTTTTCTGATCCATACACCTGTCAGAGAGGAGCTGAAACTGCAACCCAGTATCTGAGAACTTCAGAGGTCCCCAGCGTGTCCTCATTCTTTTCTCTCCCACAGACCACCAAGTGCTTCCTCCTTTGTGTTCGGTTTAACTCTTTCTTTCCTGCTGTGCCACTCTACAAACAAACATAAAACTGACTAATCATGGCGTTCAACACTCGAGTTAAAAATAAATCATCGTACCGACGGAAAATGAATGGTCATGTAACTCGTGGTAAAAGTTTGGCCTTTCAGTGATTTATGAGAAGAGAGCAACTATAGATCTTGGCCAGACAGTCCCAGACTTTGGAGAAAACATCACATTTGTATCATGCTTGACTCCAAAGTAAACAGCTCTTTCTTGATAGGTTTACAGATATTTAAGAACGGGACTGAAAGGTCTTTGCCCAAAAACAAATAATGAAGACGATGACAGAAAAGTGATAGTGACAACAGAAGTCTAAAGACAAATAACCAAGCTGATTTAAAGACTAAACAATACAATGTGTGATCGTTATGCCTGTACAACTGGGATTCAGACAAACCCATCCTAAAGACGTCTGGAGTCGGACTGGATGACTCACGGTCTGCTTGTAAATGTGTCAGTGGTACAGGTGTCATGATAATTGTTACACAGGCAACTGTTTCACCCATCTCTGCCGCAGGAAATAATTAGGACATGACTAATCTGACTGGCAACCAGTAGGTGTTGTTTCCAGACTTCCTCCATATGATGCATTCTTCCTGACGAGCCTGAGCTGCTGCTCACACCTCTGACACGACGTCCAGAACTTTCACTGAGAGACCACTTCTTCAATAAGTTCCTAATAGACAAACAGTCAAGTCTTTGAGTTACCAACTGTTTGTTTTGTTTTCAACTCTGGGAGGCTTTCTCTAAATATCAAATATTTGTTTATCGGATAAATAAATCATGTTTTCTGTGTGTGTGAAAGAGAAAGATGTGCAGTAAGATTCAGTTAAGAATCAACAGTTCCACAAGTAGAGGCAGAAAATCCTCACAGGAGTTGTCATGGGCAAATCATTTTGAATGTTTTTGCCTGATATCCCATGAAAAAAACTACTTTAAATTAAAAAAAAAAAAAAAAAAGCTTTAAAAATTTTCAGATTGCTTGTGGGAACTTCTAGAAGTTTACTTTCCAACCCACCACCTTTAGATTAAGACTGAGGATTTAGCGCGCAGACAGAGAGCAGATAAAGCCCTGTATGTGCGTCAGGATTAACCTTAATACTCTGCACATCCTACCTGCCTATCAAGTCTCTTAATTAGAGAGAAGCTCGCGGAAAATGCAGCAAAATATCACTCATGCCTTTGAAAAAGGAATGTTAAAAGTGTTTTACTATCATGGGTTCCGCGCACATGGTAACGGATAAATTGAGCTTCTGATCACAGAAGGTTGCATTTTAAAGATTTTTGTCAACATAAAAGGAAATCAACAACCAATGTCTGCAAAAGAAATAAACCAATGCACTCATGATCCCATCTCCGTTCATGTACTGACCAGGGCTCGCAGAGAGGACTCGTCCAGCGCTGAATAACTCTCCAGGGACATCTTGGTGGGTCTGGTCAGGTTCAGGTGGCACGAGAAGGTTTGGATGGATGGATGGATGGATGGATGGATGG
This sequence comes from Hirundichthys speculiger, assembly GCA_018398805.1. Classification (NCBI taxonomy): domain Eukaryota; kingdom Metazoa; phylum Chordata; class Actinopteri; order Beloniformes; family Exocoetidae; genus Hirundichthys; species Hirundichthys speculiger. The sequence continues at coordinate 2,554,500 of JAGFBZ010000035.1, read as the reverse complement.
ATGGAGTGAAAGTTGTTCTCCGGTCAACAGCGTGCACCACCTCCACGACTCGTTTCTTTTCTTTTCTTTTTTTTGCGTCTCTTCTCTTTCTTCTTCTTCTTTTTTCTCTCTCAACGCAGTTAAAAACTCCCTTTTTCTTAGTAAACGTTATTAAGGCCGTGTCTCAGTGGTAGACAGCATTTCGTTGAGGTCTCGTGAGCGGCACAGAAAGCACAAACAGGAACGCTCTCCCAGCGCTGGGGTCGTTGTCAGCTTTTTGAACTGAGAATTCCCACTGAAAGCAGAAGCCCCGCCCCTCATTTACACCGTCACGTCCCGGTGCTCGTTCAAAGCGCGCAGCTGAGTGGGAGGGGCCTAAAACACCGTGTAGGTATGGAGGATGATTAGTGCCAGTCAGCCTGTCACTAAGGTTGTATGCTTGTCATGAATCACCCCAGGGGCATTTCTGAAACCTCTGATCTGTCTCATGTCTGTTACATACTGGCTTTACTTTGCAGAATATTTCTACCTTTAGCCGGTCTCCGTGTGTGTATGTAACTGCCACTTTCCAGAAGGGAATTAAGTTCAGATGACTCATTTTTAACAGATTTTGGGGGAAGATAAACAGGGGGTGAAAAAGAGGGGGGACAGATGCATTTAAGGTACATGCCCTCATTCCATTACTGAGTGCCACATCAGAGACTTTCCAACAACTTTCTGGTCACGTCTTATGTGCCTGACACCATCACAGAGACACTGAAGAAAAGAGCAAACGTATCTCTTTCACTCCCTCTAAATAACTTAATCTGGGGGCATACAGAAATATGAGAACTTCTGAGTCTCCAAACAGAAGATAAAATCAGCTGCTACATCACGGTCCAATTTAAGAACAACTGATGAAAATGAGCTTAAGCTGCATTCATTTAGGTCAGATTACAAGCAAATGAAAATGGTTAAAGGAGAAGTTTCACCAAGTAAATGCCAATATCTTTCTTGTTGTGGCTTGAGTGGTGCAGTGTTTGTCACGGGCTCTTTCAGTACTGGAATACTGTTTTTATGTATGCAAGGACATGCTTTTGTGGAATTCTCCAGTCTTGCTTGGCCCAGTATGTAAAAGCCACTGGGGTAAAACTGGGAGCATATTCAAACTCAAATTCAAATTCAAATTCAAATTCAAATATACTTTATTGATCCCCCAAGGGGAAAATTCAGGATATCTTTATATCTGAATATTACAGAATGTCAGTATCCAAGCTTTACTGTTGATCAGATGTTGCTGTTTTGTTTTGTTTTGTTTTTTGTTTGTTTGTTTTGTTTTTTCAAATTGAAATGTATTTTTTTTTATACATGTATGTGTCTCTGTGTGTAACTTGAACATGGAAAACAATACAAACACCACGTGAAGTCAGAACTACAGTTTAAATCAGAAATTTACATACACTGGATAAAAAGACTCATAAGCTTTTTTCTCCTCGCTGTTTGACATTAAATCAGACTAAACCTTTCCTGTTTTAGGTCAGTTAGGATTGCCAATTTTTTTTCTATTTGCTAAATGTCAGAATATTGAGAGAGAGAATTTTTCAGATAATCTTTTTTCATTTTTTTTTTTTGAAATTCTCTTTTTATTAAGATTTCACAGATGTCTATACATTCACATATATATCACAATTTCTCTCATCTCACCCTCTGTCCCTCAATTGTTGTCTCTTTACACATGAGTAGAATATGAGAGAATAGATAAACAAACTGTGGGCATTACAACTGAATAATGATCATACAAACTCATTGTACCTTATCCATCTTTCCCACTTTCTCAGACATTAGTCCTGTTTCAATCTCTTTTTTACATATCTTTACTTAAACTCTTTTTTTTTTTTTTTTTTAAAGAACAATGAACAATTAAAATTTTGTAGCAAGAACCAAGGCAATCTTTAACATACATTACTATTTAGATAAAGTCTGCTCTTAATTGTGACACAAATTCAACCCATTGTTTCCAGAAATTCTTAAATTTGTCCAATTCTAATCTAAGTGAGAAGGTTAACTTTTCCATCATGTAAATGTTATGCATCACATCTATCCAATCTTCCCTTTTAGGTGACTCTGTTTTAAGCCACTTTCTGGTGACGGCTTTTTTACTTGCCACTAACATCGTTCTAAGTATATATTTGTCCCCCGAATTTGTTATTTCCTGGTTCACTTTTCCCAAGTACATAAAAAGTAAATGGAAATTCCACTTTCAAGATTTTCTTCATGCATTTCTGTAAATCCTGCCAGTAAAGTATAATAGAGGGGCATTCCCAAAAAATATGAAAATGATTGGCTTTATTTTCTCCACATAGTCTCCAACATCTCGTATCTTGAGATTTCTGTTGTGCTGGTATAAAAAAGTATCTCACTATATTTTGCCAACCATATTCTCTCCATGAAACTGAGCATATTGTTCTCCATTGTTGTTCATTGATCTGTTCCCACTTCCAGCCTCTTTCTCCCACTTTTCTTTTATGTATGTCGTATTGTCTCCTTTTAGATTTTCCTGTTCTTTATAGAATTTTGAAATTAATTTCTTGCCTTGCTCTGATTCATATGCTGAGATAAACAACTTGATATTTCCCATCTTTACCTCATCTAAATTGAACCGTTTTATAATTTGCTCCATATAGTGTCTCATCTGTAGATATCTGTACAAATCCTGATTGTCTAATCCATATTGATTTTTTAGGTCCTGAAAGCTTTTAATCAAATTCTTTTTAAAAATTTCCCAAAATATTGTTGGTCCCCTGCCCCATCTACTGAACCTCCTATCTACTGTATTTGGTGCAAAATCTGAATCGTGTGCAATCCACCGTAACATCCTGCTCTGCTCTGTCAGATTATTCTTTGATATAATCTCAAACCATATGTTAAGAGATAACACAATCCATGGATTTAGCTCCTCTTTCAGATGTTTTCTAAGTTTTTTATCATTTATTATGGCCTGTATTGAAATGGTGGATGATATATGGCATTCAATATCTTTCCATCTCGCCCTGTAGGTGGGATTGCATAAATTCCACAGAATTTTTAGTTGTGCAGCCCGATAATAGCTTTTAAGACAGGGCAGGGCTAATCCCCCTTTATCTCTAGGTAGCTGTAAAGTTCTAAATCTTACTCGTGGTTTTTTCCCGTGCCAAATATACCTTGAGATGAATCTATCCCAATCTATGAACTCTTTGTCTGTGACTTCTACTGGTAAAGTTTGGAATATATACAATAACGTTGGAAGAATATTCATCTTAACAACTTCTACTCTTGTGACTAGGCTTGTAAATGGAATTAAGTTCCATCTTGCAATATCCGATTTTATTCTTGAAATTAATGGATCATAATTTATTGATTTTAACTGTGATAAGTCCAGAGGTAAATTTACTCTCAAATATTTCATCCATTTTGAATCCCAATTAAATCTGAAACCTTCTCTGACAGCCCTATCAGGTACATAGTCAAATGCGAGAACCTGTGTTTTCTTCACATTTAACTTGTAGCCCGAAGATAATCTTTTTTCAAAGTCAGAAGTTTACATACATTTTCTTAGTATTTGGAAGCATTGCCTCTAAACCGTATGACTTGGGTCAAACCTTTTGTGTATCCTTCCACAAGCTTCTCACAGATGTTTGCTGGTGTTGTGGCTCATTTCTCCTGACAGAACTGATGGAACTGAGTCAGCTCTGTAAGCCACCTCATAGAGGCCTTTTCAGCTCTGCCCACATATTTTCTGTAGGATTGAGATCAGAGATTTGAGATGGTCACTTCAAAACACTGACTTTGTTGTCCTTAAGCCGCTTTGTAACTAATTTGGTGGGATGCTTAGGGTCACTGCCCATTTAGAAGACCTATTTGAATCAAAAGTTTAACTTTTGGCTGACATCTTGACGTGTTACTTCATTATTTCTACATAATTTTCTTTCCTCATGATGCCATCTATTTCGTGAAATGCATCAGTCCCTCCTGCAGCAAACCAAACCCTCAACATGATGCTGCCACCCCTGTACTTCACAGCTGTGATGATGTTCTCAGTTTTACAAGCTTCCCCCTTTTTTCTCCAAATGTACCAACAGTCATCAGACCACCAGACACGTCTCCAAAGATGAAGGTCTTTGTCCCTGTGTGCATCTGTAAACTGTAATCTGGCTTTTTCTGGGCTCAGTGGCCCCTCAGTCCATGTCAGTACAGGACTTGTTTCACTGTGGATAATGACACTGTTTTACCAGCTTCAGCATCTTCACAAGGGTTCGCTTTTGTTCTGGGGTTGATACACATTGTTCACACCAAAGCACGTTCATCTCTGGGACACAGAACCGTCTCCTTCCTGAGCGGTATGATGGCTGGACATTCCCATGGTGTTTATACTTGTATATAATTGTTTAAACTGATGAAAGTGGCACCTTCAGGCATCTGGAAATTGTACCGAAAGATGAACAATTCTCTTCCTGATATCTTGACTGATTTCTTTTGATTTTCCCATGATGTCACAGAGGGAAGCAGTGTGTATGAGGTGTTCCTTTAAATACATAAACTGGTGTGATGCCAATTAAATCAAATGCCAGTTAACCTATCAGAATCTTTCAAAGCCATGACATCATCTTCTGGGGTTTATCTCCTTGATTAAAGTCATAGTAATCTTAATGTATGGAAACTGCTGCACATTAAATTGTCTTGTGCACAAAATGTGCTATATAAATAAACTTGCCTTGCCTTCTGACTTTGAAGAAACTCACAAAAAATTCTCCCAAAAAACAATTCTCTCTCATTCTGGGACTTCACAAACAGGAAGAATTTTGGTAATCATAATTGACCTAACCCAGGAAAAGGTGAGTCTGATTTAATGTCAGTAAGGGGGAAACTTCTATATATTAATATCTAAACTTCTGGTTTCAACTGTAAGACAAACATAAATTGAAGGGTATGATGGACACTCAGTGTGCAACATTGCAGTATGCAGTTATAAAACATTACAGATGTGTAGACGAGATACAGAAGAGACAGAGATTCCCAGGGTCAGTGACATATAATTTTCTCTCTTATGTGCAGTTTTGGATGCATACCTTGTAAAAAGAAACAAAGAAAATTACAGACATGAGAGGATTCTCCATTACTTTATTAAATGTGAAAATGCTAAAAGGATGTCCAAACTATATCAACTTAAAAAAAAAATGTCCAAAATGTTACGCTAAACATAAGGAATATAACACATTTTCTTTACATATATTTTATGTTGACTCCTACAGATTTAGTATTTAAAAAAGAAAGAAAAAAAAAACAACTACCCATAGTCCCTGGTTTCCAAAATATGATCTCCAGGTCTATTTTAAAAGCTACAAACCTCCCCATTACACTATCTGGACTTTAGGAAAAAAAAAAAAAATAACAATGACAATTAACCTACAGTAGATACTAAAGTGACGAAAATGCATCCTCTACTACTTGTCTGCTGATAATGCCGTTTTCCTTCTACAGTATCACCATACACATGGGTAACCACATACAGGAGGCAATTAATAATCATTAAAAAGAGAGAGATAGAGGGGGTTCCTTTTGTTTAGCTTGTTTTCTTCTGGAAAGTGCCCCTTTTTTGTGAATTGCCAACTTTAAAATGAACTAATTAAGAACTTTAATTCTCAGAGATTAATTGGTTGACCGTTATAACAGGTAACTCAGGTAACCCAGATGTATACATACATGTGAACAAAGTGCAGCCACAGAACCAGTAATATATCAATTAAAACATTTAATTAACACACAAGACAAAGAGCATTGAGACATTTTTTTTCCCCCGAATAGCATCAGTCAGCTGTTTCCCCCCTTCAGTGCCTCAGGTCTAAACACCTCTGCTCTCTAGTTAGAGTTGGTGACCACTAAAGTGTTATTTACAGACTGAATATCTGTGGCAATGAATGTGCATCTCTAAAGCATCGCACAAAATACAGCTCAACCTTAAATTCTATTCCAAGGAGTGACAACACCTTTCAGACTACTTAAAAGAACAATGAACAAAAGAAACTTTGCTTTTAAAGCCTTTTTAAAACATAAACGCATAGATTTATAGGTTAGATTAAAAAATATATATTACTGAATAGTTACAGAGAATTATTAGACAGATATTCAACTATTTATATAAAATGACAAAAATGCTCAAAAACAGTTTTTTTTTTATAGTCAAAGATGCATAAACAAATTTAATCTGTTCCTAAAGCCCTTTTTAACAAAACTCTATCAAAGTGCTTTATGTGACATGAAAATGCAGAAGTCAAGACAAGCAAAAAAGAGAAACTGAAAACAAAATGTCCTTGGCAGCAGCAACAAGGAAAAGATTAAGTTGAACATGTGCACACTGTCAAAGTCACACGTCTTTGATTTTCTGTCAATGAGTTATGACCTGTGCAGCCTAAATTTTAAAAAAAAAAGTCAACTTAAAATCCATCCTTCTCCAATCAGTTCAGCTAAAATATACGACACCAATATTTAGACAAGTCTTGAAATTAAGCAGAGTATGCGTGACTAAACCAAATTACTTCATCATTAATAGAAAAATTAATTAAAATATAAACTGTAAGATACTAAAACACCCTCAGGCACTTATCAAACAGTTTGATAATCAGAATTGTGGCAAAAAAAGATAAATGAAAAGCAGAGCAGGATGTTTGGTTTTTTTCCCTTTTACCCAGAAGTTCAAGCTCTCACTCTTCCTGCTGCTCTTCGTTCTGGTTCTTGGGTAACTATACATAATGAATAAGAAAGAAAAATAATGTAAGACAATGCAAGTAAATGTTCAACATAACATTACCTCTTTATGGCTCTGCTCTGTCAACATAATTTTATAACTTCAAGGTCATCAGTTGGGACTGCAACGACTCAATGTTTTGGTCGTTGAAATACCACACTGATGATTGAATAACCATTCAAACCAAAAAGGTTGTTTTGTTTTTCATTTTAAAGCCTGAGAGGTATAAATATTTATATTTATACCACTCAGTATAAATATCAAATATTTTTTTAAATGACAGGATAACAGAAAACAATTTATTCTGGGTGTTAATCCAAACAGGCAATGTGCACCAAATCTACAGGCAATCACTGTTTTGTCCATCAAGTACAGATAAAAATAACAATTTTTTTAAGGTACCTTTGTTAATGGATTCCTTTTGTTCACTCTCCCTTCTTTGTTTTCTGGAATATTGAGTCTGATAGAAAGATAAGTGAAATAATATTAATATTAACATACACATTATAAAATATGGTGAAAATAAAGCATCAATGATTATTTCTTACAGCGGGGGTCTCAACCTCCAGTCCTGGAAGACCGCTGTCCTGCATGCCTTAGATGTTTCCACGCTTCAGCAACCTGACTCAAATCAATGGGTTGTTAACAGACCTGGATGACCAGCTGATGGAGATCCATTCATTTGAATCAGGTGTGCTGAAGGAGGGAAACATCTAAGGGCTCCCATTGCATGATTTCTAGAGTTGCGTAAGATCACAACATCTCATACAGCACAATTTGCATTTGCTTAATCTTAGGTACGATGGCAAGAATGGTAAGCACAGACTGTGCGTTGATGAGCCCAACTGAATCGTAGGCTATGACTGATGCGGAGATGCGGGCGGATGTAGAACTGAGTAATCCATGTGCGCCAGCAGCAAACAAACAACATGTGGAAATAAACCGCTCTGTTGTATTGTTTATGTGTGCCAAAATGCTTCTAAAAAAGTGGCAAAGGAGAAGTATGTGTTCCCGGTTATGGTTAGAGAGAAGAGGCCAACCTTGGATTCTTATTTTTTCTTTGTAATGGTGCTAAGTCACAATAATCAGTGCATCATTTCAAAATGCATCGTAATTGGCTAGTAAGTAGACACAGTCATAGGATTTCTGACACTATCAAAAATTTATATCACGCAGTCTTTGGTTGTAAGACCAGTGTGACAGCGGTTGTCAAACCGCTCATGCTGTAGGACGTAGGACAGCTGATTTTGGTCAAAGACCAAAGATAATCCCACAATTCTTTCATGATGTTGATCTTTCGTCTGCAACAGCCTATAATCGTGCCGGGTATAGAAGACATGCAGGACAGCGGCCCTCGAGGACTGGAGTTTGAGACCCTTGTGTTACAGAAAGTCTTATTTGTTAAAGTCAAAAGTAAAAAAAAAAAAGTAGTCATAGGACTTGATGACGGTTTGTACCCCTTTAAGGATGTAGAAGCTGGCATTTCAGTGTCACAGAAAGGAAAGTGAGCTCCCTTTGCCTCCATTTCTTGCTGAGGTCTGTGTTTCACAGAGACATCACAGTTGGATGTCTTCCTTTGATTCTGAGGTCCAGAGTAGCTTCTCTGCCATTCTTTCATGTTTCGTCCTGCTGACATGTCCCTGTTGAAGTCCTCACCCAAGAAGTCAGCTATATAAACAGAGCATCAATTAACACAGATATCATACAATCCACTGAAATTATTTTACAGAGCTATACAGTTTCTGGCTATACAGTGTGGTTTAATATTTACATACTCTTGACATGTTCTTTTAATGCAGTTTGAATATTGAAGCTCTGTGAACAGTTTGCTGTAATACCATTGCAAATTGTTGCAACATAAAAAATATTAAAAGTACATAAATATAGCATGTGTAAAGGTACAACACAAAGTTATCTTGTAAACAATGCTTTTCAACCTGTGTAGTAGTGACATACTGAAGCAATAGTAGTTAAAAATCAACCACTTTGTTATTTTCTGTGATAAATCATAAATAATGCTGAATTACATTTTTGTTCAAACAATATCTATCTTTGTCCAAAAAATGTATACATGTTAGGTTAGCCTCTTGCTACATAGCACCTGTCATAATTTATTCATCCGTATCTCTTATAATACCTTGTTTTATCATTTACCTTGATGTTTTATTCGTCTCTGAAAATCTGGAGAAATCTGTCCAAAGGCATCTTTAGCAGAGTTTATCGGTTTTTTGATGCATGGCTTTGCTGTATTATTTAGGGAGTGAGTCGACTCAGGTCGCATATCACATTTATCCTGTAAATAAATACATGAAATAAACATACAAATAAAAATAAAGTCACAAAAACATGTACATGCAGACACTTCAAGTTATGATGCTAGTGAGCTTTTAATTGAGAATAGTGATGATGCATTTTTTTTGTTAATTTCCCTTAATTAATTTCCCTTCACAGTTATCATAATACTTGAACTTTAACCTGGTTTGGTTATCTGATTGGTGACGTACCTGATGGTGAAAGACAACAGCCTCCTCTAAAGCAATGCCACAGAATTCACATGGAATAACCACATCGCCCTCTAGTGGACTTGCTGGAGGACTGTAGGAAGGTGGAGAGACTGACCGAGGGAAGGTGGGAATATTAGATGCAAGTGTGTTGGGAAGGTTCTGCTTCAGTCCTGGAGGGTTCCTGTTTATCTTTTCTTCTTTTGGTGGGGAAGGAGGCTGCTTGCTAAAGGAAGCAAAGGCAGAGGCAGGACTGCACCCAGTCTGAAACAAAGAAAGAAATGCAGAAACCTGCATTAATCTACATCAACTTAGATGCACTGACAGTCTGGTGAAAAATGTTAACTGGGCTTTGTGCACACAGTCTTAAACAAGGATAGAAATGTGCACAGAAATCTTTCCATAGCATGTAATCTCTATTTGAGCTAATTATTTTACACAGCCAGAGAAACTTCTTAACAAATTATGAAGGCAAAATTGCCCTGATTTGTGGGGGCTTATTTGTCTATAGAGCAAAATATGTCTATTAGCCCACTTTTACCAAAGTTATGTAGATGATGGTCTAATAATATACAAATAGTTAAAAATAGAAACAAATTAATTATTAACATGCAGACTACCTCTTCACATACAGTCTTTCAGTCAGGCATTGCATTTACTGGAAGTTCTGGGTTCTTGTTAGCCTATAGTAATCATAGTGTTTTAGTCCATATCAAAAATCCTTTCACATATCAACGTCATATATGGCACAAAAACCATCCCTGTTAAACCGCTTACACACAGCATGCCGATGCTGCAGAATCATGCAGGTGACACAAGTATTGTTTATAAGAACGGGTTCATTCTTCTAGAGTCGGTCTCCCTTTGTTTCGGCCATCACTATCTCCAAGGGTTGAGCAGAGCTGCAGGGAAATCTTTTACTGTTATGGCTCCATATGTTTCTCATTACACAGCAAGGTGGACTTAAGCTGCTCCAGAGCCGTAATGAGTGTGAATAAGGCCAGTCTTTTGCTTTGTCTCTTGATTTATAAATGGGCTGCTGAGATCCCTTAACCCCCAACATTTAAGTGATCTTCTGTCAAATTAAATGTTCATTGTAATCAGTTCGTTAAGGTTGTTCTTCTATCACACAGTTGGACTTCTACTTTCCACTACAGATAGTACCACCTCAGTGGTGAGATATTTTACTGATCAACATAGCAATCATTTTTGATCCACAACCTAACTGAGAAACCCTCGTACCTGCACCAACCAGTGTGGTCAATACCTGCATACCAACCCGGTTATGTACCAACCAACCTGGTAATAACTGCATCATGATTCTGAACTTTAAGCCAAAATGTATTCAAAAGTGTTTACAAACCTGATGCAAAATCAGGTCCTCTTCTGGAAACAGCTCTTCACAAAACTCACAGGGCAGCATGGCCTCTATAAAAACAAACTTAAATGGTAAATAAACACACAGCTGAGAAACTCAAACTATTCTTGTCAACACTGATTTACCTGTTTGATCATGGTCCCGTAGGGCACTTGTGCTCGTCCCTCCAGTGAAGTGTGGTTGGTTGTTGTTGGGTGGACAGAGTGAAGAGTTTACAGTTGTGCTGGACTCCCTGATATTATGGTCCCATATATCTCTCCACATGTGACCCTCTACACCTCCAGCTACTGGGTCTCCTTCACTCTGCAGACTGAGAGCCAACATGTAGTCAAGGCCTGATGAATCCTCATCCAGCGTTTGCCCACTGTGTGACCATGTGCTGCTGCTCTCATGGAGGAAATCCCTCCCCTCGAGGACTAAAAGGAAAATCAATCATAAAAGCATTTCAGAAAATACTCCCATTAATTTTCTATAGATTGCTTTATGTAAGAGTAAGGTTGACAGTAGCATTTCAAAGAAAACTTGCAAGCCACTAAGTTGCCCTTTAAACTACTACTATTAGTCGTTTACAGAAGCTTTAGAACAAATCATTAATTGTTACTGGTACTCTGCAAACAGAAAAAGCATCAATCAAAACTCTCACAGTGGTTAAATGCTGTATTTGGAGCTGCCATATTTTTCCAGTCTCCTGAAGCCATATGTCCCCTTGAAGTGTTGTAAATTGAGGGTTCAAATGGTTGAGGAAACGACTGATGTTCTCCTGCGTTGATGTTATTATTCTTGGGGCCTCTTTCTTGAGCTCTTAAGAGGTTTCGGATGGAGTGAGCTTCAAACCATGCATCTGAAGACTGTCGTTCTGCTGCACTCCGACTCATCCTGCTGTTGTTCCTTTCCTGGGGTGGTGTGAGGCTTCCACATACTGCTGGATGCACAGTTTGTTCCCGCAGCATTACGTTGCACTTGCAGCGTGGGCAAGGTTCCGTACGTGTACCACAGTAATCCTCATGCTCTTTGGACTGACCGAAAACAAGCTCCAATTCACAGTACTGGCATGCGACCAGCCGCTGAGAGCACTCAGAACTCTGCAAGAGAATCATCATAAAAAGGATTTAATCAGGATGGTTAGATATATTAAGACCAATAAATAGGGACGACATATTCTAACTTTTGTACCCCTTTTCTTTATACTTCTATATTGTTCCTAGGTGAGGGACCAGACAAAGTGTGGCTCATAAAGACCTTTATGATGGAGAAGAACCGAGGCCCAAGATTTCCCTTGCCCGGACGCGGGTCACCGGGGCCCCCCTCTGGAGCCAGGCCTGGAGGTGGGGCTCGGAGACGAGCGCCTGGTGGCCGGGCCTTTGCCCATGGGGCCCGGTCGGGCTCAGCCCGAAAGGGAAACATGGGCCCCCACTCCAGTGGACTCACCACCTGCAGGAGGGGCCATAGAGGTCGGGTGCGCAGTGAGCTGGGCGGTGGCCGGATGCGGGGACCCTGGCGGTCCGATCCCCGGCTGCAGAAGCTAGCTCTAGGGACGTGGAATGTCACCTCTCTGGCGGGGAAGGAGCCTGAGCTGGTGTGTGAGGTCGAGCGGTTCCAGCTAGATATAGTTGGACTCACCTCGACGCACGGCTTGGGCTCTGGAACCAGTATCCTTGAGAGGGGTTGGACGCTTTTCCACTCTGGAGTTGCTCCGGGTGAGAGGCGCCGAGCTGGGGTGGGCATACTTATTGCCCCTCGACTTGGCGCCTGTACATTGGGGTTTACTCCGGTGGACGAGAGGGTAGCCTCTCTCCGCCTCCGGGTGGGGGGACGGGTCCTGACTGTTGTTTGTGCTTACGCACCAAATAGCAGTTCAGAGTACCCACCCTTTTTGGAGTCCTTGGATGGAGTATTGGAGAATGTTCCATCTGGGGACTCCCTCGTTCTGCTGGGGGACTTCAATGCTCACGTGGGCAACGACAGTGAGACCTGGAGGGGTGTGGTTGGGAGGCAGGGCCCCCCCGATCTGAACCAGAGTGGTGTTTCGTTGTTGGACTTCTGTGCTCGTCATGGACTGTCCATAACGAACACCATGTTCAAGCACAAGAGTGTCCACATGTGCACTTGGCACCAGGACACTCTAGGCCGCAGTTCGATGATCGACTTCATAATCGTATCGTCGGACTTGCGGCCGCATGTCTTGGACACTCGGGCGAAGAGAGGGGCGGAGCTGTCAACTGATCACCACCTGGTGGTGGGTTGGCTCAGATGGTGGGGGAGGATGCCGGTCAGACCTGGCAGGCCCAAACGTGTTGTGAGGGTCTGCTGGGAACGTCTGGCAGAGTCTCCTGTCAGAAGGAGCTTTAACTCACACCTCCGGCGGAACTTCGATCATGTTCCGAGGGAGGCAGGGGACATTGAGTCCGAGTGGGCTATGTTCCGGGCCTCCATTGTTGAGGCGGCCGACCGGAGCTGTGGCCGTAAGGTCGTTGGTGCCTGTCGTGGCGGCAATCCCAGAACTCGTTGGTGGACACCAGCAGTGAGGGATGCCGTCAAGCTGAAGAAGGAGTCCTATCAGGCCTTTTTGGCATGTGGGACTCTGGAGGCAGCTGACAGGTATCGGCAGGCTAAGCGGAACGCGGCTTTGGCGGTTGCTGAGGCAAAAACTCGGACATGGGAGGAGTTCGGAGAGGCCATGGAGAACGACTTCCGAACGGCTTCGAAGAGATTCTGGTCCACCATCCGGCGTCTCAGGAGGGGGAAGCAGTGCTCCATCAACACTGTATACGGTGGGGGTGGGGAGCTGTTGACCTCGACTCGGGACGTTGTGGATCGGTGGAGGGAATACTTCGAAGACCTCCTCAATCCCGCCGACACGTCTTCCAATGAGGAAGCAGAGTCTGGGGACTCAGGGGCGGACTCTCCTATCTCTGGGGCTGAGGTTGCCGAGGTGGTTAAAAAGCTCCTCGGTGGCAGGGCCCCAGGTGTGGATGAGATCCGCCCGGAGTTCCTCAAGGCTCTGGATGCTGAGGGGCTGTCTTGGTTGACACGCCTCTGCAGCATCGCGTGGATGTCGGGGACAGTACCGCTGGATTGGCAGACTGGGGTGGTGGTCCCCCTCTTTAAAAAGGGGGACAAGGGTGTGTTCCAACTACAGGGGGATCACACTCCTCAGCCTCCCTGGGAAGGTCTATTCAGGGGTCCTGGAGAGGAGGGTCCGTCGGATAGTCAAATCTCGGATTGAGGAGGAGCAGTGTGGTTTTCGTCCCGGCCCTGGAACGGTGGACCAGCTCTACACCCTCTTCAGGGTCTTGGAGGGGGCATGGGAGTTCGCCCAACCAGTCTACATGTGTTTGTGGACTTGGAGAAGGCGTTCGACCGTGTTCCCCGGGGATTCCTGTGGGGGGTGCTTCGGGATGGGTCCCTGTACGACCGGTGCCAGAGTTTGGTCCGCATTGCCGGCAGTAAGTCGGATTCGTTTCCAGTGAGGGTTGGACTCCGCCAAGGCTGCCCTTTGTCACCGATTCTGTTCATTACTTTTATGGACAGAATTTCTAGGCGCAGTCGAGGTGTCGAGGGGATCCGGTTCGGTGGCCTCAGGATTGGGTCTCTGCTATTTGCAGATGATGTGGTTCTGTTGGCTTCATCGAGCCGTGATCTACAGCTCTCGCTGGAGCGATTCGCAGCCGGTTGTGAAGCGGCTGGGATGAGAATCAGCACCTCCAAATCCGAGACCATGGTCCTCAGCCGGAAAAGGGTGGAGTGCCCTCTCCGGGTTGGGGATGAGGTCCTTCCCCAAGTGGAGGAGTTTAAGTATCTCGGGATCTTGTTCACGAGTGAGGGAAGGATGGAGCGGGAGATCGACAGACGGATCGGTGCGGCATCTGCAGTGATGCGGGTGCTGCGCCGGTCTGTTGTGGTGAAGAAGGAGCTGAGTCGGAAGGCGAAGCTCTCGATTTACCGGTCGATCTACGTTCCCACCCTCACCTATGGTCATGAGCTTTGGGTAGTGACCGAAAGAACAAGATCGCGGATACAAGCGGCTGAAATGAGCTTCCTTCGCAGGGTGGCCGGGCTCTCCCTTAGAGATAGGGTGAGAAGCTCGGTCATCCGGGAGGGGCTCAGAGTAGAACCGCTGCTCTTCCGCATCGAGAGGAGCCAGATGAGGTGGCTCGGGCATCTGGTTAGGATGCCTCCTGGGCGCCTCCCTGGTGAGGTGTTCCGGGCACGGCCCACAGGAGACCCCGGGGAAGACCCAGGACACGCTGGAGGGACTATGTCTCTCGGCTGGCCTGGGAACGCCTTGGGATCCCCCCAGAGGAGCTGGAGGAAGTGGCCGGGGAGAGGGGGGTCTGGGCTTCCTTACTCCGGCTGATGCCCCCGCGACCCGACCTCGGATAAGCGGAAGAAGACAGTACGGTATTGTTCCTCACTTGTAAGTGAGGAGCAATATAGAAAGTACCCTTAGATAAAAGGCTCTGATAAAAATGTAAATGTGATGTGAGGAAAGGAAAAGGATCTTCAGCGTACCTGGTGAATGTCAATTTGATTCCTCTCAAACTTCATTCCACACTTGCATGTAATCTGAAAAGAGAATCAAAATGATACTCGAGTTGTGATCTTCTAGTCTCCTTTTGATGTTGCTTTCCAATTCATCATTTCCTTTGGGACAAAGTAGTAACTGCACTGCGTAGTCACTCCAAAATGAGTTGTGACTGACACTGATGCTACATGAGCCATCTTACAGAACCGCTAACTGATATTAATAAAAGCAAATATGGCAAATGGGAGAAAAAAACCTGCAAAAGGGCCAATCAAGCAAAAATGTGTGATGGTGTTAAAAATGTCCACAGTATAGAAGAAGCTTCTTCCACTGAGCAGCTCAGACTTCAGGATGGCAGTTCTCAAACCAATGGCTGACATCTATGTCAACCTTTTATACACAAGCATCCATGCAATTAATAGTTCACTGCTTTCTGGGTTTGGCAGAATAAACCGATGAACACTTTTTTTTTTTTTAACTTTTCCATAATGTCGCTGTCTAGAGAGGTAAAAGAGAAGAGAACATCTTATCACCAGCCTCTCTGTGTTCAAGTATCCTTAAAGGAGTAAAGTACCATTTTAAAACTGATAACAGTCCCATTATGCATTCAATAATGCAATCTTTCATATTCTCCAAAACAGCTGATCAAAAACTAAATTTATATTCCACCACACTGTTTGCTTCAATGCTAAGTGACTGCTGAAATTTAGACTTGGGCTATATCAGGTGACGCATATATAATACTGGGCCTGAATTAGTCTGATTGCTGGAGTCTCAGCATTACTAGTCAAATGTACCTGTGTATGCTCCTGTTGCTTGTGTTCTTCAAGATCTGAGTGGGGCACTGGCTCCTGGCACAAATCACACAGTGCAATGTTTCTTCGGCAGTGGATCTCATGGGTAGTAAAATTTGCCTCTGGAATGTCATGCTTGCTAAAAACGGAAAAAAGGGAACAATCAAATTATTCAACCTCATTATGACACCACCCATTAATTATACAAAATATGTTATTAAAGTTCTCAATACTAACCAGTTGCCACAGAACTGTGTGTTCTCGTCTGCCATGACTTTACCAAACCCTTTGAACAAAAAATAATTAATGACACGAATTAGGACATCTTTTCAGGTGAAAGTGCTTTTCAATTTCGTCCTTTTTACTGAGAGTGGTGTTTATGACAGCGGAACATCCATTATTTGTTGCCGCAGGAAATTAATTTTCTCGATGGAGTATTTATGGTTTGGGTATCAGTTTACATACATATATAAATATATCTGATTACCAACCTAATTCGTTGTAGACCGGGGCGAGAGCAAAAACTGCGAAATGCTGCGACTGTGGTTTGTAAATGAAACCGACTGTCAGCGCTTTCGCTTTACTCACCCAGTTTCCAGGCAGCTAACTGCTATCCCGGTTTACCTTGCGACGAGAACAACATCTAATATAAAGATTATTCGTCATCCTTATTCAACAAACAGTTTTGGACGACTTCTAATTGCCAGAGAATGTTATGTCCTTTGTTTTTAGTTAGCTACATAGCTTAGCATTAAATAAACGTAACGTCCAGTTCGCGTCAACCTCATCGACTGTTTACGTAGCAGCTAAGAAGGTGTTGTTACGACGGATTCTTCCTCCAAGCAAAGTGAGAACAAACATTTTGATGTTACCTTTGGTCAGCTGATGATGTTTGACAAAACTCAGACAACTGCCAACTTCTTGATAAGAACTGGCCTGAAAAAAAACCTGTTGGTCATTTCCTTCTTCCTGGGTTTTGGAAGGTAAGCCCCGAGTATTGTCTCTCAGGGTCAGCGTTTTTCTGGCATAGTTACAAGTAAAACAAGTACTGTCTAAACTTGCGGTCAGTTTACAGCACTAGGCTCAGTTCTGGGGTTGCTTTGAAGATAATCTATCTATAAATGATACTAATCTTGAAATTGAGAATCGTACTGCGAATCCAAACGCAGGGCATTTATTTTTCTTTAACGTAAATCCCTGAACTTCATTGGTTGAGTGAAAGCCGTGCAGCGCTCAACGCCGTCGGGGAAACACTACCACCATACAAATAAAAGTTCCCCCAAGATGAATTAAATATTTTAATCAGAATACAAATGTTTAATGTGCAGAATTTTCTCTTTTCGTATTAACCTTTAAAAAAGAAACAGTTTGTTACAGGCACTGCATCAGCGTTGCTCTTGGTTTATGTTTATATGATATCATTTCACAATTTTGGGATTTGGAAAAATCTGTTATAAATAAATTGCCACAACAGGAAGCACCGCCGGATCAGTTCATGTTGTTTTTAGGTGAACTATAATTTATTAAGCTATCATTACACAAATCAATGCTTGCCAAACATCAAGTCTCCCAGATATAGCACAGACAAAATGACATGTCAGCATTGTCTTTTCAGTGTTTATTGAATTTTTGATCTTTTAATACTGTCATACCAGACATCTTTATTTTATTGTAAGGCACAGTCTTGTTCAGATAAAACACTGTTCTTATTTACAACAAATGTTTGGATGTGGTACATACATCTTCTAAATTCTAAACAACCACAAAAGGATTGGACTAAAATGCTTGATTCACTTTTAAGCCCTTGTTCTTTGTATGACTGAAAGGCAGAAATGCCTTACAAAATGATGTCAAATGTAACCAAATGTTTACACACAATATTCTAAGAAGCAACACGTAAAAGTGACTGAAAAAAATAGAAGCATGAGTGGACGTGGCTACTGATTAATGTAAAGATTTCTTTGCCAATGTCTGAGGATAAGTGGATAAACTACAATAAAAGTGAATTTAAAGAATTGTTCATACTGTTCTAAATCTTTCTGAAATGGCTTTGCATTTTTATGAGAACTGTCTTTTTTACAAAGTGGTAAATTATAAAATGAACACTCTTCTGCCCCTAATCTCACTGGCTGCAACCTTGTAATGTATTTAAGTAATTGAATCCACGATGACTGGTTACATGATTGTCTGATATAAGTTTAGGTCCAGCATGAAGCAGGTAATAAACCAATTCCATTGATCAAATTGTGGAAGATGAAAACATTCAGGAAGAACATTAGCTGCATCAGTTTTTGAAAAGGATGGCTGTACTAACAGCCCTGCTGGTGTAAAGCCTGCTAGAGGAAATGACTGATCATTTTACATGAACCAAAGACTAATAAAGACTCAATTCAAACTACATACATCTCAAGTATACAGGTGACATAGTAATTTAGTACACAAATTTCAAATACAGGGGTATTATTTAGTTATCCTTAAAAAAAGGAAATAGAAGAAAAAAGAATAGAACAAAAAAGGTGGGAAGTAGTTCCAAAAATTGATTTCCAGAACAGAAAAAAAAAAAAAAACTTAAAAAAAACTAAAATGACCGTAAAACTTAAAATTCACATTAACCTATTCACTCTGACATGATTTCTGCTATACAGCTTTCCTCTATAGGTCTATTAAACAGAATTCATAAGCTTTTAATAACAGCTAAATAGTACAAAGAAGGTGTAACTATACTGGGTATGCACTGCCTCACATTTAACCCCTTTCAGAAAACATGCAAAACAGTATTGCATGGCAAAAATTGAAACGGCAGTATAACATCTATAGTGGTGGTCTTTTTAATGGGGCATTTCTTGAATATCCATCTCTTCACCTCTTGACATGCAACTGTTACTCAAAGAGAGTCTCAATAGAATCCACATTAGTATATGCAATATTCGCGCTTCATGCACTGTTTTTCTTTGCATTTTTGTACACGCCTTCATCTGTTGTGTTGTTACAGTTACAAAAACCCACTAAAATCTATTTAATGTTACCATTTTACTTGCAATCCTTTGTTACTCTCACCTGTACACAAATGGGATGTTTGGTCATTCACTGTAATTCTAACTCAAAAGTTAACAAAAAAAGAATCAATAATTATCAAGTGTTTAGACAAACCAAACAATGCACAGCAACTAACAAAAGAAGAGCTGCTTTTCACTTCAAATATCCTTGGTCCAACATAAAATTCAGGAGGGTACTCTTACAGAGTCATTAACCACAGTCCTTTGAAAATATATATTTTTCCTTTACGTCATAATCTTATATAATCTAGAAAAGTTATGATGCAAAAAAGGTTCAGAGACAGAATACAACAGAATGGAATAAAAGACGTACAGTACAATCATTCAGGAAATGCAAAGAAGGCACAGACGTTAAGAATTGAGGCAAGAAGACAAAGAGGTAGAGTAGGTCAAAGGACAAAAGACAGAAAACTGCTATTAAAAATTGGAAAGATACGTGATGAAATGTCTATCTGTCCTTGGATCCAAGCTTCTCAATCAAGTCCTGCAGGGGAGCAAGCTCTCGCCTGTCAATAAGGTTGAACTCCTGCAAAAAAGGGGGGAAAGATGGGAGTACACTATAAATATTAGACCACATGTTCAAAATTTGATATTGAAAAGTAAGAGCAGTTAACTTTTAATAGGCATTGCTTGCTTGTTTAAAAACAACTCCACAATGTCTATTTCAGGATTTCCTTTGTGAATTAATTTGTTTTTTAATCAATAACTGAATTCAAACAACATTTATTATCATTCTCAATTAGCACATTTTTTTCTTTATAAAAATTACCAAAACTGTTTTATAGTCCAGCCCTATTGAGCCCGATGGATTAAAAAAAAAGTTTTAAAAAGTGTGTAGTTGCAAAATCCCCTAAATCCCCTTTGTCAGACATTCAGTACCGTCATTTTGCTTTTTGCACTGACATATGTGTTTTCTTGTACATCCTCAGTATGTATCAGTAGAGGGAGTGCTAAAGCTTTTACACATTTTGAGTGATGACACATGCAAGTTTGCAACCAAGTGTCAACAGGCTCTGAAGTAGGGCAAGTCTTGCACTTCCATGTTGGAATATTGCCAAGATACTGTAACAACAGTAGTGTCGTTTTATTTCAAAGGTTCATTCCTATTTTCATTTTGGCATACATAAGCCAGATAGAAAACTTTAAAACACTGTTTCTCAGCAGGCAAATGGCAGTGGAAACATACAGAAATACATATCATGGCCCTCTTTCAAAAGCAACATAATTGCGTGGGATTTTGGATGCACAACCCTGGCAATATAGTGTGATATTCTCACCTGGACAAAGAAAATGAAGTGTTTGAAGGAGGTGTTGAGATGAGCCTCCTCTTGCAGCTGCATCACAGAGTCAAAATGTTGGTGGTAGATGTGAGCATACACCCTGAACAGACGCTTCAGGATGGTTTTGGCCACAGACATGAAATTCTTGGGAAATGGAACTCCTGCAGGGCAGAAGGTGGTGGAAAAAGATTACGTCAAGAGAAGACCATGAGCTGTTTCAATACCCACTATGCATTTCAGCCTACATTAGAATGACACCTCAGTTTGCTTCACTTGCACTTCCAGCCTATTTGACTGCTTAAAGACATGTCTCAGAAAACATATATTAAAAAAAGCTTCTGAGAGAGAAAAGAAAAAAAAACTTCACACACACAACACACACAATGTAGCAAATCAAGCAGTCCAAGTGTAGCGCAGTGAAATATAAACACATTTTTGTTAAATCCACACCACAACAAGTAAGTTCAAAAGTGACAACTTTCAGTTTTTATGTGATGTTGTCCCATCTAGAAACAGAAAGAAATGACAATGTGGAGGCTGTAACTTCAGAATACTGTCACCAGCCTACCAAGTTAAATTACTTGTTGTACAAAAACAAACCAGCCACAATATTTGGCTGGACTTAACTCAGGTGACTCATCTGGAGAGTTAATAACATTATGCTGCTGCAAACAGGTTTACCAATGCTAAACCTAAATTGTATGGACTGCTGCCCTCTGACTTCTAAGTGCTCAGTTCAAGAACCGGTAGGTTTATCTGGTCTTTAATGTCCTTCAGTAGCAGTCAAGGCAAACAATGTAACTCAACTTTTCAAATCTAAAGGCAAAATCAAAGAAAACAGCTGCAGGATGTGATTGTAAAGGCACAGTTAATGTTGAACAGATGGCTTGTGTGTGTGTGTTTCTAAGAAAGAACCACTGTTACGTCAGGGTACTTGGTATTGGTTTCTCTTTTGTGTGTGTACTTCTACAAATGTCAAACTGGAACTAAACTGGTCACTAAAAAGACCCTTATCAACCCAAACTCACCAATCTTGGAGGGGAAAAGTGTCTCGTCATCCAGCTGATCCTGTACCCAAGTCATCAAGTAGTCTATGTACTTTGGTGCAGAGCATTTGATCGGCTTTTTAATATTAGTGCCATCTGCCCAGTGATACTCGTATCTACAAATAGAGAACATATAGACATATAACATGCAGTTATGGCTTTCTGATGGTCAGGAAACAAAAGCACCATATGGTAGCACAAAAACGCAAAACTACTGAGAGCTATATTCTTGATAGTGACTGTGTAAAAAGGAAGTGAACCCTCATTTCTTCCTCCTGATTAGGGACTGAGGACAGTCTTGGCAGGAGAAAGGATAGAGGAAGTGTCACATCTTGTTTCGAACAAAGCAGCTTCTAGAAGGACCACATGCAAAGTTTAATTCCTGTTTTTCTCATGTGACATTCAGATGAAACATTTCAATTTAACTTAGCATCAGTATAGTATATAGTTGTAGTATATAGTTGGTCACCTTGATACACTTGATTTCCCACTTCTTAAGGTCACACAATGTCCCAGAAAAGATATTGAGACAGTGACAGATCAGAAAAACCTTGTTGCAACATATTTTGGTAAAGTCTGAACTATTACAAGAATTTAAAGTGTCAGCTGCAATTTGTCTGTCTGGGACCATCAATACATCTCTTTACCAAATTCAAAATGGAGTAAGATGTAATGATCTTTATCAGGGTCTGCAAGTAAATTCTATTCTGACAGGCAGCGGGATATCAATCAATTCCTTGTAACTCAAATATACCAAATTATTCAAATAAAATATCACTCCTCTACATTCATGGACTGGGAGAGCTTGTATTACTGAGCAGCAGCCTGTAGTATTAGCATCAGCCAAGAATGTAAACCTTAATATTGAAGTTAAAAGAAAAAAAATCTGAATTTCTAACTTAAAACACAAACTGAACCACTTTAGTCATCCTCTGAACACTGCAAGTTTCTCGAAACGCACTGTTCCTTTTAACTTTGTCTCACATCAGTGATAATTTAACATCACATCTGCTAATCAACCTGCAAAGACTGAAACTGTATAATTTAAATAACGAATTTAAAGTTTGATACCATTTGAGAAAAATAACAAGACTCATTTCCTTAATGTTCTAGTGAGCAATCTATCTTTTGCACTAGAGCCTTATTACTTTGTAATGATTGCCCCAAATAGTAACTCTAAGGTGTTACCTGGGAAATATAACATAAAATTATAAACTAAAGGGTGTGATTGATTTTCTTCTGACATACATCCATGCCATAAGCAGGACAATCCCAGTGAAGGTGTCTACGGTCAGTAATAAATTACAATTAATGAAAAATAAACCATGTCTTACAAGGAAAGAGGGTGCATGAGTAAAATATACATATAATAATAATAATAATAATAATGATAAAAAAAATCATTACCTTGGTCCTGCAGACATCACAGAGCAGCTGGTCTCAGTGCAAAACTCAGTGATGGTGCCATACAACATGTTGATCTGGTTGAAGAAATCCACCGCTGAAGGAAAGAGTAAACTGTCATTTTTTTTAACAGCACTAAAATCAAGAAATAATACTTTTAAATAGACTTGCACAATTTATGGTTACAGCATTGACGCTGCAATGTGGTCTTTGAAAAAGGCAGATCGTAGGACATGACGTAACTTTGCATTTTTGTATACAGTTAAAACATAGTAATGCAGATGTTACAGGACAGAATAGAACAAGACAGAATACAAGTTATGCTAAAACCACTGAATAATTTTGTCCCTGGTTGTTAGAAAACAGTATATGCATCATTTTACAGGAGTAACACTGTGGATTAATTTAACGAAGAACAACACTGCATTGCAAAGGTTTGTGAGGACCTATTCACAGAACCGCAGTTACAGGTGTAACTATTGTCAGTGGATCCACTTTAAAATGATTACACAAAAACCTTCTCACGTGGTGCCATCTTGGCTTCATCTTCGTTGGACACCATAGCAAGTTAATTCTTAATGCTGGCAACACAGTCTAGAACTGGAAGGTGACCAAAACATTCACTATCTGCATTACGGATTGGTGATTTCAGATTAAGCATTTTAGATTGTTTAAAACAAACTCAGCTCTGTTTGTCCTGTAAATGTTATGTCATATTAAGTATGACACACAGTATTGTGCAAAAAGTCTTAAGCATCCCTAGTCTTGTTGTTTTATCAAAGTTTAGATGACCATCCATATTTACTTTTCAATATAGAAACAAAATATGCTGACAATATAAAAGGTCGACTGACAATAATGTGGCTTTTCTTTTTTTTAATAATTGGAATTTGCAGTAGAAAAAAAAAAACATTTTGGTCAATCTCAATATAATATTTACACAATATATATATTAAAAAAAAAAAAATTTAGTTTGATCTTCCACAAAACCAAGCCTAAATTTTAATCTTTTAAAGAAGACTGACCCATACAGATGTTTGCAGTGATATTAACTAGAATTCCATATGTAGGTTTAAGAGAGCCAGAGTCCTGTATTTTTTGTTTCCATCTTCAAGAGACTGGAAAAAAATGTGGATGTCATTAAAACTTTGATAGAACAACAAGACTAAGGGTGCCCAAGAACTTTTGCATGGTACTGTTATATTTTACCTACTTTCTGTGCTACAGTTTTTTTCCATGGTTAATCTACAAGTTGAAATTTCACTGACAGAGCATAATTTATTAGGTTTTCTGCAGTCTCTGCATGCTCAGCAAAATGGCAGAAATACGGGATAAAAAAGCAGAAAAGGATTATTTGGCTGTAAAAAAAAAAAAAAAAAAAAAAAAAAAAACGAGATTGGATATGTGAATGGATTTATTTTTAGAAATGACACCAGAGGTGAATTCATTCCTCTCATAACAAGAGAAGCAAAGCTGGCACCCTGGTTGCTTGTGCAGGAGGACTATCAGCTCTGCAAGGCTCAACTGAGCCTCCCACTCTGTTGTTAGAAATAGGACACTAACGATCCATTAGCCTTTGACAAGTCAAACAAGCCACCTAGCTTTGTATCTGTCAACTCGGTAGTTGCCAGATGCCAGAACCTGCAGATCTTGCCCATAAAACTTAAATTACACAGGAATAATGGGATGAACAAAAAAATTTATCTGAACTAAATTTTGTCAAATGTAAAGCAAAGCTAAAACACAGCACTGTTGATGTAACAGAGCTACACACCTTCTCAGAAAACAACAGTTATTCTCACTAGATGAAAAGCCATTTAATGATTTTCTATAGTATGGGTACCATTTTACTTGAATTAATCTAGAGAAGTACCAATGGATTGTGTTAGGTTTGTGAGCTCCTACTCATAGAAACATAGTTACAGGAGTAACTATTGTCAGCGGACACTTGGTAGATTGCTCTATGTACAAAATAAGTCTCACATCATGTTGACATTTTGACTATAAGGTGACCAAAAAAATGAATTATCTGAATTGTGCACATATGATTTTACACCTAAGCAGTTTTTCTTGGTTCAAAACAAACTTGGCTGTTTGTCCTGTAACTGAGGTTCAATCAAGCTATACTGAGATCTGTTGATCAGTGTTCTCACGGGAGACGCCCCCCCCCCCACACACACACACACCTTATCAGAGCAGGGACGCTCTGCTCATTTTCTTATACTTCCATATGACCATCCATTCATCTTCTATACCCGCTTCATTGTGTTGAGGGACTGTTGCCTGTTGTTCATCCTTCATGAAACCTAATTTGAATATCTTAGCGATTGTTCTTGTACTCCATGCTAGTTGTAAGGAGATATCTAACTTCAATAATTATGTTTTCTGACAGACTCAGAAAGTAGATCATATCATATCATATCATATATATATATATATATATATATATATATATATATATCCCTGTGTTGTTAACCACGTTAAACTGCCCTTGTTTTGTTTAATAATGTAAGCATAATAAATCAGCTATTGGCTGTCCTAATTTCTAAATATTTGCATCAGCCATCAAAGACCCACACTGACTTCTAGCTGCCATCATTGATTACAGTGATCCATCGCCAATTCGCACTTTAAGTTATGCGGTTTTAGTTATTCGCAAATTTTTTTCAGAAATATATAATATTTTTTTTTAAAAAATCAAAAAAAAATGCGGAAACATCACAGGATATTGTGCGCGTTCTCTCGCAGCAAAGAAATGTTGTGAGCCAGCCTGGCCCCTTTAAGAAGGTGGCCTTATGGGTAATGGTGTGGCCTTATGGGTAACGTAGTGGGTGCGTGGTGGGACGGCAGAATGAAAACAAGGTTAGATGAAAGAGCGGTTTCTTTACTATGGTTCGGAGACCAGAGGCTGAGAAGGTAACAGAAAGACCACAGTTGAGCCTTTGTCTTGTTTCGCTGCAGTGCCTCACCACTTTTTTTTTGCAGTTTTTAAACATATTTTAAACTCATCATTTAGGTTCGAGGGGCTCCGGCTCCAGTTCGGGGATTTGGATTCTCGCAGGGGGGGCGCCGGTTCCCATTAACCATGAAAAATAAGGGATCACTGTACTTTAATAAATTGTTTGCTATAGCAGTTTGTTTCCAGTTTTTGAACTGTTTGTTGCAACTCCTTGTACTTTGAAACACCACAAGGTATTACAAGTTCTAAACTTTTTTTTTTATAAGGATCATCAATGTTTCATCTTAACGATGTCAAAAAAATAAATAAATAAAAAGGCTATTTTTGAAGTATGAGTGTGGTTTTTTTTTGTATTTGTTCACTCACTGTTGACAGCAATCCATTCATTGAGATCCTCTCCTTCTGGCAACATGACAGCCTGTCTCAGGTTCCCGCTGCCCAGTGTTGCCTCAGCATGCTTCAGCAGCTCATACTGGTGGGAGCCCTCTGGGATGTTCTTTTTCGGCTTGAAGGTCTTAGATGAGCGACTGCCACTGCAAATAGGTTAACACAAACTCTAGCAACTCTGCATAAACAAGAGAAAACTGTACCAGTACCACATGGAAGTTGATGTCCATGTGAAGCATAACATTTAAAACTCTATACTCCCTACTCGGCTGCAATGCTCTTTTGTACATCCAACACTGATTAAACGCTTGTTAGACATAGATAAGAGATCTCTGTTTGAATATTATAGAGCTTTTTTTTCATGTTTATTAAAAGGTGTGATTTTCCCTAAAGTGTAAAGCACTGAACAGCGAACAATCATGAAAACTAAAAATATCACTAAACAAAACACAAATTTAGACTTGACAGTGATGCCTTGCATATGAAGAAAGCTCAATAAACAACTATTAATTTGATGCCATACTTAAATACAATCGCCGATGTCACTTTCATCAACCTGTTGCAACTTATTCTCACTGCAACAGAAGCATCAATTTATCTAGTGAGTCATAAGTGGTTACCCAGTTGGTGCAAGTAACAGGAAATGTGACTGTAAACAACGGGAGGATAAATTAACTTGCTCGCTCTCAGGGGACCTTCTAACGAGTTTAAAACATCAAAGATGAGGCTGATGATTAAGTTTAACATGTTTTGTCATATTTGGATAGTGATAATATTTACTATGCGAGACAAAAATGTGTGTTAATTATCGGGCTAACGAAGTTAGCACATTGTTGAAGAATTTTTAAAAAACAAATTTATGGTCTTCAAAGGCTAGTTAAACTGCACATAAACACAACTGACAGATAACAATACATCGACGTCCGACAGTTCTATGTGTTATAAAGGCAATTTACGCTTAGCTAGAACATAATTAATACGACATGCGTTGTGTGACTAGTTTAGTGTCTCGCTTTAACGCTGGTAACTTCCCTTGGTGGAAGTTCGGAGAAGCGCAGCTAACATTAACCGCAAGCTGCGTCTGTAACTCAGGAAGCTGTTTCTAATTTTACTTACAACAAGAAGCTCATCGTGGCGAAGACGTCGTTAGAGTGCCTCAATTGCAACTTTTGAACCCGGTTGAGTAAACAAAAAAAATTCTTTAGAATTAGACACTACGAGCGATGCCTGCTAGTAGTTAAGCTAACACGAAATGAACTGCACCCGCATCGGTTCTTCCTCTGTCGGCTGTCTGCTACAACTCTACAGGCAGATTGTCGACCCCTGCAGGTCAAACGTAGGTACTATCAAAAGTATACTGGCTCTACTGAACATTTTTAATATTTTTAATATATTTACACTATAAACAACGTGAATATGTACGCTATTGTTTAGGCTATTTCATAGCAAAACAAAAATGTTTTAATAAAACAGGATTTAAAAAAAAAAAATATTTATTTTTCATTGACTCATCATCAATTAAACAGTCAGCAGCAGTGGTGGAAAGCATGGTTGAGCCAAATGAGTGAAGAGAGTTTCTGACCTCCAGGGTCATGTAACACTTTTGGATTATTTAGTCGCCCACAAATTTGCAATATTGAATCTAATCTAATGTTGAGGTCCTGTTTGGGGGTAACCAGGATGGATAGGATCAGGAATTAATACAACAGAGAGACAGTGCATGTTAGATGTTTTGGAGAGAAAATCAGAGAGCCCAAAGTGAAATGGTTTGGACATGTACAGAGGAGGCATCGTGAATATATGCAGAGCATGCAGAACCTCCAAACAAACTATGATAATATTTCTGTATATCTACAGGAATGTTATTATTATTATTCCTGAGTAAAGTTTATGTCTGCAGTTCTTAAATACTTTCATATTTAGTTGAATTATATAATTAACAGCCTGATAATTTACATTGAGTGATGGAAGGATCCTGGAGAGAGCTGCATACATTGGGGTCCAAACAGCTTCACTGATACACAAAACAAGTACATAGAGACTCAAATCAATCACAAAAAAGATCAAAATGAGAGACCAAACAAAAGAAAAATGACAAATAAACTCAATATAACTACAAAGAGACTCAAATAGCTTAAAACACTACACTGAGGCTCAAATGACGAGCTCAAATTGAAAAAATAAAATAAAACAAACAACCCTGGAGCACAAGGAGGAGTTTGAAAAGGACAAGAAACAAAGGTTT
This sequence comes from Hirundichthys speculiger, assembly GCA_018398805.1. Lineage (NCBI taxonomy): Eukaryota > Metazoa > Chordata > Actinopteri > Beloniformes > Exocoetidae > Hirundichthys > Hirundichthys speculiger. The sequence continues at coordinate 2,526,186 of JAGFBZ010000035.1, read as the reverse complement.
TCTAAAAGGAAAAAAAAAAGATCCTTAATGAATCCAAACAGATGCAAAATAATTAAAAGAAAAGTAATTCCACTTTAGAGAAATGCACAATCCAATTCCAGTATAGATGTTTATAGTTTTTAACTCCACTAAGTTTAGTCTTTCATTTACATACTCTTGATATTGAACACTGGAGCTTAAACAATGACATGACTCAGTTGAAAATTAGGATGCGTGTCTTTACTTCTGCCACATCCGATGTTCAGCTCGCAGCTGCAGTGAGAGCCGCTCACTTCACTGGAAACCAATCTACGCAGCAGAGGAGGGGCCCCATGGCAGATAACAGTGACGCACGGTGCGTGGAGGGAGGGAGGAGGCGCAGGGCTTTAAAGCCGCTCTGCTCCTCTTCCTTCCTCCCAGACGGCGCTCTGTCAGGCCGGGTAGTGTTGTGTCTGTAACCAACCGGCGTGAGTGTATCTCTCCTTCTAAGTCGAACAGAAATGGCAGCGATCAGGACTCTCAGGAAACTGTTACAACACCCCCATCATCAAGTCTGTAAACTGCACACGTCCGCCACGAGGTAAGTCGATCATAAATGAGCAGCAATCTGAGTAAAATTTGGTACCAAAAAAAAAAATAATAATAATAACAACATGGATCCGTTTTGTTTGCTGCATTGTTTTTCATACATCTTCTCCCAGTAATATTTAATAGTTGGTTTTGTTTACGGGTTTGTTCTTTATTGTACTAAATGTCCGCGGCCGCTCGTATTGTAGTGCACCCCCTAGCGGTGTGCCGGTAACATTGCAGCTGGCGCTCTGGCTGATGAAATCCTTGGGAGCGTTTGCATCCCGGGGCTCCTGGAGACAGGTTTCAGCTTGATGCCGAGGTGCAGGCTTGTATGTAAGAAAGTTATCTTTAAGGATTTAAGCAGCTCGGGCCTGGGTGGTATGAGAGAAATCAGAGTGGATGAAATACTCGGTGTCACGCTGCAAACAACCTGTCGGTCATCAGTGCCATTACATTGATGGTCATTTCGTACTTCTCCAGCATGACTGAGATACGTATAACGATCTAATGTTGAACACGTGGTTAAAGAAATTGAAATAAAACCTCGTGCTTCATGCACATGATCTGCATGCGCTACAAAGAGATGAGATGGGTAATTTGATACCCCTGGTGTTTTATTCCCAAGTCATCACATTACTCCACAACATTGCTAAACTCAATCAGCAAGACAACATCTGCACTGAAGTTTTATTTTCATTTAAGACTGAACTGGGCTGTCACGGGGTAAACGTATGTATGATTTAGAAATAAATGCAGCTGTAACTCTTATAGGTGTCTTTCAAGCTGTTGGTTTGCTCAGAGGAGAGATTTTGACCTCACTTAGGAACTTTGTTTTTAAACACATTTGAGAATTTGTATGAACAGTTTACTGTCCTGCATTTTCGACACATTTCCTCTTGGAAGTGGTACACTGGCCCCATGGTCCCACTCGAGTCTGACCTAACGCTTGATACTTTTCTGTGAGGTTTAATTAGTTTTGGCATAACAACAGCGACAGTTACATCACTGATGATGGCTCATTACTCTTCAGTTATTAGCAATTTCTCTATGATTGTTATATAATGTAGAATCTTTTTGAAATGGGGCCAAAGCAGTTGTGTGCTTAAATACCACACTTGTGTCCTCATAAACATTCTGATCAATAAGGTGGAGAGATTTAGCATCATTTGACATCTAATTTTAGAAGCCTGGAATGATACCTTTCGATTTGCATGTCCAGGAGTCATAACAGGCTTCTGGTGTCAACCTTTCAATGGAAAAACAAACCACATCCCGTAGATGAGAGTTCTGTACTGTAAAGTTCAGATACAGTCTATTTGAAATAATGATGCCTTATCTTTTTTGTTATTGTTCTCTTCCTTTTTGTTTTGTCTGAGTAACTGAAAAATCACAACTTCTCAATCCCATATCCTTATTGTTCAACAAACTCTCAGGCAGGAGGCAGTGGTTATCTCAGGGAGGAAATTAGCACGCCAAATTCGGGAGGAGGTCCGGGCCGATGTGGAGAAATGGGTTTCAGATGGCAACAGGAGGCCCCATCTGAGCGTAGTTCTCATAGGAGACAACCCAGCCAGTCACTCCTATGTCCTCAATAAGACCCGGGCTGCAGCCGACGTTGGTAAGAGGATCCAATTGCTCAACCATGAAAATGCATTTATTACACAGGGTAATGACAACAAAATAGCAAATGCTTCCTGTAATTGCAGTTTCTTCTGCTGGTTGTTTTCTAAAATGTTTTGTTCCGGATCTAAGTGTGTATCTGTAGCGACTTTGTCCTACCTGAAAGAAACATCTATTGTATCATCATGTGAGCAGAAGTATGTAAAATACACATGCATGGAAAATTATGTTGATTTCTGTTTTGCCGGTGCATGGGTATTTAGTGGCTGTGACTGGAGCTACTCCAGTTACAGCCACTGCCCTCCTAAAGCTGCAGTATGAGGCTGAGTTCCCTGTATAATTGTTTTTCTGCTCATGTGTGAGTTGTTCTCTTATTTCAAACTTTCACAGGAATCTCAAGTGAGACGATTCTCAAGCACTCAGACATCAGTGAGGAGGAGTTACTGAACTTGATCTACAAACTCAACGCAGACCATCATGTGGATGGCCTGCTTGTCCAGCTACCTCTGCCAGGTACATACACTCTGGAAATGAGAGATTAAGTTTCTTAGAGTAGCGAATCCTGCATCTGTCGAGCAGCTGATGAGCATCATCATGTTTTCTAACTTTTGTGACCACACACACGTTTCCTTCACATATGGCAGGATCTCTTTTTTGCTAATTGTAACTTGTCTATTTCTCACAGATCACATTGATGAACGTAAAGTCTGCAATGCGGTTGCCCCTTCCAAGGATGTAGATGGCTTCCATGTGGTTAATGTTGGCCGCATGTGCCTGGACCAGACCACCATGCTTCCTGCTACTCCCTGGGGAGTCTGGGAAATTATTCAACGTACAGGTAACAGGTGCAACTCTTAATTACTCATTTTTTGGAGATTAAATGACTGAACAAAAAGTTAACAATCCATATTTCCACCTCCCAGGAATTCCTACTTTTGGGAAGAATGTTGTGGTTGCAGGACGCTCCAAGAATGTGGGCATGCCCATTGCAATGTTACTGCATACAGATGGGCGTCATGAAAGGCCCGGAGGTGGGTTTGTGTGCATCCGTGTCCTTGTGGTATGATATGATAAGTAGGAGGAAAGTGTTACATATCCTTTTTGCTCTGCTGCAGGCGATGCCACAGTCACCATTTCTCACCGTTATACTCCAAAGGATCAACTTCGTCAATACACTAAAATGGCTGACATTGTTGTGGCAGCTGCAGGTTTGTGTCACCGTCATTCTGCATTCACATTTGACTGAAATGTATGAATCTCCTTTTCTTTGCATAAACTAAATCTTATCTCTTGTCTTCGCTGGACTATCAGGGATTCCCAACCTGATTACAGCCGACATGATCAAAGAGGGAGCCGCTGTAATTGATGTTGGAATAAACAGGGTGCAGGACCCTGTCACTGGAAAGAGCAAACTGGTTGGAGATGTAGATTTTGAAGGTACAATAAGGCTGGAACATTACTGGATTTCCGCATGGACATAATTTACTTAATGTTTCTGTATGTAACATACTTTTTTTTTTTTTGTCTGCGTTCAGGTGTGAAACAGAAGGCGGGATATATAACCCCGGTTCCTGGAGGTGTTGGACCCATGACTGTAGCGATGCTCATGAAGAACACCATCACAGCAGCCAAAAGTGTCCTGAAAGTGTCCAAAAGTGTCACCAAAGAAAGGATCCGCATAGCTGCTGCATCCTAATGTACCAGAGACAGCCGACGAGAGAGATGCATTCCACCTTCCCTATCCCGTCCCAACACTACCCCTTTATTTTTAGGACTTGGAGCAACCTGACGAGCTCCCCTTGCACACGGACTGGAATGATGACGGCCTCCTGGCATCTTTCCAATGATCAAGTCCAGCCAGATTTAGACTGTTGCATGCACTCATGCAACAGCATGTTCTGTGTAACAGTATTTATCATTTGCAATGTATTTCTGTGGGATTTTGAGATTTTAAGGAATCTTGAGATTGTTTCTATTTATTGCTTCAGAGACACATTATTTTAAACATGAATGGAGACTTGTTGCAGTGCATAACAAAGCAGGTGAACAGCTAAAGCAAAGTTACTTCACCCTGCTTATCTTTTTTTTTCCAATTAGTTTTGCATTTCTAATGAGGGTGATAAGGGCTAATATCACAAAGATGTTTATCAACATTTATGTACAGGATGTTTGTCAATATACAAGCTTTAAAGATTCACAATTGCCTTTGTAAAGACTTTCAAATAAATATTACATTTATGCTTTATGGCACTCAAATGGTATTGCTTTGTGTGTTTGAGCAGATTGTTCACCAGTGCCCTGACAAAATAATATTTTTGATAGTTTAAAAAATATTGGAAGATTGAAAAGACGTGTCTTTTTTTTTTTATCATGTGTTTTTGCCAATTTTGCACTCTGAAAATCTAAATGAGCTGGTAAAGATTGCTGTTGTGACTTTCATGCGAGCTAAATTTAGGAACCCAGCAGTTAATGTTTGCTCATGCTGAATTCACAGCTACCCCCAATCTGAGCTGCTAGTGTGTACGTTGGTGTTCGGAGCAAACAAGTGAAGCTTTGAATCACAGAACACCGTATGTTAGAGAAATGAAGTGCAATTGGTGTTCAGTTTCATGGTGGATATTTTATAAATCATCCCATTTGGAGTTTCTCCACAGTCAGATTTTATGAGACAGTCTGTATCTGGAGCACAAATACGTGGAAATGTGTAGTTCAAACTGAGGAAACCCTGTATGAATTGATAAGTTCTTGTATTCCTGGCAGAGGTCTACACAACCTCTGTCCACAGCTCCATGGTGGAGCATCAAGCCTTTAGTTTTTATCAATTTTTTTTCTCCAATAGTTTTCACATCATATGACCCAGTGACTCCCAACCTAAGTCGAATTGTAGTACAAGAGAAAAATAAGACATACCTAATTTATTACACTCAACACGTCACTCAGGAATGATCCAATTTCATTTAATGTTTTTAAACAAATGTGGGACATTACTGTTTCTTTCTTGACCTTCTCTTATGCTTCACTGTCAATTGACACACACTGGAAGTGGAACAATCCAACAATCATCACACTGGAACTGTTGTTGATTTAAAAAAAAAATAATAAAATGAATAAGATAAAAATGAATTTTAAAAAATCACTTATTTATGTACTTCTAGTTGTCTGCTATTGGACAAAAAGGTTTTAATAAGCCTGTCAGGTCGGTTTCCTCTTGGTGACACTCCAGGCAGTACTTATGTTACATTCCCCACACAATTGTGGGTCAGCCATGATAATGACAGTCTGTTTCATCGACCAGCAATTTTTAATGCCAAATAAATGCAGTGACTGGGTTGCCTGGAAGATCTTAATAGGTAAACTCCTTAAATGCCATTATAAAAGAGACTGTGTCTGGTTTTTCTCTTGTAGTACTATAGTTTAGCTTAGATTTGGTGTCATTGGGTCATGTAAGGTGGAGGCTATTGTGACACACAAAATGAATAAGAATCTGGAAGCTTTTACATGCAGTAAATTAATTTCAGGCTTATTTGTATCTTGTAGTAATGCAGTTCACCTTAGAGTTGGAATCAGAAAGTCAAGTGTTAAATAAGTAACTGAAAGAATAAGGCAACATTAGTTCTGTATTATTCAGTTGTCAATTTGTTGATAGTCCCTAAGTAAGAGGAAGCAGGATGCGAGATTAATGTCCGTCGAATTTCAAACTTAAAACCGACCTAACCACAGTATTAACTTGATCCAGGTAAATGGACTGGGACAGGCCAATTTACGACACTACAAACTTAGGAGCAGAATCGGCTTTTGCTCGCCACTGGATCCCTGAATTCTATAAATCCTGAACAAAAACGTATGAAAAACTATTAAACAATGTGGCATTTGTTTGTTTGTTTATTATGTGCATACTGTGTCAGGGACACATCAGTACTAAATCCTGTGTAATTTGTTTGACTGCTTCTTCTAGTATCGCTGTATTTCAATTAACATTGTATTTCCTATAATTAAGCATACATTCAACAGTTCTTTCAGTGAAGTACGAAAGAGGAACCTTAGTTACGTGCCCCACCGGAGCCGACGGAAGGAAATAGAAGACGTACAGACGTTTGTAAACACTGCACTGTTGCAACAAAAAGGTCTCTAAGCAACTTGTTGTTTCGTAATGGATCGCAGCAGATCACCCGACAGATCTGGCAGAGAGAAGAATCACGAAAAGAAGAAACGCAGACGACCCTCCTCTTCCTCGTCCTCTTCGTCTTCATCGACATCGTCGTCCTCCAGCAGCAGGAGCAGATCGTACAAGAAAACATCTCACAAGAAGAAAGGTTTGGTCTAATTTATTTATTTATTTATTCATTTATTTTACTTTAAAGAAGCAGGTAGCCTTATTAACGAATCACTTTGAATACTTATTTTCCTTACAGATGACAAGACGCAGAGAAAGAAGCGCAGAAGACGCTCCTCGTCTTCATCCTCCTCCTCTTCTTCATCATCCTCCTCATCCTCAAGCGATGAAAGGACGAAAAGAAAGAAAAACAAACTAAAGAAAAAGACGAAGCTGAAGAAGAAAAAGGCGAAGCTGAAAAAACAGAGGAAAATGGAAAAGAAAAGCTGAAAAAAGAAGAAGAAAAAAAGAAAGAAGGAGGAGGAGAAGGAAAAGGGAGAAGTGCTGCAGGGTCCAGCAGGGAAACCTTCGTCCTACCTGGAGGTGTGGCAGAATGACGAGGGGGCTGTAGAGCTCGGGCCTGGTGAGACGCACATCATCTTGCTCACAGTGTTTAAGAATCCAGAGCGTCTCCCTTTTTTTCCAGAACATATAAACAGCAGGAACATTGATGTCTCCTCAGTATTTCCAGACCCGCTTTTCACATCTGCCCAGGAAGTGAGTTCATAGAGTCATTCTTGATGCATGATGTACTCTTTTCTTACCCAGTCATGACAGATGAGCAAAAGGCCCGACTTTCTACTAAGAGGCCTCTCACCAAAGAGGAGTATGAGGCTAGACAGAGTGTGATCCGCAAGGTACTGGACCCTGAAACGGGACGGACCAGGTATGGCAGAGGGCCAACTGTAGAGTATGACCCATAAGATGTGAGTTTGTGGTCCGAAATGTCTGATCTGTTTCCTTTAAACTAGATTGGTGAGAGGAGATGGAGAGATCATTGAGGAGATAGTCAGCCGAGAAAGACACAAAGACATCAATAAGGTAAGCAACTATCTATTACTTCATGTGATGAACATATTGTTGCCATGAAGCTGACCGTCAACATTCATTTATCCCATAGCAAGCCACAAAGGGAGATGGGAATGCCTTTCAGAGAAAACTGGGAATCAACAGGTAGAAGATACCAACACAGCTTCAGTGACCTGAAACATTCACAAGGAATTGAACCAGTCTGCTGAATCCTTCAGTGCATTGGACAAAATGCATTGTTAGTTTGTATTTGATTCCAATTACATTTTTAAACAATTTCAGTTTGTAAATTTGAAATATTAAATTATAAGTCATCACTGTAAACATGCAAATGGTTTCTTAATTTGATATTAGCCAATAAATACTGTTATGAAATTTCAACTGAAATTATAATACAGCAAAACAGGTCTAACTGCTCTTCCTGTACTTTGGATGCACAGTATTCACCTACTTTAATCTTTTTTCTCTCTAAATAAAAAAGCATTTTTGTCAACTGATCCTTAAAAGCAAAGTATATTTGACTAATTTCAGGTCTGTCTAAAAAACATTGTCATTAAGCTGAGCCATGATCATCTTTGTGATAATGTTAGCATTTAGAGTGTGTCTGTGTGTGTGTTGGGAAAAAAAGGTCACCATTTTTTAGTTCATTATATTTTCTTTATACACTGTACATAAAATCACAAGTATGGATAAAATGAAATTATCCAGATCCTACAAGATACGCACCTTGTACAATTCATATATTTTCCAAGCATGACTTATCCATTTGTTTTGTACATACAGCCTAAGTTTTGATGAAACAGTTGTGTGATTGCATCAACCCGGGGAACAGAGCTTGAAACAATTGAATGCCTTATATTAGTGAAAGATTACTCATTTAAAGATAAACAAACCAAAGCTTTTTAAGAAAATATGGCCTCCTCATATATCCACAAGATAAACTGTGTGAACAGTCTGTCCTTCTCCATGAAGTCAGTTTGGGCGTGAACAGCATCCATTCTAGGCCTTGCCACAAAATGTTCAATGTAAGGCAGGAAAGCGACATATAAGGCCTCTGGTCATGTGTTTGTCCATAGCAGAACCGAAGCGATTGTCTGCCCAGAGGTATCCAAACTTCACCAATCACCGCTGTGCTTCTTCTTTACATTCTCTGGATTTAGGTCAAGAAATGTGGTTCAGTAGTTAGATGAATGCATGTTTTGCAGCATTGCCTGTTTCTTTTTTTTTTTTTTTTTTTAATATTTGTTTAATGTACAAACAGCCGTTCTTTAACCAGCAGCTTTCTTCAGAGTTATGGCTTCTTGCCGGATCATAACAGGGTCATAATCAGAAGTACAGCAGTGTAATATGATTTACAGTGTTCATCAGAGTAAAAACCGTCCTGATTAAGAGGTCGCAGGTGCCATTTTACCAGAATATGGTACACTATAGTCTACCATAGTCTGGTAGACAATAATATAGTCTGCCGTCATTAAGATGTGTGGTGAAAAGATATTTGAAACATCTCACCATAAAATACTACAGTTAGCCTCCAAAATTAATTTGAATTAACATATCTTTCAGTAATTCCAAAGCAATATGAACATGATCTCCTCAGTAAAAACAGGTTTATTGCAGGGATTCTCTTGTATTAAACTGCATTATTTTTAGCCAAATGTACCAAATATCATTTGGAGCGCTCTTAAATGTGACTGTCACCTTGCACATGGTTATGAGGTTCCTCTTTATCGGGAGAAATCTCCATTTTGTAAAATGTGAGCCTGGGCATTTGGGTGGCACTCAAGACCACGTGAGACAGTCTCTGCAATTTGACATTTGGAGAACATGTGCCAGTTCGACTGATTGTCAGTGCACTCGGATGTTTCTTAAACGGCTTGTTTGATCTAGCGTTGCTGTTGAGCAATATTGCACGTTTCCCCTTGCACTTGAGCTCATATTGGTCCTCTACAGTCAGGCCTGTGCATGCCTGTTAAACGGACAAACAATCGTCAATTGGATAAAAACATCAAACTTTTCCCAGTTTTTGAAGTAAATGGCTGACAGGACAACACAAGTCTCAGCTCTGTGTTCCTAATTTCAACAGCATATTGTACATAATTTACAATTTGCACATTTTCTTATCTAAAGGTGCAGCAGAACAGAGAAAGTCTTTAACCTAGGGAGGGTTACCCAAGAGCACATTCAATGCCTTGTTTACAGCTGAGAGATAACCAGAGAGAAGACAAATCCCAAGTTTCCAAAATACCTAATAAGAAACATACAACATATGACACAAGATAGCGGTTCTGTTGGTACAATTCTAGTGATCTGCATGATAAAATAATAAAAATACAATACTTTGCCAGGCAAAACATTTGCATTTGGCTGCTGCAACTCAAGTCTGAAGAAAAAAATACACAACATAACAAAAGTAATCTTAAAACACATTTTGTTCACAAAATCAATACATCTTAAAATAGCATTAATCTTAAATAGCAATAAGTATCATCATCAATCAATAAAATATCTCTTGACTGAGTTGGTGTTCACTGCCAGAGTAAATAAGACACTTGAAACTGGTTTTCAGTGAACCAGATACCAGATCTGCACTGTAATGTAACAATTATGTACAAGCCTTGTTAAGGCATTAAACTACTTACACAATCTAGTCCTTCTTTACACAGGACACCTCAGCATTTCCTCTCTGCTAATGTGCAGCTTATCACTATCATTATGTACTGTTTACTTTGGCACATTAAGCCTACAGAAGTAGGTGTTTTCCCTTTAACTGAGACATGCAATATATGTTGAAATGCCATAAAAACCCAGGAACACTTTCAGCAAGAGCCACAGTTAAAGGGTAATTTTAAAGATTGCTTCACGTTATATTTGAATATTTCTTCGTGTCTCAGGGCTGAAGAGAAAACAAGCATGACTGGACTGATTTGACTATCTTGAGTCTGATTTTTGTAAAGTTTCGGCGATTCATCAGCTCATTTCTGGTTGGCTTACAAATCACTACAACATTGTTCAATATTGTTGATAAATGACAACAATTCTTCATACAAATCCTAACAAAGATTTAGTTTGGCGTTATAATTGTATGTTTACACCAAGAACTGAGAGATGCTCAGTGCAAGGTCAGCCGACTCCCTGCTTTTCAGGCTACACCATACCTGGTTATCACATAAAAAGGATAGCCTTAAAACTACTATACACATAGTGTGTCTTAGTTGCAGTTGTGCTTGGCCACATTAGTTACAGTGGAGTTTCAGTGTGTGTGTGTGTGTGTGTGTACCAGATACCAACTGTGTCTACATTTTTTTTTTCTGCAAATACAGAATTGGGATGCTTTTTTGTAACCATATCCATCTTAAAATCTGTCAGAGGAAAACTGACCTTGTATTCAAGACTGATAAATATTCAACAGCATACAAGAATATTAAACAATAGAAACAGTCCAGGTCCCTATAATATTAGCTTTATGCAGCTGTGTACATTGTGTATATTTCAGGAGGAGGATGCATTGAAATGTCCTGGTAGTCTGTTTTATTAAATATGAATGTAGCCTGTTCTTAAATGTTTTTGCTGAATGTGACTAGCATTAATTTTAAAAAGAGCGGTTTGTAGCACCAGATTTCCATGTGGTATTAACTCATATGGTACAAACCAGCAGTTTTTTACTCTTTGTATTTAAGTCACTCCAGTAGGTACTTTCACATTGCACCTCCATTCTCATTTTGAGCTGAAAATTCCTGGTTCTAGCTTGGTGCTGCTGCTGCGGCCCCAGCAGCTCGCTGTTATGCTCATGCTGCGCTGGGTCGCTCCCTGGGTGTGGCTGTGAGCACGCTCCAGCCTCTCCCGTTCCAGCCGCTCGCTGTCTGACTGGCTCTGTGTGCGCTCGGGTCGGTTGTGGATGCTGCCTGTTGGGGAGCTGGGGGCTGGTTGTGAGGAGATGGTGCGCAACAGGTGGTTCCTCTTCCTCAGGAAGTCACTGTTTGCACCCAAACCAAAGCTGCCTTTCCGTAACACCATGCGCGCACTGCTTGACTTTGCTGGTCGTGAACGGTGGTTGTACTCCAGCTGGGACAAATGAGCTGCATATCCCTCCGTGATGAACTATTGAGAGGATCAGAGTATGGACAACTCTAACTCGAAAGAAACACAGCATATTTACAGTACACTCTTATTAATTTGAGCGAAGTTGCTCCATTCACTCAGGCAACAGTAATAGTGAATAGATCAGTGTCACATTTTAATTATACCGTCATGGCTGAAAGTTTTGGCACCCTTGCACATAAAGACCCAACAACTCCAAATGTCTGCAAAATAAGTTGAAATTAATGAAAGTATTTGCACATAAAGACCCAACAACTCCAAATGTCTGCAAAATAAGTTGAAATTGACGAAAGTATTTGGTGTCTCAACTTCTTTATCAAACTAATAATAGTACAGGAACTTTGTTTTTTAATGAGAGCTTAATATTACATTTTAAATAATAGAATTACACAGAAAATGGTGTGACAAAAGTTTTGACACCCTTTTAGATTTACAAAGAATAAATGAATTTCAAGCAGGTCATTCACCTTGAACTCACCTGTGGTGAGTTTACAGGTGACAGCAATCTAGTAATCAGTCATCCAAACAATTTAAAAGGAGCAACCCCCTCATTCTTCTGTTGTGAGTCACTGCATGACCGTACTGAGCATGGACAAAAGAAAGAAAAGCAGAGAATTGTCTGAGTAAGTCAAAGAAAAGATTGTAGCAAACATAGACAATCTCAAGGCAACTAGTCCATCTCCAGAGACCTTCATGTTCCTGTATCCACTGTGCAAAATGTTATAAAGAAGTTTAAGGCTCATGGTACGGTAGCCAACCTTCCAAGAAGTGGCAGCAAGAGAATTATGGACAAAAGAATGCAGTGAAGGATTGTCCGAATGGTGGCAGAAGAACCTCGGACAACTGCTAAAAAGATTCAAGCTGACCTTCAGACACAAGGTACAATTATTTCAACGCGTCCCATCCGTCGCCAGCTCAATGAAAGAGGGCTCTATGGTAGGAGACCCAGAAGAAAGCCTCTACTGAAAGACAGACACAAGAAAGCCCGGCTAGAGTTTGCCAAAACACACTTGAACAAGCCAAAATCCTTCTGGGAAAATGTCCTGTGGACAGATGAGACCAAATTGGAGCTTTTTGGTAAATCAGATAGACTTTTCCATACAGGAAAAGAAATGAAGCCTTCAAGCAAAAGAACAGCCTCCCTACAGTCAAACATGGAGGAGGTTCACTAATGTTTTGAGGTTGTTTTGCAGCCTCTACCAGAGCCTCTGGTAGTGGGTGCCTTGAATGTGTGCATGGGATTATTAAACCTGGCGATTACCAAGGTATTTTGGAGAGAAATGTTTCACCGAGTGTCATGAAGTTGGGTCTTCGTCGAACATCATGGGTGTTCCAGCAGGACAACGACCCAAAACACACATCAAAAAGCACCCAGGAATGGTTCAACAGAAAACGCTGGACTGTTCTAAAGTGGCCATCAATGAGTCCAGATCTCAATCCCATTGAACACCTGTGGAGGGATCTGAAAATGGCAGTTGGAAGAAGACACCCTTCTAATCTGGGTCAACTGGAGCAGTTTGATAAAGACGAGAGGGCCAAACTGCCCGTAGAGAGGTGTAGGCATCTCATTGAAACCTATAGGAAGCGTTTGACAGCAGTCATTTTCTCCAAAGGATGTGCTACTAAATATTGAATTCAAGGTGTCAATACATTTGCCACAGCAATTTCTGTGTAATGTTATTTAAAATTTAATATTAAGTTCTGATTAAAAAACAAAGTTCCTGTACTATTATTAAATAAAAAATTTGAGGCACCAAATACTTTTGTCAATTTCAACTTATTCTGCAGACATTTGGAGTTGTTGGGTCTTTATGTGCAAGGGTGCCAAAACTTTCAGCCATGATGGTATGTCACAGGGCTTTTGGCATCTACTTCAGCATTCCTGAAATATAATACAGGTCTCTGAGTGCTACCTGACACTGGTGCTGCATCTTCTTAGAGGGTCTGCCGACAATGTATATTTGAGAAGGAGGGAGGCCTATTGAGGTGTAGACAGAAATATCTTTGGTTGATCCATAGCCAGCAAAAATCTTCATGTGAGCCTAGAATCAGTCAAATGAAAAAGAGAAGTGTTTGGAACCAACTATTTCTTTACAAGTGAGTAAATATATATACTTTTTAATCATATAATGTTAGCAGTGTTTTATTTGGTCCTTTAAAAACATTATTATCCAACAATAGTACATCACCCCACCCCCCTCTATCCCTCTGCCATCCGCCCTCTGTTCCTGGTCTAACCTCTGTAAGGGACTTGAGGAAGTTAGCCTTGTGTCTGAGCGGATCATGGACTAGACCATCACAGAACGAGACAATGCCATGTGGGAAGTTGTGCTGAGACAACCAAGCTACGACCCGCTGCTTCTGCATGTCTGGACGTCCCGTCACATAGATGATCAAATAGCCCAAATCCTGCCAGTACCTGCAAAGGGAAGAACCAAAGACATTAATAATCCGCTAATTAACTTCAGTTCCAAGAAAAAACTCTTTGAATTGAAGAGAACATGAGAGGAAGAGCAGCCAGGTACCTGACCACGTCCACAGCCCCTGCCCGCACTTTTGGATCACTGCCCATAATTGATACGCTAGCAGCAAATGAACCATCAATGCTGAATACTACAAACTCTGTGCCGCGAGGAATAACAGTCAGATAGCTGTCTGCAAACGTGTGGTCGCCCCTGGAAGTTAAAAACAAAAGTGAGAAAACAGGTACAACTTTAGAAAAAAATAAATGTCTCCTTTAATATTTACCTGATGGCGCTGAAACAAATCAAAAAGGTACAACAACCAAGGTACACATGTAGGATTACTAGGTATGAAGCTGATCTAACCTCACAACCATTTTGACTGGGTAGACTCCAATGCCCAGACGTCTGTCCTCCGGGATGATGAAAGACACACGACCACTGCTGTTAGTCACTTCTGTTTTGAAGAAAACCCATTCTCCAGATGGAGGCTGGGTCATGACATGGAGGTCAACCTGGGAACAATTAACAAACATTTCTTTTCAATAAAAAGGGGCACAAACACAAAAAAACAAATTCATTCTGCTGCTGCAAAAATAGTATACTCACCTTCTCTCCGGCTAAAGTGACCATGTCCAGAGGGCCGTACATAAAGCGACCTGTCACGACCTGCAGGCTGTCTTCAGTAAATACGGCATCGTTCATCCGGTGGTTGGCAGTAACATTCTGTGAAAGAAAAACACATGCTAAAGTGTCCCTGTCATTAAACTAAGAAAGGAGTAGCCTCTCAATCAAGGCTTTTAATACAAATAAATGGAGAGTTTCCCACTATAGGAGAGTGGGCTCCAAAGCACCATGAAACTGGCTTCCTCCTAGTAGTCTGACACCCACCCTGATCTTGACATGAGTCCTCTTACGGAGCCACTTCTCTCGAGGTTTGGAGGGGGTGAATTCAGACACTTCTTTCCCATCGAGCTCCAGAATGCTTGAGTTTTCGTGCCTCATGACCTAAAGGGGACATTTCTGTGACTAATCCCAGGTATCTCGAAAGAAGCCGTAGAGCCTCTAGGTTGCATATCAACAGGGTGTAAAGAAATAGCAGGTGTTGTTAGGTTGACTCACCTGCCTCAGGAGAAAAGACACAACATCAGTGGATTCCCAGTATGATGCGTGGAAGAGGTGTGGTAATGCCACTGTGGGGAAAGCGGTCAGAGCATCGGGGCAGTAAAGCGCAAAGTCCAGCCGCTTTGTGCCCCACCAACGAGCTGCAACTGTAACAGGGAATAAATGAATGTGGTGCAGATATGTTAAATTAAACTGTTGGATACAGTGTTATGTACGTGATGCCACAAAAAGGTGCAGCATCCCTGAAGCTAGAGTAAAAGGTTGATTTCAATCTTCCACCACAATCACCACCAATTCCAGCAGTTCTTCCGCTACAAGAGGAAAAGGAAGGTGTTCATGATCATTGTTATCAGGGAAATCAAGCGCTGCAGTAAAGAGCAAAAAGAGATGATAGTTAGAAATGATATGTGATTGTATGCCCGACCATAGGTGGTTATTAGTGTTAGTGTGGGGATGAAAAAAGAAAACAGATTTTTAAAGAGGGCACAAGATCTAGATTTGTATATTACTTTAACTCCCAACAAGTAATTGCACTTGAATTCTTGTGAATTGAATTTGGATAGATGGAAAGCACGAGAAAATGAGTCTGTGGAAGAGCAGCATTGAGCTTTTGGATAGTACAGAACAGCATAAAGAGAAAACCAGAAGCATCACTATGATTTCCCTTCCTTCAAAAAATACCTTGTTCAACTTCAGCTTGGGAGTCCAGTGAGACAAGATCACATATAGCATGGTCCAGCCCTGCTGACAGGCAGTTCTCGTACTGGGCAGAGGGACTTAGACCTTCGCTAGAGTCTGCCTCATCCAGCTCTGTCACTAGACGTACATCAGGATATCCTGCAGCCTGGCCAGCATCTGCTTTCTTACGGGACTTAGGAGGACTTTTCAGGAAGAATTTGTTTTGTGATGACAGAGCGAGCTGAGACAAAAGGCTGAACGTTTTGGATTGGTTAATCTGGTCTGATTTGGCTATGAGGGGGGAAAAAGAGAAAGAATGATATGATGAAGTAAATGGATATTAGTATATGACAAATTAATTAGTCTGAAAGTTGAGATCCATCCCGTGGTACCGAGCTGCTTTAAAAAAAATGTTCAAGTCTAAGTTGGAAAAATATCCTTTGGTTACATTTAAGAGAAAAACGTTGGATGATACTGTTCAAGTCTGATGTTGTGGAGCTGCAGAAACAGAAACACCTTCAAAATTATGAACAGTATGTGTAACTGCATGGTTGTTCTGTAGTTGGTAAACACTGTGGTCCAAGCAGTAATGTGAGGCACAAATAAACATTTTGGAAACAAAAGTCAAAGAGGAAAGGGGAAGCGGGACTAAAGATCAAACAAAGGGATACTGATTAACTCAGCAAACACTTCAACAAATGGTGGACAATGCAGAAATGAGGGAGGGAGGTGGGTGTTTACATGCATAACAACATTGGATAAATGCAGCTGGTCATTGCATTTAGACAGTGGATAATAGTAAGACAGACATTGAAAAGTGGCACTAAACCTTCTCTGCTACAGGACTCTGATCTTATAAGCACTCATATCTTAACAGGAAATAGGCAGAACACCCTGAATTAGACCCTGTACAATACAAGTCTGAAAAAAGCAGAAAGGGCATTAACGTATCACTGAAGTATTCATGCAGACCTGGCTGACTAGACTGTTCCTGGTGGCGAGAAAAATGTGTGTAAGGTCAGAGCAACGGGTTGAAAAAGAGACGATGTAGTTGGAAAAATAAACTAGAAAGAAAAATAGAAAAATATTGGCATGAGAGCAAGAGAAAGTGGGATAAATACTAGAGCAGTGTTTGTGTGAGTGGAAGGTGGAGAGAGACAAAGAGAGGCTGGTTGGAATTCAGAACACTTACTGTTGGCTATGTTGGTGGCAGTGTAACTGTCTGCCATTCCTGAGACCTGGCTGGCAATGCTGACCTCACTGGCTCTCCGCTGGCCCCGGGAGAGGGGCCCTGTTACAGGGGATGAGGGGTACGAACTGTCCATGAAGACACCACCATGAGACTGAACAACATCCGCTATTGAGCCCAAACAAGGAAATCCCATTAGACAGAGACACAGGTAAGGGGAACTTCACAGTGATGGGTGGGAGGGAAAGGAGATGTGGGTTAGGGCAGCTGGAGAGCAGGAACTATGGTTTCAGAGGACATGTGAAACCACAAGAAAGCCATATGCTGGTCAGTTAGATTTATTTTACTGACTGGCATATGAACACAAAACATTTAGTGAATGTAAAAATCACAAATGCCCACATCTGTTAAAATCCTACCTAGATATAAACATCTCTAACTGGGACGAGCTTTATAAATTATTTCAGGCAATCTTTTTGTCTTGATAATCAAGATACTGCTGGATATATTTATAAAATCAGATGCCCTCTGACCATTATCACAAATAGAACACAAGGCAGAGTATAAGATGTATATGTATATGTATATATATATATATATAGGGCTCCGGTGTCTCCCTGGTGGCTTAGTGGTAGTGCCGTTGCCAACTGGACCTACCATGCAGGAGGTCCGGGTTCGGATCTCAGTTGCATCAGGAAGGGTATCCGGCGTAAAACATGTACCTAATCAATCTCATGCAGATCACTTTACTGTGGCAATCCCAAACAGGGAGCAGCCGAAAAGGAAGTCATATATATAGCTCCAATGTCCACTGGGCTAACACAACATCACAAGCAGCATCACAACAACACAGTGCAGTCATTCACCAAACTCAGTTGACAGTAGGAGTACTTTCTGTCAACAATAATCTGAAATCATGAAGCAGAGTTGATGCACACACTAAAACCTGGTTAAATACCAAAGCACAAACACAAACGCTTGCATCCTCCACAGAACACGACAGGATATGGCACAAGAAAATCCAGAACAACAACAGATGCTTCTCAGATTTTTTTTTTTGTAAACTACTTCCATGTCATGACAAAACAGTTCGATTAAATTTCGTTTTTCAAATCAAAAACGAAATTCTTAAGAAAACCAAAATATATCAGATTAAAATGACTTTCATGAAGTAATTTAAACAGAAAACTGAATGCTGCAAGGAAATGTATATATGTGATAATGTGATATTTAAGCTGGTCTTTCAGTGTTTTTCTAGGGAGAGTTGTGATTTATGTCTTTAACCCTTGGAAAAACAGCGATGAGAATGCTCAGAGAGAGCACAGAGTAGAAAAAAAAAATCTGAGCATCTTGGACATAACACTTAAAAGCATGAACGAAGACAGACAGAATACAATGAATGAAGAGTCAGGGAAGATGGAGGTGACTGGGAGAGGCTACACACACTCCATAGTGGTGGGTGTGGCTTTGAGGAAGCCTTCCTGCCAGTTTAGCACAGGCACAGGAATGCAGGTCTCACTGATGGTCTCCTGACAGCGAAGGGACAGGGGGGGCCCACTATCAAGTAGCAGCTGAGCGTTGCTTTGGACTGTCTCCACTACAGAAGGAGGTAGAGGGGGAGGAAGAGCGGAGGTCACAGGTGGTTTTAGAGGTAGAGGGCCAGGTATGCAGATATGGGGACAGGAGGCCAAGGAAGGAAAGAAGACAGGGAAGACAAAAACATATGAGGCAAGAACAACTGAACATGAGACAAGAGAGACTTGAGAAAGAGCCAAGCCTTAGTGAACCCCACATATTTGGATTACAGCTGTTCCTCAGTCATAAACAGTCATATCCTCCTGTTCTGAGACTGACAAATACCAACAATCTTAAATTTATATATTTTTCACTTTCTTATTTTAAAATCAGCCTCCTTGTGTCATTGTAATCTTACCACTTCCAAAAATGTTAACTAGCTTCACAAGGAGGACCAGATGATAACCACGTACGGTTCATTGGATCAGTTATTTTACTTCTGGGTTAAATAAAAAAAACGCCCTGAAACAATTTAACTTTTTCTTGCTTTTACTGCTCTCATTAATTCTCATGAAGCTCTTTACTAAACCCTGGTTCCTGATTTAATGTCCATAGGCATGTATTTAATTGAGTGAAAGTCCTTTAACAATAGCCAGCTTGCTAATATCTGCTAATACCTTTATCCACGCCAGTGATAGTCAACTATTTGTATGAACAACTTAGCTTGAAGCTCTAAGAGTTATTTGATTAAAATAAACATCAGCAGGACCATGACCACATTAAGACGAATAAACTACTTCACAGAAGATGCTGAAGCACAAACAGTAGAAAAATGTTTCATTTTTCTTTGAGACTCTGTGAATGAACTCATACTGTGCTACAAAGGCATGTGTTGTCTAGGGCATGCATCAATGGACAAAAAAGACAAGTGGATAATCAATATTTGAAGTGTCAGCTGATGCAATCTTAAATCAAAAGGAGAAATTAAAGTGATTTTATAAAAGGGGAGTTTGCATTTGTCTGTGCTGAATTCAAGTTGAGTACATTATTCTTGAGTAGGTGTGTGACTGAATGTTTTCTGTAGTTATATTAATGTGGCTTTCAGGTGTAATTGCAGCTAAGGACTCACCCAGCAGGGCAGAGTTTCCATCTCCCAGGGGAAAGCGTTGGTAACGAGGAACATTGAAAGGAGGGAGGAGGTGAAATTTCCGCTCCAGCAAAGGTTCCAGGCGGGACGCTGAGGGATCAGCTGGATGGAACAAGTTATAAACCTGCTGACAAGCAGGTCGCAGCTGTGCCACTAGGGGGAGAAATCAAACCAAAGACATGAGAAAAGGGAAAAGAAGAAGCAGAAAGTTGAAGAAACTGTGCAACAGAAGGTTCTTTCTATCCATCCATTTTCTATACTGACTTCATCCTCTTTATGGTCACTGAAGTGTGAGGGAGGAGGCTGGGAGCCTGTCCAGCTGTCAGGTAGAGTACATCTTGGAGAGGACTTCATGTTCTCTTTCACTACATCCATAAATCTCTTTGGTCTACCTCTCGGCCTCCTGCCTGGCAGTCCCAACCTCATCATCCTTCTACCAATATATTTACTATCCCTCCTCTGTACATGTTCAAACCATCTCAGTCTCTGACTTTCTCTCTGAAACATCTAACGTGCGCTGTCCCTTTGATGTACTAATTCCTGATTCTATCCATCCTCTTCATTCACAAAAATAACCTCAACATTTTAATTTCTGCTACCTCCCACTCTGCCTCCTGTCCTTCCCTCGGTGCAGAGTGAAACCATACAATAAACCATACAACATTGTGGCTCTCACCACTATGTTGTACAATTTCCCTTTTATTCTTGATGACACTCTTTTATGACACATCACACCTGACACCTTTCTCTACCCATTCCAACCTTCTTGCACACACTTCTTCACCTCTTTTCCACACTTTCTGTTGTTCTGGACTATTCACTCTAAGTACATAGAATTCTTTCCAGGGCATACTTCCACCTCTAGATGTTCCTCCACCTGCTCCCTGCTCTCACTACAGACCATAATGTCATATGGAAACATCACAGTCCATGAAGATTCTTGTCTAATCTCATCTGTGTTCCTGTCCATCACCACAGCAAACAGGAAAAGGGTCAATAAGCTACTACACTATATTCCTACTTGATGTAAACCTTTTGCACTATTTCACTTGAACATATAGGACAGCTGATGGGTTACTTTTGTAAGAATAATCAGTGATTCCTAGAATTAATTTGACAATACTGCATTCCTAAGCATGAAAAAGCTCACCATCCAGCATAGGGATCACCGTCTTCCTCAGGGCGAGTACTAAGCCCAGTGGAGAGCCAAAGAGGAAAAAGTCAGACACCTCAAAGTCAAACTTCCCCAAGGAGCCTCCATCCAGCATGGTGCTGCTGCTTGACCTACGTGAAGCAGAATCATTCCGCAAGACACTAGAGTGCAGGCTGGAAGGACAGCACAAACACAAATCCTTCCTTAGAACAAATTCTGAATAACATTCCTGGAAGTGTGAGATGAAAAAAAAAAAAGGGAATCTGTGCCGCAAGCATTTTTTAATTGCTCTTTAGAGACTGTCGTGTCACACACTCAACACACCTTGACAAGAAAGCCTGGTGTTGTTTAATTGTGTCCAGTTCATAAGTGGAGGAGTCACTTCTCTTGCGTGGCAGTTGCCTCTTGGTCTCATCATTTGCACTGGCACGAGGAATATCAATGTTACTGCGACTGAGGTGGCGACTGCCCTCCAAGGTTGGAGATGCTGATCCTTGTCCACTGTTGACAATTATGCCAGGAGAGAGGAGGTCCTGGTCCTTTGTGGGCAATTCATGAACATGTGATGTGAAGATAAATAAAAATTTAAAAATACATACAAACCTTTAAAACATGTCCATAAATGGCACTATTATAATGAAAAAAAAAAAGAGTCTTGTGGGTTCTAAGATGGATTAAACTATTTTAACATGCTTCACCAGCTGATTGTTTTGCCTCCTACCTGTACACTGATGACACTGCCCCGACGACTGCTGTTCTGGCTTTCGTTTACTGTGGGATTGCTGTTGCAAAGAGCATCAAACCCCAAGATTCCTCCCACACAGTCCCCAATGAGGCATACCTGGAGAAGTCAGGGATCAGAGATAATAAACATGGCATTCATGATAACAGCTCAGGTTCATTTGAACATGGGCTGCCTGCCCTAACCATTGTGCCGCCAGGCAGCCCAACAAACTAAAGTACATCTAATTTAATCCAAAAACAATCTGAGAATTCAACAGTGCTCATACCACTGAAAGAGTAACCAACCTGACCAGAGAAGGCAGCCCCATCCAGAGACTTTATAAAATCAGCATACACCTGGTTGGCTCGAACAATAACTGTGGCCACAGCCTCCTGGTACTGTGGAGCTGAGGTGGCCAGAAGGGGCAGAGCTGCTAGTGGGATGTGGTCCTGGCTGCTGGACAGACAGCCCTCGTCATAGCTGTAAGGGCTCAGGCTGTCATTATAAAAAAAATAAATAAATAAAAAAGTGTGAGGAAATAAACAGAACAAGAGGAGATGGCTATCAGAAGCTGCGCTTGGGTTGTTTTCATATTAAGAAGACAGCCAATAAACACAGACCTTCAATCAATGCGTGTACAAAGAAATGTGTGCAAGTGTCTCACTTACTTTGACACTAAAGAGAAGGCCTCGGCACAGATGGCAGGGCAGGGCACCAGGCGAATGGCGATGCGTCCCAGCGCAGCAGGATAGTGAACACGCATGACTGTGTCAAAAGCTGTACTTATAGTGTTGACATCGGCTTGCTTGCTGCTCTGGTCCCCTCCGCCTGTATCCAGGATGTTCCCTCCGTGAAGGACCAGGATCAGAACATGAATCTTGGAAGGCTGCAGACACTGCTGGGACGAGCTCTCCTGAGAACAGCAAATTAAAACAATTAGGAATGGGGGGAAGCAATCAAGAATGGCTTTTGGAGAATGTTTCATAGCTTACCCAGTTAATTAGAACAACCAAACACAACGTATATTAACTGAGTAACAGCAAAAAATAAAAAATCACAGAAAAACAATAATGCTTTTGCAGTTGGGTATGCAATCATTCTTAGTTACAGCTTGTCACTCTTTGAGTCCATATTGTAAAACATGGACCACTCAGTAGACATCTTTTGACAACCACCGAGGGACAGAGAACCATGAGGGAAAACAGAGTAGAGTCGACCTCGACCTGAACAACTGATCAATGAACAGCAAACAACAGTCATGCTTCCAGAGGACGCCACATTAAATACACCATAATGTGTAGTTTTGTCTCCTACTTCTGATGCAAAACTTCACATTTTTGTAGCAGCACTATGTACACTCAACACCACAGCTGTAAGTACAAGCGGATTGTAGAAGGGAGGGTGGTGAGATTGAGGAATACACACAGATTTGGGTTTGGGCAATGGCAGAGAACAGGGAGGGGGGCGTTAAGTACAGGGTTTGTCCACATGGATTGGATCTTCCTGTGGGCCTTCTGTACCCCACAGTGCACTGTGGCCAAAATGTTTACTTACTGACTGGTGCCTTGTTACGAGGATGGTGGGAATGGGGGAGCTATTGGCTTGGCCGCTAAGTGAGTCAGGCATCTGAACACAAGAGGACATAAAGGCTCAGGGACACAGCCTTTCTCCCATCCTCCAAAGTCTACAGCTTCATAAAAAACTTGTCACGGTGACACAAACTTAAAATTAAATCAAGGTTAGTAAATCCTTTGGACTCTGAGGGGATTTATTTTTGTTTGGTATAGTTCTTCAGAAATATTTATCTCACACATGAATTAGCACCAGAAGAAGCAGGTTAGGACTACCATGCACAAATACCTGGCACGTTTGACACAGACATACCTCATCTAGTCTGTCCTCACTTGTTGTTCTTTCATAATCCACAGTCATTTCCTTAAAGAGCTCACCTGAAAATACACATACAAATTTTTAACTTATAGTGGCAAGGACTCTGTCAATGAGAACGAGCCTGCCAGTGGTCCTGATCATACCAGGAGTTTCCTCTGCATCTGCTGCTTCAATCTTGTCCATGAGATCATTGGAGTTCCATTTAGTAATTTCCTTTGGGAAGACCTCCTCACCATCAGAGAAATCCTCTGCAGGGGGAACACCAGAAATACCATGATTAGCCGAAGTATAGTTATTTGCCACTCATGGTTTTTCATTACTCCAGTAGTATGATCAAGATATACTTTTCTTTTGCATGGCTGACACATAGTCAAGTGAATTTGCCAGGCTACTCAATAGACACTAGATGCCTTTATGACGCCATTCATTGTAGTGGATTATTTTCCAAAGTAAAATAGAACCTTTGTGTTTATGTAGTCTGCTCAGCATATAATATTTTTTTATTCCCCTGACGACAAATATTTATGTCCTTATGAACATCAGACAAGAACTGGTGTAGTTTTATAACGTGAACAAAAACAAGTCAATTTACTAAAATGCTGCAGGTTGTTTGGTGAAGGGGTTTAGTGTGTATCTTCTTTTCATTTGCATTTATGCTTGGACTAGATAATCCATCAAAGTTAATCCCCCTATTTCAAAAGGAAGTTTCAGGATTTAAAATATACCACTTTTTTTCCATAATTTCTCAATTGGGACATTAAAAAAAACTGTAACCCACAGAGCACCTGCTGTGGTTTATTTTAACTTTTGATAAGAAGTTAAATCTAACTTTAATTCAACAAATTTCTTTCACATCAACATTAACTGCACTTAAAAAAACATAACACAACCTTTAACAAACAAATGGTAAAAATAATTTTATTTCATAACTTGCTCTGAGCAGCAATTAGCATTTTCAGCAAGTTTCATCAGTGAGAAAAATACTTATTTTTCTTTGAGTCATAAAGTCATAAGACATTATGAGTTTATGAGATGATGCATCTTATAAAATAGTTTCACATTTCCTGAGTTGCTTTAGTATGTTTGATATGTATGTATGTTATGCATAAGGTTGAGGTGCAAAGTTGAATTCATTTTTATTACACCAGAAGAATTTGCCAAATTCAGCATCACAGATTTAAACATAAAAATAATAAGCAATGGAAAAGTAAAACTGGAATGTGATGTGTATTATGTTTTCCAGCGAAAGCATTCCTTTATTACTTGACAGCAAAATAGAGAAAATACCACTTAAAAACAAAGTGTAATATGCTTCTTAAATATGATTTAATAGGCATTGACTGAAAGAGGACCAAACTTTAAAGAACATAAATCTGAACTTATTTTTACATGCAAGCACACGTTAGTGTTTGGATGTAAAAGTTCATTTTGATGCAATATCCCCATTCATTTATCATGTATAACTGCTTCTTTCATACAGATCTGTCTGCAGGGTAGAAATGTGTGTCAATAAACCATAACTGGAATGAGCATTGGACCAAAATAAAGATAATAGCAGCATTTAGTGTAACTGATTGGTGGCCGTGCCACCAATTTATAATGACAAAAGCACAAATTAACTCAGTTCAGTTGATAAAACGTAAAGTGGTTTCTCTTCAGTCATCCAACACACAATAATTAATCCTAAACATGAATACTGCAGCACATAAAAAATTACTGCATGTCAGAACAATTCATTGTAATAATTGCATTGCAGTTACAAGCAGATAATCATTTAACTGGATATGTGTGGACACTAATGAGTGGAGCAAAGTCAGGGTCAATATAATAAATGATGCAGCGTGTTCCATTGTATTCTTGTTTCATTATTACGAAACAATCTCCACACACAAACACTGGTTAAATGGGTTTAATTTATTTTCTGGACATCTGGTGGCTTGTGTGAAGGACTGTATGTGCGTGCGCTTAAATGATGATGGTTGATGGTTGAGCATGTCGAGAGACTGGGGGGCAGAGACGATTGTGATTTCTGAACATGACGTCAGGGAGACACACAGCCTGTGTCCGCAGCCAACTGATGCCGTAGGGGAGCATGGTTGTTGCACCACACCCACCTATTTCAGCTGCAGCCCCAAAGCATGCTGGGTATCTGGGAAGCTTAAGAACTGATCTGTGGTTAAAGAAATGCATGCAGAGTGATTTGAAGAAGGAAAGATGCAGGTTCTTAGAAAACTGGGAAAAAAAAAAAACAAAACAAAGCAACAACAAAAAAACAAACCAACAACACCTTTAATTTAAAATTAAAAGTAACCATTACCATGAGCATCGAAAAACTCCTCGTCTGAGCTGTCGTCTGAGTCTCGTGCTATGCTCTGCATCCTCCACTCTGAGATGCTGTGACGTGATGGGCTCACTGTAAAACACATGAAAGAAAGGAAAAAGAAAGAAGAAAAATCACTGTTATTGTGGAACATGTGGTTTAGCTTCTTTCTTCTTTTTAACCAACCCCCTCAACCCCACCCAAGCCAACCCGACCCTCTCGCGCACACACACACAGACAGAAATATTGCAGAACCTCCTAACCCTCTTCACACGCGAACACAGTGTTACATAAACATGCAACAGTCTCTTTGGTGCATTGCTTCATCACAGATGGAGTGGCGGTGAGGGGTGTTGTACTAAAAGTGATGTCCAGTGAAGAAAATCAAGCTGCAATAAGATCAAAAGCTAAAAACCAGCTGAGGAGAATAGTGGTTCTAAATGCCATCTCTGTCTACCATATGTCTTCAGTTGACGCCTCATAAAGAGAGGCCTGTCAGCGCACAAAAGGAAACAAAAGTGGTGGTGGTGGTGGTGGTGTGTGTTGGGGGGGGTCATCGAGGAGCACTAGCTTCCTTAGATCTGTGATGTTAGCAGTGCTGCTAAAAATAGCTCATAGCTCAGCAGTGACCACAGGGAGGAAGTTACAGGGCGAAACAAGGGATGTTGGATAAGACTCAGGGTCAGTGTGATAGTTAAGATGAGGCTTGAAGAAGGGAGGCTCTAAAGATGGGTTTGTTCACACATGTTGTTTTTCATATCAGAGTTAATGTTTAAGGAAAAAAACAGATATGAAGGACATAGACCACTAAAGTTGACTGCAAAGGAAATATTGATAACTACATTATCAATAAAATGAACAATAAACACAGTCTGCATACTAAAAAGCCTGCTCCTGACATCATCAACAATATTAATATACCGGTATATCATTATTTACAATCACAACTGATGTGGCTGCCATTCCTTACAGAAATTAATGTCAAGCTTCAGTTCATGTCACTGTTGCCAATTTGGTAATTTTCAGTCATTTTTGATGACTTTTTCTTTTACAAAGAAGACAAACTATATGAACCAACCACTGCTGCTTTGTAAAAGGGAAATCATTTTCCTCCAATGTAAGGACTCTTTCATGTGCACCTACTGAGTGGCAGAGAGCTGCAAGCAGCAGCACCCATGAATGAATGTTTTACACTTGCTCAGTGATATTCTTTTGATTTGTTACTCAGGCTGCTCACTGCGGGAGAGGAAAAGTAATTAAGGCATTCTGTTGTTTCTACCTTTCTCACTAAGTGATAATTTGGCATGTAAATATAACAGAGATTTTGTCAGGAACATTTTTTTTAACACAAATGCAATAGTTTACACATGAAGAATGGTATTCTGGGAATCTCTACTCACTGCAATTGCGATACTATGTGAAGGAAACACAGAAGTAGCATCTCTAGTGTTGCAGTGTTACTGTTGCAGAAGGGCAACACATGCAGATTTCAAAGAAAAGTAGGGTGAAATAGTAGGGTGAACATAATAGTAAGACATTTGAACACATAATGATTGAATTCCCTACACAGAGGTGACACAGGTGAATTGTCGAAAGTGTTTTTCACCTCCTCTCTTGGATGACCGAGAGGATCGGGATGAGGTGGACCACTGCTTGGTGAGTACACCTCGAGGCTGCAGAGTGTCTCCTCCTGAGCTGGCAACTACTACATCTGCTTCGATGGAACTGATTGACTCTTTAACTTCCTTGGCTTTATCTGGAGTTGGAGCACCTTCATTGGCTTCCGTGGCCTCCTCTGCCTGGCAAAATTGGGCCATTTTCCTAGCTAATGCCAGCTGAGTTTCCAGCTCAAGCTGCCTGATGTCCTCAATGGTGAGACCATACCACTCATCTTGCCAACACCAGGCCTGCCGGTGGGCACGCACCATCACCTTTCTCAATCCTAGTGGGAGGCAAGGGAGGACAAATACATAGAAATTGTTGAAAACTTAGATATGAACTGAAGGACACTTATATCACTGTTAGTATGTTAAGCCACCACATTACAAAATAAATAAACAAATAAATGTTTTAGATTTTGTGATGGCCTACTCACCAACATCATGAATGAAGCGCTCAATCTTAGACTGCATACCCCAGTAACGAAACTCCACTTTGCACAGCTTGTAGGCACACATGATGGGAGTCTTTCCTGGGTTATTGTTGTATTCCTCTATCCAGTCATCTCTGAGTGGACCTCTCTGTGTCTTGACTGACTTGTAAAGTCTCGGGTCTTCCTCTGCTTTGTACTCATGCGGGGCAATGGGATCTGTCACTATATCGATTGGGTCTGTCAAAGACAATCAATTTTTAGAGAGCATCAACTTATGGGGCAGGTGCGTTAATTGAATTGCAGGAACAATGTTAGTGTGGCTTTATCATAATGACATAAGGGGAGGGTGGTGTATAAACATGTTTCAGCTTGTGTTCAACGGCTTTGCATTCCTTTCACAATTTAATTTTTGGCTCACTATCTCTCAGATGTCACAAGACACAGACTATCACAAGAAAGAGTGATCGATATAAATCAATAAAAATAATGTTGTAACTGGGTCATCCATGCCCAACAGGCACTCTTTTCTTGGTAGTTTGGTATTCAACGAGAAAACAAGCTCCCAACCACAGAAAAAAAAAAAAAAACAAAAAACAGATACAGTACCACTGAACTGCCACAAGTGGGCCTCATACGCTGCTTATGATTGAGTAACAAGAAGGAAGCTATAGTATCTAACCCTATCAAACTCAAGTAACAATACAAGCTTGACTTCTTAAAAACAAAAAAAAAGTGTAATAAGATAATTACTTGCACCATCTAAGATAGTTACTACCTAGAAGAACATACAATAATCTGATTACATGGATGTAACTGATTCTCATTTAAAATTGCATGACTATTTTATTAAAATATTTGGACAATATTTGTTTGTCACAATATAATGACTCAATGTAGATACCAAATGGTCTCACCAATAGTCCTTTGTCTCTTGTCCTGCTGCAGACAAGTTGAAGACATCTGCTTGATTGCCTGTGTCAGGTTTGTAGTAGGTCTCAATATCAATGGAAAACTTCTCGACAAATGGACAAGTGTATCTGGAAGAGATGAGGTAATAAAATTAACAAATTCAAGCAACCAATCCTAACAAACCAAAACTGAATTATTTATTGCCTTAATTCAGAAAGTAACTGACTAACAAGCGAAAGCTGAGTAAAAAATCGACATCACATTTTTTACTACTGAGGACAGGGGTCATGTGAGCCATGCCCATCTGAGGCATCTGCACTAAA
The DNA here is from genome assembly GCA_018398805.1 of Hirundichthys speculiger. Lineage (NCBI taxonomy): Eukaryota > Metazoa > Chordata > Actinopteri > Beloniformes > Exocoetidae > Hirundichthys > Hirundichthys speculiger. Next base: position 2,497,210 of record JAGFBZ010000035.1, on the reverse strand, counting down.
AACGTCACAAGTTGATTAGATACGTCACCAGGCACTTGCGCCCTCTGTCAATATCCTGACAGTACAGTCTAGGTCACATCTCACGTTTATTGGGCCCCACAGACAAACTGAGCAACAGTCTGACAATAGGGAGTCACTGACGTTTCGCAGAGTACCGTACTGGCCATACGCCAGTCTGATGGCCTCCTAGGTAATATTATGACAACTTGCTCTCAGACCTTTACTCTCTCATGGCTTTTATTGCATTTTGGACAATGCTCAGCACTGACATTGTGATTCTAATCTTTTATTGCATTTGTGTAGTATACTGAATGTATTCTGTGTTTGATGATCTTGTACCCAAGGTGGGGGTGAATTGTTGTCCATGAGTATCTGTACGTCTACCAGCTGCACCATTGGTCACACAGAGATCCCTAACATATGAAAACTGTGAATTTGAGCAGCCAAAAGTAAATACTCAGTCTGTTTTTAAAGGATTATTGGAGGTGGCTTTCTCAGAGGAGCAAAGCTCACCTGGTGCGGGTGTAAGGGTAGGCATTCCAGGACTCCTCTTCAACTCTCAGTGCTGCTTTAGGCAGGATGGAACGGAACCAGCTGGGAATGTGCATGCCAATGTGGTAGACCTTGTGGGTGTACTGGCCTATCCCACCAGGTCCATCAGTGTAGGGCTTATTCTCAAGGATCTCCACTCCACTGCCTTCACCACAGCTCTCTTCTCTGCTTTTTTTCTGTAAGAAAAGTTTCAAAAAAAAAAAAAAGTCTAAATGAATTTATACAGTCTTATTGGCTGCATATTTGTAAGTTAGCTAAAAATACAAAATTTCTTTTGTTCTGAAACAGAGGTTTAGGCATACAAATGAATTGATGGAGATCAAAAGTATAAGTGGTATATCATTTAATCACAGTTGGAAGATATTTGTGCAGATATCTTTGTGCAGACAACACTGTGCAGAAAGCACAACCCCCACTCCACACACACTAAGATTATTAGCATCCTGAAAGACATGTCAGCTCTGAATAGGAAATAAGGAAGCCCCCCCCCCAAAAAAAAAAAAAAAGAGCACACTCATGCAGCCACACCTTGTCCATATTTATATTTCAGGAGCAAAGTCAAAAAAAAAAAAAAGACTGGGTCGAGTCAGCAGATGTAATTGGGGAAATATGTCGAGATGAGTTTTAAAGACAAGATTATGACATGCAGAAAGAGGATGTTTTAAGATTGTTGTGAAATCAGTGAAACAAGCAATCTAAACAGCAGAGCATAGTCCAAGTGCTGACAGCAGAGGAAAAAAACACACCAGCACAAGGACTGTAAATGTCAAAGATTACTGATTATCTGCAAACTGATATATGTAGTATTGTATCTTCTCCTATATTTCTCTTATCAGAAGTTGTCTAATCTTTTCACATTTATATTTGCTTAACAAAGTATTAAAATGAGCCCTTTGGTAATAGGAAGAGAGACTTCTCCATTCAGTTCAGTGAGAAGAGGTGATGCTAGAAAAACCAGTGGTGTCTCAAAGAGGAAGCCATGAGACATCCAGCACTCTGGACCTCATTACCTCTGACAGATCATTCATTAGCCACCCACCCTGCTCTCAACAACTCAGACACAGCTCCAAAGACACAGCACAGACGCCTCAGTGCTGACCAACTGGCAAAACACATAACCAGTAAACAAAACAGGGACTCAGCAATCAAGCATGCTCTAGTTGAGATAAATGTCCTGGTTACAGAGTACTATATGCACATAATCATTACAAGAATGTTTGCTGTTGGAGATTTAGACACATAAACAAAGTTGAATATTAACAGATGATCCACTTTAAGCAAGGTTTAATGAGGGAAAACCCATATATATATATATATATATATATATATATATATATATATATATATATATATACTATATATATATATATATATATATATATATATATATATATGGATGAGAAAGTGAAAAAAATTCTCTTTGTACATTTCCGAAAATCCCTGTGCAGTGAAAATGAATTACAACATGCTATCAAATCAGAAGATGGTACAAAGGCAAAAGAAGTAAAAGGGAGAGATGGGGTGGGGCACTGCCTGTTGAGATGCAGACATGGCCAGGATATCCTGAGGCCCTGGCCTCATCTGTGAGGTATATAGTGGGAATGGATCACCATCAGACAGGCCTGCATGCAGCAGTTACCCTGGTAACATACAGCAATGAAGTAAGGGTAGGCACTCTTTTCTTCCCTCCCACTCCCTCTCCAATTTCTTCCTGTTCCACCATTGCAGCCTCTCTCTTGTTTTCTTCCATTTCCTCTTCCATTCATGAACAAAACCTGACCACTGGCATGCTGCTGATGTCATGGTTGCCATAGTAACAGAAGCCTTGCAGCAATGAGGCTGTGTAGAAACAGTGAGGTCAGTGAAAAGGTAACTGCAGGTCAATAATGTAAAAGTCTCACACATGATTTGTTTACATGGTGGACAGTGGACATGGGAACCAGATTTTCATAAACAAAACTTTGCATAAACCTGCTTGCACATGTTTGTGTTCCTTTACACAAGATCCTGTCTGAACCATATAAGGTCAAAACTGAAATTAAGTCTTAGATTTTGAAGAATTAATAACTGTCCAACAAAACAAAGGTGTTAAAGAAATTTGAAAGCTTGTTAAAAAATAAAAATAGAAAATAGGAGCAGTGACACGATAGTGCTCTTTGAAACATCCTGTTGCTTTGGGGTATGTCTGCTGAGTCATGTCTCAACCACTTTTCAGATCAACAGTATTACCTGGATGTTTGGTGCAACATGAGAAGAGAAACAACAGAACAGGTTATTCAACAGGATGAAAAATGTGTTCATTTAGAGAATTTAACTTCTTTATTGGTCTATAATCATAAAATACAAGTTACATTTCTGCAGAACATACAGAGAACTTCATTTGTAATGAGGGAATGTCACTGTAACTAATTTTTAAATGTACTATTAAAAAACAATGACAGAAGTGGCAAATAGACAAGTAAAGGTCTTTTGACTCAATACAAATGAATACATTCTTGTTGTCTTGTGTTGTCATACTGATATAACAATAAAACAGTAGGAGAGGTTAGATATGTAAAAATTTGCAACTTGAAGGTAGGATGAGCATTCCTAAAAGAAGCCCTAAATCATTCAACTTTTACAACAGAACTGATGCCTGAAAGACGGAGGTTGGCAACATAATCCCAATGGGTTATTTTATAACTCAAATATATTTGAAGTTGAATTACACTCAAGTAAACTTATGTCAGAGCCAAAGACTGCTTTGTGTTGACTGTAGGAGGAAGTGAATGTTAACAACATACATTGGTTGTGTTCGGCTGATTTCACTTCATATTGCACCATGATTTTCTTGTGCACAGCTTGTGATTCTTATTTCCTCACTGAACAGGGGACTCTTTTTTAATTAACCACAAGATCACAAGATTATAGAACCCATTGAAATGCATCAGCCTCCTCAAACGGGCATGTAACTTGCTCTTCAAAAACTGTAAACATCCCAGTTATACACTGTACATAACCTTGTAGTTGACAAACTGTACAACATGTAGGGTCAAGAAAGTAATGTCTCCAACAATAAACACATGAGAATATTTAAATGTGCACAATTTATCCGAGCAATGCTAACTAAATAACAAAATACTTTTTTTTTTTTTTTACCACAGCCTCAATCATTGCGTATATTCTCCATAATTCTTTCTATACTTTACTACTCACATTATATCTGATAGTACCAACTATGATAAATAAATCCTTCTTCATTTCCACATGGCATAAGAAGAGAAAATACTTTGCCATTCAGGATAAGTAAAGTTGCATAAACTGGCCTTTCCTACTCAATGGCACAGTAAAGCACCTCTGAGTAAGAAATGCCTGCTTATGCAGCTTTAATTATCCTGTAAAGCTCCAACACAAACCCTCTGTCTCTAAAACAACTGGTTTGGCAAATGAAAATGTCAAACACAGACAAACAGTTATGGCCATCTCCATCTCAGTAGTTGTGAAATCATTCTCCTTCCTGCAGAAACATCTAGTCTGACAATTGAAAATCAGCCAGCTTCAGAGTTTAATTTGGATAATCCATCAGCATAAAAGCACTCTTTGTTCTTTTAACCCACAAGCGTCACACACTGTGTGACCACTTATTTCATAACTGTTTGCAATGAAGACAGTGCTCTTGAGAACTCCCAGGGTTCATTTGTCCTCTTTCACCAAGTTTTTTTTTTTTTTTTTAGCCCGTTGGTTACTTCATTTGCTCACTTCTGGCTGTGTGTGTGTAGGTGAGGCTTGTAGTGAGGAATATGGTGTAGTAACCTTACCTGGATCATGTAGAGCTGGGCGATGCGGTACTCCTCCACACTCATGGGCATGGGGATGCGGTACTCTTTAATGAGCATGGTGAATCTCAGAGAAGGGGGAGAGGGGGATCAGGGAGAAGACTGACAAGGGAATAGGGGTGGGGGGGTGGGGGGGCAGAGGGAAGGGAGGGGAGAGGGGAAAGAAGAGACTCTGGGTGCTCCTATATGTGACTTGTCAAATCAGCAGATGAAGTCCACATTGACGGCCCCTGTTGACGAGCGGAAAATACAAGTATGAGGCATGAGACCTGGTTATATATTTAAAAATAAATGTAAACAATCTTTCAGTGCCCTGCGATGGCCTGGTGACCTGCCCAGGGTGTACCCCTGGCTTTCGCCAAAAGAGAGCTGGGATAGGCTCCAGCAGATCCCTGTGACCATACATAGGACTAAAAGAGTATAGATAATGGATGGACGGATGGATGGATGGACAACCTCTCAGTAATGTTGGTTAGGACTTGAGATATGCTGTTAAAATTTATGATATCTATCTAAAAACAAGTCTCGAACATGGATCCATCAAACAAAAGTAAAAATCAGATGAAAAATCATCCATCGTGTTGAAAAACATAGGAAGGAGAGAAGCTGTAAAATTCTTAAATACAGAAACAATGACAGATTCCCATGGCTCACGTGCTGATGAAGAGGAGAGAGGAGCTGAAGTGACATTCAGGACATGCTCTGTGTAGTTATATATCTGGTTCAATCCCTGGCGTAAAGAAGAAGCATTAGCCGTCGTGTCTCCATCCAGCATCGCACCTCCTAGTAAGCAACTTCCCAGGATAAAATTCCCTTCTTATACCCAGGCCACTGCTCATTGTGAGGGTGGAGGGGGTGGCCCGAGTCTATGGACTTCAGCCATGCACTGCCGACAGTTCCAACAGTCAGCCTGTCTCTCCCAACCTTCCAACACCGTCACATGTGGGGCTCACTCAGCATAAGAAGGATTACAGTTGAGAGGGGACCATTGCATAACTTTGTAAGAGGCCCCCCATACATGATCAAGGTTTTACAAATAGCAGCCTTAGAGTTGCACAAAGCATTGTTTTCAAACCACTGGGCAGATAAGGGTAGGTGTAGACTATACATACCCAATGTGTGGGTGGCGTGAGTTACAGAACTCTGCTTTGACCACTATGGAAACTCTCCAAAGCTGCGAAACAAGATCATAAGTGAACAGCCCTGAGCTGAGTTGTAGTGGGAGTTTAATCTCAGTTAAATATCGCAAGTGTGAGCGAAGGTGAAGAAAAGTCAATCCAAAAAGAGTGATCTCCATCAGAAGAATGAACAATTCTCTCAAAGTGAGTAATGCACACACAAAAACACATAAATGCTTTTTTTTCACAGAAATCTGTTAATCAATTGAAGGGGAAACAATTAACTGAAAAAAGTAAAGTTGTACAGTCACCAATTTGGATATGCAGTATTGTGATTTAAATCTCCAACAATCAAGTCAACAATCAAACAATATTAATTACTAAAAAGTCTGGTTAATGAAGAACCAGCTCAGTATGCATTCAGATAGATCTGATCAAAGCACAATTGGCTGATTTTTTTTGTCGTGGTTTTAAGCAGACTGCACTATAAAAGTATCTGAGAATAAAAAAAACTTCAGCGCTGCCTACATTTGGCTGTCAAAATGTGTTAACAGAGCATTGTATAACCAAATATTCACTCATTTCTAATAATACAGCAGCTGGACAAAGCTTTGGAGCACAGCCATTCTGTTTAATCACACTAATCACTCTAATATTCCCACTGCGTCACTTATCCAGAAAACCAAGACCAGCTTTGGTGAGGCTGCTGATGTTACGGTTCTAGTCTTCCACCTATTGGCTGCTTACTTCTGCAACAGCTCACCAAAGGCACTTAGATCTAATAGCTCGCTGATGCACTACTGGGACGAATGCGCAGTATGTTTAACTTTCTCAACCTAGAGCAACCAGGTGCTTATTTACAAACTGAGAGGTGCTCTGGTTAAAAAAGTACAAGTTTTTCATGCTGAATCCTCAGTTTACACTGAGGAACAATGCACTAGCAGAAACCGGAGCAGAACACCACATTTTGCTGAAAATAACTGTGCTCTTGGGAAAGGCGAAGATAAAACTGGGCTAGTTGATGAGGCCCGGAGAAAAGCCTGCAGCTCAAAAGCCCCAAAGCTTCTCTAGATATTAAAGCCAGTATTTGGGGGGTGGTCATGGTGCAGTTCTTTTTCAACAGTGTTAAGGAAAAGGACGACTGTTTACTTGAAGCATAGCTCAAGAACATGGCAACAGTTTGGGTGCAGGTTGCAACTCTTAGTGTTTAAAAGAATTTCCTCTTGATTAGTGATTATGCATGCGACTGTTTCACATCCTGTAAATGTCATTCATTCATTATGAAATGGTTAAACAAATCCTTTTACTACCTTATCTGATAGAGATCCCAGTGTAATTTAAATTCCAGCTCTCAACTACCAAAGGCCATAAAAGGAATTGACAGCAGGTATGTATAAAGAGAGAGGAAACAGACAGAAAGACAGGAAAAGCAACAGACAGCTTAACTGATTCAACAGCCTTGCTCTTTCTACCAGGATGTACTTGGAGCCAGTGCAGACACTACACAGGGATTTGTAGTAATAAAGATGCATGTGTGTTATGACACTAAGTAACAATCAGGATGACAAAAGCTACATGTATTTTATGTATTTAAAAGGTCACTTGGAAATATCCTGAGAATCAACCTATCACTTTTGTTTAAAGGAGTGTATGTACTTGGCTCTCTTACAGCTTTTAATAGAAATGTTTGTCTAGAACAGGCACACACAAGATTAACACAATGAAAAGCTGGAGTTCTTTTTTTTTTCAAAATGTTAAAATCCACTTCTCCAACATCAAATCAGGGTCCCGTAGATCTACAACAGGGGACGCAGGACATAGTCGAGATTTTTAAGGTGAAAATCAGTTGGAGGTAGTTTTTCTATTAACCTTCTTTACTCAGTGTTTTTATTAATTTATAATTTTAGCTGTGTGCTCTCCCACAAGAGGATGCATTTATCGTTCTGACTGTAGTGTGTGTGTGTGTGTGTGGGGGGGGGGGTGTCTGCTGAAAGTGCTTTTGTATGAGGAAGGACTCAAGCCAGCCCCCGCTGTTTGTTGATAAGAGTCGCAACACGTTCTTTCAGGTTGGCCCCGAAAGTCATGCACAACACAAGAAAGGGTCACTTAACGTTTTTGTTTGTTTGTTTGTTTTTTAAGAGTCGCAAGAGGGTCCTGAGTAAATATATCGATAAAGTTCGCTAGCAGCAGAATTTTGGCACTGATGTCGACGTAAGGCGCTGAGCCGTGAGTTCAGCAGCCAATGAGCTACTAGATTTCGGCTATGTCCCGCCTTCCCTGCTGTAGATTGATGGGACCTTAATTTGACGCTCATTTCAATTACAACCGAGAAGAAAAAGCGCAAACTCGAAAGAAGTTTCGAAAACGGAGATGGTTTTAGAACTAATAGCGAGGAAAAAAGTGTAACCGAGAAAGATAATTGCACTCTATGAGGTGCCGTGAGGGACATTATTCTGAATTAGCATTCATACACTCATGAAACCGAACTCTTTCACATACTAGACTGAAAACCTTACACACATACAGGTGAAATCGTACATACGCACAAGTGAAATCTTATACACATACATGTGAAATACATACAACTACAACCTCGTCTCCTCTCCATGGAGGAGACAAGGTACAGACGAGACGAGGTATGGAGTGACAGCGTCCCATTACCATCGACAGCAATTAGCAATTAGACCTTCTAGAAACGATGCATATTCGTTTGGTCCTCCTGGTTTTTGTAGTTGAAACATTTGCGAGTGTGCGGATAGTCTCTGCTGGAGCCAGTATACTATTGATTAAGTCCGTCGCTTCGGTCAGACTTGTTTTTGGCTGCTGACATGACGTTGCAAATTTCCCTCTGTTACCTGTATGCTAAAGTCGGCGCTACTTAGCTAACCAACCAACTTCCATTTCAACTGAAAACATTTCCGTTTCAGCTGAAATTTTCAGTTGTATGTATGAGAGGATTTCACAAGTGTATGTGAGTGAATACATTTCCAGTTGTATGTATAAGAGCATTTCACTTGTATGTATGGAAAATTTCACCTGTGTGTGCGTAAGGTTTTCAGTCTAGTATGTGAGAGAGTTTGGTTTCATGTGCATATATGAATGCTAATTCAGAATTATGTCCCTCACGGCACCTCATAGCACTCTAGGTTATAGATTTTTATTTTTTTGGTTAAAGATTCTGAGTTTTGGTTGTCAGATTTTGGATTTTGATTTGCAATAGCCTATATTTGGCTCTGAAATGTTGCCATATCCCCCTTTATACAAAATGTTGTTCCAGGTGATAGAAACCATCTATTATATCTAATCGCAGTAAAATAGGGACACTTTGAGGTCTACTGTTTTTCCAGGATCCATCTCCCTGTATGGCTTTTTTAACTTATGGAGCAAAGCTCAATCAATAATGTAATCATAAAATCATACAAACTTGTAATATTCTATATTATAAAGTGATTAATTTCACATTTTTTTCCTTAAATGATTAAATATAAATCACAAATGCCTTCTAAATTAGCTGATCCTAGGTCTGACTGTTTCTTCTCTTCTTTGAATCTCTAGTGACAGAGATATCCTTAAAAAGCCTTTACTCCTGATGATTTTATGCCTCCATCTTTCTGATTCTTTCTTTTGAGAAGGATACAGATGCTGTGCACAACATAGAACCTGTATTGCTCGATCCACCAGCAGCCCCCAGAGAGTACTGGCACCATCCTTGACCCAGAAAAAGCACTCTCACACACAGAGTTTAAAAATAGCTCAGTCACAATAATCCAAGCATACGCAAGCAGAGTGCTTGACGTTCGTTCAGAGAATATGCTCATTCCCATCTAAAAATACAGCCTCTGCCCCCCTCTAGGCAGTGACGCAATAGCGGCACACGCCAATGCATGGCGTTCATCATGATGCAGCCTCTAACATTCCTTATCCTGTTTTAATAAACGGAACCAGCGATAACTACCCAACACTATGAGTTTTGTTCCTTTTTCCATCGCAGTTATGGAAGCCCGTTTAACATGTGGTCATAAACAATGCAACGTAAGCTGAAGATTCCATTCAACTTCTCAAATGGTGTGCCGAAGCATCTGTGGTACAGAACAGTGATCTGTAGGAGCATGACTGCTTAAAATCATATTTCTTTTGATATTTGCATTGAAACCGAGGCTGGGAGTTTACATGAGCTGAAAGCTTCTTTATCGTTACCCCAGAGTCACTCTAGATGACCAAATCAAATCAATTCAAAGGACATATGCAAATAACATGATGCCTAGTACCATGGCAGTCAAAAAGATGACGCCTGCATACACACCCACATCTCTGGGACAACAAGAAATAAACAGAGGAAATCAATTTGTTCCACAAACTAAAAATGGTATTTTGCCACTCCACCCTGCCTTTTAATGGAATAATGAAATTTGGCATTTCTAAAGTCATCTATAGATGGAAATATATAGAGACTAAAGGCTATATGCACCGTAATCAGGTTTTCCTTAGGACAGAGAGCAACAGCTGGGCTCTGCAGTCAAACACAGAGCAGAATACTGGGAGGCTTTTCCTAAAGGCCATCATGGTGGCTCTCTTTTAAATTTAGCCATGTTTTAAAGAACACCACCATGTGGAAGTGGAGGGGTGGAGCACCACAAGACCTGAAGAATCCCAGAGGAGTTGAAGAAGGAGTGGGGGCACTGCAGGCAGGGCTTCCCTTATGATGACTGACCAGAGGCAAGACGCCTTTTAAAAACAAATAGTAAATGTTAACCCCTGAACACAGCATCACCTGAATATTACCAGCTATGACAACAGCTGCAAGCACAGCTTCAGCCTATGACAAGAACTCCTCACTGGGTTTACAGGCTTACCTTCTAATTCAGTTAAAATATGAAAAAGCCTGGGTCAATATTGTTTGTGCTGCGATACATATGATTATAACGTCCAAAGAGGCATCTTTGCTTTTTGGCTTCTTTGCCTTTTTCAAAACACCATGAAACATAATACTTGTCTCAGACCATACAGTAGAATGTCTCAAAAGACACTGAGTGAGATAAACATGCAGGGTTTATTCTGTTAGATAGAACACAAAATTGAATTACAACTAACCAATCTTTCATATAATTATCTTATTAACTGACCCTCTAAAAGACGGAAAAAACAAACATTTCTGTGCAGTATACAGGTGCAGTTTGGGAGGACAAAGACTGCATTTTACTCAACTTGACTTCAATAAAGTACGGATGGAGTGAGTAAACATTTGCCATTACTCTGTGTTTAAAAAGTGGTTAAAGATCCTCTGTATACCAAAGCACCCAATGAATGGCTGAAAGAAAAGAGGGCCAGGAGAGGCAAAAATGTTATGGGTGATCCATTGTACAGGTTTCTTTTAAACGTAGAATGAGGTACTAAAACACAAAGAAGATTAAACATAATCTGAGCTCTATGAAAAAAAAATCAAATAAAAGATTCCATGAAGAGCAGGGGACAAATGAAGGTGTATGATATTTTTCCCATACAATAAAAATACAATATCGAGCTCCGATGACGCCTGCTGTAATGTGGCTATCAGCCCTCTCACGTCTGTGGCCCATGTCCTTCCACAAGCTACGGAGGCAGGCTATGTATCTTGCCCTTGTTCTTTACTCATCATTGCAGTATAAGGGGACAGCTAAAAATACTTGACACCCTGGGTGCATCTCCTTCATTGTGCTCCTCCTCCCCTTCCTCCCACAGTAACCCTGCGAATAAGAACTGCTTCTAAAAATTATCTTAACACAAGGAAGAAATGAACAAGAGCTACCACTGAGGACAGAGAGAAGCTGAACCTCGATTACTAAAAGGAAATCTATTCAGTTAATGTTACACAATGTTATTAAACCTAACTACAAGATTAAAGTCTGTGTTGACTTGGCAAGATATGATACAGTAATAGCTTGGACGATGTAAACAGATGCTAGGATTACTGCAAAATGTGCAACTATAAAAAGATAGATACACTTGAAATATAACTGTTTCAATGTTCTTCCTACTAACAAATAAAGAGATGGATAGTTCTTTTCTTGTGCAAGATTCACACGACAAATATAACTTGAGATACAAGTAAATATCACAGTCACATTGAGGCTTGAAAGCAGTAGAAAACACGATAGGTTTTAGATATGATGCCCCAGCAACTATGTAATTAAATTCAGCATGAATAAATCTGGTGCCTAGTGACTGCTGAAAACTTTAAGCTGCTTGAATAATTGGAGCCATTGTTTTCTTATGCCTCAGTGGTGCTCATCAGTCAAATGTTTAAAAAAACAAACAAAAAAAACAAAAAACAAAAAAGAACCTCTTACATTACCAACTCCATCTCTAATCAAACCATGCTTTACTCTGATGTCCAAAATTAGATGACCTTATATGCAAATTACTCTTGGATTAATCAGTTTTGTGCCAAGGTTAAACGAGGATCCCTATTTGCTGTCATTCTCTTCAAGCACTCAGACAACCTAATTCAACTGAGCAGAGAGCAGTCTTACATAACTCCAGCTGATACAGGAAAGGAAAGCATTTCCAACAGAGCATTTTGTCCATTCCATTAACTAATTTGTGTAGCCAACAGGGGACAGCATAGGGAATGCTTTTGTACTTTTAGGCAATCTCTCTCAAGCATCTCCATTAGACTCGTTGTATGTGTTTTGCAGCAGCAGAATGCAGATTCAAATTACGTTCCTTTTTCTAACGTAGAGCCTCTTGCTATGGTACTTGGTCATCACTGACAGCACACATGCATGACACAGTCACTTGGCTGGGAAAAAAAAAAAAACAACAGAAAGGTTGAATGTCACTGCCACTGGCAATCTCTCCCAACAGAGCAAAACAGCTTTGATTATAGAAAGTGTGGTGATGCAGCTTAGACTGCAGTGAGGAAATGACAACTGTGTTATAAGTCAATATCCAAATAATCCAAATAATCTGTATGATCTGACAAACAACCAGTTTATATTGTAATCATTTTAAGAGCAGAATTAGTATTTGATATGAAAAGTTTTTTTCAATTGATGAATTTAATGAAAGAACATTAATTCTAAGTGGTAATATTTTCATGACATAAACATTCAGGAGATGATGTGGTAAATGTTAGATATGCATGTTCTCAGTGAGAAACTTTGAATAGGAAAATTGTTAAACAAAAAATTTGTGATAAAAAACAGATGAGAAATGCAGTAGAAGCATATAGGCTGACATAACATAATAAAGTTAAAGTTAAAGCTATTTCTTGTTTAAAGGTCAAAAATGAAGACCCCCTTTTCTAACTTGTAACTTGTTTAAATTACTGTCAAAGAAGTAAGACGTATTAAAACGTATTAAATTCTACAAAACTTGAAAAGAAAAATATTTAGCCTCAGGCTAAGATGTATCCTGTTTCCTGCCGCTTTATCCCCTCCATCATTGCTTCAACGGGGAGGGGGTTACCATGGAGACACATTGGGCCCTTTCTTTATGAGTTGCCAAGACGAAGTCAGGGCGACAAGGAAAGTAGAGACCAGACACTTCCGGGGCTACTTTCTCCTGTTTCTTCCATCTCCACTTTCACTTTTGTCAGTCTATGTTCTTTCCTCCCACATTTCCAAACCCACTCTGTTTCTCTCTGAAACACTTTTGCCATATTGCCAACCTAATGTCATATTACTGAAATGACTGAATCCAGGATTTCAAAGAGCACCAAGCTGAAGGCCAATTATAAGTATATGCTATCTAACAAAGTTTCAAAGTACACCGTTTCCACTGCTAATATTACCCTTCAAAGAAATATAATTACAAGCGTCTTATTACCTGCATCCCATAAGCATTAAAAATAACCTCTGCCCTGTGAATGAATGTGATGCAGGTTCTCTTCCTGTAGTCGAGGATTAACCTTGTGTACCACTAATAGATACTGTTTTAATAGCCCAGCAGTGAGTTATAAGAATGAGCAGAAATACAAGAGAAAATAATATTTAGTTGGGTGAATGTATGAGGGAGAAAAAAATTGTCTTCATAGTCAAATTTGACCTGTGATGAGAGAAAAGTAAACATTATAGCTTTAATGAGAGACAGAGACAAAAAAAAAAAAAAAGCAGAAAAAAATGCACAACTACTGATTGATTTACATAACTCTGATTTAGGCAAAAAAAAAAAAACGCACTGTATGAACAATGACAGAGGGGGTGACAAGTAATAAATGATGTTAAACCTGTGTTTTTGCAACACATACAGACTTTAAAAAATATGCAATAAAATAGAGGTTATGTGAGTGCCACGAAAATTGTATCCTGTAAGTGGCAGTACAAGTTGAAACCAGTCGTTACAGCTGCATTTGAGGGTTTTGGAAGATATGGAAACTTCTGGTTTTGAGAAAAATGGATAAAATATAGAACTTCCACTGATTCCAAAGGCACTGATTTAGTGTGAAGGTAAGGTGGAAACAGGGAAGAATGTAGACATGCTGAACCTCAAGAAATTACAGTCTATGTTCACGCCATTTTGGCAAGGAAAAGATCAATACTGATGGAAAATCCCCGGAAAAATGCATGTTGTGCCCCCTCACACGTCGTATTCCCCAGTAACTGGGTAACTCCTATTGTAGTATTACAAAACTAATCTTGTTCAACTAACCGCAAAAGAAAATTTATGAAAATGGACATCTGACTCTGGTCTTAACACAAAAAGTGCAGATGTCACTGCTTTTGCTTGTCTATTATGTTCCATCAGGTTTTAGTTTATGCTTTAATGAAGTTCCAATCACCCTGTCATCAGCTCAGTGAGCAGGTCTGTTTATTTAGCGGACACATTTAGCGGACAAGCTAATAGATGGAACAGCTCTCCTGAAAAGGAGAGCTGCTCTTTGGTGAAATACCTCAAAACCTCTTGTGTCGCACAAATAACACAGCCTTTCCACAACTGTACTACCCCCTGCCCAAAGAGACGACTCACACTGACCATAAAAGGCCATTTTTAAAAAGGATCCTTGATCATATGACTTCAGTTAACATTTCAATGGGGTCTGAGCTGTGTTTTCCAGCCTTGTGGAAAACAAAAATTGAACTTTGGGATTTTTTTTTTCTCAGATCCAGATTCAATAAAAAGCAGAAAACCTGAGTCTTATAAAAATAAAGGTTCCTGACATCACCTTCTTCCTCGCACACATACACACGACCTTGACTGAAGATGTGGGGCTTTGGAACAGAGAAGCAAAAAACTGGTGATGCAGAGACCTCCTGACAAAGAGAAGAGAAAGAGATTTGGAGAATCAAAGAGGGGGAGTTAGGGTCAGAAGTAGTCTATATTTAGTCTCAGAAAAATCAGGTGTCTCCTCCAGTGGAAAAGAAAAGGGAGTGCAGATAGAGTGACATGGAGCAGTGCTGTTGCTTTCATTTTACATGATCCATGTGACTCAGAGTGCTTCAAGAGCTGGAGGAAGAACAAGGGTAGAACACAACACAAACATAAAATGGCATGCAATATGTTCCAAACTGCTGTAAATGTGGTGGTGGCAAGAACTATTAGACAAAAATACAACTCTGATGACATTTTAAAAACAACAACAACAAGGACAAGAAGTCCACAAAGCTGTGATTTCTTGAAGGACTGGGTAGTTCAAACATTATTTCTCAAACCAGACAGCCCTCCTTGTAGATTAGATTTGCGGCTAGCATATTGACTTTGCCTCACAAAAGCAAACCTTCCTGCTAAAGCAAAGATGTTTCCTGGAGAGAGGCTGCGTTTCAGACACCTTACATTTCAATTTATTCACAACCCTGATAAATATCATTCTTCTTCCCCAACAGGATGCATGTAACATTCTTTATTGCTTTTCCTTAAAATCTCACATGAAGACAACAAGTGAGGGTGGACAACTGCTATAAAAAGACCCCAGCTCTTCTTGAAGTCCGCCCACACTGCCAAGAAAAATTGTGCCCAAAGAGAAAGGGACATGGAGCAGACCCACACAAAGCATTCCCCTTTGTCTCATTTCCCAGACAACGCTGTTGTAGGAGCATTAGCAATGATGTGCCATTCATCAGCTGGCTCATCATGGATGCGCAGGGACAGGTTGTACCCCCGTTGTCCCTGTCAACAGCTCAGTACCAGCATTAGCATCACCTGTTCTGTTTGAGGAAACTGAGGTGGGAGGGCGGGTTGAGGGGAGAAAGACAGAGTTGCTAGAGCTCAAGGTGCAAAGAAAACACAATGTTCTGTTCAGTGCTTGGCTTTCACCCAGGTGCATGATGGAGGATCCACTCAGGTACAGATATCATGCCCAGTTGTCTGCTCAAGAGTAATTGAGAGAACAATCAGACCTTCAGATAATCATCTAGCTGATGATGCGTCCTTGTGCTGTTATAAGATAACATCAATTTTGAGAAATACTTGTGAGATCAGCTACAAATCACAGTGGGTCCCCGGTAGTTGGCCTTTTTCATTGGGAAATACATTTCTAGTAGGTAAAACTTCTTAATCTTATTTTGAGGCTCTTTGAAAAATATTTTTTCCATTTCCAGTTGGAGAAGCAAGTCAAACCTAATTATTCCTGATTAATCAACTATTAGAGTCATGGGTATCTGGAATAGATGAGACTTTTAGAGTATAGAGAATAGAGTTTTACATTGATACAAGGGCAGATCCTTGTAAATGTGAACAACCAACTCCCCAATAAATGAAAAAAAGAAAAAAAAACAGACTTTAAATCAGCAACTGCTTATGAAGATTGTTCCCAGCACTACATCTTTCCTAATTTCACTAACTTTCACTAATCTTTCCTGTGGGCATTTTAAATGATTTTTTTTCCCCCAAATTTTGAGAAGCAATGGGACACACAGAAAGAGAGAGAGAGAATAAATATATATTTTAAAAAAAAAATCACACCTGTACACAGAATTTATGACCACATTTAACATTTCTTTTTGAGTGGTACTCTGTTTATCTTTTTTAAGTTAAGAGAAGAACCTGAAGGTGATTGCTACTGGACATAGTGACTATCTGATTTTTCTCATGTTTACCCAAAATCCTCTTAGAACGTGGCATTGCCCTACATTAGCCACAGTGCATGTGCAAGGTAGTAATAGAGTAAAAGAGATGTTTGTCATTTGTCAATCATCATTAACCAGTTCCAGCTGTTATGTTGGCTTATCACGACAATATTTCAGCTCAGTGAGGACCCAAGCCACATGAAAGAAAGATTCTAGTGAAAGCACAATGAATAAATCATGGATGCTGCCACCACCATGTTTGACAGTGGGGATGGTGTGTTCAGGGTGATGAGCTGTGTTGCTTTTACACCCAAACATATCATTTTGCATTGTGGCCAAAAAGTTTGATTTTGGTTTCATCTGACCAGAGCACCTTCTTCCACATGTTTGGTGTGTCTCCCAGGTGGCTTGTGGCAAACTTCAAACAAGACTTTTTATTAATATCTTTGAGAAATGGCTTTCTTCTTGTCATTCTTCCATAAAAGCCAGATTTGTGCAGTGCATGACTGATTGTTGTCCCATGGACAGACTCTCCCACCTCAGCTGTAGATCTCTGCAGTTCATCCAGAGTGATCATGGGCCTCTTGGCTGCATCTCTGATCAGTCTTCTCCTTGTTCCAGATGAAAGTTTAGAGGGACGGCCGGGTCTTGGTAGATTTGCAGTGATCTGATACTCCTTCCATTTCAATATGATTGCTTGCACAGTGGCTCCTTGAGATGTTTAAAGCTTGGGAAATCTTTTTGTATCCACATCCAGCTTTAAACTTCTCCACAACAGTATCTGGGACCTGCTTGGAGTGTTCCTTGGTCTTCATGATGCTCTCTGAGCTTTAACCAGAACCCTGAGACTATCACAGAGCAGGTGCATTTATACGGAGACTTGATTACACTCAGGTGGGTTCTATTTATCATCATCAGTCATTTAGGACAACATTGGATCATTCAGAGATCCTCACTGAAGTTCGAATAATATTGCACGCCCCACTTTTCAGTTTTTGTTTGTTAAAAAAGTTTGAAATATCCAATAAATTTCATTCCACTTCACAAGTGTGTCCCACTTGTTGATTCTTGACAAAAAAATTGAAATTTTATATTTTCATGTTTGAAGCCTGAAATGTGGCAAAAGGTTGAAAAGTTCAAGGGGGCCGAATACTTTCACAAGGCACTGTTCAATCCATTGGGTGTTGAATCGTCTCCTCTTTAACATATGTAGTTGCAGAGGCAGTTATTAGATTATTAAATGTTATTACTCTGGATGCATCATCATTAAAAAAGCAAACCATTACATTTAGTATTATTTTTCCATGGTTTGGGTGGTTGCTTCAACAACATTCAGAGAAAACGTCCATCCTTGGAGCTGATCAGACAGACGTTTCTTGAACTCTGGAGCTATGTCATGTTATATATCATGACCATATAACTGGCCTGCTAAGTGGAAACGGACAGTTTTGTAAAGCATTTTTATCAACTGCTACTTTTTTTTTACACAGATCTACGAGCGGTTGAGCGATCGTTAATGATAAGTAAGAAAGTTTTGTTGCAGTCAAGAATTTGTTTTTTACAGACTGAATTGTTAATTTTGTTCTTGAAATTGAACTTAACTTGACTCTGATGGTTATGCAGTTATTGACATCATTAAGCAGTTATTAAACTACATGGTTGTTGCTTATTCACTGAGTCATAGTCTCAGATTTTAAGAGAATACAGTTAAATAAATTGTAGACACCTTGATCTTAAATAACATGGAAACCTGACACGTACCTGTACCTTAAGTATGGTACCATACTTCCTAAAAAAGATGAAATCATGAAGATGTTTAACAATACAGCAGAATGTGTGATTTTTTAATAGTAACTGTACAATAAAAAGTTGTTTTATGAATAATCTCATTGTCTTCATCATATTTTTATTTTCCCGAAATTATATTTGAAAAATAGGTGTCGTCTTATAGTCAGAATCGTTCTAAAAAAGAGAGAGAGAGAGACTCTCTCTCTCACGAGTAAAAGGTGACTGGTTATATGTCTGCCCACTTTATATATAGACTAGACTCGACCTAACTACAGCAGACTACAGAAAGTCATCTAAAAAAAAAAAAAAAAAAAAAAAAAGCTTCCATCTCTGTCACAATCCATTGCATCTTATCAACTAGTCTTTGACAATCTAACGTGTCTTGCTTGGGAGCAAAAATAACTGTTATATGGTGGGTGGGATGCTAGAATCAAGACATCAGCATTTCATAGACTTTTAAAATGTAAAGAGCAAAGACTGCAGTTGTGCTTTTCCTATAATCAGATAATGTTATGAAAATATTACACATGAAAATAAAAATATACATAGCAGTTACTGGAGACTTAACAGCATTAAGAAAATATCTGGTGACCACGCCAACAATCTATACATCATCAGACTGACTTCTACAGTACATTATAGCATTTAGATAGTTCATGAAGCTAATTTCACAATGTGTATCTCATGTTTCTATGCTCTTCCTGTGCCAGAAATCTCACCTTAAAAACAGCTCTGAAAGTACACATACGGAACCAAAATATGTGGTGAGCAGCTGCGTGCGTCATTCAAACTTTCTCTGGCAGGAAATGTGTCTTCTTGCTTCCTTGACTAAAATGAAGCAACCGAATGGTTATATACTCAGTTTTAATTTGTATACTTATCAGCTGTGGTATTATAGATTAATGCTGCGTAAATCATAAAACAAACTGACAGTTTCTGCAGGAAAACACATTTGAGGATATGAAAAACAGAACACCGCACAGTGCTATGAATACTCAAATAAGGCTTGGACACATGCTCAAAAGCTGCAGGCTCTTCTGTCAGAAATTTTCCACTCCATCGTCACACAGACATACAGCATATATTTACTGTTTGCCATCTGACCATAAGGACTTTGTTGGGCACTCATGTAACTGTAACATTAGTAGTGTGATGAGTAATTTTAGCTTTGGAAAATAACCTGTGTGACAAAAATGAGCAAACATAAGGAGAGTATATGAATGCAGATAAAAATGATAAATTATCACCTTCATTCATCAAAGCTCATTACAGTGTTTCCACTTTTTCAGTATTGCAGTGACTAAAAACAGTGTCACAATATATATATATATATATATATATATATATATATATATATATATATATATATATATATATCCTGAGAATGGGCTAATTCATCACCACATTTAACCTCTCGGAGTCATATTGTTTGTTTATCTTATTTAAGCCAAGAGAAAGAGGTGAGAGCTCACAAGTTTCAGCCTCTCATCCTTCCTCACAAATATTTTAAACATGATGAAAAAAAAACTACTTTAACACAGAGTAAACAAACTGTAATATAAATTCAGAAAAATACAAATCCATGTACATCCACAAGACTCAAAAGAGCAGCTAAACTCAAACAAGTTCAAGTATTAAGTGCACAAACCCAAAGGCAAATACAATTTTCCAGGGTATAGATATACAATATTTTCACTGAATGAATATTTCAAAACTATTAAAATTGTTTTGTTGAATAAGAATCTAGTCTGCTTTTTCTGAGCATCTGATATCACAAATCCTTATAACTCAAATTTAATTTTTCAGTTTACAGTACTTAAAATAAAATATGCAACATCCAATATGCAACATGCAATATGGAACATTGAGTTTGTTTATTAACATAATTTTTTTGAAAAGCCCAGTGCCAAAAGTGACTCATCCCTTTTATAAGAACTATAAACTGAAATGAGAGTACGATCAATAAGGTTATACTGATTATGTCTGCTATTAAAACAACAGAGAACAGCATGGCAGAGTTCAGGTGTATGCACAAACACACACTCCCAACATGTGTTTATACATGGAAATGTGTATTCAGTGAGCTCTGCTGAGCTTCTAGAAAAGACTTTGAGTCCTGCCCCGTATGTCTGCAATGCTGCAAAACTTGATTGACATAACTACCCACAATTCATAGTGTTCTGATGGAGTCATAAACGCAGTATGAGCAGGTCTTGGCTCTATGAATTCAAAAAGCATTTTACTGGAGAGCATACAAAATAAACGAAGTGTGTATTCTCCAACAAGGTAAAAAATGATTTGACAAAAGTAGTTTATGTTCTTAATTGAGCAGCTTAAGTCCTTATACTGCGAAACAAGTTACAGTATTAATTACTACTAGTGCTCTACCTATGAGCTTTCAGTGCACCATTTCTATTCAGTTAAAATGTTACATTTTCAGCTTTTGAGCTCCTGACAAGCACATTTCTAACTATTTTCTGAAAGCATGTTTCAAGTGACAATAAATGGTCAATGAACCTTGAACTCCTCTGCACACCTGATGAGCTGAGAGCTGAAGGTCAGGCAGATGAGCTCAAGCCGACTAAAATGCTGAAGCAGTGTCAAAGAGATGTGCATAAATGAATACCTGCAAAACTCAGTGAACAGAAGCAACATTGTAAAGAAAAGTGGGTAACAATTCCTTGGCGATACTGAGATGTCAAAATTAGTTAATTATTAGTAAAGTAAATAATAACACTGTAATATATCAAGTTGATATTCATCTGAGGAAGTATCTCAATAATTTTAAGACCTGTAAGGACCAGATGAGATATATATGTATGTGTGTGTATATATATATATATATATATATATATATATATATATATATATATATATATATATATATATATATATATATATATATATGAGTGTGTCACACAGGCCTCACAAGCATAGCTCTCTCTGCAGGCTTGACTCAAGTTTTAACATGTCAAAACAAGCTCACACCCCATGTTCACAGCATACTGCCCGACAAACTACTTGTCTCGGTATGTGTGTCCTCCATTTCTATTCAACATACTTTAGGCACAGACTACATTATGTCCTATTGGGGTGTAGTGCTGATTTCAGTTGTGCAAAACTGCGGTTCTAATTATAAGACGTACTGTGATGCTGGATATAAAGGACAGGGTCACAGTAGACTGGTAATACAGCATCTTCTGCCCTCACTGCACAGTAATCATCTGGACAACAGACACCACAACTTCAATGACTCACAAAGGCCTTGCTGAGTCAAATGAAGTGACTCTTGATGCAGAAACTCACTCTTATTGGAGCCCAGAGAGGCCTTCAGTATGGAGGAACAAGTTAGTGGCATGCAAGTTTTTAGTGATGTCAACAAGCAGCGACTGTGATCCACGTCGGACTTTGACTCTACTTTATTTCCAACTGAAACCACTGAAAGACCAAGTTTTTGACTGTTCGAGCGTGCTGTCATTTGCAGCGAGGCTTTGTGTAAAAAAGAAAGATCATGACATGAAGCCTGAAAATTTCAGTAAATCTGTCACTTTTCTTCTTCCTACTATTAAAACGAGTGTTAGCAACATAATATAATAGAATGGCAATTGCAGAAGACACAGCCCCAAAATGACTTTAGAGTAATATAAATTAATGGAAAAGAACAGAAATCCCTTCTGCTCTGTTTGTGGGTGTCTTGTCCCTAAGGGGGGACATTAAAGACATCCAGGGGCTCTTGTTTATTAGTCAATGATCATGTGGAAGACAGGATCAACAGAGCCTACAATCAGACCACAGAAAGGAACAGTTCATCAGCTTTAACAAGCATGCCTGTGTGCAGCAACGGGGCCAAGGATGGCACGAGAGCAGAAAAATATGCAGCACTTCCTCAACCTTAACAAGGACAGTAAAGTTAGTTAAAACACGTTTGATGGTGAGCTGCGTTAGCACGTGCCATTATAAACCCTTGTAAAATCAGATGAAATCAGCGTGACGTTGCATCTCCGAGAGAAATGAACTGGAGTAAACCCACCGACCGTTAGTTACCTAGCAACATGGCAGCACGGTTATGGCAAACTGATGGCTGGCAATGCTCATTACATACCTGGACCTGATGCACCTCTGGCTTCACCACACTCCGACACTTCGCAATACAACGTTCATCAGCTTTTACGGGTTCTACTTTCTCCTGGAACCCGGGTTTCCTTCAGCACAAGACTGCCTCCGACTTGACGTCTGCAAACGGTGCCATGACTGACAGGAGCGCATCGAAAGTCGGCGACTGATTTCCTTAATGTCGCTGTTTGTTTGGCCCGTCGGCAGACAAAAGGGTGGGGGTACGACGTGTAAAGATGACATGCAGAGGAGCATCATAAGCCCGGGAGAGTGTTACATGATATCAACCGCCGTTTCGACCCGTGTTTACAAAATCTAGCCACATCATTGCGCCGGAGAGCAACACGCTGGATTTCCTCAATCTACACAAAAGGCCGAAGACTCTACATTAACGTTAAAATGTCCTTGAATATCCAAGTTACCCTCGCGTGAGTTAGCGGCGGGGCTTGTCCTGTGGCGAGGAAAATGAAACGGAGCTGGGCTCAGGCCAGCAGCTGCTCCCTTCGTACACAGAACTGGGAAGGGCGACGGACGGACAGACGAGAAGCTCTCGCCATCGTAACTTGTGTCACTCCTCAAGTCTGAACCGCTGCAAGACTTCAGTCGTTTCAAGAACCACACAAAATACTACAAAGTAGAGAGCAGTACGACTTCCGGTATTAATTTCGAAATAAAAGTCGAACGCCAGCTCCGTCTTTAGCATGTTGAAGTTATAAAAGTGGTAGATACATCACCTGGGCACATTTAGAGTTTCTTCTATAATATATAATTTTGAATTAATCTATCCAACTACCCTCTAGTTTCTGTCACTGCACATAAACTGATTTCATATATGGACTTTACAGGAGAAATCTTGTCACTTTTTTATTTTATTCTGAAGTATAATTCAATCAACTTCCGGAGTTAGCATTTTACAGGCCAGCTTGACAACTAACGTTCAGTAACCGTTTTAATGATCGAGCGTCCCCTGCTGGCAATACCCTACATGATCGAAACTCAAAGGCCGAAACTGGTATAACAGGCGGTTGCAGGCACAAGCATGTTGTAAAGTTGCAAAGGTACATGTATGACATATACCCAAATTTAGATATAGGTAAAAAGCAGTTGGCAAAAATTTGAACTTGCATGCTCACTCAAAATAAGTGTTGCATACTTTCAAATGATTAATATCATACATACACATATATTTCATCCTCCTATTTTCTATATAATCTTAATACTAATAAAGGTCATAGACAGGTGTGGGTGGACAACAAAGGCTACGGGGTTGGGTATAATACACATTTTTTTTGTAGAATAGTCTTTATTGTCATTCCACACATAAATTGCACAACAAAACTGGTGGAGCATCTCCCCACGGTGCACTTAGGTTTAGAAATACAGGAAGAATGCAGAAATACGTCCAGGACTGCAGCAACACTCATACATCCAGACAGCAGACAGAGAGATTTACGAAAACAACTAGACAGAGGGAAGGAGAAGAAAACACAAAAGAAAGAGGAACTTAGTTTATTGTCGCAATTTATTCCATTGTAATCAAATTACCTAAATTACGATGTCCATGTTTTATGGAATGTTTATGTGGGCAAACTCTCTGAATGAAGAAAATGCTTTAAAAAGTGACCTGCTCTCATATAGTGTTTTGGGAAACTGATGAGCTTGCTTGTGCTTCAAAGCCATTAATCCTAATCATCAGATGTCTGTATCTTCTTGTGATACAACTGGCCATAGAAAACTACAGCTACTCACACTCCAAATTTGTAGAAGTCATTCTGCACTCAGATATCCTGTCAAATATGTTTTATCATTTTGCTTCGTCTTTCAGTCATATGTACTCATATGTACTCGTGTTCCTGCTTGTATCTGATGCTCCAGTGTTATATCTGATGTTCTTGTTTCTTTTTTTTTAATCTCAGTGACGCAGGCTGCTGACTTTGTATGAAGTCAAGATTCCTTAAATTGTTTAGTTCAACTGGAAAATCATTGTCAGATAGCTGCAAACTGTTGGTGAACTCTGTATCCCTCTGGCCAGTTTTTATTTGTTTATTCTTAATTAATGTACAAATATTTAAAAAAAAAAATCTTGTGCTTTTAGTTGTCTTCATTTTAGACTGCCACCACACCTGTATTGTTATCTATCTACTATCTACTTTTATGTGCAAACCTGTTTGGAACTGTTTTTCAGAAAGTATTTGTTTCAAAGCCCAAAGGTTCATTTTCAATTTGAGCCTGCAGATACTGCAACAATCAGATTTCCCTCCTGTGTTTGGTACTGCTTACAACTGTCACATGTAAACACTGTATATATATATATATATATATATATATATATATATATATATATATATATATATATATATAATATATATATATATATATATATATATATATATATATATATATATATTTAAAAAAGTACTATGTAAAATAATGTAAATTGCTGTACAATGAGGACATGACAGAAGATAAAGAGAATCAACATACTGAGCTGCAAAAAGTTAACAGGAAACTTCTAAGCTGCTATTTGTATTATTGTAACATTGTGCTTATATTTAATCAAACCAAAAATTCAACCCAAGACCGCTTATGTGCCTGTGCAGTTGGGGTTATGGAATCACTGGCATCTGCTAAGATTTACATTTTTTTGCAAGTGATTTTAGCCAAATAAACATATGATATGTCATTTTGAAGGCAAGGCAAGTTTATTTGTATAGCACATTTCGTGTACAAGACAATTCAAGGTGCTTTACATAAAACATTTGAAGCATTACAGAGCATTAAAAAGTACATTAAACAGGAGGAAATAAAAAGAAGATAAAATAATAAGATGCAAACAGTTAATCAACAGTTGTTTTTGATTTAAAAAAAGGAATTTAAATACAAGCATAAAAATAATCATTGACAAATTAAATTAAAAATCAATTTAAAAAATTAATTAATTAAAAAAAAAATTAAGAGTGCAGATAAAATCCTTTCAGTTGTCATATGCACATCTAAACAGAACTGTTTTCAGCCTGGATTTGAACATTGTCAGACTTGAGGCCTGTCTCACATCTTCTGGAAGACTGTTCCAGATTTTAGGAGCATAAAACTGAAATGCAGCTTCACCTTGCTTTGTTCTGACTCTGGGCACCAGCAGGAGACCACTCCCTGAGGTTCTCAGAGTCCGGGTTGGTTCATATGGCTCTAACATGTCAGAGATGTACTTTGGGGCGAGGCCATGAAGAGACTTGTACACAAGTAGAGCTGCTTTAAAGTCTATTCTCTGAGTGACAGGAAGCCAGTGCAGAGATCTCAGGACTTGACTAATATGGCCGTATTTCCTGGTTCTAGTCAGGACTCATGCAGCAGCGTTCTGGATGTACTGCAGCTGTCTTACAGCTTGTTTAGAGCCCAGTGAGCAGGCCGTTATGGTAGTCTAACCTGGTGGAGACAAACGCATGGATAAGTCTTTCTAAATCTGGTTTAGACACTATTCCTTTCATTCTGGCAATGTTTTTCAGGTGGTAAAAAGCTGCTGATGTTATTGCTTTAACATGGCTGTTGAAGTTCAAGTCTGAATCCAATATTACTCCTAAATTTCTGACCTGAGTTTTAGGTTCTAGAGAGAGATTCTCAAGGTGACTGATAACACTTTCTCTTTGTTTCTGTGGGCCACAGACAATGATTTCAGTTTTCTCTGAATTTATCTGGAGAAAGTTGTTTTGCATCCACACACTGATCTGTTCGATGCAGTGACACAATGAATCTACAGGCCCTGTGTTTTCCTGCTGTCAATGACACATAGATCTGAGTATCATCTGCATGGTTGTGGTAGAACACATTATAGCTGTGTATTAGCTGGCCTAATGGAAGCATGTACAGATTGAACAACAGGGGTCCCAGGATTGACCCCTGGAGAACCCCACAGGTCATGGCCATTTGGTCGGAAACACAGTTACCAATTTCAACAACGTATTTCCTGTCCCTGAGATAGGACCTGAACCAGTTTAAAGCATTTTCATTGATTCCTACCCAGTCTTCTAACCTCTGTAATAAGATTGCATGGTCAACTGTGTCAAAGGCAGAGGTTAGGTCCAGCAAAACTAAGACTGAGATTTTGCCTGCATCTGTGTTCAGGTGAATATCGTTTGTCACCTTGATCAGGGCTGTCTCAGTGCTGTGGTGGGTCCTGAAGCCTGATTGAAAACTGTCAAAAACATTGTTGGACAGGAGAAAGTCAGTAAGCTATTGATATACCACTTTTTCTAGGATTTTGCCAAGGAATGGCAGGTTTGATATGGGCTGATAGTTCTTCAGTACTGTGGCATCAAGACTGCTCTTCTTTAGACGAGGCTTAATGACAGCAGTTTTTAAGGCCTCTGGAAATGTTCCAGTCTGAAGTGAGATGTTGGTTAATTCAGTGAGTTGTGGTAACAAACTGCTCAGCACAGACTTTAGAAATCGAGTGGGCAACTCATCAAGGCAGCACGTTGATGGACTCAAACTGCAGATGATCTCTTTGACTGTTTTGTCAGTTACAGGTGAGAAATGTTTCAGCTCTAGGTGTCTAGTAGGCAGAGGAGTAATTGTTTGTGTTGTGGAAATTATTGAATTTTTAATACCTTGAACTTTGTCATTAAAGAATATTGCAAACTCATTACATTTTAATGTAGAAATTAGTTCTAAGGGCAGGGAAACTGGAGGGTTTGTTAATCTGTTTACTGTAGCAAACAGGACACGGGAGTTGTTACTGTAGTTTTTGATGATTTCAGAAAAATAACTCCCCCTCGTTCTATGCAATGTTTGGTTGAACACGCACAACCTTTCTTTTTAAATCTCATAATGGAATTGGAGCCTTGACTTGCACCATTTCTGTTCAGCTCTCCAGCACTCCCTTTTCTGTGCCCTGACTGAGTCTTCTCTTCACCATGGCACCTTTTGCCTACTTTCAACCATTCTAACCTTGACGGGAGCAATGGTATCCAAAACCTTTAAAACACTTGATGTGTAAGAATTCAACAGATCATCAACATTAGAATACGGGGTATTTTCAAACCACATCATTTCCATAAACTGTGTTCCTGTGCTGTCATTTATGAGTCTTCTCTGAACAACCGCAGACCCAACTGCTAGTTTGGGTGAGACTGACAGGTCAAAGAAAACGCAAAAATGATCAGATAAAGCAACATCGACAACATCCACGTTTGAAATAGCAACACCCTTTGAGATAAGCAGATCTGAAGTGTGACCCCTTTTGTGGGTGGGCTCAGTCACATGCTGAGTTAGACCAACATTTCAAGGACAGCAGTAAGTTGTTTTGCTTGTTTGTCATGTGTTACATCTACATGCACATTCAAGTCCCCTGTTATGACCAAGCAGTCAAAGTCAGTGCACACAACTGAAAGTAGTTCAGTAAAATCATCAATAAAACAATTCTGTGGTGGTTTGTAAATGGTGATATAGAGAATGGAAGATTGTTTCATCTCCATTTTGAATTATACATATTCAAATGATGAAAAAAACTCAAATGATAACTATGGCACAAACACCACCACCCCTCTGCTTCTGTCGTGTTTCAGACACAAAGGTGAAGTTAGATGGATTAGATTCAATCAGTCAACTGCATTGGCTGTGTTTTTGTCCATCCATGTCTCAGTTAAAAACATGAAATCGAGATTGTATGAGGAAATTAAACTATTAATTAAGAATGATTAGTTACTCGAAGATCTAACATTGAGTACTGCATGTTTGAGGTTAGCTGGAGTTAAACTGGACGCTGTGTTCTTGCAAGGGATATGGATAAGATTTCTCTGATCACACACTCTGACTGTTCCTCTCTTAACTAATCTTTGTGGTTTGACAATAGTCATTATTTTAGAAGAATACACTCCCTCCCTGGACCTCTGCTTGATATGGGGTTTATCAACGCAGAGGCCCGTAGCATCCTAGACAACAGCATTGACGCTGTTGGAACCAACAGCTCTGGGCACCGATGGTGGGGCCTGAGCTGGTGGGGCTTTGCTTGGTGGAGTAAGCTGAGGAGAGAGACGGACACGACTCTTCTTTAAGGACAGAATTTTTGTTCTCGTGATACCTGGGGTCTTGTGATGTCTGGGGGCTTTGGTTGGTGGAGTAGGCTGAAAAGGGAGAAGGGCATAACTCCTCTTTGAGGACAGAATCCTTGATCGTGTGATGTCTGTGGTGAGGAGAACCATTTGAATCATGAAATTACAAAAGGGCCCCACTACATGATTTTGCGAAATCCAGGTTATCTCCCTATCTTGTACATTAGGTTAAGAGCTATCAAAATGAATTGAAGAAAGGCCCAACTCCAGTTCATAAAGCTGTTAACTAAGGTGATGTTTTTTGCCTTGAGTGGAAGAACGGCCCAAGTCCTGGAGAGAAAAAATCCTCTCCTGAAAAATATACCTCGGTGGAGTTGGGCCCTTTTGTAACTCTGTGATTCATTTTAATCCCTGATTTTACCAAGCTTTCAAAGTGATCAGGAAGTCTCATGGGTGACGGTGTAGATGTAAACGATGGTGAAGCGTCTCTGGAGAGTGTAGATGCAGCAGGTGGGTCCCAGGCCTGTGGTGAGGGCCGTGGTGAAGGTGATGGAGGTGCTGCTGCATCTGAATCCTGTGTATGGGATGCTGGAGGTGCTGTTGATGCTGCTGGTGCTGCAGTGGCTGGTTCCCTTGCTGGGTCCCTGGGTGGCGAGGCAGGAGCTCTCCTCTCGCTCCTTTTCTCGCTTAGGTGGCAGCACTGGTCCTGGTCCTGGTCCATTCTGATGCCTCAGAACGTGGAGGAGATTATCCGTCAGTCGCCTCACTCCACCTCTGTTCAGGTGTGGGCCTTTTCTTTGAAACAGATCATGTCTTTGCCAGAAAAGATTAAAGTTCTCAATGAAATACAGTCCTTTGGACTCACAGACTTCGGACAACCATGTGTCCAGTTGAAGCAGCCGGCTGAATTTGCCCATCCTCCCATCGATGTTTGGGAGAGGTCCACTAATGAATGTTGGTATTGCTGCTTTATCAAGACTCTCAAACAGTTTGTGAAAGTCTTTTTCAAGATTTCAGATTGCTGAATAAATCTACCTGACAGTTTATGCAGTTACAGTTATAATTCAATTATGGACCTAATACACTTTAAAAACTATCATTAAATTACATCATAAAGAGTCACAGATATACAGTAGAGTCGAAAAACCACACACACACGCACGCACATATTTTTTTTCCTGGAAAATGACGTTTTGTTCTTGTTGTTTTATTACATTTGTAGACACGAGGTGGCGCCATAGAGTCGAACTTACTTCTAATATGGCTCCAAAGAAGAACACAAGCCTTCTGATTGGATGACTCCTGAAGGAAGCGAAGAAAACACAAGCACAAGACTTGACTGACCCTGAAACATTTTACATTTCTTGTAGTCAGTGCTCGAAATCG
This sequence comes from Hirundichthys speculiger, assembly GCA_018398805.1. Taxonomy (NCBI): domain Eukaryota; kingdom Metazoa; phylum Chordata; class Actinopteri; order Beloniformes; family Exocoetidae; genus Hirundichthys; species Hirundichthys speculiger. The sequence goes on along the minus strand of JAGFBZ010000035.1, from coordinate 2,467,409 downwards.
ATAGTAGGAGAACTGTAACGTATTTCTTTATTGATATTAAGTAATGTCAGTGCTCGTCCCGTTCATTGTTTGCATGTCCGGTGTGTCCAGGCGGCTGCTGCGGAGAGCAGCTCCGGGTCTTCCTCCGCTGATCGGACCGATCCCACCTGGACTGACGCATGTTTTGGCAGTCGGCAAAAAAGACTTCATAGATCTTCCTGTCTTGAATGAGGATGAACTTGAGGAGCAGTTTGTGAGAGGATCTGGGCCCGGAGGACAAGCTACCAACAAAACCAGCAACTGCGTGGTGCTCAGACACATCCCCACTGGGATTGTAGTGAAGGTAAATCTTCATCGCTGTGTATTTGATATCATGATTAGAAATTTACTGGAGGTATTTGGAAACGGTAACTGACAGACTGACTTACCTTAAGTTGTACCTATGCCTTCTGTCCATCATGTGTTGTGCACTTATAAATCCATCTCATGCATTACAACATTGAGATGCTGATGTTAAACACACCACTGTCATTACCACTGTGTGATTTAAAACCCATGTTCCTCTGTCTTTCATTCTCTTTCCCCTCCAGTGCCATCAGACCAGATCTGTGGATACAAATCGAAAGCGTGCCCGGGAAATCATGAGAGAAAAACTTGATGTTGCATATAAAGGAGAACTCAGTGAAATTCTTGTAAGGAAGAAACAGTCTGTGTTAAGGAAGCAGGAGAAAAGGAGGAAAGTGAATGAGAATCTGGAAAAGAAAAGACTATTTAAAGAAGCTCTGGCAGCAAACTCCAAACCTGGAAATGACACTGTTTAAAATGTCTGTGTGGAAAACAGAATGTCAACTGGAATATTTGGGGGGGGGAGACAAAAACAATATAAAATTGTATTTTATTCTCAGTAATTAATAGGGAAGTGTACCGTTCTTGAAAAATGAACCTTTTATTCTATATCATCATCCATGTAGCATCACAGTTTGTCAAAGTGGACTTTAAAAAAAGAAGGAAAAATATGGGTACATTAAGACACTTATGCTGAAAGTGGATCTCTCAGTGCTTGAAGGATATTTCTCACTGCTTTTTTAAGTGTGAAACATATTTAATAAAAGGTGAAGTGTGTAATGATTACCTGATCAAGTGTTTGAACAAGAAATTGTTGCTGATTGGTTAAAGAGAAAAAAGCAAGCTACTATCACTAACACTGAAGCAATTTAAATTAGAACTGAACAGTTACAGTTTTTAACTTAACATACTAGCTACTAGATGTCAGCAAAAGAGCATGGTTTGGGTATCCTGTCACTGTCAGTCTTAAGTATTATTGAACTGTTGGGGGGGGGTCACAGGGGACATGCCAGGATTTGCTGTTAACCATTGCTAAAGCAATCTTGTGACCCAAGAGTGAGGTTCAAATTTTGGATGGATATCCTGCAGTGTGGCTGATGTCAACAAACCAAGCAGCACCTTCTCCAAAGGAATTTAGGACTCACATAGTAAGAAAACATGGAAGTCACGTGGGTCATGGATCAGCCAATGGTTAACTTCCCAACACGGTTAAACCTCATTGTTACCTTATTTACTGTTGTTTTTTTTTTCTTCAACTTTTGTTAATAGTAGAAATAATTCTTCTACTTTTTAAAGTAGTTCACTTCACATTTATCACAGTTACTAGTAGTACACGTGGTTAACTTGTATTTTGGAAGGTTTCTTAGTTAATTCATGTTAGATACCTTTTATCAGTCATCGCATCAGTGACAGGTGATAAGATGATTAGCAGCATAAACATAAATGTTAATGATTATATAGTGTGATCAAGAAAATGGATGAAAGAAAAAACTTTTTCTGGGTTGAAAAGCAGAGATGGAGCAATGGAAGACTTAAAGGATCAAGAAAGTAATTTACACAGGACCCAAAGACAGTCCATTATCAGTAATGGCTCTATGAATCCTCCTGAATAATCAATTCAGTCAAGACCTTTTTAACAACAACCGAACCGAAGCTCGATCTATTAGGATTCAGAAAATTGACTAAGACAATGATCCCACTGACTACAGTGATTGTGTGTTTTGTTTAGTTTTTTTTTTTTTCAATCCTTATTTTTCAGTTGATCCTAATATTTGAAACATGGTTGTAATTGATAGTCTAGAAAATTGATTAAACTGAAGTGTTTCTCTCTGTTTTTTTTCTGGTTTGTTGTATATCAGTCTTTTGATACTTATACCTTTAACATTTAATGACACCTGTAAACAAGTCAACTTCACGTTCCTCTTAAGGGATGTTTTACTTTTCTCCTCAGCAAAGGATTCTTACTAATGAAACTAAGCCTTCTATGTCAGTTGAAAATTATGCCAGTCAGGTTTAACCAGCTGCACCACCACTGACTCTAAAATTAGTGTACGACAGACAAAAGTAGTGTACATACATTTTCTACGAAGCGTCCGTCTCTGCGTTACGTCCAGAGCTGCAGCCAATGAGAGAGCTGCTCTCAGGCTTAGGCCACGCCCATTTGGACAAAATACGCCAATAAGACGAGCGACTGTGTTTTGAAATCCTCCACGCTCCCACAGTCTCGCCCTGCATGGTGGTTACCTGATGGTTGTTGGTGCAGCTGTAAAACTAAACTGAACAGCCCGTGGACACAGAAAGCGTCGTCTTTGAGTTTTATTCGGGGAACTGAGATGGCAAAAGGTTCACTCACGGCACTGTTTTTTGAGTCATTGTTTAGTGTTGTACAAGCTTCAGTGGTGATAACCTAGCTCACTTCTTTTTTTCCTTTTGGGTACATAAAATTGAAATGCTTATATGTACCCCTTTTATATGCTTATAAAGGTAAGAAAAATGTGTTGAGAACCGACAAAACGTTAGAGGATACCGCTGAACATACAGGCACCTCAAAGACGGATACAAAGGAAAACAAGCCAGCAGCTAACAAGGTATGTTTATACTTCAGTGTTTATCAGCAAATGGAGCAAACTTTTCCTCAACTTTTACTGTTGATTTAATCTAAATTGCATTCCCACGAAGACTAATGCCTCAGTTTAACTGGTCAAGTTTATGTTACGAACTAACTCCTGTGGAGTGCTTTACTATGGTCTGCACCTCTGTTGTGCACCTCCTCCTGCTGCCTTCACAAATTTAAAAATAGGAAGTGTTGTCATGTTGTAGGACGTTACACTGTTACAAGACTGTGTGTGCGCTGCTGAAAGAGTGAATGAGCTCATACTGGACACTACTGCTGTTGTTGATGGGTAAAGATGTTAAGTCTTCATCTGTTCTTGCAAAGTGCAGGGATGAATTCCTTAAATTTCTTCATTCCCTTGCTTTTTTTTTTTGTTTGTTTAACTAGTATGAATAATGAACACCCTTGCAGGACTCAAAAAGTAAAGTTCAGTCAGTTCTTCAGAGTCTGTGGAGTCCAAGCAAACCCAGATCTCCACTGAGTGACGGCTCGAGCATGCTCATCCAAGAGGAAAATGATTCTGGTGCAACTAATCTTGGCATTTCAAGACTAGAAAAAAGTGAGTATTTAAATTACTTTTTAAAGCAAGTTCAACAGGCAAGTTTAAAAGTTCATTGTTTGGAGGTATTTTGCAGCTGAACTCTGTGCCATGTGGTCAGCAGATCTATGTACAGCATACCTCAGGAACATTTGCAGTAGAATAGTAGCAGTGTTCGCTGACCTGTCTTATGACAAAACTAAATTGCATTTCTGAAAGGGTCTCACTTTCATAACGTTTTACGCTTGAGTTCAATTTCATCCTTTGTTTCCTTCTCATTTTAGAAGCAACCAATAAAATTAAAAGTGGGAGCTCTAAGTCCAAAGAGCAGAAACCTGAAGTGCCTTGTCTCAGTCACGGGACAATGGAGAAATCTACTGAACAGAAAGAGTCAACCACACAATCAGATGTGAAGGCTTCAACAGATGCCAAAGCTCCAGCACTCAAACATCCAAGTAAAACTGGTTGCAAACGTGGAGCAAAAAAGTGGGTTTACAGAGTCAGCATGTCACCAGCGCTTGGCAAATAAAACTGGGCTTTTTCACACTTTGTTGCACAATCATGTCTGTCTTTTCAGGGTGGAGAACAAAGGTACCAATTATAGAAAAGTCACAGATTATTTTCCCATCAGACGGAGTAACAGGAAAACCAAAACAGAATTAAAGGTCTGCATGAAATTTATTTGACTTTTTTTTTACGAGGATTGTAGTTTTAGTTATGACTATATAAAGCTGTGTTCATATTTTTGACAAAAACCGTTGATCTAATGTTTGTCACCAGAGTGAAGAACACAGACACATTGATGACCTGCTGAAGAATGACGCTGAAGAAGGACTGGAGGTAACATTTAGGAGTTTATGATGTGCCACTTTGAATCTGCCACATACTCTTATGTGTGTGTCAGTGAGAGACTGACAATTTGTTTGTGACAAATCTGGTATTTATACGGCAACTGAGTGACTAACATCTTTACTAAATCAGTTAAAACACAGCAGTTTTTACTTTAAACAGGTCAAACACACTGAAGGAAAAGGAAGAGGAGTGTTTGCTCTCAAAGATTTCAAGAAAGGAGATTTTATTGTTGAGTACCATGGGGACCTGTTGGACCTAGACCAGGCTAAAACAAGAGAGGACCAGTACGCTCAGGATCCTGAAACAGGCTGTTACATGTACTACTTCCAGTATCAGTCAAAATCTTACTGGTAAGTAAAGTATCATCAGTTTTTAGTTGGACAGCATATGAATAAAAGTGGAAACACAAATTACATGCACTACTTTCTGCACACAGAACTCTTATTTAATAGAATTATGAGCACACTTTGGACATTTCAGTGTTTTATATTTTTTTTTATTTTTGAAGTAATTCTAAAATCTACAGTAGGGAGATTAATTAATTTTTTTTTAAGTTTTATGTTCTTGCCTGCTCTATTGTTTTGATTAATGGCTTATTTATATCTGATTTATTTCTCCCTGTTTATGTGCCAGTCTCTATAATCAAGTTTGTTTTGTTTTTTCGGGGGGGGGATACTTGAATTAACAAATTAAAAGTAAGTCAAATTTAAAGTACATTACAGCATGACTCTTGCTTTTGTAAAAATGATAATACCAGAAGGTAACTAATTTTATATTAAGAATGAATATAGTTGGAGATAGCTGAGATTAATCATAAGGGCACACTTTAACTTTCTTTTCTGAATGTATGCAAAAATCTTACCTGAATCACAAATATCACGCAATCCTACCCTACTTTCACTGTCGCCTCACTTTAACTTATCAACTTTTTGGGAAATAAATGTGACTGAGGATCTATTCTAAAATGAGCCATATTTTTTAATTTAAAAAATTTCAGGTTGATTTGATGATATTAGTGTAGATATTAAAATATAGCAACATCTTTAGTATTTTTTCTTTCTATTCTTTCCTTCACATTGACTATAGCCAACTCCAAACATGCCTGGCACTATACTGATGATCCATAACATTAAAACCACCAACAGGTAGAGTGATTATCACTGCTTGTCCTGTTGCAAACCAATGTTCCACTGGACAACTAACTTATATGAATGCCAAGATACTTCGGTCTTCAAAAACTTTAACTAGGTGGGAGATCCCAGTCAGTGCCGTCTTAGAACATGTAAAAGCCAATCCAGCAGTGTAGTAGTGGAAACTGAAAATATGACCTTGGAAGGCCTTAAAGAACAGAGTCTGAAGAGTTCAGTTGAACTTAAAACTCCCCAGATATCAATCTGATGTCATCTGTCAGATGTAACCCCAATTACACAGACTCTACACCACAACCCACAGGGTCCAGTGGATCTGTTAACATTGTGGTACCAGACACTTCAGGAATAAGTTTCTCCAGTTGTAGTGACACTGTTATGTCTTACAGCATAGATGCTACAAAGGAAACGGGTCGTCTTGGAAGACTGATCAACCACAGTAAAAATGGAAACTGCCAGACGAGGCTCCATGCCGTTGATGGAACCCCTCATCTGATCTTGGTGGCTTCAAGAGACATCAAAGCAGAGGAGGAGATGCTCTACGACTACGGTGATCGAAGCAAAGCATCGATATCTGCACACCCTTGGCTCAAAAACTGAAACCTTGACCATGAGTCCCTTGAATTGGTGTTCTCTATGTCAACTTTTGGGTAAAAACTACCTTACACAAACAGGCTTCAGTGTTTTTATTATTTTTTTAAATATAAAACATCTTTGTTTTAAATGGTGGCTACAGCTTCAAGAATAATATTTTGTGTAAGTTACTTTTATTGTGCTTTTATATTTTACTAAATGAATTGTAGCAGATGGGTGCAAGCTTGAAGAGTGGTTTTTCCTTGAAGCACAAGCTCATTGTCCCCAGGGTGTCTTTTGTGCAATGGTTGAAATTCTGCCTCTTGTAAATTACTTGTAATGGAAATTGAGGAATAAAACACACTTGAGTTTTAATTCCAGGTGTAGCATGATCAGTACTCAACCATCAAATATACTCTAAGATAACCCTATTCCACCCATGGCATCAGGAATTGTTACCTTGATGGGATACTTTAGTGAGATAAGAGAATAAATGTTGGAAAAATGTGTACAGTATGCAAATGTGTTGTATACCTCAATGGCATTTTTAATAAATGACCCAGTGATGGGTAAAGATTAAGACAGAAACATTACCAGTAGGACAGAATGAGAGCTTCATTTTCTTATTTATTAAAAAGGAAATGTCTTAATGAGGTTCACGCTGTAGATCTGGGGTCTGATGTTTCCCTGCTTCATGTGAATGGATCATCATCAGCAGCTCGTCATCCAGGTCTGCACATCTGTTAATGACTCATTCACGTGAAGCAGGGAAACATCTCAGACGTGCAGGGTTGCAGCCCTCGAGGACCGGAGTTGAACACCCCTGCTGTACATGTTCAGATTGTTCTCCCAACAAAACCTCAGCAACCCTTCAACATCAGCTGGTATTGGTGAAGGAGCTGTTTTACAAATTAGCGTGTTTTTTTTGTTGTTTTTTTTTTAAACATTGTATTGGGATAAAAGAAAAAAGTTAAATATTGTATTTGAACCATTTAAAATGAAATACTAAAGTAATTGGAAATAATGCTGTTTTTATTTACATTTTACTAAGCATCCCAACTTCTGTGGAATTTGGTTTGTAAAGTTATCCAGTAGTTTCAGGTCTGCCTGTGTGCTCGATTACATTAGACATCTGTAATTCCTGTGCACTGACACGAGATCAGCCTCTCAAACTCAAATAATCTGATAAATATTCAACTCTTGAGAAAAAAAAAAACAAGTGCTACTCACAGTGTAACAGTGTTTTTCTTACGTTCTGAGTGAATGGGACTAATTTTACTTTTGATAAATGATATTGATAGAAAATGTTTGATAACTGGACCAGTATCAAGGATGCAAACTAATCTCACTTTGTTCTACTGTGTACATGATTATCACCAGGTACTTTCCACTTTCTTTGTGATAAATACCTTTTATATAATTTACACAGTAATTCAACCATAATATAAACTGAAACAGCAATGCTATAAAACTTTTAAGGTTAAAATCACCACTTTTCAAATACTGTGCTTGTTAGATGGACAAATGGATATTTAAAAATAAAAAAAACATGACAACAGTGGTTAGATTCCACAAACAAAAACAAAAAAAAAAATCCAGTTTTCCTCGTACATGGTCAGTTCTGATGAAAGGTTTTTCCTCATTTTCGCCTGAATGAAAACCTATAAACAGAAAAGGTCCAGAGTGAAGGGTTTGCTTCTGAGAGGAATGAGTGAACATGCATCATAGACTCACAAACTGAGTCACAGCAGACTAATTACTGAGGGCAGCAGTTTACAAGACAGACATAATTTCCAACCTCTTTCTTTCCCTCACTCACTGCTCACACAAACATCCTCTGCATGAACATGACTTCATTCAGTCACAAGTACATCATTAGCTGACAGGAGAATGGCTGAGAACTATGTGCCTGCAAGTTTGCTGCATTATGTGGCTGCAGTTGGGAAAAAAAAAACCTATGGATCTATTCTATTTAACCTGATACATTAAAAAGCAGTTCACAGCCTTTTTTTTTTTTTTTTTGGCATTTTAGATTATTTAAGCAGTATATGCACGCATTTCACTGTAAAGCAGGACAGGTTGTTACTCACAATTTCCCTATGGTTGTCTTTTCATTTATTGTGGTTTGATTGCGCTCTGCAGCATCTGATGTGTTTAGATCCACTTCTACCATGGCTGGTTCAGCTTGTGGCAGAATTCCACTGTGGGAAAAAGCCCAGATTCATGGTCACTGACAACATTTGGTACAAGGTCAAAAGATAAATGAGAGTTAAATGAGAGGAAAAGCAACTTTCATAAGGAAGCAAATGATGAGACTGTGACATGACTGATGTTGTTCAGAGCTTTAAAAACACAAGTAGCAAATTCTTTCGCTTTTCGCATCTTGCTTTGAAATACTGTGTTCCACATATTGATTTGGAATAGGTTTTACATTCAATGTCCTTCCTGAGACAACCCTAGGCATTTAGCCTGGCTTGGGACCGGCACTGTGAGTGGCTGGAACAGTATGGGGGTTTAGTGTGATGCCCAGGAACACTTAGGGGGGGTGTTGAGGGCTCGGATCAATCTGGAAACCATTTCTACCCACTGCTCCACGGTCAGCTTTAAAAGCACAACTAAACAGGTTCGTCTGACAACAAATAGGCAAACTTATGTTGATAGTGATGAGGTTTATTTCAGAACTGCATGCAACAGCAACAGAATAAATGTTACGAATAAGTCCAAAATCTTATCATTCTCAGTCGCACCAGTTGCATTGCAGAAAATTCTTTAGTGCATATAAATGTATTAGTATGAGTGCCAATACAGCTTGTATCGTTGCAATACACTAATTCTAAAAGGGCATATTTATAATTTTAAGACAAGAACTAACCTTTAGACAAACTCAAAAACTGTAAGCACATAATCCTCGGCTTTGTTGACAGTGGTGTTTCTGATGATTGCTTTGTGGTGTTGGATCATTATGGAGTTTTGCAATGCTCTTAATGAAAGTAAAATGATAAACATATACATTTTTTTTTCTATACAATGCACCATTTAAACGGATATAAAAGAGAGATTTTAAAAAAAAATATATATGTATATTGTCTGCACAGTTTGTTACTGGTTACCTTTTGTAGAGCTGAAGCTCCTCCTGGGCCACCATGAGCTGAGCCTTCAGCTGGTTCCTCTCCTGCAGGACCTCCTTCAGCTCCTGCATGGTGAAGCGTGGTCTGTTGGGGTCTGTTAGGTCCACGACCAACTGGTTCGTTCCCGCCGTTTGCTGTGATGCCAAACAAGTTTCATCTCATCATGTCCACCTTCCTCCGAGGAGACGTTTAAGTCCAGATGACCGTAAAACTCACCGTGCCCTGTCCAGAAGTGGATGCTTCTCTGATGGCCCTGTCCAGTTCACTCTTCAGATTGTCCCGCTCCATTTTCAGCTCCTCCAGAGATAAGTTGTACTTATTGACTAGAGTTTCAAACAGTTCGAGAACTCGGACTATCCTAAACTGCAAATCCGACACTTCTTCACCCGTGCTGCTTATTTTTAACAAATCTCGACCGATCACGTAAGAAATGTCATACACATCTTCGACTGTCAGCTCAAAAGCGTCCTTCTCGAAAGCCAGAATCGGCGACGACTCCTCGCCGAACTCCATGATGGAACGTTTTAACTCCTTGAAATGTCAGAATAAAGGCTTTTTTCTTATCTCGCAACCACGAACAATGCTCTGAATACAATACTTTATTTCTATTTTTGCCTTCGGCTCAGAAGTTTCCCTAAACGAAGGTATCTAACTTCCAGCTCAGCTGCACTTCCCCCATCACTCACCCACCAATGGCGTGACTCGTGAGACAGCAGAGGAGGGCAAAGTATCCTAGCGACAGGTGAGTGCAAAGATCGTCTATGACACAGGAGCGTTTACAGAGGGCCGCCGAAGCGTTAACTAAGCTCCTTCGTTTTTACAGAAGTCAAATTCTGTGAGCTTGAGTGAAGCTCTTTTTCTTTCTCATCTCTGTTTCCCCCCTCTGTCAAGAGTCGGCGAGGCTAGCGAGAAAGCACGTGATTCCATATTAATCATTTTCATCCTTAGAATGCACAAAAACGTCAACACAGCATACACACACACACACACACACACACACACACCACACATATATATATATATATATATATATATATATATATATATATATACATACATACATACATATACACATATATATAGATATATATATAGATATATATATATATATATATATATACAGAGAGAGAGAGAGAGACATATATATCGATCACACACACACAGGCATATATAAAGTTGTATTTTATTATTTTTTATAGACATAAATACAAACAAACAATCAAGTACAGCTGTTTTGATTGTGACACCAAAATTCAAAGGATAAAAAATAAAACTTTATTACTCTATTCTTAAAGGTGGAGTAGGTGTTGTTTGAAAAACGGTTCCACCAAACCAACTCAAGTGAGATTTTGAAAATATACACTCCCTCCCTCCTCCCAAAGGCTCCGCCTCCTCCTCTTCAGCTCACCCCTCGAAACCACGCCTTCACATGATTCACGACTGCATGAACCATAGGGAGGGAGGGAGGGAGGGGTGATATTTGATGGACGTATTAGGCAGCCAATCAAAATAGTGATGATCACTTTTTTGATTGGTCAGAGTTTTTCTCTGATTATACCTTCTAGACTGGACCAAAATGTTTAGTTTTTTTTGCAAACATTTTATTTCAGTGGGTGCAATGGAAATGTGAAAAGGTTTTCAGGCAATATTGTAAAAAGTGTTGCAAAAAAACAACACCCACCCCACCTTTAATAGCCATTATTTTACAGACGTTTTTCACAAATTCTGATGATTATGGCATTTTATACACCATTATTGATGGATATAGTACCTTTGGCGATTTTGCCAGAAGGATTTGCCACAAAAAAACATGTAGCACCACATTGAAGTATCACGTGCATTTCGATGGGAAGAAAATCTCTCTTCAATATCTCACAATAATCCCACAGAAACTCTTTTAAAAATTTAAAAATTTAAAAAAATGGCAAAATATGGACATCTTTTGGTAACATGATGGAGATATTCAGAGACGGATAAGGAGGTTACATCGTATTCTGACAAATGGTCAGTTGTCTGTCATTTGAACTATTTAGATAAATTTAAAGACCATATTAAGATAGTACAAATAAAACCAAAGTGTATCTTAATGGCAACATAGTTAATTTGCTATGGTATTTAGTGCATAGACTTATAAGATAGATTTAAATTAAAATAACTGATTTAGATTAAAATAACTGAGCAATACTGTCATTAAAGCAACCTGCAGCCCTTGTGTAAAGCTGCATGCATGTTGGCAAACTGTTGAGATGATACTAACCCCCCAAAAAATTACATGTGTGTGTGTACATAAATATATATATATATATAATATATATATATATATATATATATATATATATGTGTGTATGTATGTATATAAAAAAAAACAAAGGATGTATATCAAACAAAGGAAACAAGTCTTCTGATTGGCATCAATGTGGGGTCATCTGTGATCAAACCAGCTGCCACCATTGGCATTATGGCTGTGAAGATCCTGTCCAAGCAGGAAGGTAGACAAAAGGGATACATAAAGGAGAAAAATTCAATTAGAGCAAAAACTCAAAACACATCGAAGGAATCTTGATCAGTGTTACATGATTTGTGCGCCAAAGTGATTCACAATAACTTATACCAAAGCTCTCAGCCCTGGACCCAACAATCGTCATCCTTCTTTTGAATGGCTGACTCTCAGGTTCTTAGGTGATGCAAAAGGGTACTGCAATCAGGATTTCTGATCATTGATTACAGGAAACATATTCTGCTGATCACATGGTGTATTTGAAGTCTTCCATTTAATACAAAACAATATTTACTTATTGACTATTTTTAATACTGCAAGTTGTGTATTCAATTCTGAAAATTTACAATTTATTCTGCTTATTTGTTGTCAGGACATGCGACGCACTCATTTCTTAGACCACAGCAGCCTGTGCTTGGCTACTGGGAGCAGATCTCCTCCCAGTACTATTGTTTTCTTGTGAGATAAATACATCCATATCTTAATAGATTCATTGGATTCACATCTTAATGGATAAAAGACATATACAGAGGAAATAAATTTAAGCACTCCCCTAGTTATTTTCTCCATTTTGTCCTGTTTACTTTTGCTGTTGTGTAGGTTCAGATGAGAACTGATAGATCTCTCAATACTAATTTACATCATCAAGACATTCATGTCAGATGCTCAACAAACTGTGCTTTCAAATGCTCCACTATTACTTTCATACATCTTTTGGTGAACTGTGTGTGCTCACAAAGTAAACCTTAACCAGCTGATTGAAGATGGCCACCCTTACTGAGTCTGGTTCTGCTGAAGGTCTCTTCTTTTTAAAAGATTTTTTTTTTCTCTTCACCATTTCCCTCTGCCTCATCCATGTTCAGGATTGTGCAAATAATCGAAGTGAAGATAAGATGGTATCTGCTGGTTTCCTTAGTTAGCCATTTTTTTTTTTTCTTTTTTTTTTTTTTTTTTTACAAATTGGCATTATATAAATGCAATTATAATAAATTCCACTGAATTAGTTTATAATTAGATTGAATGGGACTATTGAACATTCACTGCACAGTGTACTGACATGACATTTGTGGTTAACTGATGCTGTAATGAACTGAATTTAACTGAATGGAACTGAACTGAAAAAAAAAAATGAATTCTATATGTCATAAGTAAAAATAAACAGTGACATGCTGGTAAAACTCATTACTCACAAGCGTCTTATTCCTGATTCAGGCTGATGAGCTGGAGCTGACTGTGGGGGGTGAGATGAAGCAGCAACACTGAAACTGATGTCATCTTCAGACTCCTCACTGAAGCACATGGGTGAGATTCAATTTTGCATCACAGCCTTGTTAACTGTTCATTCTAACATTTATGAGCTAAATCACACCTTTTATAATATGCCAGCTCTTCTTGGAGCATAAACACTTGGGCTTTTAGTTCATTCTTCTCCTGCAGGACGTCCCGCAGCTCCTGCAGGGTGAATCTTGGTTTATCTGACTCCTGGCTGTCTATGTCTTGCTCTGGCTCTGCATCAAAAGATCCCCTCTGCAGTGAAAACACAAAGTCAGTCTTCCTCCTGCAAAGCATGGACACCAGTAATAAAACAGGCTGCTGACAACAGCACTGGAACAATTAAAGAGAAGCAATACAGATCTGGTTGTGTTGATGAAGTTAAATAACCTGCTCTGACTACCTATAATGATGCCAAAAAATTAATATTAAAGGAGACACTCTCTTTTTCACAAGGAGACAGTTGATACATTTACTGATGGTGGATATGTATGGATCATCGTGACTTATGTTTTCCCATAACAAATGGAAAAATATTACGGAACACCAATTAGTAGTCAAATTTCCTACTCAGGAAGTCGTGCTAAAGTGTCATCAGCTGATTTCTTTCTGAAGTTAAAAGAATGATATAAGTAGTGTTGAGAGATAGGTGTTAATAGTAAAGCAAAAGCAAAATATCTGAGCCGCAATTAAAGTTAAAGTTGAGTATTGACTATAGAGAGGTTAGACAGCTCTGCTCTGAGCTGGGAGTCTGCTCTACCAATCCTCTGCAAATCTGAACAACTTCAATGAACAATACTTTTTAAAGATTAGGTGGGACCAAAGCGTACTTTTTTTTAGATGGACTTCATACAACTAAATAAATCCACTCAAATATAGAAAGGTGATTTTTTTTTTTCCTTTTAAAATATTTTTTTGGCAACCAGGTCTCTGCCAACTGCAGAGATGTGGTGGTAATAAGACAGTAATGCAACACTAAAAGTGGAAAAAATACTGGGGCTAATGTAAGGAAAGCATAAAAAAATAGTATGATCATTCAGTTGGTTTTTGACATCTTTAAAAGACACTCTGAATGAAAAAGTGATATCTCCTGTTTGATGTAAGGGGTTTTAGAACGCCCCAGCTATAACAAGAATAATACAGCAGAGTAAGGAGACTTTCAGCAGGTGTTACCAGCAACTGTGCGGTTGTGTCTTTATCTTCGTCAAAGTCATCCTCATTCATTTCTCTGTTTGCTGACTTTGGCAGAAGAGAAATACTCTTGTCACATCCAAAACACTTTGCCACAAAACTTGGATCTCCACCACACTCTGCCCACACGGACTTTGGTTTTGCTGAGTTCGAAGGTGCCTTTGCTGCAGACTGGATTTGGGACACAAACAAACACTTGATAAAGACAAAGTTTTAACATCCGTATTGATGATTTACAGTGTGTTAACAGTGTTTTTTCTCACTGTAATTAGGGGTGACGTTGGGGACGACATTGTAGATCTTGCAAGAGGGAATTTCTCAATCTCAGCAAGTTCTCTCTCCAGTTCCCTCTCCTGGAGTTCGTTTGTCAGCCTCGAGACCTCCAGCTGCAGAACTCCATACTCCTGCTGTCGTGCCTGGGCTGCAGCTTCTAGCTCAGCCCTCTGCTGAATCAGTGTTTTTCCCTGAGCTTCCATCACTCCTAATCTGTGAAGAAGGTCCTGGTTGATCCTGATCAGCCGATGCTGCTGCATCTGGAGCTGTTTTTGAAAGAATGTGTATTATAAATTAATTAATTATGGTGAAATAAGATATTTCATAGTGCTCCGTGTTTTCCTAGGGACTGTTTAATCCTCACCGCCTCAACATCCTCGCTTCTTAGTGACAGCTCATGATCTTTAGCTCGAATTTCATCTCTCTGTTTATCCACCAAGTCTTTCAGCTTCTTCATCACTTGGCTTTCTTTCTCTGACATTCCTTCTGTTATAAAACAATAAAAAATAGTTATGTGTCAGAAATAAATGGTGGTGCACATTGATCAATTATATTGACTTTCTTTGGTCTTTGGAAGTGGACACATTCAGAAGGTAAACCAGCGTTAGTTTCTGCTGAACTGCCAGTTTCTCTATAAAGCCTGCTTGTGCTTCTCATTACTATTAAAGCAAAGCATCTGTCACAACATCAAGAAAATTAATGTATCAGTGGGCAAGATAATCATACCATTCAGTATCCATACATTTGGGTGTACATGTTTATGAGCTCTGTGTATGTGTGTGTATGTTACAGCCCTGAAAGTAAGTACAGCTGCAGTCACTGTATGACACAAGAGCTATATTTTGGTCTGCTTCAAAAATAGTCTCCTTTACAAGCTCTGAGCAGTGTCTCTGCACGGCCTACTTTCAAGTCTAATTACAAGCATGCAAAGTTATGTGTACATTTATTTACTGTATAATCTAATATGACTGTAAAGGGTAAATATGTGCAGCATGCAACAGATGGTAAATCAGTACAAATCAGATCTGAACTGAGCCTAAAGAAACTAATTTTGTATCCACACTCCCTCACGTAATATACAATCTGACATGTGTAGCAAGACTTTAAAGGCAAAACTCCAGTCTGAACCAGAATCAGCTTTTCTAGATATGTCTACTTCATTCGTATTGTTTCTGTGATTTTTTTTTTTTTTTTTTGCAATAGTTTTAGCTCAATGCCATCAGTGCATTCCTGTCATCATGTCACAATGAAAAGAAGCAACCCATCCTACAATTTCTAACCTGGTATTGTTCTGAAGCCTAGGCTCAGGGTATCAACAGATATGGTGTACTGAACACATACCAGTGAACTTTTGTTCTATCACGAAGGTGAGAAGCAAGGCAGATGTTAAGAATCAGAATAGTTTGTCTATCTGTCTACTACAAAAATTAAACAAGCTCAGACAAATTGAGAAATTATCAAGTTTTGGTGTAAATCCAGATCACCTTGTAAATTGCAAATTGTGGGACTGACTGTCCTTACTGACTAAATATAACTGCATACATTCTTGAATGGAACTAACGTAATGCACAGTACTTCTCGTGGAATGATTATGTCCTGGCTGGTATTTATTGTGGCAGAGAGATGCCGCTGGAGCAGACTACCCACCCTCATGTTTCTGAAGGTCCTCCTCACTCATGGGGGACTCTTTGAGAGACAGGCTCACTAACAGCTTTTTGTTCTCCGCCTGAAGCTGAGTGATTTGAGAGAGCAGGTCCTGGACCTCTCCCCTCCATATGTCCTCCACCTGTTCCAGCTCCTGCACACATTTGATACAGAAACAAAAAGGGGGAAACATCAGCACAGACAAGTGCTTCCCTTGAGTCCTTGGCATTTACTTTAAAATCATGGATACATCATGAGCACACTCCAAATATCTAAGTTAAGACGAACTTGTGTTTAATGCAGAGTTTAATGTTAATGTAGTGATTATATGCAATCGATTAACCTATTAATGATTGACAAGCAAAACATAGATAAGATAGTTTTATGATTTTGGACCAATTAAAATATTATTTTTGCAAGCTGCAAGTTATTAATATATTGTGTGGAAATTTGAATAAAGGGGTACATTTTCACACAGCAATCAAACAACAGCTAATAATAATTAAAAAAAAGAAAGTTATCAATGTAGATCTAAAGTCTATTTATTTATCTCGAAACGCAACAAAGCTCTCTGAACAGTGGCATAAAGCTACACAAACACTTACCAAGGTGACAGACAAGTTCACTGGCAGAGCAGAAGTAGGTGTGTTGAGGTAAACACACACTCAACAAACACAGACATGTTCTCGGGACACAGTCAGCCAGGTAAGGACATGAAGTACTGACCCTCTGATGCTTCTTCTCCTGCTCATATCTGTCGCTCCGCTCCTGGTTCAGCCTCTCCAGCTCTCTCCGCAGCTCCTCGGCCTCCTGTCCGACGGTTCCACGGCCCACCAGCGTTTCCAGCAGCTCCAGCACTCGCACCACCCGTGGTACCACTCCAACCAGACACTCACAGCCAAACCGGTCTATGACCCGCTCAAACTCCTGCCCGAGCAGCGCCGCTATGTCATACACATCCATGACTGTGAGCTCCGCCGCGGGTCTGTCGAGCGCTGACATAATGTAGATCTCTGTCTGTCTGTTGCTTTTTGTTTTCAGGTCCGACATACAACATATCTCCGTTGCCTTTGACACCCTAAATATATATGCTCACATTTTTTTGTTGGAATAGTTATTGTACATAAGCTAGCTCGAGCGTGTTTGAACGTGGACACGCTTGCTTGAATTTGTTGACAGTTAAAACTTCATTGACGTCCGTGGCTGAATGCCACCTCTGATGCTGCATTCACACTCCCAAAAAAAATCGTTCTTTTTAACTTTAAGCGTAAAGTTGGTTATGATCTTATAACTAACTTACAAAGAAATCGCAAAGTGTTTTGTTTATTTTTCCTTCCTTTTGTTGTTTGTTATTCAGTCAAGATTAACTGAAAAGTGCTTATGTAGGGGACAGAATAATCAACTTAATTATGTAACTTTGAAGAAAACACTATTTAAGGTTACAATAAGTTATTGCTGGAACATCAATATATTTAGTTTGTATAATATATAGATCCTATTTATAGATTCATGATTGGCCACTCAACTACCGGCATTCCAAGGGTAAAGTGAATTTAAGACACGCACTGAATGACAATTTAATTTTTACAACTACTATCAAGGCATCAGTCCACCTTCCAAATTGACACCAAGTCCTACTGCGCATGTCATCATGTTGGCTTATTACCTTCTATGCTCATCATTTAGCTTTTAAAATATCCCACCAGTACAAGTCATTTGACGGAAAGGCAGTCACTATTTTAAAAAAAGAAAAAAAAACCCTCAAATGTAATATTAAGATGTATTGAATTTCCCTTCGGATATGAAGAGAATTTTTGAATTGAATGACCAATAACTTAATATAAAAACGCCACTGTTTTCAAGAAAACGTTGAGTATTTCACACCCTTTTAATTTTGATAAAATCCTTACACAATCAGTCTTAGGTTTACAACCTAAACTTTACTAAAACGTTAGGTTTTCAATAGTCTCTTTATCCTACTAAAAAAAAAAAGAAAAAAAATCACTTGAATCTCTTCACTTTAAATGAGCGGTAGATGGTGTATATGAGCCAAGACTGAAAGACTCCTTAAAAATGTACCAGAAAACACTTATAAGAAACACACTGACACATTTAATTAAGCATTTGTTTATTTGACATTTACACTTCTTACAAGGATAAACCACCAGTATCTTTACTAAAATATATTAATAGATCTGAGAGTATAAAGACAATTCGTAGAGAAGAAAGGACAAAACATTAAAAAAAAAAAAAAAAAATCATTACAGACCCTGTAAGAAAGGCTCCCAGAGGCAAATAGGACTAGAACACCTTGATATTGTACATTGACTAACCCTAAATCTTTATATTTGGCCTAAAATAAGCATTTGATAATCAATGATGCCTACATCCAATGTGTGTGCAAACATCAAGTCTACATACTTTAATGTATTTCAGTTCTCCTCTTATAAAGGGACATTCAAGAATTAAGTGTAGTGTGAGTTGCATTCATCTATACAGACAGTATACTTTTACAGGTATCATTTAATGCATTTGTACATTAAATTTCAAGGCCTCCAAGACAATATAGTACAATTGGGAGGAGAGGGGGAAAAAAAAAAAGCAATTTTGCACATGAACGCAAAGCCAGAGGTATGTCAAATTCATGTCAGATTTTTGCAGCAACAGACACACATGAACAGATTTCTCAGTTCACTTCACCATCCACCACAACATAAATAGCAATACAACAGTATACATAATGTTAAAAATAAAGAATATATATTGATGTGCCCTGTTGTGAACATCCAAAACAGTCTGGGGGGAAAAAAAAGTATCATATTCATGATCAAAACTGTTGACCCACAAGATATGCTGTCAGTGTAGTATTAAATATTAAACTTTGCATTCTTAAAAGAAAAAAAAGGTATAAGTATTAAAAACCTTGCAATGCAGAAAATATTTTAAAAAGAACTAAAATGAAAATATTTCACAATTGTTGTTCTTGATGCCAAATATCAAAATTAGAAAAAATAACTTGAATGTGCATTTACATTTTTTTTCTAAGGGGATAAAGACAGCATATCCTTTTTAGGCATCAAGTGGTTTTTTTTGTTTGTTTGTTTTTTTTGTAAAAGCAATGATAAGGAGATGCAGTACTGATCATACTTACTGAAAGTAAGCAAAACAGTGAAAAGCAGAATAACAAAGGATTGTCAGCATGCAACTTAAAGGAACTTTACGTTCACAAAAAGGCAAATCAGTTCCCTTCTCAATCCGGCCATCTTGTAGTGAAGCACTCATCTTCTGCTCAGGTAATTACTTAGACTGCAACACAAAGAAAAAAAGATAAGATTGACCAGTGCATCTTTCATTTTCTTTAATTCACCCCTTTTCTTTATAGACCTCACCAGAGTTTTGGGTGGGATGTTGGGTTTTTGCGCCAAAGCAGGTTTCTTCATGAGAGCAGGCTTGGTGGGTTTTGGTGACATAGTGACAGGATGTGCCAGCGAGGAGGCTTCACCATTCCCCTCAGGAATCTGCTCTGGAGGAACTCCAGCCATTTCGTAGTGCTTCTTCCTCAACTCACCCAAACGCAAACGCTCATTGTCCAATTGGCTTTCCAATTCCAACACTTTAACCTTAGGTGAGAAATGAAGAAGTGGTCAACCACATTTAAAATGTTGCCTGCCTCTATCCAAATTCTGAAGTGTTTTTTTTTTTTTAACATCCTGTCAAAAGCCAGTTTTATTAGAATAGATTGTTGAAAGTGACGATTAAGGACTTAATAGGAAAAAATAATAGGTGAACATTTAAATAAGGCGCGCACACACATAATCTTTACCATTAGCTTTCACTGCCTCCTAAAATCACACAATTTACCTGTGACTCCATTTCTTCTTTTCTCAACTTGATGAGGGACATCCCAGAAAAGTCCATGGCATCTGCTCATTTGAGACATAAATATCAGACAGATGCTCAAGTTTGTGATTGTGTTGAATGCAAATGAAAATATGCTCGCCTTTGTCTTCCAGGTGCTCCTGGCCTGTTTTAGTTGAGGCCACCACATTAGCAGCCATCTCATTGACATGGCGAGAGGCCTGCTGGAGAACTGACAGCTTCTTACTGTTGCGATCGGCCTTGACCTGAGTGCAGTGGAGAGTGGTCAGGTGAAACCAGTGGATTTCAGAAAGCAGCTTCAGCAAAAAACATTTCCATTTGTTTTGTGAAAACATTTGTGTTTTGTTTTTTCTTTTACCCAGAAAGAGTGGGAACTAAAATTCCATGGTAACAATCTGCTGTCAGCACTTGATAAGCTATATCAGCTTTATGACTTCTTTTTTTTAACTCATCCAGCTGATATCAAAGCACATCAGAACATTTGTTGAAGTTTACTTCTTCAGAAGCTTTCAAACTGATACTTATTTGATATCAGGCTTTTTTTTTTTATATGACCACTGATCAGTCTCGATTTTTCCTTTTTAACATCATGATTCTGTACACATTAAGGCACCTGTCAGGTTCTCAACCAGCTCAACTGCTCAGAGTATTTACATTTGGGATCATGAAGCTTTACAGTCATAGATCCATTAATCAAGGCAGCACAGGGGTGTGGTGGTTCACTGGTACTCCAGGCACTGCAGTGCCAATGATGTAACTTTTTTTTTTAATTATTGTTCTCATCATTATTGTTACACAGGCACTTAACTCAAAGTGAACATACTTGGAGGTGATTGAAATAACATATATTCGCAGTTCTGGCCTTAAAAAAAAGAAGTAGTTGCTAATTCAGAGTTCATAAAGTCCAATTCAGGATTAGTTTAAGTTTGAGTTTAATAAAGCTTTTTTCTGGAATAGACACCACATGGCACAGGTAGATGTAAAACAACTACAAGAGTACCAAAAATCAATGACACCATCAAAAAATGAGATGAAAGAGATAAAAGGCAGAGACTTGTATTCATAAAATAAACTATTGCATTATTAACTAGAAAAGCACTCGGAAAGCGCAGACCTCCGCCAGGTGCAACAGTTCCCCCATATAACGATTTACAGATTGCGATAAAATCCGTCTTCTGGATCAGATCCGGATCAGCCTTTGAAATTTGATAGAGGTTCCCATCGTCAATCCCTGAGTCAAATTTCATGAGTTTTGGGCAATAATTAATGGAGATATTGAGAAACAAAATTTTCGGCCCAATTGACTGCAATGTTTTTGAAAATTTGAAAGTGATCCAGAATCCAGGATTTCTTCCGGATCACAGCCAAAATGAAATCAGTTCTTCCTTTTCACATTTCTGACAACTCTTGAAAATTTCATCAAAATCCATCCATAACTTTTTGAGTTATCTTGTACACAGACAGACAGACAGATAAACGCCGGCAAAAACATATCCTCCTTGGCGGAGGTAACAATTACTTGCTCACTTTGCTGAAAATAAATGTGTCAGTGATACACCCACCTTCTTTTGGCGTAAGGTTCAGTATCCACAAAGAGTATTGTGCAGTTTTTATGTGTTATATAGTGATAACAGTTATGTTGAAGGTTTTTAGCATTGTATTTTTCCTTCCAAATTAGACCATTACCTTTGAAGCAGCAACTAGCTGTGCTGTGCTTGCAGCAATCTCATGAGAGCAGACAATCAACTCCTCATATTTGCCAGTGTGCAGCACCACCTTATCAGCAGACTCCCTGCAAGAAAGTGGATAAAGATATAATACCCTCCCATTTTCAGCACCCTCCCTAATGAGTGTATGAGATAAGGTACCAGGCCACACTTTATCATTAGATTATTACATGGAGTATTTTTTGTATGAGTGTAATAACAATAAGCAATGATATAAACTGGAACATACACCATCTCGGTGGCTCCCCATCCTACAGCCTTGGCAGCAGATATGAGTCCCTCAGTCCAACGAGAGTTTCTGGCATAGAACTCTTTAATAGTGGCAGCACCCTTAATGAAGAAACATCAGTAAACTTATGAGATTTTTGTTGTTTTTTTTTTAAACTATATTTTTGACTGAAACTCAGCTCACATCAATTCCAGAAGCAAATAAGATAATGTTTTTGGAATCAAAGTTAGAACAGAGTGACTCACCCTCCCACTCTCAACAATCTCCTTTTGAAGATCTGTAGATGCTATGACCAGCATGCGGATGGCCTGAGGGAGAGTGGATGATAAAAGGATATAAGGCAAAAAAAAAAAAAAATTATCCCACATATGTTCAATGGGATTATGATGAAAGGAAAAGGTATGTGGGAGAGTTATAAGGGATTGGGACATGAGTGCTGTACCTTCATTAGATCTGTGCAGCTATTGAGGATTCTGCAAAACACCATAAAATAGGGAATTAATTTACAAAGTACATGCTGTCAGTTATTTAAAAAAAAAAAAAACAGTGGCCAAATGTGGGAACTTCCATTACAATTTAAGATTTTAATACTTTGTGGCATCGACAGTTTTAAATTGGTGCTTAACTGATTTTGATGAAAACAATTCAAAACTAACAAACCTTTCATTGACCTCCAGTTTAACTCCTGAAGTATCTTTTCGTGCTTGACTCATCATTTCCTAAATTTAAACCATATAAGGAAGTTATCTAAAATTAATACACATTATATAGGTGATAACTCTATATATTGAAGTACAGAAAGATGCACATTACTTACATCAATCCTGCGGACTGCCTCCTCAATAGCTGCTGATGTTGCTGACATTTCCCTATCCACCAGATCTCCCAGCTCTTCCTGACGGAATGTCCATTTCTTTTGGACGAAGCTCCTGGATAGTACAGAAAAACTATGAGCCGTGGTTTCACACTGTTAGTAAATAAAGTAGATAGCCTCCTAGATTAAGATAAACACAAATCTTATGGGTCTTAAAACATGTAGATTATTGAGTCACACGTAGCAACCTTGCAAAGCAAGTCATTAATATATTCTTCTAAAAATATTACATGCGCTGATAAATCCCGTCACTGCATAAAAACACTAACATTTGTTCTGTTCACCCTTGGCATTTACATTTGTCATCTATGACATGATCACAAGTGGACACCTGGTGTTAACACATCCAAAACACAAATTTAAGAAAATGTGAGATCCAATCTCCGAAAACACATTCAGAGTCGACTCACATATGGTCACATTCTTTCAGTAGCATGAAAGAAAATGCCTCGTCAGATATGTTCAAGAACAAACCGACTGATGTAACTCCAGATCATCTGCGTCAAACTGGACTCCAAATCCACTAGATGTATTATTGAAGTTAAATCACTTTTGCCTTCCATGTGTTGAATTTGAACACAATAGCTGTGATTGCAGTGTCAAAGCTTTTTGTCTGATCTACAGGTCTACAGTCTGCCTTTTATTCCTAACCCACATAGCTTGTTTCTGATCCCCAAAGATGGCCATTTGATGCAGCAAACCACAACTTAATGTTGCTGTTCTTTTGTTTCAGGCATTTCTTCATTTTCTGCACAGAGACTGGAATGAATTAAGGAAATCCGGAAACTTTAAAGACTTTTTAGTTAGCAGAAGTATATTTCCTCACATCTCCAACATCAACAGTAATTTCATTTTATTGCTCTCTCATATTGCAGATGTTAGAGTAAGAATAAAAAAAACGTCTATCAAACTCCAGCAATATTCAGCTAGGAATATTTTAAAGGAGCAAAATATGATGCAGAAATGTTCTTTGTTTGCAGCAGTTATACAGATAGTTAATGTAAACAGCAAATCTGACTCTTTACTGGTGAAGCGTCAAAGTGTACAGTAAGTGAAGCCGTATGTGTTTTACTGAAACCTGGTTGAATCAAAACATCTGAGACTCCATCCTGGATCTACCTGGATTCACCCTCATACGGTCAGACAGAGATGCTAAAGCTAGTGGCAAGAAGAAAGGAGGGGGACTGGCTTTATTTGTGAACCAGAGATGGTGTAATCCTGCACATGCAACTGTCAAGGAGCAGATGTTTTATCCAGAAACTGAATTATTGG
This sequence comes from Hirundichthys speculiger, assembly GCA_018398805.1. Taxonomy (NCBI): domain Eukaryota; kingdom Metazoa; phylum Chordata; class Actinopteri; order Beloniformes; family Exocoetidae; genus Hirundichthys; species Hirundichthys speculiger. Next base: position 2,443,374 of record JAGFBZ010000035.1, on the reverse strand, counting down.
CAGTTGGATTGCCACCATTCTATCTACCAAGAGAATTCATTCATTTAATAACAGTTGATTACACTCCACCCAGTGACACGGCTGAAGTTCAGTGTGGCATATAACATGAATGTGTTGCTGGGATACAGACCAAACACCCAGATGCACTTATAATGACATCAGGTGACTTTAATCATGTCACTGCATTTTCCCACCTGACTGGATTTACACAGTTTGTTAATTGTGCTACCAGAGACAATAAAACCCTTGATCTGCTGTATGAGCTTACAGAGCTACTGCCTTACTGCCACTTTTTTTTTTTTTTTTTAGATTTTTTACATTTGTGTTGTGATGAAATCTTTGAATTTCTCCCTTGGAGGATGAATAAAGTACATCTAATCTAATCTAATCTAGAAAGTATTTCCACCACAATGGCCACAATCAGAAAGTATGTTATTTCAGCACCATACTTCAGCTTGGATGGAAAACGGATCTATAGAAATTCAGTGTTTTCTCTCACCTGGCCCAAGTGCAGGATCTTCTGTACAATGATGCGAATGGAGGCTGGATCTGCCTTCTGGAGGGTAGCCTTGGACTTCAAGTCGCTGAGGTATTGCAGAGTCTGAGTGGCACAGCCTCTGCAGTTCTCTGTCAGTCCTGCAGGGGGTCAAACAACGGCGATCAACTATGAACAATACTTCCACCTATTCACCAAGTAAAAAACTTTTTTAAAATGCTGTTTCTGCAAAATCTGAACATTTTATAAAATGTAACCAAGATTAGATTTTGTCAATCAACACTTTATAAAACTTTTTTCTGAAAATAAAGACTGCTCCTTACGGTCTGCATGGTCAGTGGGTGCCATGTGTGCGGTAGCGCTGCCATTAATATTGTATCTGCAGTCAAGTGGGAGAATTGGGTCAAAGCCCTTAGCAGTCCTCCAGCATCTGGTTACAAGAGAGCACAAAAAGAGCTGTGGTTAGTCTCAGGAAGCCTGACAAACCAATCAAACAGTGGGTACAATTTACATGCACAGCTGTGTGTTCTACTGTTGACCAAATTCAGACCTGACTCTATAAGATGCAGCACCTTTATCCGAATGACATCCTTTCTGGAGTTAAGAATAAATTATATATATGATTAAGCCATGTGGAGTATTTTGACATTAGTTTAATGGAGTAAATGTGTACACCATGTCCTGAACTTCAGGTAAGCTAGTGCAGAACTTAATGGTTATGCTCCAAATGAAGACACTTTAGTGGTGAAGGAGAAACCTAAATGAAATTCTGTCCCATCTCTCTCCCTCATCTTCCTTTACTTGTCTGGCCTAACCCTAACCCTATATTCATTGTCACGATGCTCACCTGCCATGTTACTCAGATAATCTGCATGGCCCTTCTTCACTTTGTCGATGGAGCCCAGTGTGGCCTCTGCCCGACTTATAAGGTAATCTGTGTTTGGAGGAAAATCAGAGAATTAAAGAAAAAAAAAAAAAGCACACTGTAAGTGATCAACTAGCTAGTCTTTACAATACTCTATTTAATGTGTTTTCTTTTTTTTTTTTAAATTTGTTTCCAGCTTTCTGGAATAACCAGAATCAGACCTGGAGAGCTGGTACAGCGTATGTGGAGGGGATCATCCAGCCTGGCAACAGCATCTTTGACGATGTCCTCAGCTTCCGATATAGTACCTTGAAGCAGAGCAAACTGCTCGTCCAGAAGCTTCTGCTTCATTCGCTCCTCCTGATTTGTCTACATTCAAATAGACACAAATGCCCACTCAGAACAGAACATACATCTACATATGATTAAATACTTGACCATATAGAGCAATATAGTCATTCAAATACAGTAGAATATTGACATACCCATCAAAATTATTCATGCAACTTTTGTTCATACACACGCACACCACACACACACGGCTCCCAAACAATACACATTATTATCAGCATTGCATTTATTGCTAAATTTGCCTATCAAGGAAATGCATTACAGATGAACACCTTTTTTTCTTTTTTTTTTTTTTTGATAAACCCCTTATTCAAATTCCTCCCACAAAGCCATATATAACGTAATTGCGATGACTCAACATGACAAGTAGAAATACTCACCATTTAAAACAGTCATTGTACCCTTCACAAAGGTCATTATGACAAGTCTGAGCTGTTGTGATATTACCTCTGCAGAGGCTTACTCTTACATATTGGAAAAGCAAAGCACACTCCCATATACACCCACATTGTGCTTCACTGTCAGTCAAAATTAAAAATCATTGTTCCCCGCCTGTTTTTTTTTTGGGTTGCCAGCATGGATGTGTCTTGTTGAATGCACTTATATGGATGACAGCCAGACTCCAGCTATTGACCCTTTTGGTAAAGGTTGAGCTGTTTTTTATTGAGGAGCTTATGGGTTGCTCATTAGTGCTTTTATCAAAACAAAATCAGATGGTTGAGCATGACTGAACTTTAACATGTATTAAAACTCTTATTTGTTGTGTCAGCATATCCCAATATTACACTGGAAAAATCTATATTAATCTAAATTATATATTTAGGATTTTATGAATAGCTCAATAATAATAATAATAATAATAATAATAATAATAATAATAATAATAATAACAACAACAACAACCATTATAACAATAATAACAACAACAATAATGTCAAAACTCATGTAAATATATTAGTTGGGCAGTGTAATATATTTGATCAAAGTTCTACTTCATATTAATTATAATGCACTGGTGTTAACACAAACCAAAAAGGCTACAGAGTGGAGAGATACGTGCTGTCTGCCCTGCTGAGCTGGCGTCCGGTGTCCTGACTAACCTTCTCCTTCAGCTTTCCCTGCAGCTCTCCCAGCTCCCTGCTGCTCTTCTCTCGCTCCTGCTGAAGTGATGACTGCTGCACCTGAGCCGACTGCCGCACAGATGACAGCTCCGCCTCCTTCTCACTCACAGATCGCATCAAACGCTCCTTCTCCGCCTGCAGAGCCTTCATTGAGCTGTTCATTTCCACTGACGTCTGGTGAAAAACATACAAAGCAATGAGAGAAGCCAAGACAGGCAGATGGCCTCAACTGTCAGACGGAAAGTGTCCAACCTCATGCATTTCAGGAAAGATGAAAACTCTGAAAGCTTAATGATGATAAATTAGGTGGACAGTGTTACTCCAGATGCATACTTACCTTCTCGCTGCTTTGCAATGTTGACTTGATGCGCGTCACTTCCGCCATCTTTTCTTCCAACTCTCTTTTAAGCCTCTCCATCTCAAACTTCTGCTCTTCCATCTGCATGATCACATCATTTAGCATGCATATCTACAGTGCACATCCACGTTCCTAAACTAAATCACCACCGACCTTCATATCAGCTTCCTGCTTTATCCGATCCACCTCAAAGGACAGCTGCTGTCTGGTCCTCTCCACTTCCTCCTGGGTCTGCTGGGTTGCCGACAGCATCTTGACAGTGTCTGCACTCTGTTAGCACATTAACAAGATTTAGTCATCCTCAAAACAGCCAGGTGCTGAGATGTAATTGAAACAGTCATCTCTGGGTTGGTCTGGAGTCTGTCTGTACCTTACGGAGTAGTTCCGCATGGCTTGCCACCAGTTCAGTGTGTTTCTCTTTCAGCTTGTTGTATCGCTGCTCAGTGGCTTGTGCCCTTTCTTTACACACAAGAGAGATGAGGGTATTATCTTGCTGATGATAATGGACATTTCTGGAAGCAAGTTTTCATCGGTATATCTTACTCTCTGCCTCGATGAAGGTGCCCTGTAAGCTCTCATGTTCAGCGTTCCTGCGGCGGGTTGCCTCCAGCTCCATGCGTAGCTGTTCGTTCTCCACAAGAGTACGTTGTTTCTGCAAGCGCTGCTCTTCCAGCTCCGACTCCAAACTGTTGATCTGGGACTTGAGCTGTGTGATATAGCGCTGAGCCTTCGAGAGGGAAAAAAATATGAGAACAGGAGAATCTTTCATAATTGCAAATGCGTCTTGTTTTTAGAAGAAAAAAACAAAAAGGTGACAGAATCGTAAAATTATACGCAATTGATTTTACATCTCGAGCTTGCCAAGCTTTCATTTTAATTATATGATATCATGTGAGTTTTAATAAGCATCCTTAAAGTCAAGTGCATATTTGAATGGAAGGTGGACTTGCACCACCTTCCTTTCAGAGACTACTTGTCACATTCTACATGTCCGGGGCAGCATTTGCGTCCACCCGACACATCACCCAGATTCCTTTACACATAGATAATCAGACTCTATCCTGTTACACATACACAGAAAATTATCTGAAACATCAAACTTTTCACAACTCCTTACCTCCCCTTTGATTTTCTCCAGCTCAAGTCTCAGCAGCTCAAGCTCCGACTTCAGGCTTTCTATCTGGATATCCCTGCCAGACAAGAGACGTACTGTGACAGGGTGCTTACGCAGAAACCCCAGACACCAAAATGATCAGTTAAACAATAAGTTAGAATAAAAACCATCCTTCCTTACCGGTCATCAAAGCCTCCATTTGGAGGTCCAAATGTTTGATCAAATATATCTAGCTGCTACAAAAAAAAAACAAAAAATTAACATCACCACAAAACGTTTACAAAGAAAAGCATATATTTAAAACATCTGTGCATGTGTGACTGGTGTAAGCGCACCTGTGGCTGTGTCTGAATGCTGGATGTTGAGACATCGCTGACCTCTATGAGTGGCTCTGGGTCTTCATCATCGTCATCTTGCTGCTCTGACTCATCGTCATCAGGTATGACCACCACTGGCTTCACATGTTTGGCCAGTGAAGCTGCATGCAGGAAGTTGGGTGGGGACTGCAGAAGAAAAGGACAAGCTATTAGCAATGAAATTAGTAACAGCTTGTCACGCTAGTCAGGTCAAAACGTAAACTGAAAATGCTAATTAAGAATTTACACTAACATTGTTTTGTCAAATTACAACAGACTGTAGCTGTAGATGTAAATAATAAACCAATTTCCCACATTTGCAGGCAGCTTTAGCTGCAAGGTTTAGGATGAAGTTAATGACTCAGCAGCACTGAGGTCATCACGTTTCCCTTTCCCTCTGAGCTCTTACATCAGGCAGCTTGGGAATCTGGATCAGCCTCTTGAAGTACATCATGTCTCTGGCTCTATCGAAGAAGCTCTTAAGGCTATGTAACAAAAGAAAACAGTAAACTTTACTCTAATGTTCACCTAAAATAATTGGACAACACTGCATGTTATGTCAGTATTTCTATGGACTTTTTTTTCCACTTATTACACTTATTAGGATGGCTCTCTTTTGACAACAAGCACTGTCACTGTACTAAAAGTCAGGTGAAGCACTGGTTACATTTATAGCTGCAAAATCTGTGATGCAACTAACACAGAGGAAAATGTACCTGACAAAGTGAGACATTGGCAGGAAATGGGTTCTGATGATGGTTTGAATTTACATTTGTTTTAAAGTACTGTGGTGACCAGGTGGGGACAAGGCTATAGTTCATAACAGAAAGTGATAGAGCAAGCAACAGTACACGCATGACATTTTCCATTCAATGAGAGAAAGGAAAAAATGACTAGTTTCTGTAGCAAATTAGAAAGTGAAACTACAAAGAAGGAAAGTTTGTACAGCACTCTTAAATATTTAATGTGTGAACAGCTAATCACATATCAAATTACCCTGATGCAACAGTGTCTGGTTGGGTTTGTGCTGATAGTAATATGCATGTTACTAGGTCCAAGTAGTTCACCACATTAATATAAAGTAATGACTGTCCCGAAAAGGCTTATTGCATCAGAATACCACTGTTCACTCAACTTACCTGCGAAACTGGTCATGGAAACGATCACGGTGTCCTTGTAAGGTATCAGCAGGGAGACCTAAAATCCATGACATAGTACAAGTATGTCATTTTCTTAGGCAATTATTAGAATATTACTGAAAAATGAATGATTTACTCAAGTGACGGGACATCTGTGTTTATTGAAATATGCTAAATTAGTTATTTATCAGGGCAATATGGCGTCTTACAGGCATGCAGCTTGAAAAGCAGCTTGACAGTGAAGTGGTATAGGTGACTGCAGTCCTGGACAACCTGGATGAGTGGAGCAAGGCGACACTGGCCTGATGTGAGAGTAGAGATGGCGATGGATGTGTTCAGCTGTCGGATCACTTAGAAGAGAAATCAGAGGTAAGAGTTTAGATTGTATTGTGTTCATGGTGTGAAAGCCACCAACAAAACATGTGTGCATAGCCTTTCATTATGGAAAATTCTGGAGAGGATATGTAGTATTGTTTGGAAACTGTTCTCTGAGGAATGCCAGGGTCTCATTGGGTATTTAATGAATGCTCCTTGTGGTGTTTCAACTCACTGACAACAGCTCCGCATCAACACTGTGGACTTAAAGTGCACTTGGAGACAGTCAGCTGACAAGGGAGGCCATAATGCTAAATTTTCTGCAACACCTTAACACTGTAAAGGAGCTTTTGTCCTAATGAACCCAAATTAACCCAAAACCATGTTCTTAAATATGACAACATTTCATTCACAATAAATTGAAAAAAAACATTTTCAAAAATTGTTGAGTGTTTTGTGATCATGAGCCTCCACCCTGCACTCCTGGGAGGGACACAACATTACTGCCAGACTAGAGGAAATCACTTTAATGTGTTCTAATTGCAGGAACTTCCTCATCAGTAAATGAGCAAACAAAACAGGCAAACAGGAGTTTAGTCTAGAACCTGTCAGTGAAAATGCATTTTTAAATAAAACTTTTAAAAAGAAAACTTGCAGGCCGTGAACTGCTCACAATCACCCTTTCTTGATAGACTCTTAGCTTTTAGCGTGTGAATAAATGATGTCAGCAGGCAGCAGCTCTTCACTGTAGCTCAGGTTTCTCCTGTTTGGAAAAGCAGGATAGGGAAGAGGTGGGAGGAGTTTTTGTTTTCACCTGTCTCTGCGAGCCGCAGCTCTGTATCCAGGTAATCGAACACCTCAACTGTGAGCTGGAACCTGCAGGGGAGAAGGTGATACCTTTGTTAGACAGAAAGGAGGCCCCATTCAGACACAAGGGTGCCGTGACCATGTAAAATGAAAGAGCAGCACAGTTAGATGTGCTTACAGGTTAAGATGAGCTGAATTGATGGAAAAAAATAAAAAAAGGATTACGTTTGCATTAATTTGAAACTCACACATTATTAATGTCTGTTCCTGCAGCGCGCTCCAGAACTTCATCTGTGACCTCCAGGTTTGGCGGGATTTCTGCATGCTGCATTGAATTGGAAGTTTAGAGCCAGCTCCCTTTCAGTGTTTGAATTCCTAAGCTTTTGTTGGATTACATACAGTATTTGTGACAAATGACCAAAGATGCATTTACCTTCACATGAAACTCCAGTTTTGTGCAGAGCAGCTTGCTATACAGACCCACCAGTTGTCCATATTTGTCATGGAGGTGGCCCTGGAAGACACAAGATCAGAAAATCAATATTTAAATGTGAAATTATTGAAAAGAATACTTCAAAATGTTACAAAAAAAGAGATTCTGGGACTCACCCATAGTTTCCCAACTTCCACTAGAGAACTGTGATGTCTCATGCAGTCCTGTAGAACCTATGAAGACGACAGGCCAAGTTAAACTATTCTCAACAAGCAGGATTCGGAGTGTTATTAAAGATCCGCTGGAGCATAGTAGACAAAGACGGGTTGAGAGGGTGGGTGCCTTACATTGCGGTGTCCATCACGCAGGACTTTGTGCAGTACATGGCAGAACTTCCAGCTAAGGATCGAGTTGCTGGCCAGCGGAAATCCCAGTGCATAGGACCAGAAGGTGTGGGCTCCCTTCTCTCTGTGTGTTCCCAGGATGATTCCTGTAGCACTCATTAAGGAAGAAAAAACTACCACAGTACTGTGCTTTGCTTGTAAGCAATATAGTCCATAAAATATTTCATTATTCTTAATGGTTACACCCAAAGATTCAGTAGAAATGCTAAATGCACTGCATTTAGATAGTGTTTTTCTAGTCTTGTTTACCACTCAAAGCACTTTTGCTCTACAAGCTACATTCATCCATTAACACTCATTCATTAATCCATTCTGGTCTCCAGTTTCTCTCTTTTGGTCCATGAAGAGCCGCCTCAAATTACACCATAATCAACTGTATTATTCATTACACTACCACTTGCTGTAAAATATGAATTTATTTGGAGCAAAAAAAAAAAAACATTCTTTTTAAGTACAGTGTCATGATGATGATGTCATCATGAATGCAAGCAACTTTGCCACATCTGACCTGCCAGTCTCAGGAGGAGGAAATCATTCATCTATGACTGCCAGATAAATTATCTTCAATCAAGTATTTCTTCACAGAACCTCAGTGAGCACACTCACAACTGAAACCACATCAGATGGCTCTGACTTTGACCACCTTCCTTCTACCATTTTTCCCCTTTTGAATACCTCCTATCATAAATCTAAAATGAAAAAGAAAAAGAAAAAATGTTTTGGCTTGCTACAACACTAGTGTTGTTAATCCCTAATGGCAGCGGTGTCTGCTGAAAATAACATTTGCGAAAAATTCTCATTGAGTTTTCATGGTACTAATGACCATTACATGACTGCAGCAATTACAAAATCTCCATCTGAGTTGGTTATACTGAATCTGAGCTCAACAGCTGACCATGAAAATACAACTGGGGGAAAAGAAAAAAGAACTGAAGAGTCAAATTTACTCAAAATGTGTCTGGATTACATCATAGATTTAAACATGCATTAGCAGTATATTCAAAATATTCTTCCATAACCTAATCTTTTATACAGAATGTTTACATTTGGCCATATCAAATCAGTTCTTAAGAAGTCTAGCTTGTTGTCCAATGTGGCTTCTTTATAGTCTGAGCTGCTCATCCAGATTTGCCAGCGAAAGTTTGGAACTGCTTTATTAAACAGCTTTTTAATAAATGTCATCCCTTAAAACATTCTTGGATTTTGACTAACACTTCTGTATGCAAAGTAAAAGAACAAAACAGACAAAGTTCTTGATGTCATGATTAAGGATACGTCGGGCATGCTTCTCCTTCACAGGTGTCTCACTGGTGGTGATGGCTTTGCTGATGCTGCTGAGCTGAGAAGAGAAGACTTTCTGTTAGATGTTGCACATCTTTATCCTTCGTATCCTCAGCAATTAGTTGTCAGACTTATAAGATGAGCAACAACCCAGTATATTCTAAATGAATTAATTAAAGTTTTAAATAAATAGCCTATTATTTATGGCACGTCTCCGTGTTACTTTAGGGCATTAAAATGACAGGACAAGTGTTGATGACTACATTAAAAGGACAGAGCGTCATCCCTTCACAGAGCATGGCATAGAACTTTAAAAAAGTTTAGTAATGTTGTGGCATAACTTGGCACATCACCAACAGTCCTTTCACCAGAGCAGTTAAATAAGACAATTGATCAGCTGCTCTGCAGTGACATGAGTAGCTCTAGTGTACACACAATAGTACAGATTAACTTTCTTTAAAAACTTGTTTAGACTTGGAAGGAATGAAGAAGTTTTATCCTCTCGTTTTTTTCTTCTTCCTTAACTGATTCAACTTAAGACTTGCATTAAGACAAAAAAAATTACCACAGAGAAATGAATGCAACTCATGAACAAACCCTTCATGCCTTTATTACCACTGTGATCTCCAACCTCGATCTTCCACCGTCTCATGCTGCTAATCTACCTTAGATCTTACTTTTACGAGACAACAAATTCCACTTATGTGGTATTTAAAGTTAGATTTTCATATCTTATGAGAACTTGGGTCAAACATCTCCAATCATCCTGCTATCATGAATCAGTGTGACTCAGCGTCACGGCAGGACACAAACTGATCTGTTCCGCAACCCTCGAACAGGTAAAACAGGCGCAGCTGACAAACAACTGTAAGGAAGGGTTGGATCTCTGTGGGCTTTTGGCTGCGTGAACTGTCTAGTCAGGTTAGATTACAGAGCATTCACTTAACTGGTCCAAGAGTACTACAGCTTAGAGCTGAGGGAGGCAGTCCCACAGCTGAGGGTCTCAGGTTCAGTTACCCTGCTGAGGCACTGCAGCGAGATGATACAATCAAGCTCCAGGACTGCCATCATCCTTCTTTGATATACACATTTCATTTCTCTGTGGTCTTCATTTAAAGACAGAAACAATTAAATCCACAAATGATTTTCAAGACCACCTGCTTTGAAAGACTCTTTTCTAAATAAATAAATAAAAAGAAAAAGAGCTGTGCACAATAACAAGAGTACACAGATTCCTGCACAAAAGTCTAAAAACAAAGCTTGCATAGCTTCCACGTCATGATACAAAGCCATACACATTAAAGCATTCAAAAAGAAAATGGGGGTTAAAACACAGAGGCGTTGGGCCTTTGCCAAGAGGAAATGAACAAAGCATGCAAGCCAAGGATGCAGAAAGAGCTACACAGTAGACTTGATGAGAAGAAAGTTGGTAAACATACAGTGTTAATTAAACATCCATGGTTCCCTGTGAAAACAACTGAATCTATAAAGTAATATAGAAAGGTAATAATCAAATACTGGTTGGCATGATGCTGCTTGTGGTTTCAGAAGAGATACAAATCACTCACAGAAACTCATAATGCTTACATAATGATCAAAGCTGTGGCGAGACGGCACAATTATCCTGAACTACTGAGACACCACCCATGGCTAAATTTAGCATCAATGAACTGTTCCGTGGACTTGCTTTGAGTCATAACCATTGGAATTTATGTGGAAAACTCTGATAAAGAAATCGACAAAAATCTAATTATGACTGCACTCAACAGTCCAGATCAGCACTGAGTAACCAGATCTGTCGGCGTGGTTTGTTAAAATGTACAAGCAAAAACAATAAATAAATAAATAAAAATTATTCCCTGTGAGAACTTTTATAAAAAGGAGACTGTAAGAAATTCAGCATACCTAATTAAAAAAAAAAAAAAAAAAAGACATGAGAATTGGAATAAATGCCCCTTACTTGATCCTGTGAAACTGTTCGAGTCCATAACTATACACACTCAAAGCAAGTCAGCCTCACCATGTTAGGATTACGTAAGAGAATAATCCAACAAAGTGCAGAAATGACTAGGGCAAAATGTTCCATCTTATTCTCTTATCTCTTATTTGATTAAAAGGCTTCTTGGACATGAATGTCTTTTGGTTCTCTGTCTTCAATGTCATATCTTTGTTTCAACACAATCAAATGTCATTGGCGAAAGCCTTAATACACCAAAACGCATAAAAGCCTCTTTAATGAGTTTGAAACCTGGGAGTTGCCAATGCGATCCATGTACACACAACCACCAAACGTCTACAGACACATTAGAAAGCACAGAGAGGCTACTGTGACTGAAAACTGAGCGTCAGACTGAGAGCAGGGCGCGCTGGTTAATGCGCTCCCCCTGCTACTTCTGACGCAAATGAACTACGAGCTCCTCGTTTACACAGGGCAAGTGCAGAGGGCTAGTATGGAAGTTTGTGTGACAAAGAGTGGTTTGTTGCGAGAGGAAGGCCGACAGCCGGGGTAGAGAATTGGGTTGAAAGGGGGGGCGCGCTCTGGCAAACAGAGCCTGGCATGGAGGCCTCAACAGATGGCTGCTGAGCAGCGAGGCTGCAGGGAGGCTCTCATAGTACATTCAGATGGGCTGCAGGTCATAAAGCAGTGGGATGGGACACACGGGAGGAGGACAGCAGATGAAACGGGAAACAGCGGAGGGTGACGGAACACTAGATACAGGGTGCTGTCAGATTAAGATCATAACCAGCTTCCTCTAGTTGGTTTCAGAGTGGAGCACTTCACTCATATTCTACACCTATATTCAGGGCCACAAGGGACGTAATGTTTGCACGGTCTGTCCAGGAATCAAACAAGCAACCCTCTGAATTACAAGCAGAAATGCACCTAATGGTTACTTTGTCTGATATCTAATTTGGTCTACAAGACAACTTTCACTTTGAGGAAACTGAAGTAGCACAATGTGCAGACTTCCAAGGAAATAGTTTCAGTGATTATCAAAATAATAGACATTTCTGCCAATCTACTAGTCCTCTACTTTCCATAATTATTTCAGTGAAATGAGAGAACTACCACACACTAATCAGGGCTCGTATCATCCTCCACACATAACTGCCAACACAGATGGATACACCGTGCTCATATCACGGTCAAAGACAAGCCAGATGAAATCCAAAATTTCCTACTAACAGAACAGTGTGGTCAAAGAGCTGCAGACATGCTGATGTTGTTGACCGTGTGATGCCCAGTAATTTAGTGGCGTCTCTAGTTCCAGTGACTGTAAATCCCCCCAAGACCAGCAGAGAGGAGAAGTGAGAGGGAGGGATGAACTGAACTAATCCGAAGGCTGCCATAAGGTCTACTGCCAGCTAGCTTTGCTGTCGTAGCACACTCGCTCCACAGTGTGCACACATCTCGCATTGTAAACTGGTTTATTATGACACTTCCTTGCTTACCATCTCATCTCTGATTTTCAGCATTGTGTCCACAAACCTGGCTTGAAAGAGAGTGCGACATGAATGAAATCAAAGCATCCACGCCACACCTCTGCTGCTTCCCGCTGTGCATAATGCTCTGAGGCAGGAGCACTTGTTGCAGGTCCTTATCAGCTTAATTCAACAGACTGCTGCAGGGGATCTGGCTGACAAGGTCACATGCAGACTTCCAAACCAGCTCATGCATGTTAGCTCAGGTTAAAGACAAATCAATCCAGCTGGGTGGTGCGCCGATGAGAGATGCCGAATCGACGGAGGACGAGAGTAAACTGTTAAATATGATGAGACTATTTTCATTTCTATAGGCCATCTCCTTCTGGAGCCCTTTCCAATTAAACTCCAGTAGCACAGCCTTTCCCACATCAACAGAGGCAATGAACCTGGTAGAGGTCCACACATGATGGCCTGTTCTCCTGCTATCTGTTCAACCACCTCCACAGAAAGGATACTGTGTTCCTCTGATGCTTTGCAAAGTTGGAGCCCCTGAGATTAAGCTGGCAGTTCACTTCTAACGTATTAAGGCTCGAGTTAACCTCAATTTAAAAGACCCTCAAAAGAAAATATGAATACTAAAAACATGCATCAAGAAGGAACATACAACAGATGATAAGTATAGGACTTGCACAATATACACATTGTGTCCTAGAACATGTTCACTTTGAAGGCAGAGACTCCTTTCATATAAGAAACACATGTCAAGGGCAGAGGATATGATGATGACCTTTAAAAAAAAAAGGCTGAATGAGTCTAAATATCAACTGAATGTCTGCACAGTCAATATTCATGATCTCTTAAGTTATAACTCAATTTTATGCCTAATTAAATATTGTACCACATATTAAATTAGGTATTCAACAAAAAGAAACTGTTCTTTAGCAGTCCACTGACATCTGGGGCAAATTGCTGACCTGATAAATTAGCTGATTGTGAGCACATGGTTTTTATGTAAAACATGGCTTCCAAGATCATACCATACTTAGGACTTTGGGGATTTAACAGTCTGTTGTCAGTGAATACAAAGATGTTATGGACATCATTAGCATGTGTTATGTAAATAGCGTATTGACAGTACTTGTATGCATACCTTCACTCTGAAAATATCTCGTATGGACTTTTGGCGAATGTCTTCATTGTCAAAATGGAAAAAGGAAAAAAAAAAAGCTTCTCAGGTCTTCACAGGGTAACACTTGGCTGCAAGTGCTTGCCTGATCTTCTATCCCTTACTCCAGAATGCTGAGTCAAAATATCATGGAACCAAATAACAACTCAAGAGTGTTTTCTTAATGGGTGAAAACAGCCATAGAGCTTTTAATTCTCCTCTTCCAGTCAGTGGCTGTGTTTACCCTCTGGTACTCCCCTCCCCCTGTCCAGCTCCTACCCCACTCTCTACCTCCCAGCCACTCTCGCAGGCAACAGGAATGAGGGAGAGCAAACACTACAGGAGCAGCACACAAACACACAGGGCACTGTGAGAGACTTCGGCACCAAGGTCGACATGAAAAGGAGGAGAGAGCGTAATAAGCAGTTGAGGTGTTTCACTCAGTTAGTGGATGAATCAGCAGGACTAAAGCTGTGTGACATGACAAATACCGAGCACAGCGTCCCTCCTACACAGGTTACAATCTAACGCATGCCATTTCCAACACTGGATGTATCAGACTCTGTTGACAGCAACTGGATTACTATTTGAGTCATGAGCTCAGATTCATGGTTGTACACTGACTTAATTTGCATGTTGCCCAGTGAACCCATTCAGCTGAGCAGTAGTGACTGAGCACCAGTTCAAAGCAGCTCATCTCTCCATTTACTCAAGACATCCAATATACCAGCTCTATTACTTGACACATGCAAAAATACCCATAAAAGATTTGTTTCACAGTATAAAAGGCCATCATTTAGAAAGCAAAAAGGTGCCTATTTGTTGCCACTTTCTGTTCTAATTAACAAATATATTGCAAAATTAATCAAGTGAATTTATGACAAAAGGTAGGGAAGTGGCTAAAAGACAAAATTATTTGTTTTAATTCCTGACTGTGATCATAATATTCATAAACTGATAATTTCTAAACAATATGATCATAAATTTCACATTAAAAACAAATATCTACTCATTACCAGTAGTTTCAATTCCTCATGGACAGAAATGTTTGAAATGGAGCGAACAAAGTTACCATTTCATTTCTCAATCGTTAAGCTGAGCTGTGCTTCATGCTCAAGGATGGTTAGAAAAATGCCTCGACCACTCCAAAACATATTTGTGGTCCAGAGATATCCAACAAATAAATGAAACAGAAAATCTTCCATCTGTCTGTCCGTCCATCCATCCCTCCATTATCTATGCCCGCTTAATCCAATGCAGGGTCACGGGGATCTGATGGAGCCTAGAAAATCTTCCGCTCTGATATTTTATCTGGAATTGAAATGCTGAATTATTCATTTCCACAAATAATAGTTCACTACATTTATATCTATGATATTTTGTTTCATAATTTACTAGGGAAAATATTGTTACATTTGGAAAACAAACAAACAAACAAATAATGAAATCAAACCTAAGGTCTTTAGTCTCATCCAGATGGTGACACATACAGCTTTAATTAATTCAATTAATTCATTAATTCGATGTCCGGCATCAACCAATATGCAAACCCCGTACTGAGACTCAGACTGCTGCATCTCTAGCTTACATTTAATATATTAATGTCATACAATTCACAATTGTGCATCTGCACAGTTTCATGATACCAAGCCACTTCTACATTGACCACATATACAAACCTTGAATAACAACCTCTGTCCAGGATCAATGTATATAAAAAACAAATGTCAACATTTAACCTGAAGCGAGAAGCTCATTCAGAAGGCCCTTAAACTGCATTACCACTGACTACAGCTAGGGACCGACCCAAAGAACCTTCTTGGCTCAATAGTCTTTCATGAAAAAAAAAAAAAAAACACACACAACAAAAAACAATGCAATCATTCTTTTAAAATGTAAAGTCAATAATAAGGACCCCCTATTGGTGCTGAGGATAAGAGGCTTTCATGACACCCTCCAAATTTGACTTTTGTTTGGTGTCTTGCTGGGTCTCTTTTCTCTTCCATCATTAGTTTCTTGAGTTACTACGTCGCCTCAGCTAGATGTCCACTGCAGCTCTGTGAGCTTCATCGTTATTGATGTGTGACATAGAGGCATCATCACAAGAGATGACCGGGACACAAATCCAAAGTTGCTTTAGGTGGTTTTTGTCAATAATTTGGGACAGGATCATTTATCATTGAAATTTTTACAATGTTAATATCAGATTTAGCACCTCGAGATACACACCTGATGACACTAAACCATGACAAAGAGGAGATGAAGAGTGGGAAACTATGTGGGAATAATGTTAAGAGGTAATTTCTGTTAGTTTCATCTGGCTGTTTTCAAGTGAACAAACAAAAACAAAAAAAAAACTGTCCAGGTGATTCCTTTCAGACAATCGCTGCTCCTAAATTATGGAACAATCTGCTTTTACATGTTAAACGGACCTCTTCATTATTCACTTTTAAAATACATCTTTAAACCTACTTGTGCTCACTGGCTTTTGACCCAACATGAGCCATTAATTTCATTTTATTTGTTTTGTTTTTGGGATTTCAGTTTTTATTTTTGCTTTTGTCATATTCTGTTTTTATGTCTTATGTTTTGATTTTATTCTCCATGCACAGCACTTCGTTTCAGCTATGGTTGTGTGAAAGTGCTTTATAAATGATGTTGGTATCGTAATTATGACAAGCATCAGTAAATTTGCCTTGTCCACTCATGCAACAGGCTTCAGTCAGCAGTCTTTGAATTGTGAAAATATTTAGTGTACAATGATTAAGTAGCTACAGAAGGAGTTTTCTCTTAAAAACACAGTGCTGTAAAAACAATAGTTGCATTTTTATTAAATAAAATTGATTTTGGAAACGATAGGGATGGCTGGACATTCCCAATCCAAGAGTAGTTCTACTTTTAACAAACAGCACAGCCAACATTTGGATGTGGCATCCATCTGATATATAACTAGTCTGAAAAAACAGTGCTCCATATGGGATTCTTCATGGGTTCCACGTTGGCCTCGTGTGAACGGTTTGTACTGGTTATGGCCAGGTATGGGCCAAAAGAAGGGGGTCTTGTCCAAGTCCATGCAAATCATATAGGGCCAATATGAAACCAGTCTCATACGGGGCCCAATTTATATCTAAAATGGGGCCCGCATACAAATGTTGACTGGGATGTGGCATAGAGGACACATTTGATGCTGCAAATACTGCAGCCCTACCTCTCTACATGTGCTTCAAAGGCAAATAAGACATTAGCAGAAACATATGCCCTGCAGAGCAAGGGCTCAGTCAATCTCTGATAATAAATACTGGAAGCGCTGGACTCCAAGGCAGCTGCTCGACAGTTTGCTTTATTACTCAACACTCTTCTTATCTCAAGTTTCTCAGTCAAACTGGGGGAGTGTTTATTACTGTAACGTCAAATATAACTTGCCGGTATTTAAAAAAAAAAAAAAAACATTCACAGATTTCACAGTGGACAGCGTAGAGTTTGGTTTTCTTGGCAGTGAAGTAACCACCAGAAACCACAGAGCACCTGTCACGTGAATAACATGACAAGATTCACCTTACACATTCAGAAGACTATTAATGAAGAGTGATGCGAGGAGGTCAAAGCCCATCCTCCAATGATCTCCAAGTGCCACGACGAGGCATTTAAAAATGAGGAAAAGAAATGCCAGTAAAGGGAGAAAGGTGGACAAACAGGAAGGACTGGACAGACTTCAGTGAGGAATGAATGACGCGATTACGCAGAGCTGTGGAAGGACTTTCAGTCCTCAAGTCAAAAACATTTACTCCGGCTTTAAAGGGTTCAGAGCAACGACACTGAAAGGAGACCACAATCATCCAGCTAGAGAGCTGATCACATAATAAACCACAGAGGACATCCCTCTGGATATTAAAAAAAAAAAAAAAAACACACAACAACGGCCGGATACAGAAGACGGTCTCTTCAGCCATTAAACACTCATTTCATTTTTTTAAACTGGAAATGTGGCCTATGCGACAAATCCCCCGGCAGGCTAAACAGAAAGCCCAGGTTTTTATCCCTCAGCCAGAATGAAACCGTCCATATTTACCTGCTGCTTTTCAAAATGATCCCTCTCCGCTCCGAGGCTGGCCTCGGTGCGCCTGCTTTTCACCCGTGTGGGCACCTGCCTTATGCTGTTCATCCTCTAAAACTGTTTCTGCGACAAAAAAGGTTAGGCTCCACCTGTGTAAGAAAACACAAGGACGCGTCCAAACGAGCTGGAAGGACAGCGGTGGGTTCCTCTACGCGGTGTCCGGGCTGCGCGCGCGGGCAGCCGCCTCATTACTGCTGATGCGCCGCGGCTGCAGGAAGGAGGAAACGCAACTGCTCGCGTTTGCTTTGCATTACGTGGACGGATCCTCCCCCAAAGGTGGGGAAAATCACCATCATCACCATCATCGCATCCTCCCACGGGCAAGCCGTCTTTTTTTTTTTTTACCAGCTACATCCACAAAGCAGCTTTAGGACCGGCTTTACCTTTGAAATAACCGACTTTATTATCTCTATTATGCGTTTTCATGTTTTTGTCCTCTCCTCGGTGTTCAGGCGGTGGAGTTATAAATTCTCAAGCTTAATCCTGAGACGATATAATGAATGATTGAAATAAGGAGCTGTGAGTGGCCTGACATGACATCTCACCTCCCAGTGATCTGGCAGTTTGAATTATAATTTAAAATACTTGACTGGTTTTGGGACGTGTAACCAGTTTAGGTTGAGAATAAGGTACTTGTGAATTGGAACAATCAGTGATTTAATTTTACATGTAAATCACACCTAACATGAGTTGTGCTGTTTCTTCTGGATTACCAGATTGTGGCCACTAAGGAATAAAACCATTTAGTTTTCCAGAAATGCATTTCCTTCTGTTTGTTTAAATCTTATGTATTGATCCCATTCAAATGTCTTTTAGCTAAACCATCTGAACTTATTTCAGTGGGCTGGGTCTCTTGTTTCTTTTCTAAACTCAACTGGCCTGCGCTACGTGGATTAACCTGAATGTTAAGTTTCAATCTTTCCTGATTTTTATCATTCCATGGCTTTGAAACAATGCACAGAAATAAAACAATACACACAACCTCACCAAACATGTCATCTTTCACACAAACACTGAAGTTTCTCAGTCCACCATCAGCTGGAACTTTCTGACAGCAACAGAGTGTGAGAAGAAGAATTATAGTCTCTTGTGTACATTTCAGATATCTTCAAAGTTGTGAGACTGGAATTTCATGTTCGTTGTGATGGGTGGAGTAACCACCATGATGTTTTGTTCCCAGGTATGCAGGTGAAGGAAAACACAATGGCTGATGGGAACAGGAGGTGGAAACAAAAGCACAGGCCACCTGTCCTGCAGGCCAGAACGAGCTCTTTCACATTTTTTCCACCCTGTTTTAACACTGCATTCATGAACATGACAGATCAGACTCTAAATCTCGCAAGACACAAAGAGTCACATCCACGGATAAATTACTGACGGTTATGTGCTATACTTAAAAATGTGACTGATCGACTGACCTTGTCACTGGTGAATGAAGTCATGTGAGAAAGGGTTATGGGGACTTTTGCATATAAGGAAAAGATGGGAAGTTTTAATCATTTTTTAAAATTATTTTTTAATTTATTTTTTATCAGCACTGCTTTAAAAAAACTGTGATAGTGGCTTACAAAAATAATTAGGAGAAGTCTTTTGTATCGTTCACCATCTTTCAGAAAAAAAAAGAAACACACATGCACACAGATACCCAGCTGTTTTCTGATGCCTTTTGTGGACACAGAATTAATAAATGAATAAACAGATGAATGAACGAGAATCAAATGAAGAAACTCTCTCAAAAGGAGCCAGGCAACCATTCCTCAAATGAACTAATCTATATATCTGAGGCAATATTTTCAAATTTCATCCACGAGACAGCAGCACAGATTAACACTCTGGCAGCCTGCTGTCATCTGTGATTATCACGAACCATGAATGTCTAAAGCAGTTAAACCCTCACACCCACTGGCACATAACCCAAGACATAATGCCAGTGGTGGCGATGGTGGACAGATTCAATCCAGTTCACAAAAGTTATGACAAAGTAAACCACAAACAAGACAAATGATACATGTGTGATTGTCAAATACCCTCCAAATACACAAGTGACAAAATACAATGTCAGAATGAGGCACGGATCAAGAAGAAAAGAAAAAACAGAGCAATTTAAAAGTAGCAATGGAAGTATGAACATGCTCTTCTGTGTAACAGAACAGATTTTTCAGCTGTGGCATGAATTCATGCTTTCTGTGAAATTAAAACCTCTTCAAGGTCCTGAGACGCCAGCACTGCCTTTTTTTGTGTTCAAGTTTTGAGTTTTTGTGCTTTACTGCCTTTTTGTTAACAAATGTGAAATTACACAGCTTCCTACTTCCAACTGTTTGCTGTCCTCTCAGTGCTCTGCCAGTAATTTTGTTTGACTGCATCACTGACAGTTAAATGCTGCCACCAACAGGCTTTGCAGCAGACTGGGGTTGGCAGAGCTGTTGCACTAAACATGCAACACTGAGAACCAAGGGACGCTTTACCGGTTGTCTGATTGTTATCAGCTGTAAGGAGGTTTTGGGGGTTGTGGGTTTGCTGTTAAACCAAGCAAGTCACTGCAAAATTAGAAAGTGCTATTTTAACACCCTCTGAGTTGAAATGGGAACCATTGTCAAAGTGTGAAATTAACACTTTCAAAAGAGTTCATGTTAACACTTTGACAGTTATAGAAACAGCTCTTATTGTGTAAAATAATAACACCATAATGGATTACAAGAATATCGAACAGTTAAAAAGTTATTCATTTGAGACCCTCATGGAGTAACTGCTCAGGACTGAACCTATAAAACTTTCTTCTCAACCGTCCCCATCAGGGGTCACTACAGTGGTCCAAAGTGATACGACTGATTTGTTTTACAGTGGAGGTCTTTCCTGTCACAACTGGAAATCGAACCCCATGGTATTTGAGTGAGCAATGACATTGTAAAATAAATTTCCCCAGGAGGTAGTGGTACCTTGTCAAGGACCTGGATGTTAAGAAAAGACCACTCTAGATGTTTGTAACTGCTCTAAATTAACAAGCAGCAAGGTTAAATGTCAGAATGAGGCATGGGTCAAAAAGAAAAGAAAACACAGAGCCATTTAAAAGTAGCATTGGAAGTATTAACATGCATAATTTGAAACTGAACAGATTTTTCAGTTGTGGCATGAACTTATGCTTTCTGTAACATTAAAACACTTTTCCTTAAGGTCTTTAGACCCCAACATTGGCTTTTTTTTTTGTTCAAGTTTTTGTACTTTTGTTCACAAACTTGAAATTACACAGCTTACTATAAATATATATATTTATAAATAAATAAATAATAATATAATATATATATATATATATATATATATATATATATATATATATATATATATATATATATATATATATATATATATATATATATATATATATATATATATATATAGTTATATTGTTATATTATATATTTGTTCACTGTCGGTTCAGTATTTTTGTTTGCATCACTGGCAGTTTAATGCTGCCACCAACAGGCTTTGCAGCAGACTGGGGTTGGAAGAGTTGTTGCACTAAACATGCAACACAGAAGAATTTTAACCTGACAACAACGGATGTTGACTGTTATTATACATAAGAAGGTTTGGAGTTGTGGGTGTTCCTAGCAAGATTTATTTATTGTTAAACTAAGCAACTAGGATTCATACAATCAAGAGAGAAAGAAACAAAAGCTATTTATTTTCTATTTATGCCCATAGTTATACATGAATTCTGTTATAGCAAAATGAGCGTGAAAAGATAAAGGGCCATCACAACAAACCCTCATCAACATACTCAACATTTCTTAGAGAGGTTTCTCAGAAAATGTAATAATAGGTGCATTGGAGACAAGCAGATGAATTGGACATTTTTTGTATTATGATGCAAATATTTATTGTGAAATCATACAGTATAATAAAGGCCTCTATTTTTTTTCATGTAAACTTTAGTTTGTAAGTTAGATTATTTTTGTTATTTTGCAAATTGATGGCTCTTGCCATATTAACTTTTCTGAAGGGATCTAGATAATTTTAAAAAGTCATCAAAGAACAGGAACAAGTAATTTAGTGTGTCAGTACTTGAAAAGCAGAACATTCTGGTTTCCTGTAAAACCCAAACCACACACCCAACACCTTATGTGTGTTACCGTTTCCCTTTAAAGAACACCGACAGCCCTCATGGGACTAATTCTTCACTCTGCAGACAGCGGAGCAGCACAAACCTCAACATGACATGCAACATCAATGGAACTGTGCTGATCGGTATGCTCCCTCCTCTGCTTGTGACAGAGTTTTTTTTCGGGCTCCTTGGAAATGGTTTGGCTCTGTGGATCTTCTGCTTCCACTTGAGGCCCTGGAAAAGCAGCACAGTGTTACTCTTCAACCTGGCAGTGACAGATTTTCTGCTTAATTTGGCTTTACCTTTCCGTGCCAGCTACTACATCTCAGGGATGAAATGGATGTTTGGAAGCGCCCTCTGCAACATCAGCCTCTTCATGTTGGCAATGAACCGCAGTGGGAGCACCTTCTTCTTGATGGCCATTGCAGTGGACCGCTACATGCGGGTGGTGCACCCACATCACCCCATCAACTCTTTGAGTGTGGGTAAAGCCATGCTAGGAGCACTTGGATTGTGGCTGGTCACCATTTCAATGACTGTACATATCTTCATGCTGCAACACAAGTCAACTTACTGCGAAAGCTTCATTAATGAGGAGGTGCCCCAAAGTAATCTGGACTGGGAGAAGTTTACATTTCTATTTACCTTCTATGTGCCTCTGCTTGTAATTCTCTACTGCACATTCCACATCATCAGCCACCTGAGAAGGAGACAGCTGGCCCACCAGGCAAAATTCAAGAAAGCTCTGTCTTTCATCATCGTAGTGGTGGTGCTCTTCATCATTTGCTTCCTCCCAAGCAACATCACCCTGCTGCTGATTTGGATCAAGACAGGCCACGGATCCCAGGAGTGTCATTCTCACCTGAACGATGTCTTCTACATCACCATTAGCCTGACCTATCTCAACACCGTGTTAGATCCTGTGGTTTACTACTTCTCCAGTCCTACTTTCAAGAACATTTGTCGGAAAGTTATGCGTCTACCCCAAACAGACACTGTGGAAAGCACAGAGAGGAAAACTCGAGAAACAGGTTCCCAGTCGATCAGCCAGCTGTGATAACAACACTAAGGAAAAGGTGATATGAAGCTTTACAGCTACAATCTGGTTAAAAGTGAGTAGTGGGAACAAAAAAAGATGATGGTTTTTATGTCAGCTGCACGTTCAACAAGAAAATAAATCTTATTCTATGTACCACAAATCATAAATGTACTTTTCTGTTTTCTTTACACATCATTCTCTTTACCAAAAAAATGCAGCTAATAGTGTATTGTTTAAATAATACATTGTTTTGTTATTATGAGCTCATATGGACTGTGTTGTTGCTTTGGCTTTAAAAGACCCTGCTACCAAGTTATAATACTGAGATATGATGGCATGTTTCAAAACTCTCACTGTGCATTAAAATCTCTGCTCGATGTTGTTCCTACCTTCAGGAACAATAAATAAAGATTCTTATTTCCATCACTGAGGTGTTTTATTTATTTCAATTTTCAGTTCTGTTTAATGTAGTGAAGAAGACAGAGGTTCCACATCCAAAACTGAGCACCAAAAAACTAAGATACCGTATTAAAATATGCAACAAGTGGATCTTTTGATCCAAAAAAGCTTCCAGCAAACTCCTAATTTAAAATGCGGAAAGTTAATATATACTTAAACTTTTCAGATCACAAACACATTATTTGCCTGTTTTCTAAAAGTCCATTTACTGAGGTCAACGTACAACTCAAAACATTAGTATTCATGTCATCTTAACTCTCAGGCTCACTGATAAATGTTTTATTCACAACATGACAATTTTGTCTACATAAATATCAAACCTCAAAGCAAGGTATGAATAATAAGCAACTGATTTTTTCATTTATGGAATCTGTATTTTATCACAGTATTTAATTTCTTTCTCACTATTCAATTTAATTTCACCTCAACATAAAAGAGCACTTTGGCATTTTTCTTAAAATTGTTTATTAGATTTTTTTCTAGGTAATGCAGTAAATAACAATCCAGAAGTGTTACATCAAATTCAATTTAGGCAGTGCTCTGAAATGTTGTGCTTATGTTTGTGTAGTTATATTCACTATAGCTTTGTCATAATTTGTGTGCTTGAAGGGAGGACCCTAAAAATGCACAAGGTCAAAGAGGTGAGTTATTTACAAAACAAAAACCCAAACTTAACTTGAACACCAGAAGGGTAATCCAAACAGGCAGGGATGGACTGGGACTAAAAAACATCCCTGGACTTACTTAAATGCTTGCATTTTAAACAGAAAAAAAAAATCTACATCATAGCTTTATAAAGCATTAATTTCTTTGAAACATCCCTTTTCTGTTTGAAATGAAAGCTTTCTGATATGTAAACCTAAATAATGCCTCATAACTCGTGACATGTGGTGAGATTCATGGCTGGTGAGTCACTGACTCCATCAGAATCAGATTTACACATTTATGAACCCAACAGAGTAGATTATTCACCATTTGGTGAATAATAGTAGTTAGCAGTAGTTAGCAGATTATGTTTTATATGTCATATTTTCATCTTCTTGAAAGATTTTCTATTGGCCTTTATTGGATAGAGTGAGAGCAATGGCAAAAAAGGGACACAACAACATATTACAACAATGAAAATTGAACCCACAAACAACTATATGGGAGTCCACCCATTTAACCACTAGACTACCTAACAAATACCTTTGTAGGACCCTGACATCATACCGATTTTTAAGATTAAATTGCCCCATGCAATGCTGCTGTGATTAGTTAGGGTACCATTCAGTCAATCATCTAAATCAGCTCCATATTTTGGGGAGTTTTTGAGATTTTTTTTTTTTTTTTTTTTTTTTTTAAAAGGTCAGATGTTTTAGACTTGTTTGGCAAATAAGCAGGGGACACTTAAGAGTAACTCTTCTTTAGGTTAAAGAGTAACCTGGGACTTCTTTCATATTGTAACAAATTGCGGTTTGCGCTGATTCACAGGGATTTAGCCCTGGCAATAGGAGAACTTGAACAATGCTCAGTTTTACACAGGAAATCCTACAACACATGTGTCAAACACAAGGTCCGCGGGCCAAATGTGGCCCGCCACACCATTTTATGTGGCCCTCGAGAGCTCGTGCGTTATTGGCTTACATATTAAACCAATATTATAAAACTTAATAAAAGCTTACACCTCTTTTAAGCGCATATTAACAATAAACTACATCTCCCACAATGCATTTCGTTTTACCCACAACGATAATGGTATCTCACCATTAACGAGACATCAAGACGATTTTCATAACTGTGATGGACTTAAGAAAACCTCTACAATCTAACCCCAACATGTCCTAGAAAAGAAAAATTGATGCACAAGGAAGGCAGTTTCATGAACGATGGGAAAACGAATACAAGTTTGTATCTCAAGGTGAAAAAACAGTATGTCTTTTGTGTTATGAGGCGGTGTCAGTCGGCATTTTGACAGCAAACACGGAGCTAAGTATGCTAAATTTAGCCCACAAGAAAAACAAAGAATCATTTCCCTTCTGAAACCAAGGTAATGGATACTCAGTCCATTACCATGGCAAAAGACCCTTTAAACATCACCTGTGCGAGAGCAGGTTTACAACTACAAACCCTGAGTTAAATATAATAATGAGTTAAATATTTGAAACTGGAATGCATAATAAATACAGAAACCGTTATTTAACAATATATTAAAGTGTAGTTTAATTTATTTTGATTTATATTGCATTTTGTTACATTCATGCTTTCAATCTGGCCCTTCAAGGGAACCATGATGCTGATGTGGCCCTCAGTGAAAATGAGTCTGACACCCCTGTTGTAGACTTTTGAGTGAAGGTAAGCCATCTTTCTGTCAATCGTTTGAGCTGAGAAATCTCAAGCTCTACCTCTTTAGTATCACACATACACTCTAAATATGTCATATTTGTTACAAAAAGTGTCCCTTAAAGGATTTAAAGCATAAATGCTGGTCATGATCCCACAAACATATTTTGAAAATCTTCTATTAAGTTCTTAAAGAATAACATCAATTACTGGAATGAAAATGTTTGCATGAAATATGTCTTTGTCCATACAATGCTGTCACCTGCACTACTCCTGACAAAATAAAAATAAACCTGACAATGTGTGATTAATGTGAGTCCACTGTGACCTTCAGGGGTGTGTATGGTGAGACTGCTAAAGTTAGCAAGAGACTGATGGCAAAAGTTAAAGGTGGGGTAGGTGCTCTTTGAAAAAACAGTTCCAGCAATCCAACTCAAGTGAGATTTTGAAAATATACACTCCCTCCCTCCTCCCAAAGGCTCCGCCTCCTACTCTTTAGCCCACCCCTCGAAACCACGCCTTCACACGATTCACGACTACATGAATCGCAGGGAGGGAGGGAGGGGTGGGTGGGAGTGCATTGATATTTGATGGACGTATTAGGCAGCCAATGAAAGTAATGATTTTCACTATTTTGGTGGGTTTTTCTCTGATTATACCCTCTAGACCGGACCAAAACGTTTCGATTTTTTTTTGCAAACATTTTATTTCAGTGGGTGCAATGGGAATGTGAAAATGTTTTCAGGCAATATTGTAAAAAGTGCTGCAAAAAAAGAACACCTACCCCACCTATAACATGCAGTCTTGTGAGTTATAAAACTAACTAACTATACTAATATTACCCAACCGACAGAGCTCTTGTTTTTCCCTTTTGTACATTATTTTGTACAAAATTAAAAGATGAGATTACTTACTGCGGTCATTTGAAGAAGCTCCTTGTCGTCTAGCCCGCGGTTGATTATTCGAATCTTATCCGGATACAGTACTGATATTTTCTGATTCTCGATCACGAACATCCGGGTCACTGGCATCCGCGGGCCATAGCAACCAGTCTGAAGGGGCAAACAATCGCTCACTGTTGCTGGCGAAGCCGATGCATTTTGCATTTTGAATCAGAATCAGAATCAGATTTATTATTGTCACTGAGCCAGCGTCCCAACACAGTGAAATTTGTCTTCCCAGTACACCGTCCAAGAGAAACATACAGAAACAACAACAACAACATATGGACAGGAGTCAACGGTGCTTGGGTCAGCGCTATAAGAGCGCCTCTACCGTGTCAGAGAGTAGTACACTTAAGCACATGCCCAAGTACACCACCCTCCGGCCAGGGCACTTTTAGCAGAAGAAAATATGATCACATAGGGGATGGTGGGGGAGAGGATAAAAAAGAGGTGTCTCACACCACATGTCCTTGATCAGAGGCACATGTTGTGGGATTCACAAAAAAAAACCTCAGCACAAGCATAACAAAACTTATTACGAAGACTCATATGGGTCAGGAAAGAGGTGGGGGGAGGGGAATGTCCAGCTAAACAGTCTGTGCGCTCGCTGCGCGAAGTGCCCAGTCCGTCAAGCGTGGGGGGTGGGGTAAAAAAACATCCAGGAGCCAGCGGAGGCAGTTGGGCATGGGGCGGGAAGTGTGTGTGTGTGTGCATGTGTATGTGTGTGCATAAGCCAGTGACCCCCTGGTCTGGAGCCACAGGTGTGTTTGGAAAGGGGAGGGGTCGGGAAGGAGCGTCAAAAAGTCATAATATTCAGGAGAGATTAGGTCGAAGGCCGGCCTTGAAGGCGAGCTTCGTTTCAGGGGAGCCAGATTCAGATAAGAGAAGAATGTTTTCGGTCAGGCTGACATAAATTCTGTCTGCCTTCAAAGTTTTTTGCTGGTCCATCTCGGCAGAAATAACTCCAATTGTCCGAATTACAGGTCAATTCTCCCTGAGCGGCGCTTGAACTTCTCCAGGATCAAATCCATTTCGCCAGAGTTCAAAACCGTCACTAGAATCACTTCCAGTTTCCGGTTCAGCTCACCAAGAGCAGCAGTCTGAGTGTTCACAGCGCGCTAACTCCCACACACACAGCAGGCAGGTTGGCGGTTGTCCAGGATAGCAGCTGCCGTGTAAATTTTCCGATACAGCAGGTATCCGCCAACTCCAAACAGCAGAAATCCTGTGATCATAAATCCCAATAGGTACACTTTGGTGTCCACAATGAACAAGGGGGGCAGACATCCCAGATTCCATCCAAAATCCTTGATGTATCCAGCCAGTATTCCATCGCGACCGGAGGACTCTCCTGTGTCCTGTTTTCTCTTCGAGAAAAAATTGATTAATTGCATTGAGAAACCAGCTGATCAGATCCATGATTAGAGATTTTGAATATATGCCGAGTGAGGCTCCAAAAAAAAAAGCTCAGACAAGACAAAAGAGAGCAGCAGCAGGGACAGATAGATGGGAGCTCACAGAAATGCGACTGCCTCCACCGAGAGCAGGAAGTGAGACCTGGATGGGTGTGGTTGTGCCTGTTTTTCTCCTCCATGAGTCACCACCTTATCGTGGTGGAGGGGTTTGCGTGTCCCAGTGATCCTAGGAGCTATGTTGTCGGGCGCTTTATGCCCCTGGAAGGGTCACCCATGGCAAACAGGTCTCCAGGTGAGGGACCAGACAAAGTGTGGCTCACAAAGATCTCTATGATGGACGAACCAAGGTTTCCCTTGCCTGGACGCGGGTCACCGGGGCCCCCCTCTGGAGCCAGGCCTGGAGGTGGGTCTCGGAGGCGAGCACCTGGTGGCCAGGCCTTTGCCCGTGGGGCCCGGCCGGGCTCAGCCCGAAAGGGAAACATGGGCCCCCACTCCCGTGGACTCACCACCTGCAGGAGGGGCCATAGAGGTCGGGTGCGTAGTGAGCTGGGCGGTGGCCGGATGCGGGGACCCTCGCGGTCCGATCCTCGGCTGCAGAAGCTAGCTCTAGGGACGGGGAATGTCACCTCTCTGGCGGGGAAGGAGCCTGAGCTGGTGTGTGAGGTTGAGCGGTTCCAGCTAGATATAGTTGGACTCACCTCGACACACGGCTTGGGCTCTGGAACCAGTATCCTCGAGAGGGGTTGGACTCTTTTCCACTCTGGAGTTGCTCCGGGTGAGAGCCACCGAGCTGGTGTGGGCATACTTATTGCTCCCCGACTTGGCGCCTGTACATTGGGGTTTACCCCGGTGGACGAAAGGGTAGCCTCTCTCCGCCTCCGGGTGGGGGGACGGGTCCTGACCGTTGTTTGTGCTTACGCACCAAATAGCAGTTCAGAGTACCCCACCCTTTTTGGAGTCCTTGGATGGAGAGTACTGGAGGGTGTTCCATCTGGGGACTCCCTCGTTCTGCTGGGGGATTTCAATGCTCACGTGGGCAATGACAGTGAGACCTGGATGGGTGTGGTTGGGAGGCAGGGCTCCCCTGATCTGAACCAGAGTGGTGTT
Source organism: Hirundichthys speculiger (assembly GCA_018398805.1). Taxonomy (NCBI): domain Eukaryota; kingdom Metazoa; phylum Chordata; class Actinopteri; order Beloniformes; family Exocoetidae; genus Hirundichthys; species Hirundichthys speculiger. The sequence continues at coordinate 2,414,241 of JAGFBZ010000035.1, read as the reverse complement.
TCGTTGTTGGACTTCTGTGCTCATCATGGACTGTCCATAACGAACACCATGTTCAAGCATAAGAGTGTCCACATGTGCACTTGGCAACAGGACACTCTAGGCTGCAGTTTGATGATCGACTTCAGGGGTGGACTCTCCTATCTCTGGGGCTGAGGTTGCCGAGGTGGTCAAAAAGCTCCTCGGTGGCAGGGCCCCAGTTGTGGATGAGATCCGCCCGGAGTTCCTCAGGGCTCTGGATGCTGAGGGGCTGTCTTGGTTGACACGCCTCTGCAGCATCGCGTGGATGTCGGGACAGTACCGCTGGATTGGCAGACTGGGGTGGTGGTCCCTCTCTTTAAAAAGGGGGACCGGAGGGTGTGTTCCAACTACAGGGGGATCACATTCCTCAGCCTCCCTGGGAAGGTCTATTCAGGGGTCCTGGAGAGGAGGGTCCCTCGGATAGTCGAATCTCAGATTGAGGAGGAGCAGTGTGGTTTTCGTCCCGGCCGTGGAACGGTGGACCAGCTCTACACCCTCTTCAGGGTCTTGGAGGGGGCATGGGAGTTCGCCCAACCAGTCTACATGTGTTTGTGGACTTGGAGAAGGCGTTCGACCGTGTTCCCGGGGGGGATTCCTGTGGGGGTTGCTTCAGGAGTATGGGGTGCCGGACTCCCTTGTACGGGCTGTCCGGTCCCTGTACGACTGGTGCCAGAGTTTGGTCCACATTGCCGGCAGTAAGTCGGATTCGTTTCCAGTGAGGGTTGGACTCCGCCAAGGCTGCCCTTTGTCACCAATTCTGTTCATTACTTTTATAGACAGAATTTCTAGGCGCAGTCGAGGTGTTGAGGGGATCCGGTTCAGTGGCCTCAGGATTGGGTCTCTGCTATTTGCAGATGATGTGGTTCTGTTGGCTTCATCGAGCCGTGATCTACAACTCTCGCTGTAGCGATTCGCAGCCGGTTGTGAAGCGGCTGGGATGAGAATCAGCACCTCCAAATCCGAGACCATGGTCCTCAGCCGGAAAAGGGTGGAGTGCCCTCTCTGGGTTGGGGATGAGGAGTTTAAGTATCTCGGGATCTTGTTCACGAGTGAGGGAAGGATGGAGCGGGAGATCGACAGACGGATCGGTGCGGCATCTGCAGTGATGCGGGTGCTGCGCCGGTCTGTTGTGGTGAAGAGGGAGCTGAGTCGGAAGGCGAAGCTCTCGATTTACTGGTCGATCTACGTTCCTACCCTCACCTATGGTCATGAGCTTTGGGTAGTGACCGAAAGAACAAGATCGTGGATACAAGCGGCTGAAATGAGCTTCCTTCGCAGGGTGGCCGGGCTCTCCCTTAGAGATAGGGTGAGAAGCTCGGTCATCCGGGAGGGGCTCAGAGTAGAACCGCTGCTCCTCCGCATCGAGAGGAGCCAGATGAGGTGGCTCGGGCATCTGGTTAGGATGCCTCCTGGACGCCTCCCTGGTGAGGTGTTTCGGGCACGTCCCACTGGGAGGAGACCCCGGGGAAGACCCAAGACATGCTGGAGGGACTATGTCTCTCGGTTGGCCTGGGAACGCCTCGGGATCCCCCCAGAGGAGCTGGAAGAAGTGGCTGGGGAGAGGGGGGGGTCTGGGCTTCCTTACTCCGGCTGATGCCCCAGCGACTTGACCTCGGATAAGCGGAAGAAGACGGTACGGTGCCTGTTTTTTCTGATTTCGTGCAGTTTATGATAGGGGGAAAGATGGGGAAGAACTGTTGTGTCTTCAACTGCACCAACAATGTTGCTCAATAGTCACTTTTGTCATTTTATATGATTCCTAGCGAGGCTACTGAGCCTGAAAGAAGAAGAAAATAGCTGCACGCAATTAACAGAGCAGACGAAGATAGAAGATTTGGGTGCCCAAATCAGACTACGCGTATGTTTGTTCAGCACACTTTGTAACGGGTAAGAAATCGGATTTTTTCAAGAAATTTTAGTTTTTAATTTCTATGTTTAGATCTAATATTTTGATGTGTTTGGGGAGCCCCATTATAGATCGTTGAGGTCCGGTAAAAAAAAAATGGTAGGTCTGTCTGCTGGGGCTGCTGACCCAAGTGACTGTCGAGAGACTCCATAATATATCTACTAGGGACCTGCAACAGTGACTCGAGGTGTCCAGAACGTTTGGAGGGGGCATTTTTTATTTCCTTTCCCAAGGGAAAGGGAATAATTTAGTAAAAGTAATATGATTTAGCAGCAGGGAGGGTGATGAATGAATTTGAAAAATTGAAGGTGGCTGTCCGTTGTGTGTGGTGGGTGTGTGTGTGTGGTGGTGGTGGGGTGGTGGTGGGGGGGGGGGGGGGGGTTTACACGCTGCTAACACGCAGCTCCCAGAGTTTACCAAACGTAAACATACTTGTCGGCTCCTGTATCCCGGTTTGAAAGCAGTGCATCCGAGCTGCTCTGCCATTGGCTATCGCTTAGCATCTTCCTGGAATCCCATTGGCTAGGAGGGCCCCTTTGTCTGTATGAGCGTAACCCAGCAACCTAGGTAAACAAACAATTTTTACCTCCGCCAAGGAGGTTATGTTTCTGCTGGCGAAATGTTTTCTTCTTCCTAGGAGGGGGCAGCAGAAAATAATTGAGAGGCACTGGAAGAGAGACAGGGGAGTCGAGACGCCAACTTAACACAAAACAAAGAATGTCTGCCATGGCTGACCTAGACCATGACACATCTTTGTATAAAAAAAGAAAAAACATGTTGGAAGACACATACTGTTGTTACTGAATTTGAGGTGTTAAATTATTGGTCTGCACTAAATAAAGACTAAACTAAGGTGCTGAACCTGCAAAAATAGGGTCAAGAACTGTCCAGTATATTATTGAAACGTGGAAGACCATCGCATTAAAGTACTGAAAGAACGTAAAGGCAAATGTCCTCATAAAAGCTAAAGCTGGTCCAACAAAGTGTAAGTGCATGTAACATTTTGGCCAGGCAGAACAATACAATTTAAGATAGTGGTAGCAGATTTTTGAGTTTCAATGGCTCCCTTGACAAAGTGTAACAAAGATGACACTTTTGAAAAATACATGAAGTTAGTAATATTACACAATAAAACACTGACATCTCTTGTTAAATTTTCTCTGAAAACATGCATGTAAAAGGGGAAGTCTGAAAGGACTAAGTAATGAACGGATGTGAGAGTGCAACAGTTAAATCTAAGCTGTTAATGCAATGCTGACATTAATGCATCTAGATTGCAGAAATCTAAGTTATAAATTTCAGCTATAAGCCCTCTGAGACTGAATAACAAGAAACAATAATGGATGGTGACAGAGATCTCATGAACTTGTTTATTTCTCTGCATGCAAAGAAAAAGCATCAAACCGTCAACACATAACAGAGTTGTGTAAGAGGGCATGTCAGCAACTGTGCTTTGAACGTCTGCATACAAATTACAAATGAATACAAATTTGTACCTCAAGGTGAAAAAACAGTATGTCTTTTGTGTTATGAGGCGGTGTCAATCGAGATCGGAGTATAATCTACGTTGACATTTTTTTTTTTTTTTAAACTTTGTTTATTGGGTTTTCTCAAAAATACAAGATATAAATAAATGAAAAATATGTACATACTTTTTTTTTTTTTTTTTTAATAAAAGAACTTAAGAAATAGGAATTTAAAAAAAGAAAACCAAGCCAACACAAAACATAACACCTAGAAAATAAACAAAAATAAAAACAAAAACTAAACCACCACCAATTAGCCACTAAACAAGCACATTGGAAAAATATCAACAGTCAAAATAGATAGAAAACATATACACTACATCCAGCAGAAGAGTGGCGCATATCGGATCTTTCAGCCAGTATCAAGTGGAACCTTTGTATTCTTAACAAACTGGAAGAATGGACCTCAGATCCTATTAAACTTATGAGAGAAGACCTTGTAGCGAAAGCCTAAGTTTTTCAAGTTTAAGAAAATAAAGGATATCCCTAATCCAGCGGGTATGAGTTGGAGAGTCAGCGGATTTCCAATGTAATAAAATCAATCGTCTGGCTAACAAGGTGACAAAAGCTAAAAGATCTTTTTTAACTGTGGAGAGGGATGGCAGTGAAGGGACAACCCCAAATAACGCACTCCAGGGATTTGGTTTAATCCTTTCTCCAACAATCACCGACAGGGTATCAAAGATATCTGACCAAAAATTATGAAGGGATGGGCAGAGCCAAAATGTGTGAATAAGATTTGCAGGGGAATGTTGGCATCTGAGACAAGCTGCAGAACCACCATAGATTTTTGCAAGTCGAGCCTGTGTAAAATAGATACGGTGTAACAGTTTACACTGGATGAGGCTGTGCCGAGCACAAATCGAAGAACTATGCACGCGCCTTAAGATCTCCGTCCAAACCCCCTCGGGTATTGCCTCCCCCAAATCCTCCTCCCAACAGGCCTTTATCGGGTTAAGTGAGTCTGAGCGTAAGCTAAATTCGATTATAAATAAGTGAAATTGATCCTTTCAGGGTCGGGATGGGTGTAAAAAAGCCATCCAAAATTGAGTCCTCAGGTAACCTAGGAAACATGGGAAATGAGCTGCGAATTAAACTGCGGACCTGCAGGAATCTAAAAAAATGTACTTTGGGAATTGAAAATTTGTCCGAAAGTTGCTCAAAGGAAGTGAAAACGTTGTCAACGTACAAATCTTTGAACTGTTTAACACCGAGATTAGACCAGTTTAAAAAAGTGCTGTCTACCAAAGATGGAGGAAAGATATGGTTAGCTGCTAAAGGAGCATAAGTTGACATTGACTGAAAACCAAAATAGCGCTTAAACTGGACCCAAATCCTGAGTGATGTTTTGACAATCCTGTTCTTAGTATAGGGAAAAGTGGAAGAATGAATAGGAGAGTGTACAAGGGCATTCAAAGATACAGGTTTAACAGAATTGGCCTCCATAACTAGCCACAAAGGGGGAGAATCAAAAGACTCATATTGAAGCCAATATTTACGAACCCTAATGTTGGCCGCCCAATAATAGAACCTCAAATTCGGCAAAGCCAACCCACCAAGTGGCCTAGGCCTCTGCAGATATTGTTTCCGCAACCTGGGAACCTTGTTATTCCAAATAAACTCCGAAATCAGGCTATCCACTTTATGAAAAAAGGTCTGGGGAAGATACAAAGGTATACATTGAAACAAGGAAGAAAACCGTGGAAGAACATTCATTTTAACTGAATTGACTCTTGCGATTAGGGATAAGTTGAGTACAGACCAGCGCCCAAAATCTTCTTTGATTCGGGTCAGCAGGGGTCCAAAGTTAGCTTTATAAAGCTCGTCGAATTTGTGTGTAACATTAACTCCGAGATATCTAAAGCCATCCTGAGCAATCTTAAAGGGTAAATTGTACAAGGGATAATTCTTTGCAGCCTTATTTATTGGAAAGATCTCACTTTTGTTCAGGTTCAATTTGTATCCAGATACTTGGCCAAATGATTGGAGAGTAGAAAGGATGGCAGGGGCCGAATCAGCCAAATTGGAAGCATACAAAAGAAGGTCGTCCGCATAAAGAGACACCTTAAGCTCAATTCCGTTCCTATGTATACCTGAAATATGAGGATGAGAACGAAGCGCAATCGCAAGAGGTTCAATAGCTATTGCAAATAGCAATGGACTTAAAGGGCAGCCCTGTCTAGTAGAACGATAAAGGCGAAAATATTCGGACTGTACAGCATTGGTTCTGACTGAGGCCTGGGGAGAGGAATAGAGTAGCTTAACCCACGAAATAAAATGGGTCCCAAAACCAAATTTTGCCAGAGCAAAAAAAAGATAATTCCATTCCACTCTATCAAACGCTTTTTCAGCGTCTAATGAAATCAAGGCTTCTTGCGAGTTGGAGGCAGAGACATTATATATTGTATTGAATAAACGTCTAAGATTAGAAAAGGAATGCCTATTTCGGATAAACCCTGTTTGGTCTAAGGAGACTATAGATGGAAGAATGGAGTCCAGGCGGAGAGCTAACAGTTTTGAAAGAAGTTTAAAATCCACGTTTAGCAAACTTATCGGACGATAGGAGGAACATTTTAGGGGTTCCTTGCCTTCCTTTAAGAGGAGGGAGATAAAGGCCTGATTCAAAGTTTGAGGAAGCCGACCAGTGTCAAAAGATTCAGTAAACATGTCCGATAATAAAGGCGCTAGTTTGTGCCAAAACTTCTTGTAAAAATTCAACAGGATACCCATCCGGCCCTGGACATTTCCCATTTTGAAAAGATCCTACTGCTGTGTTAAGTTCAGTAATAGTAATAGGTTTCTCAAGAGCTGCCTTAGCAGACTGTTCAATTGAAGGAACCTCCAATTTATCAAAAAAGCTATTAAAATCTGGAGTGGAAACTTGATCTGATTAATAGAGACTCATAAAATTTCTTAAACACAGTATTAATTTCACCGGGTTCAGTAGTTGTTCCTGAGTCAGTGTGGATCTGTGGGATTTGATGAGGTGCCGATCTCTGACGCAATTGGTGTGCTAATAATTTACTGGCCTTGTCACCATGTTCATAAAGCCCAGACTTCGTTTGGAGTAAAAGTTCAATCTACGTTGACATTTTGACAACAAACACGGAGCTAAGTATGCTAAATTTAGACTACAACAAAAACAAAGAATCGCTTCTGCTTCTGAAACCAAGGTAATGGATGTTCTGAGAGATGTTTACAGAGTCCGTTACCATGGCAACAGACTGTAAACATCACTGGTGCGGCAGAAGGTTTACAACCACAAACGCTGAGTTTAATATAATAATGAATTAAATATTTGAAACTTTAATATATAATGAATGCAGAAACAGTTATTTAACAATATAATAGGGTGTTCTCCAAAGCTGGAGAGATTGTGTCTAAAAAAAGGAATCTGTTAAAACCAAAAACTGTGGAAAAATTGCTATCTCTGAATAAAAATGCATAAAATCTCCCCTTTAATGGTCATCATTGTCCAAGTTGCACAAGCATATTCAATGCGCCCCCTCCGTAGTTCCACAAGCACTTTCGCTGTTCTCTGCCCGACTAAGCTCAGGTCATTTTCTTAAAATGACAAAAAAAAATTGCAGCATGCTATATCATATGATACTACTTTGGGAAACATTAAACAGAGATTACATTCAAGCAATATTTTATTATGCACTTGATCATTTATGTAGACCAATTATTTGGTCATACACTTTTTGTTATTCACAGTCATTTGCAAGAGCCATAACTGATACATAGATTCAATGCATCACATCTTAAGATTCAGCTGGCTGTGATTATAAACCTGACCAGTAGGTGGTTTCATGTGCATATGAAGCTTCAAGAAATGAACCCTTTCTCGAACCAATTGGCTGAAGTGGTACAATGCCTCACCGGCTGTCCCTCTAAACTTTCATCTGGAACAAGGAGAAGACTGATCAGAGATGCAGCCAAGAGGCCCATGATCACTCTGGATGAACTGCAGAGATCTACAGCTGAGGTGGGAGAGTCTGTCCATGGGACAACAATCAGTCCTACACTGCACAAATCTGGCCTTTATGGAAGAGTGGCAAGAAGAAAGCCATTTCTCAAAGATATCCATCAAAAGTCATCTTTAAAGTTTGCCACAAGCCACCTGGGAGACACACCAAACATGTGGATGAAGGTATTCTGGTCAGATGAAACCAAAAATCGAACTTTCGGCCACAATGCAAAACCATATGTTTTGGGTAAAAACAACACAACCCAATCAAAACAACTGTTAACTTTTTCCATTTTTCTTATATCTTCTTTGAGGGTTTTAATTTTTCATTTTATTTCATTTATTTCTTTTGTTTTTAATGTTTAAATGTTTTTAATGCTTCTGTAATGCTGTTTCTGTCTTGTCTTAATGGTGTCTACCTTAACTTTCCTTCAGTTCATTTCCCTAATTGTCTGCATCTGCCTCTCGTTTGCTCTTTGTGTATTCAAGTCTCATCTTTCCCTTTCTGTTCGCTCATTCGTCTGTATTTTTTTGTTCCTGATGTCTCTGCCTGTCTTCTTTCTCTGTTGATGTTGCCTTGCTCTCACACAAAGTTTGGATTTTGTTTTTCAAAATAAACAACCTTTTTTGGAATCTCCTGCATTCTGGGTCCTCCATACAAGAAAACATGACATCCATTTGTTTTCAATTTTTCCATAGTTTCACATGAATTCTGTGACGGCAAAATTAGTATGAAAAAAGACGGAAAAAACAAAATAGGGCCATCACCACAAACCCTCATCTACATACTTTCGTTTCTTAGAGATGTTTCTCAGGAAATGTAATAATAGCTGCATTTGAGACAAGAAGTAGGTGAATTAGAGATTTTTACTTACTGTGCAAATATTTGTGAAATCATACAGTATATTGAAATTTATTTTTATATTTTGCAAATTGATTGCTTTTCTAAAGGGTTCTAGATCATTTTAAAAGTCATCAAAGAACAGGAACAACTAATTTAGTGTGTCAGTACTTGAAAAGCAGAACATTCTGGTTTCCTGTAAAACCCAAACCACACAGCCAACACTTTTTGTGTGTTGCCGTTTGCCTTTAAAGAACTCAGACAGCCCTCGTGGGACTAATTCTTCACTCTGCAGACAGCAGAGCAGCACAAACCTCAACATGACGTGCAACATCAATGGAACTGTGCTGATCGGTATGCTCCCTCCTCTGCTTGTGACAGAGTTTTTTTTCGGGCTCCTTGGAAATGGTTTGGCTCTGTGGATCTTCTGCTTCCACTTGAGGCCCTGGAAAAGCAGCACAGTGTTACTCTTCAACCTGGCAGTGACAGATTTTCTGCTTAATTTGGCTTTACCTTTCCGTGCCAGCTACTACATCTCAGGGATGAAATGGATGTTTGGAAGCGCCCTCTGCAACATCAGCCTCTTCATGTTGGCAATGAACCGCAGTGGGAGCACCTTCTTCTTGATGGCCATTGCAGTGGACCGCTACATGCGGGTGGTGCACCCACATCACCCCATCAACTCTTTGAGTGTGGGTAAAGCCATGCTAGGAGCACTTGGATTGTGGCTGGTCACCATTTCAATGACTGTACATATCTTCACGCTGCAACACAAGTCAACTTACTGCGAAAGCTTCATGAATGAGGATTTGCTCCAAAGTAATCTGGACTGGCAGAAGTTTACATTTCTATTTACCTTCTATGTGCCTCTGCTTGTAATTCTCTACTGCACATTCCACATCATCAGCCACCTGAGAAGGAGACAGCTGGCCCACCAGGCAAAATTCAAGAAAGCTCTGTCTTTCATCATCGTAGTGGTAGTGCTCTTCATCATTTGCTTCCTCCCAAGCAACATCACCCTGCTGCTGATTTGGATCAAGACAGGCCACGGATCCCAGGAGTGTCATTCTCACCTGAACGATGTCTTCTACATCACCATTAGCCTGACCTATCTCAACACCGTGTTAGATCCTGTGGTTTACTACTTCTCCAGTCCTACTTTCAAGAACATTTGTCGGAAAGTTATGCATCTGCCCCAAACAGACACTTCGGAGAGCACAGAGAGGAAAACTCGAGAAACGGGTTCCCAGTCGATCAGCCAGCTGTGATAACAAAACTGAGGAAAAGGGATATTAAGCTTTACAGCTACAATCTGGTTAAAAGTGAGTATTGGGAACAAAAAAAGATGATGGTTTTTGTGTCAGCTGCACGTTCAACAAGAAAATAAATCTTATTCTATGTACCACAAATCATAAATGTACTTTTCTGTTTTCTTTACACATCATTCTCTTTACCAAAAAAAAAATGCAGCTAATAGTGTATTGTTTAAATAATACATTGTTTTGTTATTATGAGCTCATATGGACTGTGTTGTTGCTTTGGCTTTAAAAGACCCTGCTACCAAGTTATAATACTGAGATATGATGGCATGTTTCAAAGCTCTCACTGTGCATTAAAATCTCTGCTCGATGTTGTTCCTACCTTCAGGAACAATAAATAAAGATTATTATTTCCATCACTGAGGTGTTTTCTTTATTTCAATTTTCAGTTCAGTTTAATGTAGTGAAGAAGACAGAGGTTCCACATCCAAAACTGAGCACCAAAAAACTAAGATACCTTATTAAAATATGCAACAAGTGGATCTTTTGATCCAAAAAAGCTTCCAGCAAACTCCTAATTTAAAATGCTGAAAGTAAAATAACATAATTGGATGTTTGATTTTTATGTATGGTTTAATTAAATCAGTTAATATACATTTAAACTTGGTTTCCTTATGTAAATCTTTTCAGATCACAAACACATTATGTCTGTTTTCTAAAAGTCCATGTACTGAAGTCAACATACAACTCAAAACATTAGTATTCATGTCATCTTAACTCTTAGGCTCACAGATAAATGCTTTCGTCACAACATGACAATTTTGTCTACATAAATATCAAACCTCTATTCTATTTCAAAGCAAGGTATGAATAATAAGCGACTGATTTCTTTATTTATGGAATCTGTATTTTATCACAGCATTTAATTTCTTACTCACTATTCAATTTAATTTCACCTCAACATAAAAGAGCACTTTGGCATTTTCTTTAAATTGTTTATTAGATTTTTTTTTAGGTAATGCAGTTAATAACAATCCAGAAGTGTTACATCAAATTCAATTTAGGCAGTGCTCTGAAATGTTGTGCTTATGTTCATGTAATTATATTCACTAGTTGTAGCTTTGTCATAATTTGTGTGCTTGAAGGGAGGACCCTAAAAATGCACAAGGTCAAAGAGGTGAGTTATTTACAAAACAAAAACCCAAACTTAACTGAAACTCCAGAAGGGTAATCCAAACAGGCAGGGACGGACTCGGACTAAAAAAACGGCCCTGGACTTCCCCCCCTTAGTAGGCCCAGCAATAACTGGGGGGTTGCTATAGTGATCTATTGTCATTGTCATAACAACACCTACACATACAACCATTTATGATTGTTTATTCAAGAACACTAATATTAAAGAATGACTAAACATCACTTGCATCTCTTGAACAGAAATTAACATAAACATTGTCTTTTTTTTACTGTTTTTTATAGTTACTTAAATGCTTGCATTTTAAACAGAAAAAAAATCTACATCATAGCTTTATAAAGCATTAATTTCTTTGAAACATCCCTTTTCTGTTTGAAATTAAAACTTTCTAATATGTAAACCTAAAAAATGCCTCATAACTCATGACATGTGTTGAGATTCATGGCTGGTGAGTCACTTACTCCATCAGAATCAGATTTACACATTTATGAACCCAACAGAGTAGATTATTCACCATTTGGTCGATGGTTAGCAGGTTATGTTTTATATGTCATATCAGCATATTTTTAAAAGATTTTCTATTGGCCTTTATTGGATAGAGAGAAAGCAATGGCAAAAACATATTACAACACTGGAAATTGAACCCACAAACCACTATATGAGAGTCCACCCACTTAATTTAATTAAATTGCCCTATGCAATGCTGCTGTGATTAGTTAGGGTACCGTTCAATCAATCATCCATCAAACAACATTTGTAGCCTGTTCCACAGATATTGCACCACCACGCACCACAAAAGAGAAGACAAAGATAAATAGTGCCAAAATGGAAAACACCTCTCCAACTCAAACTTTTGATTCTCTTGAACGTAAAGAGCCTAATCTGCATGATTTATGCAGAGATGAATATTAAATTGCGGCCATTTGTGCTTGCTTATCAATTTATAACTGGCATGCTTGTTTGTTACGTGTTTGTTTTGACAGCAATAAGCCACATATTTCTCATCATCACACCGCAAATCTAGAACTGTAACCTGTTTAATGCTATGGTTTTATGTCGTGGTCACTTACCGGTACGTCCTCCTCCGGTAAAATTCTCTCAGGTGCCCACCTGCCCCTCATCAGTCTGTGGTTGGTCAGGTTGGATGTCCACCCTGCTCAGTCTCACTTGGTGATAATATTTAGTGCTTTGTTCAACACCACTGTCTAAATCAACTCGCCATTACTGTTGCCAAAAAGCTCTGTGAGCTTTCTATATTTTGAAGCATCGAGTGACTTGGCTTTCTTTAGTTTTAATTTTTCCCATCCACTTTTCTCCTTGCGTTTTCTGCTTGCAATATTTCTGTTGACAAACTATAACGTTAGTCTGCTTTGTTGGTTTTTAGGTTTTTCTGATAAATGATTGTCTTAGCGCACCCTGCTGTCAGTGGCGCCTGCAGAAAATATTTTCTTGTGGTGGGGTGGGGCCAGTTAAAATGTTTGGGGGGGCATGGAATCACCCTAAAAATCCTAAACAACATAGACAAGACAATACAGTATGTAAATGAGACAATATCTACAGCTAGCCCTGGGATTACATCAGTGGCGTCATTAGGCCTATTTTAGGGGGGTTTATATATATATATACATATATATATATATATATATTACAAAAAGCGCTGACAAATTCGATATGAAGTGATCAGAATATGAGTTTAAATAAATAATTGTGTAACCTGTCACTATTCACTTAAATATGATCATAAATCTGTCAGTGCGTCGTTATCCAATCCATTCCACTTGTTTCATATTGAGAACGCCCACATCACTGAAAATCCAGTCCACGTTTTCCCTGCGACCTTGCTTGCACTCCTGTGTGTACCCCGAAGCACACAGAGCCGACTCGAACCGCACGAGTAGAAGAACATGACTCACTGAAGGATGGACATAAGAAAGTTTTTCAAGACAGTAAGTATTGATCACTGCTGATAGTAACAGTTAGTTAGCTCCAGCTAACAGCAGAAAGTCCCGTGTAATTAGTGAACCAAGTGCTCCCTGGCTGACAAATAAAAACCTAGTTTGCACACTACAGACAATCTCTGCGCACGTCTGTGCACTCTTTTTTACAATAGACTATCTTTGGGATGGCTTCATTCCAGAGCATCAGCTGTGTTTCTCACTTGAGCTGAGCTCATTCAGTATGATTATCATCAGTGGATAATAATAATAATAATAATAATAATAATAATACACTAATAATAATCACTCCACCTCCCGTATTGACCTGTAGGAGTCAGGGCAGAGGGACAGAGGAGCACAGAGAGTGAGAGGGGAGAGACCTTTACCAGAAAGGTGAGTCTAAAGGATTTCACAGGATAGAGTCATTTGAGATGCAGACAGCCTTGGAATTTTATGGAACTCATATGGTTCACCTTGACTGAAATGTTTCATATTTCATATTCATATTAAGACTAATATAACTTGAGCTTTTATTGAGGAGTGTAATGATTAGAAAGTGGAGAAAGCAAAGATATATATATATTAGCCTGACCCAAATATTTTCAAGAGTATCTTAGTATTACTTTAATTCAAGTAATTAAGTAATATATTTTTCAGGGCTTGAAATTACAACCATTTTAGTCACATATGTGCCCAAAATGTAATCTGTGCAACTTCAAAATATTTGGGAACAAACAATTATTGTGCTGTGAGTGAAAGTTATGGCATTAGGCTCTATGTTGATCAGTTATTAATTCAACTCATTGTGTGATCAACAGGCAAGGTCAAGTCAGAGAGCAAGGGGATCCAGGGATGGATCAAGAGGCAGAGGAAGATCAAGTTATCACAGAGAGAGAAGGAGAGCAAGCAGATATAAGACTTATACTGTATACTTATACTGTATTGTATAAAACAGACTGAAATAATACTATTAATAAATTATTTCTCAGTCTTTATTAGCTGTTTGTGAAATGTTGTGCTCACACGCTACATTCGCTCACATCCTGTGCATCTCTTGGGGGCTAAGCCTCCCCTAAACCTAGTGACGCCCCTGGTCAACAGCGTCCTGCATCAGCCAGTAAGCGCCTCTGCGCGCGACGTTGCGCTGGTAGACCGGCGTGCGTGCGGGCTCTGCGCAAAGGCGCGTCACCACGTACAGTGTTGTCATGACAACCCTGAAGGAAATTTCCATGGGAGCTTCCTCACGTGGCTTTACAATGTGACGTCATTGATGGCACGTGAGAAAAGTAGTATATAAAGAGGTCACACACTGTCAAATCTTCAGTGGGTCCCCTCGGGGAACCACGGGGAGCCTGGTGCTTGGATGGCGCCGGGACCGCTGCTATGGGCAGCGACGGTCCCATTGCACGCGCCAGATCCGCACCCGCGCAGAGGCTCGCTCTCTCCCTTGCCAGCCAAGGGGGATCGCGGGCCGAGCATTGCGCGGTGGTCCGTGATCTCCCTTGGCTTGCCAGGGGATTCCAGTGCCCTATCTCCACGGCCCATACGTGCGCCGCCGGCGTGGCCCACTCTTTTAAAAACTCAAAAATAACACCCCAACTATCCATTGTTGGTGGTTAGTAGTGCATGGTGGCACCACGCAGTACTAACCACCAACAAACCTTACTTTTTATTTATTTTGTTTTGCCTCTTTTTGGGCCGTTAAAACACCTAATTACAGCGTGGATTTATGCTTTTACTTTATACTCACCAGCAACCGCTTATGTCCAAACAACACAATATTAACTATCGACATATTCTTTTTCTTTTTCATTTTAAGAATGAAATTGAAAACGACCCTGCCTAATGGTATCATCCTCTTCTCACTAAACTTACTTGTGGGTTGTGGTGGGGCTAATTGGGTGCTCAGCACCCCTAAAGCTCTGACCCTAGAATCGCCCCTGGATTACATAACTGTTTTGCAGTGTTTAAGGTGTTGTAATCAGGGTTTTCCCTTTAGAATAAATAGTTTGTTACCATGAGGGCACCAAACTTAAAAACGTTTGATTCCCTTATGAAAAGTTGGTTGCCAAACCACCTGCGAAGCAGCTGCGAAGGAACTTGGTGGTCTGGGGTAAAAAAAACAAAAAGGATGCAAATGGTGCTTCTGGTAATATCTGTGGCCTAAATCAGCTCCATATTTTGGGGAGTTTTGGAGAATTTTTTTTTTTTAAAAAAGGTCAAATGTTTTAGACTTGTTTGGCAAATTAGCAGGGGACACTTAAGAGTAACTTTTCTTTAGTTTAAAGAGTAACCTGGGACTTCTTTCATATTGTAACAAATTGCGGTTTGCACTGATTCACAGGGATTTAGCCCTGGTAAGAGGAGAACTTGAACAATGCTCTGTTTTAAACAGGAAATCCTACAACACATGTGTCAAACACAAGGCCCGCGGGCCAAATGTGGTCCGCCGCATCATTTTATGTGGCCCTCGAGAGCTCGTGCGTTATTGGCTTACATATTAAACCAATATTATAAGACTTAATAAAAGCTTACACCTCTTTTAAGCGCATATTACCAATAAACAACATCTCCCACAATGCATTTCGTTTTACCCACAACGATAATGGTATCTCACCATTAACGAGACATCAAGACGATTTTCATAACTGTGATGGACTTAAGAAAAACCTCTACAATCTAACCCCAACATGTTCAAGAAAAGAAAAATTGATGCACAAGGAAGGCAGTTTCATGAACGATGGGAAAACGAATACAAGTTTGTATCTCAAGGTGAAAAAACAGTATGTCTTTTGTGTTATGAGGCGCGTCAGTCAGCATTTTGACAGTGAACACGGAGCTAAGTATGCTAAATTTAGCCCACAAGAAAAACAAAGAATCGTTTCGCTTCTGAAACCAAGGTAATGGATACTCAGTCCATTATCATGGCAATGGACCCTTCAAACATCACCTGTGCGAGAGCAGGTTTACAACCACAAACCCTGAGTTAAATATAATAATGAGTTAAATATTTGAAACTGGAATGCATAATAAATACAGAAACCGTTATTTAACAATATATTAAAGTGTAGTTTAATTTATTTTGATTTATATTGCATTTTGTTACATTCATGCTTTCAATCTGGCCCTTCAAGGGAACCATGATGCTGATGTGGCCCTCAGTGAAAATGAGTCTGACACCCCTGTTGTAGACTTTTGGGTGAAGGTAAGCCATCTTTCTGTCAGTCGTTTCTGTCAATCTTTCTGTCAAGCATCTATTTGCTTAGGGGGAGGGAGGGGGTGGGGGGGCTCTGCAGGCGCCATTGCCTGCTGTTAGTTGATAGACTCAAAATTTTCATTATTGAACAGGGCCAATGGCCGTTCTGATTACCATAATGCACAGATTACCAATTACCAGTCCGCCCCAGCAAACAGACGATGACATGATGGGAGGGCAAAGCAGGAGCAGGGAACATCAGGAAGGGTAAGCAGGACAATGAGCAGGATCAGAATCAGGAGATAAGTCGAGTAACACACAGGACAACAAGCAGATGGACCAACAAACAGAAAGGGAGTGACACAACTTTAATTCACAGAGAGACAAACAAGAGGCAGGCGCAAACAATCAGGATAACACATGGTAGGAAGAAAAACAGAACACCAGAAAGACAAGACAGACCTTCAAAGTAAAACAAGAAACAGGGTTGACTAAAGCAGTCCTTCTCAAACAGGGAACATGCTTTTTTTTTTTGCCGTACTGGAATGAAGGGTAATTGCACATATACTACAGTAGGTGGCAGTGGCGCTCTCATTGTCGCAGTGTGCGCAGAGAGTACAGTGGTACCTCTACCTACAAACGTCTCTACATACAAAATTTTCAGGTTACGAAAAGCCTCAACAGGAAAATATTGCCTCTTGTTACAAAATTAATGTCAGGATACGAAAGGCAAAAATACAGTACACGCTGCTACACGCAGCTCCCAGAGTTTACCGAATGTACACATACTTGTCGGCTCCTGTATCTCGGTTTGAAAGCGGTGCGTCCGAGCTGCTCTGCCATTGGCTATCGCTTAGCATCTTCCTGGCATCCCATTGGCTAGGAGGGCCCCTTTGTCTGTATGAGCGTAACCCAGCAACCCAGGTAAACAAACAATTTTTACCTCTGCCACGGAGGTTATGTTTCTGCCGGCAAAATGTTTTCTTCTTCCTAGGGGGGCGCAGCAGAAAATAATTGAGAGGCACTGGAAGAGAGACAGGGGAGTCGAGACACCAACTTAACACAAAACAGAATGTCTGCCATGGCTGACCTAGACCATGACACATCTTTGTATAAAAAAAAGAAAAACATGTTGGAAGACACATACTGGTGTTACTGAATTTGAAGTGTTAAATTATTGGTCTGCACTAAATAAAGACTAAACTAAGGTGTTGAATGTTGGGACTCCACCTGCTGAGCTGCAGACCCAACCTTGTCAGGCCGACACGCCCAGCAGTTCTCAGCGGGCTGCCAGAGAGCTGCGCGCTTGGCGACGGGAACGGGCAAAGCGCGCTCTACCCCACACCTAAGTAAGTAAGTAAACTTTATTTATACAGCGCCCTTCACAGACCATGGTCACAGAGCGCTTCACAATTAAAATAAAAACACAGTAAAAGATACATATAAATTTAAGATTAAAAGGCCAAGACAACACATTTATGAACATAACAGCCCCAAGACAATTAGGCAAAAGCCTGCACAAATAAAAAGGTCTTTAGTTGCCTTTTGAAGGAGTCAACAGACTCCATGGAACGCAGAGAGAGCGGAAGATCGTTCCAAAGCCTGGGAGCAACGGCCTGGAAGGATCGGTCTCCTCTGGTCCGGAAGCGAGTCCGAGGAACCATCAGCAGATTCTGATCCACAGACCTCAGAGCCCGAGCTGGGGTGTAGGGCTGGATCAGATCGCTGATGTAAGGTGGAGCCTGACCATGCAAAGCTCTGAAAGTTAAAACCAGAATTTTAAAATTGATCCTAAAGGAAACTGGCAGCCAATGAAGAGCTTTGAGAATAGGGGTTATGTGTGACCTCCTATTAGAGCGGGTCAGAATTCTTGCTGCGGAATTTTGCACTAGCTGCAGGCGAGACAGCTCCTTCTTGTTTAGACAAGGAAAACAAACTGTTACAATAGTCCAAACGCGAAGACACAAAATGCGTGAATGACCAGCTCCAAATCATTTTGCGACAACATTTTCCTGAGTTTAGAAATATTCCTCAGATGAAAGAAGCAATTCCTTGACAGCTGTTTGCAGTGTTGCACTAATGACATGTCTTTGTCAAACACAACACCCAGGTTTCTTAGGCTCGGTTTAACAGACCGGCCCAAGTCACCCAAATACTGGTTAATCCCAGGAATGGAGTCATCAGGGGCAATAACCAGGGTTTCAGTTTTGTCCACGTTTAGCTGCAAGGTGTTCACACTTAGCCATTGATTAATCTCCACCAAGCAATGAACTAAGGAATTTAGCCTGTGAAGCTCAGTAGGCTTAAAAGAGCAGTACAGCTGAATATCATCCGCAAACATGTGGTAGGAGACATCAGGAAATCTCTGGATGATTTTTCCCAAGGGGATCAAGTACAACAAAAATAATAAAGGACCCAAAACAGAACCTTGGGGGACTCCACACAAAAGATCTGCTGACCCAGACCTTATTTGGTTAGCTGTGACACTAAAGCTACGCCCAGAGAGGTATGACGAGAACCAATGAAGAACTGAACCTGACAGTCCTACTTCATCCCTCAGCCTTCTCAACAGGATTTGGTGGTCGACGGTGTCAAAGGCTGAGGACAGATCTAAGAGAACTAGAACAGTGCATTTTCCCGAATCAGCAGACATCATAATGTCACTGGACACTTTCCGCAAGGCTGTCTCCGTAGAGTGATGTTTGCGGAAACCAGACTGAAATGTCTCATGGATGTTGTTTTGATCCAGGAATAATGACAGCTGCTCAGAGACCACCTTCTCTAGGATCTTGGACAAGATTGGTAGCTTAGAGATCGGCCTGAAATTACTGAGGACAGTCGGGTCTAAGCCTGTCTTTTTGAGTAAAGGCTCCACTATAGCATGCTTAAATGCATTGGGAAACACACCGGAGGACAGAGAGAGGTTAACCATTTTGGTAACCCAGGGGCCAATTACCTCAAACACTTTCACAAAAAGCCTACACGGAAGGACATCCAATGAGCAAGAGGAGAGTTTCATCTTGGTCACCAGTGCTGAGATATCAGCAAGAGTCACAGACCTAAATGAGGACCACAAGCTGGAGACAGGCTCAACGACAGCAGGGGTTCCACATAAAAGGGGAGGGATTTTCTCCTTGATCAACTTAATTTTGTCAGTAAAAAATCTCAATAATGCATTGCTGTCCGCTTCACAAAAAACAGGAGTAACTGGCGCAGCAGGACATACAAGAAAATTGATTGTGTTAAACAGCACTTTGGGATTTTTCTTATTAGCTGTTACCAGTTGACGAATAAAGTCTGATCTGGCATTTTCCACCATCTCATTGTATGAGGCCACAAGATCCCTGAGATGGAGTCTGTGCACCTCAAGGTTAGTGGATTTCCACAGACGTTCGGTCTTACGACAAAGTCTCCTTAGACTCATGGTGTCTTCATTTATCCAAGGGCACACTTTTTTCTGAACTGACCAGCTTGATTTAACCGGTGCCACCTGATCCAGAATTTTGACACAATGATTGGTAAAACACTGAGTAAAATTGTCCACACCTGAATGTCATCAGCTCATCACGCACCTGCAGCTCATCGGCTCATCTGGTAAGAGATATAAACTCGGCCACTCCTGTACTCTAGTTGCGAGTTCTTGCCGTAACCTCCGCTGGTGCAGTGGTGTTTCCTGTGGGTGCTCGTCAACGTTCTTTGTGGATTATTCTTCGAGTGGATCGTTTCCTTGTGTGGATTTATCTCCTTGTGGATTACCCTTTGTGTGGATAATTACTCACTGAACTTTCTTGTGAGTTTTGTTTCCAGTGACTGCTCCTGGGGTTGGAAGGATCTCCCTGTGGATTACCCTCTGTGTGGATTATTACTCACCGAACTTTCTTGTGAGTTTTTGTTTCCAGCGACTGCTCCTGGGTTTGGAAGGATCTCCCTGTGGATTACCCTCTGTGTGGATTATTACTCATCAAACTTTCTTGTGAGTTTTTGTTTCCAGTGACTGCTCGTGGGGTTGGAAAGATAGGACTTCCGTTTACTCCCCAGTTCTGAACTACTCCAGATATTACCTGGACTCTGGCGTTTTGGGACTGCCTGATCAGAGTCTTTTTCCCTAGCTGGAATTATCTGAGAAATAAACTCTGCTTTTGTGCCTGAACCGTCATTTGTCTGTTTCGTGCTTTTGGGGTCCTCCACAAACCATAACAGTAAGAACTGTTGAACCATGTCAACGACTCCAGCCGGCACAGGGACTGTACATACCAGCCCGGTTCAGGCCGCGTTATGCCAGCAGATTCAGCTGACCCAAGCCCACACCCAGAAGCTGCAGGCGGCCTCCGTGGCTGTACAGGACCTCCAGGCCCAGGCCCAGACCACCTGTTCTCCAGACGCCTCCGGCGGCTGATCTTCGCCCCTCACTCCAGACAGCCACTGGGGAGGAACCCATGCAACTGGGGCGAACCCGGCTTAGCCCCGCAGAACGGGAGGCCTGGTTCAAGGCTGGTTTCTGTCTTTACTGTGGGCAGAGAGGACACCTGATCAGAACCTGCCCCACCTGGCCTAAAAAGCAGGCTCACCAGGGTTACGGGGGATCCTGTTGAGCCGTTTATCCTGCTCCCTGAGTCCCAGTTAGTGAGCGTCAGCCTGTCCTGGGCGGATCAGCGGATCAGCGGATCACCGTGGGAGCGCTCCTCGACTCAGGGGCTAACGAGTGTTTTCTGGACTCTGAATTCGCTGCACAGGCACACATCCCTCTGGAGCCCCTGGAGAAGCCGATGGAGGCCTTCGCTCTGGATGAACGACGTCTGGCTAGCGTGACTCAGCGCACTCTTCCCATTACCCTCACCATAGCTGGTAACCACGTGGAGAGACGCCAGTTCTTCGTCATCCAGTCCCCATCGGTTCCTGTGGTCCTAGGATTTCCCTGGTTCGTGCAACATGAGCCACGCGTCGCCTGGTCCTCTGGTTCTATCTTGGAGTGGAGCCCTGCATGTCATGCCCAATGGGCAAACAACCTGTACTCTAGTTGCGAGTTCTTGCCGTAACCTCCGCTGGTGCAGTGGTGTTTCCTGTGGGTGCACGTCAACATTCTTTGTGGATTATTCTCCGAGTGGATCATTTCCTTGTGTGGATTTATCTCCTTGTAGATTACCCTTTGTGTGGATAATTACTCACCGGACTTTCTTGTGAGTTTTTGTTTCCAGTGACTGCTCCTAGGGTTGGAAAGATAGGACTTCCGTTTACTCCCCAGTTCTGGACTACTCCGGATATTACCTGGACTCTGGCGTTTTGGGACTGCCTGATCACGGAGTCTTTTTCCCTAGCTGGAATTATCTGAGAAATAAACTCTGCTTTTGTGCCTGAACTGTCATTTTGTCTGTCGTGCTTTTGGGGTCCTCCACAAACCATAACATTGAACCTGCTAAAATAGGGTCAAGAACTGTCCAGTATATTATTGAAACGTGGAAGACCATCGCACTAAAGTACTGAAAGAACGTAAAGGCAAATGTCCTAATAAAAGCTAAAGATGGTCCAACAAAGTGTAAGTGCATGTAACATTTTGAACAGGCAGTGCAAATACAATTTAAGTTAGCCATAGCAGATTTTTGAGTTTCAATGGCTCCCTTGACAAAGTGTAACAAAGATGACACTTTTAAAAAATACATGAAGTTACATTACACAATAAAACACTAACATCTCTCGTTAGTTTTTCTCTGGAAACATGCATGTAGAAGGGGAAGTCTGAAAAGACTAAGCAATGAACGGATGTGAGAGTGCAACAGTCAAATCTAAGCCGTTAATGCAATGCTGACATTAATGCATCTAGATTGCGGAGATCTAAGTTATAAATTTCAGCTATAAGCCCTCTGAGACTGAACAACAAGAAACAATGATGGAGGGTGACGGAGATCTCATGAATTTGTTTATTTCTCTGCATGCAAAGAAAAAGCATCAAACGGTCAACACACAACAGAGTTGTGTATGAAGGCATGTCAGCAACGGTGCTTTGAACGTTTGCATACAAATTACAAATGAAGTGGAGTGTAGGGAGAGGGTGCCACTTAAAAGCTACCTGCACTTTTACACATTCTGTCTTATGATAATGCAATGTGAACACAGACATGTACCTGTGCACACAAGCAAACTCACATGCACATTCCCACACACCCTCACAGACTTAAAGGGTTAATGGGTTGACTTTACACCATCTTCACACCATCAAGTTCATCACTTTAACACACGTGTCAAACACAAGGCCCGCAGGCCAAATGTGGCGCGCCACATCATTTTATGTAGCCCTCGAGAGCTTGTGCTTTAATGGCTTAAATTTTAAACCAATATTTTAAGACTTAAAATAAGCTTACATTGCTTTAAAGCGCATATTGACAATAAACTACATCTCCCACAATGCATTTTGTCGTCACCCACAAGGATAACAGTATCTCACCATGAGCAAGACACCAAGACGATTTTCAGAACTGATGGACTTCAGAAAAAACTCTACAAACTAACCCCTATATGTCCAAGAAAAGAGAAATTGATGCACAAGGAAGGCAGTTTCATTAACGATGGGAAAACGAATACAAATTTGTACCTCAAGGTGAAAAAACAGTATGTCTTTTGTGTTATGAGGCGGTGTCAATCGTGAAAGAGTATAATCTACGTTGGCATTTTGACAACAAACACAGAGTTAAGTATGCTAAATTTAGACTACAACAAAAACAAAGAATCGCTTCCGCTTCTGAAACCAAGGTAATAGATACTCTGAGTGATGTTTACAGAGTCCTATACCATGGCAACGGACTCTGTAAACATCACCGGTGCGACAGTAGATTTACAACCACAAACCTGAGTTTAATATAATAATGAGTTAAATATTTAAAACTTTAATATATAATGAATGCAGAAACAGTTATTTAACAATATAATAAGGCGCAGTTTAATTTATTTTGATTTACATTGCATTTTGTTACTTTCATGCTGTCAATCTGGCCCTTCGACGGCAACCATGATGCTGATGTGGCCCTCAGTGAAAATGAGTATGACACCCCTGCTTTAACACCTTAATACAATCAAAGTGAATGCTAAAAATAAAAAAATAAGAATAAAAGAAGCAATACAGCTGACATGACTTATCAGTCCCATTTCCCGACAACATAAATTAAACAGGCATGCAGGACATCCATCCATCCATTTTCTATACCCGTTTCATCCTCCGAAGGGTCATGGGGATCTGCTGGAGCCTATCCCAGCCGTCTACGGGCCAAAGGCAGGGGTACACCCTGGACAGGTCACCAGTGCATGCATGCAGGACGTGTTTGGGTTTATTTTAAAGGTGTGTTAACTTTATTTAAACACAATAATAATAAAAAATAGTATTAAAACCTAAGAACTGCTCTTAGCAAAGTCATAAAAATTGGGGAACTGAACTGCTAGTTGAATTACTGTTAGGAAACACTGTTTTATAAGTGGCACATGTATAAAAACACATTTTATACCTATTCAATTGCTTTGATAAGTTGTTGTTGTTTTTTAAGAAGGATTTAAGTATTGTTTTTTTTTCATATTAGAGTTGCTTCACCTGGATCTGCTGTGGCTTTTTAGCAGCACTGGGGATGAAAAGAAGAGTTCCCAGGGCAAAGGCGGGTAGATTGAACTGTGCAAAGCGGTTTGCAATTCCTATCAGGTCAAGGTTCAACAGGAAAGAACACTTTGGGAAAGATGTTGAATGACATTTGGAATGATGTTATGTAATGTTATGTAATTATGTTCTGATTAAAAGCATAGCAGAACAAAAGTTGTTTGTCCATCTCAAGGGCTTGAATTTTCTGTTGCGTCACCTGTAATTCATTTCACTTAGATTTATTAATAAGAGATTATTTTCATCATCTGTGTAAAGCTGTGTAAAGAATTAATGCATACACAGTTACAGTAATACTGGATTTGGACAGTGACAAAGTAATTTTAGCTCCTTACTCAGAAAATGTAATGATTTGATACAAGACAATAACTCGCTAAAGTCTTGACCCCATGGATATCACCAAATACAGGGTTTCCTCCATGCTTTGATGGTCTTTTGCTACAGCTTTCACCAGTTGCTTGAGGGTCTGTCTGTCTTTAATGACACAGTCTCCACACAAGATGACTGCTGTCCCTTTATCAGCAACAGAATGTCCATCCTGCCTTTATTTTTGGTCAAACATCTTTGAGAATATTAAACTGAAAATGTTGCTGCCATCCACTGGTCAGTAATGTATATGAGATTTTATTTAAATTCATACATAACTGTTCTCCAGTGAAAACATTTTTAATGAAGAAGTAGAAATGGAATTTAGATTCAAAACATACACTTTGTAAAAAAGAATGTTGACACCAGGGTTTCTGTTGTCCGGTAATTGCCGAAGTCCGGTATTTTATAATCTCTCCGGTCAAAATGTCCAGTGAAAATACTCCTCCCAAGCACAATTTCAGTTGTAATAAAATAGGTAATTTCCACATCATTTTATGAAAAAACATACTTTTTTTTTTTTTACGAATGAGTAGTGTGTGTATGTGTGAATGAATGAATGTAGCCTACATGTGGAACGAAACTTTTTTTTTGCGCGGAACGAAACTTGTCGCATTTGTTTCATTAAATCTAACAAACCGCGCACCACAACAGAGAGGTCTTTGACATGGCGAAAGCTATTTTCTAAAACGAAAAAGCTCTAATAGCGAGGGTGATGATGAGTCTAACTCTAAAAGGCTATCTGAAGAGATGGAGACTACCATAGATGATGTCGTGGCTCCTGCCGAAAATATTTATTTATTTTTTGAAGTTATGCTCGTGAGTCAATTGACGGGACTTATTTGATTTGAAATAGCCTGTTTTTTTTAAATAAAAATACAATTAAATGACTTGCATTGATATCGTACTACTGCATATGATTTATTTTTAACCTCAGTAAATTCATATAGCCTATGTGTGATGAGACGCGATCTCAGGCTACCGTAGTCGCGGGAGTGTGACGTCAGCGGTGCACCGAGTAGTTGTTGTGTGTACGTTGTTCACATGTGCGCTGTTAATAAATGGCTACTGAATGCCGCAGCAAGTCAACTGAGTCCTCGTTTTCCACACATGAGTAAAACTCATGACATGGTGTCAGAAGTGGCCGTCAGGAAGCCTACTGAGTAAGAATGGCAAAGTTCGGACCACCGGAGCCCTTCGACTTCACCCGCCCAGCTGAATGGCCAATGTGGCGCCGCCGGTTCGACCGCTTCAGGATAGCATCGAAGCTGGACAAAGACAGCGGGGAGGTGCAAGTGAACACGCTTCTGTATGCTTTGGGGAGAGATGCGGAGGCTATCTACGAGTCATTTGTGTATGACGAGGATCAGCTAGAGGACGACGCTCAGCCAGAGCTCGACTACATGACAGTAATGGATGGTAATTACCGATCATTTCGTGCCGAAGAGGAACGTAATACACGAAAGAGCATGCTTCCATAAGAGAGTGCAGAAGACAGGAGAGTCTGTTGAAGCTTTTGTCAGAGGATTATATGAACTGGCACAGTATTGTGAGTTCGGAGGAACTAAAGAGGAACAGATCAAAGACAGGATTGTTATCGGCATATCAGACGGCGAAGTGTCGCAAAAACTGCAGCTCGAGCAGGACCTCACACTCGATAGAGCCGTCCAGATAGCACGCCAGAGTGAACAAATCAAGCAGCAGAATGTGAGCCTGCAAGCGGATTGTAATGTGGATGCTTTGAGACAAGGAGGACGGCAGTTCCGCACCAAAAGGAGTGATAATGACGGACAATGGCGCAGACAGCAAGCGCCTGGTGAGTCAAAACCTGTTGCTGCATGTACACGTTGCAATAGACAACATGGGAAAACACAGCCCTGCCCAGCTAAGAACAAGAAGTGCAGAAAGTGCAGTAAAGTCGGACATTTTGAGGTAGCCTGTAAAACCAAAATGTTGAAAGAAGTGACAGTGACCTCCGATGAGACAATGAACGGAGACGATGTGTTTTTTCTGGGAGCAGTAACTGAACCTGAGGCAGCCATCATTAAGCAGCCAGATTCAGAAGACGAGTGGCTTGTGGAGTTACCTGTTAACGGCAGTGCTGTCGAGTTTAAAATAGATACGGGTGCCGATATCACTGTAATGTCACAGACTACATTCAACAGACTGCCACAGAGCCCAAAATTAATCAAAGCACAGAAAACACAGCTTGTCACCAGTCCTGGAGGTGAGGTGCAGTGTGTGGGCAAATTCCTGGCCACAACCCAGTTTAAAGGACAGAAATACAAATACTGGGTCACCGTCATAAGAGGACCGTACACCCACAACCTACTAGGGGGGAGTGTTGCTAAGAGGATGGGGCTTGTCAAACGAATTGACAGCATAGACACAGGCATGCTGGGCGATGTGTTTGGGGACATTGGTCTGCTTAAGTGTGAACCGGTCAAAATTGAACTGAAAGCAGATGCAGAGCCCTACATACTGACAACACCTCGCCGCATCCCCTTCCCACTCCTGTCAAAAGTTGAGACTGAACTGAGGCGTATGCTGGACATGGGCATAATAGAAGAGGTTAACAGAGGCCACCGATTGGTGTGCCCCAATGGTTCCTGTGGAAAAGAGAAACAGAGAACAAGTGAGAGTATGTGTGGATCTGAAGCGCTTAAATAAGGCAGTGAAACGTGGGCATTTCATCTTACCTACACTGGAGGACATCGCTCCAAAGCTGGCTGGTGCAAAAGTATTCTCCACACTGGACGCTTCATGTGGATTTTGGCAGATCCTGTTGGATGCCAGCAGTCAAAAGCTAACAACATTCATAACACCCATTGGCAGGTTCTGCTTCCGACGTCTGCCATTTGGAATCACATCCGCCCCAGAGATTTTCCAAAGACTGATGTCCGCCTTACTGAAGGATCATGAAGGAGTCGCTGTGGTCATGGACGACATACTGGTCTTTGGAGCAACGAAGGCGGAACACGATAACCGTCTCAACGCTGTGCTGAGGACCATAAAAGACAGCGGCTTGAAGCTGAACAGAGCGAAGTGCCACTTTGGCAAGCCAGAGATCCAGTACTTTGGCCACATCATCAGTGCTGAAGGCATGAGACCGGACCCAGCCAAAGTGAAAGCTATCACAAACATGTCAAGTCCGACCAATGTGGAGGAACTACGTCAGGTCCTGGGTCTCATCAACTACGTGGGGAAGTTCCTGCCAGGTCTCTCCACAACACTGCACCCTATCACCAGTCTACTATGGAGAGAGAGCGAGTGGATCTGGAGCGACGTGCAGGAGCAGGCGTTTTCAGCCGTCAAAGCTATGCTCGTGTCAGCACCAGCACTGTCCTACTACGATGCCAACCGGAAAACTGTCATCAGTGCGGACGCAAGTAGCTACGGCTTAGGAGCTGCTCTCCTACAAG
This sequence comes from Hirundichthys speculiger, assembly GCA_018398805.1. Classification (NCBI taxonomy): domain Eukaryota; kingdom Metazoa; phylum Chordata; class Actinopteri; order Beloniformes; family Exocoetidae; genus Hirundichthys; species Hirundichthys speculiger. The sequence goes on along the minus strand of JAGFBZ010000035.1, from coordinate 2,386,975 downwards.
AACATGAGGACGGTCTAAAGCCAGTGGCATTCTGCTCCCGCACATTGTCAGACTCAGAGCGGAGATATTCCCAGATTGAGAAAGAGTGTCTAGCAGGTGTGTGGGCGTGCGAGCGTTTTGCACACTACGTGCAGGGTATGGAAAGCTTTCGCCTACAAACTGACCACAAACCACTTGTACCTCTCATAAATACGTACGACTTAGACAAAGCACCTCCTAGGTGCCAGAGACTCCTGATGAGGCTCCTGAGGTTTCATGTGGTCGCGGAACATGTCCCAGGCAAGCAGCTGGTTGTTGCTGACGTTCTCTCCAGGAGCCCGCTAACCGACGTGTGCGACGAGAGCACAGAACATGTGGTACAAGCATACATTGAGTCTGTGGTATCAAATGCACCAGTCACATCACAGAAACTCAGCGAAATCCGTGCAGCCACACAGCAGGACGAAGAGCTACAGAGCGTAGTAAGGTTCATCAGGGATGGATGGCCACACAAAACGACACTGTCTCCATCTTTCCACGGATACTACGCTGCAAGAGCACATCTTTCAGAGATCAATGGCCTTGTGCTATACCAGGACCGGTTGGCCATCCCTGTAGCACTAAGGGCCAACGTGCTAAAACAACTGCACCAGGGGCACCAAGGCCTAACACGGTGCCGGGCACGCGCCAGAATGTCAGTGTGGTGGCCGTACATCAGTGCTCAGATCACACCAACAGTTTCAACATGCAGATTTTGCATTGCAAACAAACCTACCCAGAGACGTGAGCCTCTCCTAACTACACCTCTGCCAGCAGGCCCCTGGCAGCGGATAGCTGCGGACTTGTGTGAGTTTGGGAGGGAGCAATATCTCATTGTGACAGACTATTACTCGAGAGACATTGAAATCGTCCACCTGTCATCAACTGCAAGCCGTCAAGTCATCGACAGGCTCAAGAGCATGTTCGTGAGGTGGGGCATTCCGCTAGAGCTGGTGAGTGACAATGCCACACAGTTCTCATCTGCAGAGTTTCAGGACTTCAGCCGGGAGTATGGGTTTCTGCACACGACCTCTAGCCCACATTACCCCCAGGCTAACGGTGCAGTGGAGCGCGCCGTTCAGACAGCGAAACATATCCTGAAACAGCCTGACCCACATCTCGCTCTCATGCTATAGAGCAATGCCCAGTGCTGCAACAGGGGCGAGCCCAGCCATGCTCATGACCGGGAGGGAGATTCGAACCACTCTTCCTATGCTGGAGCACAAACTCCATGCTACTCCCGTAGATGGACATCAAGTTCAGCAGAAAGACAGCCAGGCCAAGTTGGCTTATCGCTTTTTCTACGACCGTCGTCATTCTGCACGGCCACTTCCTGTTCTACGACCCGGGCAGGATGTCAGGGTGAAGCTTGATGGAGAGAAAGGATGGAGAACACCAGCTAAAGTCATCAGCAGGTGCAGAGAGCCACGATCCTACATGGTGGAGACGGACAGCGGAGCAGTTCTGCGGCGCAATAGGAGGCATCTACAGGCCGTCCCGCAGCCTGTGGATCCACCTGAACAACAGCGGCAGCTGCAGACATCCGGATCCCCTGCGCAGCAGCCCAGCAGCTCACTACCTGTGGTCAGCCCAGGCCACACAAACAGTGCCCCTGTCCAGGGACATTCTGATCCAGCTGTTGAGTGCACACCACAGCCTTCAACCCCACACGGAGGCATGCAGGTGACATCCAGAGGTCGAGTAATCAGAGTTCCCATCAGGTATAGAGACAAAAACATTTAAGAGTGCTTACCTCTGCACTATGTTCACAGTTTGACTAAGTTGAGTTGACAGTGATGATTTCAGTTATAGTGACAGTTAAAACTACGTATCACTTAAGGTCAAAGTCAGTTATGCATGCTGCCAGTTATGCGTTTATCGGTTCATTTTCAAAATAGGATTATCATTCCACATGGTCATATTTTGCATTGTGAAATGCTGAGACTGTGAGAGACTTTGGAGTGGTTACAATAATAGGAACAGCATCTATCGAGGGCAGAATAATCCCTACGATGCTGCGGACTGAGGGCAGTCTACCCCGACGTCCTAGATGTGAAAGTTGTTATGTTCCATGCATTCATGTATAGGCCAGGGAAGTTACATCCTTGTTTGAAAATGTAAGTTTATTGTTAAAGAGGGGAGATGTGATGAGACGCGATCTCAGGCTACCGTAGTCGCGGGAGTGTGACGTCAGCGGTGCGCCGAGTAGTTGTTGTGTGTACGTTGTTCACATGTGCGCTGTTAATAAATGGCTACTGAATGCCGCAGCAAGTCAACTGAGTCCTCGTTTTCCACACATGAGTAAAACTCATGACACTATGTGACCGGAATTTCAAACATTTGTCCGGTAAATTGAAAACCTACCGGTCACATGTCCGGTGCCAATTTTTTCTAGCGGAAACACTGGTTGACACTTTACTTTTTTATTTGTTGTTTGGGATTAAAAAAAAAAGACCTAAAAATATGGAAATCCTGTTTAGGCCCATTGTTCATTTTATTTACGATCTACGGGAAATACCATATCCACAACTCCAAATTCCAAACTGCAATGTTGTTAGCTTTAAAAAGAAAGCATGAATTTTAATGAAAATTCGATAGTCCAACCATCAGTTCAGCAAACTCAGGAAGTGTTGTTTTCATCGTCAGTACCTTAACAGGACGAGTCAAACCGAGATCAGCTATAAGCGAACATGAATAAAAGGTAAAATAAAGCAGAACACACAGTACACACAGCGATACAGGAGAGAAACTAAACTTTAAACCACAGAAATCTGCAGAAAACCAGAAAATGGTATTGAAACTGATACCGCTGCTATTTTTAAATACCGGAAGTATACAGTATTACCGTAATACCGCCCAAGCCTACTATATATATATATATATATATATATAGATATATATATATATATATATATATATATATATATATATATATATATATATATATATCATATATATATATATATATATATATATATATATATATATATATATATATATATATATATATATATATATAAATGTGTGTGTGTGAAAAAAAAGACTGGACACATATCTCTTGGAGGAAAAGTATGTCAAGCCAGGACAGACGAACTTTACTCTAATGACGCCTTCTGTAGAAAAATAATGTTTTTGATCATAAAATGGTGTTAAACCACCCTTTTGAATGCCAGTAACAGTGTAAATGATACTTTTTGGTAGATGGCGAAAAAACAATGATGCAGCACCTCTTTCATCCCCCTTCTGCTAGAAAGCCTGTAGGTGGCAGGATTAAACTGTCAGGGATGCAACTACGAGCAGTGTTTATCAGGCCTTCACACCCATCGCCACCGCCCTCCCAGGTGTTCAACCCCTTCCAAAGCCAGTCGGTAATAAAGACAATACAGAGATGATTCTATTTAGTGATAAAATGAAAAAAGGATAAAAGCTGCTGTCCATCTTGAATCCAAAGATATAAAAACAAAAAACTGGTCTGGAATCTGTCATTTTAGATCAGGATATGTTGTTTAAACAGCATATTAATCAGGTTTGTCACACAGCCTTTTTTCACCTCTGTAATATCGCCAGAATAGGAGCATCCTCTCCCATAGTCATGATGAAAAACACGCGTTTGTCACTTCCAGACTGGATTACTGTGATGTGTTGTCAGCCGGATGTCCGAAAAACTCTCTGAATAGCCTCCAACTGATCCAAAAAGCAGCAGTGAGTGCTGACAGGAATCAGCAGAGAGATTACGTCTCCACCATGCTAGCCTCCCTCCAGTGGCTTCTTGTAAAATTTTGAATCTTATTCAAAATTCTGCCTCTCCCATATAAAGGACCTTCACGGCCAAGCTCCTTGTTATTTACAAGACCTGATAACTCCTGATGCTCCTAATAGAACTTTCTGCTCTCAGAGTGCCGGTTTACTTCTTGTTCCTAGAATATCCAAAAGTAGTTTTGGAGGAGGCCAGACACCTTTACTATGGAACCAGCTACCAGTCTGGGTTCAGGAGGCTGACACCACCTGCACCTTTAAAACTAAGCTGAAAACTTTTCTGTTTAGTAAGAGCCTATAGTTAGTCTAAACAATAGTGTGTTAGGGCCAATAGTCATAGCTACAGTTATAGGAGCCAAGACTAGAGTAGACTCATCTTAAACATGGCATCTTCATAGCTGTGCTGCTATAGGCCTACACTGCAGGGGAACACCAACATGATCGGCTGAGCGGTGTCTCTGCCTCTCTTCTCTCTCCTCCTCTCCTCTTCTTCCTTCAGGTCAATCCATAGTTAATTATGAGCACCTCATAAATGTAACTGTGTTCCCATGTTCCTGTTGTTTTTTGTCCTGTTTTGCCCATCCCTTTTTTTCTTCTTTTTTTTTCTGTATGTTTGCAGGCCAGAGTTTCCATAGTTACATCCTGACCTGCAGTTCTATACTCTGGCCAGCCCAGTGTTTACCTCTACCTGTGTGCGTAGATGTCTTTGGGACGTTGACTAACATGCTGACCAGCAGTCTGATCCTCTGACCACCTCAGTGTTGCTGCCAACATCTGTTTATATAGTCGTCTATGTAGTTCATGCACTAACAATGAACCAGTCCGAATATTATTCGGCCCCTTTATTTTCAGTGCAGCAAATGATCCAATGTTGTCCTAAATGACTGATGATGATCAATAGAATCCACCTGTGTGTAATCAAGTCTCCGTATAAATGCACCTGCTCTGTGATAGTCTCAGGGTTCTGTTTAAAGTGCAGAGAGCATCATGAAGACCAAGGAACACACCAGGCAGGTCCTAGATACTGTTGTGGAGAAGTTTAAAGCTGAATGTGGATACAAAAAGATTTCCCAAGCTTCAACATCTCAAGGAGGACTGTGCAAGCAATCATATTGAAATGGAAGGAGTATCAGATCACTGCAAATCTACCAAGACCCGGCCGTCCCTCTAAACTGTCATCTGGAACAAGGAGAAGACTGATCAGAGATGCGGCCAAGAGGCCCATGATCACTCTGGATGAACTGCAGAGATCTACAGCTGAGGTGGGAGAGTCTGTCCATAGGACAACAAGCAGTCGTACGCTGCACAAATCTGGCCTTTATGGAAGAGTGGCAACAAAGCCATTTCTCAAAGATATCCATTAAAAGTCATGTTTAAAGTTTACCACAAGCCACCTGGGAAGACACACCAAACATGTGGAAGAAGGTACTCTGGTCAGATGAAACCAAAATCAAACTTTTGGCCACAATGCAAAATGATATGTTTGGGATAAAAGCAACACAACTCATCACCCTGAACACACCATCCCCACTGTCAAACATGGTGGTGGCAGCATCATGGTTTGGGCCTGCTTTTCTTCAGCAGGGACAGGAAAGATGGTTAAAACTGATGGGAAGATGGATGGAGCCAAATACAGGACCATTCTGGAAGAAAACCTGTTGGAGTCTGCTAAAGACCTGAGACTGGGACGGAGATTTATCTTCCGACAGAACAATGATCCAAAACATAAAGCCAAATCTACAATGGAATGGTTCACAAATAAACGTATCCAGGTGTTAGAACGGCCAAGTCAAAGTCCAGACCTGAATCCAATCAAGAATCTGTGGAAAGAGCTGAAGACTGCTGTTCACAAATGTTCTCCATCCAACCTCACTGAGCTCCAGCTGTTTTACAGGAAGAATGGACAAGAATTTCAGTCTCTTGATGTGCAAAATACCCCATACCCCAAAAGACTGGCAGCTGTAATTGCAGCAAAAGGTGACGCTACAAAGTATTAACACAAGGGGGCCGAATAATATTGCACGCCCCATATTTCAGTTTGTTAAAGTTTAAAATATCCAGTAAATTTCGTTCCACTTCATGATTATGTCCGACTTGTTGTTGATTCTTGACAAAAAAAATTGAGATTTTATATCTTTGTTTGAAGCCTGATATGTGGCAAAAGGTTGAAAAGTTCAAGGGGGCCAAATACTTTCACAAGGCACTGTATGTGTACATAATTCACCTGTCTCGAGATGTTCGTTGCAGCATTGCCATACAGTGTTTATTCAAGTTGTCACGCACTTCATGTTGTTACTTTAGTGTCTTGGTCTTTTTAAATCAAATCAAATCAAAACAACTGTAGATTAACTTTTTTTTTCCATGTTTTTCCTATCTTCCTTGAGGGTTTTAATTTTTCATTTTATTTCATTTATTTTATTTCTTTTCTGTTTTTAATGCATTCTTTAATGCTTCTGTAATGCTTCTAATGTTTTATGTAAATCACCTTGAATTGTCTTGTACACGAAATGTGCTATACAAATAAACTTGCCTTCTTTGTGCTCTTTGTGTTCTGGGTTCTCCTGTCTTTAGTCCACCTTGTTTCCTGTTCTACTTTGAAGGTCTGTCTTGTCTTAATGGTGTCTACCTTAACTTTCCTTCAGTTCATTTCCCTAACTGTCTGCATCTGCCTCTCGTTTGCTCCTTGTGTATTCAAGTCTCGTCTTTCCCTTTCTGTTCGCTCATTTTTCTCTGTTTATTTTCCTGATGTCTCTGCCTGTCTTCTTTCTCTGTTGATGTTGCCTTGCTCTCAGTTAAGTTTGGATTTTGTTTTTCAAAATAAACAACCTTTTTTGGAATCTCCTGCATTCTGGGTCCTCCATACAAGAAAACATGACATCCATTTGTTTTCAATTTTTCCATAGTTTCACATGAATTCTGTGACAGCAAAATTAGTGTGAAAAAAGAGGGAAAAAACAAAATAGGGCCATCACAACAAACCCTCATCTACATACTTTCGTTTCTTAGAGATGTTTCTCAGGAAATGCAATAATAGCTGCATTTGAGACAAGAAGTAGGTGAATTAGAGATTTTTTATTTACTGTGCAAATATTCGTGAAATCATACAGTATATTGAAATTTATTTTTATATTTTGCAAATTGATGGCTCTTGCTTTTCTGAAGGGTTATAGATCATTTTAAAAGTCATCAAAGAACAGGAACAAGTAATTTAGTGTGTCAGTACTCGAAAAGCAGAACATTCTGGTTTCCTGTAAAACCCAAACCACACAGCCAACACTTTTTGTGTGTTGCCGTTTCCCTTTAAAGAACTCAGACAGCCCTCATGGGACTAATTCTTCACTCTGCAGACAGCAGAGCAGCACAAACCTCAACATGACATGCAACATCAATGGAACTGTGCTGATCACTATGCTCCCTCCTCTGCTTGTGACAGAGTTTTTTTTCGGGCTCCTTGGAAATGGTTTGGCTCTGTGGATCTTCTGCTTCCACTTGAGGCCCTGGAAAAGCAGCACAGTGTTACTCTTCAACCTGGCAGTGACAGATTTTCTGCTTAATTTGGCTTTACCTTTCCGTGCCAGCTACTACATCTCAGGGATGAAATGGATGTTTGGAAGCGCCTTCTGCAACATCAGCCTCTTCATGTTGGCAATGAACCGCAGTGGGAGCACCTTCTTCTTGATGGCCATTGCAGTGGACCGCTACATGCGGGTGGTGCACCCACATCACCCCATCAACTCTTTGAGTGTGGGTAAAGCCATGCTAGGAGCACTTGGATTGTGGCTGGTCACCATTTCAATGACTGTACATATCTTCACGCTGCAACACAAGTCAACTTACTGCGAAAGCTTCATTAATGAGGAGGTGCCCCAAAGTAATCTGGACTGGCAGAAGTTTACATTTCTATTTACCTTCTATGTGCCTCTGCTTGTAATTCTCTACTGCACATTCCACATCATCAGCCACCTGAGAAGGAGACAGCTGGCCCACCAGGCAAAATTCAAGAAAGCTCTGTCTTTCATCATCGTAGTGGTGGTGCTCTTCATCATTTGCTTCCTCCCAAGCAACATCACCCTGCTGCTGATTTGGATCAAGACAGGCCACGGATCCCAGGAGTGTCATTCTCACCTGAACGATGTCTTCTACATCACCATTAGCCTGACCTATCTCAACACTGTGTTAGATCCTGTGGTTTACTACTTCTCCAGTCCTACTTTCAAGAACATTTGTAGGAAAGTTATGCATCTACCCCAAACAGACACTGTGGAAAGCACAGAGAGGAAAACTCGAGAAACAGGTTCCCAGTCGATCAGCCAGCTGTGATAACAAAACTAAGGAAAGGTGATATGAAGCTTTACAGCTACAATCTGGTTAAAAGTGAGTAGTGGAAACAAAAAAAGATGATGGTTTTTGTGTCAGCTGCACGTTCAACAAGAAAATAAATCTTATTCTATGCACCACAAATCATAAATGTACTTTTCTGTTTTCTTTACACATCATTCTCTTTACCAAAAAATGCAGCTAATAGTGTATTGTTTAAATAATACATTGTTTTGTTATTATGAGCTCATATGGACTGTGTTGTTGCTTTGGCTTTAAAAGACCCTGCTACCAAGTTATAATACTGAGATATGATGGCATGTTTCAAAGCTCTCACTGTGCATTAAAATCTCTGCTCGATGTTGTTCCTACCTTCAGGAACAATAAATAAAGATTCTTATTTCCATCACTGGGGTGTTTTCTGTATTTCAATTTTTAGTTCACTTTCATGTAGTTAAGATGACAGAGGTTCCACATCAAAAACTGAGCATCAAAAAAATATGCAACAAGTGGATCTTTTGATCCAAAAAAGCTTCCAGCAAACTCCTAATTTAAAATGTTGAAGATAAAATAACATCACTTGGATGTTTGATTTTTCTGCATGGGTTAATTTAATCATTAGTTAATATACACGTAAACATGGTTAATTTATGTAGATCTTTTCAGATCACAAACACATTAACTGTCTGCTTCCTGAAAGTCCACATACTCAAGTCGACATTCAATTTAAAACATTACTATTTATGTAATCTTAACTGTTAGGCTCAGAAGAGTTAGGCTTTTTTCGTCGAAAAAAGAAGAATACATACATGTTGGAACACATACTGTTGTTACTGAAACTGAAGGGTTAAATAATTGGTATGCTTTAAATAAAGACTAAACTGAGAAGATTGTTGAACCTGCTAAAATAGGGTCAAAAACTATCCAATATATTACTGAAACCTGGAAAGAGAGAGCTGAACCACAATCTTCAAGGACCAACTATAGTAGCCAAAGCAACATTTACAACTGAAAAGAGAATTTCTACACGTACCATGTCAAGAGAACAAGAGCCATAGTGACTAGACAACTGTGAAAACTTAAACCACTTGTCAGTGAGGATGATAGAAAAAAAAAAAAAGAAGTTTCATCGTCTTCTGGACTGATGGCCACATTAAACCAGCCTGTAGCAGTGTTATGATATGGGCTTCCTTTAGTTGATTAAGATGGGTTGAAATGTACTGGAAAAGAATCTACACAGGTCTGGATGTTAATAAATATGACATTTCATAAAAGCAATAAAATGTCACCAAGAAAAATTCATACCCTAATGATAGCTAAAGATGGTCCAACAAAGTAAGTGGGTATAACATTTTTGGCCAGGCAGTGTAAACATGTTAAAGCTGTAGCAGATATTTGAGTTTTAAACAGTTTTTTTTTTGACAGTGTAGCAAAAATGATGCTTAAACACTTTTAAAGTTAGCCACATTGCACTAAAAACCACAAACATTTCTTGTGAGATCGTTTCTCTGAAAACATACATCTGGAAGGGGAAGTCTGAAACAACTAAGCAATGCAGTGCGGCAGTCAAATGTAAGCTGTTAATGTAATCTTGACATTAATGCATCTAGATTCCATGTTTCAGGCCAAATGTAGACTAGAATTTGTGGATAAGCTGCAACATTAACCTCCTGAGACCCAGCCCATTAATTTATGTCCTCTGTCGTGAACATTTTGTTTACCTGCATCTCCCTTAATGATTTGGATTTACCAAATCAAGCTTTCAGATGAGGAAGAGCAGAGGAAGAAGATGCAGGAGAATCTGATGAGACTAAGGCCCCGATCATACACCTCCCACTAGCCGCTACCCGCAAATTGTGGGTTTAGGAACCTCCGCTAACCGCTAATGCAATCTTCCGCTCACTAAAGCCGTGACCCAAAGGGGTGCAGATAGGATTTTTAAACTGGGGAGGACTGAGCTGTCATTAGAATTGTGAGTTTTCTAACTGAATTAACATTGGTAGACAAAGGCCTATCTAGTTAACATGCACCTTATGTGATCAACTTGTTATTTGTCTGGTATGTTAATCATGCTCCAAAACCTGATGTTTTCTGCATGTTTTATTTTAACATTTGCTGATCTCAGCAGGATAAATAATCTCATTACAGAAACTTTAACTGTAACTTCTAACAAAAGGGAATGTCCAAAAATGTATTACGAATTAAATTGTAAATGATTCACACTCATGCCTTCATATAAATGATTAGAAACATTACAATATGGATGAAACCAAAAGTATAAGAACTTGAACAACAGATTCATACAATAAAAATAAAAAGTCTTTTTTCCAATTAACAAAATTGATCAGAAAAATAAAATCCCTCTGCAGCTAAACAAATTTACCGTCTATAAACAGACTCAATATGTCCTCCTTTCATTTCCCTGAACATATTGCTAGGCAACAGGGGCAATTTTAGGCTCAGAGCTTTAGGGGTGCTGAGCACCCAATTAGCCCCACCACAACCCACAAGTAAGTTTAGTGAGAAGAGGATGATACCATTAGGCAGGGTCGTTTTCAATTTCATTCTTAAAATGAAAAAGAAAAAGAATATGTCGATGGTTAATATTGTGTTGTTTGGACATAAGCGGTTGCTGGTGAGTATAAAGTAAAAGCATGAATCCACGCTGTAATTAGGTGTTTTAACGCCCAAAAAGAGGCAAAACAAAATAAATAAAAAGTAAGGTTTGTTGGTGGTTAGTACTGCGTGGTGCCACCATGCACTACTACCCACCAACAATGGATAGTTGGGGTGTTATCTTTGAGTTTTTAAAAGAGTGGGCCACGCCGGCGGCGCACGTATGGGCCGCGGAGATAGGGCACTGGAATCCCCTGGCAAGCCAAGGGAGATCACGGACCACCACGCAATGCTCGGCCCGCGATCCCCCTTGGCTGGCAGGGGAGAGCGCGAGCCTCTGCGCGGTGCGGATCTGGCGCGTGCAATGGGACCGTCTGCTGCCCATAGCAGCGGTCCCGGCGCCATCCAGCCACCAGGCTCCCCGTGGTTCCCCGAGGGGACCCACTGAAGATTTGACAGTGTGTGACCTCTTTATATACTACTTTTTTCACGCGCCATCAATGACGTCACATTGTAAAGCCATGTGAGGAAGCTCCCATGGAAATTTCTTTCAGGGTTGTCATGACAACACTATACGTGGTGACGCGTCTTTGCGCAGAGCCCGCACGCACGCCGGTCTACCAGCGCAACGTCGCGCGCAGAGGCGCTTACTGGCTGATGCAGGACGCTGTTGACCAGGGGCGTCACTAGGTTTAGGGGAGGCTTAGCCCCCAAGAGATGCACAGGATGTGAGCGAATGTAGCGTGTGAGCACAACATTTCACAAACAGCTAATAAAGACTGAGAAATCATTTATTAATATTATTATTTCAGTCTGTTTTATACAATACAGTATAAGTATACAGTATAAGTCTTATATCTGCTTGCTCTCCTTCTCTCTCTGTGATAACTTGATCTTCCTCTGCCTCTTGATCCATCCCTGGATCCCCTTGCTCTCTGACTTGACCTTGCCTGTTGATCACACAATGAGTTGAATTAATAACTGATCAACATAGAGCCTAATGCCATAACTTTCACTCACAGCACAATAATTGTTTGTTCCCAAATATTTTGAAGTTGCACAGATTACATTTTGGGCACATATGTGACTAAAATGGTTGTAATTTCAAGCCCTGAAAAATATATTACTTAATTACTTGAATTAAAGTAATACTAAGATACTCTTGAAAATATTTGGGTCAGGCTAATATATATATATTTATATATATATATATATATATATATATATATATATATATATATATATATATATATATATATATATATATTTTTGCTTTCTCCACTTTCTAATCATTACACTCCTCAATAAAAGCTCAAGTTAAATTAGTCTTAATATGAATATGAAATATGAAACATTTCAGTCAAGGTGCACCATATGAGTTCCATAAAATTCCAAGGCTGTGTCTGCATCTCAAATGACTTCTATCCTGTGAAATCCTTTAGACTCACCTTTCTGGTAAAGGTTCTCTCCCCTCTCACTCCCTGTGCTCCTCTGTCCCTCTGCCCTGACTCCTACAGGTCAATAGGGGAGGAGGTGATTAGTGATTATTATTAGTGTATTATTATTATTATTATTATTATTATTATTATTATTATTATTATCATCCACTGATGATATAATCATACTGAATGAGCTCAGCTCAAGTGAGAAACACAGCTGATGCTCCGGAATGAAGCCATCCCAAAGATAGTACTATTGTAAAAAAGAGTGCACAGACGTGCGCAGAGATTGTCTGTAGTGTGCAAACTAGGTTTTTATTTGTCAGCCAGGGAGCATTTGGTTCATTAATTACACGGGACTTTCTGCTGTTAGCTGGGGGCTGGAGCTAACTAACTGTTACTATCAGCAGTGATCAATACTTACTGTCTTGAAAAACTTTCTTATGTCCATCCTTCAGTGAGTCATGTTCTTCTACTCATGCGGTTCGAGTCGGCTCTGTGTGCTTCGGGGTACACACAGGAGTGCAAGCAAGGTCGCAGGGAAAACGTGGACTGGATTTTCAGTGATGTGGGCGTTCTCAATATGAACAAGTGGAATGGATTGGATAACGACGCACTGACAGATTTATGATCATATTTAAGTGAATAGTGACAGGTTACACAATTATTTATTTAAACTCATATTCTGATCACTTCATATCGAATTTGTCAGTGCTTTTGTAATATATATATATATATATATATATATATATATATATATATATATATATATATATATATATATATACTTTTTTTTAAAAAACCTAATTATTTAGGGGGGCTTAAGAATATTTTAGGGGGCCTGAAGCCCCCTAAAATAGGCCTAATGACGCCACTGCTAGGCAATATCTTTTCTGTCCAGTTTGTCAAGTCTATCTTGGTAAATATGGCACATCAGGGAAAGTTAACAGGCAACATGATACTTACATTGCTCTGTTTTTGAAAAAAAAAACAAAACAAAACGCTGTAATTGTTTTTTGTTCTTTTGTAGTTGACCCCACCAGGGATTGGCTGCAGGCCAGGAGGACAATGCTAACATCTTAAATCTCAACATTTCAGTTAACAATTATTGCTTATTGTAGATATACACCTACAGAATTCTGTTATTTTACATTTAGCCTACTTCAGGTAAGTCCAAATGACTGGCTAATCAACATTAAAAAAAAGTATTTTTCACACCTGGGAAAACAGGCAAAGGAATATCTTTTAGATCTTGAAATAAACAATGTAATATTTCTCCTCAATCTTCTCAGACTTAATGTGTGAGAAAGATCACCAGCTCAGTCATTAGAAAGTTGTTTGATCACCAGGGTTACCGCAACAGGCAAAGACACCGAGTAGCCAGCACCCCTTAGGACCCCGGGGTCGAAAGGGTGCGTTACATATACATTGGAAATCGGAACTTGGAGCTCCGAACAACATAACCTCAGAACTGACCGCTTCCCAGTTTAAAAACTGTAACGTCATGGAACATGGAATATGAAAAAACAAAAACAAAAACAAAAAACTAGCAGTTAATGCAGTGAAACGAAAACCCTGGTTGATGCTAAATTTCAATGCTTTTCCGACTTCAAACTTCAAATGTATGAGTACAACTGAATGCACCATTAGTTGTAGCAGAAACACCGATGCTATCAAATGGATCAGCTGTGCCAGATCACTTTCTGGATCGAGGAATTTTCAAAAATGATTCTTTATCATTGTGAGATAGACGAGCTGCTTGGCGGAGGTCTGTGCTCACTGAGTGCTTTTCTAGTTCTACCTGTTTGGTGCCTTACATAGGGACAGTGGTGGTGGTGGGGGCAGATAGGGATCAATATAAATCTTGGGGGGACATGTCCCCACCGTCCCCAGTGCCATCTGCACCCTTGGTTACCCGTTATGCCGACTCCCTTACACGCAATGTAGGTGTGGCAATGGGCGTGTCTTTTGCCCTTTCCGCAAACTCGGTATCTTGTGATTGCGGGTAGCAGGTGGTCTGACCATCCGCTACCCGCATGTTGGCGCGTACAAGAGCGCATCCAAATGGCATCAATGTGCGTCCACCTGGTCACATGTGGACATGCACAAACGGCTCTACTTCTCGTATTAAATCATGTATAAAAAGTGTGATTCGGCCTCAGCTGAACCCCTGAGAAATGGCAGATTGTCTTAAACAGCTTGCTTGCCAGTTAAACCACAGACGACCAGAGCTAGTTTATTGTGAGCGCACCAACTATCTGGGACTTTCAGGTTGCCGATAGGAATTGTCTGTATAAAAATATTTTTATGTATATGTTAGGGCTGGGAAAAGATTAGAATTTTTAATTGCGATTAATCGCATTATTTCCCTGATTAATCACGATAAATTGCATTGTACATCAAATCAAATAATGAATTCAAAAGTAGTGTAAAAATGGACTTTTATTGAAATGTTCTGCTGCCATATGAACTAAAGTGCCATAACATTTGTTGTTCAAACACTTTTAACATCAGCACTTGTCAGTAACACATATTTAGTGTAAATCTCATCTTAAAAAATGTAAAATAAAGCTTATTGCCACTGCCAGGGCATTAATGTCATCCTGATTTTATAAAAAATAAAAAAAAGTCTACTAACAAAACCCAACAAAATGATTGTGGCTCAGCACAATCAGAACATTAAAACAGGTAATTTCTGAGGTAACAGCAGAAACTTTTAACGGGGAGTTCAACTTGGCAGTTGTTACAAATAACCTTGTTTCTGTCAAATCCTCCATCTGGGAGAACTTTAAAATGAAAATATCCATGTTAAAGTTCAGTAACTTTACCAATCCGTGTATCATTCATTCCTTCCATTTTCAATTGTCAATCAAAAATACAAAAAATAAAAAGTGACATTTTATGACATTTTTCGTTTTTTAATCTAACACAAAAAAAGAAAAAAAAAATGCCTTTTTTTTATATTTCAATTTTATACTTGGATCAAAAATACGAAATTAAAAAACGGGCCACAGAATTGAATTTGTTTTATAATCGAGGACTGGACTTTCTGTTGTCGTTACACATCTGTGCCACTAGATGGAGCCACACTGAAGTAACCAGTAAGAGAACAGCACGACAGTGAACACATGGAGCAGATCTGATGTAACATGGAGGAATGACACGAGTTTTGTTGTCCCACTTATCCGGTTTAGGGTCCTGAGGGCACCAACTTAAGCAAGGACTGCAATAGCAAGACATACATGAGATGCATCAAATGCAAGATGTTCCTCTGCATAAGTAAAAAGAAAACATGCTTCCAGAATAATCACCGCTAAAATGAAGAAATGCAGAACTTTCAATGTTCTATATCTTATAGTTCACTGATGAATTAAATATTTTTGTTCTTGAACGCAACAAGCAACAGGAGAGAACAGAAGCTATACAGATTTTTTTTTTTTTTTTTTAAATTAAATGTGTTCTTGGATTAATATTCCTCTAAAGATATAGGGCCCGATCTTACACCTCCTGCTACCCACTACCTGCTAATTGCAGATTTAGGAACCTCTGCCAACCGCTAATGCAATCTTCCGCTCCCTAAAGCTGCCCCTCATTATGCCAACTCCCTTACTCACATTGTAGGCGCAGCAATGGGCGTGTCTCTTGCGCTTTCCACAAATTCGGTATCTTGCGGTACTGGTATCTCGCAGATTTCGAATAGAGGGTAGCGGGTGGTCTGACCACCCACTATCCTCTATCCGAAATCTGCGAGATACCAGTACCGCAAGATACCGAGTTTGTGGAAAGCGCAACTGGCATGTCGGCGCGTAAAAGAGCGCGTCCAAATCGCGTCATTGCGCGTCCATCCAGTCACATGAGGACTGCACAACCGGCTCTACCTCTCGATTATGCATCACTGTATTACTTTCATACATTATTCTCTTAAGGGCAGGTGATTTCTGTACAGCTGTGACATGATCTCATTCAGATGTTTGCTGTGGAGGAAACGAGATCACAGAACTCTGTTGTGGAGTTTCTTGTACTGTGCTCGTATCCCTCTGATCCTCTCCTTGCCTCGAAACACCTGAGATGCGCTCAGTGGTAGAAGGTAGATGTCATCATACCTGTTCCTCTGGCTCAATGCTTATCCAATGATCCGTTCTGCAGTATTTTAAAAAGCACCGCTCGCAACGGCTATGCGTCTTGGTGCAGGGGATATGTTCAAGATAACTCAAAAAGTTATGGATGGATTTTGATGACATTTCAGCAGTTGTCAGAAATGTGAAAACGAATAACTGATTTTATTTTGGGTGTGATCCGGAAGAAATCTTAAGATTCTGGATCACTTTCAAATTTTCGATAACATTGCGCTGTTTAGTTGTTTCTTGAACCCTAAAGCAACCACAATGGAGACAGGAAGGGAGCTCTGGAATTTTAAGTTTAATTCTCTCAGAAGTAAAAAAAGGAGGATTCGAGGGTTGGCAGCCAAACCAACAATCCAGGGGACAACGAAGGCAAGGAGGTGGCACTGCCAATGGCTGGATCAGGCGTTTCTATGGGAAGATCTGGAGACGAGTCTGGTTGAATGATGACTGAATAGGTACAGGTGTGCAGTGCCACACCTGGGCTGCTCATCAGATGGGAAGGGGAAACAGAGGTGGATCTGAGTGTCTATGTAGAGCTGGGGTAGGCAACTCCAGTCCTCGAGGGCCGCTGTCCTGCATGACTTAGATGTTTTCCTGCCATAACACACCTTATTCAAATGAATGGATCACCATCAGCTTGTCATCCAGGTATACACAAGACTGCTAATGAGCTGTTCATGTGAATCAGGTGTGCTGAAGCAGGGAAACTTCTAACACTTGCAGGACACCGGCCCTTGAGGACTGGAGTTGCCCACCCCTGATGTAGAGGATTGAAGGTGACACAGTTTGTGCGCAGGAGCCCCAGAGGTGGAAGGTTGTGGGTTCACAACCTGGCTTGAGACCGTAACACGCGCTCAATGGGGCCTGAAATTTTGTTACTCAACATCTCTGTTAATTATTGCCCACAATTCATGAAATTTCACTCAGGTATTGACAATGAAAACCTCTATAAAATTTCAGAGGCTGATCCGGATCTGATCCAGAAGGCGGGTTTTATCGCAATCTGTAAATCGCCATATGGGAGAACTGTTGTGCTTGGCGGAGGTCTGCGCTCTCTGAGTGCTTTTCTAGTTAAGAAATGCTTTCCTGGAAGCTCACTGGCTCTATTTTTTTCTGAGCAGTTTGTTGAAACTTCTTGGAGTACAAAAGAAATGATTAAATCATTTGCTCCACATTAGTTAGAGCTAGTTATGTATATATCAGTGCAGAGGAGGAGGAGGAAGGAAGAGGAGGAAGCTCTACAGCAGAGTCCCAGACCAGCTGCCCATGAGAGCTGCTCTGATCTGGGTGAAAAGACGCTCCATAGCAGATTGCAGGTACCGCAACCTGCTCTTAAAGGCAATGGCTGCTGACGCACTGATTGGTTAAACAGGTGGAACGCCCTAACCACTCCCATGCATAATGTATGCATAATATAGTGGTTGGCGCAGGTAATATCACAGGTTTCGGGAGGTAGAAGATTGCGTTCTTTGTGGGGGAACGCCACTCCTGCTACCTGCTATCCCTTAATAGCAGCTTTAGGAGGTTTGGCGCAAGATCGGGCCCATAATCTGCCATTTTTAAATTTTCTAAATCCAGTTCTATTTTAACACAAACATTGTCCTGTTGTCCTCTATGGTGGTAAATTTTAAACTAAAAATATAGTAAAAAAAAAAATTAAATTGTAAGGTGTTTTTTAGGACCAAATAGACAGGAAAACACACACACAAAAAAAAGAAATTGTAAGACACTTTTTTTCCCTTTTAGTTCTCAGGAGGATAAAACGTTATTTCACTGAACTGCAGTTTTGGTTCCAGTTCGCTGATGATCATGATACAAAACATACAAATTAATTTAAAAGGCAAGTTTTCTGATCAAGTTAAGTTTGGTCCTTCCTCTTAATGAAAGCAGCATCTGCAATGTTCAGGCCAGAGAGGCCTCACTCTGAAGGCCATAAAATACAACTGCTCAGGCTTTTGTAAAATACAGTTAGTTCAGCAATATGACTACATGTCTTTTAATCTGACATTATATTTATCTTGCTGGTATGCATTATCATCCAGTTTTAATATATTTTAATTATTCTGCATCTCATCCAATTATATCTTACATTGTGCAAGTGAGTAATTAGATATAACACAAGCAAGGAGACAATGACATAAAATAGATCAGTACTCTGAAATATTTTTTTCTTTACATATTTTTAATTACGTAAGGAATGCATGAAAATATTACATGAAAAACAGAAAGATAAATGTTAAGTGCAAATATTGTATCTCAACCCAAATCAGACTGAGACAGGCTGCATAAATACAGCTGAAGTGATTGTGAAGCTTCTCTCCAACACTCCATTTTGCTTGTTAAAATACTCCTAAAAGACAAACATATGTTTATGTTTCTGAACAGTGAGAAAAGCAAACTGAAAAGACAAATCATTTGTACTAAAAAGACATAACAATGCTAAATAATAATATTCCCACATCACAGAAAAAGTTTATTCCAGTCTACCTTCAGGCAGCCCCGTTTTCCCTCGTTGATGCTCTCTGTGCTTCAAGTACTCATGAGTGAGTGAGTCAGCATCCTCCTGACTGAAGAGCAGAAAAAAGGTCTCAGCAAACCATTTACAATTTTGAAACATAAAACAAGGTGAGAACTTCTCAATGAACCCCTCAGGTCCAGTCAATAAACACTTTCATGAGGTTAAATGTGTGTGCAACAGTATAATGGATATTAAAGGCCTATTGTACATACGTATCAAAAAGCAGCCA
Organism: Hirundichthys speculiger; assembly: GCA_018398805.1. Classification (NCBI taxonomy): domain Eukaryota; kingdom Metazoa; phylum Chordata; class Actinopteri; order Beloniformes; family Exocoetidae; genus Hirundichthys; species Hirundichthys speculiger. The sequence goes on along the minus strand of JAGFBZ010000035.1, from coordinate 2,367,958 downwards.
TTGTTTAGATATAACTATCTTAACACAATTGTTTTCTGGCATTTTGTAGGGGGCAGGGCAACAAATTTTATGTCACAGACTTTGCAATAAACTGCAGGCAAATCCCACAGAAGAGCCTGAAAATGTGCAGTTACAGAAAGAGTGAATAAAGTTTTGAAATCCTTGAAAAGCCATAAAAGACAAAGCTATCAGGCTCCTCTATTATGGAGTCAACTTCCAGCCTCAGTCCTGGAGCAGACTCCCTTCATACATAAAAGTAATTTGCCGCTATGATTTAGCGGCAAGGAGGGTGATAAGTTCTCTGTTAGCATTAGCTCTGGTCCATAGGTCTATCCCACACCAGAGCTATGTTAACATGAGACAGTCGCAGAATTGTATTAATATAATTAATAAAGTGACGTTAACATCACAAGCCTCACCTTATACCTAACAAAATAAATATCCAGGGCCATATATATTTGTAGACAACAAGGCAGGCTTATAGGTAGCTAGCGAGCTCTGGTTCCATAGTGGAGAACTCATCGACACTGGACCAGCAAAACAAAATAGCTTACCAGTTCTGGCTGATCAGATAGTCCACCAAGTCTTTCACCTGGTTGGGTTGGCCACTTGACACAATGAGCTTCTTTAGATGGTTAAAGTGTTTTGTTTTCATCAATTTCTGGTGTTGCCCACTTTGGCTGATGAATGTTAATACAGTCTCCCTGATCTGAGGAATCATAAAGGACATGATGTCATGGAAAGAAAAAAAATAATAATTTAAACAAAAATAAATATAGCTCAACAGATACTCAGATATATTTCAGTACAATAAACATCCTTTTTGAATTTGCTTACCTGCAATTTGTTTAGTAATAATACCAGGTATTACATTAACAGGAACATCACACCATGACAACAACGTCTTTTCTTAACTTCACACCATCAAACCCATCAAATGATTCCCTGTTACACATACATTTAACGCCTCAATACCATACCAAACCATAAAGTACTGAAAGAACATAAAGGCAAATGCATGTCCTAATAAAAGCTAAACATGGTCCAACAAAGTGTACGTGCGTGTAACATTTTGGCCAGGCAGTGTAAATATAAGTTTAGTTAAAGCCGTAGCAGATTTTTGAGTTTTAATGGCTCTCATGACAAACTGTAGCAAACACTTTTGAAAAATGATTGAAGTTAGCCACATTACACAATAAACCACAAACATCTCTTGTTAGATTGTTTCTCTGAAAACATGCATGTCAAAGGGGAAGTCTGAAAGGACTAAACAATAAACGGATGTGAGAGTTCAACAGTCAAATCTAAGTTGTTAATGCAATGCTGACATTAATGCATCTAGATTGCAGAGATCTAAGTTATACATTTCAGCCATAAACCCTCTGAGACTGAACAACAAGAAACAATGATGGAGGGTGACGGAGATCTCATGAATTTGTTTATTTCTCTGCATGCAAAGAAAAAGCATTGAAAGCAAGCAAGTTGTGTATGAAGGCATGACAGCAACGGTGCGTTGAATGTCTGCATACAAATTACAAATGAAGTGGAGTGTAGGGAGAGGGTGCCACTTAAAAGCTACCTGCACTTTTACACATTCTGTCTTATCTCTTTTAATCCATTTATTGTTCTTAACACTTTTATTTTTATCTATTTATTTATTTATATATATATATATATTTTTTTTTTTTTTCATTTTTTTGTTGTTAGCACTTTGAGATTTTAAATATAAAGTGCAATACAAATAAAATTTATTATTATTAATATTATTATTATGATAATGCAATGTGAACACAGTAGACATGTACCTGTGCACACAAGCAAACTCACATGCACATTCCCACACACCCTCACAGACTTAAAGGTTTAATGCGTTAACTTCACACCATCAAGTTCATCAAATGTAATTTCCTGTTACACATATCACTTTAACATCTCAATACCAATGTGAACACGAAAGATAATAAAAATAAAAATAAAACAAGATATAAGGCTGACAAGACTTGTAAGTCTCATTTCCCTAAAACTTAAATCAAGCAGGCATGCATGACGCATTTGGGTTTATGTTAAAGGTACATTAACTTTATTTAAATGCAACAATTGAAAAAAAAAAAGTATAAAAACCTAAGAACTGCTCTTAGCAAACTCAAAAATTGGGGAACCGAACTGCCATCTAATTTGCTGTTAAAGAACGCTAGAAGTGGCACATGTATAAAAACACATTTTACACTGTTTAAATAGTTCAAATAGTCAATTGCTTTGATAACTTTTTTTTTTTTGTCTTACTAATGGTGATACCTTCATTATAATATAATAATAATATAATATAATATAAAGATAATATAATATAATATAATATAATATAATATAATAATATAATATAATATAATATAATATAATATAAATAATATAATATAATATAAAATAATAGGGATGCAACGGTACTCTGTAAAATACGGTACGGTTCGGTACGACCTGCACGGGACGCTTTTATATCCCGCGGTATTTATGTTCCAATAACTTTGCATTGGACTTGCACGTGAGCGTGCGTGCCTTTTAGGCAACAGGCCCGCCACTGCATGTCAATGTCCACTCGCCTCTGCTCACTCACAGTAACCAGCCTATCACACTTTGGCCGGTTGGCTGCAGGTCACAGATACAGAAAAGAAAAAAAAAAAAAAACAAGCAGGCATGGCCAGCGGTAGCGGTAGCGGAAAAATTGGGAAAAACTTTTTTTTAAATCACCGGTGTGGGAGCATTTGGTTTTGCTGTTGAATACACTGGCGAGGGAGTGAAAACAGTTAACAAACCCGGATCTTACCTGCATAAGATCCAGTTGTTACCAGTTGTGCGTCTTGGCGCAGCTGATGTGCTTATTAAAATACTGCAGAACGAATTGTTGGATGCGCATTTAAAGATCAGAACAATTAATGTTCCTGTCCCTCCTCAACCACCAACAGTTTCAGACATATCGGAAATAAATTCCCGCATCCAACCCTTTACAGATTGACACCAGACACAGAGATCTTCTTGGTTTCCTCCACAGCAAACATCTGAATGAGAGCTGCCACAGCTGCACATTTATTCCATTTGGATGCGCTCTTTTACGCGTCAACATGCGAGTTGCGCTTTCCGCAAACTTGGTATCTGGCGATTGCCGGATTAGGGTAGCGAGTGGTCTGAAACTGTACCAAATCTGTGACACAAAAACCGTGGTACGGACCGTACCGTGAGCCACCTGTACCGTTGCACCCCTAATAAATATATATATATATATATATATATATATATATATATATATATATATATATATATATATATATATATATATATATACCTGTACTGTATATTATATATAATAATGAAGGTAGTTATTGTCAATTGTGACAGATTATGCAAACATGGTTCTTGTAATAAACATGACAACCATGCAAATCTGACCTGTGAAGGGATTCCAGCCAGCTCCCCAGTGTTCATAAGTTCTTCCACTTGCTCAAGGACATTGACTGGATTACACATGGACAAAAAGCCCTGGAAATGGAGGGAAAAAAAGAGAAAAGGAAAAAAGAAACAATGATAAGTTGCAGTATAACTGAAGCCTAAAAATAGTCACTTCTCGCTCTGTGCATAGACTTGGATTGCCTCACCTGGATCTGCTTTGCCTTTTTAGCAGCACTGGGGATGAGAAGAAGAGTTCCCAGGGCAAAGGCGGGTAGATTGAACTGTGCAAAGCGGTTTGCAATTCCTATCAGGTCAAGGTTCAACAGGAAAGGACACCTTGGGGAAGAAGTTGAATGACAATTGGAATGATGTTATGTAATGTGATGATATTATGTTCTGATTAAAAACATAACAAAACAAAAGTTGTTTGTCCATCTGAAAGGTTTGAATTTTCTGTTGTGTCACCTGTAATTCATTTCACTGAGATTTATAATAAGAGATTATTTTCATCATCTGTGTAAAGCTGTGTAAAGAATTAATGCATACAGTTATACAGTAATACTGGATTTGGACAGTGACAAAGTAATTTTAGCTCCTTATGGAAAATGTTAATGATTTGATACAAGACAATAACTCGCTAAAGTCTTGACCCCATGGATATCACCAAATACAGGGTTTCTCCATGCTTTGATGGGATTTTGCTGCAGCTTTCACCAGTTGCTTGAGGGTCTGTCTGTCTTTCACTTTATATTTATCAAGTCAAATCCAGATTGATCGGGTTATCGTTAGAGACGTCTTGCATGAAAATAGAAATCGGAAAATTTTAAGATCTATACAACTAAATTCATCCTGGCTTATTTAGCAGCACGAATGCCAAACCAGATCAAGCCAGGTGTAATCTAGGTATGTTGGTAATCTTGGTACGTGCACAGTCAGTTTTCTTGAACAGCAGGCAGCCTGTCTTACTGGCAGACAAAAGTGTACAGGCTGACTGCGTAATAGTTCAGCAATCGTTCTTAGAAACAAAAATATAAATAGATTCCTGCAAACAAGTTTGAATGTATTTCAGATCTGTATCTCCATTTCTATTGAAACTGGATGTGTCTATGTGAACTCTGGACAAGTGGAGCAGCACCACACTTGACTATATAGGAGATGATTAGATTTACTGAACACTGCACAGGACTCTGTTAGTTCAGGTTTTTCAATCTAAATAAATGTATAGAAATCTGTACTGGAGTGAGTACTTGTAAAAAGTACTCACATTAGCTCCAAAAAAAAAAAATTAAAAGTTCGCAAGACACAATCATTTGGTCAGAGTCCAGAGCCCTGGAAAATGAGTAGCACAAAACTCATTGATTTTAAAATGTGCACAATCCACAGAGGAGGGCTATGAGTACACCTATAATCTGTTGCTGGGAATAGAGCTGTAAAAACATCTTGATAAGAGAACTGTTGCACATCATCTCTGTGGTTTTTGGCAAAAGGATGTCACAGATGTTACTAAAATCTGGGAAAATTGTGTCAACTTCTGAAAAAGCCCAAGAGAAAAAAAAGGCGTAAGAAGTCTTCTTTAAGCTCATATTGATGATTTACATTTCAAACTAAACATGCTTTAGTAATTATCTAGTTCTACAGTTCAGTCTATGTCCGAATATATCTAGGTTGAAGTACACATATAGTCATACTCTGACACTAACATACTTGAGCAGGAGAACAAAGGTCCGGTAGAGTGTTGCTTGCTGATCTGGGCTCAGAGGAACTGAAGCTGTTACAGGGAAAACACAATGCAGTTGGGAATGTTAAATATGAATGCCAACCAGTACAAGCAAGTATCAAAGTTTAAAAGGGCTCATAAAAGTAGCACTTTGAATCTACTCTAGCTAAACGAGGCCCCAAACTAAACTATTCTGACTAAACTAACATTAAAAAGACATTTAAAACTGAAATGAAAAAAATAAGAAAAGACTTGGCTTGCTTTCTTTAGCTTTCATTAGTATCAAAACAATTTTCTAACAGACAGAAAACAGATGATTCTTGAGGCGATTTCCTGATATGCTTCAAACCACATGATGTATGTAATTCCATCCCATCATATTCAGTATATACCCTTGCCCGTTCCACGGTCCCACATACTTGCAGATTTGGCTCCCAAATTTTTTTTTTTTTATAATGTGTTAATTTGTGGTAGCCCCGGCAATTTCGTGAATTTCTTCTGCCATTTTTTTTAGCAGAAAAATGCTCACATTCACCCTAACTGGTAAATAATTTTAAAATAATGTCAGTTAATATAAAATAAAAAATTAGAAAAAAGAGATGACACAGTACGTGATTTCTTTAATTACCTTGGGCGGACTACAAAATTAAACACACTACAAAGTTAAAATGTTTTTAATTTATCATTACTACATTATTACTGTATTAATGAGTAAGAATGTCTTTAGAATGTGTTTGGGAAGCATATTTTATTGTATATAATATCATACATAGGCCTTTTAAAACTGCATCAAAAAGTCGCAGATTTCTGGGATTCGCGGGGGGAGGAAGGAACGTAACACCCGCAAATAATAAGGGTATATTGTACCATTTATTTTCTGTCTGGTTCCTTTATTATTATTACTACTACTTTTTTTAATGAGTTAAATTTCATCCTCATAAATCAAGTACCTGAGACAAAAGGTGCCAGTATCATACTCTTCCATGTCCTCGAGAAACTTGATATCTGAAAATAAAATGTATAATATCAAAAGTACATAGTGTGACTAATTCCCTTGTCATGTTAACATTAGGGGATGCACTATAATTTTGGGCTGATATCAGGAAATTATTATGTCATTTCAATAAGTCCAATATCACTCCGCTGAGGAGTGGACGAAAATTACTCCTGATGTGTGTGCAAACCTAGTAAGCAACTACAAGAAACGGTCTGACAGCTGTGCTTGCCAACAAGGGTTTTGCCACCAAGTATTAGATCATGTTTTGCTAGGGGATCAAATACCTTTTTCCCTCAATGACTTGCAAATTAATTTTTATTTTTCATTTTGTGTAATTTTCTAAAAAAATTTTTTTTCAATATTCTTTCTATAACTGTTAAAATAAAGCAGCCATAAAAATCTGAGACTGTTCATTTATTTCTTAGTATGACAACTGCCAAAATCAGCGGGGGATCAAATACTTATTTCCTCCACTGTATGTGTGTGTTATCAGTTATTGGTATCAGCCTTTAAGAGCTGAAAGTTATCAGTTATCAGTATCGGTTTTAAAAAAACCAGTTATCATGCATCCCTAGTTGCCAAGTTATTCTTTTTCAAGCTTCTATTTTTGACTTCACACCTTCCCAGAGTTGGAAACCCTTTGAAGTAGCAATTTAGGTGATATGCCATTTGACACTAAGATAAAAATGCTGCACAAACACTCATAATTTCTTTCAGATGCAGTTTTCATGCAAGTTATCAATAGTATTGTGCAATTCACAAATTGTTAAGATTTCAGTGATTTCTGTGACATTACCTCCCACAAAACTGGCACAGCAACTATTGCTTCTAGCACCTTTTGGAGTTGACTGATCTGTAGAGGGGAAATGTAGTATACATAAAATACACATGCAAGTATTATTTCATAATGCAGCCTTTATTTCTTTAGATGTACTGAAGGATAATATTAAACCCCCCAAACCTCACCAACCTTTGTGTGTGTGTGTAAGAGAGGGGAGGTGATTGTGTAAACACAAGGAGTTTTGGTGCACTTTGCCTTACCAAGTTAAAGCCCAGCAGCTTCTGAAGCAGACTGTTCCACAGCAGAGGATCGTACACCTCGTACTCCAGGCACAGGTCTGCCACAAGACGCACAGCCTGAAAAAAGAAAAAGAAAAAAGAAAGATCTCTTAATTTTTCCCGCATGTCCCTGTTTAACATTTCTAACCCAAAGAAAATAAAATCAATTAACTGTCTAGATTAGTTTCGATACTTTCTGTTAGAATGTACCTGTGGCTCATGACTGTGGTTCTTCCATAACCCTTTAATCAAGCCCTCTTTGGGACTATTAAGGAAGGACTGAACGGTGTAGGGGATGTTTAATGCCTCCAGTTGAGAGACAAAGGTGTAGCACTTCAGGTAATATCTGCGTAAAATATAAAACACAGAACATTGATAATAAAGCATCTTTCTATAGTTTAATTAAGCACAAACTGTTACTTTTTAGCAATCTTTCTGGTCTCTTACTGAAGTTTGGTCCTTGGGATTTGCAAGGCGGCCTCTAGTGTTGCTGCATCAGCGAGCCGGACAAGGCAAAGCAACGCTCGAGTCCGATGACAGAAGGTCAGACGAGGACCAGATGTACTCAGGGGCTACAGGAAGGAACATAAAAACTGACATCAGTCACAATATCCAGAAACTCTATGCTGCGTTGACCCATGCTTTTTGTTCCCCTTTTTAAATAAACAGACCCAGGTTTCAGCAGAGAGAACAGGATTCAGAACACGAACTGCGTCGTTGTTGGTGCAAGACTGCAGCATGTACACCACCCTAGAAGCAAACATATTTACAGTGTAAACATACTAATTGTACAGTAATTTTAAATGTAAAATATTTAAGTGAAACCATAAAGGTAAAAATGAGGGTTAATGTCATTTGTAACAGATACTAAACTGAAGAATTACATAATTTACACTGTATAAGGCTTTATGATTCTGTTTGTGATTTTTTTTGAAAGAAAACATCAGCAAAAGCATAATCCCTGCAAAAAGTTGCAATAATTGTGATTGCGATAATTACCTCATTAAGTCTGGGTCTTCCTCAATGTTGGTGACACAGTCTTGATTTCCCATTTCCTTTTTTAACAAATAAACCAAAACAAAAAAATGAAATAAAAAGAAATGATAAACTGTAATCATCATCAACATCATCATCATCATCATCATCATCATCATCATCATCATATTCAGAGGTTGTTCATAAAAACATTTAAGTAATTGAAAATTAGGTTAGTATAGAAGAACCTTGGACATGGCTGGGCCAGTTTTGCAGATCCATTTTTCTAACAGCATATTACGGATTTTCAGAAGATCCACGTTGTTTATTGTAGCTATTTCTTTAACTGCAACATGTATGTCTGAGACAGAGACATTTTCAAAACAAAAGAGGAAGTGGAGGAGTTAAAAAATACACACACAAAAGCAGTAATAAAACTTATGAAAATTTATGAAGACTGCACAGTAAAGAGTAATTCACATAACATCACTATTCTAGTGTGCTTACCAGGATATTTTTGACCTCCTGACTCTCTGTAACGTTGCTCCACACTGCTGTGCTCGTACAGGGCCATGATGAGCCTGGCTGGCAGTCCAGTCAGTTTCAGGTGCTCTGGGGTGCTCAGCTGACTTGTTATGAGTATATTCTCAGTTGAAGAACGCTGAAACTGCAGCTTCAACTTGGACAGAAAGGTCTCCCCTCTGGCCCGTGCACCTTCCTATTAGAAGTAGTGGGCAGGGAAGGAAAGAACAAACTAATGCATAAAAACTTTATGGATAGAAAATGAACACCTTTTAAGTTTGAGAAGTGCATACGTGCAGGTAAAAACTGAAGCACAGACCTCTATGTTTGGATCTTTAAGCCATGCGTCTCCAAGAGCCAAACAGAACCTAAGCGACTGTGTCTTCTCGTAGCCTGTAGAAAGGAGGAAACAGTCCACTGTCCATACAAGTTTACTATGCAGACTAATGTTGTGGCATACTTTTTTTTTTTTTTTAGCTCAAACCTGGTGGAAGCTCCTGGGTGATCTTGTGGGCTGTGGCAGCAGCCCACTCTGGGCTCTGGATGCACTGAATGTACTTCATCATGGTCTTAGCCACCTTAAAAGTCTCCTTGTTGTATCCATGTCCCTGACCATTTTTTCTTTTCTCCAGCAGCAAAGGCTTCATCTTTTTCTCAAAGACATGGTTTACTGCTGACATGTATAACTTGTCAAGGCTGACCTAGAAAAGGGGCAAGAGAATTTCAATATTTTTAAACAGACAAACTATGGGGGGGGGTTAAACTTTTGACAGTGTTTTACCTTCATAAGTTTGCTAATGAGAAGGAGTGTAGGGAAGGTCTCCTCACTCAGTTCAGGAGCTAAACACATAAAATATTTCTTAAACCCATTCAAAACAAAACTAACAAAAATTAAATTATAATTTGTCAGAACAAGACTGTTTTTGTCAACTAAGGCTTAGAAATAAAATCATCAGTGGCAAATACAGTCAGTAACTCAACTTTTAGTCTAACAATGACTTGAGAAAAATCAACTGCAGTTAAGATTAAAAGCTTCTTTTGTGATTACGCTTTAAAAAGCAGATTTCAAGCATTAGGGGTTTTAAGAACTTAAAAAAAAAGAAAAAAAAAAACTAGCCAACTCACATATAATCTTCCAGTAATGTTTGGTCTGCATGAGCAGATGGAACGGGAGTCTGTTGTTGCACAGGGAGTTCGGCAGCAGCCCATTTTCAAGAAGATGTGTGTTCTCCACGTCTGAGGGAAGAGAGATTCGCTTGTAGGACATGAGATGTTGAAGGAGGCCCATTGCCTGAAGATTAAACACATAAGTAAAATTTAAATCCTTCACAATAAATATCAATAAAAGGAACAACTTAATTAAAAACTTTTTTTTACCTGACTAACAGAGAAGGCAGTTACATTCTCATCTGCAGCCTGTATGATCTTCAGGACTATTTCAATTCTCTCATAGTTGTAAGGGCTGAGCTGTGTGAGAAAGACATTTTAAAGATTAGGAGAGAAACAAAGCTTTTTTTTTTTAAATTGGAACAGAACCACCAAAACAACTGGTTGGATGATGCATGTATGAATGTGATGCAACAATGTTGGTCAATGTACATCTGCAGGTGATATTTATGGGCTGCCTTATTTAAAATATCTCCTAATTCAACAGTAATTTGCCACTTATACCTTGAAAATGGCAGCACAGAGACTATCAGTGAGCTCGCTTGTGCTGTGTAACATTGGGATAATTTGCAGGACTCGTTCCAGTGCATCAGCATGACACAGTGGCTGCACCTCTTCTTGATCTGAGCCTGGAACACCTGCACTGTCTTCATCCTCTTGGAGCAGTAATAAGGTGGTAATGTACTGGTTGATCACATAGTCACGGTCTAGACCAAAGGTACTGTAAAGGGGCAAAGGGAAACTTTTATCCAATCCTAGCAGACCAAAAACAAGAAAAGCTTCCCAAACGTCTGCTAGATATGGAACAAAAAAAAACAAACAAAAAAAAGTTCTTTTTATAAAATCTACGTAAACCTCTGGTTGCATCTGCACATACATCTATTTTTTTTCCCAGTGACAGTAACAAATACTGAGTGTCTCACCTGCAGTACTGGAGTATAATGTCTGGAGTGATTCTCCTGTTCTTTACCAAAACAGGGATAAGACTGCTTTTCATCTCAGGTTGCTGACGAAACACTGGCTGGATTGATATCTGAGACAGAGGAAGGGTAGGTATAGCAGAGTTGAAGCAATAAAATAAAAGTATATCTATTCAGGTCATAATGTCCATTGCCACGCCACCACTAGCCCCAAACATAACCATCCAAAAGGGAACATTTCTGATGTGCTGCAAACTCTGTAAGCACTTTGTTGGGTGGGAAAAACTAAAAAAACTTTAAAAATGATGACTTAGTTACTGACTTTGTCATCCTTTCTGCAGTCTACAGCAACAGACCGCATTTATTAATACTCCAACTACCTACATTTGCAATAGAAGAGAAAATACGATCTGCAACAAAAGTTCATTCTAGCTGAGCTTTCAGTCTGTCTGCACTTGTGAACACATGCCCAGTGAGAATGGATAACATCGTTAGAAGTGCGTTTATGGTGGTTTAGAGTGGACATCTTTTCTGATCCAAAAGCTGAAACAAGAATGTGGATGCTGCTCATTTTTATTTCAGAATGGCATTTCAAAAGAAAACTGACTCAAGTAGACATGGCTGAAGTTTCAAGCTAAATTACCTCTAATTTACCAAGCTTAATGCCCCACTCAGCATCAGTGATGACAGAAAGAAACTTCTTTTGTTTCTCCGGCTCATCATACAAGATGCAGAGGTTGGCACCGATCCTCGCCACAGCCTGAAACAAACAAAACACAAAAATTAAAGATAACATTGAATACCATTGACATATCAAAAAAAAAATTGAAAATAGAAACATATGCATTTATCAGCTTAATTTGTTTTCAAACAAACTGATTAAAGTTTAGCATTGCTTATCTTGTGAATATGACAATTACTATTTCAGAGAACTTATTCAGATGGGAAAAAAGATGATGTCAGAAAGTGATTTTTGCACCAACCTAGAGTTGTTTATTCAGTATTATTTACATCACACATAATAACTCATTTTAACAATTTTCATTTCCCTGTGGTTCAGTTACTTCTTTATCATTTCAATCAAAACAAAAGCACAGTAAAGATTGACAGATAATACGCTGCCTACCAAAATTTTGTCGTAGTTTTGCCAAGTATTGTCAATAACTTTCCACAGTATTTTGAAGACCTCTGCTTTGGAGAGGAGTGTACAGAGACCAATCGCCAAATCACAATCGACCACTCTCCAGTTGAACACCTGGAGACCGAAGAAAAAGACAATTAGAGAGGGGGGAGAAAAAAAAACAAAAGAAACATCTCTAAAATGTTGGAAATGTGCACACACACATACACATGACTCATGATATTCTCACCTTGTTCAAAAGTGCCACTGTCACAGCATTCAGAGAAGATGTTGTTGTCTTTCGAAGATCATTCAGGCATACATTGTAATTCTTGAGCTCTTGTGTATCATAAAGCTGAGAGGCAGCAGAAGTTCGAACATTTATTTCAGTGGTACCATTACAATGTGTTCACCCCAGTATCATTTCTAATACTTATACAGTTGTTTAAGAAATGCTGGTGTAAACACCTCAGTCATACCTGCACACTTAACTTTATGTCCATAACATTAGAGGTGACATGCTGCAGGCAGCTGCCGTATGAGTTAACCAGCACCCTGAGAGCCAACTCAAGCTGACTGCACTCCTGCAGCATCTGTAACATGTTGGCCAGGGGCCCGAGGAGGACCCGCAGGTAGTTTGACCCTACATATGGACCAGGTGAGACAAAGAAATTAATATTATTACTGAACATATCAATAAATACAATTTCAAAAACGACATAAAATAAAGGGTCAGTTCATTACCATCTTCAAAGGAGCAGTGTGACAAACATGAACAATCCAGCGGGTAGAGTTTGTTACCTGAAAGAATGATAATAAATTACCAAAAAAATAAGGATGGAAGATGCAACATGTTGTCTTATGTAGGAAAATATGACATAAATGTGAGATCATTAAGTATTTTTTTACCCAGAGAAATAGGCAGTAAGCAGTTGGTGATTTCATACTGCACAGGGAGCACGGACACTGGATCCAGTACAATGCAATCCTCATTAAAAATATCTTCAAAACTCCACTGAGAATAGGGATCTTTCTCTGCATCCAAAGTCAAATCCTGTGATATTATACAATTAAAAAAAAAAAAAAAAAAAAAAAAAAAAAAAAAAAAAAAACTTCAGTGAAGTTAAAGCATTCTGCTCATATTTGCAAAAGAGAAGCATTGGTTTAATGTTTTTTTTTTTTTTTTTTTTTTTTAAATAAAAGTTCTGATTATTTGTAATACTACTTGAATGCAAAAACCATAAAAGGCCAGTCTTTCAGGGACTCCCAGTTAGTGATTTAACACCAACTGAAGTGGTAAGTTCTGGACAGTGTTAACACTGATCTTTGCATTCTCATTTTTTTCAAGTGCAGTCCACAAATGCAGAGAAACAAAATTACCAAAAGGAAAGGAAACAATGACATACCACACATTCATATTAACATGCTTTTATTTTGTTTCCAGCCCTTGATTTCAGACATGTCTCCACGTTTGTGCCTCTTCACTCACTTGTGTTGCTTTGGTCAGTATTGGAATGAGGTGGTTTGAATTTTAGAAATAAATGCAAATTTGGAATTTTGATGTCCTACACACACTCACATTATTGTCACTTAAGAATTGCAACCACATGCTAAATTGACAAGGAAAATAAATCTGCCACAAAGTGTCACTGTATGGACAAGGTGAAATACTGACCTTTGCTATGAAGCCATAGTTGTCAGATAACTGACACTGATGGTAAACATCCATTGCTATTCGTGTGCACTTGCAAAGCTCCAGACAGTCCAAAAGCAGATCTATAAGAATTAAAATAATAATAACAACAAGAATAACAAGAAAAACAAGAAGATAGAAAACCATGAATATTAGTTATTTTGTAGTCAAGCTGAACTATTTATAACCAAAGTAAAACAATTATGTATAAACAATTATTTTTACTTTCTCCAGTGAAGCTGTTTTTATATTTGAATATTTATATTATTTTTCTAGCTTTTATAGCAAACATCTATTCAACTTTCACTGCAAATTTTTTACAAATATAACATGTTGTTGGACATTAGTGATGTTTTTATTTGATTAAATTTATTTTACCTGAGTGACACACAGTGATGGCCTGACATGCCAGGTGGTGGACGACTGCTGGTAAGTCCATGCCCTCAGGAAGCACCATGGGTACATCTGCCTCCAGCATCTGGCATAATGTCTTGGCAGCAGTAAACAAAACCTTCCCTGTACTGCTGTTATAGTGGTGCTCATACAGTTCACTAAAGACATGGAGGAGAAAGGAATAAAAACACATGCCTTTGCAATGAAAATAATCCATCAATTTCTTTTCCCAGTAGAACCCAAAATCTTAATCAATTTCATATCTCTGGATTCAAAGACAGCAAAGCATCTGCACATGCAAACCTGAAGATTTTGAGGGCCTTGTCCACCTTTCCCACTTTCAGAGCTCGCAGGCCCAGATCAGACCAGAGCTCCTGTTCAGTGCGCTGAAGCTGCCTTCCAAGCCGACGTAATCCAGCCTCTGTGGAGATGGTCTTTGTCTTGCCATCTGGATCGTTAGCCACAACTGGAGCTGTCAGAGCCTTTCCCTTAGATGAATGACGGGCTCGAGTGTTTTCATAGGCTGTAATGTGATGCTCCTGGATCTGTTTTCGAATGTTTGGATCTTCATAGTTAGATGGTGTAAAGAAAACATCAAAGTCCTCCTGAAGAAGGAGAAAGAAAGGCTGCAGGTTAAAAACCAGATCAGCAGAAAAGATTGAAACACATTCAAAAGCATTCCTGAGAATTTGGCTGACTTGTAGATGGGCGATTGCTTTGTACTTGATGAGGTTGCTTTCACACTCCATGAATTTTAGAGCATCATCTGCAAAAGACATAATACCATTATTCTTTGAAACTCAGATAAATCTTGAAATTATTTGTTACCTTATCTATTGTGTAACAAAACAACATCAGTAGATCACTGTTCTGACTGAAAATATCCTAGATAAAAAAAATCTGACAGGCTTAGAAATTCAAGATTACCATCTTGCATTGTAACTACTGCTACAATCTACTCATCAACAAATGCAAAACTGGTGCAACTGTAAATGTAAAAAAAAGAAGCAGCTCCAAATGGATGATGGTAAAATGGGCAAAAATCAAATATTTCATGTCATGTTATGTTAGCTGTTTACATTAGGGGCACATGACATGATGACATGGAAAAAAAAGTTTTCCAGTTCACACAGATTTTATGTTGTGAGTCATAATGCAAAGCATTGCTTATACAGAACTTTCTATATGAGATCCCTGAAACATTACAGTCTACAAGCACTTAAAATGTCACAAGCAGTTCAATGACCAATTAAAGGAAACCTCAGTAAAATTGCTTACTTTTGTGGACTTGAGACAAGAAGATCGAAATGAATCATTACTGGGCAAATACTTACGTTTTTGGATTATATGCAGGTATTTAAGAGCCTCCACCATCACCTGAGCTACAACCATCTGGTGTTTCTTGTGCTAGTAAAAATAAACCAAGAGAAACCTAAGGTAAACAAACCAATAAAATATCATAATCAAATGCCTACCATAAAGGCTCTCTTTCTAAAATCAGGATTTAAGATTACCAATGAAGACTTTAAAACTGTGAGGATCAAGCTTTTTCTGAGTGTCTTTGGCAAGTATTGTGTTTTTACATACAAATTATGGGACTAACCCTTCAAAAATCAGGTCTCAAAACATTTCTGCTCAGCATGACCAAATGCTTAGCATGCATGTAATCACTATAGCAAGTGACAAGACACTATCTACAAACACTCAAAATGAACAAAATGAGCACTCAACTGGATCTCTAAAAAGTTTCATAATTGGGTTACTTTATTAAATGGCTCAAAAGTGGGGAAATTGGAACTTGATAACCAGTAGAAATTTCTTCAAGGCACTACATTACTATTCATCAGCTTCTGAGGATCTGAAACTTTCAAGCTCACACAAAGTGCACCCACTTATTCCAAAGACAAGACATACTCCATGCAGAACTGTGAGGTACTCTATCAGACTCAGTCATCCAGTCGAACATACTGATCAATTGGATTTATGCAGTTGGTGTTTTTTGGGTCCCCCCCTTAAAAACTTTTTTTCCAAGTTGCACCCATTTCCCTTCTTTTTTCTGATCTCTACCTCTTCCTCAGATTTCTAATCTGATTTGAGCAATTTCTCAGCTGGGTCGATAAAAGGTAACCACATATCAACAGCACCAGACACAGGTAATGGAGGGTGGCCCTTACAATACAGTGTTCTCCTGCCAACATGCAACACAACATTATATACATTCTCTGTAGATTTACACATACTTTTGATTTCTACTATCAGGAATACATGCACTGCTACCAGTAATACATGCACTACTACCAGGTAAGAACCTATAATTCAAAGACAACATAAGATCTAAGAGTTCTTTATATTGCAATTAAAAAAAAAAGAAACCTAAAATATCTTTCTTATCCTCACCTCGTCAGATATGTGGTTTTTATCCTCCAGCTGCAGTCGAGCCCACGATGTGAGACGCTCAATCACACACTCTGCCTCAGAAGACGACAGCCTCTTCAGGATGGTCATGATCTCTTCAGTCTCAAAGGAGCACAACACACTTAGAACCCAATCCCCAGAAAAATATATCCAAATAATAATTTGTGATTAAAAACTGATGCGCTTTATGATACCTTGCCTTGACCTATCAGCTGGATTACATAGAGGTAATTTATCTGTGATGTCGGCAGTTTGTATGCATCAGCTAATGTTAAGGAGTCCTCCAAAGACATTGGCAAGTCTTGCTTCATGATGTATCTTATCAGTGTCTGGACAAACACATATGAGAAAGGGTTTTGTTTAAATTACAGGTACAATAGAAGGCATACGTCACATGATTAGTTGTATCAAGATTACCATAACTTGAGTGCTGTTTGAGAGATTGAAGTTTCGGATGCCATAGCCTCTGAGAAGTTTCCTTATCTCCATCAGACGGTAGCTCTCTTTCAAAAGCTCTTGTCTAAAAAATGAAAATGGCAGAAAAAAAAAAATCATATCCCTGATTGGAGTTAATCTTGTTACATTAATGAACAACAATTAACAGATCTTAAAACAATTTAAGAAAGGCAAAAACAAAACAAAACACAAAGAAAAAAAAAACATACTTTGGTCCATCCATCTCTAGGTACTGCTGCACAAGTTTTTCTACCACATTAGTCCAGGGTACTACAGCTTTCTGCATGATCTCCAGCACAGCATCCACCATCAGCTAACAGGAAACACAAACATGAAATTTCAGCACAAACTCCAGTGAATTCCAGTCTTAAACTTAACAGGTTTTCTTATTGCCTGGCTTTTCTACTGCCCCTAAGGTAAACAATTTCTCTCACACACCTTTAGCATGTTGTGAACATTAAGAAAAAAAGAATGGGGCTGACCAAACTTACATCAGTATCAGTCATACAGCCAAGCACAGCCACTGCTTTGGCTTCCCATTCTGTGAAAAGAGTGGTGGTCTGAGAACAGCAGTGCTCCAGCAGATCCTAGTCAAGACCAGATTAAAAGGAGAAACAACTGTGAGGAACTGCCAAGTATATTGGGAAAACCAATATATGATTGTTCTTGGTGGTGCTGTTTTACCTTGATATACTGAAGCAGTAACTCATCAAAGGGAATCTCGTGCTCTTCGGTGTACGGCAGAATGCTGTTTTCCACCGTGGCAGCAATAAGCTCTGGAGCTGGAACTTTGTCCAGCATGAAGAATGCCACGCTCCATACACTCCCCTTTTGAATGGAGGGGGAGGAAACAGAAAAAACAAACTAAGATAGTAAAAATAACAGAACTTGGCACGTATCACCGATAATACTGTCCTTATATAAAAGCATAATAACAAAAGAATCACTTTACAGTATCATGTAGCACACTGAAAAATAATTCTGTAAAAATTTCAGCTGCTCCATGTTGAGGGTCACCACAACGGAGTGATCTCCATTAGAAACTTGGCAGAAGTTTTTCCGCCAGATGCCCTTCCTGACGCAACCGGGATTTGAACCTGGGACCTCTCATAGCGTAGGAAACAGCTCTACCACTAAGCCACCTGGGCTGGAAAATCATTTGATACTGTATTTACACTGTCAAATTCAGCAATCATCTACCCAGTTATCTAGGGTTCAGTGTCTTGTTCAAGATCACAGACATGTGGCCGGGATATGGATAATTTTGTTTTTCTTTTTTTTTTTTAAATAAAATATTACATCCATAACACAGCTATTCTAAACTTGCCATTTCAGTCAAATTAACCAAATTTTGCATATATGCATTTAACTCAGACCCACATTAACATTTGTTGCAAGGTAAGGTGTATGTTTAATAAATAACAACACACAAACCTTCTCAAAGACTGACAGTGAAAGTTTACAGTTGTATTTCTGGTACAGGTCCAGCAGCCGATGCAGGTTGGACACAAGAGATTTGAGGCTCTCTACCTCGTCTGCGCCATTATCATCATCCTTAAAAAAGATGTCAATAATTTGTGAACCACAAAAGATTACATTAAGCTGTCATTCATTGTCAGACACTGGTCATTGTTGAAAAGGAAGCACAAAAAAAAGCCTCTTACTACAGATTTCCTCCAGGTCCATAAAGAGGGAAGTCCAAGCACTGCCAAATCCAGCCCATTCTGAGGCCAAGAACCCTGAGAAAAATTTGAACAATCATAACTTCTGCTTAAACTGGTGGATTTTTGTAAATGCTGGTTAACCCTAACCTTACGCTATCAATTTTCTTCTTTACCTTTTCAGTTAGTTCCAAGTCCCTTGCCTTCTGTTCGAGCCATTTTGCCAAGATTCTCTATGGAGAGAAAATATTTGCTAAACATTTCACCATATTATGGAGATGACAAATGCACAAGTGAACATATCCCACCTGTCCTCTCGGGAGGACTCTCCTCACAAAAGGAACAAAAATTGTCCGAAGCCAAGGACAGAGATGTTGGGATGGCAGGTCTTCTGGGATAGCACTGAGGACTGCCTCAAGGCTGCTCTCAACAAACTCTGTAGCAATGTGTCCCTGTCAAAAAATCCACCAGGGAAAAATAAATATCACAAGTTGACTTGAACACCACTTCAGCATGTCCTGTTTAATAATTGTTGCACTGAGTGTTGATGTTACAGATTGGTATTCTCCAATCCAGGTCCCTGAGGACCATTGCTCTGCATGTTTTAAAATATTTTCCTGTTTCAAATGAATGGATCATTAACAGACTTATGCAGACCTTGATGATAAGCTGGTGGTGATCCATTAATTTGAACTGGGTATGCTGGGGCAGGGAAATATCTAAAACATGCAGGGCAGAAGCCCTCTAGGATGTGGTTTTCTACCTCATGTCGGAGCCAAAGCAGTTGTGCACCCTTCATGTCTCCCTCTCTGAGGTGGACTAGAATTTCTCCTAGAATGTCAGTGCTGTTCAGAAACTCAATCCAGGCAATTCCACTATGGATGACAAAGTAAAAATGACTTCTTGTTGTACACAACAAACAAATTACAATACAAAAACTGCACAGTTTAATGCAGTAATAAAGATTCTTTTTCTTTACTTGAAGTTTTCCAAGCCATGCAGGTTGCAGAATGTTGCCAGCCTTGCCAAAGCTTCTTGGATTTGTAAGGAAGAGTATCGAGTTTCAGCATGGCTTAACATTTTCTCCGCTGTCTCAAAGGTTGGCCACGGAGCCTTGAGGCAATATTCCACAACATACTGCTCATCCTGCAAAAATTAAACCTGTTAGTATGGCTCTGGCACATGATAGTAATTTCAATTAGCTATTTCACAATGATTTCACCACTGTTTTCAAAAATGATGCTAAGAGTAAACTGAGATAAGCAAAAAAAATCAGAATTGTAGTACTTACAGTGATTTTCATCAGATTGTTCTTGGCTTCATCCACAAGTTCAGACCACTCTTCTTGTCTGCAGCCACCAACCGATGCTGAGGCCAACTGCTCCAGCACAAAGCCAAGCTTTACCTTGTAAACAAGCTGAACCAAAAAGGAGTGTCAGGTAACAGTGGATTAGGGTAGCAAACTATCTCCAGCTTCAACAGTAATCTAATGTAGTAATAATAAATGCAATAAATGTATTTCTATTAGAAAAAAACTTTTTAAAATCTTAAATCTACTGTGCACCGATATTTTACTTTTCTTTACTAAACAGACAGTCGTACCTCTAAATCCAGCTCAAATGTGATGGCAAACTTTTCAGCCTCTTCAAACATATGTTTATGAAGAAGTCTGCTAAGTCTAACAGAGAGAGAAGAAAGTCAAATTATGAAAATATGCCGACTATGGTGCATAAACTGAAGGTTATGTCGGATTATTTCCAGTAAAGAGTTACCTGTTCTCAGGCAATGCCTCTGTGAGACATCTGACAACAACAGATGCTATGGGCTCTCTTCGACTGCTTAAAGAGAGGTTTAAGAAAACAAACACTTAATTCCAGAAAATAAAGGCCCAGGCTGACAATCACAAAAATAGTAATGGGGAAAAAAAAAAAAACATATTTCACCTGTCTGGGTTAACACAAATCCCCTCAACCAAATAAATAGCATCCTGAAATTAGAGTAACATACAACCTACTTAGCAGTATCCACATTAGCTAGAAAAGGTTCATCCAAAGTCTTTGTAATGGTTTCTTTTAAATGTGTGTTGTTTACCATATATGCTTTTGTCTGGACAAGACAAGAGACTGAGGAGACATCAAGGGAATAGCAAATACTCATTGAAGGCAGAAGTCTGATTTGCAGTGCATTGATCTGAAACATAAAAAATAAAAAATAACACACACAAAAAAAACAAAACATATTAGATTCCAAAAAAGACTTGAGATAAATCATTTGTATGTTTTATTGTGCTGCTACCTGACTGTTATCTTGCTTCATCAGTGTAATCATTTTCATGCAGCCCTTGTCTTGACTGTAAGACACACCAATTACATTTTCAGAATTGTGGAAAAGAAACACATATCTCTGCAAAATTAAACTAAGTTGTCACAGACTGAAACTTACGCCACCATGGAGGCAGTCCCACACTCTGTGGTGAGTTCAAAGTCGTGGATGGCAAGATCTGGCCAGCAGTGAACCATGACCAGAAAATGCAGGTCCCAAACACTCAGAACATCCTAACATAGAACAAACAGATGAGACTAAATGCTGCTAGCACAGTTCATAAAAAAATCATTCATGATATCGCAATCAACTTACCTCAGTGTCGAGAACATACAAAAGATTTTCTGCCACTACCATCTTCCTCACACCTGTAAACATAAAAAGAAAAGGTGGTCTTAGACATTTTATCACTGCTTTTGTGTCCTTCCCCCGCTATCCAAAACTCATCACTTGTTAAATAATCGAGATTAAAACTTTTTGCTGTTATAATCCTCCAAAATGGTTTACCTGGAATTAAGCTACTGTCGATGGACTGAGTAAAGCACATCTTTCCCTGAAGAGGATCCATCTTCCAATGAGTCACTGTGTTTTCTTTATCTCCCTGTCAAATGATAATATTGTGACAAATTTTTTATGCAAGATTTTCCTGTTTAAAATAAGGAATAATAACCATTCATATGAAGATTTGATTTAAATTGTAATCATTGAAGCTTACATTGATGTTTATATTCAACATTAAAATGGGCCATTTCAATTCCAATACCAACATTGGAAACATTTGCTGCTTCTGCCAAAAATAAGTGCATAAGAATCTCTGAGTGTTTACATCTACACACCATCTAATAAAATGAAACCTTTAGAAGCCAAATCCCAATTCTTTGTTGCTCTAAAAACTACCATAGGAAGTTACACAATCTTGCCCTGCAACTTGGTTTGAGTCCCGGTTTGAGTTGGCAAGTGGAGAAGGGAAGCGACAGGAGTTGTTTAATCAATGATTCATATCAGTCAATACCAAAAGCATATGTATGTATGTATGTATGTATGTATGTATGTATGTATGTATGTATGTATGTATGACAACAACACACACACACACACACACATACACTCCCCTCCCTCCACACTGCAATGTATCTCTACCCAGCTTTCAGACAATATGGGCACAGAAGGATTTGAAGAGGAACGGAAAAAGTAAAGGTGGTGGAATTGCAGTGCTTGTCAACAATATATGGTAATCCAGAACATGCTACTGTGAAATATCGTTTCTCCAGCCCAGACATTAAACTGCTAGCTGTGAGTTTCTGTTTGTATTATTTACAGAGAGTGTTCACCACTGTCATTGTAGTGGCAACTTCAATGTCATCAGCTCTGCTGCTGCGAAACTACAGACACAACAACCTAGCTCTTTCCTGGCCGTCAATGTGATTTCAACCACGTCTCTCTCTCTCTGCACTCTGTAAGCCACATGGAGATGACATCAATGCTACGACTGAGTGTGTGACTGACTTCATTAACTTCTTTATGAACAACACCATTCCCACCAGAACAGTGAGGTGCTTCCTCAATAACAATCCCTGGATCACCAGTGACCTGAAAGAGTTTCTCAACAAAAAAAAAAAAAAGAAAAAAAAAGAAAAAGAGTCTTCACGGAGGGAGATGGGGAATTACTGATGAGACGACAATGTATGAGTTGTGTGGTCATGGATGAAGATCACAGGCTTCTAACAGGAGGATCAAATAGATGGAAGAATGGAAAGAGCTAATGAACTGAACGCATTCTTCAACAGGTTCAGTTCAGAAACAAACTCAGCAACCTCCTCTTCTGCCCTCAAACAGACTTTCCTCCCTCCCTTGACCCACAGCTTCCCTGTCACATGACACAGAAATACTCAGATGACTCTGCAGTTGTGGGTGTATCAGTGATGGACAAGAGACGGAGTACAGAGAACTGCTGGGCTGCTCTGTGGGATGGTGTGGGAACGATCATCTCATCTTAAATGTGAACAAGACAAAGGAGATGGCTGTGGATTTTAGGAGGACCAGGAATAAGTCGAATAGCATTCCCATAATAGGAAAAGAAGTGGAGGAGTATAAATACCTCAGTGTTCACCTGGACAACAGACTGGACAGGAAATGCAACACTTAGCCGTTTATCAGAAGGGACAGAGCAGACTTTACTTCTTAAGGAATCTTAGGTCTTTCAGTATTTACAGCAGGATGTTGCTTCTATAAGTCTGTTGTGGAGAGTGCAATTTCTTCTGCAGTCATCTGTTGAAGGAGCATCATCAGAGCCAGTGACTTAAAGAAACTGAACAAACTGATAAAGAAGGGTGGCTCTGTTCTGGACCCTCTGGAGCTGATTTTACAAGGGAAGATACTTCATAAAATGAAGAACATCATGGACAACTCTGAACATCCTCTACACAACACAGTGATTCAGAAACAGAGACTCTTCAGTCAGATGTTTCTTCAGACCCAGTGTAACATGGAACGCTACAGGAGATCCTTCCTGCCCACAGCAATAACAGCCTATAATATATCACTGAAGAGATTAAAATCATGACAACTACTGCATAATTAATTTCCACTTTGGGGAATCATTGACATTTTTTGGAATGTGAATTTAACTGAATTTGAAATTAGAAGGGAAAACCAATCAAAGAAGAAGAAGAAGAAAAAAAAAGCAATCAATAATTGAAGAAAAATATCTGCAATAGTGATTTATCATTTGGATATGGTTTTCATTTCCACATTTCCAATTCATCATAATTACAGTTGAAAAACCATGTTTATACAAGCATCTCTCATGGACACTGACCCCAATCATCAAATGAATCTCATGGCCCAGACTGAACATCACTGCTGTACTGCAGCCCTCGTCATGGTAATCCTTAGTTGAGCAAAAGTCTATTTTTATCAGACTCTGGAGCTTTAAAAAAAAAAAAAAAAAAAAAAAAGGTGTGATTATTTAGTTGGCAAAAACTTACATTTTGATTGTGTGACATCGATATAGCTTTAACTCACCTCTTTCAAAGCTCCCACATCCATTTTTTCAATTGCTGGGTTGGCAAAAAAAAAAAAAAAAAAAAAAAAAAAAGAGAAAAAGATCTTAAGAATGGTTCCACAAAAACAGAGTTTGCGTATCAACATGAAACCTTTATACCTGTTTCAATTCTCAGCCAAAGCTAGGTTTGTAATGTGGAAAAAGCCATCCTTTATGAGAAGAAACACATGGTGCACTCCTGTCAAAAGAAACCCGCCAATTTTAGATTCAGAGTCAAAAAAAAAAAAAAAAAAAAAATCCACAACAAAAGATCTTAAGAAAAACCTAAACATGTGTTTTGAGATATATATATATATATATATATTAAAAAAACCTTCTGTATTTTCAAAATATCACCTGAAGATGACTTGTCCTCATCTATGACGAGATAGCGATAGGTCTTCTTTGCCTCACTAGATGGTTTCTCAACCAGAGCCTGAAAAGAATAAAGTGTGGTATACATGAGTCCTATATTACTGCTCTCTCCACACGGCAACAACATTAGAGGGCCTGTCAGGTACACAATGATATATAATTGTTTACCTGACAGGGCTTCTGATTTGGGTACCAAATAGTTGCAAAGCAACAATGTATTCTGATTTCACACATGTATACGAGCAAATAAACCAAAGATTATATTGACTGCTATTCAATTTCAATGGGTTGTTTCCACCCTAAAAGGGGAGGGGACATTGAACAAAGCCAAAGTACTTGGATGTGTTGTTTTCAAAACACAAAATTACTAAGATTATTACAGCCATTTCTCCTGTGCATGGTTAAGCACTACTATTCAGAAACGCACAGGGTAACAGTTGCGAGCAGAATGCTCATATCTACTATCTGGTGTAACTCTATCAGAGACAGTTTACTACCATAATAATAATAAAAATAGTAATAAATCCATAATAATAAGACATCCATACCTTGGTAAGGAAGATTCTCTTGTGTGGAACATAGATCAAATGAAGGTTTCCATTTCTTTCACAAACTATCAAAAACTGTCCATTCAGACAAACATCAATGGCATCCACATTGGTCTCTGAAAAATAAATATCTTGTTATTTTTTATGAATGGCAGTTATTGTGACAGTTTAAACGATATTTTTGTAAATCAAAGACAAAAGTCAGACATGACAAAAACGTTTTAGTAATTAAAAGTTTTCACAAAAAGTGACATCTGATACACAGTACACAGCATAAAAATGAAAAGAGGGGGAAAGTAATGCTTCACCAAAGTGGAGAAGCAGCAAGATGGTCTGATAGCTCTGATCAAACAGGATCACTGTCTTGTCAGCAACAACAATACTCCAGTTCGGTCCACTGGAGGATGAGAGACAGGGATCTGCCTGTACCTGCAAGAGACAAGTTTCCAGGACATGCATCAGTGCTGTAATAAGAAAAGCTATAGACAGCATTTAAAAACATTAAAGCATCGTGCATTGCTTAAAAGATGAAAGAAAGGGTGTTCTCCATTTTATAAGTCTTCAACACATCTTTGGACATGAATGTGGAGAGAATAAACTCTTTTGTTGTTGTTTTTTGTCATGTAAATATTGACACTAATTACCTCATTTGCGGAGGAGATTTTGACCAGCGTATCCACCTGGTACAAGCCGCTTCCATTTTCCTCCCTTGACACACTGTCAATACGGACTGTATTTGTATCCTCGTTGGCCAGGAGTTCAACGTCGCTCCACATCGCCATTTCATGAAGCACAACTGTGCGGGAAAAGATATAATCATGTACCTTACAACCAGCAGTGATTTGTAGAGCCGCTTTTGTTGTTGGCTAAACCCAGTATCTATTATCGATCCCTGCTTCTTGCATGTTAACGTCACTCCGACGCTAAAACAATATTAAAGCATACATAACAAAACAAACAAAATCCGAAATGGACAGCTCATACATAATCAATGGTGGTCTGTCGGATAAATATGTAAATGGCTAATCTTAATAGCTCACCAATTTACGGACGGAAACCGACGGAAACAACACAGAACATCGACATCACTTCACAGCAGGCTCGCTGCTTTAGAATTTGGCGGGTTGCTGGAGGGTAGTTATGGGTTGTTGGGAAAAAGTCGGTATAAGGTTATTCCCTGCGTTTTGTCTCCCAGGTACATTCTCCGCCTCCGGCTGCGTACAAACCATGCGCACTGCGCAAGGAGTTCAAATCGACACTAGTTACAATAGTACCCCTTATTAGTTATATCATGATAACGACAATACTTATTATTCTCGTGACAATAGTTATCTCATGATTACTTGTACCCAATTGAGCAGGTTAAATTGCAACGAAGGGAGGGAGGGGCATGTCCTGAGAGTAATCTAAGTTGCCAGATTCTCAGAATTTCAGTCAAAATGTTGATTTGCGTTATTGCAAATACCAGATGTATTTCGAATTTCACATAACAAATATGGTATTTTTAAATATTATATATATCTTTTGCATTTATATTTTTACAAGGCTACTTGCAGTGCTTTCGGTAGAGTGATGGCGATTTCATAGATTCACAAATTTACCAATATTTTAAAACCATTTTAGTAGTCGCCCAGTAGACGAAATTATTAGTGAATTCAAGTCAGTATTTTTCAAGTAATGAAGTTAATAAACATGTGTTCAGCGTGTTCCCCGTGTCTGCTTTCTTCTTGTTTGTCAATGGTTCAGCCACCATTGTCCATTTGACTGAATCGTAAGATTGTCGGTGTACAACCTGGCAACTCGGATCCGACTGGCCACTGAACAAGACTACGGCCTGGTTCTTAGCAGCAACCGCTTCGGTTTCACAGCAAAAACAACAAACCTTGATGTACGTTTTACTACGAGATTATGTCGGTAAGTACTGCTGTTATATAAAACAGATCAAAACCCATCAGAGTAAAGCAAGCTTTCACATTGCAGTCCATAAAATGTACTCTTGAGATTCACAAAAATGTTTTCTTAAAGATGGCGGCCAGCATTATTTAGCTTAGCAGCTTCGCTAAGGCAGAAATTGCTCTGGATGAGGTATGACCGTATAAATGTTAAATCCAAATAACTCTATAAGTCAGAAACACGAAGTAAATGGCAAAGTAACAGAGGTGACAGCGTGAACGTAATGGAGAGTAAGATTTCCACCGATGTGTGAACTAAGTTAGTTTATATTAGGATAAACGCACACTAAAGCTCCATAGTTTCAGCGTGCAGATGATCAGACAGAACAATGAACTCCTGGATTAGCGTCTCAAATATCTAAAATAGACTGAGACGCTGAGTTTTGGCACGTTAGTCAAATGTAATACAAGGTGCTGTATCCCTAATCACTTTTCTCAAATGAACTTTTATTCCTGTCTGGTGTTCGTGTTGAGGGTTTTCACCCAGTGCTTTGGTATTCTGTTGTGTACAAAATGGAGTAGAGTCGTTGAGGAGGTCGTTTTCACAAACACTTCTAACAGCTTTACTTTTGATCGTGTTAACCCCAAATAACAAGTATACATTAATCTGTGGATGAGTGCACAGTCTCATTTAATATGGTCTCACTGACTTGGTCGCCTCATAATGTTTACAGTATTAAATCCAAACATTTCAAGATAACAATTAAAAGATACTGATTTCACGTGTTATAAATAATGTCATTCTGCAGAGGTCACTTAATATACTTGATATACACACTGATGCCGATATGCTTGATATCATCATCATGTTTCTGTCTTAGTTTTTTTGTTTACTAACTTCTAAAATTATCTGCTTGATATTGAATTCACTGGAACTGATTTCATTTGCTGCTGTAACATTTTGGAAATGGTTTGTATTTGACCAGATGCAGATCGTACTTGGTGTGTCTGACAAAATAAGTTTACACTTTAAATGAGCCCATGCAATGGAGCATTAGTGCATTAGTGCCATAGGGAACATTCAAACTACAAGTCATGTTTTCCAATTTCAATACATTTCTGATTTGATTAAGGTCTGGTTTAATGGTTCACATTTATAACAGCAAATGTCTTGCATCAGACGTTTTCCATGTGAATGCAACGGGCCTCTGAAAAGCAGACATGACCATCCAGTACTGTTTGACGTCTATCTCTCAGCCATGTATTGACTATATATCCAATCTCGGGCGACATACTGAAGTGGCAAAATAACAGTCTGAAAATTGAAATTGGTCATTTGTTTTCTTTGTCCACACAGCCTTAAAAAAGTAGAAGTCATATCAATAGAATAAAATTAGATATAGGTTAATTAAATTAGGAAGGTAGTCTTAGTTTTATTTCTAATGATTCTTTTACCTTTTGTATACAATTAGGAAGTCGCTAGCTGAACAAAAAAATGTCCTACACTGATTTCCTACTGACTTGATTTCACCTTTCCATTTGTTTCAGACAAGTGACAACGACTCTGACTTA
The DNA here is from genome assembly GCA_018398805.1 of Hirundichthys speculiger. Taxonomy (NCBI): domain Eukaryota; kingdom Metazoa; phylum Chordata; class Actinopteri; order Beloniformes; family Exocoetidae; genus Hirundichthys; species Hirundichthys speculiger. Next base: position 2,339,673 of record JAGFBZ010000035.1, on the reverse strand, counting down.
AATAGATCGGACTCCCCAGTCCTTGACAGAAAAAAGCACAGCATGGAGTCATCCAAATCTCCCAGAAGCTCCAAACACCACCATTTACGGTCAAGGTCACGCTCCAGGGACAGAAAACGTATGTATTATTAACAGTGCCCAAGAAATACTAAAAATCTCTGAAGGTTTTAGCCACGTTATAAAGTGGACATTAAAAATCTGAATGTCTCAGTCTTAGTGGTCAGTGGCTCAGAAGTGATAGAAGACAGTATTTGAAATATCTGCTTTCTGATCTCCCCCCAGGAGACAGAAAATACAGACGGAGTCGCAGCAGAAGTAAAGAGGTAATTGATATATTGTATATTTATTTCTGTGATTAGAAACACATTTTATGTGATTTTGAAGATGATAGTTGTTAGTTTTAGGTTGAGGTGAGTATCTACAACTATGTGAAAAAGAAAGTACACCCTTTTTACTTCTGAGGCTTTATGTATCAAAACATAAAGCTATCATCTGGTCCTTGCAAGGTCTTTAAAAATACATTTAACCTCAGATTAACAACAAAACATGAAATGTTACATTGTGCAGTTTTTCAATGAACGAAAACAAAGGCAAAATGCTGCGGCAGTACAATTTAAAGAAAAAAAAACAGAAAAGATATACTTTTGCTGCTTCCATAGGAATTGGGAGGGTGTGGTGGTCTGGAGTATTCGGGTGAGTGTTAACACGGAGGAGGAGAGGCATCAGCAGGGATTTCAGAGAAGAAACTGTCCTTCAATGTGCCTTTGGTTATAAAGCCATTTCCAAACAATCAAATGTTCATCTCTCTGTGGGGGAGAAAGGTTATTCACAAATGGAAGCTTTCCCAGAAGTGGGTGCTCCAGCAAGTTAATGCTTTCCTCTTTGGCGCTATGGTAATGCACATCTGAATGCTGGAGACCAGTAAACTGCCAAGGCTTGACATTTATGCAAGTGGTGTCATTGGGCAACATATTTTATGTTGTTTTTCATCTGAGGTTGAATTAACTTCATTTTAAGACCTAGAAAGATCAGGTTGATATTTATGTTCTGATATTTAAAACTGAGTTGAAAGAGGATGTACTTCTCTTTTTCAAATCACTGTATTTCTTCGGCTAAACATATTTATAGTAGCCTAAGTTCAGAACCAAACAAAAAAAAAGAGAGAGAGATGAAGATGGGCTCATATGGAAAAGGTGTTTTGCTGTCCTTAGGTTCACATGTCTCAAAGGAAGCTTCTGTCCTTGGATATGTCATTATTTATAACCTTATTAAATGGAGAAGAGTAGCTTTTCCTTTATATTTTTGTTAAATCTTGTGTGTAGATCACATGATAACATTTCTACAATAAATCATACTCAGCGTGCTAATGCACGAAGAGACTGAACAGAGGACCCTGCTGACATAGCAAAATAATATGCCTACTACTGGGACAGGTAACTATCTGCCATTCAAATTCCTATTTGTCTCACATTATTAGTAGAAAAAGTTATACTAACTATTTTATCTGTTGCAGCTAGGGATGTGCATTCATTTAAACTTTAAAATGATTAAATCTGAAAAGCAATGAAAGTTGGATGCCCATCCCTAATTCAGCCTCTCAGTGGGTGAAAATTCAGTGTTTAGGTTGCACTTAATTGTTCTTTGCTTGATTGAGAAACATGGCTCAAATTTCTGACCTGAAAATCAGAACTCAGCATTTGCATGCACGCTATTAAACCTTGTCAAAGGTTCCAAATGTGCCATCAATTTTTTAAAACTATATTGAAACGGGTGCAGCCAAAATAATGCACACACAGAGGTACCCACATTTGTGATCAAGCTCTGAGCATTATGTTTTTCAATTGTTACTGGGAATGAAATGACAAGGTTTTTTTTATCTTGTCAAATTTATGACATACCCTATGTACGCCATGGTACTAACTCTTTTTGTTGCACTATTTTCCTGAAAGAGACAACTTCTTCTTAAAACAGGCACGAAAGAGGGACTCTGAGAAGCCATCAAAATCTCACAGAAAAATAGATGAGCAGCAAGAGCAAGAGAGACTTTCAGCAGAGAATGGAGAAGAGCGATCCAGGCGCAAGGAAAGGAATTCATCGAGGGGCCGAAGCTTGTCCAGGTCACACTCCAGAGAGAGGTTGGTCTGCTCAAAAAGTAGTGTTAAAAGTGTGCGCAGCAGGTCTTCTCACTTGACACAGAGAGTTTATCAGCGTTAAAGTTCAAGTATAATTTTTAATGCTATTTAAGATGTGTGTGTGTATATATGTAGATGGCTGTACAAGACGCATATCCATTTGATGTACATCATGAATTTTTTATGTAGCATTTTTCTCATGTCTGTTGGTTCTCATGTTACATTGATGGATTTTCTTATTTCAGGCGGCACCACAGCAAAAGTAGGGACAAACGGCGGTCACGATCGCGCAGCCGGGACAGGAAGAGGAAAGCTCGATCTCGCTCAGGTTCAAGGACCAAACACCGTCATCACAGCAGAAGTCGCAGCAGGAGCAGGTGGGCTTAATAAGAAATATTATTGTGCCTCCTCCAAACTAACCTCTGTTTTCAATGTCATTAGCAAAATATTTGTTGGTTAGACTTTGGCTATTCCTCCAGGGAGAGAAAGAAGAGAACTGAGAAAATCCACAGAAAGAGTCGAAGCAGGTCCGTTAGTCCACCTATCTTCCGCGGCCGAAACACTGCTATGGATGCACAAGAGGCGCTGGCCCGAAGGTGAGGCAGCAGCAGTTTTTTTCCATCAACTATTTTTTTTACATGACCTTGAGAAATGCTACTGGTTTGAATTGATTTTTATTTCTTGAATCAAGCCTCAAATCTTTGATGTTGTGAAATAGATTAATTTGAGTGCATTTTATTCTTTTGTGTGTGTAACAAGCTGCACAAAATCATCTTTGATTTTTGTTTTCTAGGTTAGAGAGGGCCAAAAAACTACAGGAACAAAAGGAGAAAGAAATGTTTGAGAAACAGCAGCAGCAACAGCAGGAGATGGCTGCAGGTGAGAAGTGATTGCTGTGCACACATTCAGTACTTTAATGATTTCATTCCAATTCTGCTGTTTATGTTTGTGTTTTTTTTTTTTAGCTGTGGCTGCCCCAATTGCAGCTGCTGCTGCCGCCGCCGCCGTGTCAAACCCTGCCATCAATGTGGCGGCTCTCCTGGCTTCTGGGACACAGGTCACCCCTCAGATTGCCATGGCAGCACAAATGGCAGCCCTTCAGGCCAAAACTCTGGCAGAGACTGGTATTGCTGTTCCCAGCTATTATAACCCATCTGCTGTCAACCCAATGAAGTTTGCGGAACAGGAAAAAAAGAGGAAAAAGCTCTGGCAGGGAAAGAAAGATGGGGTAACATTCAGATTTATTTATGATTAATTTTATTATTCCCTCATAGATTATCTGTCTGTGTTTGTGTTGTTATTTTTATTATTAAAAATTTTTTTTTGCTTATTTTTTTTTGCTTATTATTATAAGCAAATGTATATTTTAAAGTGCTTTTTTTTTTTTTTTTTTTTTTTTTTTTTTTTACTTTTTTAGGACAAGTCCCAAACAGCTGAATTATGGGAGAAACTAAACTTTGGAAATAAGGACCAAAATGTTAAATTTCGCAAACTAATGGGTATTAAGGTTAGTATGCTACTTAACTTCCCAGTTGAACTTCCCATTGAATTTTGAGCTGTTCAGAGTTTAATTCAATTGTTTTGGGGTTTTTTTCTGACTTTTTCAGGGTGAAGATGAGGCAGAAGCTTCCAAACCATTGAATGATGAAGGCCTGAAGACACTTCAGAAGCAGGAGGAGGTGTTTAGGAACCTTGATGTGCAATATGAGATGGCTCGGTCTCAGACGCACACGCAGAGGGGAATGGGCCTCGGCTTTTCAACTACATTCTCTCGTGGAATGGATTCCATCTAGTGCCAAACCTTGGTTGTCGTTGTCACTCATATGATCATATAAGACCACCAGTTCATCGCTAGCCCTTAAGCTTGCATGAATGTGTAATTTATTTGTAGACAGAGGTCTCACATATTGTAACATTATAATGTAAATAGCAGGACACCGAGTTTGTCTCAGTGTTTATTAATCTGTACATCATTGGGAAAGCAAAGCATCATATTGACTTGTTGATGCTTCACAAAGTAGATATCCATTTTCAATAACGTGATAGCTCTTTTTAAAAAAAAAAAAAAAATCAAATATATTGATATGTGAGCATAATATGATGTGGTTAAAGTGAACGCTGTTTACATCAATTTAGCAAAAGGTATCAAAGGTCAAATTAGCTTTGTCAGAATAACGGCATTTTTTTTCCACCTTTGATTGGGCAAAAATAAAATATGGGTTGTACAAACTTTGCCAGCCAAATTTGCCGTGGATAGAGGTGAGCTTTATAGGAGTAATGGACTTTTTCATATGTTATTGAATTAAAAAGCTTTGTGTTGAAAAAGGCTTGTTTACACATTTTTCTTCTTACAACTACATAAAAAAAAGTCAGTATGGTGTGTAAAATGCACATTAAAGATGGTGCAATGATCTTAACATCACTATTTTAACTGAAGGTAGCACAAAGGAGACCAAGTTTTGAAGCTGGGATTTTATTTTAAGATCATTATGATCTCGAACGTTTTAACACTTTGGTTGGATCACTTCATAATGTATTTCTTGCTGAAGTTTAAACCGAGCATCAGGAGGAGGGTTTAAGTGACTGAACGTAGCACGGTTGTTGGTGCCAGACAGGCCTGTCTTGAGTATTTCAGAAACTGCTGATCTGGGATACAATTCACACAGGCTCACCAAAATTTAACAAGAAGATTGGAAAGAGTGTTGGCTGGTCTGATGAGTCTTTGATTTCAGCAGCGACACTCAGATGGTAGGGTCAGATTTTGGCATTACCAAACAGAAATTATGGATCCAGGATCCATCCTGGATCAGGTTCAGGGCTGCTGGTGGTGTAGTAATGGTGTGGGAGATATTTTCTTATCACACACTGGGCCCCTTTAGTACCAATTGAGCACCAGTGTACCCATCTTCTGATGGCTACTTCCAGCAGGATAATGCATCACATCACAAAGCACAAATCATCTAAAACTGGTTCAGTGTACTCAAATGGCCTCCATAGTCACCAGATCTTAATCCAATAGAGCTCCTTTGGGATGTGGTGGAACAGGACATTAGCATCATGGATCCAGTTGACAAACCTGCAGTAAATGCATGATGCCATCATGTCAATATGAATCAAACTTTCTAAGGAATATTTTCAACACCTTGTTGAATCTATGACACAAATGTATTAAGGCAGTACTCAAGATGAAAGGGGGTCCAACCTGGTACTGGCAAGGTGTATCTAATGGTGGTCAATTATACGTGTTGAAATCACAAACTTTCTCTTTTTTTTTGTTTAAATCAAGACCCTTTAAGTTATTTTCTGTTTACTTTTTCAAAATAATAGTGAACCCCTCTCTGTTCTTAGCTGTGAAAGATTCACTCATTTCTGATATAACAGCAGTCAGGTTGCTGGGTATCATGATGTGAAGCTTTTTTCATAACTTTAAAGTATGCTGCAAGCAACAAAGAAATTAACTTGGAAACAGAATCATTCATACAACCCAAGTTATGCTTTCCCAATATCAGTTGATGTCATTATCAATTTTTTTTAAAGGGCAAAACAATTGGTAATAGTTAAATATTTAAAGACTGAAATGCTTTCACAGAAAGGTGTTACTGAAGAACAGTCAATTAGCCCAAGTTATGAAAAGTGTGTGTTGTAAAAACAGATTACAGACAAAAAAAATACTGTAGAGAATACATTTATCGAAGTAATCAAAAAGAAACTGCAGATCTTCTATTGGTACCTAAAAGGAAATCAACACTCATTTGCATATCAGACTTGAGTACAGCACATGCGCTACTCCAGTGATGAGGTTATGGTTTGCAAACTCGAGGATAAGGAGCAGAATTGGATACTCGCTGTGTCTCTTTTCTAGGGCTGACTCCTCACATAAACCCATCCAATTAAGCAGGAGTGCTTGCATGGCTTCAGGGAACAGTTCTGTGGCCAGTTCCTCAGCAGGTGGCAAGTCACTTATTTGTTCTATGTGCTGAATTTTAAAGTCCTCCACTCTTTGGCTGATGCTGCTATTGGCTGCAAAAAACTGCTGACCAAGCCAGCGGCCAATGCAAGTAAGCAGGTAACTAGAATACACGGAGTCTTTTGACCAGTCTTCAGCCTTTAACAGGGCTAACACAGTTTCGGTTGCATCCTTTTCTTCTAGATTACCATTCATGTATTGATCGATATTCTCCAAAAGCATCAATATAGTTTCCAGACGTTCCATGCATCTTTGATGTTGAGAGGAGAGCTGTTCATCCAATCTGTGCAGCTTTTGTCTCAGCGTGGATACAATTAGATGACTTTGCTCAGTTCTTGGGCTGTGCTTCGAAAAAGAGCAATAATCATGATCTGCTGATGAATCAGCTGTATCACTGCCACATACAGCCATTAGCTCACTATCAACCTGACAATTTTGTGATGATTCACTTATTGATTTTGTATCAGATACATTGGGAAGATCGAGCTGCACACTCAGGCTGTAATTCATGTTCAGTGGGCCATCATTTATCTGTAATTTCCAAATGTCCTGCAGGAGAGAAAAAAATGTTTATTTTCTACATATACACGATGAGCAGGGTTTTGTAATGACAGTGCATACATAATGTGTACAAACCTGAAAGTTCTCCAGCACTTCAAGCTGCTCTTGCTTACTGTAAATTTCAAAGGCTACTCGAAAAAGCCCTTGAATACTGTAAAACCACAGGCTGTTATTTGCAGCAGGTACCTTCAGCCCTTGGAACCGGAATGCTGCAACAAAGCAAGGACGACAAATGGGTAAGTTGGGGTGTTATGTCTTCAGTTCGTTTTATTCATGCTGTATTTACTAACAAAGTTTACCTGAAGAAAAGTTTATCTTCGTGGCAAGTCCTTTTTTGGCAAATTTGGCATGGTATCTGGGATGGTTCTCTATCCGAATATCAGTGTTGGAGAGGACATCAGCACCCAAATAAAGCGGAGTCGCTGGACCCTGATACACGGACAGCATATGTAGAGCAACCCCTTCATTCATACAATATCTGGAGATAAATTCTGAAACTGTAAAATTACTATACAATATGACAGTATATTGTTAACAATGTCCCAACACAACCCTGACACTTAGGACTGTGTAGTTCTGAAAATATGTAAAATCAATGAGCCATTCAGAACTACGGGTACTGTTGCATTCCAGAGCCAGCTCAGTAGAATTATCCAATCCAGCTTCTTCACTATGACATCACAGACCTACATCAGAGTATAATCATCCAGATTCTTCATGCGCATCTCTACCCATCTCAACATGCTGTTGATGTACCTCATAACCTCAGGAGTGAAGAGCTGTAACAGTGGCTTACAAGCCTGCAGAAGACTGGATTGGAGTGGAGTGACTCACCCTAACCCATAATACCAGTTGCTTTGAACTGTTGAAGACGGTGATTCCCAAAGTGTGGGGCGTGAGATAAATATTCATGAGATGATTCAAAATAAACATTAAGAAGTAATGTTAAGGGTTATTCTACTGTTGTCTTAACTTAATATGACAAGTGTCACCTTATTTGTTGACCCCTTACATTAATATCAGAACATAGCTTCTAGACCTGGATGTTGATCACAGTTGTGATTAAAGGTTCTGGTGGGCCGCAGAGATTTTTCACATTTCAAATTGGGCCTTGGTATTCTGAAGTTTGGGAATGGCTGGTTTAATATATGGTTGAAAACAGAGCTTTTGTTCTGTATCTCAGGTTATTTTGACCAAATGCATCAGAGAAATTTAATTAATACCCAGGCAAATTCTGTTAACTTGATCAAAAGGGTATGTCTCCTATGACACAACTGTTGAAAGAACATTATATATTTATATTTTAATTGCTTAGAAGACACAACCTTTATCAAATGTTGACAGGATTTACTGATGTAATAAATAAATGACCTGTGCCGTGCTTGGTCAAAGTACCACAGACATATAGTATAAAAGCTCTTGTCTCAACCGTTTCTTTACTGGTCTGGTTACAGCAGCCAGTTTTAGGATGTAGAATCAAACACTTGACTCAATACTGTTTTTTATTATTTTATTATTATTGTTCTTAAAGCTTTGTTGTACCCACTTCCAAGCCACAGCAAATGCAATGTGATGGGAAGCTGGATGAAGATAAAGATGGGGAAGCTAACATTTCTACATCATGTCCCTCCTCTTGGGATGACCATGCCTTCTCTTTTCTGTGAAAAGTGCTGTAAAACTACAGGGGGCAAGTTGGACTCACGAGGATTATAGAGCCTGAAAGCTGAAGAGTGGCATTTTGCTTATCAAAAGCAAAAGCCAATAGAAAAAAAAAAATCCAGGTTTGTGATGACCGAAATTGCCCCCTCTAGCGGACATCGGGGGTTACACTATCTGTAGCTTATAACAAAAAACAAGATGCAGTTTCCGTTTAATCGAACCTAAACTATCTAAACTAACCTAAACTTCTTAAAACGACTCACCTGATTGGGAATTGTTCTCAGCCTGAACGATGTTAGATTCTCCAAGTAAATGAAGCGAATTTTCCGAGAGCCCCCGTCCCACTGCGGTAAAGCTATGTTAACGGTGGAGCAGCTTGACATTGCTAGAAGCAAACGGACCGTCTGTGTCTGTTATTATTGTGTCTTCTCCAGTAAAAATAATGAATGTTTTCCTAAATATATAGACAAAACTGTGAAGTCATCACGGGTGTGATACGACTGCAACGATCAACTCGAACTGGCTCCAAGAAACCGAAACATATTAGTGGAGCAAATAAACCCATAATTCTGTCTTACAGGAGGTCCCTGGTTTTTTTTTTTTTTTGATTTGTTTTTGTTAATTTTTTTCAGCTTCCGAATTTCATAACTATGAATAGCCTTGTTTATGGTCTGGCGTCGATTTGTTTTTACTTTACATCAAGACGTTTTGAAGCAACATATTTTCTTGTTATTGTTTTATTATTTGTTTGGGTTATGTTAGAAAAGGGAAACGGTTTAGTTTCTTAACACGTGACATAAAAAGAGCCAATGAATGCAAAGAGAAGTCCCTTTGACCTCCGACCTTCGGGTGAAGCTGTCTGAAAAAAAAAAATGGCCGAGGTTGATTTCGGCGACAGTGAGCTGTTTGAGCAGCTTGATGACTCCGCACCGCCGGTCTCAAGACACATTCGCTTCTCAGAAGACGATGAGGGAGACAACGAGGAGACGAGCCGAACTTCGGAGCCGGCTGGAGGAGTGTCAGGACAACATTGAGACTCTCTCTGAGGAGAATATCCTGCTGACAGTTTCGCTCCTCTGCGCTAGCACCGTAGATGTAGCCAGTCTGCTAGCGCGCAGTGAGCTTTCCACAACACAACACACACGAAATGTATATTCATGTATTTTTGTAGCATTTCTGGCTGTTTCTTTAACTTAGATACCACATAAAATTTTACGACGGAAACTGGGCCTCTTGACGCGACCAAGGTAATGCTCGCCGAGACAGCTGAAAGTGTTCAAGCCAAAAGAAACGAAACTGATCACAACGTCTCACACACTTAATTCTGATTTCATTCTTGGTTTTCACAGTGGCATTACAATCGAAGATGTCAATATCGACGGGCCTCTTCTTCAGATCCTTTACACAAATAACATCATATCGAAGTAAGCCTCTCTAGTCCCTTCTGGGTGGTTAAAAAAACTATTAGAAGGGTTTGTTTATTTATTTCTTTTAAACCCATCATAGTCCAAAATGAAACTTTTTTTGTTTGTTTAAGTCATCAGTTTTACCAGGTATGAGAACGCAGCTAAATCATACTTAACTTCAGAAGTAGAATATTATCAAAACTTGCTTGAATATTTACATAATTGCTTTTACTTACAGTTGTATCACATTGAGATTTGCTTGGCTGCAGCTGATATTGATGATAGAAAAATAAAAAAAAGAATGATAACCACAATTTTCTTTCAAGGCAGTGTCGTCAAGAAATTGAAGACTGCGTCTGCAGTGTGATTTTGAAGCACCAGAAACCAAGCAATGAGAAAAAGAAGTCTTTGTTTCACATGAAAGCTCAGGTACTTAAGATGTTGTTGTGTTGAATAAATTAGACATTGTTACATTGTTATTAAAACAAATATTATGTTGTACTCTGTGAAGAATTCCGCTTTTGCTTTGGAAGAGGATCTCCAGCACTTGACTTCCAGTAGTGTGAGAACAACAACAGAAGCCTTTAAGGTGAGTATTTGATGTTATTCTCAAAGGAATTATGATTTATTTTCCATATAGAAAAGAAAATGGGAGCTATTGTTGAATTTTTTTTCTTTCTTTTAGGTGGTTGGAAGTGTTTTATATTTCACTGCTTTCAGTGTTGACAAACTTGGACAGCCTCTGGTGAATGAAAACCCCCAGCTGACTGATGGATGGGATGTTCCTACGTATCTTTAAAATCAATGAATTGACACTCTGTCCAAGAAAATTCTGCCTTTAAAATTGTAGTTTTGTCAAGGGAGTTTTTTTTTTTTTTTTTTTAAATAAACCAAGATATCTTGATTTTTGAATGGGCATATACTTATTTTAAAATGGGCAACGCCTTGTTTATGTGAATATGTCAACACAAAAAGGCAAAATTGATTCAGTTTTAAAAAAACTGTAATATAACTTCCTGAATTGGTACAAAGCTACCACCAGGTTTTCAACCAAGTCATTGGAACTGATGGACAGGAAATAGAAATGAAAGACAAAAGGTATGTCAGGAATTATTAATGTAGCCTTTATTTAATTTTAATCTTCTCTTATGAACTTGCATTTTTCATTTGCTGAAGGGTATATTGCTATGTATTGAGTCTATTCTGATCTCTTCATGGCAGACCCAAGTCCATGTGTTTTAACTGTGGCTCGAGCAGTCACCAGCTGAGAGACTGTCCCAAGGTACCATTCTTGTTTTCTTAATATGGCATGAATCCAAATTAAATGCACAAGAAGAGCCAGAACTCGTTTTACTACATTTGCACATTGTTAACTCCCTAGCCCAAAGACATGGCTGCAATAAATGAGAGAAGAAAGGAGTTTAATCAGAACAACCAGACCATGCAAAGTAACCAGCGTTACCATGCCGATGAAGTGGAGGAGCGGTTCGCTAAATACAAGCCAGGTGTCATGAGGTAGGATTATTGTGTGCACAACAGAAACATCTTTTAATCACACAAAATATCTCATGAAATAAGGAAAATCTTGATAATGATTTTCACTACAATGTGCTTTTGAACAGTGAGGAGCTTTTAGCAGCATTGGGAATTGATAACAACACCCTCCCCCTCTGATTTATCGCATGAGGCAGCTCGGGCTACCCACCAGGTTGGCTAAAAGACGCAGAAATGGAAAACTCTGGTCTATCACTGTATGATGGAAATGGTATGTTTTTTTTTATGTTTTGTTGTTTTTTTTTCTTCCCACACATGAAATCAATTTCTGTGGCCTCCCCGTCATATCAGTAAAGTACATGCAACTGGTGTAATTTGGATTTTTCAATTTTTTTCTCCCCCTCTAAAAGTGTCAAATGATGGAACTGACCGCAGTTCCCAAAACATCTCTTATGATGTAACCAAACTGGTGGATTTCCCAGGCTTCAATGTGTCTGCACCATACAAAATGAAAGATGTGAGTCCTGCATTCTTTTCTTTGAATGGGTTTACATGTTAGCAGGTATATTTAAGCTTATTGATAATTATTGGTCATATGCATTAAAAAAAAAGCAGCAAATATAATTTTAATGTCAGAAGTTTCAGGGAGTTTTGATGCCTTTTTTTTCATAATCATACTTTTTCTTTACTTTTTTGGTCCGCTTCCAGGAGTTCATGCAGTATGGTTCAATTCCAATGCAAAGCAGCCACATGAAGCAAAACTATGCAGCTTACCTCTCCAACAACTTTCCTACGGTATTTATTTTAATGTAACAAAGTGTGAGGTTTTCCTCTTAAGACTCTACAGCAATTATGTTCTGGCTTTGAATTAATTATATTACTATTGGTAAGCACTTTTATGTAAGCACAGCAGGTGCCATTTATCACACTCATTCCTGTTCTTCATGATAAAAGTCTGGTTTATTTGTCATAGGATTATTATAAACTGATTATACATTCCAGAATGAATGTCTTCATTCTGTGTGATTTTTTTTTTTTTATTCTTCCTTTTTGAATTATCAAAATTGATGTTAAATTTATCTAAAACAGGACAGTACATTTTTTTCACACATTTAGAAAGACAATTATCCTCCCAGTCTAAGTGGGCAATTCTATCCTTTCATGTCCTGGATTTTCATATTGTACTTTTTCAAATTGAATTGACATTGATAAAGGTAGAACATGCAATGTTTGCTCAGTTTAATCAGAGTCCTGAAATTGTCTCATTCTTTATAAATACACCTTGCCAACAGCCTGGTGCCACCTGCAACAAAAGACGACAAGAATTTGACTCATCTCCACAAATGAGGAAGAAGAATAAGTCTAGCCCTGATCAGAACTCAGACAGAAGTTCAGATATGGATATTGAATCAGGTAACTGTTGATCCTCATCATTTATTAACAGACACAATGTCACACATCTCAAGATGTACAAGATGTAATTTTTATTTTTTGTTTGTTTTTTTATTATTGATTTTTTTCCCATTTTTCTTTTGTTTTTCACAGATCCAGGGACACCTTACTATCATGGCGCAGCTGATTTTCAGTTCCAACCACCACTGCCCCCTGGCTCTCCTGGCTTCAATTCACCACCTCCTTTACCCCAGGGTACTCCTCCTGCTACACCCACTCCTCCACCTCTACCTAAAGGTACACCTCCACCTACGCCCACCAATGGCTCCCCAGCTCTCCAAGGGAATAGTTGGACAATAGTTGATGAGACTGTGGAGGGAACAGAGGATGACATGACTCTGGAGGAGCTGGAGGAGCAGCAGCGGCTTATCTGGGCAGCTCTGGAAAATGCTGACACTTCCACTAATAGTGACTGTGAGTCATCTGCATTGGGAACACCTGTACCCAGTTCACCAAGTGTGTCCACACCTGCACAAGTGGACACAGACGTAGAGGAGGTGGGGGAGGTTATGAGCACAGTGAGCCCTTCAGAACCTTGCCAAAGCAGTGAAAATGAAAGTGAAAGAGAACCAGAAAATCAAAAGACTGTCACTCAGAGCCCTGGACCTATCAAAGTTGAGGATGATAGTCCTCGGAGCCCGCAGCCTGTCGGATCCCAAAATGATACCCCTCAGAGTCCTGATCCAGTCAAATTGCAAAATGAGGACCCACAGAGCCCTGAGTCAGATTTCTCTCGTGTGGGTGCTGGAGATGCTGCTTCTCTTCAGGATTTGGAAAAGTTTGTGGCTGTTCCTCATCGGAGCAAGTTTGCAGCAGGCATCGTTCCATTCGAAGACACACCTGAATTCACTGAAGTAGCTGAAGCCACAGGAACATACATTAAGATCAGAGACTTGCTTAAAAGTTCCCCTCGAAGTATGGCGAAGAAAAAATGAAAACATCATCTTGATTCAGATCACAATGGACATTATGGATATGAACATTTTTTTAGTCTAAACTTTTTTTTTTTTTCGTTTTGATAATTTCTTCATGCTGCATCAACATTCAGTCTATAAGAATGGCATAAAGGAGAAGCATATAGTAATCCTGTCTTTTTTTAAAAAAAAAAACAGTTCCTGAACTGTGAATCAGTCGCATTATGTTATGTGTATTTTGTTATAAAAACGTTGTGACTGTATTCACTTTCATATGATGTTTAAGTTTTTGACCCACTTGGATGACTAAATTGCATTTAGTAAATATGCTTATATTTGTTTCAGTGCTTTATTTTGTCTGGATGCCAAGACAAAATAAATCTACATGTTTCATGGTACTTGTGCCTAAATATTTGAAAACATTAAATAACTCACTTTTTTTTTTATAAGCAGAATCTGCTAATCATTACCACTCACCTGGAATATTTACAGCTGACTTCATACATGCATACAGAATGTGTATGTATAGAAAACGATATACACATATATTTTTGCACTTCTTAGAACTTCAGGGACATTATTTATTTAAACTCAGAAAATAATGTATAACTGACAGCATCAGTCTGTTTTTCATTAAAATACTGATTTTAGCAAGAATTAATCAGTCTTATATCTGTCTGTATAATTAAACTAAAGTATCCTGTTATCTTAAAAAAAAAAAACAATCTGGGATTGTAACAAAAATTGGTGTATGATCACGAGGCAAAGGAAGCTGTGCTTTGTTCCATTTGGGGTCCATTTTTAAAGTGAGTGTGCCATCCTACTCAACGTAACATCTCTGGTCGGGTCCTCTGACGTTCCTGGCTGCTGTTGGACGGGCGGCTCGTGCTCGCGCTCGCGCTGGCTGGGCTGTTCCTGATCACCAGCGTGATCCGAGCAGTCGCGGTTTAGTACTTAGCTCGCTAGCCTGAACAGTTTCTTTTCAGTCAGAAGGCGCACCCAACACAGGAAACTTGTCAGGTCAGTAGTCACCTGTGCCGAGGTCGCGTCTTTGAACGCATTTTGAATTTTGTTAGCGGTTGACGAACGGGACTGTGAAGGCTGGAAGGAAGTGAAGTTTGTCTGGACGTTACTTGATGTGTTAGTTTAGCTAACCAGCTAACCAGTCCTGTAGGTTTGGACCGCCGGCTCGCTATAGTGCTCGGGCCTCGCCGCTAGCGTCTCCTAGAACCTAATGACGTCTATTCTTATTGTAATGGGAGATGGTGGTTTGTTAAAGCCTCAGCAGTCGACGGTCTGCGCGGTACCGCCTGGTGATACTGAGCAACGCAGGTGATTAGGTCGAGCTATTTTCAATGCTGAGTCTCAACTTGGGTCAGCTGCAGTGTTCCGTGTTGGTGACATTGCGGAGACTTTCGGAGTGCTGGAATTCGTTGCCGTTGCTTAGCGGTTAGAGAAAAGTTAGTGATTACACGTCAATGCAAAGTCTCGCCGAATGACCACAACCGAGTTATGTCTTAAGATAGATCAGATGACGTATGAACGTGTAAAAGGGTGAACTCCTGGTCTGCCAGATGTGCCACCTCATCGACAGATCGCAATCCGTTTGCGACTGGGAACGTCAACAGGCCACTTCTTGCACCAAGTATTTGACTTTACCTCAAAATAGTGACATGGCAGTAAATCAGCCGTGTTGCAGTGGATTCTGATTTTGACTTTGGCGTTTACGATTTATCCTCTCAGTCTGATGTAAAAAAGCAGCTTAGCAGGTTTGGACGAACAGCATGACCAAAGCTTCAATATTTCGTTATAAATCCGTGAATCTCAAAGCCCCAAAATTGGTTTTCATGGTTTAGAAGAGAATGACTAACATATAAGGAGAAATCTCGCCGTTTTTCCCTGAAAGGCTCACTTCAAAGGGTGGTTTGCTTCAAGGTTTAAGTTATGTCTGAGCCCAACGTCTGTGTAAGGTATAAGGTGTAGGGTTTTAGCATTACATTTGGGTTTTGTCTGCTTGTATCTGTCTTAACAAAGAAAGGACGCAGGATGTTTTGGGCTTTCATTCAGTCAGTTTGCTTTTCTACAGCAACTATGTCAGAGCCAACAGGGGTCTACGTAATCATTTCAGCAGATGTTTCCTCCATATGGAAGAACTAGAGATTGGACTGACCTCGACAAAACCAAGATGTAGTTATGTATGATAATCTAAAACACCTACAGATGTAAAGTTGATTTGGTTTTTGTTTGTTTGTTTTTTAATTTATAGAAGCCATTCATGAGTTTGATGTTTTGGAGTAGAAGTGTAGAACTACAGTATATGTCAACACTAAAGACTGGAGTTGACCAGTCAGATGTGGATGGATTTGTTGGACCTGATTCCATATTTCTGAAGTCATAAGCTAATATTAACCCTCTCAGAGAGTGTGTGGAAAGCCCACTAGCCTGTGTAATTTCCGTCCTCTGTCCAGGTAGCTAGTTAATTGTGGATGTTGCAGGACAATTAAATTATTAAAGTGATTATTATTCAACATTGTGACCATTATGCGTTTCTGTCATTTGAGAAGGCTCAGTTCTGTTTTCCACACTGCCATCTACCAGCTTTTATGTATTTATGTTAAAGGAAGTGAAAGCAAACTATGTGGGATTTCATTTTCTGTCTATTTAAGAATTAAACATTTTCATACACAAGTTCATTCATTCCATTTTAACATTTGCAAAGCACTGGTATTCGGCTTTCATCCGAGTTATCCAGATTAGATGGAGCTGTAGGAAAAAGATTAACATTACTGCAATGGGACATTTTTCAGTACAAGTGGATCGTGTCTCGTCGAGTATATGAGCTTACCAGTCAAAAATGAAAGTTTCTTTCTTTGAAAAAATAAAAAGGTTTGATACTGGAGATTAGGATATGCGAGTTGTGATTTAGATTTGTGTCATGCTGTCTGAAGCCATGGAAGTACTTTCCTTCTTTTGACCTAAGGGCACTAATGAGTACCATTCATGGCACATCAAGAAAAAACTGGAGCATTGCGTTCAACTAGGTCATGCCTGCTGATGGCCACCGTTCATTATCTCTTGAAATTTATTTTCCAAGAAGTATGAGAGCTTCTCCTCTTAGTTGTTTCAACAAACCAGCCTAAAGTGCTGTAACTCTTAAGCCTGTTCAGAAACGAAAAGTATGTTTATGCGATTCTGCTGACAAGTCCACTGCTGAATTTCTGCCATTTGAAATCAAGCATCCCTAGCTTATGTATAACCACTTGACTTCAAAGGTTATTTTGCATTGAAGAACTTTTAGTGAATATCTGAACTTTGAAGCAACGGCTTCTTAGAACATTCAAAACTTTTAATTTGTCTGAATTTTCTGCACGTTTGTCATCACTGGTCATCAGGCATTTAATAGTTGTCACTCACTGATATTCAGTTGCCTATTCTACATCATAAATGTTTAAACTGCATTTTATTGAACACAAAACTTAAGATTACGATTTGAAGCACTCGTATAAAAATCCTGATCTTCCATATTTCAGACTGTCATGATAACTGTACATGTACAGTGTCTACCATATACTAAAAATATTTATTATATCAGTTCATCGTTTCTTCTTGTTGTTTGTGTGCATTTACCCTTTACTGACAGTGGTTGCATCAAGAATATTGGACTTGTCATTTCTCTTTCTTTGCAGCTGTTCTTCAGTTTAGGTGTTAGGATGATATAACCATTCACTCAAATATTTAGGAGGTCACAATCTCTCAGTAGACTCCCCTGAGATTCAAAGCCAATGAGTAGGTTTGCTTCTGTTTGATTTACTTTGCTTAGTTAATGCATGTACAAACCATCACAGATTTATGGTGAGACGCAGTATTAAGTAAACACAGCTGAGGCAGGCTCAGTTTTAATAGAGCACTCAATCCGTGTCTCTGCTGGGGTAATCTGACAAACGGGATAATCTTCTGCTGGTGGTGGTCGTGTTTTTACAGTAATCCTGTTTTAGAAAAGCCGCCAGCCAGCCTGACTTGATTTTAGATGGCAGGAGGTTAGATTCCCTGAAAGATCATTAGTGGCATTGTGCTCAAGGTCACACAGGTTGGGCTCTTCTGTACGAAAGACCGTATATTGGCTGGTCATTTACAGGGTATTTTTAGATCGGTGACGGTGTGTGTGCTGAGAAGCTTGTTGTCATAATAGAAACAGAATACCTCTGTTAGCAGAATCAATGTGCTTTAAAGGGATAGCTGTATTTGCTATGTTCTAGTTTATTGAAAGTGTGTATGTATATAGATAGATAACTCAATAACTGAAAGTTATAGTAGAAAGTTATTTATTTCTTGGTCTAGTAGTCACATGTACTATGAGTGCTTTGTAAAAACTTACAGAAGTGATGTTGTTTTTCTGTCTCTCAACAGGGTTCCTTTCATAAGGAGCAGTTTTTCTCCCTTCTCCCTTTTCCTATTTTTTTTTCTTTCTTTTTTCTTTCTTTTCTTTTGTAGCTCTGTAAATTTTTGTCGAAAGAGAACAACTTTGCCATCACAGAGACTTGTAGGCGTTTGTTTTCATGGTCTGGGTTCAGTCTGTGCCCACGGACAGACACAAGCCTTGTGGGTCAGAGCACTGTTGGAAATATGAGCACAGCTAAGGCCACTGGGATCAAAGCACCTAGCAAGATAGCTAGGCCACCTGGAACTGGAGCCCCCAAGACCAACCCAAGCACAGGTAAGGAATTCTGCACGTGGTACTGTAAAGTTTGCCTTTTTAATCCTCGAGCTGTGGGTTGTGTGGTTAATAAATGGGACTAGGACTAAGTTGATATTATTTCTTGTTGTGGTCTTGAAATGTTTGTGAATTTGACATTCTAACATGTTTCCACAGAGTGTTTATGTTGTTGCCATGTACATGTATGTTCTGTTACGGAGTTGGTTTTGACTTGCACTTTTGTGTACAATCAAAAAATGAAGTCTTTTCTTACTGGGTCATAAGTTGAATCCTGAATCATAACTTGAAACCATATAATAGTGAGATTGGGCAACCCTTGTTTTCGTACTTTAAGTATGCAAGTTTTAAAAGAGGAAGTGGTCAAGTCCAAGAGACAATGGACCATAATTGATCTAACAAAATGTATTCGCTTGTTAGTCTGTCTGATTCAAGCCAATTACTTAATTGAAAATCTCTCGTCTCTTTCTAAATACAGCTAAAGTTGCAGCAGGTGATAAATCAGCTGCAAGTGTCAGTGCAGGAGATGGCAAGAATGCAGAGGAGAGCTTCCAAATTGGAGAGCGAGTATGGGTGAATGGAAATAAGCCGGGCTTCATACAGTTTTTAGGGGAGACACAGTTTGCCCCAGGACAGTGGGCAGGAATTGTCCTGGACGAGCCAATTGGGAAAAATGACGGGTCAGTGGCAGGGGTGCGCTACTTCCAGTGTGAAGCCCTTCGAGGGATATTTACCCGACCCTCCAAGCTGTCTCGCACAGAGGGGGAGGCTAATGGAACTCAGACCGCACCACCCTCCCGTGCTGCATCACCCACTCCTTCAGTTGGGAGTGTAGCCTCGCATACTCCAGCTACAAAATCAGCGCCACCCTCAAGTGCTACTGCAGCCAAGAAGGCCCCTGCTACCTACACCTGCTGCCCCGTCTTCGAACCTCACACGCACCAACAGTGAATCCGTCTCCAACCTCTCTGAGACTGGATCTGTCAAGAAGGGGGAAAGGGAGCTGAAGATGGGTGACCGTGTATTGGTAAAGTTTTTTTTTTACAGTAGCATAAACAGTAAAATGCAGTTTTTCTTTTGAATTCTGAAGCACTTACGTGAATCTTAATATCATCAGCATAAACATGAATAGAACTTTTCACACGACTAGTAGAACTCAGAATAAAATGAACTCATAAACCATAGTGTCCCTTACTTACTTTTGTTCACTGGAACCATTTCTACGTATACATTTTAGTCTAATCACCATCTGTGTGCAGTCCTCTAGGCCCTTTTTATATGCTAATGAACATCCTTTCTTTTTTTTGGCTCCTTTCTTAGCTTAATGCTTTAGTTAAGAGGAAGCATCACTCATGTCAGTGGGGCTGGAGAGGAAATGAACTCACCATTACCAAATTTAGAATTGTAAATCTTGCAGCTGTGCATTTTTAAATTACTGAGTAAAAAAAAAAAAGCTCTCTAATTTTGATAATTGGTTTCATCCTATTTTTTCACAGATTTGTTTCTGATGTTTTTGGGTTATCTCAGCAAGGGTTTATTGTCAGGCAAAGCTGATTATTCTCTATCTGTTCATAGGATTACTTGATGGCCAGTGTTTTGGTGTTTCTCTCTTAGGTTGGTGGTACAAAAGCAGGAGTGGTACGTTTCCTTGGAGAAACAGATTTTGCCAAGGGAGAGTGGTGTGGTGTGGAACTTGATGAACCTCTAGGAAAGAATGATGGGGCTGTGGCAGGCACAAGGTAAAAGGCTATAGGATCTGTTAATAAGAAAGTTGAAAAGTTGTATGTCAGTCACATAAATTCTATTATTGTACACATTTGTTATTGTGGTTTCAATTGTCTGTCCCCAGATATTTTCAGTGTCAACCCAAGTATGGCTTATTTGCTCCTGTACATAAAGTCACACGAATCGGCTTCCCTTCGACAACGCCAGCCAAAGCAAAAACAACAGTTCGGAAAGTCGTGGCCACACCGTCAGGGCTGAAGAGAAGCCCTAGTGCCTCGTCCATAAGTACCATGAGCTCAGTGGCATCCTCTGTTAGTGCTAAGCCAAGCCGAACGGGCCTGGTGAGACATGAACACTTAATAACATTAGTATTTAGAAGTAGACACACATTTCTTCATGTTGTGCTTCCTCAGCAGCATGAACATGTTAGTTGTTTCTATCTTTGTACAGTTAACAGAGACATCTTCAAGGTATAATCGAAAGATTTCAGGCACCACAGCCTTACAGGAGGCACTGAAGGAGAAACAACAGCATATTGAGCAGCTTATGGCTGAGAGGGACATGGAAAGAGCTGAGGTTGCTAAGGCCACTAGCCATGCTGGCGAGATGGAGCAAGAAATTACTCTGCTTAGGGATGATCAGGAGCAGGTCAGTCTACCCTCTGATCCAAATCCAAAATCACATTGAGAATTACATTTTCTCCAAATTGTCCTAATCATCTATGTTAATTTTTTTTTGTTTTGAAGATGGAGACAAAAATGGATCAACTGCGCACCCTTGTAGAAGCTGCAGACAAAGAGAAAGTGGAACTGTTAAACCAACTGGAGGAGGAGCGCAGGTAAATTATTAGTGATTTGACTAGTCAATGACACACACTCATCTAGGCCAATTATGCTGGGATCTATTCTTTTGATATGAATTGTTCAGAGAAAAAAAAAAGGATCCAAGTTCACTGTGTTGTTGTACTTATTTCACAGTGATGATCTTCCAGTCAGAAGTTCAGTCCCCCACCTGGCCACATGTCAAAGTGTCCAGTGTGAAAACACTGAACTACCAAATTGAACTGTCAAGTCAAAGATTAAAATTTGCTAAATGTGTTGTGTGTGAGAATGATAAACACGTTGTAAAATGTTTTATAGAACTCCAAACATGTTTAAAAGTGTGAACCGTTTCAGTGTTAGTTCAGGTGTTAAAATTACTTTTTCTCTCACTTTCTGTTTAATAGGAAGGTGGAAGACCTTCAGTTCCGTGTAGAAGAAGCTTGTATTACCAAAGGAGATCTGGAGGTAACTAGACATCACAGAGCAACACCTCCTGCGAGTAACCATGCAACATTGCTATTTTCACAAAAAGATAACATGGTAGGAATATTATAATCTAAAGCTTGTTCCAGTGTTTTAAAATCTAAAATTTAATATTTCAAAAGCAGCAGATTCTCAAATTAACCCATGTCCTGGTTTCAACTCTGCATTGGATTTTACCGAAACCCTCAATCTAAAGTGATAGTAATTTCCTTTTTTACCTGTCTTTTCTCCATATGTACATCCACTGCAAGTTGAGTTTGCAGGAAAAACAACGAGCAGCCGAGCATTCTTTGTCTCAAGGCTACATAACAGTCCATTCACATTATTTGCATAATTTCTTATCAATAGAAACTATCCTTTTTTACATTCTTTGTAGCTGAGTTTGCATGAACAGTTGATGCTACTTCATACTGTATTTGGTCATGTGCTTTCAAAAAGTTAAAAGGTTCTGACTTTGACATGGCTGCATCACTGATATATGTAAAGTCCCCAAGCGTGTATTTCAACTGTGAGCAGTTTCATATAAATAAGTACATTATACAAATACAATGCTCTTTACCGTGCAAGTTTCAGAATAATTATTGAGGCAAGTCATTTTCAACTAATCTTTATCTATTCTGAGACAACTAATTTAATTTTCCTAATTATTGGAGCTCTCCAAAATTATACAAGGGCATACAAGTCAATTGTTTTAGTTGTTGTTTTTGTTTTGTTTCAAACAGTTCTTTTAAAGGCTTCTGTAACTTCATGTTTTGTCGTGTTTACCTCCAAATAGATGGTATACAGAGTTCATATCAAATCATAGAATGTATTTATTCCACAGTGCTGCAAAAGGGACCAGCTCAGTTACCCTGAAGGCATCCAAGCTCAAAATAGATGCTTAAAATGAGGGCAACATGGTTGGAAAACCCCTTTTATCTTCTCTTAATACTTGTGTACTAACTTTTTTTTCTCACAGCTCTGAAAATATATTTCAAAAAATGCATGCAGCTTGACATACATCTAAAAAAAAAAAAAAAAAAAAAAAAAAAAAAACACGCAATAATGTGAACTGGCCAAACTAAAAATGTTTCAACTTCAAGCTATTGAAGTGTTACTAATGTTCAGCTCTAACTAAATGCTTCCCTGTTCAGTGATGTGATCTTATCACTTGTTCTTCCCTCTCGTCCTCGTCTTTGATGTTGGTCCAGTGCTCAGCATGAAACCACTGGAGATGCTCCCTTGTCATTCCACTACCCAGTCACTGACATGAATTTAGAGCAGCACACATCTTGAGAATACAAATGTAATGTTTATACAAAAGTTCACTGGCAGGCTACAGTGTGGAATATTTGTAATACAAGGGCACCAAGCTAAATGTTTTATAACCAAATTACAGGGAATCAAAAAAAAGTACATATGAAAGTTCTTTTTTTTTTTTTTGTTTGTTTGAAAAGTTTCCACCATATCCATTCTTTTTCCTTGCCATTGATTTTGGTATATTTGTTTAGGTTAGTAGTTGTCACTTCACTTATCATGTTCTTCAGTAAAAGTTCTCATTTAGGGTATGGGTCTGTTATTTAGTTAGAATTACTGCAATTTTTCTTTTTATTACAACACCTAACTTTAAGATAATGGTTAGGATTTAAGATGAGGAGCACAAAATTAGGCCAAGAAATTATCATTAAGTTGCCCAAAAAAAAAAACTTTGACCTTTATTTGACACAATACCAAGAATTTTCTGTTTCTTTGGACAAGTGTGTTTCTGTGTTAATGATGGATTTTATGTGTTAGTCACAAGTCATGCACATTGTGGTCTGATAATTGGTGGCGTTTTATAAAATACTCACTTTTTACAGCGTGAGTCAGCACACTTAAAATAAAGAGAGAAAGTAGTGCAAGTATTGATAATGCTAGAGGTTTTATTGATTTAGCTGTATAGAAATCAGATTACAAATGCAAAAAGATGTCTTTAAACAATTATTTATTTGCAATCTCAGCAACATTGGAGAATCTCTGTGGAAATGCAAAGCAGTAACTCCACTGACTTTATGTCCATGCATGAGCAAACAACCAGCACTGCTTTCTCTCCAAGTTGTGCTGAAGCCATTAAACTTGATTTATGTACTGGTTTGACACATTTTATCAAACTGTATCATGACAATCAGTTTGCTTTATTCACCAGGTGTCAACCTTGCATGGTTACTTCTAAATTGCCTCCATCATCATACTCATTCCACACAAACATAATACATGTCCCCTTCTTTTGCTGCTTGTCTTGTATTTCACACAACTCATTCATGGGAAAGCCCTTTTTGCAGCTGTTTATGGCTTGGCCTGAAATTTCTGCATGGGGGTGTCTTCTCCATTCATTTACCTCTCACCTCACCCTCCCAATACCCTTTCCCCAATCCTTCAAATACTCGCACACAAAAACACAATGCACTCACTCTGTCTCCTGTCTCCCTCCCTCTCTGTCTGCGTTGGGCTGGCATGTGATGGTGGCACTGGTGTGTTCTCTTCCTCTCCCCCTTGTTTACTAACAGACGCAGACCAGACTGGAGCATGTCCACATTAAGGAGCTTGAACAGAGCCTGCTCTTTGAAAAGACCAAAGCTGAGAAACTCCAAAGAGAGTTAGAAGACACTAGGGTAATGAATTTTGCTCTGGGGTGTGCTGCGTTGGGAAAGAGGGCCTGGCCCGCATTTTGAGGCAAAAATATTTGCAGGGTTTAAACAGAGGTGACATTCAGTAACCACAGTTTTGCTTTGCATGGGCTTATGGTGACTATGCCATATAAATGTTTTTTTCTATTTTGATATCAGAAAAATAATACCTTTCCTCAAGCAAAATGAAATAATAAAATAACCAACTTATACTTTTATATTTATATTTACTGAAGTCATTAACATCATTTACAAATGTTGCATTTCAGCACAAACTCATCTTCAATTTAAATGATCCCACTGTAAATTTTGATGCACCAAAAATGATTTTCTGTTTCAACCATCAAATAACAACTTGTCAATCATAGAAATGACAGCGCTTCTATCAGTTTCTCATAAATTGCCCAACCTGAACTCACTATTGCCTTACTGGTATCACTGCTAAACCAGACAGAAAATGTTCCCCCTTGTCCCCAGCAAACCATTTTGCTAATTGTCCTATGTTCAATTCCTCAGTCCTTCCTGACATCCATTTGTCCTACTTATTTGGTGTCCCTGCTTTTTGCCAGTCTAAAACCCATCCACCTCCCAGACTATGCATCCTAGTTTTGCTTCATTGCATTAATGTCAAAAGGAGTGTAAGTGAAAGATATTGTGTCATTCATATAAAGTTATGAAGATAAAGCAACAGCTCTTGTAGGCACACATAAGTGTTTCTGTCAAAATAATTAATTATGAGTAACCAAACTGTGAATAGTATATTTAGCCAGCAAAGGGCAATGTATATTTTAGGAGATTAGATTATGCTATAAATGGTTGGATTAATACAGTATTCCAAAGAACTGGAATAAGAATGTTCCCTGATTGTTCTTTGATAGAAGGGAGAATTTCTGTCAAATGTCTCTTGTAAATTGTAGTCAATAATTAGCATTAACTCAACTGATTATTTGGGGGGGAAGAAAAATAAAATCTGCTACGACACCATACGCACCTGTAGCAGTGTGTGGTGCTACATTGCTGTAGCATCATGCTTTCAGTGTTTGCACCCATTTGGATCAAGCCCTTTTGTAACCACAAGAGGTCAGTATAATGCCTTTTTTTAAATGAAAGGTTTTTATACCTTCCTCTTTCAGAAAACAGAGGTTTATCATTTGATTTAATTTCACTGTTTCAGTTGTTCAGTAACTTTTAGATATGATTTGGTGTTTATTTACTTACAATTGGACAAAGTGTTTAAGTATACAGCTTTGATCAAAATTTTAAACGGAAGATTTCTGCTTTTAAAGGTTGCTACAGTGTCAGAGAGATCACGTATTATGGAGCTTGAGAGGGACCTTTCACAGCGAACAAGAGAGGTATCTGACCTGCAGCTGCGTCTTGGGATCCAGCAGAACTCTGAGGATTCAAACGCTGCTCTCACTCCCCTACTGGAAGAGATAAACTCTCTTAGGGATCAGCTGGCGTCCCAAGAAGCTCAGTGGCAAGAAGAGGTATCAAAAAACAAAGAGAAGCTTGATGCTCAAGAAAAAATCCACAGTGAAGCACTTGCCCAGCTTCAGGCTACAACTGTGAAGCTGTCCAGTGACAAAGAACAGTTGCAGATGCAGTTAGGCCAAGCTGAGAAGGAGAATGCTGACATTGTTGAACAGTGGCGTTCCAAGTTGGAGTCTGCCATTGCTTCCCACCAGCAAGCCATGGAGGAGGTGAAAGTGTCCTTTAGCAAAGGCGCAGGTGCCCAGACAGAGGAGCTTGTAGAAACCAAAAGTTCTCTAGAAAAGCTTAGGTTGGAGCACAGGCTAACTGTAGAAGAGGTGACTGCCAAACATGAAGCTGATGCTGCAGCTTGGACTCAGGAGGTGCAGGCACTGAAAGCACAGCTGTTGTCTTTCACTGAAGAAAAGGAGCGACTGGAGGAGACACTACGGTCCAGTGTTGAAAAAGCAGAGGAGCAGCACCTTGTAGAGATGGAGGATGTTCTTGGAAAGCTTCATGCTGCTGAAATTAGAGTAAAGGAACTGGAAGATAAAGAAGTGATGCTGGCACAACAGACTCAAGAAAATGACAGAGAAACCAAAGAGCAAATGGCAGAAATGGTGGTTCTGCGCAGCCAATTAGCACAAGGTAACAAGGAACTTGTGGCTTTAAAGAAGCAATTAGAAGAGGTACAAAACCATGGAAGCGGCCAGGATCTTAAGGTGGGTTCTAAATCTTTTCAGTATGTGCCATGATTTTGCCATGTGTGGTTATGTCTTCTGTCAGGTTCGTATTGCATTGTTCTTTATGAAAATGAATCTTCTCTCTTTACTGTGTTCTTTTTACTTGACATATCCTGCAGGTTAATGAATTGAGCTCTCAGCTGGAGGGTAAACAACAAGAAGTCATCTCATTACAGCAGAGTCTGACCAATGTAATGCAGAAAAACACCTTGGAACAAGAGCTTGGAGGCTTGGTGAGCTTTACTGTATAATGTTTGATTAGATTTGAAATGATCGATTTTAACTTTGTCACTGCACATGTAAATAAAAGGAAATGAGATACAGTTAGCATCTAACCAGAAATGCATTTTTGAAGTGCAAACACTTTGCATATGTAAACAATATGCAGTGAGGCAGGAAAATACAATGAGTGCAAATGAATATAGCTGGGTGCAATAAGGAAGGTAACAGTACAAAGGAGTGGTATACAGTGAATGCAAATGATTTAGATGTATGGAATGAGGAAGATATTGTATACTATAATAAGTCATTTGTATATGTAAACTGTACATAGAAAGGGTTATTACACTGTGCAATGAAGGAAGATATATAACATGATTAAGAAAATATTTTTATGTAAATAATACACAGAAATGTGCAATTAGTGCAATGATTAGATGGTTAGGTTTATGTTCAGTAGTGAGTTGTCAGCAGCAATTATGGTGTTGCAATTCTATTTAAAGTGTCTGGGTAGAAATATTTTGTGAGTCGTGCATGGCAAGTGCAGTGAGAGAGTCATGTATCCAGTTCAGTGTGTATGTGACTAGATGGAGGCAGAGTTCAGCAAAGAAACAGCTGTGGGTAAAAAGCTGTTCCTGAACCTGCTTGTATTGGTCCAGAGGCACCTCTTAACGCCTCTCAGAGGGTAGGAGGGCAAAGAGCCTATGGGCAGGGTGGGACAATTCCTTTATGATATTGTGTGCCCTGCTAAAACAATGCTGCCTGTAAAATCAATTCAATTTTATTTTATTTTTATAGCGTCTGTTACAATGCCAGTTGTCTCTAGGTGCTTTACAGAGACCCAGAGCAATGTCCTTGTTCTTAGGAAGTGAAGCTCATACGATGGAAGTGAAGCTCATACGATGCATTGGGCAGTTTTCACCACCTTCTGCAGCACTTTCCGGTCCAACAAAGAGCAATTCCTTTTCCAGATTGTAATACAGCTGGTCAGGATGCTCTCAACAGTGCAACCATAGAAGTTCAACAGGATATCTGAAGAGAGATGGTTCTTTCTCAGAGCCCTGAGGAAGTAGAGGCACTGTTGAACCTTCTTGACAGGACAAGCTGTTGATTGTCCAGGGGAGATCCTTGGAGATGTGGATCTGCAGGAATTTGAAGCGAGTGACACACACACCCAATCACCTCTCCACTGACATGAATGGGTGTGTGTATGTCACCTTTCTCCTTCCTTAAGTCTACTATGAGCTCCTTAGTCTTCTTGGTGTTGAGCAGCAGGTTGTTGCCAGTGCACCACGCAGCTCGGCGGTCCATCTCCTCTCCATAAGCTGACTCATTGTTGTCTTTGATAAGTCCAGTCACCGTACTATCATCTGCAAGCTTGATAATTGTGTTGGAACCATGGACTGGCTTGCAGTCATTGGTGAAGAGAGAGTTGAGGAAGGGACTCTGCACACAGCCCTGTGGTACTCCGGTGCCCAGGCTGAGGGTGGAAGAGTAGTGGTGGTCTACCCGAACATGCTGGGACCTGTTGCTCAGAAAGTCCAGGAGTCACTATGCATAGTGACGCATTAATGCAGAGGTCCCAAAGTCTGATGGCTAACTTTAAAGGGATGACTGTGTTAAATGCTGAACTAAAGTCAAGGAAAAGCAATCTGGCATAGGTGTCTTTGTTGTCCTTGTGAGAGAGTTCTGTTGGTCAGCAGATTGATGGGGGTCCAGGGTGGCAGGAAGATGGGTTTTGAGGTGTACCAGAACCAGCCACTCAAAGCACTTGGTGATGATGGGGGTGAGCACTACTGGGCGGTAGTGATTAAAGCATGTTTCAGTGGAGTGTTTTGGTACTGGCACAATGGAGGTGGTCTTAAGGCAGGTGGCCACAATAGCTTGGGCTAGAGACAGGTTGAATAAGTCCATTAAGACCCCTACCAGCTGCCCAGCACATTTTTTCAATCTAGAGACAATGTTTACAACTGCATCACATTTTACAAACGGTTTTTATCATGTCTCTGACATGCATTTCCTGCCTTCTCTTGTTATTTTAAACTTCTATCAATTATTGGCTGACAAATTTACAAATGTATCTCACTTGAGCTAATATAAAGAATATTTCTTGCAATTTGTCTGTTGTATAAAAATTATAAAAAAGAATAATAATTTTCCTTACAGAAACAAAAGTTGGCTGATGGCTCAGAAGAGCTTGATAAATCTGCCAAAAATATGCAAGGTAAATGACATCATTCTTTTTGTGTTAGTCGAACATTTTTGTGTGTACGTGTGTGTGTATTTCTTATATATACATACACACACACACGTGTGTGTGTGTGTGTGTGTAATTTTTATTTTATATATGTATATGTATGTATGGGAAGCTTCATAAGACACAAGAGCAGTGTGCAACCTTAACCACAGAATCTGAGTCACTAAAAAGTCAAGTTGCTGGTGAGGACATTACAACTGTATTTTTCTGGGTTGAATAAATAGTGATATGTTTCCTATGTTGCATTAGAGAAAAGGTGTTGACCGTATGACCAAACCAGTCTTTTTAAATCAGGTATGGAGAGGAAGATGAAGGCTGCAGATGAAAAGCTTGAGCAACTTTCAAAAGACAAATCCAAGCTAGAAAATGATATTTCAGAAATGATGAAGGCATCTGGTGATAGTTCTGTACAACTGACAAAAATGAATGAGGATCTCATACAGAAAGAAAGGTACCAAATCTCATCATTCCTTTCTTGTATATCTTTTTTTTTTCTTTACTTTAGTTTTACCAGGCTCTGCTTACGTATTTTACAGATAATGTAATCAATGGGGTATATAAATTTATTGCTAGATACCATGCTGTAATAGATGGTGTGTTCCCTTTTTTTTATTTTTGTTTTAGTTATGAACTGAACATCATCTTTATTGTCATAACACAGGAGGCTTGAGGTCTTGCAGAATCAATTACTGGAAGAGAGAGAGAAGGTGGCACACTTAAATGAACAGATCCAACTAGAGCAATCGAGCAAAGAGCTGGAGCTGAAAGAGACCAGAGATGCACATCAGTCTCAAATAAGTAGTCTTCAGGAAAAGATTACTACCTTGGTTGGTATTTTGATGTTATGTCAAATTTTATAACAGTTTAAAATTCGATGTTGTTTGTTAATATTTGCCATTCAAGAATAGTCCTGAACTTCAGTCTGTCTTTTAAATCTTTTTCACTCATGTACACCTTTAGATTTTTAGGATTGTGTTGACAGTTTGGTCCAAGTTTCTTTTTTCAAGCGTAACCTTGCTGGTTAAACTTGCACTAGAATGCAACATGAAATTACTATTTTGTTTACAGCACATCAAGAATAGTTGATCCTTGATGACCTTTTCCAGGAGAAAGCCATTTTGTCTTTAAAAACAACCTGACAGAAGAGGTCAAGTTGCCAAAGTTGCATCTGAACAAAGTACAAGACTTATAGAACATCCCCCTCGGACAAACAGGACCACAGTGGAAATGTTTGGTCATGATGCACAGCACCACGTTTGGCAAAAACTAAACCACAAACATCTTTATGAGTACAGACATCTCATACCGATGGTACAGCAGAATGATGAAGGTGTGATGATTTCAGCTTCTGATCCAAAACACACCATTAAATCAAGAGCAAAATGGCTGAAAAAGAAAATTGACAAGCTCTTCCAATAACCTTGTCAAAGTCCAAGCCTCAACCTAATTTACATGTTGTCGTGGGATCTGAAAAGAGCTGTGTTAAGAAACCAAAAACATATTGAACAGAGTTACTTAAAGGTATTGCTGCAAAGGGTACTTCTACAAGCCAAGGGTGTACTTGGTTTTTCCACACAGTGCTTCTGACTGTTGTCTTGTTTTGTTGAATATGTATTGACTTTGTCTAACATGCCATATGTTACTTTTTTCTATGGTTGTATCTGCCTAGTTTTATTCATTTGTTTTTTTTTATTTTCTTCAATTATTTTTATATGTACAACTTTAGATTTAAATTTAATTAGTTGCTCTTTCACTATTGAAGACGATTGCTGAAATGCGATGTTATTGACTGCTGTTTTCTAGGAGAAGACTGTTAAACACAGTGAGACCTTTGTTGAGGAACTAAAGGCCTCACAAGAGAAATCACTCTCTCAGACCTCAGAGCTTCATAAGAAGGAAGTTGAGGTCCTGCAGAGTCAGGCTGACAAGTTGAAGCAGGAGCTCTCTTCCTCCAAGAACAAGACTCAAGAGTTAGAGACGATGGTATCTGAGCTGCAGCCATACAAAGAACAGGCCCAGGTAAGTGTCAACTATGATGTACAGTCTTTTTACAGTCATACTTTTTTAAACAAGCAAAATGTCAGAAACACCATCTTCTATAAATAAAGAACAGACATATTGAAACTTTAAACACCAAGGCAGAATATGAACCAAGATTTACAAAATAGTATTGTAAAAAACTACATGCAATTTATATATCTTCCTTTATTTACCATCAGTGATCACAACATTATCAAAATTGTTCCCTCTTCCTCTTCACATAAGAGTTCATAAATAGCTTTCCTTTGGATGGTGCCAAATGGTATATGCGAAGAGTATTTATAAAAATAATTTTTAGGGTATTGTAAAATATCCTTTTGTGCAGGAGGTAGCATCACATTCATTTTCAGTTAAATCAACATTATGCTTGGAAATGGATTCAGAAAGTATTCAGCCTTTGTACACTTAAGACTTTGAAGGCATGTAAAAATTGTTGGAATAGGGGGGTGCAGTGTGATTGGAGAATAATCTGTTTGCCAAAAGGAAAAAAAAAGGAAAACTTAAAAAAAATAAAATAAACGGCAGAAATTATGTATTTCAGCTTTGTATGTACACTTATATATGAGGTAGTAATTTTATACGGCATGATTATTGATGGATGTAAGAGCAGAAGACAAGTAATGGAAGTTCCAGGAACCATTGGAACTCCCTGATATGGTGGTCATGGGATGGAAGTTAGGACTCTATCATAATATAATTTAAAAACCATTAATTATCACCATGAGCTCAAGCTCAGTTAGTAGAAATTGGATAGGAACAATGCTAATTAGGAAGGAACGGAGAACTTTGTGGTAGCTGTCAGGCTAATATCCAAGAAAAGAGGAAAAATGTAGAGTATTTCTGAGAAAAAAAGATCATTGGTCAGTCTCACCATGACAGAACTTCAGGAAATCCTCTTAAGAGTGACCATCTCAGGACAAATTTATCAATTGTCAACATTTCAAAAGGTGCATAAAAAATGTGTTTGAAAAGGACTCTGAATGCATTCTGAATCAATTTATCTTCAGCTTTTCATTGAACCTCTGTGACCTCCTAGCATTGTTCATCAGCCTGCTTTTCATTGGAGCATTTTCACTTTTGACAATTTTTTTTCCAGACATTTGCTGACAACACTCTTGCATTTGAGAGCTTTGGTGAAAATGTTCTACATATTACTTTTTAAAAAAAAAGGAAAGAGATTGTGGTGTAAACTCTGGTGTGATCTTTTTCCATTGTTTTATGCTTCTGCAGCTTAACCTTTCCATTTTCAAATTGCTTATCTCCATATCTGGTTGGTTTATTTTGTATTCATTCATACTTGATCCTGTTCATATACATATACCCCTCCCTTTTTTCACCTTTTATTTTCTCCAGTGTCTTTCTGCTGAGCTTGACTCCTGCAAGCATGATGTTGAACATTTATCCATAAAACTGGAAAAGCAGAATCTAGATCTGGAAAGTATGTCTAAGGGAAGTGAGGACTTTAAAAATGAGAGAGGCAAACTGGAGAAACAGCTTTCAGAATTACAGGATGAGCTTTCTGCCATTGAGACTAATTACAAAGAGCTTTCAGCGGACAATGAAGAGTTGCGCATAGCCAGAGATGAACTTTCAAAGCATCAAGAGCCACTGCTTACCAAAAACAAACATTTAGATGATAAGATTAATTCATTGAATAATGAACTGGAGAAGCTAAAACACCTTCTACATGAAGCACAAACTGAAAACAAGGAACTCCACTATGGTAAAGGGGAGTACTTGGCCAAAATTGAGGACCTTCAAAAACAGAATGCAGAGAAGAATGACTGTATCCTAAAGCATCAGCAACATGTCCAGCAAATTGAGGCTAAAAAGAAGCAACTAACTGAGGATTATGATTTCCTCTGTAAAGAGAGGAGCAGGCTTGAAGAGGACCTCCATGAAAGCAAGTCAAAGCTCACATGTGAGAAGGACAATTTAGTATTGGAGAGAGATGCTGCTAAAAATGCTAAAAAATCTCTTGATGCTAAGAATGCAGAGATGCAAGAAAAACTTAAGACACTGAACTTAGAAAAAGAAGATCTTACAATGAAAAATACCCAGCTCCAGGCCCTGGCAGAAATGCTAAAAAAAGAGAAAGTGGAGCTGAACTCTCAAATCAGTGCTACCACAATGGACAAAAACAATCTTGAGACAGAGAAGAAGGACCTTCAGAACAAGCTCAGCCTGACAAAGAAAGACTTGGAGAGCTATGTCTGTGAATGTGAAGAACTCAGAGTTTCTAAAACTAGTATGTCCCAGATGTTGGAAGAGTTCAAAACAAGCAGTCAAGTGACTGACTCCGAAAGGCTTCACCTTCTGCAGGAGAAAGAAGAGCTGCTCGCAAGCCATAGAAAAGTCTCCAATCAGAAAGAAGCACTCCTTCAAGAGATAGAAGAAATGAAGGAGAAGCTTCAGGTGTCAACCGAACAACTGGCACGTTCTAATGAGAAATTTAAAGAAGCATTATCATCTTTTGAACAAGAGAAGCAAGCGTTGCGCCTTCAGAATTCTGAAACTGAGATGGCTCTGCATGACCTGCGAAAGGAAAAGATGAGCCTGGATTCAGCTCTAGAGCAACAAAAAATGGATTATGAGCGTTTGGCTGGGGAGAAGGGAGAGTTGGAAGAGAAGCACACAAAGGCCGTTTCTGAGAAAAATGCACTTTCTCATGAACGTGAGAAGCTAGCTAATGATATCCGAACATTCAGAGACCAGTTGGATAGTCACACCAGAACTAATGCTGACCTTATACAAGACAAAACACATTTAACAGCAATGCTAGAGGAAGCCAAACACCAGAAAGATGAGCTTGAAGCTGAGATGACTGCCTTAAAACAAGAAAAGGGTGACCTAAAAAATCAACTGCAGAAACATTACTCTGATATTGAAATTCTTGAGAAGGCCAAAGCTGAACTTGTTGAAGAGCAGAGTAGGCTAAAAGAAGACTTTGACAAGTCTAATTTAGAGCTTGTTCAGAACATGGATAACCTTACAAAAGATACTCAGCATCTTCGAGCACTGCAGGGTGAAGCTGACATAAGAGCACAGTCTTTGCAGAAAGAAAATCAGGCTCTTCTTCAGGAGGTCCTAGAGTTCAAAATTCAGATTAAATCGATGTTAGAGGCCAAGCAGGTTCTTGAGACTCATCTACAAACTAAATCTACTGAATTGAACAAGACAGCTTCTGACAAAGATTGTCTTTCCAAACAAATTGAGGAACTGCAGAAAATGTTGTTCAAAGTTACGGAAGAAAATAAAGAGATTTCTTCTAATGTTAAGAATGCTGATGAGCAAAAGAGGTCCATGATGGTAGATATGGAGGCTTTGAAAACACAATTAGAGCAAGAAAATGTTCAACTGACAACAGAGAAAGAGCAGCTAATATCTAAGCTCAAGGAACTGGACAAACAGATGACTCTCCTGACCACAGCAAAGGAGGACCTGACGACGAACCAGTGTAACTTGGAGCAGGAGATTGCTTCTCTCCGTACAAACCAAGAAAATATGCTTGCTGAAAGATCAAG
Source organism: Hirundichthys speculiger (assembly GCA_018398805.1). Taxonomy (NCBI): domain Eukaryota; kingdom Metazoa; phylum Chordata; class Actinopteri; order Beloniformes; family Exocoetidae; genus Hirundichthys; species Hirundichthys speculiger. The sequence goes on along the minus strand of JAGFBZ010000035.1, from coordinate 2,305,447 downwards.
GCTTCATGAAGAGGTGGAGCGTTTGCGGGCTAGGGAAGCACAGCTAGAGGTTGATGTTAAAGCCCAACAAACTGCGAAAGAAATGTTGGAAAAACAGTACAAAAATGCTCTTGAAGAGGTCTCAGCTTCAGCTGTTGTGAAAGAAGAAATTTCCTCCAGCATCTTACAACTCAGAGCTCAGAAGGACGCCGTGCAGGTGGAGAGGGATGAAGCCACACAGCAAGTCAGGGAGCTTGAGTCACAACTAAAAAATGCCATTTCTAAGCAGCTTGAGGTATTTTGTCCACTGTTAGTAATCACTGACTTACACTTCAGTGAGGCTGGGCTAAATCACCCTTTAACTGCATGTTTCCTGGTTTGTCTCCCTCTCCTTTTTGTGTCTAACTTTCATCTTTCATTTACTAATTGCTCTTTATTACACTTAACTCCCAGCCTTTGCCTGTGGGCTTATAACGCGATCTAATGTTTGGCAAAAATTTGTCTCGTTCATGTGATCAATTAGGCATAAAGTGACATTAAGCACACTCCAACAGACTGCCTTTAAGGGAATACCCTATTGGTCTCTCTTATCCGATTTATCAAATTAACTTAATTGGCTTTCTGTCTCCGTTCTGAGGCCACAGGTTGTAGAGTATATGCTAACTGATTTAGTCCCTATTGCAGTTTTTATGTTAATTCTTAATCAGAACATATTTGGAAAATTACAATGCACTGATGTCGTATAGTTTCCTTTCAGTAATTAAAATGATTAATTGTGTAATTACTAGATTCTAATAATATTCAAAAGGATCACTGGTTGATTAAATCTATGCAGTTTTGTAGTTTTCACCAAATGTCTCGCACATTTCTCATTTAGATAGATTGAGCTCACAGGGTGTTGATACAACTCCAATATTTGCTCTCTTTTTTTATTTTAAACTGTTTATCTTTTCACGTGTCCTGCTCATGCACTGTTTAGGCCACAGAGGCCTCTGGCAAGACTGCTGAGGCTTTTGAACAGCTGAAAAAAGAGAAAGCAGTTTTGATGCAGGAGAAGACTGAAGTCCAGTCTTCACTGGAGAAGATCCAAAGCTCCATGAAGGAGGTGCAGACCGAGGTGAGATAGGGGTCTTGGCACAAGAAAAAGAAACTGACATGAGTGAAACAGCATTTTTCATAAAATAATATATAGTGCATACAAAAGGCAGTGTGAAATCAACTTTTAGCTGTGCATGTCTTTTAGTGATGAATACCTATGTCGTTGTTTTTAGCTGGAAGCCCTGAGGAAAGAGAACTGCAAAAATAAAGAAGATCTGAATGTATCCAAAGAGCAGCTTTGCACTGAAACACAGAGGACCAAAAGTCTATGCCAGGAAATGTGAGTACATCCGTAGTTGTATGTAGATTTGAGTTTCAGTTGTAGGACACAGTTAGCAGGTTTAATAAAACAATGGCTATTGTAGGAGTTCTTTTTAAGTCGACAAATGGCCTATATGAATTCTCAGAATTACTAACGTGATTTTAACATTTATATTTGATCAGCGAGGAGCTTAAAAGTACAGTTTCAGCGAAATCACAGTCCCTGCAGATGGTGCAAGATGAGAACAACAGGCTGAGTCAGGAGCGCACTAACAATCACAGAGACCAGGATGAACTTATGAAGGTGAACGATCCTGTTTATTTAAAAAGATAACAAAACAACACACACACACACACACATATATATGTGTGTGTGTGTGTGTGTATATGTATGCATATATATGTATATATATTATATATATATATATATATATACATATATATATATACATATATACATACATACATATATATACATATACAGATATACATACATACATACATACATACATACATACACATACATACATACATACACACATACATACACTACATACATACATACATACATACATACATACATACATACATACATACATACATACATACATACATACATAATGTAATGGTCTGTTCAGTTGGTTGGCCATGGTTGATGTTTAATTTTCTTTTTTTCCTCAAGCTTAAGGAAGAGCACTCGAAACTCATAAAAGAGGTGGAAGAGATGAAACAAAGGTAAGGGAATGATCATCATTTTGATTGTTTTTCAGTTTTTGTCTTTAGAGCGATTTACATATTCTCCAATATTGATTATTTTCATAAGCCTCAAGTCAAAAAAAACATGCATGGTTACATGTGCTTGGTACTTGCTAATAAGCAGTGCATACGTCATGAAATGGCTGGTAATCAAGCTGTTCTGTTTTTTCAAAGCTTGCCAAATAATGCCTTCAGGTACTTGACATTTTTTGATATTTCATTTTGTAGGATGTCATCATCATACCACTGCACAATTTTATCCATCACATCACATTCAGAATCAGCTGCTTGAAAAATGTGGTCTTTGTTTCTCACCTTTTTTAATGCAGTTCTCTGTTGGTTTTTTGTTTATTCAAAATGTCTGTGCTTCTCTTCTCAAATTTGCAGAATATTTGTGGTGGTTTAAAGTGAGCTGGTGCTTAAATGTTTGGTAGTGAGGCATGAGTCTCTTCTGACAGTGAGTGTTGCATCTTGACATTTAGTTGGTGTTGTGTGTTTAACAGCGAAAGCACATTGAGAGAGCAGTTAAACAAGGAGAAGACTGCCCTTCAACAGTCCATCCATAAAAATGGTGCCTTAATCTCAGAAAAGGACCACCAGATGGAAAACCTGAAGAGAGAGGTAATAAACTAATCCAGTGTGTGTGGTTTTGTTTTTTTCTTTTCCTCTCTTTCTCTATGAACAGATGAAACTTTAGCTGTTTCAGCTAACCATGAGCACAAAACCTAAGGAATGGGTCTGTTCACAACATTTAATCGGAGGGGCCATTGAAAGGCAGCTATATGCCATTGGTTACTTTTGAGTTATTTCCATTTTTGCAGCTGGCAAAAAATAAAAATTAAAAAGGAAAAACTATAAGACTTTCAGGGCACATTTGTAACACATTATAAATAGAGGGCACATAAAAATTTACTTCTCCTAACTTCAAACAACCAGTGAAGATGATGCACAGGAAACCCATTACTGTTGGAGAGTGACACAGACTTTATTGGTTATACTCTCATTCTCATGCAGTCGTGTTTTGATCTTGTGCAGCTCCAAAATCTAAGATCCAGACCTGTTAAATGAAATATTACTCAAACTGAGTTTGTGCTCATATTAGTGGGAAATCAATGTTTTTGTCTGCAACATACTGGTTGTTATTGATTTAGTTGAAAAATAAAACTGTAGTAATCTTTTTTCCAAATGTGTTGGTTTCTCGATAGCTGGCTGTACTGCATGAAGAAAGTGCCTCAGTAAAGACACTGCAGAGTACGATACAGACCTTAGAGCTGGACAAATTAAATCTACAGGAGCGTGTTCATAGACTGGAGAAAGACCTACTTGCTGGCTCTGATGTCATCAACCAGTCCTCTGGTAATACTGGAATGAACTCGGGACCACAGCTTACATTCATGGTGGCATTAAGTCTTTTATCAGATGAAAAGTGAGTGTTCATTTCTGGTTTACTCTTGTTTTCTAGGTGATGCAGTTTTGGATCAAATGAGGGAGGATAAGGCAACTGCAGAGAGTCAGGTGTGTGCCATGCCCTTGATGAGACAAATCTTGCATCTGAATTGTATTGTATTTTATTTTTTTCATTGCCATTGATGCATTCAGTGTAATGATTCTTTCCTACCCTGCCCATGGAATTTTCTGACTTAGCCTAATTACATTTTCAATATATTTAATTTTGGGGCAGCTTCATGGAAACGGTCTGACTGAATGTTGTGAATCAGTATATTTGCACATTATGTTTGTGAATTGTGAATGATTACCTATTAACTACTTAATTACCACTTGATACTACTTCTGTTTGTAGTAGTAGACACTGGATTTTTCATTTCAGTGTAGAAATGTGTTACAGTATAATGTTTTACTGAATTCAGCACACTCGCACTAATCAAGTTATGATTGACCCTCCCTACCAATTCTCCCTCTAGCAGCACTTCTATTACTCCATTCACAGTCGTGCTAGAGCAGGATCACCGCTTGTATATACAGGGGTTGGACAATGAAACTGAAACACCTGGTTTTAGAGCACAATAATTTATTAGTATGGTGCAGGGCCTCCTTTTGCAGCAAATACAGCGTCAATTCATCTTGAGAATGACATATAGAAGTCCTGCACAGTGGTCAGAGGGATTTTAAGACATCCTTCTTGCTGGACAGTGGCTATGTCACTACGTGATGCTGGTGGAGGAAAACGTTTCCTGACTCGCTCCTCCAAAACACCCCAAAGTGGCTCAATAATATTCAGATCTGGTGACTGCAGGCCAAGGGAGATGTTCAACTTGACTTTCATGTTCATCAAACCAATCTTTCACCAGTCTTGCTCTGGGTGTATTGGTGCATTGTCATCCTGATACACAGCACAGCCTTCAGGATAAAATGTTTGAACCACTGGATACACGAATGGTTCGGTAGTCTCTGGCAGTGACGCGCCCATCTAGTACAAGTATGGGGCCAAGGGAATGCCATGATATGGCAGCCCAAACCATCACTGATCCACCCCCATGCTGCACTCTGGGCATTGCATCAGTCTGGGTGGTCCGCTTCTTTGGGGCTTCTCCACACTGCAACTCTCCCGGATGTGGGGAAAACAGTAAAGGTGGATTCATCAGAGAACAATACGTTTCACATTGTCCACAGCCCGAGATTTTCACTCCTTGCAACCGACGTTTAGCACTGGCACGAGTGAGCAAAGGTTTGGCTATAGCAGCCCGGCCGTGTATTCTGACCCTGTGGAGCTCCTGATTGACAGTTCTGGTGGAAACAGGAGAGTTGAGGTCCACATTTATTCTGCCGTGATTTGGGCAGCTGTGGTTTTATGTTTTTTGGATACAATCCAGGTTAGCACCTGAACATCCCTTTCAGACAACTTCCTCTTGGGTCCACAGTTAATCCTGTTGGATGTGGTTCATCATTCTTGGTGGTATGCTGACATTACCCTGGATACCGTGGCTCTTGATACATCACAAAGACTTGCTGTCTTGATCACAGATGCGCCAGCAAGACGTGCAAAAACAATTTGTCCTCTTTTGAACTCTGATATGTCACCCATGATGTTGCGTGGATTGCAATATTTTGAGCGGAACTGTGCTCTTACCCTGATAACTGAACCTTCACAGTCTGCTCTTACTGGTGCTATGTGCAATTAATGAAGACTGGACACCAGGCTGGTCCAATCTAGCCATGAAACCTCCCACACTAAAATGACAGGTGTTTCGTTTCATTGTCCAACCCCTGTATGCCATCACATCATTACATTAAGCTCCTGTTTGTTTTGCTCAATGTCTACATGGTCTCAGAGGATTGGCACAGTGGAGAAAAGCACAAAAAAAAAAAAATTTTTTTACAGCCCTCTCCCATTTCCAATATCTGGATTACACCACTCTGTTGTCAGATTATTCCAACAGGAAACTGTTGCATCTGTGCATCATGCATACGTTGAGTACACAACTTGGTCCACATACATGTGGAACTGTATTCCTAAGCACACATCTTTCAACCATGCCAGAGATCAAGAATTGCGGCATGCGTGGACACGGCACAGATTAGCTATTGTGAGTGCCTTAGAAGCTCTTAGAACCAGGTCATCATGGGATGATGATGTGCCGTAAACATGTTAACTTTCATCTCCCTTCTCTGTTTATTCTAAAATGTTATACTGTATTAGCTGTGTCTGTGATTACATACATGTGCTGTCTTGCAATAGGTGGGTCCTAATTCAAATTTAATTTTTTTTCTTTCTCTTCTTCATCTTATAAATTCAACTCTTCTCCTCTGCCCTATCTCTGATGTTGGCAATGCTACAACAAAATCAGGCAGCGGTTTGTTAATGCTTTTTCATCAGCTTCACTTATGCATGTTTGTCACTGTGGCTCTTGTCTCTTCTAGTTGAATCACATTGTAGTTGGTATAAAAACCAGAAACCGTTCTCCAAAGATGAATCAAGCTTGATTTATTAAAACCTAAAGCACTTAGTACTCTGATAAGCTTTTTTTTTTTTTTTTTTCCTCCAGTTATCATAGATAATTTAGACATCAAAGTTCCTGTGTGGAGGTGATTTGCTGAATCTACTTGTGACTCATATCAAGCTTTTATTTTTCTTTGGCTGACGACTCAGTATTAATTCACCACCGTAATCAAGGTTGACATTTTTGGGGGATATAGTGAGAGGTGGTTACTACTACTGTTATTGCAGTGATTATTGGCCTTATTGAAGAAAGCAAAGCCTTGAATTAGAGCAATTAAAAGTTTTAAGAAAAGCTTCTGTACACATTTTTAAATAACTATTTAAGAGCATTTGTTTTGAAGAATGGAGGACTATTCACCAGAGGCATAATTGATGGTACAGTTGTGTTTCTCCTTCATAGATTGAGTTTCTGAATTCAGTCATTGTTGACCTCCAAAGAAAGAATGAGGAACTTAAAGACAAATTGGAGAAAATGGCAGCCGCTGCTCTAAATGGGAATAACCCAAGTGAAATGGATAACTATGATGAGTAAGTCCCAGTCATGGCTCTTTTTTTGATCAGAGTATATTAATAAATGTGGAGTTTCACACTGAGCTGCTTCATTTCTCTCTACAGCCATGAAAAGCAAATTGGGAAGAAGAAGCCTCCCCCCAGACTGTTCTGTGACATCTGTGACTGCTTCGATCTCCATGACACTGAGGACTGTCCCACACAAATGCAGATGCCCGACTCCCCTCCACACACCACTTACCATGGCAATAAGAGTGAAGAGCGGCCTTGCGACATCTGTGAGGTCTTTGGCCACTGGACCGAATCCTGTAACGATGACCAGACCTTTTAAAGCTTTTTTGTATCCTCATCTGCACAATCGGTATATTTGCACATCTTGTTTGTTACACAGTGCTTTAGTGTCTTAGTTTGTGTGTGCAGTTTGTGCTTGTTTTACCAAGCACCTTTGTCAATGCCAGCCCTCAAGCGCTCTTATAGGAGAATGATCTCCTCTGAATTTTTTCCCCCCCAAAAAATTCAGACACAAAGAACAATATCACTCTGAAATGTTTGTAACAAATGTAGAAGACAAATATTTAGTGTCTGGGGTTTGTGAGAGTTGGAGGGTACTGTAGGTGGCTGTATCATTCTGGAAGATGCAATGATCTTCCTCAGATCTGTTTATTTCTCAATGTCTCACGTTGCTTGCACAGAATGTCAGGGGATTACAAAGATATATTATCATAAAAGGTGTTAATTTGAAACTGTAAAATACTCAAATGAAAAGCAAATATCAGTTTGTCCAAAATTTGCTGAGCTATAATTTATTTTTTTATGCCTGGAAATACTATGTACTCTTTAAGGTTTGATATCGTATGTCATTTTGTGATGGGAAGAGGTTTGCTCAGTGCTGTTTGACTTTAATGGGAACTTTTTTATGGTCTTCATGAAGAAACTGCTGGAATATTAAGAAAGATTACACTTAATATAAACCCTCAGTTGGCCTTTTCAAAAAGTTTCTTATTGATTGAAAACTTATTACTGATTGAATTAATTACTTTCTTTGAACATGTTTTGAATATCTGTACAAAAATAAAGTTTATGGATGAAGAAAAACACTTTTTCTCCTCTCTCTTCCTCAATCATGCTTGTGACAGTGATGCTCAAGTTCAAGCTGTTATACTGTGACTTTGACTTTCATGCCTTCGTTGACTGTATGTTTCTAGAACATACTGTCAAATTACAGTGACACCGAGGGAATTTGGGTGCTCTGGGTGCTGGGGCATTTACTTCAGTAATCCAGTATTTCCAAAACAATATGCATGTTTGAGTTCATGACAGATTTTTAAAATTCCGTTGTCCACATTCATGAATTAATTAGCTTATGAACTACTCATAAATGCTAATTACACATTTAAGAAGCAGTTTATCACATTTCAACCCTTCTTGTCCTGCATGTCATTTAATGTAGGCTGTTGATGTGTAAGAATATAATTTGTTGCTATACAGTAGGATATTTAACTTTAGTAACATATTTATCAGATGTTTAAAAAAGTATATTTGAAAACTTTTTCTCATTCTGCACAATTGCATTATAGAAGAATCTTTATTGAGAAATCCCTTAATTTCATTAATTAGGCGTGGCCAATACGAAGCATTGAGCCACACTGAAAGTACTATTTGACATATTTATTTTCGTTATTTTTCCGTTTCCATCAAGAATTTTGATGGTTTTCACGGCCCGCTGTATATTTTAGTGCAGACAATATAACAAAAAATGGTTATCATGGATTTAATATGCAGTTCAGTTAATTGCTATCACAGTCAGGACTCATGAAAAAAAAATCAGATAAGACACAAAGAAGAATGAGTTTTGCAACTCACTGAGGCTTCAACTGAAATTTAACGGACCAAATAAAGCTGGGTTTGCTTCCATAAAAGCCAACCCTAACTTTTAGGAATGATGGTGTGGTTCAAGACGGTGAGCTTCAGATGCTGACTGCCATTTCTCCAGCTCCACACTCAGCTCCACAGTCACTGGTTCCAGCTGGACAGGTTCACGGTTGTCTGTGTGAACAGCCACATCTCCATCCTTACTTCCTTCACCTCTGCCTGCCAAGCACAACATCAAGCGTGGCTCATGAAAGGATTCACGCTGGCAAGAAGAGTTAATTAATAAACCAAAACATACAAATTGTTTCACCTTTAGCTTTCTGTTTTCAGTTGTCCCTATCAAATAGAAACCAGATACTGTAAATCATGAAGCTAACCTGATAACTACTCATCATCCACAGGAGCTCTGACTCTCAAAATTAAGGTTTGGTGTCTTTGTAAAATACATTATGCACTTTTTATTCATGTTAAAGCCATTTTTCAGTTCTCCTCAGAACTTGTTCAGATTTTACTTTGTAGTTGACCTTTGGAAGATGTATTCTTCTGTGAATTATCGCTGCGTCTTCTATGATTTGTTTTCAGATCCTCCTCCTTCTTGTTGTTGGTTTTCTCTGCCAAATCCTTGAAATTAATGGAAAAAGATACATTTGAAACTAATCCTCATATTAATTTGACTGTTTATAGTTGTACTGTCTGTTTCACACTTCTCAAATATAAACTGTTGTTATACTTAAACATCAGCACCAATCACTGAAAATGGACTAAATAATGACCAACATAGAAGTTGTGCATTTACTGTGTAAACCCGTGCAAGGCTGTAAACCTGCCTTTTGAAGTGCTTGTGTAGCCTCCTCCTCAGGGTATGTGTGCAACAGACCAAAGTCACAGAGGACTTTGACTTTCGTGCCTTCTTTGACCAGGCTTTGCAGTGGTACATGTGCAGAGCCAAGTGTTCGTCTGATGGGGGCGTCTTGAACCAGTTCTGGCACAGATTTCCTGTTTTGATCTTTAGGATTGGCTTTGGTGGAGGACGATTTGACTCGAGACTGAAAAAGATACTTGACATTAAATTATTTTTGCATTTTATGAGCCAGAGCACCTGCGATGGACTGGCGACCTGTCCAGGGTGTACCCCTGCCTTTCACCCTCGAAGAGAGCTGGGATAGACTCCAGCAGATCCCTGTGACCCTGCAGAGGATTAAGTGGGCGTAGATAATGGATGGATGGATGAGCCACAGCAAAGAAGCTTCATGGCTCTCCACACATTCACATTCCACATATACACACTGTCAAAGTGGTTTTAATTTGTGTCATATATCGCAATACAGACCTTAACATTTTGTTGGTTGGCCAGTTTAACAACTGGTCTCTACTCCTGAAGAACCATGCTGTTGTATATTCTACAAAGTGTGATTTGGAATCATCTTATAGGAATATATACAATGTATAGAAGTTAATGCCATATTTGTGTGTGAGTGTGTGTGCATGTGTGCGTGCACCCATGTATAAACTATAATAAAAATCATCGTTTTGGGTCTTAGTATTAAGTAAATACAATGTCAAATAAACAATAACGTAACACTTTTTCTCACCATGCCATTATTAATACTAAGTATCACTTACTTTACAGGGAGTAAGTTGCAGCTATAAGTGCTACTAATCAACAGTTCTTGATTAACTGATCATCAGCCGGTGTGCAGACCTCCATAAAATCTGACATTTTGGCAGTTTGCTGATCTGGAACATTCAGGTGTGTATTAACACAATGCCAAGATAACAAATAAAGCATAATGGTTTTAGAAAACTGTTGCTGCCCATCTGTCTGGAAAGTGTTATAAAATCATCCTTTCATCCATTAGCTTTGTTTCTCCAAAACCAGGATCAGGGGAAACCACCTAAGCAAAGAGGCCAAGACCTCCTTTTCCCCAGCCACCTCCTGAAGTTCCTCTGGGGGGATACCGAAGCCTCTCCAAGAAGCTAAAAAAGATCATCTCTCCAGCATGTCCTGGGTCT